>JARWLC010000008.1:102002440-104402440 GCA_033318265.1 Phyllotis vaccarum | reverse complement strand
TCTGTCCTTTGGGCATTAAAAGCCTTCCTCTTCCTTGGCGTATCTCTTCTACTATGGCCTGGTCCGAGTCTGTCCATGGCTCAGTAAGTGTAGTTTAAGGGGCTAAAAGGGGAAACTGATGTCACGCAGGAAGTGCTGTGGCTGTTTCAGACAACCCCCCTCTCACCCCTTTGAACATGGGGGGGGGGGCTTCTCTTGGGCAAACAGGAAACTAAGGCTTAGAGAAAAGCCTTTTGAGGTTGCCAGGTGATGAGCTCCCACCATATTTACTCTTACATCCCTCCTCTTTCTGTTCTCATTGTCCCCTCAATTAAATCTTCCTACTTGCACGGGACCAGGAGGTGTAGAGGCAGCTCCCCTCTACCCTGTGAGCTCACCCCTTACTTAACTTACCCTTCTTACTTTCCCAGGCCCGGATTTCTGGCACCTAGCTAGGACATCTTGGCTGGCACTCACCTCTACTCCATGAAGGGGTACTGGGTAGGGTAGAACTGAAGCCCCCCTCAGTGGCCTGTGATTCAAAGCCCCCAGCCCCGCCGCTGTGGCTCCCAGAGATCTGAGATGAGCAGTCTAAGAGTGGGCTCTAGGTCTGCTTGGTATCTCATTTAGGAACAAAGTATTAGGTTCTACTAGTGACCTCAGGGTTGATGCCTCCACCATGGGTCCTGGGGTACAAAGGAGAAGTCGGAAGTCCTACAGAAACCCTCCCACCTATTCGCAAGGCCCCTCGATTGAGTCACCTGTCAGATTTCCTAGATGCAGTTAAAAGCACCTTCTGTCTCTCCCGTCCCCACTCCCTTAAGTGGGAACAGATAGGGTATCAAGTTGCTAGGGATCTAAGCAACAAGTGGCTGTCGCCAAGGGCTGTTTCCTCCTTTTGTCCTTCCTCCCGCCCCTCTCACCCTCTCCTTAGGCCCCATGCCAGTTCCCGCCCCACACGCGATGATGCCGGAGTGTTGGAAGGACAAAGGAGTCCTTCCTAGTCGGGTGGGGACAAGCGAGGAGGAAGGAACGTGGCTGGGGAGGGAGGAAGAAGGGGATGAAGTCACCCCGCTAGCTCGCCACCCTGGGACAGCAGTCAGCCTGCACCTTCATTAAGCAGCCCCGGCCCCACCCACTCCCCCGGGGCTCGTCTCTCTCCGCGGGATCTGCACCCCACGGGTGCCCGGGTCTCACTCAGGGAGGTGGGAGGGTGCGCAGCACGGGAAACGCGGAGGCGCTCGAGGTCACACCGCGGCCAGGCCCAGACGTCGGTGGGGACCAGGTCCTTAAACCCGTGTCCTCTGGTTCCTTTCGAGGGCCTCGCGGGCTGGAGAGGCCGGAAAGACCACCGCTCCAGCCTGACTTTGATTCGCGCTCAGCCACAGAGAAGCCGTCACAAGTTTGGGGCGGGCGGCCCAACTTGGCGCCACTCTTCCCGGGCTAGAGGTGCAGGAACTAGGGCTGGGGGTGCAGGGACCGGACTTCGGGCACCCGGGGAGCCCGCGCACTCACCGACTCGGCCAGCAGGAGGCGGCCTTTGAGCGAGCAGAGGAAGGCGCGCGCGGGCAACAGGGCGCGGAGCCCGGGCGCCGTCCTGCCACTTCGGGGGCGGTCCGCGGACTCCGGATCGGGCTCCGGCTCTGCGTCCGGGGGCCACATAGCGGCGCTACCTCGTTGAGCCTCAGCCTCACTGCCTCACCCAGTGCCCTGGAGGGAAGCGGAAACCCGCTGTGCGGAAGGAGAAAAAGTGGAGTTAGACTAGGCCCGGGACTCATCCTCCGCTGCTCCGCCTCCACGGCCTTCAGTCCTCCCCCTCCCATCCCCACCCACAAAGGCCCCTCGGACCCTGCCCCGCCCACCCTCCCGCCCTCCCTTCTCCAACCACCCCCAAAATGTCCCTGGGACGCTGCCCATCCCTCCTCTCCCACTCTCCCATCTCCGCCTCCCCGTTGCCCTCCTGACTCTACCCTGTGCATTTCCCACCCTCACTCCCCTTCAGACGTAATCCAGTCTGTCTCTTTCCGCCTTCCATCCTTCTACATCCATCCTCTGCCCCTCACTACCCTTAGGATCCTCCCCTACCCGGCCCGTCCATTCTCAGTTCCCCATCGGACATTGCCGCGTCCACTTCCCCATCTACACCCCCCCCCCACACACACCCACACTTTCTCCTCTTCTACCTACCCCCCCATTCCTGTCCTCCCCATCTCCCACAGCCTCCTTTACCCTGCCCCGCCTATCTCCTGCCCCGTCTCCTACCCCTTCCCATGCTGCCTTCTAGGGCCTACCTTCCCATCTTTCCCATTCCAACCGCTCCCTTGGATTCTGTATCCCCTCGGACTCCAACAGCTGGGTACACTCTGTGCGGCCTGCTGGCCTGTGTCTTGTCTCCTCACCCCATCCTGGTGGACACAGACCCACTTACTACCTCCCCTGAGTGCTCTGAAGCGTCCACCACTTCTGACTGATTGGCAGCTCTGCTCTCTGTCTAGACTTGAGCTAATTTTCTGCCCTACACCTTCCAGGAGCCTAGACATCTCTAGGGCAAGGAGCCTCCACCTGGTCCTCTCCTGGCTTGGCTCAAACCAAGATGTCAGCTCTTCGCTGTGGCCCCCAACCAGCCGAGACTCTTTTGCCAACAGTAAACCCCAAACTCCAGCTCCCTGAACTGTAGAGCTTCTAAGAGGCCTTTCCATTCTTCTTTTTTCCATTCTTCTTTGTCAGCCAGATAGGCTTAAATTGTTAACCTTGCTCCGTTTCATAGACAGACTCTTCATACTAACTTATGCTTCCTCTGGCCACAGGGCCTTTGTACATCTGTTCCTTCTGACGTGTGTGTGTGTGTGTGTGTGTGTGTGTGTGTGTGTGTGTGTGTGTGTGTGTGTGTGTGTGTGTAGAGACCAGGGGTGGTCTCTTATTTTTTGAGACAGTCTCTCATTGAACTTGGAGTGTATGGGATTTCCACAAGACTTACCTGGCCAGTGAGCTCCAGATGTTCTATTTCCAGTTCCCACTTTTACCATCTTACCTGATGAAGGTCTTCTCCACACTGATGGTAAGGCAGTGTGATTTGTTCAGAAAGACATTTCTCTGTACATTCAGAAGTACTGCAAGAAACTAGGATGTGAGGAAAGCCCCAGTGCTTAGGGCAGGGAGCAGGCTGCACCAGGTAGCCCTGAATAAGATAGACCCTGACAGGGCTCAAGAGATGGCTTAGCTGTTAAGATCACAGGCTGCTCTTGCAAAGGTTTAGTTCCCAGAACCCACACGGTAGTTCATGACCATCTGTAACAGTTCCAAGCCAAGGAGTGGACTGACACTTTCTTTTTGCCTCTTTAAATAGTTTATATGACATAGTACGCTCACAACCATGCAGACAAAACACACATTGAAATAAATAAATAATAATAAAATTAGGGCTCAGTAGTTAAAGGCTAGGCTCATAACCCAAAAATTAAATAAATAAAAATATAAAGGAGTCCTGAGACTTACTGGCTGGCTTAGAGGATAGCCAAGTGGCATTATAAAAAAAGGGAGGCCATTGAGCAGAGACTGTCCGGGGCAGGACTTGGGGGAAGACCCTGGTACACAGTTTTTACTCAGAGTTCCTGGGAGGACACATGAGGATTCTAAGAGACTGACTTCCGATCTGTGAAAAACATGGCCGTCACTGAAACTCCATCATAAGGAAATGGACCAGAGGTTGGAACAGATAACTGACCAGAGGAGAATGTTGAATAAATTAGCACACTGAACAGGTGAACAGGGCATGATGGGTGGAGACTGGGGAGTTAGTTCAGCTGTTAGGAATGATTGCTGTTCAGTGTCGATGATGACTAGAGTTCAAAATCCAGTACCTATGCAGCAAATCAGGCATTTTTTCTACCAGGAGAAATTTTAACTCCAGCTCCTTGTCAGGTAGAGACAGGAGGGCCACTAGGGCTTGGTGGTTTCCAGCGTAGGGGAGAAACTGATAACCCTACATTCAGGGGAGACTCTACCTCAAAGAACAGATGGGGGTTGATTGAGTCCCCTTGAGGCCCCTTTGGCCTCCACATACAGAGGCACACACACCTACATACATACTGTAAGGGTCTAAGGAAATGTCAAAGAAAGACCCCAGACTCAAATAGTATGGAAAAGAAAGAGCATTTATTAATATTCCAGCTTGCATGAAGGGTCTATTCACCTTACAAAATGGCGACAACCTTGAGAGGAGCATGTGGGTTCTTTTTAAGCGTAGCTAAGGGGAGTTTTAGGGCCAATTAGATCATCTCATACATAATTTGTTAAGCAAGCAGCAGTTATATTAGTATATTTTAAATCGGTTGAGGTTTAGTCTCATCATTTTTGGACATACTTATATAAGCATGGGCAAGTATGAATGTGGTTTAGAAGGGGCTACTGGATTTGTCCTTGAGACATTGTTAGGCTGGTTCAGGCCTTATCTCTGAATGTAAGGACATTGTGGATAAATGGCCTTTTGTGGGAGAGACACCTGTTTCATCTTTTTCAGAGAATTGAAACCTAAACTCAGTTGTGAGAGTGGGAATAGAGCTTGGTGCCCAGCTTTAGGAACACCGCAAGCAGTTTTTAGCAAGGCAGAGGAACGGGAGAGAAGGGCAAGGCCTGGCAGTGCCACATGCTAATGTCCCTTCACCCTGCCTATGCCGGTCTCCTCGGGTCATGCTGGCATCTGACTTACTGTTAACTCTATACAGTTCTCTTTGTTCCTCCTGGCCACTAAAATGCAATTGCTCCTCATTAACTTCTTGTTAACTAACATCTGGGGCTTTTTCTGAAATAGGCGGAGGCTTTATTAGAAACAATCTCCACTTAGTTACAATTAGCTGCATATAAGTAAGCATCTGCAAAAAGACAATAGGATCTTACACATGCTCCTCAGAAGCTTTGTGGGAAGAGGCAGTTTGCCTGATGTCACTGACCCAGAACCCGTTCCTTTTCTCTAGCTAGTTTGGTTATCTCCCACCTGGTCTTAAGCTTTCTTAATTTATCCACACTTCCTGCCTGCCTTTGGCCAATCAGCGCTTTTTAGTGGGATTATGTTGTTACATAATTGTCCTGCCTACTGGTTTAATAAAAATGCTGATTGGCCAAAGGCAGACAGGAAGTGTGGGTGGGGCTACCAGACTAAGAAAACTCTGGGAACAGGAAGAACAGAGTAGAAATGCGCCAGACACACCAGAGAAGCAGATGCAGAGGACAACTGTGCTGCTCTGAGAAAAGGTACCAAGCCACATGGCTGAACAGCATAAGAGTCATGGGTTAGTTTAAGGGTAAAGAGTTAGCAAGTTATATGCCTGGGCCTGATTGTATATATTAATTATAATATATATTCAATTAATATAAGTGTCTGTGTGCTTCACTAGGAGTATGGGACTGTGGGTCTTTGGGTCAAGGCCACAAGGCTAGGCTGAAAAATCAGGGCCAGAAACTTAATACAACACATGGAGATCAGAAAAGGTGTCAGATCCCTGGAGCTGAAGTCACAGGTGCTTGTGGGGTGCTAGAAACTGAACCTGAGTCCCCTGGAAAAGCAGACAGTGCTCTTAACCAGTGAACGATCTCTCCAGAACCTTTGCCACAAATCTTTAAATTTTTTTTTATCTTTAAGCTTTCTCCTTTATGTGTGCTTAAAGGCATATCATGTATATTATGTTTTTCCATGTGGGGTACACACAAGTGATTGTAGTTGCATGTGGAAGAGACAGTCAGATTGTGGAGCTGCGGTTATGGGTCATTGTCAGCCACCCTAACTGGGGTCCTCTCTAAGTGCAGAAAGCTTTAACCACAGAGCCACCTCTCTAGTCTATAATAATAAAAATGCTTCTTCAAAACTCGGCCTTTGTCTGTGGCTTTGGTTCCTTGAAGGACCTGGAAGTAACTCCTGTGTTATGCACACCTGAGATGGGAGAGTCTGCTGGACACCACCGTCCATGTCTCTATCTAGACTTAGGTCTCCAGGCTCCTACTTACACATCTCCTTCCTTAGATGTCTGCCGGAGTCTTCACTCTTCCCGCAGAAGGTTGAATCCCTTTCAAGGTGGCTAGACCGTCTAGGGCACAGGTTCTCAATCTGTGGGCCATGACCCATTTGCTGTCTTGCCCTTAGTACCTAAATTTGCAGGCGTTTCTGTGGGACGAAGAGCAATGGACAAGTGATGTTTTACTTTTAGTACAGAATCCGTTTACGGAGAAATTTACTTTCTGAGATGTGTTTATTGACGGAAAGAAAAGTAGGCTAGAAAGCAGACAAGAGAGTGTAGAAAGGCCTGGCCGTAGAGCTTGCTGCCGTTCCTGACCGCGGGTGTCGCTGACCAGTCACTTCTTGTACTTCCTTGTTTTCTTTCTCCCTCTCCTGCTTCTTCCTTTGCTTTCCCTCCTCTTCCTCTTTAGTACTTGTCTCCAGCAGTCAGCTGGGATTTGTCGCTGGTGGGGCTTGCTCTGGCTTCGCTGGCCCATCCTGGGCCTCTGGAGGGGGCTGTTGAATTTTCTCCATTGTGAGGTGTGGCTTTTGAAGACACATGTCAATCAAATTAAAAAGCGTGGCCAATCCCATAAAGACCTAGGGAAACAAGTGGATCTTCATTATTCTGATTATGCAGCTGGTCTCTCGGCAGAGGTGATGCACACACAGGGTACCCCTCAGTGTCTTATCCTGGACCCCCCCTCAGTCTGCCCCCCATCATTTCATGTCCAGTGTCCTCTCACCTAATTC
Organism: Phyllotis vaccarum; assembly: GCA_033318265.1. Taxonomy (NCBI): domain Eukaryota; kingdom Metazoa; phylum Chordata; class Mammalia; order Rodentia; family Cricetidae; genus Phyllotis; species Phyllotis vaccarum. The sequence continues at coordinate 104,395,719 of JARWLC010000008.1, read as the reverse complement.
TTTACACGTACAGGAGGGCCACAGGTAAGCTGCCCTCCTAGACCCCACCTTTAAAAACGTGTCTTCTCCATTAGAATCACTTACTTTTACTTTCTTCTTAAATTTGCATCCACCCTACATTTTGTTTCTTTGTCTGAACCTTGTGTCATGGACCTCAGACTGACCTTGAGCTCACTGTTGGGGCAAGGATGGCTTTGGACTTTGGGTCCTCTGCCTCTACCTCCTGAGTGCCAGCGTTATAGATGGGCATGAGACACTTACTCCAGTAGATTCTTGCATTGCCATAGATCTGGCTAGATAAGCACTCTACAGACTCAGCTCCAACCCAGCCCAATCCCAGGATTTTTGTGACAGTGGTTTGAGGAAATCTGTAAATCACAGGAGAAAAACCCACCATAGCAGTTATATAGGGTGCTTTTAATACTCGTCTACCGGACAAAGCAAAGTACATGCCGCCTATGAGGAACACGCTGGAGAAGAGGTCATTGAAGAGGTCCTGAAAGTGGAAAGATAAGCTGGTCTTAGATAGCTGTGCCCAATCCAGCCCAGAAGTAACACAGTTTCCTCCATGTTCCTATGTCGGTAATTAAACATAAAATATACAAAGGCACATATGTTTCTGGCCAACCAGGGGCCCCCTGCTGGCCTCTGGGAGTGGAGCACAGAGTCCAAACTTAACTGATGTCAGCCCAGGTGAGCCACAAAATACCTAAAATACCCAGTCTCTGGTGCCCATCAGTAATCATGTAAATAAATGCATAACCAGGCCACTCTGTTCATGGCATCTCTGTTAGGTATTTCCCCTCATTTCCAGGCTCTCTTCTCGGCAGTTCCCATGAGCAGTATTGCTGCTGGCAGGAGGTTCTTGGTCTCTGACTTAACACTGGGAGCTCTGCAGCCCCCTCTTCCTCCCAACCCTGCCTTACCCCTGGACCACCTCCCCTCATTGCTTCCTCTTCTTCGTTTGCTTTCCTTTCCATTCCTTGTGGATTTGATCTTTCCTTAATACACACAGTCTTTCTTCTCTCAACACAGAATAAGACCAACCACAATTCTATGTATTTATGCCCCTTGTCCCATTTTGTAACTCTATATCTTAGAATTACAGTTGTGAGCTGCCATTATGGGTGCCGCGAATTGAACCTGGGTTCTCTGGAGGAACAGCCAGTGCTCTCAACCATTGAGCCATCTCTCCAGCCTCTTATTACATTTTCATACATGTATAGACATCACTCTATATTACCCCCTCTCCCTGTCATCTTCTCTTTGTCTTTCTTCCCACTCTGGCTACTCCACTTCTTCACAAGTATCCCCAGCTCCTTCCTTGTGTGTGTGTGTGTGTCCTAGTGAATTCCATTGTGGTCATTTTGGGGAGCATGAGTGAGAATTTGCATACAGAAGCACAGGACCTTTACTCGTGGCTAGGTTACTCAAGTAAAATGTCTTCCCTTTCTGCATCAGCCTTGGACTACACAAATCTTTTTTTCTGTCAATAAGAAACTTATTTAGAAAAAACCCAAATGCTGACATTATCCAGAAAAAATTTAAAGGTTTATTTATAATTGTTGAAATGGGTTCACTTAAAAGTTTGTCTGCATTAATGTTTTACATCTTGCATTTATATTAAAATCTTACACACAAATGAGATGGAAAAATTGCCAATACTTGATTTCTGTCCTCTATTTTTCCACTCTTGATTATATGCTTGGGTACCTTTTGACCCAATGGGAAAAAAATATCTAACATTTAGAAGTACTGATAACAGGAAAAAGAGGGGTGAAAATTTTGAGAATGAAATATTTCTCCTCAGTGGACTCTTAAGCTCATTCTCCATGTATGCAGCATACTAGCTAGATATCTTTTGGCATAACTGTTACACGTTTGCATGGATAGAACACAGAATGGTATCTTCAAAATGGCCAACCATATAGGCCTCACTTACCTCCTGCAGAGCACCAATAGCTGCACTCTGGAAGTGCAGATCTGTTTTGAAGTCCTGAGCAATTTCTCACACTGGATGCTGAGAGAGGGACTTGTGAATCAGAAATTCAATGGATTTTTGATACTATCTGCTTCAACGGGGTACCATAGTACCAAGAACGGTGAGGTTTCTTCACCCCTCCAGTAGAGGGCACACTCTTGGGAGTGGCTTTTGAAGTCAGTTGTTTTCTGGGTGCTTTACTACCAGTGGTTTTGCAGATAGTCTGCTTTGTAAGAGCCGTGGTATGAGCATCTCCATGCTTCCCCCTTCCTCCATCAGCTGGAACTTGGCAAGCAAGAGGCGGTGCTGGCATTGTAGAATGGCGGCCATCTACATAAGTCTAGGTTGGGGGACATGAATTTCTGCACCTTCCACAAAGGGTGTTAGGATCCAAGTCTTGTTATATAATCACAGCTGTTGTGAATTCAAGGGTGTAACAGCTGCATTTTATCATGTCTAGAAGTCAGAGATCACCCTTTGGAAGATATTACCTAAGCATTGGCAAGGGTGACACAGGATATGCCTGAGTGTTCAACTGTCATTTGTTCTCAGTACTTTGATTGGTTACAAAGTCTCTTCAGTCACTTCCGACAGAAGAATTTTATATCGCCTTAAAAGCTTCATGGAGAACCCTGTTCATTTTCAACACCATTTGTAAATTCAGAACTCAAGTCTGAATTGAATTGCTATCTCTATGGTAATAATTTCAGACCTGGGAATACAGTAAGTATTCATTTAGGTTTCCTTTGATGTCCATTAACTAGTTTAACTTGTCTTTCAGTTTATTCTTAGACACCTGGTGGTGGAGGGGGATTATGTTGTTACATTGTAAATAATTGTCCCACCCGTTGGTTTAATAAAAATGTTGATTGGCCAAAGGCAGACAGGAAGTGTGGGTGGGGCTACCAGACTAAGAAAACTCTGGGAACAGGAAGAACAGAACAGAGATGCCACAGAGGTGCCAGACAAGCCAGAAGATTCAGAGGACACCTATGCTGCTCTGAGGAAAGGTACTGAGTCCACATGGCTGAACATAAGAATCATGGGTTAGTCTAAGAGCAAGCGCTAACAAGTCATATGCCTGGGCCCCTGTTAATCAGCATACAATCAATAAAAGTGTCTGTGTGTTTCAGTGGGACTATGGGACTGTGGTTCTAAAGTCTGGGCCACGAGGCTAGGCCAGAAATTCTGGGCCGGAAACCTCTTACAACAAATGGCAGCCCAATGTGGGTGATGTAAACCTGCATAAAGCTGGAGAAAGATTTAAAAGGGTTCTAGAGCACAGAATCAGAGCCAAAAACAGCTTCTGAGTTGTGTCTTTCATATGAGCCTTGATTCAGAGACAACCTGGAATGGTGTTTGGATTTGAATTTCAAAATGGCGGGCTTTTGAAGTGCAGCCTGAGCTGCAAAAAGGCTGGTTCCTGAAGTGTCCCTGGAGCCTAGATGTAAACAAGGAGATGTATATGGTACATTTTGGGCTTCTGATAATAAGAACAAAAAGGGAACCAGAGATGGCTTCTTAGTGGTAGTGTTTTCTTGGATCAGCTCTGTGTACTAGAGGCAAGCAGAGGCTTGGCTTTTTAAAGAGAGGCTTCCTGATTCAGCCTTAGAGGCAAAACACTTGTGAGTCTTTTAAGAGGACCTGCTGCCAAATACTTAACTGGAATTCATGAGCAGTAGATGGCAGTGCTTTACTTGGTGGTTATATGCACCCTAAAATTGCCCAGAGTGGTTAATTGTGGGTTCTACTGGTACCTCTGCTAAAAAGATGAATCCTATGATGCTAGACTAGGTGTTGGGTGGAGTCAGTCAGCCATCCTAGTGAATCCTTTAATCCTTGGCCACACCTTGGCAGATTAAAAGTGTGGTCAGAAACAGAAAGAAATAGAGGGAGCTGGGTGAGGCCAGAGCTGCCCTAGCCAAGCAAAGATGTGGTCAGAAACATAGTAAGATAAGAAATAAGAGATACACAGTAGAGACAGATTCAAAAAACTCTTAATGGTTTAGAGTGTGTTAAATATATAAATAAATAAATACACACACACACACACACACACACACACACATACTTGAGAGAGAGAGAGAGAGAAAAAAAAGAAAAAGGATAAAGCCCTTAAAAGAAATAGAGTAAAAAAAAAGCCACATAAAAATGAAAACTATAAAGAGTGTATGGATACTGTATGTTATTGTCTTGTCTTTGAGTTTCTTAACTGAAAACAAAGTAGTAAAAGCTGCTAAAAGACATTGGATTGATCCAACCTATATATTTTGTAAATTAGTTGACTTTAAAATTGAAATCAAAAGCTATGCTATTTTGGAGAAGAGCTTTTCTTTTTATTTCCACAGAAAATGGGAAGCTGTGGATTGATTCCTGGTTAAAGAAAATAAAGTTTGATAGAGGAAGACCTCCCGAGAAGTCTTCAATGAAAACAGATGGCCCAGATGATTCAGCATTTCAGAGCACCTCTGTTGCAGTTTCTTCTGAGCTCTGCATCCAAAACTACTTCAAGGAGACTGGCTAAGATTACCCAGCCTTACAGACTACTCCACTAAAGACTTGTCTATAATCCTAAATTTTTCTCTGGATCCCCATGGGATTGCCAGTGCCTCCATTCAGTAGGAAGTAGCCTAGAGAATGATGCCCACATTCCCAAAAATTGGATTATGGATGTTTGTTTTTGTTTACAGTGTTGTTTATAAGTCATTATAGGTAATGGGGAAAAAAGGATATTGGATTTGGGGTTCTTCTTGTTTTAAAAAGAAAAAAAGGGAAATGTAGTGGAATAATGTTGTTACATTGTTAATAATTGTCCCGCTTACTGGTTTAATAAAAATGTTGATTGGCTAAAGGCAGACAGGAAGTGTGTGCAGGAATACCAGACAAAGAAAATTCTGGGAACAGGAAGAACAGAATAGAAATGCCACAGAGGTACCAGAGAAGCCAGAAGATGCAGAAGACAGCTATGCTGCTTTGAGAAAAGGTACTGAGCCGCATGGCTGAACAGGATAAGAGTCATGGGTTAGTTTAAGAGCAAGAGCTAGCAAGTCAATCGGCATACAATTAATATAAGTGTCTGTGTGTTTCAGTGGGACTATGGGACTATAGGTCTGAAGTCTGGGCCACCAGGTTAGGCCCGAAATTCCGGGCCAGAAACCTCTTACAACATGGTGGTCTCTTCTAAGGTCATTGTTCTCACTGTTCTTTATTGGCATGTGGAACACTGGTTTTTGTCTCTGGGAACCTTTCGACCTGAGACACAGACTGTGCCAGCCCCCATTGAATCAAAGCTCCTCCTATAGGATCAAGAACTTCTATTGGACGAAGAGCAGATCCCTGAGACACAGAAATAGCCAGATCCTAGTGGACCAAAAATAGCTCTCTGTGGCACAGAATACACCAAATACAAGCGGTCCAAGAGCTCAGATTGGACCAAGAGAGGCTTCCTGAGACACAGACACATCCAGAGGAGACTGGACCAAGATCAGCTCCCTGTGCTACAAACAAATCCTGAACGGATCCCGGGAAATGAGGCAGTTGCCAGTGCAAGAATACATATAACAAAGTAAAGAACAATATGGCACCACCAGAATCTAGTGTCTCTAAAACAGCAGGACCTGAATATTCCAATATAAAAGAAGCATAAAGAAACAACCTTAAAATAACTTTATGGAGCTGATAGAAGCCTTTAAGAAGGGAATAAAAATCTCTCTTAAAGAGATAGAGGAACAGACAAACAAAAAATTGGAAGAGATCCATAAGTCTCTTAAAGAAAATAAAGAAAACCAAGAAAAAGCAATCAAACAGGTAAAGGAAAAAGTTCGGGACTTAAAAAAATTGAAATAGAAGCAATAAAGAAGACATAAACTAAAGGATCCTGGAAATGGGAAGTCTGAGTAAACAAACAGGAACTATAGATGCAAGCATAACCAACAGAATACAAGAAATGGAAGAGATACTCTGGGGCATGGAAGATTTGATAAGGGAAATAGATATGTTGGTCAAAGAAAACACTAAAGCCAAAATGTCATAACACAAAACATTCAGGAAATCTGGGACACCATGAGAAGACCAAATCTAAGAATAATAGGAATAGAAGGAGAAAAATACCAGCTTATAGGCACAGAACATATATTCAACAAAATCATAGAAGAAAACTTTTCCAGTCTAAAGAATGAAATACTTGTAAAGATACAAGAAGCTTATAGAACAGCAAATTAGAGTAGTCTTCCCCCAAAAGTTCACTTGCCACATAACAATCAAGCCACTAAACATATGGAATAGAGAAAGAATATTAAGGAAAAATGCCAAGTAACTTATAAAGACAAACCCATCAGAATAATAATCAACTTCTCAATAGAAACAATGAAAGCCAAAAGTTCCTATACAGACACTAAGAGTCCATGGATGCCAGTTCAGACTACTATACACAGCAACACTTTCAATCAACATAAATGTAGTAAACAAGATATTGTATGACAAAACCAGTTTTCAATAATACCTACTCATAAATCCAGTCCTATGGAAAGTACTAGAAAGAAAACTCCAACCTAAGGTAGCTAGATACACTCATGAAACCACAAGCAAATTTAGGGCTGAAATCAATAAAATTGAACCAAAGAGAACATTACTGTCAATGAATCAAACAATACAGTCAAATCAATCAATACAGTTGGCTCTTTGTAAAAATCAACAAGATAGACAAATCCTTATCCAAACTAACTAAAAGGCAGAGAGAAAGTATTGAAATTTAACAAAATCAGAAATGAAAAGGGGACATAAGAACAGATACTGAGAAAATCCAGAGTATCATTAGGTCATACTTCAAAAACTTGTACTCCACAAAATTGGAAAAACTACAAGAAACAGACAGCTTTCTGGACAGGTACCACTTACCAAAGTTAAATGAAGACCATCTAAATGACTTAAATAGACCTACAACCCCTAAGGAAATAGAAGCCATTTTTAAAAGTCTCCCAAGCAAAAAAAAAAAAAAAAAAAAAAAAAAAAAAAAAAAAAAAAAAGCCCAGGGCCAGATGGCTTCAGTGCTGAATTCTACCAGAATTTTAAAGAACAACTACCAATACTCCTTAAATTGTTCCACACAATAGAAACAGACGGGACGTTGCCACACTCTTTCCATGAGACCACAGTCACCCTGATACCCGAACCACATGTGCAAGAAAAGCAACAAAGAAAGATCGTTACAGACCAATCTCCCTCAGGGACGTTGAAGTAGAAATGCTCAATAAGATACTGGGGAACCAAATCCAAGAAGATATCTTAAAAAATGATTCACCATGATAACATAGGCTTCAGATGCAGGAAAGGCTCAACACATGATAATCTGTCAAGACTTCTTATTATATAAAGAACCTGAAAGAAACAAAACACAACATGATCATCTCACTAGATGCTGAAAAAGCCAACACTCTTTCATAATAAAGGTCTTTGAGAGATCAGGAGTACAGAGAAAATACCTAAACATAACAAAGATAATATACAGCAGGCTGACAGCCATAATAAAACTAAATGGAGAAACACTCAAAGCGATCCTACTAAAATCAGGAACAAGACAAGGCTGTCCTCTCTCTCCTTAGCGATTCAATAGTTCTCAAAGTTTTAGCTAAGGCAATTAAGAGAACAAAAGGAGATCAAGGGGATACAAATTGGAAAGGAAGAAGTCAAAATACTGCTATTTGCAGATGATGTGATATATTTTGGGGGTCTCTTATATAAGGGGGTCTCTTTATCTGGGAGCTCCTACAGCTGATAAACACCTTCAGCAATGTGACAGGATACAAGATTAATTCAAAAAAATCAATAGTTCTCCCAAATGATAAAGGAGCTGAAAAAAACAGTCGGGGAAATATCACCCTTTACAATAGCTGCAGATAACATCAAATATCTTGGGGTAACTTGATATGTGATGCCTTTCTGTTTGCTGCGAATATCACTGGCTAATAAAATGACTGTTTTGGCCTATGGCAATCCAGCTTATAGTCAGGTAGGAAATCTAAGCATAGATAAAGGGGGAAAAGGGCAGAGTCAGAGAGAGATGCTATCCAGTCACCCAAGAAGCAAGTTGTAATGGAGTACAGGTAAGCCACAAGTCACGTGGCAAGACAGATTAATAGAAATGGGTTAAGCTGCAAGAGCTAGCTAGCAATAAGCCTGAGCCATAGGCTGAACAGTTTGTAATTTATATAAACCTTTGTGTGATTATTTGGGACTGTGGGTCTAGAACTCAGAGCTAGGCTGGGCCAGAAACTTGTTACTATAGTAACTCTAACCAAACAAGTGAAAGACCTGTATATCAGAAACTTTAAGTCATTGAAGAAAGAAATTAAAAAAGATACCATAAAGTGGAAAGGTCTCCTATGCTTTTGGATAAGTATGATCAACTTGAAAAAATGGCAATCTTACCAAAAGTAATCTACAGATTCAATGAAATCCCAACACAATTCTTCACAGATTTCATATGGAAAAACAAAAAAAACAAGGATCACCAAAACAATTCTGTTCAATAAAAGAACTTTGGGAGGCATTACCATTCCTGACTTCAAGCTCTACTGTAGAGCTACAGTAATAAAAACAGACTTGTGGATCAATGGAACCAAATAGAAGACCCCAACATTAGTCCACACTCCTATGAACATTTGATTTTTGACAAAGAGGCCAAAAATATACAATGGAAAAAAGAAAGCATCTACAATGAATAGTGATGTATAAATGGATATCAATATGTATAAGAATGTAAATAGATCCGTATCTATCACCCTGCACAAAACTCATGTCCAAGTGGATTGAAGGCCTCAGCATAAACCAAGTTACACTGAACCTGATAGAAAAGAAAGTCAGCAATAGCCTTGAATGCATTGGCATAGGAAACCACTTCCTAAAGATAACACCAATAGCACAGACACTAGGAACAACAATTAACAAATGGGACTGCCTATAAGGTAAAGGACATAGTCAATAAGACAAAACAACAGTCTATAGACTAGGAAAAGATAGATCTTCACCAATCCTACATCTGACAGAGGACTAATTTCTAAAATACATTAAGAACTAAGAAACTAGAGCCCCAAAACCCAGATAATCTAAACAAAGTCTTTCCCAAGAAATGCAGTGATTGGTGAAGATTTGGCTAGATACCTATTAAGATTGGATGTGTCCCTTATGCCTCATTTCTTAAGAGTTTCTTTTTATTTACAGTTGATCACAGCTTTTCTGTAACTTACAATATATTTTGCTGAATAAAAGTGTATTAATAGAATTTGATGTCAAAACATATTTGCAGTCCTGACAGATTCTGCTTCACTGTGACCTATTGCCTTCTTATACACTGCTTGATTTGGTGGACTGATACTTTATCGAACTTTTAGTCTCTATTTTCTCCTTCCTTCCTTCCTTCCTTCCTTCCTTCCTTCCTTCCTTCCTTCCTTCCTTCCTTCCTTCCTTCCTTCCTTCCTTCCTTCCTTCTTTCCTTCCTTCCTTCCTTCCTTCCTTCCTTCCTTCCTTCCTTCCTTCCTTCTTCCTTCCTTCTTCCTTCCTTCTTCCTTTCTTCTTCCTTCTTCCTTCCTTCCTTCTTCCTTTCTTCTCCCTTCTTCCTTCCTTCCTTCCCTCCCTCCCTCCCTCCCTCCTTCCTTCCTTCCTTCCTTCCTTCCATCCTTTCTTCCTTTCCTTCCTTGCTTTCTGCTTTTTTTTGTTTTTTGTTTTTCAAGACAGGGTTTCTCTGTGTGTAGCTCTGGCAGTCCTGGAACTCACTCTGTAGACCATAATGGCTTCGAACTCACAGAGATCTGCCTGCCTTTGCCTCCAGAGTGCTAGGACTATAGGTGTGCAGGACCATCACTCAGGCTAGTCTCTATTTCAAACTAAGGAAGGACCATATTTATTCTTTGTGTTGTTGTTATTACTTTGGATTTTCATGACAGTACCTCTTCCTGTAACCCTGGCTGTACCGGAACTCGCTCTGTAGATCATAAAGCTCACCTGCCTCTACCTCCCGAGTGATGGCATGAAAGGCATGCACCACACTACCCACCTTTATTTTTATTCTAACATCTGATTTCAAGATGGAATCCTTATCAGAAAATTTATTACACAACCTTAAAAAAAAAAAAAAGAAAGAGAAAATAGGAGTGGTGGAATGGATTGTAAAGACTAGAAATACATTTTCCATATGGGACTTTTGAGAACTTAATAGAAATGACATTTCAAATGAGTGTAAGAAAATGAAATAGGCAATAAAAGAATAAACAGGGTTATAGTATTGGAAGATTATTTAACTCATGACTAGGGTAATAAGGTTGAAGCCTTGCTTCACAGTGAACCTCCAGTCAGTCAAATGGATCAAATGACTTAAATGCAATAAATAATAAGGTGACCAGATGATGTGCACAGATTAGACATCCATCTGTGTACTTATCCATGGTGTTTATTTTAACCTGTTTTTTTAATATTTTCCTAGTAAACAATTTCATTTTAACTTTCCTCGATTTTAGCATTAAAGTTTGCTTTCCTCATGATAATCTTTTTTTTTGATATTTACACTATTTTTTCTTTGTTTTTTTCCTTTTTATGGGTTGCCTACTTTAATTTTTTCCCAAGGAACTTGAATTTTCGTCTCTTCTTCCTTTTCCTCCTCTTCTTTCTCTCTTTGACAGTGTCTTTCTATGTTACCCCCGTTGTCCTGAAACTCACTATGGAGAGCAGGCTGATCCATTCTGCGAGAGCAACGGGTATTCGTAACTACTGAACAATCTCTCTAGGACATTCTAACTCCCTCAACAATTCTTTGTTCCAACGAAGTCTTGCTTTGTCTCAGGCTGGTCTCAGACTCGCTCTGTAGTGAAGGCTGGCCTTGAACCCCTGAGACTCTTTCCTTAGTCTTCTGAGTGCTTGGACGACAGATGTGTACCTCCACACAGGGCCCTGATTTGCTTTTTAACTCACATGTTCACATTTTTATATTTTTCTCTATAGATATTTAACTTGCACTTTAAAAATTGTTTATTCTGTTCCTCCAGTATTTTTCTGTTTGTTTCTCTGTACAGGGCTTCTCTGTGTGGCCCTGATGTCCCGGAACTCCCTCTGTAGACCAGACTGGCCTCCAACTCAGACATCTGCCTACCCCTGCCTCCCAAGTGCTGAGATTAAAGGTGTGCGCCACCACTGCCCAGTACTAGAGTCTTATTTTTATTTGCAATCAGTTAAACATCAATTGATTATTTTCTCACATCTCAGCTCATCTATGATCTCTGAGTCTCAGGATTCTAATCTTCCAACTTGTTTCATTATTTTTTGATACAGAATTTCTGCTATGAGTCCAGGATGGCCTTCAACTCAGTTTTTCTGTTTTGGCTCTTGAGTGTTAGAATTATAGACATATGCTATGGAAAGACTGACCATGTCTGCCAATTTTGGGTTCTTAGTTTGCAGAGTTTTTAAAAGACCAACTATATCACAAATCTCTTCGTGCTTTGTCTGTGGTTCTGCATTTATTCCTGTTATGAGTTCAGAGGATGTAATTAGAACACACTATCAGCACTAGGCATGAGTTTTCTAAGCACTGGGCCGCAAAAATTCAGATTCCAAATCTATGTAAGGGAAAGGCTTTAGCTTTCCCATTCTCAAAGAAAATCCACCCTTCCCTCCCCACCCCACAGGTCAAGTACAGGTCAATGTTCCTTACTCCGTTGTGTTAGCAAAGTGTATATGTCTTCCCTGTCCATCTTTCCCCTACGGATGCAGTATTCTCAGGGTGCTGGCTTGATTTCCCACACCTCTGCTTGGCTTTGACTTAAGGCATCGTGCTGGCTAGTTTTATGTTTACTTGACACAGGCTAGAGTCATCCAAGAAGAGGGAGCCTTCATTGAGAAAACGCCTCCATAAGATCCAGCTGTAAGGCATTTTCTTAATTAGTGATTGATGAGGGAGGTCCAGCCCATTATGGGTGGGGCCACCCCTGGTCTGGTGGTCCTGGGTTCTATAAGCAAGCAGACTGAGCAAGCCATGAGGAACCAGACAGAAGCAGCATCTCTCCATGACCTCTGCCACATCTCCTTCCTGCAGATCCCTGCCCCCCTTAAATTCTTATCCTGACTTCCCTGGATGATGAACGATGATGTAGAAGAGTGTAAACTGAATAAACTCTTTCCTCCCCAAGTTACTTTGGTCATGATACTTTGTCTCAGCAATAGAAACCCAAACTAAGACGGGCCTCATCTCTTCTCTTGAGAGTGTTTGCGAATCCGTATGTCAAGTCCCTGAGATGAGACCTCATGAGTCACTCTCAACAACCTACACCATTTATTATCACTGCTCCCTTTGCATGCTCTCTGTACCCTTTCCCTTCCCTCCTGTCCCCTCCTCTCCTTCCCCCTCCCCTTCCTTCCTCCTCCTTCCTCCCCTCCATTGTTTCTTCCTTCCTTCCCATCTTTCTTTCTTCATTTCTCTTCCTTCTTTCTTTCCAGCTAGGTATTTAGTTAAAGCAATGTTGGTTACATTTCCATCGCCATTTTAAGATGATGGGCTTTATTTTTCTGAATCTTTGCCGTCCATTTACTGGGCACGCGCTTTCCCTATTTTTACTTTGTCTTCTGTGCATTCAAGGCTTTTTTTTTTTTTTTCCAAGGCTTTTTATTTTGGCTCTTGCCTCCTTCGCTCTTGATGGCATTCATGAGACCTGATGGATCCCTGGACACTAACATCTTTTAACAAAGGGGCAGATAGGTGATCGCAGATAAAAGAACCACATTCCACTAAATTTTGATCTTTCTCTCTCTTGATGTTTGCTGGTTGAGGTGAGTTGAGGGGCATGTTACTTAACTTTTGGGGGGCTCACTTCCTGGTTTGTAAAGTGAAAGAAATGGGGGATCAGAGGGTTCTAGGAGTGGGTAACGAACAAGGGAGTTGGAAGTTCAGGTGTTCATAGGCTAGGAGGGGCTTAGGTGGGTACCCTTGGTGATTCTGTGAGGTGAGGGAATTCAAGTCCTGAGCCCCAAGACACAATTTGAAGAAGTTTACATGTTAGTAAATCTCACTACTGGTGTTGCAGCCCTGAGGTACAGATAGAGGACCAGAGGAATGGATGCTTGAGGGACTTATCCAGCTTAGCCTCATCCCACTGGGTTACTATTTCAAGCTGACAGTGCTTCTGAAATACTATGCTTACTAGAGTCCTGACATTGCTTTAGAAATACTTGACATTTGCTTCACCTTACCTTGCTTGCTCATGCAGTCTGAATTTTTTTTTTTTTTTGAATCCTGGAATGACATCCCATGAAATGTATGTATGCAGGCAGAACATTAATAGAAATGGCTGGTTGTTCCAACCTTTCTTATTTCTGAGGACAGCAAAGTCTTGCTTGGTCCCTCTTTGACCAAGCAGAGTTAGATTTAGGGGGAGCACTTCCTGCCTTGTTTCTCTTCTGGTATTCCGGGTTCCTAGCCTGAGCACCAGCAGAGAGTGTGAGGTTGCCTTTTACCAGGTGCTAGAGAGTGACCAACACCACCTTTCCACCAGTCTGTACTTACAGTAATAGGCCAGAAGATGAAGGGCATGTATCTTTGGAGGGCAGTGGTGTAAAGGAGGATGAAGAAGATGAAGATAGACACTTCCATAGAGAGGAGCAGAATCAAAATGGGGTTTGTGGGTACTTTTTCCAATAAGCTTAATGAAATGAGCATACAAACCTGGTGGAAAAAAAAATACATACACTTGAACTGCTTTAAGGGCTCTCCCGTCCACGCACACCCCTAGCATTGCAATCCAGCTTACCACACTCAGGATCTTGACCGCGGCGTGTCCCCCGAGCCAGAACTCTTTATTGCTGTCTTTAAATTCCCACTTGTAGCGCTTAAACCCTTTTCTTGTGCCCACCTCATCCTTGGGCTGTTCTTTGTGCTGTCCAGGCGGCGGAGGCGGCTCTGCCATGCTCAGCAGTAGTTTTCAGTTTCTCAAGGCCCAGCCTAGCCTGTGGTCCCTGAACAGGCCCAGCTCAAAAGAGAGCCTGGTGTCTTCAGGCCTGTTCCAGGGCGGCACTCAACCGACCGCTGGGGCTGCAGAATTCCAAGGCTCGTGCTTGTCAACGCGAGCACATCTCCTCTCGAGAACTAGCAGCATAGCATGGCCTCCACCATGGCAGAGGCCAGATGTCCCCACCCTTCCCACAGCAGCATGCTCTGAGCCCCACTGCTCCTAAGGGAAGCTTCCTGAAAAGGCTTCCCAGGTTTGTGCTTGGAGCTCCCTAGGATGCTGTCCCTCCCGACCTCCTGGGGCAGCCTTGTGGAGGCATGGGCAGTGGGACGCGACTTTTACACAAGGCCACAAGAGGAAGCAGGAGTGTTGCCGACTTAGCAGCCCTGTCTTTATGGTCACACACATGTGGGTTTGGGAGCTCCGTGACGGCCTGGAGGAAGTGATTATTCGTGGGCACTAGCCTCTGCCAAGTGCTGGGATGGGCTGGGTGGCTTCAGGGAAGCTTGTGCCTCGGTGGGGCTGTGGAGGGCTCTGGTGACACTCCCTGGGCCTTTCTCCTGCTGTCCCACATCTTCTTGGCGACCAGCAAGGCATCGATGAGACACAGGATGGCTGCTGAGAGGCACAGGATCTGTCAGACACAACACAGGTGGGAAGGAAGGGCCGGATTACTTTACAACTAGCTTGGTGCCCTTCCTTTATTCCCATCCGAGGAGGTCAGGAGCTGCAGCCAGTGCTTCCTGGCTGCCTTAGGCCTCCCTTAGAAAGGGCAGCAATGGGGTTTGCTGCCCACAGTGGCCCGATCTTATGATTAGCCAGTAGACCAGTGGTTCTCACCATGTGGGTCACAGCCCCTTGGCCCTAATGACCCTTTCACAGGGATTGCCCAAGACTGATGGAAAACACAGATGTTTACATTACAATTCCTAACAATAGCAAAATTACAGTTATGAAGTAGCAATGAAAATAATTTTATGGTTTGGTGTCACCACAATGTGATGACCTGTGTTAAAGGGTCAGCATTAAGTGGGTTAAAAGTCACTGCATTGAATAGTGACCTTTGCAACTCTGAGGGCCTGGCAGAGCTGAGCTTGGGTGGTAAATGGTCTGGAGCTTTCTGATGAGGGGACAGGTTTGAGATTCAGAAAACCCATCTCAGTGGCTATGAGATGAAGGAAGAGTGAACCTGGATAAGGCAGAAAGACATGGAGGTGGCTGCTTCCAAAACAGGAAGCAGAGAACCATCTTTTGATGTCCTTCAAATTTTTTTTTCTATAAAAGGGGAACTATAATTATCTCATCTTCAACTTCCTCAGAGACCCAAGAAGGAAATAATATCAACTAACAAAGCAGGAAGTGCAAGCAAGCAACTTCCAAAAAATACGAAAAATGACAGAAATAGCTGGCTATCTGGACAGTCACCCAAGATTCCTCTGCAGTGTTGAGGTCTTCTGCCTATATGCCTGGCATATCTGACATACCTCTCTTTCAAGCAAGGTTTAGCAATTCTCTCTTTTGTGTCCTGCTTGTCCTTTTTGGACATCATGCTGTCAGCAGTCATGTAAAGGGCACTTTCTGGCCCAGTTTGCTAACTTTTGCCACAAAGAAAGTCAACTCCATATGGGGCTTCTTCAGTGCCCATCATCTTCTCTGATGATGATACCCTGTTTCTTTTTCAAACAAATACCCTGAATCAAATATCCCTTGCTAAGCTTTTGTTCCTAATGTTTATCAATAACAATTTGTAACCAACCACCCTAAATATGACAATTATCAATAATGCGTTGAAAAAACAAAACCACCCACTCCAGCTCTTGGGAATGTGGGTTTTGTGTTCTTAAATTTACTTTCTGCTGTCTGGGGGTGACGGCATGTTTAGGAGATCCTGAAAAGAAAAATTTTGATTAATTGTCAAGTCCTGGGAGAGGTAGCTGTATCATGTGTTGTTCAGTCTCTGCATAATGGGAAAGTGCAGGGCTTGTCTCAAGTCCTGGCTAAAATAGCTTGTGTTGCTGGGTCATCTAATCTAGCCACTTCAAAGCTGTCCTGAGCTGTTTCTAGTCCAAAACCAATCTAGGTAGTGTTCGTCAACTTAACGGTGTTATCATAGTCCATGAAATCATCAATGTGAGGTCCCATCTTCTTTTTGGAGACTTCGAAGGTCGCAATCAGGCATCATCATGCTTTGCTGAAGAAACTGATAGAGACTCAAACCCAAAACATTGTACAGAAAGCTAGATAAAGCCTCCATCCACATATTAGTTAGTTCTATGATCATTACTATCATGACAGAAAGTTTAAAACATATAAATATAAAATTTTACATAAAATTTTTATATTAAGAAAAAACTTTAAATAATCCAAAGAAAACCAAAAGATGATGAAATTAGTAGCAATAGAATAGTCCCCTCTTTTTTTCCCTGTGTCGTATTAGGTGGCTCTTCTGATATGATACAGAGATTTTGCATTAGCCTTTAACAAGCATGCTAGGGTTTAGAGAAGGAGAGAGCCACACTCCGATTCAAATCCAGCTTTAATTTATAATCAAGGTGTGACCTCAACTTTTATTAAAAGTAAAGAAATATAGATGTTGGGCGGTAAGATTTTACCTTGTAAAGTACATTTGGTTCCAATAGGTCTGATTTTTTCCTTGATTGTAAATAGTTTCTAGATAGCCTTACCTTCTGCTTTAGAGGTCTAGATGTCCAAGGTCTTTTGACTTCTTGAAGATGGATGAATGAGCCATCATCCTTCTCATCAAAAAGTTTCTCCTGTTTGAATTGAGTCTTTATTAATTTTGATGGTATCCATAGCTTTTCTTCACCTGTGGAATCAAACATAGCATATATCTTTGTTTTTAGTGCCTAAAGTTTTCTGACCCATCAGGACCCTCGGTCTGGAGAAATCTTTCCCACCTTCAGTCCCACAGCCACTTAATTACAGATTGTTTGGCCTATGATTCAGGCTCAATACCAACTAGCTCTTTTAATGTAACTCAGCCCATTTCTAGTAATCTATTATATTGTATTCCATTCCATCTTGCTTTCTGGACAACAGTCTGCAGCTTCTCCTTGATTCTACCCTCCTTTGTCTATCTCGGCTTGGATTTCCCACCTGCCTTATAAGCTGCCTGGCCATAAACCAAAACAGCTTCTTTATTAACAAATGGCAATAAAGTCTATTCACAGATTACAGAAAGAGATTCCACACCAGGCTTCCATTCTGAGGTCAACACATCTTTGAAACAGATTTAGCTCAGTAGTTTTTTCTATAGTCCAATGCCTTTCAGCAGCTGTTGTTCCTTTCTCTTTAGCATTGAGAAAATTCAAAGTTAATAAAGCATTATTTATTAGTAATAATAAATAAATATAATAAAGTAATCTATTTCTGGGGGTATTTGTTGCCCATTCTTTAAAGTTTGACTTCATCTCTCTATGACTGTGTGCCCTGTAGGACTGTATAGTATTCCTGTAATATATTTTATATTATAATAAGAAAAAACTTTTATTTTACAAGAGACATATGCTGGAGAATTGCCAGTCTTAATTTAGACATATATTTCTATGATGGCCATAACTTCAAGCAAATGTGTGACTACAGAATTAGACTTTTCCAAGATCAAAGCAGTTGCCCATTAGAGTTCTGAAAATATATTTATTGTATGATGTACATATTTTAATTTTCCAAGTTCTGTAAAGGAAACAAATCCATCTGCCAAATTTTATTTCTATGTATACCTTTAGGAATACTTCCTGCTGGTAATGGAGTTTAGGTATAGAAAGAATAGGTAGGACTCTTTTTACACTTTCTTTGTCTTTTTGGCAAGTGATAGAGAAATCTTTTTAAAAACATTGTAGTAGTGGGGTTTCTTTGGTCCCGGGAAGCCAGAGGTCCGAGACCACAGACCTGCTGTGCCAGACTGCTTAGCCGCCCAGCCGCCCACCCAGGTCCTCAGAAATGACTCAGATGCTTATATTAACTTCATGCTGTTTGGCCTATGGCTCAGGCACGTTGCTAGCTAGCTCTTACATCTTAATTCAACTTAATTCAGTTCTATTAATCTGTCTGCCATGTGGCCCATGGCTCACCTATGCTCCTTACATGTTGCTCCTTTGGCAGCTTGCTTGGTCTGCCTCTGACCCCACCCTTCCTTTCCTACCTATTCTGATTCCTCCTCCTACTTCTTCTATGGTGCCTGTCATGGCCCAAAACAGCTCCTTTATTTAAAGATTGAGATTCACAGCATACAGAAAGGCATTCCCACATTAAAACATGATGTGTTTTAATGGAACTCTGAGGTCTCTAGCCCGTTTCTTATCAATAATTGATCAGATCAGTTTCATCCTTACCTTGCACTAGAGGGCCTGGCAGACCCTATGGGATAGGATATTTGTTATATATAAGGGATAATTATTATTTCTGATTATTTCTTGCAACAACAAATAATGAAGTTAGTTTTGACTCATCAGGAATAAAGTCGGCAGTTTCCATGTGTAAAACAACTCTTTCTGCATACTGAGAGTGATTATGTTAAGAGGTTCCGTAAAATCCATTAATACCATTATAATAGCATATAATTCTGACTTTTGAATGGAATTATAAAGACTTTGAGTCACTTATATTTTCTGATTTGTAATCTATCCTTCCTGATTTATTTGCATCAGTATAAAATGTAGGGACTCTAAAAATTGCTGATTCACATATAACATGAGGAAGAATCCAATTAGTTTTCTTTAGAAATTCAATTCTTTTGCTTTGAGAGTATTTATTGCTAATATCTCAAAAAAAATTTATTGCAGGCTCTTTGCCAAGGTTCACTTTCTCTTCAGAATTGGTAAATTTCTTCATTAATTGAAGGTACAATAATTTATGCTGGGTCCATTCCTGTCAATTGACAAAGTCTTATTTTTCCTTTAAAAATCAAATCAAAAATCTTTGTCTTTAATTTCTTACTCAGTTTATGTAGTAGAAATATTCACATTCATATAAAATTTTTCCTTTGCATTAAAATTCCTATAGGAAAATATGTAGAGGGTAAAATCACTAGACTCTAATTATGATCTGTATCCAGAGGACCCACATGTACATCCTGCAATTTATTTTCTATCAAAGCCAATTCTCTCTCAGTTTCAACTGATAATTCTTTTAGACTATATAAGTACTTGCTACCATCTAAGATTTTGAACAAATTATCCAGTTCATGATTTTTTATCCTAATAGTGTCCTGTAAATTAAAAATGTTTCTTAGCAATCTTTGGAAATCATCTTTTAATTTGTACCTTTTGGGGTCTAATTTTTTGTAGATCTATTTTGTAGCCTAAATAATTAACGGAATCTTCTATTTGTAATTTTTCAGAAGCAATTTGTAATCCCCAAGCAGGCAATTTTTTTCACTTCTTCAAACATTCTTTCTAAAGTATCTATATTTGAATCAGCCAGTAAGATATTGTCCATGTAGTGGTAAATGATAGATTGTGGAAATTGCTTTTATATGTCTTCTAATGGCCATTGTATAAAATATTGTCCCAGGGTGGGGCTATTTAACATTCTCTGTGGAAGAACCCTCCATTGATGTCTCTTTACAGGCTGAAAATTATTATAAATAGGCACAGTAAAGGCAAATTTTTCTTAGATTTTTGTAACCATATATTGACAACTATGATAGGCCATTCTTTAGGTAACATAGAAGGCAAAGGAATTCCAGATTGTAAAGAACTCATTGGCTGACTCACCGTACTAACTGCTCTTAGATCTGTTACTGAGTCGCTCTTTTTCCAGATTTCTTTTTGATGATAAGTATAGTAGAATTCCACAGGTTAGTTGATTCTTCAATATGCTGAGCATTTAGCTGCTCCTGTACCAGCTTTTCCAAGGCCTGCAATTTCTTTTATAATTTATAAAAGAAAGTTATAAAAGTTATTATATATTCATATTTTTAATTTTAATTTTGTTAAAAGACATTCTGGAGCCCATATAGGCTTATCTGTTAACCATTTTCAAGGTAGAGAGCTGTTGATGCCTTTGAAAGATCAGCAGCTGTTATGTCTTGTTTTTATACAACCTAAATGGTTGATGACTGTTTCTCATAATACCTTATAATATTTTTTCCAGGAACATATATTTTGGTTCCTTTCTGAGATAGGAAGAATGTTTCTCTGAGTATATTATTGTTGCAATAAATTGTATCCCCATACATCCATGGCAATTTTAACCACATATAGCTTTAATTTTCCTCTCTTTCCTTCTGGACATATATATTTGAGCCATCTTGAGCTCCGCTTTACCTGCGATAATGTTTCAGTCCTTAAAAGCTGAACATTTATCACCTTAAGGCAGCAATTTAGATACCAAGATTCTGTTGCAATTATTGTTACATTCACACTTGTGTCTGCCAGATCTTCAGTGACATTATCTATTCATAGTTTTTAATTTTGATCTTTGCTCATTTATAGAAGTTTGACAAAATATTTGCTTTATGATTTTTTTCTGAATTGTTTTTCTTCTTTTCTATAACTGTTCTCTCATCTGGAGCAGTATTTTTTTTTTTTAAGACGGCTTAGGTTCTTTGTAAGTGGAATTTTACTTACAAGGCACCAGTCCAAGATTAATATTTATTAAAATATAAACCAGCACTCACGATACAGGTAACAGCTTATAGTGGAGCCTGAACAGGGACTGGAGTCTGGAACGATAGACCATGGATTACAAACCGGTCTCTCCAGCGTCCAGGAACCAGGCAAACAGGCTTTCCAGAGTCCCAGCCGCCCCTTATCAATGGGGTTGGCCATGCCTCCTTCAGGGGCCCGGGACCCTGGGTAAGAATCCTCAGATCTTATCAGCTGACACCTGAATCCCACCACATCTCCCCCTTTTGTCTAACTAAGAAGGTTCTAAACTAAGACTATGTACAATAGGAATTATTATGAGGTAGTATCTAGGAGAGGATAAAGTACAAATTACAACCAAAACCTAACATATATAAAGTACATCATATATTTCTAGAATATTGGTAGATGGTAGGGTGTATAAATTACTTCAAAAGGTTCATCTGGGAAAGTGAAAATTCAACACCTGAATGTTCCTTTCTAAGGGATAATAGGGTAGTAACTTTAAATACCTATTCTTCAACCCCTTCAAGACCTGAGAAGGAATATGTATTACCTGAAAGTCAGAAGTACATGGAAGTAGTGCCTTCCAAAACACAGCTACCTGGACAGTCACCTTTGGTTTTGTGCGCCGTTGGAGCATCTATCATATTTGCTACAGGCCTATGGTATCTGACAGATCTTTTCACAAGCAGGGCAATTTTAGAGGGACTGTCTTATCTTGTCCAGGCAGGTTTTGTCAGTCTCCATCCATCAACTTGTTCCCCCATCTTGGACACCATGTGTGTACTGTCAGCAATCAAGGTAAGGGCAATTCCTTACCCAAATGGCCATTCTCTGCCAAAAGGACAAACACCAAAGGAGTATCCTTGATGCTCAACACCATCTCGGGAAAGGAGCAGTGACACCAGGAGTCGTCGTGTCTCTCGTGGCCGAATTTCAAATTTTAAATGCCATATTCTCTGGGTCTATGAAATGGTTGAAGATTCCTGTCTACCTATGATATTCTAACCTGTATCTGAGATGACTGGGATATGGTACCTTAAGTAATGTTGACTGTAGTTTTTATCATCTTAAGGGATAAACCCTGTACTAAAAATTAGAATACCTCTATAAGGGGTGTATAATCTCTGAACAATGACTTTTAGTATTACTATCAAATGTTAGCCAGGGGTATATTACAATGTAAAGTGGCCACAGCATTTTAGACATGTATATACATATATATCATCTAAAGAGAGGTATATAAAACATCTTGTGATATCATAACTAGTGCAATCATACATTATATCTAGTATAGTTAGATGAAGATAGTAATTGCATAGTGTACATGACAATAATGTGCAAATACTTAAACAAAGGTAGAAGCATATATAAAATATAGCAATTACAGATACAATTTTACATAATAGTTACAGATTCAGATTTATATTGAAGTACTAGTTGCTTTGGTTATATAAAGCAATTTCAGATTAAACTTTGTACCAATGTACAAATTATCACAATTAAACATATAAAATGATTTAACATTTGTATCAATATACAAATATCTATGCCAGTGCAAATTGTCTTTAGCTTAGCCCATACATTCAGCTAGAATTGTGTATAGGTAGGTAGAACAATCTACCTTTATCTATCCTATCTATCCCCTTTCTCTTCTTCAAAAGAGATCTTTGATGCTATATTATAGTTCTATCCTTCACCCAATTTTAAGTTATAACTATTCTACTAGAATAATAATTACCCACAACCCTCAAAGCACAAAACTTATTGGTAAAGGGGGTGTAGTCTTTCATAAGGTTGCTTCCTGCTGACTTAAGGGCGATGGCATCTCTTTGGGATCCTGTAAAAGCTAAAACAATGGTTAGATCTTAATGGACAGACTATATACATCTATAACCATTCTCAGAATAGTGGTTAACTCCACCTGGAATTCTAATTAGAAATGTGATCTGAAGGATAATCATAGAAAGCTATCTTGCAGCCATTTTTGAATAATCTATTTTCTGAAAACAATCATTGATTGGTGCGCACCAGGTTCTTGATTTTTCTATTTTTGCTTCTGTCTGTCTGTCTACCTGTCTCTTATTCTCTCTCTCATACTCTCCCTTTTATTCTTGTTTCACTAGTAGGAGTTGTTATGGTGGGGGCCCCATCTCAGTTCCAGATTCTTTGTAGATAGCTGATAGGAGGAAATATTATTTACAATGGAAAACTTAAGCATTGTTGATACTCAAAGAAGATATTCATATCTTCTATGACTTTAGGAGATTGTATGCAGACAGGATGTTTGAAAGGTACAGAAACAAGGTTTAAGATGAAGTCACAATAATATTGGTCCCTAAACATTCTGTCTTCTGTCTCACACCAGGTGGCTTTTCTGATATGAGACAGAATTCTTCATATTTTCTTTACCAATATGCTTGGGTTTAGAGAGGGAGAAAGCCACTTGCTCCCAATCCAAATCCCGCCCTATTAATAGTCAAATCAGGAGCACTTTTTTTTTGAGGTGTAGATGCAAGATGCAAAGCAGTAAGAATTGAGAGATTACCCAGTAGTGCATATGTGTATCAGTTGGTCTCATAGTCCGTTGTTTACATTCCTTCATCATCGATCTCTCCTTGATCGCAGGTGAGTAATTATTCAATGTCTAGACAATGTCTTAAAAACAGCTGTATCCATTTTTCTGTAAAGACAAAATTGAGATCCTGCCCCAGGTTTGTTAAATGTGTTTTCCTTACCAGGTATCCATTTGTCATATCAGGGATGAGCAATTATTTCTCCTCCTCAGGAAGGGACTCCTTTTCGAAGCAGACTTTTATTAGTTTTGTCTGTACCCATATCTTTTCTTTCCCTCTCGAAACAAAAGCAAAACCCCTACCCCATCGAAGCACATATCCCGGCTTCCACTCAGAAGTCAACACATCTTTGAAGTAGATGGGTTGATTTATCTCGGAAGATTTCTCTATTACCCAATGTCTCTCAGCAGCTGATGTTCCCTTTTCATTAGCGTTAAGAAAATATAAAGTCAATAAGGCACTGCGCAACCTCTCCCTGGGTTTTCTCATTTCTTTCTTCTGTTTATAAAGCATCTCTTTCAATGCACGGTGAGATCTCTCCACAACTGCCTGTCCTGTAGGAATGTGTGATATACCCATAATATGTTTTATATTATAGTATCCAAAAATCAGCTTCATTTTTTGAGAAATGTAAGATGGAGTATTGTCATTCTTAATCTGAGTGGGAATTCCCATTATGGCCATGGCTTCCAAAAGGTGAGTAAGTACAGCATCAGCATTTTCAGAACTCAAGGCAGTCGCCCATTGCATTCCAGAGTAAGTATCGATAGTATGATGTACATATTTCATCTTTTTGAATTTTGGGAAGTGAAACACATCCATTTGCCAGATCTCATTTCTCTGTGTACCCTTAGGATTACTTCCTGCAGGTAGAGATGGTTGGTTATAGAAAGAAAGAACAAGTGTTACAATTCCTTACTATTTCACTTGCTTGATGCCAAGTGATGGAAAAACTCTTCTTTAGTCCTTTGCTGTTAACATTATGTTTCTCATGAAATTCTGTGGCCTCTAGCACATTTCCTATCAGCAACCTATCTATTTCATCATTACCCTGCGCTAGAGGGCCTGGGAGACCCGTGTACACCCTGATATGTGTTATGTACATAGGATGTATCCTATCTCTGATGATATCTTGTAGTTGCATGAACAGTAAGGTCAAGTCTGTATCATCAGGAATGAAGTCAGCAGTTTCAATATGTAAAACAACTCTTTCTGCATATTGAGAGTCAGTAATTATGTTGAGAGGCTCTGTGAAATCCAACAACACCATAAAAATTGCATATAGTTCTGACTTCTGAACAGAGTTATAAGGGCTCTGAGCCACCTTAATTAAGTTTTCAGACTTGTAGCCAGCCTTTCCTAAATTGTTTCCATCAGTATAAAATGTAGGGGCTCCAGAAATGGGTTTATCTTGTACCACATGAGGGAAGATCCAATTAGTTTCCTTTATGAATTGAATTTTCTTGTTTCGAGGATATTTATTGTTAATCTCTCCTAAAAAGTCACTACAAGCCTTTTGCCAAGGTCCATTGTCTGCCCATAATCGACCAATTTCTTCATTAGTCAAAGGCATAACAATTTCTGCAGGGTCCTTTCCAGTCAATTGGCGAAGTCTTAATTTACCTTTAAAAATCAGATCAGAAATTTTTTTGATATATATCTTCATCTTCTTGCTTGGCCTATGTGGTAGAAATATCCATTCTAATATAATGCTTTTTCTTTGCATTAAGATTCCTGTTGGAGATTGTCTAGAGGGTAAAATAACAAGTATGCAATCTAGCTCTGGATCCACACGATCTACATGTGCTTCTTGAAGTTTCTTTTCTACAAACTCTAATTCTTTCTTGGCCTCATCAGATAATTCTCTTGGACTATTTAAATCCTTTTCACCATCCAAAGTCTTGAACAAATTAACTAGCTCATAGTTTTTTATACCTATCATGGGCCATATATGAGCAATATCTCCTAGTAACTTTTGAAAATCATTAAGAGTCTTCAATTTATCTCTCTTTAATTTTACCTTTTGTGGCCTAATTTTTGTAAACCTATTTTATATCCTAAATAATTGATAGAATCTCCCCTCTGTACTTTTTCTGAAGCAATTTGTAGTCCCCAATCAGGCAATATTTTATTTAGTTCTTCAAACAATCTTTCTAATGTTTTTGGGTTTGGGTCTGCCAACAAAATATCATCCATATAATGGTAAATGATAGATTGTGGGAAGCACTTGCGTAGTATTTCTAGTGGTTGTTGTACAAAATATTGGTATAAGGTGGGACTATTCAACATTCCTTGGGGAAGGACTCTCCATTGGTACCTCTTAACTGTTCCTGAATTATTAAGATTAGGCACTGTGAAAGCAAATTTCTCTTTGTCCTGTTCCTGTAAAGGTATGGTAAAGAAAACAATCCTTCAAATCAACCGTAATAGACCATCCCTTAGGTAACAGAGAAGGCAGAGGAATACCAGATTGTAAAGAGCCCATAGGTTGAATCACTTTATTAATTGCTCTTAGATCCGTCACCATCCTCCATTTTCCACATTTTTTCTTGACAATAAAAACAGGAGAATTCCATGGACTGGTTGATTCTTCGATATGCTGAGCCTGTAACTGCTCCTGTACCAACTGTTCCAAAGCCTGAAGTTTTTCTCTTGTCAAAGGCCATTGTTGAACCCAAATAGGCTTTTCTGTTAACCATTTTAAAGGCAGTGCTGTGAGTGTCCTTTTAGGTTCTGTGGTTATTTGGCAGTTCTTTTGTACAACCTGAATGGCTGGTGAATTTTCTTCATAGCACCTTAAAGCATCACTTTTGGAAACATAATTGAGTCTCCGGTTGATATTGGAACTGGGAGGGATTTTATTCTGGGTATTCCATTGCATTAGAAGGTCACGACCCCAGATTCACTGCTATGTCAGCCATATATGGCTTCAACCATCCTTTCTGACCTTCTCGTCCTATGCATTCAAGACATCTCACACTCCGTTTCACCTAAGATATTGTTCCAATACCCAGAAATTGGATATCTACTGCCCGTAACGGCCATCTTGGATGCCATGATTGTGGGGTTATGATCAAAACATTAGCCCCCTTGTCAACTAAACCCTGGATATAAATATTATCTATCCGTATTTTCAATTTTGGTCTTTGTTCATTTATTGAAGTCTGCCAAAATATTTGTTTTGTGATTCTTTTTGGAACTTCTGATTTTTATTTTGAATTTATGTTATTATCTAACACTGTATGATCTTCTAGATCAGGTATTGGATACCCTATTCATCCTGAGAATTCTGGTCTTCTACTATGACTGGATATGATCTTACCGTCCTTGAATTTGGAGTCTGTTTTTGGGGGCTTCCCAGGGGAAGCCCTGAAAGGCGTTTCCGGATGGTAAAGAGTTGCCTTCTTTATCCCTGGTAGATCTGCATTCATTGGTCCAATGCCGCCCCTTGCCACACCTTCTGCATAATCCAGAAGGCAATGGCCTTCTGTTTGAATTAAACCTAGATTGGGCATTATTTCCAAGAGTGCCTTGTGTACAATTCCATCTTATATGGCCTTGTTTACCACAGATGAAACAAGTGATGCCTTGGTTCCTCACCCTAACATTAGCAATGGCTTGGCCTACCCAATTCTCCTGGTTTCAATGGAGAGATTCAGCATTGATTGCATATTGAATCCATTCTTCTATAGGTGTGGCTCTGATCTTTAAAGGCATAAGCATTCTTCTACATTCCAGATTAGCATGATCAAAAGCCAGAGAAAGTATTAATTGCTTCCTAACTTCTGGATCTGATATTGCTCTATGTACAGCCATGGTAAGCCTTTGTAGAAAGTCGGTATAAGGCTCTTTTAAGCCTTGTTTGACCTTAGTATAAGGCTCAATTTTTTAACCTTGGTCCAAAATCTTTTCCCAAGCATTCAGTGCAGCAGTATGGCATAGTAATAAAGTATACTCATCATAAGTAGTTTGAACCTTCACGTCAGCAAACATGCCTCCACCAAGCATTTGGTCCTGAGAAGCAAAGAAACCCCTAATTTTTCCTTGTTGTTCTAAGGTCCTGGCCTCCTCTCTAAGTCAGCTTCTCCACTGCAAATTCTGACTTTGGTCCAAGACAGCAGCCGTTAGCTGCATCCAATAAATTGGGAAGATTCGGATTTTTGCTGACCATGAATTTAGATACTGCTTTACACATGAATACCGTACATTGATATTGCCTCTTTAAAATCCTTGATGTCTCTCATATGTACTGGCTCATAACTATACTCTACATATTCTGAGGATCCCCCAGGTGCTTTCTTAGTCTGAATAGTAGCCAGGAACAATAGTGGTGGGGTAGGGGGTAGCCCTGTCATGTTTACCACCTTAGGTAGAGTATCTCCAGTACCATAATATCCCATTGGGGGTTGACCTGAAATGTTCTGAGAATAACATCACTACCCTTTTCCAGTATTGCAATACGGTCCTCCCATTCTTGGATTTTGGATACTACTGGTTCCCATTCTTGAAGTTTAGATACTATTGATTTTTCTAGAGCTTGAGTGTCCTGATGAAGCAGTCCTTCCAAAGACCTCACCAAGTCAGCAATTTTTCGATCCACATCATTAACATAATTAATGATTTTCTTGTTCTTGTCATTAATGTAGTCAACAAGTTTCTTGTTTTCATCATTTACATAGAGCCTATATTTCTCTTGTACAGTGTTATCCTTATCTAAAGAGGAAGCCTTATCTGAAAGCTTATTGTAATCAATTTCCAGAGTATCAATCTTATCTGCCATTTATTGCGTTTGATATTTCCATATCATATAATCTGGACAGCAATTGTTGATTTCCTTATGTCACCTCTTTCATCATTCTCTTATTTTGAAACACAAAATAGAGAAACAAGCCAAAAAATAGTAGGACTGTGGAATTGAAGCCTTCAAGATATTCATTCAAAAATTTGTCAATCACCATGGAAAAATATGACCTGAAGTCAACAGTAGAATAATTATTAGCCATTACCTCAATTCAAGTGTGATGACGCTGTTTAGTCCATAGGTGTCACAGTAGCGGTCAATGCCCTGCCCACTATATGGCAGATGCAGAGACTCTCAGCAGCAGGAGGCTACCAACAGACCCTACATGGTTTTGAAGGGCCCCAGCAGGCAGAATACAATCCTTGGAAAAAGCAGATTCTCACAAATTAAGACAGGATGTTAATCACAAAATAGAAGGGTTTTTGTTTCCTTTGTTTGCTTGCACGAGTAATTTACAGTTGCTCAGGTCACAATCAGCGACCACATGGGCTGGCTGGGGGTGGGAGGAGAAGGCACGATTGGCTACTGGAGCTAGATGGGCAGAGCTGCCACACAGGCAGGCACGGGGGTGGGGGTGAGGGTGGGGGGTGGGGAGGTGGGGGGTGGGGGGGACGGGATGTGCTTTAAACTTGAAACCAGTAACCACCCACGGGGAACTGCTGGACAAAGTCTCTGAGGCACCAAGGAGAGCGGGCCCGTCCTGCGCAGTCCAAATGTGACCCACTCTCTAAACTTGACCCGCTCTTCTAAACTTGACCTGCACGTTCCAAGTCTCACTGTTGGTGAGCCATGGCACCAAGGAGACTGGACTACTAACTCCAACAGTGTTCAAAACACAAATGGACCCCTTATGCCCGTGGGCACAGGCCTGGGAACGTTGGGCACCAGATGTAAGCAGAGTTTTACTTACAAGGCACCAGTCCAAGACTAATATTTATTAAAATATAAACCAACACTCATGATACAGGTAACAGCTTATAGTGGAGCCTGAACAGGGACTGGAGTCTGGAACAATGGACGATGGATTCCAAACAGGTCTCTCCAGCAGTCAGGAACCAGGCAAACAGGCTTTCCATGGTCCTAGCAGCCCCTTATCAATGGGGTTGGCTACGCCCCCTCCAGGGGACTGGGACCCTGGGTAAGTATCCTCAAATCTTATCAGCTGACACCTGAAGCCCACCACAGTTCTTTAATTGCTCTGGAAAGGTGTTTCCTCCACTATGACAGGAAATGACTGAATGGTATTTGAGAGGCCCCTCAGGGAGTTTTCCCAATGGCAAAAGCAAAAGGTTCCCTTGTCTGTCCCTTGTTGACTTGCACTCATTGGTCCAATGTCTGATTTTGCCACATCTTCTCAAGATGTGGAAGGGTGTTTTGTTTGGGTTATTCTTAGCAAAAACCTTGTTTCTAGAAATTCCTTGTCAACAGTCCATTTTTAGGTGACCTTGTTTTTCACAGTTGTAACATTTGATATTTTGATTTTTTCTTTAAACCTATGGAAATAACCATCATCATAGTTATGAGATTTCATATTAATTGTATCTCTGATCCAAGCCTCCAAGGGTACTAATCTTGCCTTTAATGAACTAATTATCCTTTTGCATTGTCAATCAGCATTTTCAAAAGCAAAAGATTCAATTATTATTTATCTGGCTTTTGAATTTGGTGCCATTTTATTTATTGCTCAAGTCAGTCTTTGGAAGAAATCTGTAAAGGCACACCTCTGTAGAGCCTCAGCAGAAGAGGTGAGTTACCCTCTTCCTAGCCAGCCAGCCAGACCAGCTAGGACAGCCCCCAGGTCTGGGAAACAGGGCACAAAACATGCCCCCCTAACCCATCACAGCTCCAGCTGCAGAAAACAAAGCAGGACCCCTGGATGCAAGACTGACTATCACTACCCCTCATTGGACTCTCTATCCCATAAGCCTCGATTCATTCCTCAAAACCACCCATTCCCCTAACTACAGCTACTTCCTGAGACACAGCCTCTGGAGAGCTCCTTCACAAGGAGCTTAAGCTGTAGATCTCAGCTGCTCCCTGAGACAGACTTCACTGTGATTTCTCCAAGGGTTCCAATGCACCAAGAGCACTTAGTAGACCAAAAACAGCTCCCTGAAAACAGACAACTGTGGGAGATTATGTTGTTACATTGTAAATAATTGTCCCACCCGCTGGCTTAATAAAAAGTGCTGATTGGCCAAAGGCAGGCAGGAAGTGTGGGCAGGGCTACCAGACTAAGAAAACTCTGAGAACAGGAAGCACAGAGCAGAATGCCAGAGAGAAGCCAGAGGAAGCAGAGGACAACCATGCTGCTCTGAGTAAAGGTACCGAGCCTCATGGCTGAACAGTTTAAGAGTCATGGGTTAGATTAAGGGTACAGAGTTAGCAAGTTATATGCCTGGGCCTTAAGCTGATCAGCCTAAAACTATTATAAGCATCTGTGTGTCTATGTGGGTCTGTAGGTCTGCAGGCCTAAACCTTGAGGCTAGGCCCAAAAGTCTGGGCCAGAAACCTCATACTGCAGACAACACTTGCTCCAATCAGAGGAAGAGATGGGTAGACTCTAGCACAAAAATTCATTCAACTATGTAAAGAAGAATATGACTCCACTAGAACCTAGTGGTTCTACAACAGCAAGACCTGAGCATTCCAGTATAGAAGAAGCAGAGGGACCTTAAAAATATCTTTATAAAGATGATAGAACCTTTGAAGAGGAAATTAAAGAAAAAAAAATCTCCCTTAAGGAAATAGAGGAAGAGACGCAAAATTATTGGAAGAAAACAATAAATCTTTTAACGAAAGAAAATAGAACCAAGAAAATGCAACCAAACAGGTGAAGAAAACAGTACAAGACTTAAAAACTTAAATAGAAGCAATAAAGAAGACACAAACTGACGAAAGGCTGGAAATGGAAAATCTGATGAAATGATCAGGTATTACAGATGCAGCATAACTAACAGAATGCAAGAGATGGAAGAGAGAATCTCTGGTGTGGAAGATACAATAGAGGAAATATGTTTGTCAGTCAAAGAAAACTCTATAGTTAAAAACACACACACACACACACACACACACACACACACACACACACATGACCAGGAAATCTGGGACACCCTAAAAAGACCAAACCTAAGAATAATAAGAATAGAAGAAGGAGAAGAACACCAGCCTAAAGATGCAGAAAATATATTCAACAAAATTACAAAAGAAAACTTTCATAACCTAAAAAAGAAAATGCCTGTGAAGATACAAGAAGCCTATAGAATACCTAATAGACTAGACCCCCCAAAAGCCTGCTCTCCATATAATAATCAAAACACTAAACATAGAAAATAAAGAAATATTTTTAGGAGCTGCAATGGAAAAATGCCAAGTAACATATAAAGGCAGACTGATCAGAATAACACCTGACTTCTCAATAAACTTTATAAAAGCTAGAAGGTCCTGGACAGACACTAAGAGATGCCAGCCCAGACTATAACATTCATCAAAACTCTCAATGACCATAGATGGAGTAAACAAGATATTCTATGACAAAGCCAGATTTAAACAATAACTATCTAAGAATCAAGTCCTACAGAAAGCACTAGAAGGGAAACTCCAACTTAAGGAAGATAAACCCACAAACCCACAAGCAATAGATAATCCCACAGGAGAAAACTCCAAAGAAGGAAACACACACACACTACCACTATAAATAACAAGAATTAACTATCATTGGTCATTAATATCCCTTCATATCAATGGGCTCAATTCACCTACAAAAAAGACATAGGCTAACAGAATAGATATGAAAACAGAATCTGTCCTTCTGCTGTGTATGAATAGGACATTTCAACTCCAAAGACAGACACTATCTCAGAGTAAAGAGCTGGGAAAAGACTTTCCAATCAAATGAACTGAAGATAAAACTGGTTTAGCCGTCCTAATATCTAACAAAATAGGCTTCACACTAAATTCGATCAAAAGAGATCAAGAAAGATATTATATTACTTACTCATCACAGGAAAAATCCATCAAGAAGAAATTTCAATTCTGAGCATTTATGTCCCTAATATAAGACCACCTACACATATAAAAGAAACATTACTAAAGCTTAAACCTCACATCAATCCCCCACACTAATAGTGGGAGATTTCAATACCCCACTCTCACCAATAGATAGGTCTAACAGACAGAAACTTAACAGAAAAATAAGGGATCTAACAGATATTATGAGTCAAATGGACTTAACATTATATATATGTATATGTGTATATATGTATATATGTATATGTATATATATATGTATATATATATATATATATATGCATTCCACCCAAACACCAAAGAATATACCTTTTTCTCAGCACCCCATGGAACCTTCTCTAAAATTGACCACATATTTGGTCATAAAGCAAATATGAATTGATCCAAAAAATTGGGAATAATTCCTTGTATCATATCAGATCACCATGGTCTAAAGTTAGAGTTCAACAACAGTACAAACCACAGAAAGCCAACAGAACACTGCTCAGCTGAACTACCTCTGGATCAAGGAAGAAATAAGGAAATTAAAGACTTCCTAGAATGCAACGAAAATGAATCCTCAGACCTATGGGGCGCAATGAAAGCAGTCCTAAGAGGAAAGATCATAGCACTAGATGCCTATATACAAATTTTAGAGAAATCTCACACAAGAGATTTAACAGCACAGCTGAAAAGCTCTAGGGAAAATAGAAGCAAACACACCTACAAGGAGTAGAAGGCGGGAAATAATCAAACTCAGGGCTGATATCAATACAATAGAAACAAAGAGAACAATGCAAAGAATCAATGAACCAAAGAGTTGGTTCTTTATAAAAGTCAACAAGATAGACAAAGCCTTATCCAAATTAACTAAAAGACAGAAAGTATTGAAATTAACAAAATCAAAATGAAAGGGGGACATAACAACAGACACCAAGGAAATTCAGAGTATCATTAGGTCATATTTCAGAAATTTATACTCCACAAAATTGGAAAAACTAAAAGAAATGGACAGCTTTATGGACAGGTACCACTTACCAAAGTTAAATCAAGACCAGATAAACAACCTAAACAGACCTATAAATCTAAAGAAATAGAAGCAGTTTTTTCAAATCTCCCAAGCAATAAATAAATAAGTAAGTAAGTAAGTAAGTAAGTAAGTAAGTAAGTAAGTAAGTAAGTAAGTAAATAAATAAGTAAATAAATAAATAAATAAATAAAAGAAAGAAAGAAAGAAAGAAAAGCCTATGGTCAGATGGCTTCAGTGCTGAATTCTACAAGAATTTCAAATTAGAACTAATACTAATACTACTCAAATTGTTCCACACAATAGAAACAGAAGAAACATTAGCAGGCTCTTTTTACGAGGCTACAGTCACCCTGCTACCAAAACCACACAAAGATGCAACAATGAAAGAAAATTATAGACCAATCTCCCTTGTGAATAAATCAAGAAAGTAGAGGCCAAACCCCCTAATAACCCAATTAAAAAATGGGGTTCAGAGCTAAGGATGGAAATTCTCAACAGAAGTACTTCAAATAGCTGAAAGACACTTAAAAAACTGCTCAACATTCTTAGCTATCAGAGAAATCCAAATCAAAACTTTAAGATACCGTCTTACACCTATCAGAATGGCTAAGATCAAAAACACAGATGACAGCCTGTGCTGGAGAGGATGTGGAGCAAGGGGAACACATCTCCATTTCTGGTGGGAGTGTAAACTTGTATGGCCACTTTGGAAATCAGTACGGTGGTTCCTCAGAAAACGAAATCAATCTACCTAATGATGTAGCAATACCACTATTGGGCATATACCCAAAGAATTCACATTCTTACCCTAAGTGCATTAGCTCAGCTATCTTTGTAGCAGCATTATTTGTAATAGCCTGAACCTGGAAACAATCTAGATGCCTCTCAACTGAAGAATAGATTCAAAAATGTGGTATATCTACACAATGGAGTACTACTCAGCAGCTAAAATAATGACATCTTGAAATTTGCAGGCAAATGGATGGATTTGGAGAGTATCATCCTGAGTGAGGTAACACAGACCTAGAAAGATAAACATGGTATGCATTCACTCACGTAAAGCAAAGAATAACCAGGCTATAATCTACAACCCATGGGCAGCTAGGTAACAGGAGGAATTTAGGAGAGACACCCATGGATCTCTCTCAGAAGGGGAAATAGAGAAGGTCTCCTGAGTAAATTGGGATCATATGAGGAAGGGAGCAAGGGGAGGTGAGGAGAGATCATGAGAGACAGGATGGTAGAGCAGAAAGGGGAACAACAGAGAAGGAGAACAAAGAAATAGATATTCTGATGGAGGGAGCCATTGTGGGGTTAGAGAGAAATCTGGTGCTAGGAAAACACCTGAGAACCCACAAGATGTCCTTGGCTAGGACTCCAAGCAATAGTGGAGAGGGTGCCTAAACAGGACTTCCCCTGTAATTAAATAAATGACCACTTTAATTGTCATTATAGAACCAACATCCAGCAATTGATGAAGACAGAAGTAGAGATAGGTAGGATCACCGTAGCTGGGACGAGCTCCCAACCCATCTGAAGAGAGGGAAGGGAGATTATAAGAGCAAAGGGATCAGGATCATGAGGAGGAGACCCACAGAGATGACTGGTTTGAGGTATTGGGAGCTCACTGACTCAGAAATGACAACCGAGGAACCTTCTTGTAAGGGAACTAAACCCTCCAAATGTAGATGACAGTTGAACAACGTTGACAGTTTGTGGAGCCTCTTGCAGTAGGACCAGAGTTTATTCCTGGTGTGTGAACTGTCTTCTTAGAAGCCATTCCTTACAGAGGAACACCTTACTCAGCCTTGATACTGCCGCAGATAGAGAATGAGATTGGACTTTTGAAACCTCAAAGCCCATCCCCAATGATACAGCTCTTCCAACAAGGCCACACCTGCTAATCCTTTTTAAACAGTTCACCAACTGGAAACCAAACATTCAAATACATGATCCTATAGAGGCTTTTCTTATTCAAATCACCACCCTATGACTTTGTGTTTCTGGGCTAAAGAATTATATCCAACACAGAAATAAGGGGGGGGGGGCTGTCAGAATTGAGTATCTCAGCTTGTTCAAGTGGGAAAGGAGCCTGTCTATGTTGAAGTACCTCCTTAATCTTGTTGTTACAAAAATAAGGTCTCTAATCCAGACCAGTCTCTAACTTGCTCTGTGACCGGGAATAAACTTTAACTTCTGACTATTTTGCTTCTATACATTTATTACATTATATATATATATATATATATATATGTATATATATATATATATATATTTTATACCCATGCTTGATTACAGGTACAAACCATCATGTTTGATTTATGCAATGCTGAGGATCAAACCCAGGGCCTGTACATGCCAGATCAATGCTATAGCAACAGAACCACTTCCCTGGTCCCTAACTTGATCTTTACATTTTCAAGTTTACAAACAACTGTGGTGATATATTGTATATTTAATAAAGCTTGTCTGATAGTCAGAGCACAGAGCCAAACCATAAAGATCAGGAAGTGGTGATCTACATCTTTAATCCCAACACTGGGGAGGCAGAGATCCTCTAGATCTCTGTGAGTTCAAGACCAAACAGAACCAGACAGTGTTGGCATATACCTTTAATCCTAGGACTAGAAAATTTGAAGGAGGATGTGAGATAGCTAGACATAGAAAGAGGAGGATGGAGTTCTTCCTTTAGCCTGCATCCCTTTGGGCTGAGGACTCAGAGGCAGCTGGTCTGATGATACCTGGAGATAGGTCTGAGGAGTTGGCTGAGTGGGAAGAGGCTGTAGCCTTTTTCTCTGTCTCTATGATCTTTTGACTCTTCCCTAGTATCTGGTTCCAGATTTTATTAGTAATACCAAGTAGAATTTGTGCAACACTTGACACCCAAGTTAAAGTCATCTGAAAGGAAGGAACATCAGTTGAGAAAGTGCTTCCAGAAGATCTAGCTGTAAGCAAGCAATCCTGTAGTTAATTAATTGCAAACAAGCCTATAATTAATGCATTTCTTAATAATGATTGATGGAAGAAGACCCAGCCTACTGTGGGTAGAGTCACATCTGGGAATGTGGTCCTGGAGTCTAGAAGAAAACAGGTTGAGAAGGTCATGAGGAGCAAGCTAATATACAGCACTCTTCCATGGCCTCTGCATCACCTTCTGCCTCTAAATTTCTACCCCCTTGAGTTCCTGCCCTGACTTCTTTAGTGATGAACTCTGCGATACAGATTTGCAAGTAAGATAAACCATTTTCTTCCCAAGTTGCTTTTGGTAATGGTGTTACACCATAGTAGTACTCATCCCAACTAAGACAGAGGAAATTTTTTGTCTACAGATGTTGCCCTACTTGCCTTATCTATCATCCTGAAACAAAATCAGTAGGGTCTTTCCAGCTTATGGCCTCAAGGCCCAGCCTGGTCCCCAAGTTTTCCTCATTGGGTTTGTTATGGTAAAACTAACAAACACATTCTCTCTCTCTTCTCTTATCTCTCTCCCTCCCTCTCTCTCTAACACACACACACACACACACACACACACACACACACATACATTATAGGGCTAAAAGAAATGGTAGGAAACCATCTAGATGGCTTAGCAGTGAAGTTGCTTGTTGTCAAACCTGATGAGCTAAGTTTGATACATGGAACCTCTAAGAGTAGAGTAAGAGGAGCAACTCCCACAAGCTGTCCTCTGACCTTGTTATCGTGAGTGTTAATTTGTTTTCCAATAAATATTTATCTTTTATTGATATATTTTAGGTGAGAATTACTGCCACATGACACCACACACACACATACACACACAGACACACACTCACACATACACCCACATACACATACCGCACACTCACACATACACTCACACACACATATCACACACTCACACATACACTCACACACACATACCACACACTCACACATACACTCACACACATACCACACACACTCACACATACACTCACACACATACCACACACACTCACACACATACCACACACTCACTCACACACACACAGTCACACCCACCCACACACAATCACACACACACACAATCACACACACACAAACACAATGCATAAATGTTTTTAAAAATAAAATAATGTTAAGAGTTAAAAATGGAGAACCCAGGAACACTAAGGATGAGCAATAAAAGGCCTTTCAGCTGTGTATGAGGCAGACAGGCTGACTCTGGAAAGAAAGCAAGTGTAGATTGGCCAGTTGATTTCTCCCCAAATCCCAGAACTTGGGGAGTGTATACAGAAACTGATGCCCTTTTACATGCTGTTTCTAATGCAGCTAACTTTAACATTAACAGATAAAATTGTAAGAAGACTTCTACCAAGAGGCTGCCACCTATTCCAGAAAGACCACCCCCCCAGACTACTCCATCCATAGACATGAGGTAGCTAAGACTAACTGCAGCTATATCTTGGAAGATGTGATAAGAGTGAACTCTCCATAGACATGGAAGGGGAAGTATTACCCGAATCCTATATGATATTATAATAAAAACCTGGAGCCAGATATTGAAGTAAAGTCGAAATATCAGAGAGACAGAGAAATAAGCCATGGCCACTTGTCATTCACCAAGTCCTTAGGCCTGTCTCCAGGAATCCTCAGACTGACTGCCAAAAGGAAGCTCAGGAGAAGGGAAGAACTGCTGCCTCCTCTTTCTACACTCACATGTCTCACTTCCTCATTTAACTTTCCTAGAGCTAAAGGTGTGTGTCACTACCACCTGGCTCTGTTAGCCTAAAACTCCAGAGTGCTGATATTAAAGACATCGGTCACCACTTCCTGATCTTCATGGATAAGTCTGTGTATAGCTTGGCTATCCTCTGATCTTTAAGGAAATTTTATTAAATATATGTCACCACACTCTATCAGATATTTTAGGCCCATAGGCTGACGATGGATGCCGCAAGGTTACAGAGGAACTATGGGTAACTATCCAGGCAGTCAACTGTTTCTGTCATTTCTTAGTTTAAGAAGTTGTTTGCGCTGCACTTCCTGTTACTCAGGTAATATTATATTTTTCCCAGGTCTCTGATGGAGTTGAAGACTAGATGGTTACAGTTATGGTTTTCCTTGTTACCAAATTCAGAAAAAATTGCGAATGAGCTGCAAAGTGTATAGTAAGAGGCATAAAAGGAAGGTTTGGGATACAAGTTAGGATAAAAAGTGAATTAGGAACAAAATTTTGGACTTACCAAGATAGGGTAGATAATGGAGTATTTTCTCTGATTTTGGCAAATGCAAATGGACTGGACATTGTGAATGTAATACTTACCTGATAACCGTTCTTATTGTATATAGATTTTGCTATGTTAGAGTTAACAAGATTCCTTTTTATTTAGACAAAAATGGGGAAAATGTGTGTGATATTTTGATTACATTTTGTTAATAACACTTGCTCTGAGTCAGAGGGTGGAGCTAGCCATTAGCTGGCCAAAATTAACCACAGATATTTGGAGGACCGAGGACATACAGGAGATAGAAATTAGTAAGGTGAGGGTAGGAGAGCTCAGCCCTTTTGGTTGGAGGAATGGAAGATATAGGAGATCACTGGTGCCTTCTATGATCATTCAGGTTCTTACCCTTATAGCTGACTCCTTATTTTTTATTGATAAGGAATAATTAGATAAATGCATCTCCTATGTTCTAAACTTTGCCCATTCACTGGCCCTGACTAGTTCTTCTAGCTGCCTACCATAAAGTTCTTACTGGCCTCTGCCCTTGGCTGGGTCTGCTAGATGTGAGACTGTATTCTGTTTCTTCTTCTGCTTGTATGACCAGCTTCTTTCATCATGAATCCTTCCCTGTAGTCATATCCAACCAGGTCCTGTGTCCAAACAAATCTTTACCACTCACAGTCCAGCAGCCGCTTATAAAATAATTAACTTGAAGACTTAATATATTATAGTAACTGCTGGGTCAGAAGTTCATGCTTATTACTGACTAGCTTGACTTAACCCATAAACATTATCTATGTTTAGTCACGTGGCTTGGTATTTTTTTTCTCAATGCAGCATTCTCATCCTGCTTCCTCTGACCTGGCTGGTGTCTTCTGCCTTTCCTCTTCCTACCTGTACTTCCTACTTGCCTACTGGCCAAGCATCATTTGGTCAATATGAAGGACAAATTTTTACAGTGTACAAGAGCATATACAGGCTGATTTAATCCAACAGTTTTTTCCTATTATCCAATGTCTCTCTACAGCTTTTATTCCTCTGTCATTAGCATTTAAAAAATTTAAAGTTATTAAACCATTGTGCAATCTATCTCTGGAGAACTTCATTACCCCTTTATGTTTATTAAGCATATTTTTTTTATATAGTGTGATTAGATCTTTCTATAACTGCTTGCCCTGTAGGATTGTGTGGTGTACCTGTAATATGCTTTATGTTATAATATGCAAATAAACCTGTTTCATTTTACCAGAGACATATGCTGGAGCATTGTCAGTCTTAATTATTTGTACAGGTATCCCCATGATGGCTATCACTTCTAATAAATATCTAATTACAGAACCAGCCTTTTCAAAATGAAAGCACTTGCCCATTGAAATCCTGAATATGTGTGGTATGGTGTACATATTATAAATTTCCAATGCTGCAAAATGAATTTGCATCCATAAGCCAAATTTTATTTTTTTGAGTACCCGCTGGTTTACTTCCCACAGGTAATGACATTTGATTATACAGAGAACAAGTAGGACATTTAAAAATAATTTTCTTGGCTTTTTGCCAAGTGATAGAAGGATCTTTCTTCAAACCTTTGCTATCTACACAGTGTTTCTTATGAATTTCTGAGGCCTCTGGCATATTTCCTACTGATAAGTGATCAATTTTGTTATTACCTTGTGCTATAGGGTCTGATAGACCCCTATGTGGTCTGCTATCTGTTATGTACAAGGACAATTTCTAATTCTGATTATTTCTTGTAACTGAATAAATAACAAAGTTAGTTTTGAAAAATCTGAAATAAGTTACTCATTTTAAATGTGTAAAACAACTCTTTCTGCATAATGAGAGTCAATAACTATATTAAGAGGTCCTGGAAAATCTAATAATATCATGAGCATTGGTTTTTGAAGAGAATCATAAGGGCTTTGAGTCATTTTATTTAAATTTCCTGAGTGATAACCTTTCTTTCCTGATTTGTTTCTATTGGTATAGGATGTAGAGGCTCCAGAAATTGGTGTTACCTGTACAGCGTGAAGAAGGATACAGTTCTCCTTATAATCTGAGTTCTTTCACTTTTTGAATATTTGTTGCTAATCTCTCCCCTAAAATTATGACAATCTCTTTGCCAATGTTCATTTCCTGTCCACAATGAGGAAATTTCAGCATTAGTGAAAGGTACTACAGTCTCTGCTGGATCTATTCTTACTAATTGATGAAGTCTTAATTTTTCTTTCAGAATGAATTCAGAAACCTTTTCTACATAAGTATTTAATTTTTTTTACTCTGTGTAAATATCCATTCTAAGCTAATATCTTTTCTCTGCATTATGATTCCAGTATAAGAATGCTTGGAAGGTAAAATAACAAGAATACAATCAAGCTATGGATCTAAATGATTCACACACGTGCACCTGTGGGAGGTTGTGTTGTTTCATTTTAAATAATTGTCCCAACCACTGGTTTAATAAAAAGAGCTGATTGGCCAAAGGCAGGCAGGAAGTGTAGGCGGGACTACCAGACTAAGAAAATCTCTGAGAGCAGAATGCCAGAGAGAGCATCAGAGAGAAGCCACAGGAAGCAGAGGACAACCATGCAGCTCTAAAGAAAGGTACCGAGCCATATGGCTGAACAAGAGGTATGGGTTAGAGGAAGGGTAGAGAGCTAGCAAGTGATATACCTGGGCCTGAGGCTGATCAGCCAAAAACTAATGAAAGCATCTGTGTGTCACTGCTGGTCTGCGGGGCTCTGGGTCTGTGGGCCTAGACCTTGAGGTTAGACCCAAAAATCCGGGCCAGAAACCTCGTACTACATGCACCCAGTAATTTCTTTTCTCCAAAAGCAAATTCTTTCTTAGCCTCATCTGATAAGTTTCTTGGGCTATTTAAGTCTCTATCACTTTGGAAGGTTTGAAATAAATTACTTAGTTCTTGAGTTGTCAATCCAACTGTGGGGTATAGACAGTTACTATCTCCTGGAAATTTTTGAAAATCATTGAGTTCATTATTAATCTCTCCTGATTTTTACTTTCTGTGGTTGAAATTTTTGTAAACCTATCTTATATCCTAGATGGTTAATAGAATC
Source organism: Phyllotis vaccarum (assembly GCA_033318265.1). Lineage (NCBI taxonomy): Eukaryota > Metazoa > Chordata > Mammalia > Rodentia > Cricetidae > Phyllotis > Phyllotis vaccarum. The sequence continues at coordinate 104,354,465 of JARWLC010000008.1, read as the reverse complement.
TCTTTGTATTTTTCTCAGAAGCAATTTGTGATTATCAAGACAATTTTTGTTTTTTTACTTTTTAAGATATTTTCTCTCAGGTATCTGCATCTGTATTAGTTAGGAAGATATCATCCATGTAATGGCAAATTTTAGATTGAGAAAACTGATTACAAATTATTTCCAAAATATTAACACAAGGTAGGACTGTTTTGCATTCCTTGTGGACAGATTTTCCACTGATATCGTTTAACAGGCTGGAATTTATGTAGGCACTGTGAAGGCAAATTTTTCCCTATCCTGTTCTTTCAAAGGTATAGTAAAAAAAAAAAAAGCCATATTTTAAATCAATTAGTAAAAAAGACTTTTATTTAGGTAATAGAGAAGGCAAAGGGAACTCCAGACTATAAAAAGCCCATTGGCTGAATCACCTTATTCATAGCTCTTAGATCTGTTACCATTATTCATTTTCCAGATTTCTTTTCAATGAAAAAGAATTGAAGAATACCAAGGACTGGTTGATTCTTCAATATGTTGAGCATTTAGTTGGTCCTATATTAACTGTTCTAATGCCTGTAATTTTTCTGCTGTCAAAGGCCATTGTTTTGAGAGGTCCAGGCAAATAGCATGACAACTTGTCCTAATAACTCAGTTAAAAACAATGTCCTAATTCCTGCCTCTTGAAACTCAACAGTTTCTGAAGAATCCACGAGCAAAGAACAGTTAATCACTGGTGCCTCAGACAATAAGAACAAGGGAGATAAGATGTACCAAGCCTGGGCCACTGGGCAAGCCTCTACATTCAACAACTCAAGGTAGTAAGGCTTGCCAAAAATGGAATAGCTGTAGCCTGACCCAGCTAGAATGCACTAATATGATTGCCACTTGTTTAAGCTAATCATATCTAAAGTGACCTAATTGCCTTAGAAACTCCCCTTCATTTGTGCTTAAAAGGAGCCCACATGTCCTTTCATGGTCTTTACCATTTTACTTTGGTGTGGGATGGCAGGCAAATGCTCTTGTTGATTGCACACGTGGGTGTGGTCTTTTGTAGGACTTCTCCAGGATTCTGACAGTTCTACATTAACCACTTTAAAGGTAGGTCTGGTACCTTTGAAAGATCAGAAGCTGTTGTGCCCTATTTATATACAACTTGAATGGTTGGTGACTATTCTTGATAATACTTTTTCATAATTTTTTTCTCAGAAACATATGTTAGTTTATGGTTTGTTTCCAAGATTGGAGGAATGTTAATCTGAATTTTTTTAATTGCTATAACAAATTATGTTCCCATAAAGTCATTTCTGTTACCCACAGATGGCTTTATTTCCCTTTCTGTCCATTTGACCCATTATGTGCTTTGTTTTATCTGAAATAAAGTTACAGTCCCTAAAAACTGAACATTTACCTCCTGAAGAAGCCAATTTGGATGCCTAGATTTTTGTGCAATTATTATTACATCTGCCTCTGTGTCTATCAAACTCTCAGTTACAATGCCATTCATTCATATTTTTTTAACTTTGTTTTTAAATAATTTATGGAAGTTTGCAAAAAATATTTGCTTTATGGTTTTTCCTAAAATTTTTGTTTAATCTTCTAAAGTGGTCTGTCATCCAGAGCAGTATGGTCTTTTGTAACAAGCATTAAGTCTTTTAATTGCTCTGTGGAGGAGTTCCCAATGCTGACAGGGAATGACTGAACCAAATTTTACACGAGGGCTTCAAGACTCCCCCTATGGTGCTTTTTTGACAGAAAAGGGTTACCTTGCCTATTCCATGTTGATCTATATTCATTAGTCCAGTGTTGGCTGTGGTGATATGTTTCATATTTAATAAAAACCAGTCTGAAATATCAGAGATCTACCCACAGTCAATCCAGGAGGATCAGAGAGTGGTAATTTACATCTTTAATCCCAGCACAGGGAATATCCAGGAGTGGTGACCTAGGCCCTTAATCCCAGAAGATCTGAGTTTGAGGCCACCTTGGTTTACAGAGGGAGTTTGGCTCCCAGGCAGGCAGTGGTGGTGCCAGGCCTTTAATCCCATAACTCTAGAGACAGAAGAGATCTTTCTGTGTTTCTGTGAGTTCAAAACTAACTACCAAATAGTAGTAGCCCACGCCTTTACTCTTAACCTGGATGTGAAACAACTGGGTGAAGAGAGTATTTAAGGCAGGCATAGAAAGGCAGAGCAGGCAGTAGAAGCCACAAGGAGTGAGGCTGAGGAAGCTGGAAGACAGCTGGGTGAGATTTGACTGTGGTATTTCTCCCTTTGATATTTCAGCCTTTCCCTGATAGCTGGCCCTGAGTTTCCTTTATTCAAACAACAAAATTCAAGATATGCCATATCTTCTGCATATTCCAGAAGGCTGGAGCCTTCTGCATGGATTCTCTATAGGAAAAAAAAACCAAAACATCGTTTCTAGGGATTCCTTGCCTACAGTCCCTGTAATAAAGGTTTCTGGCCTATCCAGCCTTTAGTCCAGAACCATAGACCCGCAGACCTGCAGGTCCATGGAAATACACAGAAGCTTATATTAATTACATGCTGCTTAATTACATATTAATTACAATATGCCTATGTCTCAGGCATATTGCTATCTAGCTCTTATATCTTAATTCAACCCATTTACATTAATTTGTCTTGCCATGTGGCCCATGGCTTACCTATTTCTTTACATTTCTATACATTTCGTAGGCAGCTGAACACATCTCCTGTGACTCTGCCTACCTTCCCCTTTATCTATGTTTGGATTTCCCACCTACTTTTAAGATGCCTTGCCATAGATCAAAACAGTTTACCAATGATATTCACAGCATACAAAAAAGACATCCCACATCAAATCCCTTTTCAAATGACCTGGTTTACTACAATTAAAATATTGAACCTTTTGATTTTTCTTAAAATTTTTAGTAATCATTTTTCCTATCCAAGTATCATAAGTGTGAGCTCCACTATCAGCTGTATTTCTAATCCATTTGCTTTTTTATACTGATCTTGCCTTAAAGGCCTGGTGACCCTTTCCATTCTGAATCAGCATTCTCAAAAGCCAAAGATTTGGTTAATATTTGCCTAACGTCTGGATCTTATATAATTTTATTTACAACTGAAGTCAATCTTTGTAATAAGAAATAAGTGAAAGCTTCTTTGGGGCCTTTTATAACTTCAGTAAATGGCTCATCCTTTTTCCTGATTCTCCATCTTGTCCTAAGGATTTAAAGCTCCCATACAGCATAGAGCTAAGGGGTGACCATCAAATGTAATCTGTCTTTCCACATCAGCAAAATGGTCCTCCTTGAGAATTTGATCTTTGGGAATCTCATAACCTCTAGTGCCACCTCTTTGATGACCCTAGCTTCACTCCTGTAACTGAGGACCAGTTTCCAGTACTGCTGTAACTAAGTCTTTCTAGTCTTGCGGAATAATTTGTTCTCAGTGGCCCATGAATTTAAGATCTGTTTCACAAAAGGTGAATGCATACCATATGGAACTATTGCTTTCTTAAATCTCTCCAGATCTACTATCTTCCCAGACCCTGTGCCACCAATCTTTAATTTTTTTCATATTTAAGCTTTCTCCTTTATGTGTGCTTAAAGGCATATCATGCATATTATGTTTTTCCATGTAGGGTATATGCAAGTGATTGTAGTTGCATGTGGAAGAAACAGTCAGATTGTGGAGCTGCGGTTATGGGTCATTGTCAGCCACCCTAACTGGGGTCCTCTCTAAGTGCAGAAAGCTTTAACCACAGAGCCACCTCTCTAGTCTATAATAATAAAAATGCTTCTTCAAAACTCAGCCTTTGTCTGTGGCTTTGGTTCCTTGAATACTGAGACAAGGACCTGGAAGTAACTCCTGTGTTATGCACACCTGAGATGGGAGAGTCTGCTGGACACCACTGTCCATGTCTCTATCTAGACTTAGGTCTCCAGGCTCCTACTTACACATCTCCTTCCTTAGATGTCTGCCGGAGTCTTCACTCTTCCCGCAGAAGGTTGAGTCCCTTTCAAGGTGGCTAGACCGTCTAGGGCAAAGGTTCTCAATCTGTGGGCCATGACCCATTTGCCGTCTTGCCCTTAGTACCTAAATTTGCAGGCGTTTCTGTGGGACGAAGAGCAATGGACAAGTGATGTTTTACTTTTAGTACAGAATCCGTTTACGGAGAAATTTACTTTCTGAGATGTGTTTATTGACGGAAAGAAAAGTAGGCTAGAAAGCAGACAAGAGAGTGTAGAAAGGCCTGGCCGTAGAGCTTGCTGCCGTTCCTGACCGCGGGTGTCGCCGACCGGTCACTTCTTCTTGTCTTTTTTTTTCTTCTCCTTGCCTGCGCCCTTCTTCTTCTCTTTCTTCTTTTCTTTCTTCTGCTTCTTCGCCTTCTCCTCCTTCTCCTTTTCCTGTTTCTCCTCTTCCTCCTTGACAGCCTCCAGCACCAGTTGGAGGCTTGGGTCCGGCATCTTGCCGTCCTTGTCTGGGGCAAGCAGGTGGCACTTTCGGAGCTTCTTGCCTTTGAATTGTCTTCTTTGCAGACACAGGTCAACAAGGGCAAAAAATGCAGCAAGCACCATGAAGACCTAGGGAAACAAGTGGATCTTCATTATTCTGATTATGCGGCTGGCCTCTCGGCAGAGGTGATGCACACACAGGGTACCCCTCAGTGTCTTATCCTGGACCCCCCTCAGCCTGCCCCCCATCATTTCATGTCCAGTGTCCTCTCACCTAATTCTTTACACGGACAGGAGGGCCACAGGTAAGCTGCCCTCCTAGACCCCACCTTTAAAAACGTGTCTTCTCCATTAGAATCACTTACTTCCTTCTTAAATTTGCATCCACCCCACGTTTTGTTTCTTTGTCTGAACCTTGTGTCATGGACCTCAGACTGACCTTGAGCTCACTGTTGGGGCAAGGATGGCTTTGGACTTTGGGTCCTCTGCCTCTACCTCCTGAGTGCCAGCGTTATAGATGGGCATGAGACACTTACTCCAGTAGATTCTTGCATTGCCGTAGATCTGGCTAGATAAGCACTCTACAGACTCAGCTCCAACCCAGCCCCTGATCCCAGGATTTTTGTGACAGTGGTTTGAGGAAATCCATAAATCAGCAGAAAAACCCACCATGGCAGTAAAGTAGGGCATTGGAAGATTTTTTCTAGTGATACTAGCAAAGTATATGCCGCCTATGAGGAACACGCAGGTGAAGAAGTCGTTGAGGAAGTCCTGAAAGTGGAAAGATAAGCTGGTCTTAGATAGCTGTGCCCAATCCAGCCCAGAAGTAACACAGTTTCCTCCATGTTCCTATCTCGGTAATTAAACATAAAATATACAAAGGCACATATGTTTCTGGCCAACCAGGGGCCCCCTGCTGGCCTCTGGGAGTGGAGCACAGAGTCCAAACTTAACTGATGTCAGCCCAGGTGAGCCACAAAATACCTAAAATACCCAGTCTCTGGTGCCCATCAGTAATCATGTAAATAAATGCATAACCAGGCCACTCTGTTCATGGCATCTCTGTTAGGTGTTTCCCCTCATTTCCAGGCTCTCTTCTCGGCAGTTCCCATGAGCAGTATTGCTGCTGGCAGGAGGTTCTTGGGAGCTCTGCAGCCCTCTCTTCCTCCCAACCCTGTCTTACCCCTGGACCACCTCCCCTCATTGCTTCCTCTTCTTCGTATGCTTTCCTTTCCATTCCTTGTGGATTTGATCTTTCCTTAATACACACAGTCTTTCTTCTCTCAACACAGAATAAGACCAACCACAATTCTATGTATTTATGCCACTTGTCCCATTTTCTATCAATTTTTCCCTTAGAAATCTAAATCTTAAATTGTTTTTAGTTTTCATGGAATGTACAATATCTGCTTCCAATTTTCCTATGTACTCACATTAAATATTCTGTTCAACTCTCTTTTTTTTTTTAAAAAAAAAAAGTTTTCTTATTTTTTATTTTATGTGTTTGAGTATGTTGCCTGCATGTATATAATCATACCAAATGTGTGTAGTTTTGGAGAAGGCCAGAGAGGGAGCTAGAGGTACACTAGCCTGTGTGCTGCTTGTCTGCTAGGAACCCAACCTGGGTCATCTGCAGAAGCAGCCAGTGCTCCTAACTGCTTAGCCAACTCCCCAGCTTCTGTCCCAGTGTTTTCAATGGTTCTTTTGTCTGAATTCTCTGATCTGCTCCTATGTCAGTACACCATTATAAAATAAAGTAGGCTGAGTGGCTTAAGCAACAAATGTTCATCTCATAGTTGTGGGTGCTGGAAGACCAAAAGTCAGGTACCAGAGCACCCTCCCTGGCTGGAGACAGCTGCCTTTCTAGTCTATCGTCATATGACCTTCCATGGAAAACAGGTCACATGACTTGTATCATCCTGTAAGGATACCAGTCATTTTGGAGCACCATCCCAACCTTAAGTTTTCTGTTTATTCTTAGTTGCTTCCTCAAAGGCCCCATCTCAGGATATAAATTCTGGGAGGACACGACATTCCATTTATAACAATTCCATGAGCTAATTCATGATCTAGCACAAAAACTTAGGGTAAGTCTTGTATCTGGTTGGGCAAATCCATTCTTGTAACCATTTTCAGTTTTCCAAAGAATTTTATTTGTAATGATTTTGTTAGCTCATATTAGTTACATATAATGATGAGCTAATTTTATTTTATTTAACAATTTATTCTTTAAAATTTTATTTTCATTAGTGCTTTGCCTGCATGTATGCCTGTGTGAGGGCGTCAGATCTTGGAGTTACAGTTGTGAGCTGCCATGTGGGTGCTGGGAATTGAACCTGGGTCCACTGGAGGAACAGTCAGTGCTCTCAACCGCTGAGCCGTCTCTCCAGGCCCTTATTACATTTTCATACATGTATAGACATCACTTCATCACATTGGCCCCTCTTCCCGTCACCTTCTCTTTGTCTCTGGCTACTCCACTTCTTCACAAGTATCCCCAGCTCCTTCCTCGTGTGTGTGTGTGTGTGTGTGTGTGTGTGTGTGTGTGTGTGTGTGTGTGTGTCCATGTGTCCGTGTCCGTCCCAATGAGTTTCACTGTGGTCGTTTTGGAAAGCCTGAGCACCAGTAGAGGGGGTGAGGTTGTCATTTTCCAGGTGCTAGAATGTGACTGGCCCCACCTTTCTCCAGTCTACTTACAGTCATTGGCCAATAGATGAAAGTTATGTATCTGTTGAGGGCGAAGGTGTAAATGAAGATGAAGAAGGCAAGGAAAGAAATTTCCATAGTAAGGAGCAGAATCAGGATTGGGTGTGTGGCCACTGTTTCGAATAAGGATAGTCCAATGACCATACAGACCTGGTGAAAAAATACATACACTTGAGCTGCTTTAAGGGCTCTCCCGTCCACGCACACCCCTAGTATTGCAATCCTGCTTACCAAACTCAGGATCTTGATCACGGCGTGTCCCCCGAGCCAGAACTCTTTATTGCTGTCTTTAAATTCCCACTTGTAGCGCTTAAACCCTTTTCTTGTGCCCACCTCATCCTTGGGCTGTTCTTTGTGCTGTCCAGGCGGCGGAGGCGGCTCTGCCATGCTCAGCAGTAGTTTTCAGTTTCTCAAGGCCCAGCCTAGCCTGTGGTCCCTGAACAGGCCCAGCTCAAAAGAGAGCCTGGTGTCTTCAGGCCTGTTCCAGGGCGGCACTCAACCGACCGCTGGGGCTGCAGAATTCCAAGGCTCGTGCTTGTCAACGCGAGCACATCTCCTCTCGAGAACTAGCAGCATAGCATGGCCTCCACCATGGCAGAGGCCAGATGTCCCCACCCTCCCCACAGCAGCATGCTCTGAGCCCCACTGCTCCTAAGGGAAGCTTCCTGAAAAGGCTTCCCAGGTTTGTGCTTGGAGCTCCCTAGGATGCTGTCCCTCCCGACCTCCTGGGGCAGCCTTGTGGAGGCATGGGCAGTGGGACGCGACTTTTACACAAGGCCACAAGAGGAAGCAGGAGTGTTGCCGACTTAGCAGCCCTGTCTTTATGGTCACACACATGTGGGTTTGGGAGCTCCGTGACGGCCTGGAGGAAGTGATTATTCGTGGGCACTAGCCTCTGCCAAGTGCTGGGATGGGCTGGGTGGCTTCAGGGAAGCTTGTGCCTCGGTGGGGCTGTGGAGGGCTCTGGTGACACTCCCTGGGCCTTTCTCCTGCTGTCCCACATCTTCTTGGCGACCAGCAAGGCATCGATGAGACACAGGATGGCTGCTGAGAGGCACAGGATCTGTCAGACACAACACAGGTGGGAAGGAAGGGCCGGATTACTTTACAACTAGCTTGGTGCCCTTCCTTTATTCCCATCCGAGGAGGTCAGGAGCTGCAGCCAGTGCTTCCTGGCTGCCTTAGGCCTCCCTTAGAAAGGGCAGCAACGGGGTTTGCTGCCCACAGTGGCCCGATCTTATGATTAGCCAGCAGACCAGTGGTTCTCACCATGTGGGTCACGGCCCCTTGGCCCTAATGACCCTTTCACAGGGATTGCCCAAGACCGATGGAAAACACAGATATTTACATTACAATTCCTAACAATAGCAAAATTACAGTTATGAAGTAGCAATGAAAATAATTTTATGGTTTGGTGTCACCACAATGTGATGACCTGTGTTAAAGGGTCACAGCATTAAGTGGGTTAAAAGTCACTGCATTGAATAGTGACCTTTGCAACTCTGAGGGCCTGGCAGAGCTGAGCTTGGGTGGTGAATGGTCTGGAGCTTTCTGATGAGGGGACAGGTTTGAGATTCAGAAAACCCATCTCTGGCTATGAGATGAAGGAAGAGTGAACCTGGATAAGGCAGAAAGACATGGAGGTAGCTGCTTCCAGCACAGGAAGTTGAAATGAAGACTGGAGTGTGTGTGAACTATGGCAGTACACAGGTCAGTTGATGAGTTGCCAGACTGGGACCAGGGTTGATGGCACCTGGTGTTCCAGCCAAGGATATTTCTCTTTGTGGGCTACTGATTACAATTTCATAGGAGGAGGCCTTGTTCCAAGCCCCTGTGTGAGTTTCTCAGGGAAAAGGACTTTGTTTCCTGTGCCCAGCTCCAACTTGTAACAGTGCAATGGTGTTGTCAAATGTTTACCAATTATAGAATGAACTTAAAGACTGTAAACACATTTCTAAAGTTTCATCTTGGAGCCCATTCTCTACTGAGGAACACATAATCCCGCCTTAATACTGGGGGAGGGACTCAGACCTACCTCAACTGGATATGCCAGATTGAACTGATGTACCTTGGGAGTTTTTGCCCTCATTGGGGAATTGATGGGGAGATGGGGTGGGGTGGGGCTAAGGGAGGACTGGGAGGGACTGGGAGGAGGGAAGGGCAGAGGAGCAGTGATAGATATGAAAAAAAAAACTTTTTAAAGAAAAAATGGAAAAAAGTTTGTACATTTCTATTTTGTGTGTGTGTGGGGGGCTCATGTGTGCATACTATAGCATGTGTGTGGAGGTTAGAGATAACATGCATAAATGAACTCCCTCTTTCCATTTTGTGGGTTCTGGGGCTTGAACTCAGGTCATCATGCTTAGTGCCAAGTACTACTGAGACATCATCCCTGTATTAAGCTATTTTTTCTTCTTTGTTAATTTCTTGCCACATTATTAAACCAAGTCCCATTTTCTTACTCTTTCCTTCAGGCATTTGGTTGGCTATTTCTTGTATTCTTCCATTTTACATGGGTTTAGGATCAGTTTATCTAAGCTTTGTTACCCAGGACAAAGTATTTAGCCTCAGTCAAAAGACAAACTCAGGTGTCTGTAAGCTTGAAAAGTCAGGGACCAGAGAAGTGATTGTTGATCTGGCCTGTACAAGGTTCTGGGTTTGATCCCCAGCACTGCATAAATTAAGCATGGTGGTTCACACCTGTAATCCAGCATGGGAGTAGGGAATGTATAGAAGCAGAATAATCAGAAGTTCAAGTTTATTCTCAACCACAGAGCAAGTTAGAGACTGGTCTGGATTAGAGACCTTATTTACAAAACAAGATTAAGAAGGTGCCTAGACTGTGCAGAGCACACACTAGGTACTTCAAAATGAACAAGCTGAGATACTCAATTCTGACAGCCCCCCCCCTTATTTCTGTGTTGGATATAATTCTTTAGCCCAGAAACACAAAGTCATAGGGTGGTGATTTGAATAAGAAAAGCCTCTATAGGATCATGTATTTGAATGTTTGGTTTCCAGTTGGTGAACTGTTTAAAAAGGATTAGCAGGTGTGGCCTTGTTGGAAGAGCTGTATCATTGGGGATGGGCTTTGAGGTTTCAAAAGTCCAAGGCAGGCCTAATCTCTACCTGCTGCCTGTGGATCAGATATGAGTTCTCAGCTACTGCTTCAGTACCATGCCTGTCTACCTACTGCCATGCTCCCAATCATGACAGTCATGGACTCATCCTCTGAAACTGTAGGCCAGCTGCCAATTCTTTTATAAATTTCTCTTCACAGCAATACAATAGTAACTAAGACACTTATTTATGAGGATTTTTTTCCTTGTAGTATTTTATGTGTAGTGTATACGATTTGCATATGTTGTTCTATAAGCTTAAAAACTTATTTGGAGACTATGTTTTGTGAATTTCAGGTTTGGGGCAACTTGACATTATTTGAAGATGTGCCTACAAGAAAGAGAAGGGGTTTGGAGACACGGCTCAGAGGTTAGGAACACTTCCTGCCCTTTTAGAGGACCCAGGTTTGGTACGCAGAACCCGCCGGAGGATCATAGCTGTCTTTAATTCCAGTTCCAGGGAACCGATGTCCTTTTCTGATCTTCACAGATACTTTTATGCATGTATGCACACACCTACGAACACATGCATGCCCCCCATACACATACCTACACACACACACACACACACACACACACACACATACACACACACACACTTAAAAATAAGCCCTCTCTGTTCTGTTAATGACATCATGATGGCATTCTTTTTGCGGGGGGGGGGGGGGGGTCCTAATATACTTTTTTTTTTCTGTACAGAATTCTCTATGTAGCACTGGCTGTCCTGGGCTCATTCTGTAGAGTAGGCTAGCTTTGAACTCACAGAATCCTGCCTTCTTCTGTCTTCTGAGTGTTGATTAAGGGCATGCGCCACCACTGCCTGGATATATTATTTTTAATTATGAATGTTTGTATGACTTTGTGTGTGCCCTGGTGCACTTGGGGAGGTTGTTGTACACCTGTGTGTGAGTCAATCTCTCCTATAATGTGGGCCTTGGGGATTAAATGTCAGTTGTTAGACTTGGTGGTGCTAAGCCATCTCACTTGCCCCAGACCACTGACCTTAAATAGAATCACGGAGGCTTCTACTTACCCCTCCAGCACAGATCAAACGCCTTTCTTTTTCTTGAATTGTTGTCATGGCAACTATTCCAAGGAACACACTTGAAATTAAACTGTTGATAAAATCCTGCAATATAGAGTTGAAATTGGTTAACTTTAAATGAGCATATAATTTTAAAATGTTTAAATCGGTCAATTACTCATCTAAGGTTGCATAGCTTTTGAATGTTTTCTCTTTGATTTCCGGGGACCTTCAGAGGTATCAGTATGTTTTTCAGAGATTTGAGTTTATATGTTTTTATGGTCTTGGATAGGACTTACTTTGTAGAAATAGGTTTGATTTCATTAGTTACATCAGGGATGTTAACATTTCCATTGGCTTTTCTCTTTATATGTTTGTGTGTGTGTGTGTGTGTGTGTGTGTGTGTGTGTGTGTGTGTATGTGTGTGTGTATGTGTGTGTGTGAGGGGGGGGCTTATATAGGTATGTTCATAAATGAGTGCAGTCCAGAAGAAAGTGTTGGATCCCTTAGAGCTGAGTTTCCAAGTGGTTGTGAGCTGTCCTATGTGAGTGCTGGGATCGGAACTCGGGTCTTCTGTGGGAGAAGTACCCAGTCTTAACCACTGAGCCATCTCTCCATCTCCTTACACTAGCTTATCTTAAAGAGTTCAGTAGTTCTAGAGTCTATGGTCTAGATCTGGCCCAAATTGGCCCTCCATAACATTACTTTTTTTGAAGTTTTATATCTTAATATGCATTCTTCACTTTATCCTATAACTTGTTTATTTTAATATATATATATATATATATATATATATATATATATATATATATATAATGGTTTGAGGGTAAATTATCTATCAGCAGTTCATTTATTTAATGTATCTCCTAAGTCCACAGGTAAAAATCAGTGCTCTGGAAGTTGGGTTATAGTTATTATTTTGTGAGCACATGTGTCCTTAGAACGCACAAACCCATCTGAAGAGCAGACTTGATTTTCTGGAGTGAATGGCCATGCTGTTTGTGCTTGTCTGAGACAAGGCCAGAATTAAGTCAGCTTGATAGCTTCAAGTTCTTCTGTCCTTTGTTCTGGGTTTTGGTTGTAGGTCCTTCAGCTCCAGGCTAGCCTGTCTCTTTGTGTATATGGATGAGTTTTCTCTTGGAGTGGGACACTACACTTTGATAGCAGAGCAGTGATGGAGTCAGTGGTACCAAGAGTCTAGGGTAAAAGTCTATGGTTTGACCCCGGTGTATAATAATTGGAGCATGCAAAGTGTTGTGTGTGTGTGTGTGTGTGTGTGTGTGTGTGTGTGTGTGTGTGTGTGTGTGTGTGTATATGTATGTATGTATGTGTGTTCCACATACATAATTCTAGAGGACAGCCTTGGGCGTCATTCCTCAGAAGCTGTCCATCTTGTTTTTTTTTTTTTTTAATCTTTAATCACATTTTATTTGTTGTGTGCATATGTGTGTGGTAGGGGAGGGACACATATGACACACGTGCCTATTGAGTTCAGAGAACAACTTTTGGGAGCTGGTTTTCTCTTTCAACCATGTGAACCCCAGCCAATGAACTCAGATTATCAGGACTGATGGCAAGTACTCCCTGAGCCATTTCACTAGCCCTCATCTTTTCAAGTAGGCTAGACCACGTGGGCAGAGAGCTCTCAGGGATCTTCCTATGTATGTCTCCCCAGTGCTGAGGTTATGAGCTTGTCTGTTTTTTTTTCTTTTCTTTTTTCTTAATATGGGTTCTGGGGATTGAACTCAGGTCCTCCTGCTTTCAAGGCTATCACTTTACCAAATGACTTTATCTCCTTACCACATTCTTGACAGCTTAACTGGTGGTGGCAGCCTGTCTAGGATATGAGCCTATATGTAGAAAGAAGCCTGGCCATTCAGTGTAAGGAACCATGATGACCTTAATGCTCCTTTCAATGTACCAAGCAGTTCTTAGACTACTTCACTTAACTATCATAAAGTGGCACTCAAAAAAATTGCTATTGTGTGTGTGTGTGTGTGTGTGTGTGTGTGTGTGTGTGTGTGTGTGTGTGTTTACAGAGAATGCCGTAGCCATCTTGGAGAGGTTTATTAAGTTGTTTAAGATTGAACAGCTGCTAAGGAGAGGAGTCAGCGCTCAGGAGCATGCACAGGAAAGAAGTTAGGAACTGTCTACCACCTTTGGCTGGTACTACAGCAGCCAGTCCATTTCCATCATGACCTGTGGAAGGCTTCCGAAGAGTTCACACAATGTGGAACAAATAAGCTCACAACTGTTTTGTTACTGAGGTCTTTGGCTGCCAATTCTTGGATGTGGGACCCGGGGTCGTCGTCGTCTTCTTCTTCTTCTTCTTCTTCTTCTTCTTCTTCTTCTTCTTCTTCTTCTTCTTCTTCTTCTTCTTCTTCTTCTTCTTCTAATCTCCCTTCTGCCAGAGGGCTAATTTTTTTTTAAAGATATAGGTATGATGGTTGGTATTGATTGCCTTGGTCTGAGGGTTAAATGGAACACTGGATCTGAAACACTATGGAGAGGGAATGCATAAGATGTAGACTTGTGATACCTGTCCTTCAAATGTGCAGAGAATGGATTTACTGCAAACTCTGGGTTTTCTCCCTGTTACAGTTTCTGAGCTCAGAGCCTGGTCTTGCCACCTGTCTCTGGAAAAGACACTGATGTCTTTACTGTTGGTCAGCATTGGCAAGAGGCCTTAGTGGCTGAGGAATAAATCAGAGCTGGAATCTGGTAGCACAAAGGGAGGTCTGCCCACAGTGGGGAGGCAGGCTGAGGCTGGACAGGATTTAAAAGCTTTATGGGAAACTTTGTACCTGATGATTATGTAAAACAAGATCCTCAAAAGAGAATGTGAGAAACAGAGAAGCATGCACTCAGATCTCTTCAAGTTCAAGGCCAGCTTGGGCTACAGAGAGAGACTCTGCCTCAAAAGCAAACAACCAAACAACCAAAACAAAACAATGTTAACTTTCAAAAGTCAAAATGAACTAGTTATGGATCAAGATCATTGAAAATTTTGACCAAAACATATTGATAACAGCATAATAATGAACAGATCTAGCTAATCTTTATCACTCCATCATAATTCTATCTCACCAGACTACTGCTTGACACAGGGTCCTCATCACAATGGCGTCAACTCCTGAGCTGTCCCTGGAAGCTATGCTTTGTCTCCTATGTCTTTCTGTGCTGGCTCACATTTATTGAGCACTTACTGAGTACCAAGTGCTGGACTAAGGTATTAATAGGAAGACTTGTTCAGTTCTCACAAGAGACTTCCAACCCCCCAGTCTATGGTAACCTGCTGAAGGGTTGTTCATCCAGGAAGCGGCTAGGACCTTTAGCCACGTGACGTGCCTGGTCATCTTCTTTCTCTTTTCCATTCTTTTCTTCCTTCTCTTTTTATTTTTATCCTCCCCCCGTCCTTTTGCTCCAAGTACAGACTCTCTTGTCTGGTCATGGTAACAAATGCCATCTTGTGTGGTTAGGCTGAAGTTGCCCCTACAGCTGCCCGCGCATAGAGGGTCCTCTGCCTTCCCCAGGAATACCGTCTCGTCTCATTCTTCAAAGACCTTAAAGACTTAGATCCTACCCTCTCACTAAAGGGAGACGGATGTCCTATTTGACTACCATTTGCCACAAATTTTGAGATATCAAAAGCTAAAACTACAGCTAGCAAAAAATGGACTTCTAGTTTCTGGGCATAGTAGTATGCACTTGTAGCAGGGGATGGGATAAAAAGAACAGGAGTCATCCTTGACTCAAGGATGCTCAAGGCTAGCCTGAACTACATACATGAGACAATGTTTTGAAAAACAAAATCAAGGGAGAAAAGGAAACCATGCATTTTAAGATTAAATGCAGCCAGGCATGGTGGGTGGCTCACACCTTAAATCCCAGCACTCAGGAGGCAGAGGCTGCCGATTTCTGTGAGTTTGAGGCCAGCCTGGTCTATATAGGGAGTTCCAGGACAGCCAAGACAACATAGTGAAACCCTGTCTCAAAAACCAAACAAACAATAACAACAACAAAAGATCCAATGCTTAGCTTGAAAATTTTCTATTAGCGAAAATTCAATGCTGATTTGAATTATAAATTCGTAAAACATGGCATTTAAAATGGGGATTTGTCAATAATGAATGCCATCTGGTCATCAAACTAATTGTACATTTTTTTTGGTTTGATTTATACCTAAATTATCCCCCTAACACATGATAAAGGCTGTTCAAATGTTACCCAAGTAATTGTTTTTCATTAACTTGAAAACGAAGTTAAGGAAAAGCTTCTCATGTGGCCGCTGTCACCCAAGCATGTAAAGATGCCCCGGGTCCTTACAGAATCACCACCTGTCTAGAGTTTCAGGTTAAAGGGTGTTTACTATGTAGAAGGAGCTCTTCCTAAGAAAGGTGTCTGTACACACCGGTAATCCTAGCACTTAGGAGCCTGAAGGAAGAGCTCAAGTCTGAGGCCAGCCTGGGCTACATAGGGAGAGCCAACCATAGACACAGAGACGGCTTAGTGGATTAAAGAACTCGCTTCTCAAGCCTGACAGCATAGCATGGCTTTGATTCCTTAACTCTCAATGGAAGGAGAAAACACATTTCAGAAAGTTGTCTTCTGAACTGTGCATCCGTTTTCACACATACACACCAAACATAATTGAAAACAATTAGTGTTTCCTACTGGAAAATGTCTCTTCTTGACCAGAACTAAAGTTCTCTGACATACAAGTATTCTATAGAAGTGTTGAAAAATACGTGCTGTTCATCTAGGGGAGTGCAAGTTTTCGTTTGCTTAATTGAGACAGCTATGTAGCCCAGGTGGGCCTTGAGATAGCATTCTATCTGTGCTAGCCTCTCCAGTCCCAGGGTTACACATGTGTGCCACAGCCCCTGGCCTCACGGTAGTTAGAATTCATGATTTTCTTCATCATATTGGCAGGTGACATGAGCCCAGGAACAAGTAAGCTGTGGGAAGTGTGATGCAGAGTTACGTTCTGCATATGCTAGAGGCTGATAGGTAAACTTGCACTTCCCTCAAGGTATAGACTTCAAAGGAGCTGCTGATAGGAAACTTTGGGATCCCAAGTACAAGTTCCATTATTCATCAGAGAGGGTGGCCCGGGCAAAATACAGCCTTTTTAAAAAAATTAAACATAAATAGTTCTCATTGAAGCCGTGTGTGTGTGTGTGTGTGTGTGTGTGTGTGTGTGTGTGTGTGTGTGTGTGTGTGTGTGTGTATGGGGGAGTCAGGCAAGGGCAAAGACCTGATGTATTAGCCTTTCTATGTCCCTGATGGGTGGTGACCTGCACCCTCAGCACATGATTTTTTTCTACTCCCATATAGCTGAGGCTAACCTTGAACTTGGTATTTGAATTCAGATCCTCTGCTTCCCGAGTGCTGGGATGATAGGTGTGTGCCACCATACCAAATTTATGTAGTGCTGGGAATCAAAGCAAGGGTCCTGTGCATGCTAGACAAGCCTATCCCAACTGAGCTACTTCCCTATCCTTAACCCCAGCCCATTGTCAAATGAGAATAAGAACATGAGATAAAAAACTTTATCATTGAATAGGCCTTTAAATATGAAATCACCACTTACCCTAGTTTTATATGGTTTGGTAACAGAGTATTTAGTTTTGTCTGGAAAGAAAGACTAAAAAGAAGGGGTTCTGTGCGTATTGAGTACCTCTAGACTGTGCAGAGACCAAAATGCTTGTGGTGCTCCCCCCACCTGTCTGGTAATGGATCCCACATGACTCCTGCACCTTAATGTCAACACATCTCCCAGTCCATCTACCTGCTGCCATGTTGAGTCTTCACCCCAGCACTAATACCCTCACTAAACTGGCACATTTCCTGCCAGACCAGGCGCTTCCCATTACTACCCAGTGGTAGTTAGCTGCACCAAAGTGGTATAGGCCCTTCATCTTGTGGGACCTGAAAGGCAAAGATTTGATAGACAGAAGATAAGAGGCAAGAATTGGGGTCCTATTTTGAAGCGTTATAAACAACTTCAAGACTGTTAGGCCATTCCCCAACTGCCCAGCTGTGTAGTGGTTTATTATGCATACATGGTAGTTGAACATCCCAATACCTGGACAACCTTACTCATTCAGTTTCCCCATTGGACACAGAGGAATTCATTCGATATATTCCCGATGCTGGTCCGTGCTCTGGAAAACAATAGCAGGAAAAAAAGACAGGGGCTCTAAATCCCACTCGGGGTTCTCATAGCCATCTTCAGAGAAGAGAGGGTGTTTCCCCATTAGATGGACGTGGCAAGAAGAACTGGCTGTACTGGAGTTGATCAAAGGCTTGTGTGTATAAGAGTAAGCCTGAACTTCCTGTGACCATTGTGAGCAGAGGTCCTCTTGTGAGCAACGCATAGTCAAGAGCTGCTAGCCAGCCTGTCTGTGTTACTTCCTGGCTGTTTCCTAGGTACCTTACAGAGAGGTGTGGTGTCTTATGGCTCTCTTTAGCTTTTCTTCTAGTTCTTCTTAAAATCTTGGGGGCTGGAGAGATAGCTCAGCAGAAGACCCGAGTTCAGTTCCCAGAACCCATGTTGGGCAGCTCACAACGGCCTGTAACTTCAGCTCTAGGGGATGTAACAGGCCTCTTCTGGTCTCCATGGGCACTTACAGTCTTCTGCACCTGCCACCCCCACCATGTATGCACATAATTAAAATAAAAAAGTCAAAATTCTTTAAAAGAGTTGTTTCGGTTTTTCTGTTTTTAAAATAAGGTCTTGGCGTGGTGCCCAAGTAGATTTTATGACAGTCACTTCAGGCTTCATGAGTTCCTCACATCTCTATACATCCATCAGGGTACCGTGTGAGAAAATCAGTAGGAAGCCAGAGAACATGCAGAAGGCTTCACTTAGACATGTGGCTTCACTGAGGTGATTTGGGCTGGAAGAAGCTGGGGAAACTGTCTCAGGGTTATAAAGCCTATGAAGAGTCTCAGCTTTAGGGTCAGAAGCCTCAAGTCTGAGTTCCAAAGAAACCTACATATGGCTGTGGGCAACTTTATCTTCTCAAGTCTCATTGTCTCATCTGTTAATTAGGGGGTGACAGATGACCACAACCCCTCTCGATGGTTGGAAGGACCAAACCAAACAAAATATGAAAAGGTGTCTAGGGCATGGCAAGTGCTTATACATGCCCGTGTTGTATTCCCTTACTTTCACCTCAGAAACCTTTTGGTAGTTAATAGCTCTCCAAATGAAGGATCTTCCATATAGCCATTGGTAGCACACCATGTTTTCTGTATTTGAGGCGTGTTATAGACACAGCTCAGTATCTTCTTTTTGAAATACCCTCTTACAGTTGAAGGAAACATCTGAGATCTAGCTCATGGGGAACCCACTCTTTTTTTAAGGTTAGAAATAATGTACTAGAAGGAACTGAGGTTAGGCTTAGGAGTTAGGTCTGTAGTCCCAACTGCTTCGGAAAAGCTCAAGTTCAAGGCTAGCCTGAGAAACAATTTGAGACCTTGACTTAAAATGAAAAGAAAATTATAAAAGCGAGGTGTGGGGCTGGAGATATGATTCAGCTGTAAACAGCACTTGCTGATCTTTGCAAGAGACCTAGGTTGGGTTCACAGAGTCTAGGTTGTAGCTTACAATTGAGTCTAATCCCTGTTCCTTGGGATCTAGCCCCTCTTCTAGCTTCTACAGGTACCAGGCATGTTCTCAGTGCACTTTCACACAAGCAAGCAAACTACTCAGAGACATGAGTCTTAACAAGGGAAATATAGCTCATGGCATGCAGAGATTTAGATTTAATTCCTACCACCACATAGACCAGGTGACATGTGGAAGAGACCGGAGCCATTTCAGGGATCATTCACAATGATGGTCAAAGCTATCCACTTTACAGGATGTGGCAGCTTGTTTTTATTTTCTGGGTACTATGTACTGAGTGTTTACTTGGTTCTAAGTACTATGCCATCTCTATACACACTCCAGTGTTACCGAAGCCCTACGTGGTAGAAACTCCTCCTCACACTTCTCCTTTTCTGCATTTCCTAGATGGGGAAACTCCAGCGACAAGGTCAAAAGTTTGTAATTCCGGTACTCAGGAATCTAAGGCAGGAGGATGCTATTTTTAAGGCCAGTCTAAGCTACCTTGTGAGTTCAAGTCTAGCTTGCTCTATATAGCAAAGCCTTGTCTCACTCCCTCCCAACATCCTCCTAAATATATAAAAGTTACAGAACTAGTAAGGAAGGCCCCAAGGCAAGGACTGGACCTACATTGGCTGGACATCTATGAACCTCCAGGACTAGCTTCAGGCATTCTTATTTGGTAAAGGAAGTGTGGACAAAGCTACCCAACATCCTTTCCTGTATACTCCCACCATTTAAGACTGTGCCCCCTAAACCTATACAAATATAGTTGAAAGAATTTTTTCAAAATTTTCCTACAACTCTGTTACGCCAACTTTTGTTTGGGGTGGGTTATAAATCTACTTGGGTGGCCCTCTTTGAAAAATCAGGAACATATACTCTTTTACAAGCAACTCTAGGCTTCATTAGGCCAAGGAGGAAACATGGCGTGTGTTCAATCACACAAGCCCTTTAAGATAGACGCTACACTCTCACTCAGCTAAAAGCACGAAGCTGTCCTTAGATGGAGGAGTCCAAGGGACCTTTCTGGGTTCGGGGTGGTTTCTCCCTTGGGACAGGACAATACTCTGTCGTATCTCTGCTATGTACTTGTCTAGAGATCTCTTTTATCTTCCCTGGAGGAGAGTGAGAACACGCTTACTCTGGGGGTTGTGGATCCAAAGCTTACATTTGAATTGTGAAAATAAACACTTACGAGCAAAGGCCAGTGCATACAGATCATCAAGTGGTGAAGGGTTACCAAATATATTATGATAAAAAATAGGACGATGCAGGTTTCCTGAATCGTGATTGCTATAAACAATTCATGGCCGCCACCAACGATGAAGCAAAACACCGAAGCTGCAATATGGCACTGCAAGGAAAAACAGGTTTGTTCAGTGCGTGGAGCTATTTAGCAGTAGCACGTATTAACTGGTAGCATTTGTTACATTTAATGTGACTATACTGCAGTAGCCTGTACTTTAAAAAGCGTGTGTGTGTGCGAGTGCAAGTTCATTTGTGAGGGCATAAGTGCATTATGGTATGCATGTGGCAGAGGTCGACCTTGGGTAACAGGGCCTCACTTTGCACCAGGTTTGAAACAGGGCCTTTTGTTTGCTGCCACGCTGTGTACTCAGGCCTATTTTTCTGTCTCCCAGCAGGAATGCCAAGGCTGCAGACTGCACCTCACCTCAGCCAGCCTTTGAATGGATTCCGAGGGACCGAACCCAGGATGTCAGGCCTGTGCAGCAGGTACTTTTGTTTAGAGCCATCTTTCCAGGCCATGCTTGCATTGTTTTCCACAACATTTTATCTTTGCTTTAAATCATTTAATTAATTCCTCTTCTTCTTATTAACTCTAACCATTATTTTGTAGCATCAGGATTGAGCTCAGAGCATGGCGTATGCCAGGGAAGCAGGCTACTACTGAGTTACATTCCTAGCACGTATTTTTCAAATTTGTGATTAACTAATTAATTTTTCAGTTCTAGGGTTTAGGTTTAGGATCTTTATCATGCCAAGCAAGCAGTCTACTACTGCGTCATGTTCCCAGCTCTACTTACAAGTATCTTTAGAAGTTAAATAATATATGCAAATAAAGATTGAACACAGTTTTTAAGCTTCTTTCTTTTTCTCTTTCCAAACTTAGTCTCTCTCTCTCTCTCTCTTTTTCCCCAGATAGTATCTCACTGTGCAGCTCTGAGTGGCCTCAAACTCACAGAGAAACACTTGCTTTTGCCTCCTGAGTGCTGGGAATAAAGGCGTGTGCCACCTCTCCTAACCAGTCTTGTCTTCTGGAAAGAAATCACCACTACTGGTTTGTATTTCTGGAAGGAAATCCAAGTATATATTAGTTAAATAAATAGGTGTTGGTTTTGACAGAAATAGTGAGGTAGAAGCTCAGTTTTATTTCTGTCCTGTTGGTTACATGTCAGTCACTGGAGGATGCTGGGACTTCCTCCAGTGATCAAAAAACACAGTCATTGTCATATATTAAATTCTCACTGAGTTGTCAATTTTCAAGTACTTTTCTTTTAAAAATTGTGTGTGCCTGTGTCCTCATGGAGGCCAGAAGAGGTCTCAGATTCCTGGAGCTGGATTAAAGGGTTCAGTGATCCCACTGACCTGAGTGCTAGAAACTGAGCCCAGTTAGAGCAGCAGGTGCTCAGCACTGCTAACCATTTCTCCAGGCTCTAGAGTGCTTTTCAAATGATAGGGTGGCTCACTTGTTCTGTACTACTGAGTGATCCAGTTCTCTCTTTTTTTTTTTTTTTCCAGACTGTTTGTGATACCCATGACTATCTTGGTAGTGTTCCTACATTAAACCTGTTGGCGCTTTAATTGGGATTTCATCTTTTAATAATGGCACATTGTTATTTTAGTGTTTTCTCTGTGTAGTTTTCCTCTTATAGGCTTTTATTTTTACTTCTTTGTCAAATATTGGTCATTCTGATGGCTGTAGTGAAGAGAAACATTTTCTTTTTCTTTTATTTTTGAGAGAAGGTCTCACTGTGTAGCTCTGGCTGTCCTAGAACTCACTCTGAAGACCAGGCTGACCTTGAACTCACAGAGATCTGCCTGCCTCTGCCTCATAAATGCTCAGATTAAAGGTGTGCATTGCCACCCAGCTAATTTATCTTGCTATATATGGTCTCCTGGTGGATTTAAATTTTATAAACAAATCAGTGGAAAGAAATATATTTTGCTTCTTTTCAAGTATTTTTTTTTCTTTTCCTTAATTATGGTTAGTCATTCCAGAAAAGCCCTCAGCAACATTTTTCTTCTTTGTTTTATTAAAAGTACTTGTGATATTTTCAGTAAAGATTTTGCTGATTTGGGGGTAAAGATATTAAGTTTCATAAGGTCAGTGAAATCTCTATTCTTATTTTACAGATCTCTTCTCTTCCTCCCTCTGATGACCAGAAACATTTATGTGTTCATATGTTCCCAAACACTATTTGATTTAATCTCATAACCTTTCACTTCTAATATGGTGGGTTATTTTAAGACTAAGAGCAGATATTCTTTGTGTTTCCTCTTTGTGGTGTATGTTTTAAAGATACAGATGAAAATTTTTTAAGTTAATATGGTAACACTTTTTTTTTCCATTCTGGGACCTCACACTTGCTAAGCGCCCTGGACCTGAATATTAATCTTTGCTTTTGTGCTGAGAGGTCTCTATTTTGTTTGCTTTTTCTAAACCTGATACGTGTTGATGTCAGTATTAGACTGACTTTGTAACTCAATCACTTAAAAAAAGATGGGGTTTTAGCTCAGTAGTAGTGTGTCTGGCAAGCATAAGACCCTGGATTCACTCTTCAGAAAAATAAATCATCCCATAATTCTTGTTTCTTAAAAAAAAAAAAAAAGCTTGAGCATCATCAAAATGATCTCTCATGACCCTGAAAGAGCTGGTCTGATTCACTTTTATAATTAAGAAACCCATTTGTTTATGTTTGTTATTAGGTTGGGGAGAGGGTGCACATATGAAGGTCAGAGGATAATTTACGGGGTAGGGGTGGGGATAGGGGTGTCTCCTCTCCTTCTACCTGGTAAGTTCTGGGGATTCAAGTCTGGTCTTTGGCATAGGCCTCTGAAGCATTTACACAGGAAGGCACTTTACAGGCCCCTCGCTCTTCCTCTGCTTTTCTATGTGGTTCTTTTTCAGTTTCTCTACCTTGGGGTCAGTTTGGATTATTAAGCTTTGCTTCCCAGAAGTTTTATGCCTCCACCTGCAAATTCTTTGCCGTTCAGTGGTGTTCAGGAGCATTTCCAGCTCTCTACTCCCTTTCTCCTGGATTATCGCCTGTTGTGGATTGCTCGAATCTCTCTTTTAGACTGGCAGTTCTTATCAGGTGAGTCTGCTAATTTACAGCTTTCTGTTATTTACTCACACTTTGTGAGGGGAAACCTTAAAAAAAAAAAAAAAAAAAAAGAAAGAAGGGGAAACCCACCAGGTTAGCACTGAGAAATTATGTGATACTGGGCCTGTGCTGGCACCAGCATTTAGTTCCAGTGCTCTGGAGGCAGAGGCAGGCAGATCTCTATGACTTCTCTCTGTCTCGATCAGTATGGTCGACAGAGTGAGCTCCAGAACAGTCAGGACTATATTAGTGATTGGGGGGAAATTGGTGAAAAGAATTGGAGGCAAAAAAAACTGTGTGAAGAGGACTTTGGAGACTTTGCTTCAGCAGCACCTTTGCGCTCAACTCTGGAGGCCACCGCCCTCCCTCCACCCACCCATCCGGCAGGGCAGCTTCTGCTCACCATCCTCAAGACCTTCAACATTCCAGAGACCGAGAAGAAGAAGTTCTTGAAGCTGTCTCTGAATTTTTCTGGAACTTCGTCCCGGCCCTTAGCGCGTTTTTTAACAGATGCACTTATCTTGATTTTCTTAACCACCTTGTGAGCTGGAGGTGGCGGTGGTGGCGGCGGCGGTGGTGGTGGCGGCACCTTCTTGCTCTCGGTGGGTTTCTTCGGTGGCAATCCTCTGACACTCGCTTTTCTGCGCATGGACTGCGCTGACACTGTAGACTTACTGGATGGCGTGGCGCTCAGCGGAGGTTTCTTGCGAGGTTTAACAGAGGCGACAGACGCCAGTGACTGCGAGGTTGTGGGAGCAGTTCTGCGGGTGAGATCGGGCTGTGATGTTGCGCGGCTGGGAGAGTGGCTGGACTCCGGCTTGGACTCCCGCTTGGACTCATGCCTGGTGGATGCAGGATTCATGTTGTATCCAAAGCCTCACTGTGTCAGGCTGGCTGTGGGGCTCCAGTAGGCGTCTGCCGGTCCCCTGAGAAGTCAGCGTCAACGGCTGTATCCCGCGTGCACCTGCCCTTGATGGCTGAGGCCTAGCCTAGCCGTCTGGTATCCTTGTGGTGGGTGATCTGGGGGAAAAGGCGCTTTGCCTAGCCTGGAAACTCAAAAACCGGGCAACTGCACCTCCAGGGGCTGCTGCCAGCCAACCCAGAGGAAAGGGGTTCTGAAGGCATTTGGGGGTATGCCTGGCCAGATTCCAGCCCTGAGCCATATACAGTAAGGCTGCTGGCAGAGTGTAAGGTCCAAAAATCTGTTAAGCTCCCACATTACCCAGGAATTCGTGATAAAACAGCGTGACCAAAAGCAAGTTGGGGAGGAAAGGCTTTATATTTCATCTTATAACTTGAGGTCCACCATCCAGGGACCTGAATTGAGGTTCCCCTTTCCCAAAGAACTCTATCTTGGGTCAAAACTAGCCACCACACATTGAAATTAAAACAAGAGAACCACAGAGAATACATGAAAGAATAAAGAAATATGTTTAATAACTAGTAAAAATGAATACAGATCATTGACTCTCATCTCTGCTATGACTAGACGTTTTCTGGTAAGGCCCACTTGGATTAAAGAGAAGTTTCCGACACACAAGAGCACAGTCAAAAATGGCAAATACTGTTGTCAGGAGACCGAACACCTGCAAATAGAGACATTGTCATCGGCTGGCACACAAATCCTCAGGGAGTTGCCTGCCCACTACATTTCTTTCCTGCCAGTGTAGGAAGCTTGTTCTCTGTGCTACTCTAACACTAACGTGGAAGGGACTTGAGAGATTATCGCTGAGCTTCCCTCACACCTACCCAAAGTTAAGGAAAAGACAATCTCAGTGAGAACTACCCCTAAGGCGGAATGGAAGTTGCCTCTTCCTCATGATTTGCTCTGGCACTCATTCTTAAAGCCCTACTGACCGTATTTAGCTCCCAACTAGCATTTCTCTTTCTATTGGTCAGCTGTTTGGTTTTTCTACCGGCATCCTTAACTGGGGAAAAAGTTAGTACTAGCAGCAAATTAAGTCCTGGGAACCACAGTGCTGATACAGGTTTGGTAGAACTAGAGTGATAAACGGTTCCACGGTGAACTCTCACCTGTGAGGGATAGGAGTCTAGACAGGCCTGAGGAAAATAAAATTGAGCTGAAGGAAAATAGAGCAAATTGCAGTTGCGCTGCCACAGAGATATGGCTATTTCTCCTCCTCTGGGCTGGGCAGCACTCATCTCCTCTGTTAGGCTCTGAAGAACCTGAGGCTAGCTGAGCCTCATGAACCAGCCCAGTACCACTCTGAAGGAATACATAGTCTCCATTGTGAGCCACATAATTAAGATTTTTCCGAGTTTAATTTAAAAAGAAAAAAAAAAAGGTGAAGTTTATTCTAATACATTCATTTAGCTCAACATATCCAAAATAGTATCCCTTTACAGATCATTGCTATAATCAGAGTTATTAATGACAGCCTATGTGCTTTTGCAGAGATAATACAATCTCTGAAGTTCAGTGCATATTTTATATTCAGAGATTATCTCAAGTCATACTAGCCCCATTTCCTGTGCTCAGTAGTCACATGCATTTAAGCAATAACTCAATGAAAGAAGACCTCAGTAAATTAATTTGAGTCCTATGTCTGGTACATCTTTTTTTCATACTAGACAGATAAAATTGTCTTTAAAATAATTGGGGGAAGTATTGATATTTCAGCATACCTCATTTCTAGAAAAAATTATATAATCTTTTATGAAGTTGCTTAGTGCCTAAGGGAGTTGAAATCTCGGGTTCTGGCAGATAAGGCGAGCATGGTCAGCTCTATATGGCCCTTGCTAAGAAGGAACAAGAAAGGAAGGAAGAATTTTCCAGCTGAGTTCTCTAGATAGGAGCCAAAAAAAGGTCAAAGGACCAAATCTCAGAAAAATACCAGGTGGAGGTATAACGAGATTACTAAACTCTTCCATCTTGGCTTACTTGTTAGGATCAAGTCTGACTAGATTGTAAGCTGTACTCAGAATAATAACCCTTCAGCTGGAAGGCTTTCTACCATATCCCTTGCAGTAAGGAAATCTATTATATCTTATCTGAAGCATTATGGAAATATTTGGTCTCACCTAACAAGTGATCTGAATCCTTTAAAAGAAGAACTAGGAAACCAATCATGTTTCCTCTTGTTTAATATCAGGTTTCTCAGAGTTAAGGGTTCTAACTGATTCTAGCAGCTTCTCTCAGTCTGGACCAGCCCTGTAACAAACATGTAGGGACCTCTTTATTTGGCTAACTCCAGTATGAAGCCTTGTCTACTTATGCTAATCAGGGAATGCACACACTATACAGCCAGTGGGCACTGTGTACTGTTCAATAGCCCTGGCACAAAGACAGTAAAGCCTGTTGTACTTGTGTCCTATTTCCAAATGAATCTGCATTTTGATAAAATACTAAGAAACCTGAAAGACCGTTCCCCCTCTACTTACACCTCCAAGGATTGTCATTGTTGACATTGTTGGTACTGTTGACATTGCTGGTATCATTGCTAACACAGACACAACAAGCATGAATAATGCTGTTACCATTGAGTTGATAATATCCTAAAAACCAAAAACAGAATAGAAAAGTCAGCTTGCTATCAAAGGCCATGGAGACCAGAAACACAGCTCAGATCTAGCATGGCTCTAAGTCCTGGCTTCCTTCTCTGGCATCATGAGGCTGGAGAGAGAGTCAAGACCAAGAAGCATGGCTTAAAAAAAGGTGGATGTTACTCTCTAAAAAAATTTAAACCCATGTTTTATTCAATGTACCACATATTAGTGTCTTTTAGGAAACTAAAATGCTACAGTAAAATAATGCCTATACATTTGCTCTACAACTTACCTAGCGGGTCTCTTATAACACATCAATATTTAATTATTAAAGCATATACATTTACTTAGCACAGACATAGTTAGAAGGAGAACTCTAACTATAGAGTTTGGAAAAGTAGATAATTATGTGAAGGTTTAGAGAGCCTACGTTCCCCTAGGAAGCTGGAATGCTTCCTCTCTCTCTCTCTCTCTCTCTCTCTCTCTCTCTCTCTCTCTCTCTCTTTTAAAATAGGAAGTGCGGAACAATCAGCCATTAAATACCTGTTACTAAAATACAATCAATGGAACTAAAGCCTGGCACAGTGGGTCACCCCTTTAATTCCAGCACTCAGGAGTTTTGAGGTCAGCCTATTCTACACCAAGTCCCAGGCCAGGCAGGGCCACATTGTGAGATCCTATTAAAAAACCTAACCCCCCAAACTGAACAGAGCCTGCATTTAGAGTGGCCATTTCTGGGGTAAACCTCACCCCCATTTGTAATGCAGTGCTTTGCCAAATTATGTTATTTCATTTAATACTTTCCCCCGAATGAAGCATTTTAACACGAGTAATTTACGTTTCAGATGGATGTGTATTGTGGAAAAACAAATTGTCCTTATCATGGAATGGGTTTATGCACACTTGCAAAAAGTAGGCAGGAAGAAAGTCATGAAGAAATACTAGATTCCAAAAGAAAAGTAGCTAATACAAGAAAAAGAGTTTTGACTATGAGGAAGGAAACAAGGTGGCGGCAGGCAATGAGATGGTTGTCTGGGTTAACTCCCCCTTGGCTGGATACTCTGCTCTGCTTTAAGGCAAAAGGCCCCACTACCACAGTCAGGCAGCTGCAAATAGCCATGAATTAGGCTATATATGGCCTTATACAAGAGTGGTATTCTAGGGAGTGTGTAGAAGCAGCACGGGGTTATGAGGAGGGAGGGTGTGCTAGGCCAGGTAGGCATGCTTAACTCACAATATCTATGCTCCCTAGTAGAAATTTCAAACTTTGTGTTTGTTTTCAGGCTACAGCCCACACTGGTCTGGTACTCACCATGTAGCCCAGACTGATCTCTAATTCAAAGACCTTCTGTTTCATTCTTTTGCATGCTAAGATCCTAGGTGTGAGCCACCACACCCAACTTAAAACACTGACTTTATGTTGAAAGCTCAATATGCAGCCAGGTATGGTGGCCCCAGCCTTTAATCCCAGCACTCGGGAGGCAGAGGCAGGCAGACTTCTGAGTTTGAGGTAGCCTGGTCTACATAGTGAATTCCAGCACTTCCAGGGCTATTGAGTGAGACCCTGTCACAAAACAAAAATATAAAACAAATCCTCAATATGCTGTTAAAGCAGAATGCAAACTCCATTGCAAAACAATGGAGATTTCATAGTAATTTTGAGCCTGGATTGGCTCCTTCACTCATAATCTGTCAAAGAGTGCCAGAGAAGAACGGAGGCCTGGTCTACAGATTGTGTCAGGACATAGATGCAGATGGCAGATCTGGGGGCAGGCAGATGACTCAGGAGGCACTGGCTGTAGGACATCAGTGTTCAATCACACCTTCTGCTCCTTACAGAGTAGCTGTGGTCATCAGTTGCTGTCTCCTTTAATAGTAAAAGCCTCTGGCAGCTCTACTATCGCACCCTATGGGGACTACTTTTGTCCCTCTCTTTCCTGAGGGAATAGGAAATTAGGCCAGGGGTAGCCTCTCCATTATAGGCTGCTTCTCCTTTCCTGCTTGGTCTCATGACCTGTTGCCGCTCACTGCAAGCTGCTCTAGGAAAAAACCCACCAGGCCCTTCTAGGAGCACAGCTGCTGGGAAATGGGGTTACATATGTCAGTACTTTTCTTTCTGTCTATGTGACACTATTCACCATCCCTGTCCTCATGAAATGCTCTTCTGTCTGGTGTCTGTGACATGGGGCCCATTTCTCTCCATTCTCTCTGAGCTCTGACTCCCAACCCCGGCTCTAGCTTCACCTTTTACCCTGAGGATGTTGTCAGCATTTCCACGTGAAGAGTCAACCATCTGGTCAGAGCCTCTTTAATCCACTGCCCTGTTTCTTAGGTCTGTTCTCTGACCTCGGCATTCTCTCAAGGTGGGTACTTATACTTGGGAGGCTGAGGCAGGAAGAGTGAAAAGTGAAGGCCAGCCTGGGCTGCAGGGTGAGTTCAAGGCCAGTTTGAGCAACATTAGTGAGCCTGTGACTCAAAATCAAAAGTCAAGGAGCCATGGCTCAGCAGTTCATTATTTGCCTAGCATGCAAGAGACCATGCAAACAAGCCCCAGTAGGGCATCCATGATGGTAGCTGTGTAGAAGGCAGATGTCTCATCTAATCACTAGCACTAGGAACCCCTTCGAGAATGCCTTCCTCTCCACCTATAGCTACAACCTCACCCCATGTCTCTATCATTTTTATGACCGATGAGAACAGACTAAATGGTCTCTGAGAACCGCTTCTAGTTTGGGGTTTGTTTTTAATTTTTCTTATGTTATTATTATTTTGAGATAGGGCTGGCTACTAACTCTCTGTGTAGCCAAGGGGAACCTTTAACTTCAGATCACCGTGCCTCCACCTCCTGAGATGTTGATTACAGGTGCATGCTAACACACCTGGCTTATGCTATGCAGGGGACCAAACCCAGGGCTTTGTTCATGCTTGGCAAGCACTCCGCCAGTGATGAGCATTTCAGGCTGGTGCCTCCAAAGATGGTTCCAGAAGGTACCATTCATTTAAAAGCATGCCTCTGGTTTGGGAACAGCTCTGAAGTCCTCTTCCCCAATAGTAGTTATCAACTTGGATATAAGCATTTCAGAATCTAAAACCATATGGCAAGTGCAGCAGAGGAGGAGGGAGCAGAGGTGAGGGGAGTGGGGACCACAGGGGACACCCAAGGAGACAGGGTGCTGGGGTGTGACTTGAGAGAAAAGGTCACAGTTGGTCAGTTTTTGCTAGAACTGGTCTTGTAGTGTCTGGCCAAAGGGTCATATAGACCTCACTTATCTGTTGTGACAACTCTGGTAACCACTGGGGCACTTAACCAGACAAACACCTAATGTGGGGAGTCTAGCAGTGGAAGTCCAATGTCACAAAACATGGTTCAGTAAGGTCAGCTGGGATTATCACAAATGACTACAGAATTTTCAAGTATGATCAAACTGTTATTTTACTGAATGATCTTAAATAGTTTGGCTTCCCATTTTGTGATGAGGGATGGGCAAGGGTAGGTCCTTATTGTACCTGCCTATCTCTGTCTCCCAATTCTGAAACTATATTCACATGCATCTAAAAACGAAGCAAAACATCAGAGTGGAGAAAACTCAAAGAAATTCCACTAAAATCAGGAACAAGACAAGGTCGGCCTCTCCATATCTATTCAATGTAGTACTTGAAGTTTTAGTGAGAGCA
Source organism: Phyllotis vaccarum (assembly GCA_033318265.1). Taxonomy (NCBI): domain Eukaryota; kingdom Metazoa; phylum Chordata; class Mammalia; order Rodentia; family Cricetidae; genus Phyllotis; species Phyllotis vaccarum. Next base: position 104,324,050 of record JARWLC010000008.1, on the reverse strand, counting down.
ATAACATAATGATGGAGAGATCAAGGGCTCCAAACTGGAAAGGAAGAAATCAAAGTATCGTTATTTGCAGATAATATCACAGTATTTATAAGTTACCTTCTACTATTTATAAGCGAAACTCTACTGGGAAATTCCCTAGCTGAGAGATACTGCTAGCAAAGTGGCTGGGTGATAGATTAACTAAAAAAAAAAAACAAACAAAGCAGTAGCTTCCTATACCCAAATGACAAACGGACTGAGAGAGAATCAGGGAAATAAGTCACCCTTTCACAATAGCCCCCGACAGTATAAAACATCCTGGGGGCAACTCTAAGCAAGCAAGTAAAGGAATTGTATGATAAAGTCTTCAAGTCTTTAAGACAAAAATTGAAGAAGCTATCAGAAGATGGAGAGATCTCCCATGGCCACGGATCAAAATGATTAACATGGTAAAGATGGCCGTCCTACCAAATGCAATTGACTGATTCAGTACAATCCCAATCAAAATTCCAACACAATTCTTTACAGACCTTGAAAGGACAATGCTTAAAAGGATAGCTAAAATAATCCTAGACAATAAAAGAACTGCTGGAGGTATTACCATCCCTGATAACACGTTGTTCTACAGAGCTATAGTAATAAAAATCACATGGTGCCGGCATGAAAACAGATACATTGACAACTGAATTGAAGACTGAAGCATAAAACCACACAACTCTGGACACCTGATTTTTTTCATAGAAAAGCCAGAAATACACACTACAGAAGAGACAGCATTTTCAACAAATGGTGCTGGTGAAACTGGATGTAGGCATGTGAAAGAATGCAAAAAGACCCCACATCTATCACCCTTTACAAAACTCAAGTCAAAGTGGATTAAAGACCTCACCGTAAAGCCAAATTCACTGAACCCAAGAGAAGAGAAAGTGGGGAATAGCTTTGAAAGCACTGGCACAGGATACAACTTACAGAACACTGATAGTACAGGCACCAAGATCAACGATTAACACATGGGACCTTGTGGAACTGAGAAGCTTCTGTAAGACAAAGGACACCATCAACTGGACAAAGCAACAGTCCTCAGAACAGGAAAATAATTTTAGCAACCCCACTTCTGATAGAGGACTAACATCCAAAATGTATAAAGAACTCAAGAAATGATGTATCAGAAAGCCCTCTAACAATCCAATTTAAAAAATGAAGAACAGATCTAAACAGAGAATTACCAATTGAGGAATCTCAAATGGCTGAAAAACACCTAAAGAAATGTTCAACATCCTTGGCCATCAGGAACACAAATCAAAACTGCTTTGAGATTCCATTTTTTCACCTGTCAGAATGGCTAAGATCACAAATGCCAGTGACAGCTCAGGTCGGAGAAAATGTGAAGCAAAGTGGGAGTGCACACTTGTAGAGCTACTCTGGAAGTCAATATGGCAGTTCCTCAGAAAGCTGGGAATCAGTCTACCTCAAGATCCAGCAACACCACTCCTGGGCACTTACTCTACCTCAAAGACACTTGCTCAATCATGCTTACTGTTGTTTTATGGTAACAGTCAGAAACTGGAACTAATCCAGATGTCTCTCATTAGGAGACTGGATAAAGAAAATGTGGTACATTTACACAATGGAGTATCACTCTGCTGTTAAAAAAATGGCATCATGAAATTTGCAGGCAATGGATTGAACTAGAAATCATGCCGAGTGAGAAAACCCAGACCCAGGGAGATAAATATGGTATGTATTCACTCATAAGTGGATATTAGCCATTAAGTAAATGATAATCAAGCTACAATCTGTAGACTCAGGAAGGATGAGAAAAGAGGACAGGTCTAGGGGTGACAGGAATGGAGAGGTGTAGGGGGAGAAGGGGCAGAAGAGATAGTTCAGGGAGAGGCAGCTGGAATGTGTGTGTGGCAGTGGTTGTTGTGTTGGGTGGTATGGAAACCTAATACAGTGGAAACTTCCTGGAATCTATGAATGTGTGCTCCTAATGAGGACTTAGTAACGAGGGATACTGAGTGTCACTGAACATCTTTTGTAGCCAGGCAAGGCTTCTAGTGGTGGGACTCAGGTGCATTCAATTGAGTTGTTGGCCAAGGGGGTCCCATGGAAATCCCTAAACAAACCAGGCTGTTGCTGAGACAAAAAGGCTGCTCTCTGCAAACTGACAGCAAGGTCCCATTGCTGAGGACATCCACATAACTCATTGAATATGGATGAATAAGTAGAGCTGGTACCTTTGCCTCTATGTTCTAGACTCCTGGTGTGAAAAGGTTCTCTGCAGCCTACTGAAAGAGGAATGTGACACTAATGCACTCACAAAAGCTTAAATCTATAATCTGTCCTACCTGCAAAATTTGTTAGGACAATAGTGGCACAGAACATGTGGGAGTAGCCAAGCAATGTGTGACTTGACTCAGTGCCCACTCCATGAGAAGGAACCCATATCCCACACAACTTGGGTAACCAAGAACCTGAGACTAGACATCCCTGAGACCTAGGATCTCTAACAAACAGTACTTGTTTTTACAACAACAGAACCATGCCTTCACCAGTCATCATCAGAGAGATGGCTTTGCCCAGCAGCTGACGGAAACAGATGCAGAGACCCATAGCCGGGTGTTGTGCAGAGAGAATCTAAATTGGAGGTCTCCATCAAATCCCTCTCCTCAGACAATCCCAAAGAAGGGGAGCCAGGAATATTTTAAGAGTCAGAGGGAATGGAGGACACCAGAAGAATCAACTAAACAAAGATCATATGAACTCACAGAGACTGAAACAGCAAGCACAGTGCCTACATGGGGCTAGACCAGGTCCTCTGCATTTATATTTCAGGTATTAGCTTAGTGTATTTATGGGACTATTGACTGTGAGAACGAGTGGGTCTCTGACTCTTGTGCCTGCTCTTGATTCTTTTCCTCCTGTTGGGTTGCCGTGTCCAACCTTGATATGATAGTTTTTGCTTCATCTCAATATATTTTACTGTGTCGTGCTTGGTTGTCATCTCCTAGAAGCCTGTTCTTTCCTAACGAGAGGCAGACACAGTGGCTTGGGAGGGGAGGGGAAGTGGGGAGGAACTGGGAGAGGTAGAAGGGTGGGGGGAACTATTATTTCTCTTACAATACAGGAGGAAAGAATCTATTTTTAATAAAATAAAAAGGAAACAATTAAAAGGAGACAAAAGTTGAGAATATGTTCTAACTTATTAACATGGTTCTAAATTTAAATGTCTCCAGAACGTCTATACTTGAGAGAATTCTTCAAACAGAAAGGTCAGCCACACCTTTTGGTAGGTGTGGTAAAGAGGATTTAGGTTCTGTGGCTGCCCTGGATCCCTGAGAGCCTTCCCCAAGGACAACATGGAGCCCTTAACAGTGAGCAGCAATCACCTTAAAGGTTTAAGAGAACCACGTGGTTGATTACAGTGTCTCCCTATGGGAAGAAAGAGTCTAAGGTTGAAATTGATCACTTACGAGCAAAGGCCAAAACAACCATCTCATCAGTTTGTCCAGTCTGCACAGATACAAAACTATGAAAAAGAAAATAATGGTGAATTCAAATCCAGTGATCACGATGAACGGTTCAGGGGCTTGTGCGATGATGAAAAGGATCATAGATACCATAGTTACTACCTAGAAGAAGAAAACAAGGATTTTAGTCATTGAACATACAAGGTTAAGCTACAGAAACAGTCAGTTTACTGATTGTGAGGTGTATGTGGGCATGGGTGGAACTGGGGATTGTATCCAGGGTCTCACGGATGTGCGTGCTGTACCATTGAGTTACTTACATCCCCTAGCTCCAGAATGATGGCTAAAAACAAGTAAGATTTCTGTCAGACCCTGTGCTAAACACCCAAGCATTGACTCATGTTTGTGTCTTAGAGGACGAGGTACTTTTCTTGTCATTTCCACATCTGTTCTTAGGATCTTTCCTCTCCAAATAGCTCCCCTCTCAGCTCTTTCCTTTACTCTCCTAAAAACACACCTAAGTTGTCTTAACACCTCCCCCGCCCCCAGCCCTTCCCTTTCACCTTCTCCAGAAAAACCACCCCCCTCCTTTCACTTCTTGTTACTTCTCAAAAATGTCCATTCTGGCTGCCTAGAATTCTGTGTCATCCACTCCCTCATCATTCCTTAACTATTAATAATTTGCAATCTACTATTAAGCTTGAGTTGAATGTTGCCATGAGGGCCAAAGTGAAGGGGAGATGGGAGTGGAGGAGGTGGAGGAGATGGGTTAAAAGATACCATCAGAAGAAAAAGAAATCTGATACTTAGGAGTTATTACTCAATGTACACTTTTATACGATTCCTCTTACTAAAGACAACGCCATTGGAATTAAGAGATAGCTAAAGATAACCTTAATGATGCCAATTAGTGAATGGATAAAGAACACATGATCAGAGCTGGGGTATTGATGTGGGAATGTCTTTCTGTATGCTGTGCATATCAATCTTTAAATATAGGAGCTGTTTTGGCCCATGACAGGCACCATAGAAGAAGTAGGTGGGGAATCAGAATAGTTAGGAAAGGAAGGGTGGAGTCAGAGACAGATGGAGCCAGTTGCCCAAGAAGAAACATGTAAGGAACACAAGTGAGCCACGGCCCACATGGCAGACAGATTAATGGAAATGGGTTGAGTTAAGATGAAGGAGCTAGTTAGCAATGTGCTTGAGCCATAGGCCAAACAGCATGAACTTAATATAAGCGTCTGAGTCATTTTTGGGGGACTAAGCAGTGGCAGGTGGCTAGCGGTCTGGGAATGCAGGTCTGCGGGTCTGGACCTCTGGCCGCCCAGGACCAGAAAACCTTACTGTAACAGGGTATAGCTGAATGAGAGGTATGAGGTCACTAACACAGCATATGTGAAGACTTTTGTTAACCTCTAGAATCACACACATACACACAAGTGTGGGAGAGATAGGTCTACCTATCCACACAATGGATTATTATCAGGAAAAAGAAGTATTAATAAGGATATACTATTGACAGATAATGGATAATTATGAGTGAACGATGACAAAATAAGTATACACTATATGTTATTAGTAGACAATTCTAGGAAATGAAAACCTATCTGCACTTAAAGAAAAAGCTGTAGCTACAGAAAACAGAACTATGCTTTATAGAAAATATAGTTACAGAAAGAGTTGACTCCTGGAAATAGGCAGGAAGAAGGGATTACCAGGGCTGTGAGGAGAAATATTTTAGGGGTTCTAGGTGTCAATATGTGTCACTTAGCCAGACGCATTCTGAGAAGTACATTATTGAGTCATTTCCTTGTGTAAATTATCATGAAAATACAGATACTAAGATGTCTCTGATACCACCAGGTGACATAATCTCATGGGATCAGCTGCTGTTGGAACAAATGACCCACACCTAGGAAGGTGTGCCATGTGTGGCTGCATTAATTATCTTACTTATGGTAATAGTTTCACAGTTCTGTGTCAAAAAACTGATCAATTAACATGTCCAATGTAAATGCATGTGTCTTCTCCATCACCTATCATAACACAGACAAACTTCTAAAATGGAAATTTATTTGTGTGCGTCCTCTGTTTTAAGATCCTTCAAATCTGCAATCTTTGTGGTTGAGCCCCCTTTCACCATGTGTCCGAGATCTAGGAGTCAGCCACCGTCTACTTCCCCAGCAAGAATGCACCTCTGACTTTATACATAATGACTCCAGGGGTCATTTGTCAAGCCTTGTTTATGTCATTTGTTCCTGGTATTCCATGCAGCAGATCATGCCCTGAGATTCTTCAGTTAGTCTCCAGGACACTGTGCACTTGACTTATCTACATTCCAAACAACTCCTTCCCAGTTGCCCATTCTGCTCTGTGTCCTCTTGTTAATGATCACAGACTTCCAGACTTCGTCCATCCTCCTCCTATCTGTTTTATCTACATTTCTTTCTCGATGACCTCATTTGCCATTTGACTTTAAATGCTTTCATCTCTCCACCAAAATCCAGTTCTATCCAGTTTAGACTCCCTATTTGAATTTGATACACCAGTCTTATAGGTGTCTCTAATCTAGTATTGAACTCAAAGCTGAATTTCTGGCCCCTCTCCCACACTTGCTTCTTCTACAGGCTTTCTGATACCAGTGGACAGCTAATTCACTTTTTCCACTTGTATAGACCCCAAACTGTGGTTGTTATAATGGATCCCTTACTTTTTCTTACCCTGTATCTGGGCATTAGGAAATCTTGAGCATCTCTAACCTGAAAATCCAAAATGCTCCCAAATTCATTTTTTTGGGGGGTGGGGTTGGGTGGGTTATGACAAAAGAGTCTGATTGTGTCATCCTAGTTTATCTAGAACTCTCTATGTAGACTAGGCTGGTCTCAAACTCATAAAGATCTACTTGCCTCTGCCTCCCAAATACTGAGATTAAAGGCATGTATCACCACGCCTGGTCAAAATTCAAAAAATTTTAATGCTGTACATGACACCTGACTTCAGGTGATTCAATGTACACAAACTTTTGTTTCATGTATAAAATCACTAAAATCATTGTCTACTACCCCACTGACTATGTGTAAAAGGTATACATAAAACATAAATGAATTCTGTATTTAGATTCAGGTTTCATCTCTAAAATATTTGATTACATACACATAGATACTCTAAAATTCAAGACAGTTCTTACTGCAGGATATTTGATCACACTGCGAAACCCCAGATTTCACTAATTAAATAAAGTCAACTTTGGGTCAAGAGGCAGAGCCAGCCAGTTGTCAGAAAGTAGCCATAGAAAGTTAGAAGGAGTTGGGAAAATGGACAGAGACATGCACAGGAAGTAGTGAGGAGGGATTTTTGAGTCTGGCAGCCTTTTTGGCGGAAGGGAAGCTCTCTTGCTGGGCTGCTGGTTAAGGAGAAAGGTCTGCTGGTTGCTTCTCGGCCTCTCTGAGCTAGCAGGTTTTCACCCCACTACTGGTAAAATAGAATGCTGGAGACTTAGTTAAAAACTACAATTGCCTGCAGAGGCAGAGCTGGGTCCAGCGAGATGCACAAGTCCAGACAGGCCTGGCCCAGTGCAACCAGTGATTGCAGAGCTGCAATCAGTAGCTGAAACAGGAGTAGGTTCAGGTGTAGTCACTGTATCGATGATAAACCAAGTTCTGGTCTTAAGCATTTGGGATAAGGGATCTGTATATCCCAAATATACAGCTACCTACTATTTCGCTGCCAGCTTCCCTATCTATGGCATTGCCCTGTGCTTACTCAAGTTCAGGACCACTGGCTCCTTGCTCTGTCTTGACCCTGCCCCGGAACCATTACTGGATTTTCCTCTTCACAACACATTCTCATTACTAACTACTTTATGTCGCTTAACTCTGACAAATACCATCTCAGCAAACCTAACTTGATCACCCTAGATTATAATATGCAACCTTCATCAAGCTTCTCCTCCCCTGATATGGCCCATCACATTTATTCTTGGGATGCTACCTACCTTAATGGGCTTGACTCTGCCTCCCTCCCATTCCAATATATAAATCCCACAATACAGATAGGCTGGTTTCCAGGAAATATTTACCGAATGAATGCATGAAGCACCATTCAATTTCTTATAGTTCACGACAGATTCTCAAGATTTTCTTGTCACCAAGCCTTCACTCAGGTACTTCTAAGTCCTAACGCGAGGCTCTTCTTCATGCGATGTGGAAATGTTTCCCTTGTAATTTTTAACGATCTCATGCCACTTCTTCGAATTTTTAAAGGATTTCTTTTTATTTTCTCGTTCAGTTTTCTTACATTCCTTCAACTATGGTAGTTTGGGAATGGAAACGACGACATGACCCCTCCTAGGTATGGTTGAGGAGAAGGTTTTTATTGGCCAGAGGCATCCAGAAGAGTCCAGACTGAACAGAACCATGAGAAAAGGGAATGGGGAACGAGAGAGAAAGAGAAGAGAAGAGGAGAGGAGAGAGAGAGAGAGAGAGAGAGAGAGAGAGAGAGAGAGAGAGAGAGAGAGAGAGAGAGAGAGAGAGATCCGAGAGAGAGAGAGAGAGAGATCCGAGAGAGAGAGAGAGAGAGAGATAGAGAGAGAGAGAGAGAGAGAGAGAGAGAGAGAGAGAGAGAGAGAGAGAGAGAGAGAGATCCGAGAGAGGGAGAAGCTGAGTACAAGAGAGCCAGCTGAAAGGACCTGTTGATACAGAATGGAGAAGAGTAACAAAGCCCAGCTCCAGCGCCTAAGAGGCTTGGGGAGCGGGGCGGGGCGGGTGAGACGTGCTGGGAGGAGCCACAGGTACAGCGTGAGCACAGTCCAGGGTTTCTTTGGGACCTGACAGTTTGTACTTCTCTAATCTCCTTTCTCCAAAGCTCTGACAAGAACTGACTGCAATGCCCCTGTTTTGTCTGGAGACCTAATAAGGGCAATTTCCTCTTTGCGCTTGCTCTGGGTGGAGTCATATCTGAGTTGGGTAACTTCAAAAGTCCGTCTTACAGTGAAAAGCAAACTTTTTTTTTTTTTTTTTTTTAAATCTTGTTGGGTTCTGAGACTGCAGCTGCTTTGTCTGTTAGGTTATCATCAAGTTTGTGAGTCCAAATGCAAGGTATTTAGAGTAGACTCATGGGTGTGTCCCTACACCCTCTGAAGAGGAAGCCATTCTACCCTACGGTTATTTTCCCAGTGGACAGAACCTCTGGGCAAAGCCTTGCACCTGGAAAGGCGTGGCTGGAAACCAGGTGACCGCGCAAAATGCTGCTCCAGGCTTCGCAACCCTGTCCTCACCACCCGGAGTAACCTGACCACCGCCCTCCGTTCCCGCCCCGAGTCCTTACCATCCGTAGCATCTTCACCAAACCTTTCACGCTCAAGCAGAAGGGCTGCTCTACATCCTGCTCTGTAGACTCCATCTCTCCCACAGACCCAACAGTCACGCTTCTCTTTCAAGCCTTCTCAGTCAATTGTTCTCTCCAGGACTCGCGCCGCATTCTTAACTGCCGCGGCTGGGGCAGCGGTACCGTTCTCTGGCGCAAGTCCCGGCGCGCGCGCCTGCGCACTAGTGCAGGGCACCCACCGTCGCTTGTCCCGCCTGTCTCTAAAGCTTGTCCCGCTTGTCTCTAAGCTACTGATTCAAACGCAGACCTGCAGCCACGCACTTGTGTGTGCTCCTGCTCACCGGGGCCAGGTCCACCACTGTTCTTCCCCAGGAGCTTTCCACCAAGGAGAGACAAAGCAGGAATTCAAGGCTGGAACCCGGAGGCAGAAACTGAAACAGTGACCACAGAGGAACTAAAGATATTTTCTGGTTTCTTTTTCTGCCTTGCTCTTTCATAAATACTCAGGCTTACCTGCCCAGGGACAGCACTGCCCTCCTTCATCAATTAACAACAGGAAAGTGCCCCCACAGACATGTCCACAGGCCAGTCTGAGGCAGCCAGTTTCTCAATTGATGCTCCCTCTTTCCAGGAGTTTCTAGTTGGTATTGAGTTGAAAATAATGAACCAGCTCACCACCCCGGTCTATTTAGATCTCACTGGACGATGCCCAGCTAAGACCTGTTTGTTCTACTGAATCTGATCAGAAGTAACCAGCTACCTCACCCCAACATGCTCACAAAAATGTTGACTTTCATTTTCAAGATTACAGTTGCCTTTGTTAGGTGCCTATTAAACAAACAAGAAACCCAGTTAGGGTAATGGCTTCTGGTGACAGATCTAAAGAGTAAGTCAAAACCGGAAAATGTCTTTCTTCTCTCTGTCCAAGATGACTGCCAACATCTTGCAACCCGGAAGAAGTAGAAACCTACCCACACCTTGCAACTGTCACATACTGTCAAGGTGGTAATAGCTGGGCGTATTGGTCTGGTACCAACGTTATAGTCCAAATATTGGAAAGGTCAAAGACTGTGGGCTTGGGTAACAGTGGCTTGCATCCCAGCTCCCTTCCTTACGTCCTTCACTCTGCTTTTTGTGATGAAGGGGATTAAATTTAGGGCCCTTCTAAGCAAGCCCAATTCTTCAGGAGGAGCTTGGAAAACGGGGATGACAATGTCTACCTGCAGAATTGTTTGAAGGAAAATACAGGACATCATGAGTAGGTTCGTGTGCCAGGTCTGAATGGAGCAGGCAATCAATTAAATAATCTGATATGCTAATGAACCAATCAGCTCCCGGCGTTATTATCTCTAAGTTTAGTTAGGTAAGCGATGCATTCTACCGTCTGTAAACTGCGTAATCCTCACTTCGAATCTTTTCCATTTAGCCTAGAGGGAGAAATATTCGAGGACCCTTTAAGGGGCAGGGCCGGAGAGAGGTGGGGCGGGGCTCCTATGCCCACCGGAAGGAAGTCGGAGTAACACATCAACCCGGGACTATGCTGCTGCGGCCGCTGAGTTCCTGGGCTGCCCGGTCATTGCGTAGTGCCAGCCTCGGAAGCTCTGGGAGGCTTCACCGTGCCTGGCCTCCGGGTAATTCCTATTTTGTGCTATCTCGTAGGGGCCTCGCTGGTCATCACCGGACTTCCCGGGGCCCTAAGAAACTTGGGGCCCAAGCACGGCTTTTAGTCCCGTTAGGCATTGGGGGAAATGGGGCGGGGACAGCATTTAACCAGCTCTCAGTGAATGCAGGTGCCTGCGGACCTAGAGGGCATGTTCAGGCTTCTGGCTTTCTTCCACTCTTGCTGGCACTGGGGAATCTCCCCTTCCGAAATGGAGCTTTGACCTCGGGCTGCTGCTGGGGTTGGCAGTGTTGCCAGCCTAGGCCTAGAGGACAGATAGCCTGGACCCCAGGCCTAAACCTAAACCCACCGGCCCCCGTTCGGAGTCTCTTGAGTGTAGGTTATTCCTTGTGCCCCCTGTGAAGATCCTAAGCACACAAGTGAAAATGGAAATATATCAAGCGAAGGAAAGCGAGCAAGCGCAAATAGACCTGGACCCAGGCAGACATGGTAGAGTGTCACATACAAGACCCAATCATATTGGGTCCTGAGAATGGTAAACGTTTTTTTTTTTTAAGAAGTAGGCATAAGAAATGATTGTGTGATTATCAGATTAGCACAGGGAAGAGTTAATAATTGAAACATCAACTTCCTTTCTTTTTTTAGATAAAGATAGAGAAAATGATAAAGAGAAAAAAGCAGTGGTAAGTTCCTCTTGGGGATCTTCTGGTGGGAATAGGGGCACGTGGTTTTGAGCTGTCTCTGAATAACATTGAAGTCATTGTCAACAGGAAAGAAATAATCAGCTGTAGAGTGATGTGCAGCTTGAGTTCCTTTTGGGTGCGCAGGGAAGAGCAGAAAAAGCCCAGTGGTGCCCTGTGCGGTTTCTTCTTTCACTTATTCCCTCGGGTTCATTTTGCATTTACTCTGGGTCCTTAAAGTATGAACTGACAGGGACTTGGGATTAGAGGGTGGCCTGGCATTTTTGGGAACATTGTCCATTTCTGGATATCTGCTGACTGGAGACCTTTGCTGCCAGTCAACAGTGTACTTACCAGGAAGAGTTTTATATTGGGTGTGGTGATAGGTGTTATATATATAGAATATATAGAATGCCACCTAAGGTCATGAGAAGGGGTCTACTGGGCCTGGGTGTAAATTCCATCCACCTGCCTGGATTACTGCCTTGACAAGTCACCACATATCTGTGGGTACTTCCAGCCTGGTGTGAAGCAACAAGCCACTATACGATAGAGTATATACTTCTCTTTGTGACCCGGAGGACGTGTAAGAGTGTTCTTAAGGACCATTTTGTCTTATGCTGAACTGTGATCTGCTGGAACTGAAACCACTCGGTCTATTTTACCAGGAGTGCCAGGCTGAGCCTTAAAACTGTTAGGCATGCCTCCCAAGTGTCAGCCATCATGCCTAGGCTGACAGTTCAGTCAGGTTTCCCTTCTCGAACTCCTTCTGTGAGCTTTAGTTTTCTTTTCTGTGAAAAATGTTAGGATCAACTTCCCAGATTCTGGGGAGGTTAAACATGGTGGCAGAGTTGGCAAATGACTCTGCTCCTTTTTTTTTTCCTTCCCTAATTTCCTTACTAATACAAGTCAGCAATTGAAAGCTTCTTCTCTGTACAAGTTATTGAGTTGGTCTCAGCCAGCATACATTTGCTTTTCAGTCTCAAAGTCAGTGATAAGATTTGGGTTAAGGAGTCACTTTTATAGCTGATTTACATGACAATCTGAAGGGTGGAACCAGGGGAGGGCTCAGTACTTGACTGGGCAGACAAGCCATGCATGGGTGGGTTCGGGTGACAGAAGGGGAGGGGGTGTTTGATTGGGTTGAGGATGTCGTTCAGTGATAAATAGCTTGATTGGAGTGCATGAGGCTCTGGGTTTGACCCCCAGCTTGATGACAAAAAGAGGGGACTGGTTCCGATATGAATGGATCACCCAGGTTTGCAGTAGGGGCCAGGACACTTTTTCTGTTACTGTTGAGTGGGACCTTGGATTCCTGAGGCAGGGTTTTGGCTTGCCACTCAGACTCCTAGACTGAACCAAGTGGGCTGTTTACCCTAACCTACTTGTTCCCTCATGCTCCTCTGAGTCCTTGATTTCTGTCTCTAATGCACTTCTGTCTTCTGCCAGGTTTGTATTGAGGGAAATATTGCAAGTGGGAAGACGACATGCCTGGAGTTCTTCTCCAATACAACAGACGTCGAGGTATGGCACTTACAGTGGGTGTGAAGGAACCTGAAATGCCTCAGTGGAGTAAGTTATACAGGGCACAGACAGCCTTATCCAACAGATGATGCCAGCTGCCAGCGCAGTCCACACGCATGAAGCTAAAAGGGCACTTTGAGACACCCCAGATATTAGTGTGCCAACATGAAATCCATATAAAGTAGGAAATGAACTGTTTACATTCTGGGTTTTATACTAACAGCATTCTCAATTTGGACCTCAGATACTTCTCAAGTCATGATTTTCAACTTAGGATTTTCTTTTTTTTCTGACTGTGAAAGTGCATTCTTTAGAAATTGCTGAGGGACCCGGTGGATTAACATATTATGCATTAATGTATTTTCAGCTCAGTCTGTTTTTAAGCCAGGACATAGCCCCCTTGTAAACAGAGGAACATCTGTGGCCAGATATCAAGGCCATAGTGGTTGCACGTGGCTTGGGGCCCTTGTTGGGTGGTGCATGTACAGATCTCCTTGTAGTCTGGTTAAGAAGTGTATGTGTGTGAGAGTAGAGAAGACAGGCCGCTGAGCCTCGCTCTGAGGTATCAGTGTCTCAGTGGGTGAGTAGCACTATGCATAGCTGGTTTTTATATTTCTAGTTAATTTAAAATTCAGTCACTAAGAATACTTCACAGATGTTTAAGAATCACCTCTCTCCACAGTGTTACCCTCTTTTCTCTGTTCTAGGCTTTGATGTATTGTATCTCTGTGGCTCCTCTGTTACAGATTTAGTACATCTTGTCTGAAATGTTTGGGATCAGAAGTATTTCAGATTTGGATTGTTTTTCAGATTTTTGAATATTTGATATATAATGATCTTGGAGATGAGACCCAAGTCTTAAACAGCACATTCATTCATATGTACACTTAATACACATGGTCTGAAGGTAATTTCAGTAGCCTGGACTAGAATTTTGTGTGTTTGACCAGTCATGTGAGGTCTAAGTATGGACTTTTCTATCTGTGGTGTAATGTCTGTTGGGAATTGAAGCACTTTGGATTTCAGATTAGGGATGGTGAAGCTGTATTGAAGTTCCCACAATTTTGTGATTATTGCCACCCCCCCCTCCCTTAAAAATATATGTGGTTTGCTAAGATAATAACCATTTTCCAGCCCTGGTCTTATTTGTGTTCATGTGGAGGATTCCCACCATTCCTGCCCAAGAAGGGAAGCTTCTGTTCCTAGATGCAAACAGTATGGATTATCCTGAAAAACTGCTTGCTTCTTGGGGTCCTAGGGTTTTGGTGTGTTCCAGGTGGTGACAGCCTGTGCACCTCTATGTCCCTGAACGCCCAAGGTAGACAACAGGGACGTGCTGTTACAACTTGTTGCTGGGAAAAATTAAGTGTGTGTCATGTGACTCCGTTGAGCAAGGCTACTTGGGAAGTTTGCCAGTTCCCCTCTAGGTACATTGCAGATTTGGTACTGGGTCCTCTCATGACTCATTAGTGGTCAGTGTTGCATGATGTGTCTCATCAGTTATCAGGCCAGAAAAGGGTGTCTTGAGTAGAGAACCTCTCAGTAGAACTTGAAAAGTGCTTATGTTCTCACTAGAGACCATGAGGCCAATTTATAACAGTAGCAGCAGCAATAGCTAAGATCCATCCAATGTACCATCCAAGGTGTGGTGTTATCTAATTGATTCCATGCTTATGTGGATAACCTCTCTCAGGGAAGCACTGTGACCACTGCTAAGAAGAGGAAACCAAAGAGTAATTGGCTTATAGAATTTATATGGTGTGATAGTTAATTTTAGGTGTCAGCTTGGCTGAATTAAAGACTACAGCAGCCTCCCACACTCAGAGGTGGTTTCATTTTCTGTGGTTTCAGTTACCCAAGGTCAACAAGGATCTAAAGATATTAAGTAGAACAGTCTAGATTTAAACAGCTTATAACATTTAAATTATGCATATGATTTACCCAATGAAAATACATGTGATCTTACTGTGTCTCTGTGAATCATCCCTCTTTCTAGCATAGGAAGAAAAAAATTTAAAAAAAAAACCCAACCATGATTTGTATTTGAAGTATTAGGCTCTGGGGATCTTGCAACACACCTCCATGACTAAGGAGGCAGGTACTGTGCCTGGAGAACTACTGGAACATTATTTCTGTACATGCTTAGGGGGTGTTTCCAAAGGAGACTGGTATGCAAATTGGTGAGCTTGCTAAGTAGGGAATATGAATGGAGCCTGTAATTGACTGCAGGCCTTGATAGAGCAAAAAAGGTAAGAAAAGGTTTTCCTTCCTCTTCTTCCTGCTGTGGGACATCAAAACTCCAGGCTTTCCAGCCTCGGGACTTTGGGACGTAGCCTGAGGCCCAGGTTCCAGGGTTTTGGCTTCATGCTTAATATTATACCAATGACTTCTTGGGTTTTCAGGCTTTGTATCTAGACTGAACTGTGCTGTTTGCATCCCGGGGATCCCAGCCTTAGACAATCTGTCACAAGACATAGTTCTTAGCCTCCATAATTACATGAGCCAGTTTTGCTAATGAATCCTTCTTGTCAATTTCTATGTTCATGTAATTGGATCTGCTTCTGTAGAGAGCTCTGACTCATTTGGTAGTGTGTATATGGGCCAAGTCCCATCTCCAAGCTGTGAAGAGCTTGGCCTACCTTAGTAAGCCCACTCCCCTTCAAACTGAGCTGGTTTTCAGTTATTTACAGGTCATTTCTGGCAGTCACAGGAAGGCCTCACCTAGAAGGAGCCGTGGCCTTTCAGAGGCCTAGCTCATTTGGCCAACTCTTGGCACCCAGACAGAAGTGTCTGTGTTGTAAACTTGGCACACCGTTGCAGCATGCTTTTTTTCCTTGCAGGTGTTAATGGAGCCTGTGCTCAAGTGGAGAAATGTCCGAGGCCACAATCCCTTGGTGAGTGATTTGTTTCTTGTACAAATTTCCAGCTTCCCTGTGCATATCTAGGAATGGTTGTGCTGAAACCCGAGCCCAAGCATGCCTGCCCTCCCTACCCCCGTCAGCTGATTTTGAAGAAAGGAGAATGGTTAGTCAGGGATCTCTGAGGCCTGGGTGGTGTGCGCAGCCAGGAGCCTCCTGTCAGATGTCTTTAACAATCCCGAATGGCTTAGCTTTTCTTGAACCTCGTCTTGGTCCTCAGGTTTCTATTGAGCCTCTGATTTGGGTTTGGGCTTCATATTACCTTGTAATGGTTCTCCTGTTGTTTATCCTGAAGCTACCCACCTTTTTTCCCAAGGAGGGCCTGAACGGCAGGGACCGTGATGTGCACATGCCTCTTCTCTCTCCTCCACTCAGAGAGCCCTGTGCTGCCTGCCTGAAAGTGATGGAGAGAAAGCAGACACTAGCAGAGGGATGAGGAAAGGGGTCTTGGTTCTGGGCTCCATCCCATGTCATAGGGGTGCTTAGTGTTTCTCAGCAAGAAAATTAGTTTTAGCAGTGCATTGAAGTCTTCTGGCAATACCTCATCGAGTTCATTGGAGTCAGTTCCACAGCAGCACCTGTGTCTCCTGTGCTCTCTGGTGTTTGCTAGCACACAGCTGCATTGCTTAGCCTTTAGTATCTGCTTGCTCATTCATTCAGTGTTTATCACATACCTTTTATGTGCAGACACATCTCTGCATCCTAGGACACTGAGCATTGTTAAGTCTCTGGTTCCCTGGCACTAATATCAGTGTGGAGATGAAGGAGACAGTTAGATGTAAGAATGTGGTGGATGAATGTGGGTGAATTGTCATCAGAGGCTTCACCCAACAACTGATGGAAACATGCAGAGACCCACAGTCAAATCTTTGGTGAGCTTGGAGAATCCTGCAAGGCGGGGGGGGGGGGGGGGGGGGGGGTAATATAAGAGACTCAAGAAAATCCACAGAATCAACTAAATCAACTAACCTGGGCTCATGGGGGCTCACAGAGACTGAGCCAACAACCAGCGAGCCTACATGAGCCTGACCTGCATATATGTTACAGCTGTGTATGATGGTCCTCTTGTGGGACTCTTAACAGTGGGAGCAGGGCTGTCTCTGACTCGATTGCCTGCCTTTGTAATCCTTTCCTCCTAATGGATTGTGAGAGGAGGGGCCCAGGCTTACTGCAGCTTGATATACCATGGCTGGTTGATATCCATGGGAGGCCTGCTCTTTTCTAAAGAGAAACAGGAAGAGTGGATGCGGGGACGGGGGACTGGGAGGAGAGATAGGAAACTGTGGTCGGGATGTAAAAGCAAAACAACAAAATAAATACAACCACAAACGGATCTATAGTGTCTAGTTCCATGAGCTGGGAACACTTACCTTAGAATGTAGGCATTGTGGGAAAGGCTGTGTGCTGGAGAACTAAGGTACAACAATAATAACAGCAAAAACAATGTGGATGGTGAAGGAGTGACAGCCGGGGAGAGCTCGAGAAGACAGAAGCTCACAGGATACGAGTAAGAACTACCCAGAGCTATGACCTCAGTTACTCCCGTAAGGAGATGGACTGTCAGCCATCTTTGGGTATAACAGAGACAGTCCACCAACATTTATACTTTCTAGAAGCCAAAGAAGAACTAGGCCTTAGTTATCAAGTAAGACAACTGGAGTTTGAGATGTCTGAGACTAGACGAGACACTTCACAGACTAGAAACGCAGTCTCAGGATGTTGCATTCTGAGAGTGTCATCATCATCACCATCAGATATATTTTCACAACTTTCTGCTGGTCAGAAGAGCTAGACCGATGTTTGTGTAATAATTACTGGCTCACCATGCTGGTCACTGATGCAGGAAATTACCTGTTTCCTTAGTCAGCTTCTGACTTTGCTGAGATTTTCACAATTAGGAAAATCTTGAGTTTTCAATGCTGAGTACTTGAGTGTCATGAGTTTACACCAAGATGAAAAAACAAAATAGAATGTGGAAAATAAGCAGGGCATAGTGTCATGTGCTTGTAACCTCAGCACTCTTGAAAGTGGAGGCAGGAGAATCCTGAGTTCTTGACCATCTTGGCTGTACAGTAAGACCTGGTGTCCCCCCCCCCCCCCCCCCCACGTTCTGCCCCCTTCCAACACAACATAGAGAGAGAAGCAAAAGATTCTTAGCAGACTGGAAAAAGAACTGTTTTTATCTATGAATGATAGGGCTGGCCTCTATTTTATGTACGGTAGGTAGGAGAATGCATTTCTGGTAAAGTGACATTGGGCAGAGACCCACACATGAGGGAGGGGCAATGAAGAGGCAGATTTGAAGGCCCTGAGATGGGATCCTGCTTGCCATGTTTGCAGAACACTAAGGAAGTATATGTGGCTAGAAGCTGATTGGCCAGAGGAAGGGGGGTAAGAGACAAGAGGATGGCAGTGGATTTCTAGGGAATGTGAACAAGGATGAGGTTTGGATTTGATCTGAATTCAAAGCAAAGTCCCTAGAAGGTTTGGAGCAGAGGGAGACATTCACAAGCTCACTTTGGCTGCTAGATGGAGAGCAGACCACAGGGGGAACTCAAAGTTAACTAGTGTCTGAATGCTTGTTCCTCTGTTCTGACTGTTAGGGAGCTCTCCTATAATTGTATTCACATCTGTCTCTGTTCACCCTATTCTGAGTCTTGCAGCTGTTCAGAGCCCATTTCTGGCCCCAGCCCTGCTCATGTGGGTTTCCTGAAATAACCTTTCAGTGACTAGTAGATCTGGGGCCTGCACTTACCCCTTGGACACAGAGTGCTCGTTTTTTTTTCTTCTGCAGGGTCTAATGTACCACAATCCCAGTCGATGGGGTCTCACCCTGCAGACTTATGTGCAGCTCACTATGCTGGACCAGCACACTCGTCCTCAGGTACAATTCAGATCTCGTTTCCAATCTTGTCAAAACATCCTTCAAGTTAAGGGTGTTGTCATATAGGGAAGTCTCACAGGAAGTCTGTTGGGCTTTCATGCTCTGATGGCAGCAAGGTCTCCTGTCCTCACAGGTGGCTGTCCTGATGCCTCCTGAGCTCACACTTTTCTGACCCCTGATAGACTTAGCATCATTTAATCAGAGTGTGTTCCCTGAACTGCAGTAGTACTGCCACCTCGGGACTTGTTGGGATTATAAATTTCCTAGCCCCTCTCCAGATTTACTGAGTCAGAAAATCTAGGGCTAAAGTCTAGCAGTCTGTATTTTATCCAGCTGTCCAGGACTCCTGGATGCGTGGTCTGTGTTTACATGTTTGTGAGCTGTTGATCTGAGCTTCGTGGAGTTTGGCTTTCAGATTCTTGAAAGAATCTGATTCGCCTTAGGCCACAAATGGCTAGCACTGATTTAAGTTCAGCCAGGTGTTGGGGCAGGACAGGGCATACGGGGCTGCTTAGGCCCTTGTATCAGCAGGGGTAAGATTGTCTTAGGAGATAAAGTAGCAAGAGAGAACATGATTGACACCTATGGGCAAGGCTTATGCACAGCTAGAGCCTTTCCATGCAGGATGCAAGACACCCCTATAGCCAATTATATTGGCACAGTCATTGGGCTGAACAGTTTATCCAAGTCTGGTTACCTATAGCTGTAGTTATCATTTTTCTGTTGACATAAATCTTTTTAAATTCACAATTGATTCTATATAAATAGAATCTTTGGACAAGTGTGAATTTCTCCTTCCCCAGATGTTCCCTTATGTGATAGAGCTTCCCCCTTTTGTGCTCTGCTCTGCCCAAGTTCATATCTAATATAAGTAACTCTACATTATATCTAATGATATGTGAATGTTACAGGATATGGGCTGACACCTGCTAAGGAGGCCTTTACTGTCCTCAGGTCATGGTGGAGGAGATGCACAATGATCCTCATGGTGGATGCTGTCCTGCTGCCTTCTTCCCACAGTCAGCAAAGATGGAAGGGACACAGGAGAGGGCGAGTGGGGTGGGACAAGTTTTCAGGGCTTCCTTTATCCTTTTTTTCACTCGGCAGTAAATCACTTTTTCCATTCCTTTAGATGTCACCTGTACGGTTGATGGAAAGGTCAATTTACAGCGCAAGATACATTTTTGTAGAAAACCTGTATAGAAGGTACTGTAGTTTGTATAGTCTATCATTAAACCACTGAGTGTGTGTGTGTGTGTGTGTGTGTGTGTATGTGTGTGTGTGTGTGTAGGCAGGCGTATAGAGACCGAAGGACAACTTTGGGTGTTAGTCCTCAGGAGCTATATTGCTTTAAAAATTGTTTTTAGCTTTATTTAATTTTATGAGTATATGAGTGGTTTTTTTTGCTTACATTTATGTATGTGTACTGTGTGTGCCTGGTATTTACAGAGGTTAGAAAAGGGTATTGAATCCCCTAGGATCAGAGTTAAGGGTTGTGAGCTACCAGGTGGGTGCTGGGAACCAAACCCAGGTCCTTTGTAGTAGTAACAAATGTTCTTAATCACTGAGCCATGTCTTCAGCCCTCTTCTTTGCTTTTTGAGACAGGGTCACTCACTGGCTTGGTTATCACTGACTAGGCTATGCTGGCTGGCCGCTATACCCCAGAGATCTGCATATGTTTACTTCCCAACGCAGGGATTGCAAACAGATACCATCATGCTTGTGTTTGTTATATGGACTCTGGGAGTTGACTTGGGTTCTCATGCTTACACAAACACTTTACTAACCGAGCTATCTTCTCAGCCCTAAACCCCTGATGCTGGAGCTTGTCTGTACCTGACAGATGGAGTACCAGCAGTATTGATGAATTTCTGTTGCTTTATAATATTATGTAGCAAATAACCACAAAACCCAGTAATGAAAGCCACCCTCGTTTCTTCCAAATCAGCTGCGAGGTCATCCCGGTGGCTCCTTTACCGTGGCTGGGCTTGGCAAAATGTCTGGGAATGGGCTACACTAGAATGGACTTGGTGAGGGTAACCCAGGCAACTTATTTCTCTTTCTCTTGTCTGTCATCCTGTCTGGGGCCAGGGGCACACATGGGCCTTTTCGTCTCCTGTGGGTGGCACAGGTGCCAGGGCAAATGCAGCACTCACGGTTGTACCGCCCTTGCTGATATTCCACGGTCCCGTGCTCTCAGGAGCCCAGGTTGGCAGGCGAGAGGGCCTGGGGAATTCCATGGCACAGTGCGGGTCTATTGGGAGCATGAAGATTTGGGGTGACTAGGGTAGTCAGTCTGCTCAGGGTTTATGCGATTTGTGGTTTTTCTCTCAAAGCTGGTTTTTGTCCTCATGGGTGTAATCTTTTATCTGGAGAGTTGGGAGGTTCCTAGTGACCCAGTGCTTTGGCCTCAAGTGTGTGTCTGTGTGTATGTTAGTGGGACTATTTCTATGCTTAGGTTACTGATGATTTGGGGTCTTAGAGGAAATGGCTTGCAGACTGGAGTCCATGTGCCTGGCTCCCTGTCCCTGCCAGTGGCCCCATTCATACCACCTCTTCCTGCTCTGAGCTTCTAGTGCTTCTGGCTCCCCAGATCCCTCCCTCCCATCCACAGCTGTCCTTATTGGTATGCCCCAGCCCTGCCTGACCACCTCTCTCTCTTTTTGTGAAGATTTATTTATTTCTTGTGTGTGTCTGTTTCCCACAGAGGTCAGAACAAGGCATGGGACCCCCTTGGACTAGAGCTGTGGATAGCTGTGAGTTGCCGTGTGGGTGCTGGGAATCAAAACCTGTTCTTTGCAAGTACAGTTGCTCCTGACAGCTGAGCCATCTCTCCAGCTGCCTGGCCATCTTATATAGATGGGTCCAGCCTTCTTGGATTTGCTTGTATAGCAGGTCAAACCCAGGTCCTTGTATATACCAGACAAATACCTTTCCATTAAGCTACATGCCCAGCACTCCCCTTGCTACTTTATATAATGATTTCCCTTGTAGTATTTATTTATTTGCATTGTTAACATTTGGCTAATTTTAATATTAAAAGTGACAATTGCATGCGGTTCAACTAACATGATTATTTAATTGCTGTTTCTTGTCCCCAGCTGGATCATATGCTCTTTGAGAGCAGACACCGATTATGCCTTACTACCCTAATCTAAACAAGCATCGAGGGCCCCGCTTAGGGCTTGTCCACACTTGTTAGCTGGTTTTGGCCTCTGGCCAGCTTGTTCCTTAGTGCCTGCCTTCTCTTTCATACATACATATATTTTTGAGGGGGCAGCACTCCCACTGGTCTTGAGCTGCTATGATTGTGTGGTTGAGTCTGCTGTGTTTCTCCTTCTCTACCTGGATATCCCATTGACACACAACTCTCCTTAGTACTCCCGGGCCGGGCCTGGGCATCTACGGATTTGTCATCTGCCTTCTGGTTGAGGAACATGGTGTAAGGAATGAGGTCCAGCAGATGCCAGCCACTACATATTACAGAGAGCCCTCCATCCCCACGCCTTACTCCTTCCCTGGGAGTAGGCCTTCTGTCATGGGGACAAGACTGAAGTCTGAGTTGTCTTTGGGACAAAAGATTTCCTCTCTCCTGCACCTAGCCCGTGGTTTCCATTTCCCACGGGTTGCCTCTATTTGCCAGTTGGGGTTTTGTACTATCATTGTTGTAAAGGTTTCTAATTTATTTCCAGGCCTAGAATGGGGCAGCCTAAGGCTTTCTGCTTTGATGGTAAAAAGTTTTGGACCAGAGCTGCAGAACCAATGGGCGGAAGAAGGGCCTTTCTTACAACTCCATGTCCAGTGCACTGGGTTATCATAGTGGGGTGCTATCGAGAGAGGAGATTGTTTAGACCTTTCTGTCCTCCGCCCCAGCTCATCCGCTGTCACCAAAGGCAGAAGGTGCTGAAAACCAAAGAAAGAGGCAGATAGATCCAGATTTGTGCAAAATGGTTCATCCCTTTAATCCCAGCACTTGGGAGACAGAGGCAGGTGGATCTCAAGTTGGAGGCCCCAGCCTGGGCTACAGAATGACAGCCAGAGCTATACAGAGAAACCCTGTCTCAAGAAATACAACCAACTAACCAACCAAACAAAAAACTTAATGTGTCCTGTGTCAGTTAAAAACCATTTGGGCATCAGTGACCAGCATATATCACTCTGGATAAGTAAGTGAATGTCTTTATTTGCTCTTTAGGAATACATGCCAGGTTCAAACGGTAGATAAAATAGTCACGACCAAGATGTTCATGAACTGTCAACCTGGTTCTTCTAGGTTACACCACATATAATGTAGAACTAGGTTTGGTGGGATCCTTAGCCTGTACTTGAAACAAACGTCTTAGTTCTTACCTGTGGGAGCTCAGTTAAGTACTGGTATGTATGGGGATCAGTTATATCCCAGAAGCTTGTGTTTCCTCACTTCCTGTGATGTTCAAGGGAAAGGCTTGCTAATGATGGTGGTGAAAAGCCTTTCACAGGTGGGTCTAGTCATGGTTGATGTGGCAGTGCTGAGCTGATGTTTTTCTAGGAATCCTTGGAACCTTTGCTGAGGATCTGGGGTGGGGGCCTGGCTTTGCAATCCGTAATTGAAGGTTTGGGTTTCTGGGAAAGCCAGAACCATTGGGGTTCTACATCTCCTCAAAGCAAAATTTCTAAGAGTGTTCTTGCCTTCAAGGCCTTGAGCAAGTGAAGAGTGAGCAAAGGAGAAGCCTACGTCTTCTGGTGACTGTGGGGGGATGAACGAGTATAGTTATACCAGCAGCAGTCTAGGAGCTTTGTGTAAAAGCTGAACAGGAAGATTGTATGCTGGCCTCAGAAACAGGAGTTTCTGAGCTGTAGGCACTAGGCTTCAATGCGCAGTGAAGATGGTGCAGAAGCATCATATGGTAAAGACACCACACGGGCAGTTGTGTGGTAAGCCCTGTGGGCTGAGAAACTGAGCTGGTCCTCCTTTGTTAAGGAATAGAGTGAGGCTTGGCTGGGGACATGGCATTGACCCAGCTGGCACATGAACAGTAGGCAGGCCTTCCCATCTCCCCGCCCTGGTCCACAACCAGGAGGCCAGGCCACAGGAACTCTGTGATCCAGGTTAGCTCCAAATTGGCAGAGCTGGGAGGACAGCTAATGCAGTGGACAGTAGGCGGGACAGAGGGCAAGGATTGCACTGGAATTGGCCTCATAGGCTCGTAGGAAACAACAAGAAACAGTGTATTTAAATAAAGGTTTCTATTTTAATTTGTTTGATATAGTGTCTCATGTAGCCTAGGCTAGTCTGGAACTATGAATGTTTATGTAGCCCAGGTTGGTGTCAATCATGAGCTCCTCCTGCCTCAGCTTCTTATGTGCTAGGATTAGAGGCAGGTGCCACAATACACAGCCTATGATTTGGTTTCTTGAGCATCAGCTACTTTTAGATGACAGATATGCATTGGGGTGCAGAGTATACTAAACTGTGGGACTGTCTCTGGCTCAGATGATGAGTTGATTTGGTGTTTGTGTTTTGGTCAGGGTTACTATAAACACCCTGACCAAAAGCAACTTGGGAAACAAAGTGTTTATTTCATTCACAATTCTCATGTTCATCATCAAAAGTGGTGTGAGCAGAAACTCAAAAAGGACAGGAACCTGGAGGCAGGAGCTGATGCAGGGGCCATGGAAAGGTGCTGCATGCTAGCTTGCTTAGCCTGCTTTCTTATAGAACCAAGGACCGCCAGCCTAGGGATGGCACCATCTGGGATGGCTGGACTCTCCCCCATCAATCATTAAGAAACTACCCTACAGCTGGATCTTACGGAGGCATTTTCTCAATGGAAGTTCCCTCCTTTCAGATAACTCTAGCCCCTGTCAGGTTGACATCAAACTACCCAGCTCTCCCACTCGGTCTTACTCCTTTTCTCATTACGAACCTGCATGATGACACATTAATTACAGAGGTATATCCCTACCAGACTCTTCTGCCTCAGCAGTCCAGTTTGGGTCCCTGTGGTAGGGACACGCACCGCATTGGGTTGGCTCAGCTTGGTTTTCAGAACCCATGAAACTAAGGAATTTATTTCAGTAAACCCACTGGGCTTCCCTAAAGTTGAGGGAAGCACCTGGTTTCTAGGAAGCACTAGAGCCCGTGGGATGGTCATGATAATAAAGACCTGGGAGGAGGCGGCCAGCTGTCCTCACACCTCACCAGCTCTTGGGCACAGTCTTTTTCTTGTGTTTTGTGCTTGTATTTGATTCCAGAGTCCCCTCTGCAATATGTATTGTCAGGGTTCTGTTCTTAGAATAGCTTACAGGCTGTGGTCCAGCTAGTCCAACAATGGTTGTTGTCTTAGGGTTTTATTGCTGTGAGGAAGCACCATGACCATGAAACTCTTATTAAAAACAAAACATTTAATTAGGGCTAGCTTACAGTTTCAGGGGTTTAGTCCATTATCATGACAGGAAGCATCACAGTGTGTAGGCAGATGTGATGCTGGAGAAGGAGCTGAGAGTTCTACATCTGGGTTGGTAGGTAGCAGGAAGAGAACTGGCTTGAGCTTCTGAGACCTCAAAGCTCACCCCCACAGTGATATGTCTCACTCCAACAAACCCACACCTAATAATGCCTCTCCCTATGAGTCTGTGGGGGCCATTTTTTTTTTTTTCAAATCACTACAGCTGTCTACCAGTTGAAAGTCCAGGAATCCAGTAGTTAAGTGGTTTGCAAGGGTGGATGTCTCAGCTGGTCTTCAGTATATATAGGAATCCTGAAGACATGGGTGCTAATGAAGTGAAGGAATGGATTTTCCCAAGAGAGTTAAAGGCAGACAGTCAAAGAGCAAAAGCTTCCTTCTCCTATGTCCTTTGTCTAGGCTGCCAGCAGGTGTGGTCCAGATTAGAGGTGGATCTTCCCACTTCAAAGACCAGGATTAGAAGTGGGTCTTCCCACTTCAAATGATTTAATTAAGAAAAAGTCCCTCACAGGTGTCCCCAACCATTTGGGTTTAAGTTAATTCCAGATGTGGTCAAGTTGACAACCAAAGAGAGCCATCATAAGTGTCATAGGAGACCCAGTCCCCAACTTCCCCAGTTACTTGAGGCTTGCTAGCAGTCCTGTGTGTTCACCTTCTGTGCTTTCCTTGCTGAAGACTTCTGGTGACCTGCCCTAATGTCCTCATGAGCATCATACACTCCTGCTGCTCTGTTAGGCTCCACTCTGCTTTGCAGAAAGTATCCTTTGGTCTTAGGGTCCAGGGAAGAGTGTTCTGTTCCAGGCTGTGGCGAGCTCCATGTTCGGTTTCCAAAGCAGGGCTCCCAGAGCCTCATCTCCTAGACATCTCAGGCCTAAAAAGTTTTTCCATTTTTTTTAAAAATTTTAACCACTGTTGTGGAATATGACTTTAACTATGTAAAGTCGTGTTACCTTTGTTTATACTGCATTTGTTTAATTCTGTAGAGATGTGTTGCTATTTTGCCTTGCCTGCTGAAGGCACCCAATTAATAAAAATCTGAACAGCCAATAGCTAGGTGGGGCTAGTGGGTAGAGAGAATAGGTAGGAGGAAGAATCTAGGCTCAAGAGAAGAGAGAATGAGGGAGGAAGGGAGGGAGACACCCGGATGAGTCAAAGCCAGGCAGCAGACAGAAGAAGAAGCAGGAATAGCAGGACATATGGAATAGAAGAAAGATACGACGCTCCAAAGAAAAACCTAGATGAGAACCAGCTTAAATTAAGTTATAAGAGCTAATGGACAGGATAGGGCCAAGCATTCGTAACTGATAATAAGATTTGGGGGCTGGTTGGTGGCTTGAAACAAAGCCTGCTGCAGACCGCTTTCCTCTTCCTCTGCAGGGCCACAGTTGGTTCTTCCTCACTCCTGTTAAGACCCTCCCCTTCTAGCTGCAGCCTGGTCACACCCAGGCTCGTGGTCCTGTAGGATGATGCAGGTAGAGGACACCGAAGGGAAGACTCTTCTGGGGCCTGAAAGTTCCTTGATTATTTCTGGCCTGTGCCCTCTAGCTGTGAGCACTCTTGTCTTTGTGTTCTCTCTGGGCAGAGGATGCCCCAAGAATGCCAGCAGTAGAAGCCAGGTCCCCCCCATCATTCTCTCTCTCTCTCTGTATACACACCCACTGTATGTAAGTGTGGAGGCCAGATGAGGACATTGAGCTCCCCCCTCTCCCATCATTTTCTGCTTTATTCTCTTGAGGTAGGGCCTTTGAACCAAAGCTTGCCTTTTAGCCTTTTGGGTAGATGACTGGTCAGGGAGCTCTGTCTGTCCCCGCACCCAGAGCTGAGTTTATAGGCTACATAGGACTGTGCCTAGCTACTGCCTCCCATGAGAAACTGTATCCAAGTATCAGCCACCTTCCCAGCTTTGCTTTTTAAGTTTTCAAACATCTAAAATATATAGTAATGCCACACCCTACTCCTGTTTTCCGTTCTAGTACGTTGTTTGAAAAAGAGCTAAAGGGAAAAGTTCAGAGCTGTGTCCAGTAGCTCTGCAGCTCAGAGAAAAGCACTGTCAACATTTTGGTATATTTCTTCCTAGTTATTTCAAATGTGTGGAAATATGCTTCTTTTATGTGGTTGGCATATGCAATGAGTTTACTCTCCTGTGCTCACTGAGCATCCGCTTCAGTCTTTGCCCAGAGTCTTTCCTGTATGACTTTACTACATCACCCTTCAGCTACTGTATGAGATGGACCAAGACTTCATTCTCATTATGCTGAATAGCGTATCGTGAGCATCCGCAAGTATCTTTATAGAAAATAAGTTCTAGGAGTGAAAATGACTCACTGATCCACTCCCATCTTGAATGATTTCTCCATGCTCAGAGGACAGACCAAAGCACTTTTATCTGCTTGGGGTTCAGTTCCAAAAGCATTCTCCATCAGTCAGTTCCATGGCTAGCTCCCATGGTGGTGGAAGATTAGATAGATGCTCGGGGTCTTGCCAGTACTACATGGCTGTCATTTGTGGACCACATTATGCAGTGTTCTCTTCCAAACAGAAGTTACTCCTGGGTCCTTTGGGGAAATGCCACAGCACATGGGCGTATAAAAACTTGTGAATTCTCATTGCAGCGGGAAGATGCCCAAGGTTGACTATGTGATTCTGTCTGAGTGGTTTGATTGGATCATCAGGAACATTGATGTCTCCATTGATCTGATAGGTAAGACAGTCTCTCCCTGTCCCCTACCTGGAGGATCCCCTACCTGGGGTATATTTGTGAGGTTCTACCTCACGCCTGCCGTGCATGATTCTTCCTTCATTATAGTCCCCCAAAGGCAGGCAGAATTTCTTCTCCCTGTGAAGGAACTCTGGCCATGGTTCTTTAAAGTTCCTTCCCCAGGGTCACTTGCATCCAGGTCCCTGATCTGTTCTGATCTGATGGCTTTTCTGTGTTGTACGGGAGAGACAGAAGCTGGACAGTGGCCCGCTGTGAACGGAATGGAATGAAATGTTTTTTAAGCTTTATGATGATACTGTGGGGAGGTCACGGCAGTGGAAAAGGGGTTGGGGCTGAGGGTCAGGACTCCTGTTGGTTACACAGGGGCTAGTGGGAGACTGAGCAGGTTTGGGCCAAGGTTCCTGCCGTTACTAGGTAGTGTCTCTCCACCCCAGCCCTGTGCTGTCTCCCACATTGGAAGCAAACAGTCAGAGCCACTTGTGTTTTTAAATCTCAGTTTATCTTCGAACCACTCCTGAAATCTGCTACCAGAGATTAAAGATGAGGTGCAGGGAAGAGGAGAAAGTCATTCCAATGGTAAGAGGCTAGAACCACCTCCACCTCCCCTATAAGCCCTCCTCTCCTTGCCCACCAGGACATCATCAAGGTTATCTGTAGCAGGAAACGGGAAGTACATCTGAGGGCAAACTTAGCTTCCTCTGTAGCTTTGGAGCCCTTGTGGGTGCCAGGGCTGCTCTACTTCCTGTGGTTCCTGACTCAGGCTTCTGCATACCCACGATTAAAGGGGCACATGCATGTACACACATGTGCACATGCACACTATGGGTGTGCACATTTGTTTTTGTACACTAGTTTATCTTTACACACATGCCTGCTTGCACAGATGTACACACTCCATGCACTTACATGAATGTGCCTTTGTACAGTGTTTTCTTTGTTTTTAGCTGTGATGTCACTTCCCCCATCTTCCTTCCACTGCCCTTCCCTTGCCCCTAGGCTTTCTATAGTGACATCTTTTTCTTTACACTGCGAACACTTTTAGATTTGCTCTTACTTCCTCTCTCCTCAACAATGTATCCTTGGCCTGGTACCTGGCAGTTGCTTGGCTAATATTGGATTATGAGGATAGTTGTCCTTGAAGGATAGACAGAGGCTTAGCAAGCTCTTTTGGGACATGGTGCTTTAGGCTCAAGATTGGCTGGGCTGGGGCCCCTGAAAGTCTGTCTAATCCCTAAAGCCCTGCTGAGTTTTGTCTTGGACCAGCCATGACGGTCCAAGCCTGCTCTGAAATCTCAGAGACAGGAGTGATAGAGGATGGAGCACCACAGAGCTGAGCTTGACTGTCCTTTGATGCGCTTGGCATTTCTGTGCTCTATTCAACAACTCAGATGTTTTCAAGAACTGTCATGTCTGGAGTCCTTCCAGGCCATTGTCCAAGGGGTTGAACTAATGGTCTTGACAAGGTCTTTAGGACAAGCTTGGCTCCTAGTACTCGGGAGTCCAGTGGTGTGTAAGAAGGTAGTGGCATGGTTTGTGGGCCAGCTTCTGGGGTGGAGGGCAGACTACTGCTGGAGGAGGTAGTCTGCGTAACTAGCAAACACAGGCCAAATGCCTGGCAGGGCTTCCCAGCATTGGGGTAGCAATGGCTTAGGGGTGTTTATCTCCTTTTCCCTGTGCTGCCCATGTGGTGTGCCACAGGAGTGGTCCATGTGGGCTGGATGGGCTCTCTAATGAATGGTCTACAGGGAGAGTTCAGTAAGGGGAGAGGTTCAGTTTGACTCTTTTGGTGACAAGCCAGAGGGAAGTTGTAGTGGTTGCTGTGGGCTGGGATACCTGTCATTGACAGTTGTACACTTCCATGTGGTGGAACTGAGTCTCCTACTAGAGAAGTGGCCAAAAATGT
Organism: Phyllotis vaccarum; assembly: GCA_033318265.1. NCBI lineage: Eukaryota > Metazoa > Chordata > Mammalia > Rodentia > Cricetidae > Phyllotis > Phyllotis vaccarum. Next base: position 104,294,574 of record JARWLC010000008.1, on the reverse strand, counting down.
GAAATGCCCGGCAGGGAGGGAGGTGTGCTTTTAAACTTGGCTAGGGAAGGCCAGTGGATAGTTGAGGACACACTGACCATTTAAACCACAAGCTTTTCACATAGCCATGTTGGTTGTTACAGGGTCCTTTGTTCATGTCACTTCCTAATAGTCCTTGAGAAATCTGACCTGCCTTGGAGGCCTGTGAGACCCTTGGTGGGTGGGCGTTTCTCCCTTTTCACCGCCCACAGTCTTTGTGTTTTTGCGGCAGGAATACCTCAGTGCTATTCACCACCTCTATGAGGAGTGGCTGGTCACTGGTAGCCATTTCCCAGCTGCAGCCCCTGTTCTGGTAAGTTAATGTCCCTCCTGGAGTGGAGACTTTTCTTTGGGGAGGAAGGCTCAGAAAATGTCATCCATGCCACAGAAAAGAGCTCTTCTCTCTTTGCCTGTTTTTGGACAGTCTCAGAGGGACTTGGACAGATTTGAGAAAGGCTGGTTATTTTAGTAACACGTTACCCACACAGTATCACTACAAAGAAGTAACCCAGCTGCCTGGCTTTGACTTTGGACCTTTGGGGATGATGGTTCCCATTCTTTGCTGAGTGACACAGAGCCCGTTTATCATGGTTAGGTGATTCAGTGTCTTCAGAAAGCATGCGAGTGGCTATCTATTCTTGGTTATCACACTGAGCCTCAGGAGGTGCTGAGGGTGTAGAAGCCACACTGCTGCTGCCTCTGAGCTCTTGGGCTGACCATTGCACCTCCCCGCAGCACAGTGTGGGTGTGTCCTCCCCATCAGTAAGTCCTACTGCTCAGGCCTGTGTTCCAGTTTGTTCTTCTTAAATCACCTTAGGCAGGCCGGTACTACTTGAGGAAGTCACATGTCCAACAGCGGGTCATGAGCTTTTGTTTATGGTCTTGGGATGTGGGCCACATAGACATTCTGGCCCTGAGAAGCATGCAGCAAGGCTGTGGCAAGGGACACCTGCACTGTGGGGACTTTCAGAGTTTATTTTCCTTCATTTTGAAAAGGAAACTTGAGGAACTAGCAGAGCGTTGGAGAGCTTGTTTCGTTATTTGAGTCCCTGGGTTTAGATCCCAACACAGCTCCTGACTCCTAGTTCCAGTGAAAAGAGAAGGCATTTATGACGGATGGAATCTGGTAAAAATTCAGTTGAGAATGTAGACTACTGTGGAGCTTGGAACTTCGGTTTTGACCCTGTTGGCCTCTCAGCCTCTGATACCTCCCCAGGGAGGATGGGGTCACTTAAGTACAGCTTGTGACCTGTTGGTTTATTTCTAGGTGATTGAGGCTGACCACGACTTGGAGAAAATGTTAGAACTCTTTGAACAACACCGGGCCCGGATATTAACTCCAGAGAATTGGAAGCATGGCCCATAGGACTGGACATGGCCACCGTCTACAAGACATTGTCAGGAACGGTCCAGTAGGGCCAGGTTAGCTATTTAGGAACATTTGGAAGAAGTTACTCTCAGGAGGGTCTGTTGCTTGGTCAGATCTCTTTCGTTTTGGGACAAGTGACTTTTGTCATCAGATCCTTGCAGCACACATTCCCCCTGGTGCTCCTCCTGGTGGCTTCCTGAGGCTGAAGCCCTTTGCAAAAATACTTGCTGTGTCCCTGGTGTCGTTCTGACTGCTATGTATCAGGCCACCCAGTGGGGCAAGGGAACAATCTTCCATTCCAGGCAAGGATTTGAAGCTCAAAGAGCAGCAATTCTTTAAGGCCACACAGCCAGTGCACAGGGGAGCTGGCACCATTCAGACACCCGGCTTGGGCTGCCTCCTCCTGAGCTCTTCCCCACTCATTCCTGCTGTTCTGGGCTCCAGCCCCGCATGTCTTTGTGAGAAAAGCTGGCAGTATGTGGACTCCATCACATTTCCCTACTGGGCAAGGTTCAAGGAGAATTGACATCACTAGTGTTTGGCACACCTGTTACTTGGCCTGAGCCTAGTGTTTCCTTGCCGTAACCTCTAACCTTTTGTCACCTGGATCTCAGTGTCCAGAGGGGGATCCTGCATTGGCCTCTCGATGGTGTCAGCTCATTGATGATGAAGGCCCTTCCCACAATGCTGCCAGTTTCTTGTCATTCTGTGTCAGAAAACTTTTGGGACTTGGACACTTGGCCCTGTACTGGACTTCCAAGGCTTCACCACTCTCTCCTGTCCTTGTGTGAGGATGGAACCTTTGGAGTTACTGAGTGTTTATGCTTCAGGGAGAGAGACATAGTAGCCTTAACTCTTCTGAAGTGTTTTCCATCTGAGCAATGTTTTGGACCACAGAGCGTTACACCAACTCTATTGGATCAGGAAACATCTTAACTTTGCTGGGCCATAACTGCACTCCGAAGATGCAGTTGCTGCTTGGACCAATGAGGCTAAGAGAAAGAAAGACTCTTCCTCTGGGGGATGGTGGGGCTGGAAAGTCAGGTTTGCAAATACAGGCACTGAAAGTCTTGCTACTCTTGACACTGTGGAGTTGGCGGAGAGCATCTGGAGAAGACTGGATGCAGGCTCGGGGAGATGACTGTGCACTCTGTAGCACTACAGAATGGTGGGCTGCTGCTGGATGTGTGCCAGCTGGCCCTGCTTTGCCTCTGCGTAGGTGCCTGGTATGCCTGGTGGCCACAGAGATGGCCAAGAGTCCAGCTGTTGATTCTTCCTGTTTGGACCAGTTCTTGGGCCCTTTCTGTAGTATGAGGGATAGAAGAAGCTAAGGGGCTGTCTGTCAGTACATGCAGTCATCGAACAAGGATAAGCCAAAAACCCCAGAAAGGCAGGGTTGTACCTGCAGTCCTGACAGAGGGTAGTGACAGGGGCATGGGTCGCGGGGTGGGGGGAGCGTGATGACACATCTTTAGAATTTACAGATGAACAATCCCAGAACTTGCCTCTCTGCTCAGTGAGAGCACTTGTTTGGGGGAAAATGTGATTTTTCTCTTATTCTTTGGCAGCCAATACATTCTACATCTACATCCTGATGTTAATTTTCTCCATTTTCTTACTTTGTTTTATTTTATTTTTTGATCAGGGCCGGTCTTTATAGCCCAGGTTGGCCTCAAATATACTATAGCCCAGGCTGGCCTTGGTCTTCCAGCAGCCTCTTTGCCTCTGCCTTTTGAGGGCTAGGATTACAGGCATGTGCCACCATGTCTGACTTGTATGTTCATTTTTAATTTAATGCATTTTTTTCTTTTTTATGTATCTATTTTGTCAATAAGTACATGTGTACCTGATAACCATAAAGGCAGGAAGAGGGCATTGGACCTCTTGGGACTAGAGTTATAGGCAGTTGTGAGTTATCTTATGGATGCTAGGAATTGGACCTAGGGTCCCTAGAAAGTAGTCAGTGCTCTTACTCATGGAGACATCTCCAGCCCCATGTGTTCATTTTTTTTTTTTTTTTTTAACAGTGCACATGGTCCAGAAAGAGTCTGCTGTCCTTGTACCTTGACACCTCAGATAGGAAACCATCTATAGTAGTGGCCAGGACTGTTTGTAGAAACCTTCGAGCTAAGAGGTCACTGCTATCTATCAGGCGGATGTAAGGGTAGGGGTCATAGAGTGGTTACCAGCACTTTCATCTCATGGCCCTTTTTTGGGCAGGTAGCACATGGTAGGTCATTGGGCATCATTCCCTTGAGTGACTGGTAGAGCATAGTAGGGGCTGGCATTCCAGAAGAGCCAGAGTATCTTTGCTTTGACCCTCAAGACCCATGCAAAATCAAGGCACATGAGCACCAGCATATCCATAGCTTATCCCCAGCTTGCTATGGATGTCACCTGGTAAGGCTCTTTATGCCTCATGTTTGAGATCTACCAGCTGCAGAAGCTCACACTGCAGGTTGGAAGACCCAGGTAGCTGCAAGGCCAGGCCAAGCTCTGACTAACCAAGGACCAGCAGGGCAACAGCTTGTGGACCGTTGAGGTATGTTCTGCATTGGCTCTCAGGGTCCCCTGTGGGATGGGCACAGGGTGGCACAGTGCAGAGATGCGCCTTTGCTGAGTCTCCGCTCTTCCTCATCCCTGCTTCTCCACTTGCTTCCTGGGGTCACCTCTCAAATGAGCCACTTAGAGCCAAATCCAATCCTGAGTACTGCTTTGGGGGAATCCAAACTGAGAAACCCCCCTCTCCTTCCCTCATGTCACCCTCCTCTGCTGCATCCTCACACCCAGCACTTAGTCAGTTGCCTTTCAGCCCCCTCATTCCTTCCGTCTGGATCAGAGTCACAAACTGCACTTTGCAGGGTCACTTCTCAAGCAATCCTTTAAAAATGATCTGTGGCCACATAAACCAGGGAAACATTTCAAACAAGGTCCCCTTGCTTCTTGCCTCCAGGATTCTCAGACTGAGTTGCAGGCAAGTGGGGTATGGGCTTTTCAGAGGGAGAGAAATGGATGGTACTTCCAACCCCTTGGACTCTGGCTTCCTAAATAAAAAAGTTTTTTTTTTTTTTTAAATTATGTGTATGCCAGTGTATCTGTGTGGTACCCCACATATGTACAGTATCCATGGAGTCTAGAGAGGGTCGTGGATTTCCTGGAGCTGGAGTTCTATGTGGTTGTGAGCCACTGGATGTGGATGCTGGGAATCAAATTTGGGTTCACTGTATAATTCAGCTTTTTCCTAAGGTCTTCAAGTCCATTGTGTTTTCAAAGATCCTTCGCCAGGTAAGGTGAAGCACTGGGGGCTCTCCTGGTATAGGCAAGGCACACCCAATAGCAATGAGCAGCCTAGCTCCTTTACATGCAAGTTCTATGGACACACCCCTCTGTAACCAGGTAGCTAGCAACCTTGGCTCACCCTGTTGCACGCACGCTCCCTCATCCCCTAACAACAATTAGTTTCTATTCAGATATATTCCCAATGTGTCTTAGTACGAAGACTAGAAAGGCTGATCTAGCCTCAGTTGGTTTGGGGCATATATGCAGGATAAGGCAAAACTGTGTCCTAGAGTAAGCCTTTTGGGAGAACCCTCTATTTTTACCACCTTATGCCTGTGCATAACAGGGTGATTATGATGACAGATGCATTATGGGGATAAGTATGAACATCAGAAATATGATGTGACCAAACCTGTCAATTAAAACAAAACACTATCACCCCTACCTCTTAGAAACGAATGCTAATCCATTCTCTTGAGTACCATAAAAGGAAGCCACAAACAATAATCAGAGCCTTGAGTATTCTCAGTGATGACAGTGTGTCCCTCTCTATACTACCACTTTGCTCTGGTCAAAGTTACTATTTTTATTTTATTGCAAATTGGTGTGAGCCCTTATTTTCAATTCTTAGGCTAAGAGGTCAAGAACCTAGAAATACCTGATCCAACCCTGACAGCCCTGACCACCAGTAAGAAAGGTAGGACATTCACAGGTTCTGGGATTCAAGCATCTTTGGATGGGAGAGGAGTCCCTCTTTGGTCTATCATCCCAAGTCTAGCTGATACAACCCAAATCAAGCTGGCCCCAAACTCAGGATGGAACTCAGGCTGGTTTTGAACCAATTCTCTGGCCTCCATCTAAGTGCTGAAATTCATTCAGCTATCTTACAGACACGCACCACCACACTTGGCTTCCTATATATCTTTCATTCCTTGGCTCCAGGAGAATGGTTCCTGAAGAGTAGGCTAGAGTGGCCTTTTGTTAGCCCAGACCTCACAAACTGGCAGACTCAGTTTCTTCCCTTTATTGTTGACTTCTTCCTGAGTAAACCATTTCAGACATTCTAGTCCCCAGCACTTGGGAACCCACCACTCAGCTCTTCTAGTTCTCAAAGGTGGGCTATGATTGGAAGGGGGAGTGACCTGGGTAGACTGGGGAACCTTCACTTTCAGAAGCTCTTAAGGTCCCTGTATAACCTATGAATTTGGGCTTATAAGGGAGCGAGAGTCAGTTAAAAGTGCTGCCTGGGCCGAGGGTCCCAGGTCTGAAACTCAGCACTTAATAGTCATCAGGATCATATATATATACACACCACAGGAAAGGCATTTTTCTTTAAGAATAGAATTATATATTGTTACAGGTTTTCTATTCCAAAGCCCCACTCACCCCTGTTGGCCTCCATGCTTTACCACCCTCTAGAGAGTAACCAGCTCTCACTCTGAATCTCTAGTTCCAAGTAGACATCTCAAAACACTCAGCAACAATCCAGGGAAAGTGAGTCTGGAAAGGGGAGAGACAAGACTCGGTGGGATAGTCCTGAGGGAGAAGACAGTTCCTGGAATGTAGCCTCAGGTCCTATGTGACATCACAGATCCATGCCTTAAACCCTTGCCCAAATATATGTTCCTTTTCAGAAGCAAAGCTGTATAATAACTGGGTGACTGTGTGTCTTGTGTCTTGCACACCTAAAATTCATAGAATGGTTTTAAGATGGAACCTGGTTATTTTCCTGCAGCTAGGCATGATGGACATTGGAGCTGAGCCTCTCTGGGCACAGTGTCCCCATTTCTACCAACCCCAATGGAGAAACTTTGGTTAAAAATATTGCCTAGTGAATTCTGACTTCATCTGCTATGGGCCTTGGTCAGCAATTATCCACTATCTTGTCAATCATCTACTGCTTTGCCTTCTTGGGCATTTGTCCTCATGACCATGTGGTCACCATCTACCTCTAGTTGGCAATCACTGAGACTGATGGTTGGTGGGTAGAGCCAGGATGGGTAGGGCATGGTGGAGAGGGCCAAGATAGGGTAGAGTGGTAGGCTGAACATGTGGCAGGATGGTGGGTAGGAAGAAGAAACAGGCTAAAGCCCAAGGTTCTGTGAGTGGACAGTCCTCTTTATCTTGCCTTCTCTTTTGGAAAACCCATCCTAGGATAAAATATTTGTCTCACCTCCCCTAGAGGGGCACATGTCCCCTGGCCAGAGATAGTCAGAGACGCCCTTGCCCTGCCCCCAGCCACAGCCACTTAGAGGATCCAGGAGAGTCCTGTTCAGGCCATTTAGATTTCTGTGAGTTATTTATATTTGCTTTCTGGCAGAGAAGGAGGGTTGCTCCTCATTTTGGGTCAGAAACAAACCAACTTAGACATGGGACTTTTTTTTTTTTTTTTTTTTTTTTTTTTTTTTTTTTTTTTTTTTTGCTATTTTCCCACTGGGAGAATGGAGACAAAGTGGTCAGAGTCCAGGGAGATAGTATACAAACCCATATTCTTGGATTTCCTGGATCCAGCCATGCCTGAAATCGGATTTATCACTTGGATAACTTAGTTGTAGGAACCAGTAAGAATTCTTTCTTGCCTCTTGTAATTGAGTAAAGAGGCGAGTAATGGTTGGTACTCAGAGTCTGTCAGGGGATCAAGCTCTCTTTTTCAGTAGATACCAATCTGTACTACCCTACAGTTGCTTCCCAGGTCCTGAGGTGTCACGCTGAGTGTAGCAGTTTTTGTGGCCGAGGCAGTGATAACAGGGCTGCCACCTTGGGATTTCTGGGAGATATGCTAGGCAGACACAGCTATGCTACAGCCCTGCAGACAAATGTGTGCCTAGTCTCCAAGATCACATACACTAGCCTTGCTTAGACAAGGGCTCCTGGGCTCCAGAGAGTTAGCTTACCATGCAGCTCACCAGAACAGAGCCTAGGACAATAGATCTTCTCCCTGTGTTGATAAAGCTGTGGCCTTTCTGCTCATGCCCAGTCCCAAGACAGCCATGCTAGTGTCCGAGGATGCAGACAGTAACATCTGAGCATGAGTATGGGCTGCATCAGTATGTGCAATACGTGGTTGTGCAGATGAAAGCCCTCATGCAAGGGGTACTAGTGTGAGTACCGAAGTGGTCTGAGTAAATGTGTATGAAGCCACAGAAGGTGAAAATTACAATGGTACCATATGAATGTGTGCTGTGCTTATGTGATGCCTAGCTATATAAACTTGGTGTCATGAGTCCGTGCGTGTGTGTATACATGTGTGTATGTGTGCACGCATGTGCGCGCGTGATGCCTAGCTATACAAACTTCGTATGATTGCAGGCTTAACCCAATGATGGTAGATGTTGCACGAGGTGGCCATGAACTGCTGTAGTCCTACTAGTGTCTTGTTCTCCCCCCCCCCTTGCTTGGGTGAGGCCCGTCACTCAGCTGTGACAGAGGACTTTCTGTGTCCATCCCTAATGACTCGGCCACTATATGGCTTTGTCTTCCAACAGCGGTGGCTTCCCTTTATGAAGTCCTCTTATGATCAGAAGAGCCTGCATGGCAGGAATCAACTCTGGAAAGGGAAGCTTCCAGATGGTATGAGTGACACAGATCTGTCACTTTAGAGAGCCTGACTTCAAGGCACGGTGTGCCATCTCTCTTGGGTTGCCAGTGTGATAGTGTTTGGTGGCCCACATCCTCCCAGGCTTCCTCCTACTCCTTTTGTGTTCCTGGGACTACATCCCTAACCAGCCCCTTGGACAGTGTGGCTGTGTTCCAGGATCTGGTCCTGCTTCCTGGCCTACCATCTGAATGGTGGACGTCACATCCCATCTCCTGGGGATTCCAGGCACCCAGCTGTTCTCCTGGAGCCTTGTTTCCTGTAAAATAGAGTCATACTCCTTGTAGAATCATGCAGAGTCTTGAGCATGATGCCCACAGCTAAAGGAGTGTGTGGGTGGAAGAGATAGGGAGAACCAAGAGGCTGATGACAGTGCCTGGAGCTTAAGTGTTTAGAATGAGTGTCAGTGTAGGTGGTCTTGGGAGGGGGCCGATCAGTGTGTGGCTGGACACCATCACCACGAAGGAGCATGTTACATACAGAACAGAGGGGAAGTATTTTGCATATAGAAAGGAGAGAATAATCAATAAGAATTTCCAGAAACCAGGATCGAGGGATAAAGTCTCCTCTAGAAAATGAGCCAACAGGTTCAACCTGACTGGCAGAAGACAAGCCCAGGATCCAAGAGTGGTCTCTGGGGCAGGGAACAGTGGCAGCATGGAGTCAGCAGGTGGCAGTGTAGGCTTCAGTGTGGACAGTGCTGAACAGCAGGCCTACATTCTCCAGCAGGCACTTAGGATTTCCCGAAGGAACCTGAAGGTCTGTCTCACAGTCGCCCCCCTCCCCACTGGCTTAGGATGACACCCCAGTTTCAGGATGTGATCTTGGGAGCAAGTGCACTGGAGTTATAGTGGAAGGAAATGTGTCCAGAGAAGGAAGTCAGGCTCCATCTTGAAGAGGTCATTAGGCAAAGCCTTTGTCTGAAGGACAATAGGAAAGAGGAATCTTTCTGCAGAAGGGAGAAAAAAGCATTTTTCTGTCTGAATACCATTTTCCTATTTTTCTTGGAAGGATAAGGCATTGGAGTATTGAAGGCCAGAAGGTGATCACCTAGTTTACCTGGAATCAAGTCCTGAAACTGGCTGCCCATCATATCCACACTAACATCAGACAGGTCTCAGAGAAGTTACACTATGTCGCACAAAAAACATAAAAGGGGGGCTGGGGAGATGGCTTAGTTGCTAAGGTGCCTGCTGTGAAAGCATGAGTTTAGATCCCCAGTACCACATAAAAAGCCAGGTACAACAACATGGGCTGGGAGGTGGAGGCAGGAGGTTTGAGGGACTTGGGCTGGTCTAGACTAATAGGTGTCTCCAGAAACTAGGGAAGCAGAGACAGGAGGACTGCCAGCTGGGTAATAGCAAAATCTTGTTTAAAAAAACAGAAGCAGAGAAACAAAACAAAAAAAACTCCTATGAGACTGTTTATGCAAACACCCCTCTCTACCACAGAACAGAACCTGGCCTCACTGGCTCAAATCTGAGGAGCAGCCAGCTGGGCAAGCCAACATTCAGGGGCAGATTTACAATGGCTTCCATTTGGGGGTTCCTTTCCTCCCAATTTGCAGCCACCAGTAACCTCCAGGCCCCTGTGCACTCCTTGAAAGTGTTACTTCTCTCTACAGCTTTGTTGATCTGATGTATTTATTTTGAACACAGAAAAGATACATTGCTGCTTATTCAGCCTAATTTAGGAAGAAAGCTGCTCTGTAGATCCCACCAACATGATGAGTAGGCAGGGATGCTTTTTCTTCCCCAGCACTTTCCAGAGCCACAGAAACAGACTGCATTTCTTAAAAGAATCTCATCCCTGGGGTGCATTTGAAAGGCTATACAGTACAACAGACATATTTTTGCCTAGAAAGCAGAACACCACAAAGGTGGGCAGAACTGCTTGTAAACAAGGTTCCCTGCCCTAGGTGGAGACTGTGGCTTGAGGATGCTGCCTGCAGGATGCTACAGAACCCACCTCTGCATCAGAATCAATGCTAGTTCTATAGAAAATAAAATTCAAGATAGCCATTCTTGTTACCCCTCTGCTTAAGAAAGGGGTTGCTGAGTTTTCTTAGCCCTTCATTGGAGAAATTGAAATGTGGGGGGAGAGTCAGTGGGGGTGGGTCTGCTGCTTTGGGATGAGTGACAAAAGGTGGGGAGTCTGAGAGGCAGGATGCTCCTCAAAGATGCTTAGCCACCACCTTTGGCAAGCTGGGTCTTCAAAGATCACCTCTGTCACCTTATGCAGTCTTTGGTGGAGATGGCTGAGTTCACAGGCTTGTAGTATCTGAGCCCTTTTTCCAACTGGCTCTCTCCACATACCTGCTTCTGTGATAGGATGCTGGCAGCAGACACCAGTCTTCTCATTGCAGCATGGTGTTTGCTGTGGGGTCCATGCTCCTTTTACTTCTGCCTCTTGCTATGTTTCAGAGAAGCAAGGCCAGAATTCATCAGCTCAGTCCCCAGCTGCGAGTTGCCACCCTGGATGATAGCACTGGCTCTTGGGTTAGCTTGAGCCCTTTTGGGTTCACATGCCAGAGCTGGCTGGCTGGGCACTTACTGAGCAGTTGGCCCTTCTGTGCCACTGAATAGTGTCTAGGTAGCACTGTGTTGAGGCTACCCATACCTTGTCTTCCTTGAACTCCCAATCCTGCCTTGGACATGGCAAGAGCTAGGACCTTCCTCCACTGAACATCCCAAGGGCCTGTCATCCCCCTGTAACTTGGGGTGGGTATCTGATCTAATTCCACTAGCACCACCAAACTGAGGACATTGAGACAGCAGGGAGCTAAGTGGGCTGTGAGGACCTCCAGGTCATGCCTAAGCCACCAAACCTGTTTCTCCACCCTGTTAGTGGCAGGATGATGACATTGTGGCTCTTCTATCCTGGAGGTGAAAGATAGGCACAGTGCACAGTGGGGCCTTACTGGGACCTGTCTCAACTCCCAGTGGGAAAAGCCCCTAGGGTAGGGCTTGTGGTAGGAAATGGACCAAGCAGTTTCTATAGGAGAATCAGATTGTGGCCACACCCTAGAGGATGGCAGAGGAGAGGAAAGAAAGTAGGGATTCTACCTCACCTCTACCCAGCACTTTTCAGGAGGCACTACCACCGGGTGGGGGACATTTCATCTAAAGAAAACCTTCCCAGGAAAGTTTTTGTGGTATTGGGACCTGTGTATATGCAGGTGTCTATATGTGTCAGTGTGTGTACTTGGAGTATGCCAGTGTGTGTATATAGTCATATATATGCATGTGCATGAGTTGTGTGCACACCTGTGTCCCTGGAGGAGAGAGAACAGCCTGGAAGGACCTGTAGGACTCATGGGCTGTGTCACTCACACAATCCTCTCAGGGCTGGCAGTTGGAGCCTGGGTTGGGGTAGATGAGCCCTGGGAGTTAGTTGCCCGTGGTTCTGATCCTGGCAGTGGTAGCAGGTCCGATGGGGAGCCTGCTCCACACACAGCTTCATAAGGTGGTAGCGTGTCCATGGAGACAGTGTGGAGGCCACTCTGGCCCTGGGTCCTCTGCTCCTGCTGATGTTGACTGTGGCTGTGGCCGCTGCCTGAGTCGAGGGCGCCATTCAGCATTGGGCAGGAGTCAGTCAGTGAGTAGGGTGGTGGTGCATCCGTGGGGACATACAGCTGAGTGGCCCCTGGTCCCACGCATTCCTCATAGCTGTAAAGGAAGAGTTTTCACTCTGGGGTTATAGATCCCAAGACCTTAAAGCAGGTGGAAGAGTCTATTCTGTGTGGCAAGGAGCTACCCTTGTGGAAGATGACTGGCCTTACACCTGCTGGCTCCTACGAGTCCACATTAGTCCCTAGGGAGGACAATCTGACATCCTGAACACATGGGTCCTGGGTCAACTTACCTCGCATCCCATGTGAACCCAAGCAAGTCCCTACACCTCTCTGGGGCCTTTGGATTCCCTGGAATAAGAACTTCCACTATCTAGGAGATGTCGCGGGCTGTGCACTGTGAATGTCTCTACCACTGTCTTCTAGGGTTTAGGAAGGAGCCCCTCAGGCCCCTGAAGCCATAGCTGTAGGGCTAAGAGCATCTATTGCTGCTCCCAGTGCCTCTTGTGGGAGCTAACAGTGACATACTTGTCAGATCCAGGGTCTTCATTGGGGAGAGTGACAGCACTCTGACCCCCTGCTCTAAATGATGGTGACTGCGGGTGGCTGGGAGAACTCAAATGCCCGAGAAGGCACTGTCACGTCACAGAGTCTGATGCTCCAGTGAAGGCTAGCCATGACAGTTCCTGTCCTGTCAGGATGGGCTTGGAATCTGGGGCTCTAGATGCCCACGCCAAGAGCAGAGCCTGGTATCCAGCTTCCTTCCATATGCCTCCCTGGCCCTTATCAATGTCCTCGAGTCTCCTGGAGAAAAGTAGACTCAACTTCTCTTCTTCAGGCTCTACAGTCTATTTCCTTGTGTAAAGTAGGATGGACCATCCAGTTTACCGGATTTTTCTTGGTGTGAAGAAGGTACCGTGGGTAGTTGAGGGGCATGGTTCAGAATGGGACCAGAATCCTATTATAGATCCTGAGGGTGTGCCCTGAGAACATCATCTCCCTGTCCCCCAAGGAGTTTAGCTGCTTTAGCCTGTATGGGAAAGGAATTGGACTCTGTCCTTGCGACTCATCTAAAGGACAGGGCCAACATGGGCCACTTTGATTGATGTAGAGGTACACAGGGATAGAGTCTGGGAGGAGGCGAGGTTCTCTGTGGGCTGATGAAAGGCTACTGTGCCTGGGATAACTGAGATTGGGTCCTGGATGGCCTAAGGCAAGAGTGTGCAGAAGACCGGGACAGGACTGGAAAGGCAGAACTCATGCACACACCACTGACACCCAACAGATGATAGATAGAAAGTAGCTAAGTCTGGGGGCTCTGTGGCTGCAGCTGCAATGGGTGAGACTGATCTCAGGGTAGGCTTAGATTCCCGGAGTCACAAATAGAATCTCAACAGATTTTTCTCCCTAAATGGGCACTGATCCGGAATATCCCACCATTCTTGACTCCAGGGAGGTCCCTGGAGGAACTTACAGGGGCTCCCCAAAACTGTCATGAGACCACCATAAAACTTCAAGGCTCCCCTCCCCACCACCCATCAGCCTGAAGAATCCTAGCTGGTCTCTGTAGTCCATCCTGGTGACATTTCCTGAGTCATGTCCTTCCTCAAGGGGACTTGCTTAGTCTAAGGGCAGAGGCTATAGCCATGCCCACTGGGATCCTTTTGTATTTACACATGGGGGAAATGAGATTCTTTCCCTCTTTTCCAGAGGGTTTCCCCCTTTATCCAGAGGGTTCACTTTTCTCCCCACCGCAAGGCCTTCTTACCCTGGTGGGGAATCTGGGTAGAGCTCCCTGAGTACTGTGACATCCACATCCCCATCAGAGCTGATGTCCAAGGGCGGGGGCCAGTCTTCAGCCGGGCTACAGGTGTAGGGCATCCTGTGGCTGGAGTTGCTGTGCATGTATTCACCAGACGCTGCAGAGAACAGAAGTTCAGGCAACGCTAGGGACCTCCCTCACAGTGGCAGACTATCTGAGGCTCCCAAGTCCTCACATAACCATCCCCTTACCAGGCACAGCTGCCTCTGTCCCAAGCATCACCAAGCATAAAGTGAGCACTGTGACATTCTGGGAATGGGGTGACAGGCAGGAAACAAGGCTGGATTATCTTGAGGAGCTTCTAGGATGAATGACAACTTAGCCCAGGGCAGCCTTGGCACTGAGTGGTATGTGTTAAGCTTTGATAAGTTAGTACAGGACTGTGGGAGAAGAGACGTGTGTGCTAAGCACACAGACAAGTTCTCACTCTCCACCAAGACTTCTTACTCTTGATGCAATAGCAATGGATGAATATAGATCAGAAACCACATCCACAAGTCCAATCCTGGGGTCATCATGGAAACTGGGAACACTCTCAGAGGAAAATATTGCAGACACATCTACTCATTACTGGTGGCTCTGCCCATCTGTAAGGTTATGACCCTTATTTTACCATCCATATTGCCTATATTTTTAAAGTTTTTCACAATGAGTACATATTCCTTTTCTACTAGAAAGCAGGCTGGGGAAGAGGAGCTGAGTTTTATTCCCTTCTGGGTGTCTTCCTGGAAGATGGGAACTTTGGAACGATGTGGGAAAACCAGGAGAGAGAGGCGAAGAGAAGAGAAGCCAGGCCAGGGTGACTGGGCACAGGAGGTGGGGTCCCCCATTGCCAGCATTGTCCAGAGAATCCTGGGTTCAGGCAGGGCGGATCCACTTGCAGAGCTGGAAGTTGCTGCACCTCCTTTTGCAAACCCCTCCTTCCTCCTCCAGCTTAGGAACTGTCTCAGCCTCACTCTGGTTCTAAGCCTTGCCACGAAGACTCATGAAGATCACTTCCCCCATAGCCTCTGGAAAACCTGTTTTGGTCTGGGTGTAGGTGGGGTGAACCACACACAGGTGACTCTCATGGATGTCACCCCTGTGACTGAGGCAGGCTGGAGGTGTGGGTTTCCCATTTCACTTTTCTGTTAGGGATAAGGAGGGCTGGAGACATTTCTCTAAGGAAGTAAGGAGGCTTTGAGTCATGTCTGGGCAGCTTCTGAACAGTGGTTGGGCAGAGAGAAAGCATGTTCAAAAGGGTAGATGATGGAGGAGCATGATCAGGTGCATGGAGGGGGCATATGGAGGGGCAGTAGAAGCTGAGTGGGGCAGCAGGGGGGGCATGAGGGATGTACTGGGTCTAACTAGCATCACCCTGGAATGGGAGACAGTTAGGGTAGTACCCAGGCTCCTCATGGGAGCATAGGTCTTGGCAGCTTGGTCTGGGTTCCCCTCTTGTCTGCTAGGGAGAGCTAAGTCCCTGGGAGACTAGGGGTCTGGGCTGGGCTGGCTGAGCTTGTCTGTCCATACATACCTGATGACTTTTCTTTCTAATCCTAGCTGGTTAGAGCATGTCACTAATTGGCCATCTTTTTCTTCCCGTGTGGCTATGTCTCCCTGATAGATGACACCCCTCCAAGAACTGTCTAAGGTCTGGCCTCTTGCTTCTCCCTAGACTTTCCCAGAGGAGTGGCATCTAGGTATGAAGGGCCCTTAGCATCCTAGTGTCTGCTGAACCTATCCTTAGGCCCACAGGTGGCCCTTTAGGGTTGTGCAGGGGTCAGTCTGAGTACACCCCGGTCAGCTACCAGTGCTTACACCTCTAATCTGCCTCTTGCAAGAGGATGGCCTCAGGTCCATTGCTCAACAGCTCCAGTCTCAATTTTGAATCAGCAGGCTGGGGGTGGAGAGCAGAGCTAGTTGCTCAAGACTGTAGGAGGAGGATTTGGTAGGTCCTCTGTGTTAGCTTCAGGTGGCCCTTGACTGCTAACAGGTAGCCTTGCCCTGCTGGTTCTTTCTTGCTTCAAGGCTCCTCCTGCCTTAGATGGAGAAGGCCATTCAGCTCCCACACAGAACTTCAGCTATAGTAAGAAGCCCCCCGCCAGGGTCCTGCACTCTATGGACCAAGTCTGCCCTTTTCCTCCTAATTGGGGCCAGGTGGTCTTTACTCTGGGTAGTTGCTCTGGCTGTTTCCGTGCAGACTCCTGCGGGTCTTGTTTCTGCCATGGAACACTGTTTCAGAATTAAACCATTCTGCTTCATTTAGATCATTCATTGGTGGTTTCTGGCAGGAATGAGCTAAGAGTCAGGTGGCCATGTTCTGTAAAAATGTATGCATTCAGAAAAAGTGGACACTCCTGGGATTGGTACCCTGCCCCAATAGCCATTGTTGTATGACAAAAACCCATGAAATAATTTGTTTTTTCTTGGTGGGCTCTCAGTGATATGTTTTCACTGATAATTCATTCAATTATCTTACGGGGGGGGGGGGGGCTCTGTCCTACCCCAACTGGATATGCCACACCAAACTGACTCACCTTGAGATTTCTTGCCCTCTCTGGGGAATAAATGGGAGGATAGGGTGGGGGAAACTGAGAGAGGGGCAGTGGTGGGTTTGGGAAAAAATTTTAAAAATTAATAAGCAGTTCATTCCATAATCTATTCATCCATCTATTTTTATACCTACTCATCTTATTTATACTCCATCTGTGCCTTAAGTTCTCATTTATACATCTTTCTATCCTGTATTCACTCAGCCCATCTATCTCACTCAAGTGTGCCACTTAATCCACCTATGTCCATCCTCCTATGTCCATCCTCCTACCCCCTAGTCATCTATTTCTCCATTGGTCTATCCATCAATCTGACCCATTTACTCACTTATCTAGCCATAGATCTATGCGTTCAATCCCTTATGTACCCATCTCTCTATCAGCCTCATCCTCTCTTTATCCATTCATTTACTCATCTATCCATCCTTCTTCTCATCCATTTCTCCTCTCATCCATATACTCACATACCCATCTTTTCTCTTCACTTCTACATTACTTATCCTATTGTCCACTCACCCCTTTATCTCTCCATTAATCCACTCACCCAGCCTTCCATCTCTCTACTCACCTGTATCTTCATTTGTATATCCACCTATCTTTCTATCCACCTACCTACCCACCCACCTAACCATCTCTCCATTAAGCCTATCACCTACCTACTCACAAATCCATCTTTCCATCCATCCATCCATCCATTTCTCCATCCATCCATCTCCATCCCTCCTTCTGATGTGGGAATGTCTTTCTATATGCTGTGAATAAAGGAATTGTTTTGGCCTCTATCAAGCACCATAGAAGTAGAAAGGGAAATCAGAACATAGGTAGGAGGAGGGCAGAGTCAGACAGAGACATATGATCCAGCCGCCCAAGAATCAACTTGTAAGGTAATGCTGGTGAGCCATGGGCCACGTGGCAGACAGATTAATGGAAATGGGCTGAATTAAGATGCAAGAGCTGGCTAGCAATATGCCAGAGACATAGGCCAAGCAGGACTAAATTAATATAAGTCATTTTGGGGGGCCTAAGCAGTGGCGGGCTAAGCGGTCTGGGACTGCAAGTCTGTGGGTCTGGACTCCTATCCGGATGGGCCAGAAACCTCATATTACATCCTTCCATCCAGATGCCAGCTCGACCTCTGTCAGCACAGCATGAACCAGCAGCGGCAGTGGCTGAGAAGTATGACACACTCCTCCCCCCAGTCTGGCCTTCAGCATCTCTGTAAGTCCTCTTGGTAGACTACAGGCCTTTCATGCTGTGGGGGACATGACAGTGGACACTTGTGAACTCTTCCTGATGGACCAAGCTGCTTCCCTGACCCTGTGGCAGAGCTGCCACCCCCTGGATACCTCCTTAAGTCAGTTACAGTAACATGACCCAACACTCACCTTGGCCTGGCTCGTATTCTCGGTGTCGGCGTCGGCGGTGGCGGTGATGGTGATGATGGCGGCGGTGGCGATGGTGGCGTTGCTGAATCCGGGCCTGTCTGTCCCTCCTGATGCTTCCCACAATGATGGTGATGCAGGAGAGGGTAATGACCACACCTATGACAGCACTTGCCACCAGCACTGGAGACACCAACAGGTGACTGTGCTCAGAGCTCTCAGAGAATGTGGTCGGGTAGAAGTAGCTGGTGCGGTTGTATCGTGCTACTGTGGACAAAGAGAAGGGACACTGAGCTGGGTCCCAGGTCTGCCACACACCTTTCTCTTTCAACCCCACCATCCTGGAAGTCCTTTGTCTCCCATGTAAGTAAATGGAGGGTAGTCAGGATCCGGCTTCTCATCTTGGCTGCTCCAGCTGTGGGGGAAGAAAGCAGGATTCCACCCAACTGCCTGTAGGGGCTTCTGGTGTTTGTAGGCTATCCTCCTTCGTTTCTTCTGGATCCTCTACTCCAGAAACCCAACTAGCCCACATACAGGAAAACTCAAATTGGGCAATGGACCTGCTCAAGGCAGAGCTGAGGCTCAAACACAATAATCTTATTAGTGGTAGACCAGGACTCTCTTCCACCGAGATGCCGGGTTGAAACATCTTTACCAAAGCCTTGGGAAGGGGCAAGAGGTGTGAAGAAGGCAGAGTATAAAGACATGGGGCAAGGGTCTCAGAGAGGGATAAAAATCAGCTAGAGCAGCCACAGGTACCTGCCTGCACATGGCTCAGGGATAGCCATCATCTCAGTGAATACCACTGAATTTTTCTAGCTCACAGAGGGTAGTGGTGCAGGTATCTCTCATCATAAACAAGGGGGATGGGCCTCAGTGCTGGAAGAGTCCATCCCATAGCTAACTAGTTACTTGTGGCAGAGCTAAGCTGGAAGTGTGGCTCCCAAGTCCAAAGGTCCCTCTCGAGCATCCCTGGCCCTTAGTGGGAGCCTTTCCTGAATTCCCAACCTTCAAGCATAGTGGGGGAACAGATCTACAGCCTTATTGAACCTGGGGGGGGGGCATGGTGAGCACGATGGGAAGTCAGATCATTCCTGGGCCCTGCTCTGAGAGGGGTTCTCACTTGTCTTCTCACAGCTTGTTAGCTGCATCCGTGGCTTCAGATTGTATGAGGTTTCCAGACCTTGCATTTAATAACCCTTTGTGTCCTCATGTCCAGCAACCAGGTCGGGTATATCAAAGGTGCCTAACATATGTACAGTGTGAGTGAATCCAGACTTTAGACAAGATGGGAGAATGCCAGGGAGGGTTTGAGTTGCTTTGGAAGAAGAGGCTTCTGTCCTGGGTGGTAAACAAGTAGAATTTGAATGGTAGCTGCAGAAAGGTATTTTAATCCTCTTTTTTCTATAGATTTCCTCCTGGCACTTACCCTAAAGCCCAGCCACACTGAGTCCTCAGCAAGGACAGGTGGGTAAGGAATCTTGGTGCTTAGTTGGGACTGCAACACGCTTGGCAGCAGTTTCGGCTCGTGCTGGGGCTTTTGAAGTGCACTGATCATCGTCAGTGGGGGTGTATCACTGCTATCCATGCCTGGTATCCACACTTTGATTGCTGTGTGACGTTCAGTACAGGAAACTCCCCTGGTGGGATGTGTACCCCGTGGTCCTAGCTAGGCATGCACACCTCTTTTTCTCCCATTGTGCGTATGGTGGTGGTGGTGGGGCATCTGTGAACATGGGGTGCATGCATGTAGAAACCCGAAGTTGGTGTCCAAAATCATCTATCACTCTTTCACCTTATTTGTCTAAGTAGGGTCTCTCAATCAAACCCAGAGCTTGCTGATATGGCTAGTTTCAGTAGCCATCTTACTCTGGGATTATCTGTCTCTAACTTCCGAGGCTGGGATTACATGGCCTCCCCATCTGCACAGCTTTTATAAGGGTGAGGACGCACAAAATAACTCAAAAATAACTCGCACACCAATATGTAACTGAGGCAGCTTTCTCTGGGCTATGAGTCCCTCACCGAGTCAGGAGATGAATAAGAAGCTGAGGAGGGGGGATTATAATAGTGGGGGGAGAGGAAATATAGAAAGAGTGTGAGTATGTTAATTCTCACTGGGATTTAGTCTGTATAAATGACGTAGCTTTGGTAAAATGTTATGTGGCAAGCCTAGAAAAATTACTAAATAAATACAGTGGAAAATATTTTAAATGGATCAAAATATTATACTTGAAGTATTTAGTTATAACCAAAAGTAGAAATAGAAGGGGAAAGATGAGACACACGGAAAGTAAAATGGCATACATAAATATGGCTATATTAATTGTCATGCTGAATGGGATCTGATTAACCAACCTGACCAAGAGGAAGAGACTCTCAGTCTGGGCGAAACCTGTAACTATGTTACTGTCCATAGGCATCTCGTTTGGGAACCAGAGTTAAGAATGAAAGAATGGGAAAATATACAGTACGAAAACATAATTATAAGATGGATTCTAATAATTAAGAAAAAGAGACTTTGGAACAAAAAGTCATTAGAAATAAAAGGAACATTTTATAATAAAAGGATTAATCCACCAGGAAGCCACAAAACTATAAACATATATTCACTTAACAAGAGAGTCCCAAAATAATCAAGCAAAAGGCTAAAAATCGGAGAGATAAAACAGACAAAGTACAAGTACACCCGGAACATCAACACTCCATTTTTTATCAAACCTAGTAGAAGCAGATGTAGGGGCACATACCTACAATCCCAGGACTTGTGAAGTAACGACAGGGAAATCATAAGTTCAAGGTCAGTCTTGGCTACATTGTGAGACCCTCTCACAAGCCAACGAATGAGCCAGCCAAGCGACAAACAATTAAGCAGAAGGTAAAAAGCAAATATAAAACTCAATGAAATAACAAACAACTTAGACCTAACACAGGCCCACTGAACACTACATCTGACAGAGTATGCCCTCTTCTCTAGCACTATGAAACATTCTCCAGAATGGCCCATATGCTAGGCTGTAAGATGAGCCCCAATTTATTGTCCAAACTATGTTCTTTGATTACAAGGAAGATTAGAAGTGAATAACAGCAAGAAATTTGTGAAAACGTATGTAGAAATTAGGCAACACATCAAGAAAAGAAATAATAATCCAAAGTGACAGGCACAGGGGAAATTCAAACATACATGAAGACCAGAATATAAGATCCTGTGAGATGATGCTACTGTCGTGGCTAAGGGAAGTTCAAAGCTTTACTTTTAAAAAAAAGCTCAAGTCAACAAAAGACTTCCTACCTTGGGGTCCTGGAAAAAGAAGAGAAAGCTGAAGTCTGTGTAAGAAGAAGGAAGGAAAAAAAAAGATTAGAATAGAAATTCATGAAATTAGAGACTCAAAAGACAATAGAGAAAGTCAGAGAGGCCATACTTTATTTATTTATTTCTAAGATGAACAAAATAGAAGAGTCTTAAGATAGAATACCAAGAAAGGGAGGCTGGAAGGAGAAGTTTCAAAATTCTAAAATCAGAAATAAAAGAGGGGGCACTGCTACAGACCCTACAGAAATACAGTTATCAAGGAATATTAGGAACAATTAAATCCCAGAAAAGTGAGTATCTTGTATGAAATGTACAAATTCCTAGAAATATCCAAAACTGAACAAATAGATCCAGGAGAGATCAGAACCTTTCAGCAGATTTATCACCAGTGAAGAGATTGAATGACAAATAAAAACAACCTTACAAGAAAAAATTTAAGACAAGACTGCTCTGTTGGTGAATTGTACCAAACATTAAAAAATAAATAAGTTTAATAGGTACAAAGTTTCAGTTTTGGAATATGAAAAAGTTTGGGAGAATGTAGTGACAATTATGCAATGTATGAATAGACACAATGCAATTTATCTTTATCATTAAAATAATTACATATATATGAAATATCAATTTTTACAGAGTTCTCAGGAGCAATAGTATAGGTGACCATGCTTACAAACTCATTATATAAAGCCATCCTTATCCAGATACCAAAACCAGACAAAGGCATTACAAGAAAAAAAAAAAAAGTACAGTTCAATATTTATTAAAGCAAACCCTCTTGTTTCAATGCTAATGAACTGAGTTCAGTGATGCATGATGCCATGAGTTCGGATTTGGCAAACAATTATTGGACATGATGACAAAAGTGTGAGAAACTAGAAAAAAAAACCACATGAAATTTAATAACCCGTCTACACCAAAGGAAACTAAAGGAATGGAAAAGACAATCCATAGAATGGGAGAGAAATGTTTGTGAATTAGGTATCCCAGAGGGTATGAGAATATATAAATGGTTATTAAAACCAATAATAAGAAGGTTGTGTCGTTAGAAGAAAGCCAAGATCAGAGTGGATATTTCTCTAAAATATAACTGACAAATAAATACATGAAAATGTACTGAAGTAGAAAAAAAAATAATAAAGCTTGGTTTAGTGGCTCAGGCCTTTAATCCCAGCACTTGGGAGGTATAGGTTGGTGGGTCTCTGTGAGTTCGAGGCCAGTCTAGTTTACACAGTGAGCTCCAGTACAGCCAGAGACTGTGGTAGTTTGAATAGGCCTCATAGGCTCATGTATTTGAAAGCTTGGTCATTAGGGAATCATTATTTGACAGGGATTAGGAGGTGTGGCCTTGTTGGAGGAGGTGTGGCCTTAAGGGAAGCGTGCCTTAAGGGAAGCGTGTCACTAGGGATGGGCTTTTGGGCTTCACTCGCCCAAGCCAGGCCCAGTCAGAGGCTCTTCTTCTCTCTTCTCACTGCCTGCTGATCCAGAGGTAGAGCTCTCAGCTCCCTCTCAGCGCCATGGCTGTCTGCACACCACTATGCTTCCCACCAGGAAGATAATGCACTAAATCTCTGAGCTGTAAGCCAGCCCCAGTTAAATGATTTTCTTTATTAGAGTTGCTGAGGTCATGGTGTCTCTTCACAGAAATAGAGCAGTGACTAGGACAGAGACCTTTGAAAACAAATGAATGAAAGAAAAATAGAGGAAGGAGAAAGGAAAGGAGGAAGGAAGGAAAGAAGGAAAAAGGAAGGAAGGGAGGAAGGAAGGAAGGAAGGAAGGAAGGAAGGAAGGAAGGAAGGAAGGAAGAAAGGAAGGAAGGAAGGAGCTGAAATGCAAATCGGAGCCACTGTGAGATGTTCCTCCCACTCACCTGATGGCTATAATCAGGGGGATGCATAACACCAAGTGCTGCAGGGGAATGCAAATCTCAGAAACTGTCCTGGGAATGGACATGCTAGTGGATGTTTTCTCAAGCACTCTGACCCTTCCCAAATGGCTAGACACGATCTCAGATGATCCAGCCACCTCCTCCTTAGGCATATACCCAGAATGAAAACACACCTGTGCAAATTAATATTCGAAAGAAGACCAGAATAACCTCCAAAGATGGGACACAAATTCTTCTCTCTCAGTCTTTAGATTTCTCCTTAAAACCTTGGAGACGGCCGAATTTGGGGATTCAGTGGTATTATTGGATGTGGGACCTATGGGGGGTGGGGCCTCATGTGAGATCTGTAGGGCACTAAGACTATGTCCTCCTGAAAGACTGAGAGTTTCTGGTGCATTCCCTCACACTCTGTTCTCATTATCGACACGTGCAGCAATACACATTCCCCACCGTCACCCACGCTGTGAGGTGGGGCAGTCAAGGAGGAGTGGGTAAGGCTTGCTATGCTCTTTGTACTTGGAACCATCGACACTGGAACCTTTTATTTTATAACACTAGTTGTCTCACACACATAAACAAGGCAGATAGACTCTAGCCATACAGCAAATAAACCATGTGCTTTCTTCAAATGTTACTTATAGTGATCTCTGAGCGTCTCACTTATTTGTTAACTTATTTATTGTGATATTGTGTCTTTGGGTTCCTTGCCCACCTTACTAGTTTGTTAACCCCTTGAAGACAGACTTCCCATCTATCTTGCCTGATTCACTGAATCTTTAGTACCTGGTCAAATGCCAGGCACATAATAGATTCTCATTAAATATCTACAGGCTGACTGAATGAACTGCAGTGGGCTTGGTTGGCTCTCTGTTTTCTATTAGGCGAGAATCCAGTTTCTTTTCTATTTAGCAGCTTGAATTTTAGACAAAGTGCCAGCTTCTCATTTTTACTGTTAGCTATTGTTTCTTCTTTTTATTTAAGATGCAGATGAAAGATGAAAGTCTGCTCTGCCCGCCCACCCCCATTCCAAAGGGATCGTTTTAAATTGGGTTGTCTGACCTCAACTTGGAGCTAATCTGTAGCATGCCTTCCCTTAATTTTTGCCTATGCCAGTAACAGGCACTACTAATTGATCAGATTTTTCTCCCTACTCAACAGACTTAGCATCTTTTTTAATGTGGCACTCCATATAATGACTTGAGCTGCCTGGAGCCCGCCATGACATGTAGCTTTTGGCCATCAATCATTCAGCATGACACAATAGAACCCAGATATGGGGAGGGTTAGGGACACTAGTCACACCCTCACCTAAAGCAGATGTACATGATATTAGAAATCTGTCATTGTCAGGGCTGTAGGTGCCTAGACTATAAACAGAGGGGTGTATGTGTGTGACTGTGTAAAAGTGTTCATGTGTGTGTGTGTGCGTGCGTGCACTCAGATGTGCTTATGTGCATATATGCTGTCTGCTCTTCCCAGTGAGAAGACTCTATTGCCAACAAGATGTCAGCCCCACGGGGCACCTTGAAGATGTCCCTCCCTCCACCTTCCACAGCACCAGATGAGAGCCAGGCCTGTCTGCAGACTCCAGGCTCATTATGGGTTGGGTGGGAGATGTCATCATCTCTCATGACTGTAGATGAAGCCAGTTGGCGCCAGTGTCTCTTGCATGGCTGGCTGGGAAATTAATCTCCCAGTCACCATCACCCACAGAGGAGGCTCTGCTTTAAATTATGGGAGTGACTCTCACAATTTCCAAATGCAGGGCCATTTTATCAAGAAGATAAATTGGACTGCAGAGCAATAACAGGACATCCCCCTTCAAACCTCTTTCTCCCTGTCCCCTGAACCAGCTGCCACAAGGACAGAGAAGTCAGCTTTGTCTCAGCCCCTGACTTCCCCAGGCAACTTCTCCAAAGGTGCCCATTACTAAATTAATACCACCTCACCCTATACACAATTCCTGATATGTTGCCATTCCTCAGGGCCAGCAGGAGTGGCATTGTTTCCTGAGTACCTACTAAGTGGCTCCATTGGATCACCTCATTTAATTCAATGATGGGACCCCCAGGTAAGAGGTAAGGGAACAGCCACAGGGCGGCTAAGAAATTTCCCCAAGGTCACAGAGCACCACAGAAAGGGATCTGGGTCAATGGGAAGCCAAAGCCCCCTTGCTCTACATTCAGATGAAGGTCTGTGGATACCAGGTGTTGTATCCTGGTAGCCCGCGGTTACCTGTGAAAGGAAAATCTCCTAAAGGATGTCTGGCTTCTTCTGGGCTACTTTCTGTGTTGTCAAGCTGTGACCTAGGCTTATTCAGGCCGAGCTAGCAGAATATTGCTGGTGAAGTACCAAGTTTGCAAAGGCAGGAGCTTATGTGGCTCAGGGGCTCATGTGGCTGGGGAACTCATGTGGCTCAGGGCCTCATGTAGCTCAGGAGCTCATGTGGCTCAGGCAGGTACAGGACTGAGCCAAGAGCGACTGCTCTGTGAATGTTCTGCCTCTGGATTGGCTCCAGAACATCTGGAGACATTCTGGACTGCAGAATAGAACCCTTCGGTGACTTGCACTTTGCTGATCCTGCTGTAGCTTTCATGGGGTGAGTATTTGCTATGCACAAAGCAGGCAAAATACTCTCTGCACAAAGGTTTGGCTCTAATCTGGACTGTGATCCCCAGAGGCAATGTTGTCTTTCCACGCACTTAAGATAAGAGACACAGGGCTGGTCAATGGGATGGAGCCAGGGCTTGGGGCCAAACTGCTTTTGGCCACCCAGGAACCTGTGATCTGAGATGCCTTGGTTTGGAGCTTCTCAAGGGTGGGCACATACCCTCCTGTCTGTCACTCCCTCTGCCCAGGGCTAGCTCAAAAAGGAAGCCTAGGAGCCACCTGAATGGTAACCAAGAGTAATGAGTGATTCACTGCCCTGCGTGCCTTGGAGGATGAAAGAGCTGCTTTAGGTCACTGTCATTGACCCATTGGCCTATCCTCCTCCTGTCTGTCACTCACTCCAACTAAATTATAAGGTCCACAGAAATGTACAAGCCAGGAAAAGGACTTTATCAGGCCTTATGGAGTTTTCATTTTACTTATTTTACTTTGTTTCTATTTTGAGACATTAGACAGGGTCTTACTACATAGCCCAAGCTGGCCTAGAACTCATGACCCTTTAGCTCCAGCCTCCCGAGTGCTGAGATTATAGGTGTGTACTGTCATACCCAACTGTAGTCAAGTCTCAAGGAAGGAGTTCAAATCTAGGGGAGATTGCCAGTTCGTAAGTAAGGGATCTGGAAAATTCCACTGCAGGAGGCCTTTGGGGCCCCTGGTGAAAACCAGTGCACGTGAGGAATCATGAAAGATGCAGGCTGCAGAGGAGAATGGTGGAGAATAATCTTGGGGAGGCTGCCAGGGCCTGACCACGAGGGCTCTTAAAAGTCAAATAAAGGGGCCTTCCTTTGCCCAATGACAAAATGTGGCATGGTCAGAGTGTTTTAAGGGAGCCCCTGGACTGCAGAATGGGAGGCAGTCGTGCAGACACATGGTGGGAGGCAGGATACATGGGAAGGGCTGCTGTATCTAATACTGGGGAGGTAGCATCTACATAAGCATGGAGCTAGGGATACAGGATGCTGAGTGCCGTCTCCCACACCATGCATGGCAGAGCACAGACCTTGGCTCGGGCAGATAGACTTGATGCCACAGCCTACCACTGCAGTTTCTTGGCTCTATCTACCTGTTCTCCGAGTGAGCTTGGAAACATCTCAGTATTGTCCTATTCTGCAGATGAGGTTCCAAGGCCCTACAGGGCTGAGTAGTGCCTGGATCCATAGACTGCTAGTTTGTCAAACAGAAGCCAAATATGGTGCTTCTGGGTTGATAGACCAGGAATGGGCTGGTAGTCATATTAACTCAGAATGTACTAAATGATTTGTGTGGATGCCATTGTCACCCCATTTAGAGAAGAAGACACTGTATCTTAGAGGCTGAAGCACCATGCTTCAGATCATGTACTTAGTGTATGCTGGTCTGGGATCTTAAGCTAGACCCCAAGGTTGTCTGGCTTGCCTGGCAGCTCATGAAGCAATGAGGTACAGAACACACTACATTCTGGATGGCTTTTCCCTCAGAGCTTTACATGATGGAAGTTTGGACCCCCAAGTTATAGTAGTGAGAGGTAGTGATCTTTAAGGGGTGGGTCTTGGAGCAAGTTGGGTTTTACGGGAGAGGGTTGTAGGATTGTTATGAAAAAAACCAATCTTTCCCTCCCTTCCTCTTTCCTCTCTATTTTCCTCCTCCCTCCCTTTCTCAAGGCTCTTAGCAGAAGCCAAAGCCACACTTCTATACCTCCAAAATCATGAACCAAAATAAATGTCTTCTATTTATAAACTAACCAACCTCAGGTATTTTGTTTCGTAGCAACAAATAGACTAAGATATCAGGAAAAGGGAGTGTAATAGGTGGGTAAGGGGGACAGTAGAACATGCTCTAATCTGGCTCTAACACTCACTCTGTAACTTTGGGCATATTCCTCTCTGGACCTTCTGTCTGCCTTGCACTGGTCTCCCTGCAGGGTAGGTGAATGGGGTTAAGAGGACAAAGAGGGGGTGACAGCCATGAAGGGAGGTCATGAGATTCAAGCTCCTGTTAGGCGGTTGAGAGCAAAGCTGACTCCAGTTTGGAGAATTTAGGCTGGGCAGGAACACTGTAGCACGTACTGCCACTAAATCCTTGCTGAGTTTAGCATCTGGGCAGCCCAAGGGTCTCAATGAGTACAGAGGTATCTGAGCCTCAGGGACGTGGGGGAGGTGAAGAGGCACAGGGTGCTGAGTCAACTGTTTTGACTATCCTCCTGCCCATTCTCTGAGGGAAAGAAGGGGAGGAGGCGAGGACATAGATCTGACTGATGGCTCCTGTCACAAAAATTCTTAAGGCATTTATCACAAGGAAGTCTGGACTCAGCAGAAACTCTTTCACAGTAGACATAGACAGGGTAGCCATGCAGTCAGTGGAGGGAACATGATTCAGGCACCACCTTTCTCTATTTCCGTGGAGACTTTGAGAATGTAAAGGACAGAGTTTGTTGACTCTTTTACACCTTTTCCCCAATGTCTTGAACTGAATCTCAGCTCACTTACTGATACTCAGCCATGAAACAGATATTTCAAGAGATGGATGCAAGGATGTCAGAGGGCTGGGCAGTTCAGAAACATCTTGGAGAGGACATGGACAGAACCATAGAGAGTTGAGTCCTAGAAGAGCTCTGGGAGGAGGGTGCACTCCAGGGAGGAGTGGGAGTGTTGCCTCAGACAACAGGTGAGGGAAGGCTACTTGCTGTTCAGGACTCTTACAATGGGGCCATACCTCTATAGGAAGTCAACTGATGTCACATCAAAGCCTGTTTGTGATATCAGGAGTGGGGGCAAATTATGGAAGAATTATAGAGAATGATTCTCTAATTATGGAAGAATAAAGTATAATTCACTGATTCTCTGTTAATTGACCCAACTAACAAATTATCTAGGTAACCTCTCAGCATCTACTTAGGAATCCACTTAGGAATCTACTTAGGAATCTGTCTATCCATTTACCCATCATTCATCCATTCATCAGTGTATTTCTCCATAAACACATCTCTTTACCCATCTACCCACCACTCATTTGTTTATTTGTTCATCTACCCATCCATCCACTCATCAATCCTTCATCTACCCACCTATGACCAATCCATCCACCCATCACCTATCATCCATTCATTCATCTGTTCACCATTCATCTGTGTATCCACACATTCCTTCATCCACTCATTTACCTACCCGTATACCTATATATATCCACCCATCTACCCATTCATCCACCCACCTACCACTCATTTACCCATCCATTATCCATTCATTCATGCATCCATCACCAATACTTACCAAGTGCTTATTCCATACACATGCTAGCCTTGCAACATAATAAGAATCAAATTGATAAGAACTTCTCAAACTGGACAGAAAGAGTTCCCCAACAGATGTTTTGGCATACAGAAGAGGAGATTCAGTGTGTCATGGAGTTTCCTGGTCTCACTTGAGCACAACAAACTCTGCTCCCATCTGCAAGTCAAAGTTAACTAGAGATCGCTCCACTGCCAAGTAGGTTTTCAGCCACTATGTTCAAATATAACTGGGAAAATATATGTGACCACCCACAAGTGCTTAATGATTCTCTAAACATGAGCTCAGAATTTATTCTATTTAGACACATCCTGCCTCTCACATAAACACATCAAAAGGAGCTCAGATGTCCTTCCATATACCTGAATCCCATATCTTTGTCACTTGGTAATATTTTATTTCTGGATTGCAGAAATATTTATTCACTGGCTGGAAGTCCACTGAGCTTCTTTCCCTATTCCTGAGCCAGGCGCTGCTGTGGTGAAGGATGTACTTGTCTAGAGCCCACACCTGCTCTCAATTCCCTGCTAGATTCATCACTGGCCCCAGTACTTCCTTCTTCTCTTTCAACCCATCTAGATTTGGCTCCATCTCCTCTCCTTTTCACAGTGCTGAGGATTGAACCCCAGGCCTTGTACATCCTAGGCAAGCACTCTACAGCTGAGCTCTATCTCCAGCCCTGAGAAGCCAGGTTCCTGTAACACTGGTAGAGTCCCTGAGTATGCTGGATAAGTGTGGAACTGGGTTGAGAAGCATCTGTAGGGATGGGGGTAAGGGGACTGGCTGGGCCCACCCAAATTCCAGAGGATTAGCTCCAACCTGCCAGCTTGCATCAGGAGACTTAGAATCATGACAGAAAAACAGCTGTTTACTCAAACATGGAATTTCCAGGAGCTCATGAATATTTAATCCGTAAAATGTTAAATTCACCAATGCAGCAGATGACCACCAGCTGTCCCATGTCAGGAAAGAGAAGAATACTGGTGACTGTGTGGAGACCACGTCACCTACAGGCTTCTGTACTGCAAAGGTCTTAATCCCTTGAGTAAGCCTAGACTTGTGATGGCTGAGGCTTTCTCAAGTACTGTCTTCTGCCTCAGAGCCCAGACTGAGGCGGCTGACTTACGAAGCTGCTTTATCAAAGGTGTGTATCACTGGATACTGCCCATCAATCCTGTCATATCTAGTTTCCTTTACATTGCTGTGATGAAATACTCTGACCATGAGAAACTAAGGGTGGAAAACATTCCTTTCATCTTATCCTTCCATTATTGAGGGAAGGCACGGCAGTAAATGGAGGCAGGAAGTTGAAACAGAAACCACTGCTTACTGGTTCACTTACAGGCTTATACTCAGCTAGCTTTCTTGTATAGTAGAGGACTACTTGCCTAGGAATTGTGCCACCTATAGTGGACTGGTCCCTCCTATATCAATTAATAATTAAGTCAGTCTCCTACAGATGTTCCCACAGGCCAGGCTGATCTAGACAATCCCTCAAATGACTGTAGGCTCTGTGACAGATGCTAACTAGGACAGAAACTCAATGTAAAACACATTCAAGATATGAATATCATAAAAATCACTGTTTTCCCTAAATAGCTGATGCACAGAAACAAACAAACAAACAAAAAACCTTGGCTCACAATTTTTTGGCCCATGCCTATGATCCTAACATTCAAGAGGCAAGTGGTTAGGGAACCAGTTCAAGATCATTCTCTGCTACACAATGAGTTTGAGGCCATCCTGGGCTATGTAAGACATTATCACAAACACTCAAAAGAAAAACAAAATGTGAGCAAACAAAAGACCATGGGAACCACATAACTGATTCCTCTTGCTCCTTCTGCTTTGGACCCCAGGGCACTCAGAAATATTCCTGTCACTGATGTCAACAGGAGCAGAAACTGGCCTTTCCTCATCTTGCTAATTAGCACTATGTAAGAAAGAAAATCTGGTCATTTTTGAGTCAGACTGGGTCTGTGTAGATACCACGACATCATTTGCTATCATAGAGGTGAATAATCACCTTGACATGGGGTTACTGCTTGTCCCCACCTCCACCAAAAAAATTAAAAGGTCCAAAATCTTTAGGGAGAGGAAGTCCTCCATGTGGTAAATACAGTGATTAAACACTTGGTTAGTGACACTGGCTTAATACTTAATGTCCTCATCTCTCAAATAAGGTAATTATGTGTGAAGGTGTTTCTGTGAATTGCACAAAACCATGTAAGTAGGTTATATAAGCACTCCATAAATGCAACCACAAGGGCTGGACATAACTGTCAGAATACCATTTTAATGACGCACTTGAACAAAGAACAGTGAGAATGTGTGGACTTTTTCCATGGGATTGCTTCCAACAGTTCCTCACCTTGTTTGGCAGTCTGAATGGGACAGGTTGTGAGAGCTAACAGTTTCCCTACTACTGTGAATGAAAGAGTATAGTTTACTTAGAATGCTATTATTTAAGCAGTGGTCTCAGTGATGAGTAAACAGGGCTAGTTGACACACCAGCCTTAAGTTGTGGCCCTGAGTGCAGCAAGAAATTGGTTAGTAGGCTATCTGGCAACTGAACAGGGTCAGCTTTGAAGGCCAGTGTCTTAGCTAGGGTTTCTATTGCTATGAAGAGACAGCATGATCACAGTAATGCTTATAAAGAAAAATGTTTAGTTGGGGCTGGCTTTCAGTTTCAGAGGTTTAGTCCATTATCATCGGGGAAGCATGGTGACATGCAGACAGACATGGCGCTGGAGAAGGAGCTGAGAGTTCTACATCTTGATCCATAGGCAACAGGAAGTGAACTGAGTCTCACACTGGATGTAGCTTGAGCACATGAGACCTCAAAGCCTGCCCCTACAGTGACATACTTTTTAAAACATGGGGACACTACTCCATCAGGGCCATACCTCCTCTTAGGGTCATTCCCTATAGACCAAGCATTCAAACACACGAGTCTATAGGGGCTATACCTTTTCAAATCACCACAGCCTGAGAGGCCTTCCAAATCTTCAAGGGTTCGTTACTGCCTGGAATTCAGTGGAGTAGAGTCTGGGCCTCTTAGGCTGATACAGCCTTTACTTCTGTGCAAAGAGATGTAAGTTTACTGAGAACAGAAAACAAGGGCAGTTTGGGGAGTCAGCATTTTCTCTAAGCCTCATGCTTTGAAGTCATCAGCAGAGAAAGTACATGAGCTTACTATCTCGAAGCATTTGAGTACAACCTCTGACTGTCCTTTGAGTGGACACTGAGCTACGTGGACACCAGACAACGGTATGGAAACTGCAACCACAAAAGAAAAATCCAAGTAGAAACATCAGCAACTGTATATTGTAGTAGAAACTGATTTTTTACAGCCTTTGTTCAAACCCATGTCCTAAAGAACTGGACAAGTACGGCATAAAAAGTAAAAATCCATAGTTACTATATTATCTAAAATGTTCAACAAATGCACAAACCAAACAGAAAACAAAGGAAACAGGAAGATGGGAGTTGTAGAAAATATCAAACAAAAGAAAAAGCAGGCAATAAAAACTGTTTGTGAGTATTCTCAGGTATCAGACTGGATAGACAAAATCTTTAAGGCAACTATAAATATGTGTAAGTCAATAAAGAAGTTAGGTTTGAAGAGTCTAAGGAAAGTATTACAATGTTCCAAGGACTAGAGGATCCTGGTGAATCATAATAGAGAGCTAGGTGGAGCCAGGCAAGGTAATACACACCTGCATCCCAGCATGTGGGAATTAAAGGCAAAAGGAACAGGAGTTTAATGCTATCCTCAGGGTTATAACGTCCTCTCTATGGGTATGACAAAACACAACAGCTCTCATCAATAGGAACTTAGAGAGGAAACGTTCATTTCAGGCTAAATCCATCATTGAGAGAGGGCAGGGTAGGAACTCAAGAAAGAACTTGAAGTAGAAACCTGAAGCATGCTGTTTGCTTACTCACAAGCTCACACTTAGCTTTCTTTCTTATGTAGCCCAGGATTACTTGCCAAGGGTGCTTCCCATAGTGGGCTGGATCCTCCTATCTCAAATGATTTAAAGTTTTGTCAAGTTGACAGGTAAAGATAACTAGGACACCCAGTTACATAGTTCAAAGCCAGCCAGGGATACAGGAATTTTTTTTTTTTTAAAGCCAACTGGAACTCAAAAGACAATGATAAGAAACCATTAGAGGAACTCATCAGGAAATTTAAAATGATAAATAACTGGTAAACCTGAAAACAAATCAACAGAATGTCATCCAATGTGAAGAATGGGAGGGGGGAGGTGTGGAGGGGGAGAGAGAGGTGGAGACAGGGGGGGAGACAGGGATGGAGAGAGAGGGGGAGAATGAGGGAGAGAGGGGGGAGGAGAAGAGGGAGGGAGAGAAAGGGGGAGAAACTGAACAGAGCCTCAGGATCTTACAAATTTCCCCCAGTTTGGCAGCCTACTCTACACAGCCAAGACATGCAGCAAATCCCAAGTAGAATAAACACAAAGAGACTCACTTCAACATGTCAGTCATAGTACTGAAGGCCAAAGACAGAGAAAACATGGAAGCACATACAGGGGAAACCAATAATGACTCGTGGTTAATGGCTAATAAGAAACCATGGAGCACCCGAAATGGTAGAGCACAGTCAAGCTAACATTAAATAAGAGTACTGTATTAGCAAAACTCTCTCAAAACTGAAAACAAATAAGAGAATTTCCAGATAAACAGAAGCAAGAGGTTTTGCCGTTCACAGATTTGTGCAAGAGACACTGAAGCTGAGGAAGAAAGAGCAGCAGGGATTGGCTCGATTCCACACGAAGGAGGAAATGCTAAGTTTTGGCCAGGGTAAACACACAGGTAATTAGACAAGATTTTGTAAGTATATTCTATCTCATTTATTCTCCTTAAAATAATGTACTGATGTGTTTGTATGTGTGTCTGTGTGTAAGTAAGCAGATATGGTGCCTATGGAAGCCAGAAGAAGGCACTGGATCCCCTGGAGGTCACAGGTACTTGTGAACCACCTGATGCTGGGAACTGAACTGGTTCTTTGCAAGTCCTGTAAACTACTGAACCATCTCTTTAGCCCCTCACTTCTTTCCCTAGCTTCTTTAAAAATACATAAGGTTGTATAATTATTAAATTATAATGCCATTTTGATATGTTCACATCATATATAGATGCAGTAAATATGATGATAAAAGCACAAACATGGGGAAGATGCATTAGATCAAAGTCTCCCTATTTTCCTGGATTAAGTTACTACTATTCTGAAATAGGTTGTGATACAGAAAGAGACATGTATAACCCTCAGAGCAACTACTAATAGAATTTTTTAAA
Organism: Phyllotis vaccarum; assembly: GCA_033318265.1. Taxonomy (NCBI): domain Eukaryota; kingdom Metazoa; phylum Chordata; class Mammalia; order Rodentia; family Cricetidae; genus Phyllotis; species Phyllotis vaccarum. The sequence goes on along the minus strand of JARWLC010000008.1, from coordinate 104,260,551 downwards.
ATCTCAGAAGGATACAAGCAATAGATTAAATATATTTACTTTATGGCAAAGAGGTAAGGAAGAATACATGGACAAAAGAGACATGAGAAAAAAGAAAAACACATTCAAATGCCCCTTGTACTATTCCATTATTTATAGTTTTATTAGTTTGTGTCTGTAAAAACATATGGGTGGATTAATTACTTAAGCAATAGAGAGTGCCAGAGTAAATTAAAAGGCAAGGCCAACTATACACTGACCGCAAGAAACACATTTTATCCAGATTTAAGAAACAAACAGGTGAAAGTAAAAGAACAGGAGAAGAAATACTATGCAAGTAGTTGACACGATTTTTTGTTGTTGTTGTTTGTTTTTCAAGACAGAGTTTCTCTGTGTAACAGCCTTGACTGTCCTGGAACTTGCTCTGTAGACCAGCTGGACCAGAACACAGAAGACATTCACCTACTTCTCCACGCCGAGTGCTGAGATTGAAGGCATGCACCACACACTGGCTGGCATGTTTTTATTTTTAAATTCCTATTTAATTAATCTGTTCTCTCTGTGTGTGCATACACACACATGCCACAGCACGCATGTGGAGGTCAGAGGACAACCTGTGGGAACAGGTTCCCTTCCTCCATCATGTGGTCCCAGGATAGACTGTCAGGCTTGGTGGCAAGAACCTCTACTCAATGGGCCATCTCACTGGCTTTAGTTGGCATAATTATGTTAATTTCAGACAAAATTTAATTTAAGGAAAGAAATATTATTGAGGACAAGGACATTTCCTAGTGCTAAATCAGTATACCAGTAAGATATAACTGTCGGGTGCATGTACCAAGCAATGGGCATGAAAGAGAGAGAATATAATCAGAATTGAAAAGTCACGGGGATTTCAATGTCCAGGCTCAGTAAGTCATACAACAGCTATCTAGAAACTTAGCAAGGATCAGAAGGCTTGAAGCATGCTAGCAACCAGCTTGACATAATTGATTAAAGAATACTTTGCCAGTGGAAGATTGCAGTTCTATACAAGCACATATGGGGCACTCTTTGGAATGTGTAGGTCATAGCACAAGCAGCAATAAATTCAGAATGACTGAACTGTACAAAATGTGTTCTTTGGCAATAATGTAATTAAAGTGGATACCCACAAGAGAAAGATACATGAAGAATGTCCCACCATCTCTTCTAACCCCTGTACACCTTTACACATAGGGAAGAATTATAGCTCCCAAGGTGGCTGGCCCTGCTGGAACAGGGCTCTGAGACATCTGAGTCTGGAACACATTAAAGATGATATAATGTTGTCTCCTTTATCCATAGAAGTTCCCCTAGTAACCGCACACAGGTTAGCAGTATACTATAGGTAATATATCATTAGTAGGAAGAAAACTAGGCCAGGCCAAGTTACAGAGCAAGAGCAAAAGTCATGGGTTCAAATCCTACCTCTGCCTCTGGTTAGTGGTGGCTACTGAGCTTCTTGAGCCTCTTGCATCTGTAAAATTGGAGTCCTGTCCTCTGATGTAAAAAACATCGTCTAACAGGATGCCTGGCTTCTAACAGGTGCTCAATATATGGAAATTAAACCTTAATTTCCTAGATGCAGATCTAAATGTGAATGGTTGTCAGGCATGGTAGCACACACTTTTAGTTCCAGCACTCAGGAGGCAGAAGCAAGAGGATCTCTGAGTTTGAGGCCAGCCTCGTTTACAGAGTGAGTTCCAGGACAGCCAGGGCTAGTCAGAGAAACCCTGTCTTGATAAAAACATCAACTGTAGGAAAACCAAACAAAAATAAACGTGAAGGGCAAAACCGGAAGAGGAAAAGACGTATCGATATCTTCATGACTTTAGATCCCTTAAGTAGGACATAAAAGGTCCTAACCATTAAAAATGCACACTGGGTCTGTTTTTAAGTGAAGAATTCTGATAAGAGTTTGGGCCTAAGAGTGGGAGGGGCGGGAGTGGGTTGAAGGATTGCCCAGGGCCTGAGATGTGAACAGGGTCAAGATCACGTCTGAAGTGGGCAGGCATGCTGAAAAGAGACTTCTCCAGTACATCCTATCATTAACAATGTGTCTCCGCTGTACAACACTTCTCTGGGCTGTTTGTCTACTGGTTAATAGATCCCGGGAAACAAAACAATCCTTCTGCTCATCTCCACAGAACCATCCTTTTTCTATGATTAGCTTTTTACCCTAACAGGGTTTGTTCTTCTCTGGATACACAAGCGATTAGTCATACCACCCATTTCAGCAGCTCAGTGTCAAACAGCACTGACAGCCCAACACATCTGTGATGGAACAGGAAAATCGATTTTAAACCTAGGCTTCATGATCATGGAGACAACCCAAGACAGCCTTTCTTCAATGATAAGCAAAAGCCCCACACAAATCCTTTTCAGATGGAAATATGCAGTTCTCAGCACAGCTGACAGGAAGTGTGTGCTGTTTACGGCTCACAGCACCAGTACCTCTGGTACCTCCCACTACCTGTCTCAGTGTTGACTGGGTAGCTTCAGGACCCCACTCCTGCAGCGGAGAGGCATGTTTCTGGTTTCTAACTCAAACTGACAAACAGACCCTGGTGGTGATATATATTTAATAAAAATGGTCTGGAATATTAGAGCACAGAGTCATCCACAGCCACAGGGAGCAGTGACCCACACCTTTAATCCATCACTATGAGTTCCAGGCATCAGGCAGTGGTAGCACCCGCCTTTAATCCTAGCTCTAGGAAAGCTGATTCAGGAACTGAAGTAGCTGGGAGGGGAATGAAATATTAGGAGAGAAGACAGGACTTCTTCCCTTCACCTGCTGCCCTGTCAGTCTGAGGGCTCATGGAGATAGAATCTACCCCATTTGGCCTGGGGAATTGGCTGGGTGAGAAGTGGCTATGGTTTGTTCCCTGCATCTCTGATATTTCAGCTTTTCCCCAATATCTGGCTCCAGGTTTTATTATAACACCAAACAGAATTCACGCCATAGTCCCCCCCCCCCCCCCCAATTTGGTTTCTATTTGTCTTTGCAGTCTCACTTCCAGCAAAGCCAATGTCAAGCGAGAAGAGGGTAGGTGCTGTGTGCCCCCTTTGTTCCAAATGTGCTTTATCAACTTGCTGTACCCGAGGCATTTGTGAGAAGACAATTGTATAGAGCTGGTCCTTTCATTTCTTAAATCCCAGTTTAGGAGCTAAGGAAGTAAAATCTGACATGGGAACGACAGCTAAACATTTGCTCACCCAGGCTGGCAGCCTCAGCCCTCTATTCTGCTGAAGTCTAGTGTTTTTACTTAACATTCAGTATAATTTATATTTTAAAAGAACTTAAAGAACACCTGCCAGGTTTCTGAAGATACGATTTCAGCTGTAAATTATGCACTGTCTGGGCCAGTGGTAGTCATGTTGTTGTAGATAATTGGATTTTATGCTTGGCAGACAGGCCAGCACATCACTACTCCAGGTATAATTGATCATCTCATCCTGCGCAACACCACTGTCCCCACTGTTGACAGTGTGCTGCTGGCATACTATGCATATGTAACGGCCACATGTCCTCACAATATCGGGTTAGTTGTAAATATTTTAAAGTATTGGGGACCCCTCTTTACCTTGAAACGTGGGAAATTTTTCAAAAAACTTAAATTATTTCATGCGTGCTCTCTTAAATGTTATATACATGTATTTGCTGAAATCTGAAATGTCAGTAACAAACAATAAAGCCTCTTCCACAGTGTTATTATGAGACTGAAAGTACTCATTCAGCATGGCTTTCAAATTTGTAAAATTTTATTCTTGGAAGAGCAGTGATAAAATCCTCTGCTCTTAAGGAGTACAAGAAGGTATTTCATAATCTCATGTTCAGTTAAATCTGCATAAACTAAATAATTACATATATAAAATTTAACCCACATTTTATGATTAAAAAGTAGGCATGCTCTTATAACCCAAAGATACCATGATGAAAACCAGAGGTAATCCCAAGATAGGAAGATTTTTTTTGCAACTCTATGTCCAGCTGAGGAGTTATTAACAATATATAAAGAGGGCCTATACACGAGTAATGGAAGCACACCCTAGAAAATTAGGCAAAAGACTTGAGAGGCTCTTTTAACAAGAGAGTGTTCAAAGTACTATACTAAGTCACTGGAAATTCCAACTGAAATCACCATGCACTATCTGTTTGCTACTTGAATAGCTGACAATCTTAGCATACACCCACTGTTGTCAGGGTGTATAGTGATCTGCTGAGAGACTATACACCCTGAGAGACTAGCTGGGAACAGCCACTTTGGAAGTGTTTAGCTTTTACCTATGAAAGATAGACATATGTACATCCTACTGTCCAAGCTTCCATTCCTAGGTGGGATGCCTTTTCTTTATGTTCACCGAACTGGACAGTATAGCGTGGTGGCCATGGACAGCTAATTAAAATGTAAAGATCCAGCTCTTTAGTTGCACTAGCCACATTCTGAATGCTCAGTATCTACATGTGGCTTGGGCTATTTATACTGGACAATGAAGATAGAGTTTGGTGTAGGGGCAACACTAATTTGTGGTTTCCACCAGCACAGGATAGTGAGTGGAGCTGCTTAGACTGTCTCTCAGAAGGAGCATGCTCAGCTCCTGAAAATTCCTTGAGTTGTACCCTGTCTGTGGTGCGCCTTTCTGTATGCACACTCCTGCTTTCATAGAAGAAAAGAGGGGAAGAGAGAAGAGGGAGGAAGGGCAGGAGGAGAGGAGGGATGATTGTAGAAACGGCAGGAAGGAGGGAAGGAAAGAGGAAAGTACGAAAAAAGAAAAATAAAAGACAGAGGAAGAAAGGGTCAGACGGCCAATTTTCACGATCTAACTGCTCCCACCGATTGGCCATTTGCTCATGAGAACCCTAAATGTTTCTAATTACTGGCTCTTGATGGCTGACATTTCTGCTCGAGAAGAAATAAAGAACATCCCCAGACTGAGCAGATTGAGAGAGGTGCTCTATCCAAATATGGATACTCTGGTACCCAAAGCTTGAAATGGGATCAAGGTCGCTCTAGCCAGGAGCTGAAGGTAGGTTTCTCTGGCGTCCCTGGCCTTTCGGGTGAGGATGTGTGTGTGTGTGTGTGGGGGGGAGGACCTTGCTGTGACAACCTTTGTCTCTTGAAGCAGCTCTGCCATGTCTCTTTCAAAGGAGTCTGGTCTTCTCACCCTGGACTCAGAGTTGGGGACTCTCTCCGTGGGCACTTTCTCCCTTTCCTGGGCAGCTGCAGTTAATGCACAGGCAGGGTACCAAAGTGGCAGTCACTCCCGTGCTCTGTGACCTTAATCCAGCTGCTTCTCTCAGTTTCTATGCGGTGAGAGGGGTTAGGGCAGAGTCCCTGGAGGAACAGGTCCTGCAGAGGGCTTATATGTAGCCTACTTTACAACCCTTGAGGAGCTGGTCTGGACAAGGGTGGGATGGGTGGGAAGATGGAGGTTGAGGGGGGGACTCCTGACGACAGCCTGCCAGAGTCAGGGAGGAATCAGCCTTATTGAACACAGTCCAGTGTTGGCTGAACCTGACTCCTTCAGACCATCACTACTCCAACACCTCACCCTTCAACCCTTTCCTGCTGAAGACATGACATCCAGGGATGCAGGGCCAGGAGGCTAGGTGGGTGGGGGCTGGAGAAGGGCTGTGGAGGGTGCTGAGCAGGATGAGCTCCTCAAACCCTGCAGAGGGAGGTCCCCTCAAGCTTCAAGGAAGAGGGGGTGGATTCAGAGAGCAGCCTCTGGAAGCTGATGGGTTGGAGACTCAGAAGGGAGGCAGAGACTCTGGGCAGGTGGTTTTCTCCATCCGGACCTGCTTTCTTGTTTCTGAAACAGACACACTGCTCGTGAATGTGGTGATGTCACAGAGGACGGCCAGTCTCTTCTGAGCCCTACACAGTTCTAGTGGAGGCAGAGCCGAGTGCCAAGGTGGCTAACTCATGGGCAATGTGCTTACTCATCCCCTGGCTGAGCACATGCCATCCTCATCCACGAACATGGCTTTGGGTAACAACTCCAGGGACCATACTTCTCTTGGCCAAACCACTAGATGTAGAAATTATTGTGCCTTCTACCAACACAAGACTCAATCTTGAGTTCCTTCTCTTCCCCACTTTGACCTGTCAGGGATCTCATCCAGCGTCTCATCACCGAGCAGCAGCCATACACTGATAGCTCCCCAGTTTACAGCTCCAGCTCCAGCCTCACCCCTGAACTCCAGGCTCATATGTCTACCTGTCCGCCTGTATCTCTTACACAGCATCTTAGACACAGTGTGCTTTCAAATCTGGCTGAGTCCATTCACCAGCTGTTCCAGTTTTCCCAGCTTGACAAATGTCAGAACTATCCTTCCGCATGCTTAGCCCCAAGAACTGCCACTAACGAGTCCTTCTCCCCATCCATACTAGATCCCAACAGCTTCACTTTCCAGTCTGATCCCATGATTAATCTTTGTCCTAGGTCCTCTTCCTACCCCCTGAGTTACATCTTTGCTTCCCAATTTCCTCTCCTTTAGTCCCCCTCCAGCCTCTTCTGCCAAACCAGGGTGATCAAAACTTTTCTCAGCTTATAATCCTCCAAAGATTCATAGGAAACAAAAGCCAGTCTGGCCATGGCATCCAAGGCCACGCATCATCTGGTTGATCATCATCATATGGTAACTCTGGTACCTTTCCTGTATTCTTCAGGCCCCCTGTCCTTCCTATACCGGAATAAGCCACACTCTCTCCCATTTCTCAATTCCATAAGACACCTGCATGACTCAATCTCCCCAAATCCCCTCTTAACAATGTTTATATTTTTGACAGTTGCACGTGTACAGATGTTTTGCCTGCATCTGTCTGTGCACCACATGCTTGCATGCCCTTGGTGGCCAGAAGAGGGATACCTTGGAGTTCGAATTCCAGTTGGTGGTCACCATGTGGGTACAGGGAAATGAACTCGGGCCCTCTTTAAGAGCAGTAAGTGTTCTTAACTGCTAAGCTATCTCTCTAGCACCAGCATTGTCTGCTGAACTCATTCTTTACCTACCACCTCATTCTGCTGGATTTGCTTCATATCACATACATTGTAAACACATACACACACACACACTGTTTAAGCTCATATGAGTATATGCATGTGTGTTCAGATGCCAGAGGTGAACCGGTGCCTACCCTATCCCTTTCTGTCTAATTCTTTGAGGTAAGGTGTCTCATTCAACTTGGAGCTCATTAATTGGCTAGCCAGCCAACTCCAGGGATTTTCTCATCTCTATCTCCCCAGTGCTAGAATTTCAAACACATGCCACCATGTCTAGCTTTTTATTATGTGGGAAAAAGTGGGCTCCCCCTTGCATGCCAATCCAGAAGTGGTTTAGTTAAAACTGAGACCTAATCACCCTCTCTCAGGTCTGACCCCACCTCCATCTAGCGGTAGCATCTTTTACCTCTTTAAGCCTTAGCTTCCTTATGTGTGGAATGGGTATATTAACCCTTCTTTGTAGACCTTCTTCAAGGAAGCGAGGAGGCCACAGGAAATATGGATCCTAAGGCCTTATAAGGGCTTGCCATGCTACCTCTTTCGATCTTTACAGCAGCCCTCTGACACGCATACTTTTATGAACTCCTGTTTTATAGGTGATGAAACTGAGACCCAGGGATAAACAACTGGCTACAGGCCCTTCTCCCTAGTTCTTTGCTCTATCAAGTGATAGACAAAGTTTGATCTTTGGGTAGTACTAGTACCAGTGTGTGTTTAGAGTGGCTGAGTTTACATCCAGGCTGGTTGGGAAATAGTTCCATAATTAGTTAGTGCTGTCTGCTCTGGACACAGAAATGAATCGAGGAGTGTGCTCCATTCTGTCTCTTCTTGCTCTCAAAATCCTTCCTTATGTCGGTGGCAGAGATAACTGTGACAAGCAGAAAGAGCTGCTGTACTTTAAACTGTGAACGTCCTCCAAAAGTCCGTGTGCTGATGATGCGAAGTGGTAAAAGCCACTTTGGGCCTTGCAGAAGGAAGTTATGTCACCAGAGATATGCCTTTGGAGAGGATGCTGGGAATCCAAGGGTTTCCTTGCTGTCAAGAGACAGATAGGCTTCACCCATCACACACTTTTTGCTGCGATGATCTGCGTCATCACAGAACCAAAGCATCATGACCATTTGATGATGAGCTGAAACCTCCCAATCATGAGCCACATAGCCTTGTCCTCCTACGTTAATAATCTTTTGTCACAGCGACAGAAAGCTAACACAGGGTCCAAATCCCAAGTTTATCCCTGGAGCTCCACCTTGTTTTTCCATCTCCATCAATAAAGACATAGCTGTTACTGACACAGGCAGAAGGATGGTTTCTGAGCCTGATACGATGCTCAGTCCTTCCTGTATTCCCTCAAATCTGAGCACCAAACTGTAAGATTTCACCATGTCTATTTCAAAGATGAGCAAGCTGAGGGTTTGGGAAGATGGGTATTTGCCCTAGCTCACACGCTGGCAAACATCAGGGCTGGGATGCTCACTCCAACCTAACATCGCCCTCACTTTGAGGGGGAACCGTAGGCATAGGGGGCCTTGTCAGGCTGTGATTCCGGCCAGACCTTGGACAGCCATCATGAACTTGACAGTGGTGTGCTACATGACTTCTCCATAGATTGTGGGGCATGTCTCCCCCTCCTTCATTTTGCTTTGCTACAAGTTTAGTCCTCAACTCCTCCTTAAAAGCCCCATGTTATCTGTCCCCAGAGGCCATAGGGAAGCAGCTTGCCCCCACCACACAGAGAGCTACACGGTGCTACCATCTGCTAGATGACAATGAAGAGGCTGTGTGGCATCTGTACATAGAGCCTGGGTCCGCAGGGAGTCCTGGGCTGATCTGCCCAGCAAGGGACAGATGGAACCCCTCCCCCCAGCCTTCCCAAGGAACACCAGACACCCATACTCAGAGCTCCAGGCAAAGCCTCTGCAGGCTGGGAAAGGCTCACAAACACGACTTCAAGCAGAGCAAACTCCATTTCCTCTTGTAGGTATGGGGCCAGAGAACCCCCAAGTTTCCTCTTTTCTGTCCTCACTGCCTTTCTGCCTAGTCTTTCAAGGTTCCAATGGGGCTGTTCCTGAGAGCTGCTGCTGGTGCCCCACGAGGGACAGAGAGGAGCCAAGGGTTGGCAGGCAACAGACTTACAGCCCAGCCCTTTATGACTAATGTCTGCCCAGTTCCCAGAAGGCCAGAGAAGTATGCCACATCACCCGTGTCCGCAGGTGCTGGCACATCTGTTTTCACGGGTGGCTTGGCACTATTTCTACTGGCACCTTCCCCTCCCACACCAGGCAGTCATGAGCCGTCCCCTCTCTGTAGACTCCACAGCTCTGACTCCTGGTTCATGCCCCTGTTCGGGTGCCATCTTTTTCAGCCTTTTGTTTTGTTTCTAGAGACAGGGTTCGAGCTGTACCATAATCCTAGAGTTAGGATTAAAGGTGTGAGCTACTACTGCTTGGCTGTTAGACCTTGAATTTACAGAAATCCAGAAAGATGTCTATCTCCTGAGTGATGGGATTAAAGGCACGGATCACCACTCTCTGTCCTTCATTGCTTGATTGTGGGTGATTCTGTTCTCTGATATTCCAGGCTGATTTTCATTAAATATACAATATATCACCACAGAGGCCTTTCTTTGGAATACCTTTGGGCTTGGTTTTCTTTCTGTGGATTGTATTTCTAAACCACAGGGGCCATGGGTGGGGAGATGTGAACAGTCTTATACTCAGAATTTTCCAGGTTTCATGGCTGCAACATCTTTGCACAACCTGGCAAGATAACTGGGTGAGCTAAGAAAGGCATTGTGGTCTCTGCCAGGTTTCTCGCTGCATAGAGCATCTCCAGATTGAAAAAGAAGTGTTAAAAAGAAGGGGCATGCGGCCCCATATGGCCACTCCTGGGGTTCCTCCTAAGAATTTATTTTCTTTATCATTTTTAAGTTTTAAAATTTTGATACAGAATCTCATTCTGTAGTCCAGGCTAGTCTTGAACTCACTCTGTAGCCCAGGTTGACCTTGAGCTAGTGATAATCCTCCCAAGTGCTATGGTTACAGGTGTGCTCTACACGCCTGGCTCCTGGTTTTTAAGCTTCCCTCACCCCAATACTTCCCAAGACCTGGAAGAAGCCAGGATGGACAGCCTGGAAAATGCTGGCCCAGAGGCTACAGCCAGAAGGAGAAGGGCAGAGCAAGGATGAATCTGATTGTGCAGGACAAGGAGAGGGCTTGACCCTGGGCCTGAGCAATAGGGAAAGGCACCCTTTCCCCTCCTCCACTGTCAAAGGGTCCATGACAGACAGGATGGGTGAACAAAGTGGCTGATAGAACCTCCTAGGAGGGGTCAGGAGTCAAGAAGGTGGAAGCCACCAACCAAGTCAGATACAACTGAGCTCTGGAGACCGTGGACAGGACTCAGCAAATGCAAACAGGTGGGGTAGGGGTCTAGGAAAGTAGACAGATGTTGCAATGAAGTAAAGCAAGTGTGCAGAAAAAGATGAGGCAAGTCTCCGGTGATTTTGAAGAAAATTAAAAGGTTGATTGGATAATAGGAGGTAAAGAGGCTCCCTGGAGCCCCACTGTATTCCAAGCCCTTGGAGGCCTAGGGACATAGCTACCCCTTCATCTCAGAAGCAGAGCTGTGTGGCCCAGATAGGTTGGGAGCTTAGAGACTTTCATTTCCCATAGCTGGTGCAGCTCCTCACCCACAATGCTCGATTATGGAGCTATTCATACAACATGCAATTACTAGGCACCTACTGCGTGCCAGGCAATAGGCCTATCAAGTGTCAGGTGGGAGAAGTGGACATTCAAGAATTGCTTTCTCATGACCTATAGTATCTGTGACTATAACCCTGAGTCCTCAGTAGGAGGGGGAGCTGTTTAGAGGCCTTGCCTTCTGTTGGCACAAAAGGCCAGGCTCTCCAGTTCTAGAAAGCCTGTCACACTCAGCATTCCTAGCCTCTGTGGGGATATTTTCAAATATAATAAAAACAGTTGGAGATATCAGAGGGATCTACCCACAGTCAGTCTAGGAGGATCAGACAGAGGTTAACTCATACCTTTAATCCCAGCACAGGGAATATCCCAGGAGTGGTGACCTACCCCCTTGATCCAATCTTGAGTTCGAGGTCATTTTAGTTTACAGAAGGAGTTCCAGGCTCCCAGGCAGGCAGTGGTGGTACTATGCCTTAACTGAGCGAAGAGAGTATTTAAGGCAGGCATAGAAAGACAGAGCAGGCAGAAGAAGCCAGGAGGAGTGAGGCTGAGGAAGCTGGAAGACAGCTGGGTGAGATCTGACTGTGGTGTTTACTCTATTATCTCTGCCTTTCCCAGAGATCTGGCCCTGAGTTTCCTTTATTCATGCAACAAGCCTCCTTTCTCAGTTCCCTTGTCTCACCAGTAGGGAGGGGGTTAGAACACAGCCATACTAGTTCTCTGCAGGGCAGGTATTCCCAGGCCTGGAACAGCAGCTGGTTTGGGACAGGAGCTTTCATTTCCCAGTTCTGTCCCAGCAGTCATAGCAACAGTGATTTGGAGATTCTGTTTGTGAGTCCATCAGAAATAGTCACACCGACCCCTTTCCTCCCCTCCTTTCGGTGGCCAGCACCTGCGGAGCTTCACCCGGCAATGTAAGTGGTGAGGAGCTGCCCAGACTATGATTGAATGCTACCTGTATGGCTCTTCCTTCTCCTTCAATGGCTTTCCCTCACTATCCTAGGAGTTAGACTCTGACTATGGAGAGAGATGTGCTCAATCCAGGACAGCACAGACTAGTGGTAGAAATGTTAGCAGACCTTACTGAGAGGTGAGATGCAAGGTATCGAGGGAGTGACACCACCAAGGTGCCACTTTTGATGTCACCTCAACACACAGAAACAGTTTCTCAACAGGGGATGGGAAGTTAGGCATGCTCTCCAAATTATAAGCAATGCCGGTTTGGGGAGCTCAGGGGCGTCATGAGAGAAAGCAGGTTCCGTTGTGGAACCATGAAGGCGGCCAACCTGCAGGGTCTACCAAGGCTGTTGTCTTGAGTGTCAAGAGGGCACCTGGCTAGTCTACCAATGGAATTCTCACTCCAGAGTCATGAGACTCTTAAAGGCAAAGTCATGTTTTCTTCAGTCAGAGGGGGTTTTCTGGTGAGAGCTATGAGACAAAGGGATGAATTTCCTTAGGGCAGTTAGCCTCAAGGAGCAGTTCTGTAGGACCCAAATACATGAAGCTTTTTTTTTTTTTTGTGGGTATTTAAGTGTAGGAAGAACTTAAGACTTTTGCTTCCCACAGAAACCACACACCATCATCACACCAAAGACCCTGAAAAGGCTGAAGTGGCAAAAAATGTTACCAACATGTCTCATCCAACACTTCTCATAGTTACTTGGCCATGGCTGTTGTGGTTGGGGATAGAATGCATCACTATGTTTCAGAGGAATCATGATCCACAGTTTGGGAACAGAACACATTGTGACTTTCAGCTTCCAGGGAGCCTACTGCAGATGTTAGGATGGCCTGTGTGTCCCTTCCACACCCCAACCCCTAAGTCCTCTACACTAACCCTGGTCAGACTCCCCTCAAACACCCCAATGCCATCTTTCCAACTCCACCCTTTAGTTCTGCAGTAGCTAAGGCCCAAGAGTGATGGACAAGGAAGACACTTACACGGGCAAGGGCGTTTGAAGGACATGTAATCCTTGGAGCAGAACAACGGAGCCAGCCTGCCCACGAGCACAGCTCGGACTTCTTGAGGGGACAGCCCCTCCACTCACCTGTGGAGACACAAACATGGAGGTGATGGGGTGCCTCTAGCTCCCACCATGTCTATAGGATGTGTGCTTACATCACTTAAACTATCACTGGGTGGGGCGGGACTTTATTAATATGTTCCTACTCTGCAATCCCTGGGTTACAAGGTATGGGGTATGGGTACAGGGGTAGGGTGAGTGGGTGTTGGGGTCACAGTGATGTTTGGAGGGGAGAAATCTCTCTTTTGGGTGGACCCTGGGGTGGGATTGTGATGTCATGGAGTGCTACTATGGACTCATTATTCCCACATCTTCCACAGACTAGCATCTCGAGTACCTTAGGGCTGTCAAGGCTGGAAGGATCCTTAAAAACTGGTCCAAAGTCCTTATCTTATAGGAGAAAACACCTAATGGAGAAAAGCCTGCTCGAGGCTTTGTGACTGGCTGCTTTGGGAGCATGTTCCCTGACTCCCAGCTCAAAATGCATCATGATTTTGCTTTAAGAACCAACAGCATTCTTTTCCTCATAATTTTGTTCATAAGAGAATTGGGGCTCAGAGAAGGCTCATAGCTTGGCCAAGATCACAGGCTGCCAACTACAGGCTGGGGTGAGACTCTAGATCTGTTTCTTTCTCATGCCCCCAGCAGCCAGCACATCCCTTTGGAAGGTATCTAATGTATTAGGTCACCAATTTAGAAGTGAAAGCCAGTGGAACGAAAAATGCCCCTTCCCTACCCAAGTTTATTCCCCACATGACCTCTGTGTGACACCTGGATTTCAGTGCTGCTAAGCTATGCCAGGTCACTTTAACACTCTTTTACAAGAGAAACGTTTTCAGAGCAATGTCCTGTCATGCCACTAAAGAGCTGAATCCAGCCAATCCCTCCTTGTGTGTCTCCAAAGGACACAGCATGGGCTTTTGCTTCTTATCAAGAGGCACAGACTTCAGAAACTAAAATGCACTTTAAGGATTTTATTATTATTTTATGTGGATGGGCATTTTGCCTGCCCATATGTCTGTGTTCACCTGTGCCTGCTGCTCTTAGAGGCCAGAAGAGGACTTTGAATCCTCTGGAACTGAAGTTTCGGACGGTTGTCAGCCACCATATAAGTGCTGGGAACTGAACCTGGGACCTCTGGAGGAACAGCTAATGCTATTAATTTCTGAGCCATCTCTCCAGCCCCTTAAAATGCACTTTTGGGGGTGACTGAGTATGACCACAGGTGCTGAGTCCAGGGAAAACAGTCTGCCCCTTCCCTTGGTCTCAGAGGCCATCAGCATCCCTGGGATCATATCATGTGGCCAGAGAGTCAGACCCAGAGGTTCTCAGCCTCACCTTACTTAGAAGCCATTTCCACGTGTGCTTTCTGTTCCAAACAGACACAGTTTGGATGGAGCCCACTGGCTGAGTATATTGCATGGAAACACTGGCATTTCTGTTTAGTAAGTGAACAAGGGAACTGTCTTTAGGCTGCTTTTCTCTTCTCCCTGATCCCTTAAAACTAAATCAATGCAACCACTTCCTGGCATTGACTCTGGCCAAAGCGTGTCACCTCCCTGAACCTCCTGGGAAACCCTGAACAAGCCTTGAACATGCTTCAGGAGAACCCAACATGTGTGACAGGCTTTGGTGTTCATTTGTTCTAAGTTGGAGGAGGAGAAATACAGGATGCAAGATCTGTGGGACACATCTGTAAGTAGTGGCTTGCCACTCACCACTGAACATTATTCAGCTTTCCTATTGTGAACTCTAGGCTGCTCTGATATTCTCTCTTGGTCTCCATAGAAACCAACGGAGAGTTTTGACCTGGGGAGGGAGGGTAGGAGGTGATTTCCCAGACTGCTAAGAGAATCAATTACACACCAGAAGATTAAAAAAGAATTTTAAGGTTTGTGACCTTTGCTTTAAAAGATTACATGTGAAAACTGATGTCTGCATTTACATTTGTGGATGTACAGGTACTATGTCTGTATACACATGTACACACGTGCGCGCGCGCGCACACACACACACGTATGTAAAGGAGGGCATGTGAGTGAGCTGACCATTCATCCTATTGCTTCAGAGAGATCTCTGTGTGCAGATATACATATGTGCACACATGCATGCTTGTGCTTGCCTGTACCTGGGTGAAGGCCAGAAAAAGACATCAGGTGTCCTGCTCTGGCATTATCTACCTTATTCCCTTTAAACATGGTCTCTCACTGAACCTGGAGCCCGCAAGCTCAAGAGATCCTGTCTTTATTCCCTACTCTCAGCTTTGGAGTTTGGCTTTTTCTTCCTCTTCCTACTTCTCTTCCTCTTCCTTCTTTATCCTGGATGCTGGGATCCTAACCCAACCCCTCATGCTTACAGAGAACGCCTTTTATCCACTGAGCCATTTCTCCAGTCCCTGAGAAATCTTTTAAAGACAAAAGGAGTGTGTCGATCCTTTGCTCAAACCCTTTCCACAGCTCCCTTACACCCTTAGGAAAATGTTCAGTTCCTCACTCCAGCATCCACAGCCCTGAGGTCTTCCTAACTCTCTGGCACACTGGCTTAGTGTAGGAGTGTAGTGAGTTCATCCTGAAGGTACTTCCTGTAGTGCTTGCTTTACCTGGGGACACCAGATGCCATGGAGAGGTACAGGTCACCTTCTCTTGAATGGCTTTCCTTAGGGTACTACTTCTCTGGGGCTACCATTTCCTCTCAAGTAGCCTGGAGCCTCTGAGGTGAAGGCTGATGATTTTCAGGGTATGGGGAGAATGGGTGTCTCACAGTCCAGGGCCTAAGGAATTCCTATGGTCAGCAGCTCGAGTAAATAGTCCTATGTGGAAGACTTTGGGGACACTTGGCTCTACACATGTGATTCACATTTAGCCAAACACTTGTTAAATACCACTTAGGGTCACCTGCCCTGTTGGGACAGGACCTTAGGGATGAGGAAAATCATTACAGTTTTGCAGATGAGAAAACAGAGGTTCAAGGAAGACCTGTATACACAGGGGCCTTGCCACCCCGGTAACCTCCAGTGACTTCCTGTAGCATTTCTGGAGATCTGCTGCCCTTGGTGTTCTGGCTAGTTCACTATCAGACTACAGTGGGTCTCTTGGACTTGGGGACTGTTTTTTCTCCCTAGCATACTGTTCCTGGCCTGTCTACTTGGAAAACTCCCATCGTGCCATCAAATGCCAGCTTTCAAGATCTCTTTGTGAAGCTTCCTTCACTGATGGTGACAGATCAGTAACAATGGAGGTGCTTCCCCAGCATATGGATACTCCTGAAGCCAACTATAAATGATCCTAGACACAGAGTATCTTGGGAGCATGGAAGGACAGCATGGTCTATGCACACTAGTATGGGGCTTGTTTTAGAGGACATTTTCAAAAGTACCTGGAATGCTGGGGTAGGCCAGTCTTAACCTGATACTAACATATGGTATCATGTAGAGACAGCCTTCAAGTAATGTTTCACATGCCAAGAGGCAAGCCTTCCCAGTATAGAGTCGATCATCTCCACACATCCTCTTGCCTATTGTGACACAGATGCTTGTCACAGCCAAGGCTACTATTCCCTGCACTGTGGACCACAGTTAACATTTTACAAATAGCCTCTCCCACCCACTCCATCTGGGGTTGCAAGGTGTCCCCTCACATCCCTGACAACATATGGAATGGCTTTTCTTGTTTCTCCTTTTATTTTTTAAGACCAGTTCTCATTTGTAGCCCATGCTGACCTTGAACTAAAGACCCTCCTGCTTCAGCCTTTTCATACTGACTACAGATTGTGTATCACCACACACAGAAGGCCCCATGCATGATAGGCAAGCATTCTATTCATGATCTATATTCCTAGCCTTCAAGAGGGGTTCTTTGGACTCTAAAGAAGCAATAAGACATCCAACCTTCTAGTCTCTTCTCTCCTCCTTCTTCCCACTAGACAATCTCCAAGTGAAACATGGGAAAGCCCTGGAGCATCAGACACTCTGGGCAAAACTTGCTGTAGTACCCAGGAGTAAGTGCCTGGATGCATGGTGTCCATGTGAACAAGTACCCACCTGGGTCCCTGCACGTGAACGGAGACGTAATACAGTGAGGAAAAAAAACTATGGGCAGAGACCATAGTTTTCAGTGCAGGGCATCACATCCTGGTGAATGTGGACCCGTTCGAGGTCACCATTACCCTGCCCGCCCTCTCTCTGAGCCCAGCTTCAGACACTCGGCTTTTTCCTGCTGTGACTCATCTCTGACTGGATTGTCTGGCTGGGAATGCAAGAGAGGGTGGGCGGGCAACACTCCAGGCTTTGAAGTGGCTGAATGTCAGTGTGGCTAGATCACGTCAGTCATTTATGTTCCTGCTCCTGGCATACCTCCACTCTGGGCTTGTGGGACACTCAGACCTGGATAAAAGAGGTGTGAGATCTACTGGGGAATGGTTCCAGTGGAAACTCAGTACCAAGACTGGAGATGGATCCAGGAGACAGCTGCCTCATGGAAGAGGACAACAGACAGGGAAGGACTTTGGGAATGGGCTGGAGCTTGAGCTACGTCATGAAGGCCACGTGACACATCTGGTCACTGATGTCTCATGCTTTCAGCTTACCAGGTCCTCAATATAAACCTCAACTTTACAGAGGACAGTTCTGAGATAGAGAAGCAGAAAAGGGCCTGGCAAGGGGGTGAGCCACTTTGTCCAAAGAGGGTTCCTAGGAAGATTCAAAACCAGGCAACTACAGGGTCAGCTTTTGTTGTTTCTGGGCTTAGGGTGACCCTGAACCACAGGCAATGGGTGAGAGGCCTCTAACTGATTCCATGGGTACCAGGTCTTGGGGGTTGTAGATGGAGTCTGTCTTTAACCACCTGTGTCCACACATACCTTTCCCGCTAAAGGTGGAACAACAGTGGTGATGGTTATGTATTCTAGACGACAGGGGAGACAGCAGAGACAGGTGTGCAGGTGTGGCACTGTACATTTAGAAAAATACAGCTAGAGTGGGCTTTGGTAGGAGGGTGACAGGTGAGCAGAGATAAGAGAAAATCAGCCAGCTGGGTGGATCCCTGGGGGAAGAGGCTCTGGTTGAGCAGAGCAGAGCATTCAGATGCCCTGGGTGGGAAAGTGCAGGTGAGTTTGACAGGCATGTGGATCTGAGATAAGAGGGTGAGAAAGGGGAGGTGGTGATCCTGCTTCTGAGTCTGCTCTGTGTAAGTGTCATAGATAACCTAGCATCCGGCCTGGCCCACAGGAAATGCACAGTGACTACTGAGTGAATAAATAATGCCATCTCACAGGGCTTTGTTCCCTGGGTCTGTGGGTGGGCATGTGGTGATCACTCAGAGCAGGAAGGAAGTGAGAAATTTTCCAGGACTTGGTTGTATGCAATGCTTTTGCAAGAGTGCTATCCACCTCACCCAAGTAGGTCTAACACTAGCAACAGAACTTTGTCCTGCCACAGGAAGGGACCCAGGGAGCCTTCAATGAGGAGGTTCATGTCTTCATAAGTGCTGCTAACTCACACACTATTAATCTTGTGGTTAAAGTCAGGACAATGAACTCAGCAATGGAGGGAAAGGAGAGGGGAGGTCACAATGGCCACATAGGTGGGCAAGAGGCCTTGAAGCTTGCTGCCAGGTGCCTGAGCTCTGATCTTATTAGAGATAGGGTATGTGAGCACCTCTCCTTCTCTGGGCAACATCTGACCACATGTGTGCTGTACTGGACTGGTCAAGATCTTTCTGGAGGTTTTTTGGATCTCTACTTGCCCTAATTTACCAGAATTGCTCCTTTATAGCAATGGTTCTCAACCTTCTTAATGTTTCAACCTTAAAATACACCTCATATTGTGGTAAGCCTCAATCATAAAATTATTTTTTTTGCTACTTTATAACTGTAAATTTGTAATGTAAATATTTTCAGAGACACAGGTTTGCTAAGGAGGTCGTGATCCACAGGTTGAGAATCACTGCTCTACAGGGTCAAATCCCACCACTGTGGCCAAAACAGAGAGGTCTAATGTCCTATGCAACTTCATGAGCTTGGCCATCTGCAAGCTCATCTGGTCCTGCCCAAGAGTACACCAAGGCCAAATTCAGGGCTCGGTGATATCAGAAGAGATCCAGGCAGGCATGAATTATAACAATGAAATACGACATAATCCCAGTGTGGCCACTAATAAGAGAAGATAGATTGAGAAAATTATGGTATGCTGTTATAGTGGGATATTATGTAGCCATGAAATGACATTTTTTTCCAAAAATTTTAATAACATATAGGCTCTCAGAATAATGCTGAATGTAAAAAGAATCCTGATTATTTTAGAAAGGAACATACAGGTTATGGAGGAACTGTGTGTGATCCTTATTTTGTAGAAGAAAATCCCAGTGAAAACATTCACATGCAGCAAAAGATCAGGATGGAAATAGAATACACTGGAGGGATTAAGGAAGGTTTTTCATGTATTTTATATTTTTTTTATGAAATCCAAAATTTTCTACAGTGAAACATATTGACTTTATAATCTGAAAGATCGTACCAGAAAAGAACTTTTTGTGGTAGAAGGAAACTGGATAAAAAGTCAATGCCAGTTTATTGAAAAAAAGCTAAAGATAATTTGCCTTTGAATTTTCTTTTTATTAATAAGAAGTTTTTTTTTAAAATTAGGTCAACATCTAATTTGCTGATAAAAAGGTTCATTAAGACACTTGAAAAATAATCTTATCTTGCGGCATGGAGGATTGATTACAGGGTCTTGTACATGTGATACACATGTTTTACTACAGATCTACATCAACTGCAAACCGTGGATCCTTTAAACATTTATTTTTATTTTTGTTACTAAATAACCCAGGTTGGCACTGAACCCACTCTGTAGCCCAGGCTGCCATGAGCCCATGATTCCCTTGTCTCAGCCTACCAAGTGGTTGGAATTACAGTTTGCATCACCGGGTCCCATAATCTTCCTTCCTTTTAACACTCATCAAATTATCCCAGATACTTAAAACAAGTCTTTAAAAAGAGATTTCTTTTCTGTGTGCCTGTGTGTGTACATGTAAGCTCATTCGTACACATGTGTGTGCCTTGGAGGTCAGAAGAGGGCATGAGATCGTAGAGCTGGAGTCAGAGGTGCCTCTGAGCCACTCTGTGTGGGTGCTGGGAATCAACAGCACCAAGCGCTCCTAACCACTGAGCCATCTCTTCAGCTTCTGAAGCAAGTTGTGTTTGCCAAATGTTTGAGGAAATGGTGTCTCCCATACTGTAACATTTTGTTTTCAATCAATCTGAACACTTGGCAAGAATAATAAAAATAGCGGACCTCCTGTTTTGCAAGACACCTTATGATTTTGCAAAGCACACTAAATGTTAAGCGGCATTCTCGTCTCACAGTGAATGGTATTGCTGAGGGAGCTAATAGACAAGTAAGGGCTATAGATGTTGGAGGTGATAAATGATGGGAGACAAAACTGGAGAGGTGTAGATAATAAGTGGGGGACTGCTCTTTTAAGTCAGTTTGCCTAAGTGAGTTTGATAATTGTTTGAACAGAAAAAGGGAATGTCTAAAAATGTGATAGCCCATGGATTCATAGTAAGCCCCTTCATTTTCAGCTCTCAGACACAAAATGATTAAAGATCTCCACGGAGGAATCATCTTGATAACTAATTGCCTGTCACTGGTATTAAGATGTGCTAATTATCAATTCCACAAACCCGTGTAAAACTGAGATGAGTCACAGGGAGGTTAAGTATTCTATACCTAGCTCTGGTCCTTAACCTTCCGGAGCCTCAGTGTTCTTTGCTGACATGGTGGGGACCGTTAGCGGATCCTCCCTGCCCCCACTCTACCAGAATGCTGTTGTCTGAAATCAAAGAGAAAATGCTTGTGCTTACAAAATCAAGGGTGAGGGTGTGTACAACATACACACACACACGGCAGGGCCCCTAACCAAAGTCCACTGGACTCGGTCATATGCTTCCCATGCACTTTCTCTTTAGTCTTTACAACTTCAGTCAATACTTCAGTCAATGGGTAGTCAATACTCATTCCATTTTTAAGACGACATTGAGGCAGTGAAAGGGAGGCCACCTGCCCAGAATGAAATGCTGTAAACTTGGCCTCTAGCTCCAAGGGCTGTGCTCACAGCCACAACTCTGTTTTGTACTCTCACTTGCCAAAGGGCACGCCTCCCTGGCCTCAGTTTCTCTGTTAGGAAGCTGTGAGCTGATCAATGCCTTTTCTACCCCATGCTTGGCAAACTTTTGTGACTAAGGGTTTCAAGTGCTAGCGATGTCCTCTGAGGGTGTCCAGCTGATTATGGCCAAAGACCCACGACCATCCCACATCCCCATCACGTTCCCTATCAGCTGTGCTCCAAATACTGAGTGAAGCAGCAGAACAAACCTAATTAGCTTCCGATGAACTCCATTGGGAAGAGTAGGAAACAAGGTTATAATGCAGGGAGTGGGACACCCCACTGAGTGAATGAGGAAGGGGTGGAGGGTCCTATAAAGGAGAGACTTCTGAGAGAACCCCAAGGAGGCACCCGTTCTGGCCAGCAACAGGTGGACACATTTTCTGATTTCATTCCAGTATTAGCAGGCATGGACATGGGTGTCCTCTGATTTTTACCAATGCTCCTGACCCCCCCTACACCATCCATACTCCCTCATGGATGCTAATATTTTCCCTAAACCTTGGGCATCTGACCGGTTTGCTCTTGGCCTAAGGCCTCAGCTGCTCACATTCAGTGAGATCCTGTCCAGGAAACAGGGCAGCTCTTAAGTTCAAACCTGCTGTCTGTTACCAGCTTCAGTTCTTTTATTAGGTTTTTCATGGTCCTACTGGCCGGGACAGACACATTATATTCGGCAAGGAATCATCACCTTCTGACTCATGGTAACCTCACTGGGCTTCTTCGCACCTGTTGGCGCCATCTCTGTGGCTCACCTAAGCCACCCCATGGAAGGCAAACAGTCCTCCCTGTACACAAACCAGAGTGGACCGAGGTGTGCAAAACTCCTTTGTACAGAGTATGTGGGATGCCTCAGCCTGGGACAGAGTTATCAGTCAAAGGAAAAAGGGCAGAACACCCCTTGTAATCAATAAGCCTCTTACAACCTGGACAGAGGCATACAGAGAGGATCTTGGTAGGGCAGAGGATGCCAGCAAGTGCCTGAGAAAGAGAGGGAATATAAAGCCTTACTTTGCAGTGAGATGTCAGTAGACACCCCAGGGAGCCAAAGGTTTTCTTAGAGGACAGGGAGGAGGGCAGCAACATGTCCCTTCACGTCAGGAAAACTCACTTTGTCTCAGAAAATGACACCTGTGGCCAAATGCAGTCAACTACTTGAAAAATGACAGGTGCCCCAGAAGAATCAGCTAATGATCTCGATTTATCTTCCACACGTTTCACATGAGGGAAACAGAAGCTCAGAGAAGTCAAGTATTTTGCCCAAGAAGCACACAGCTAGGGAATCAGCTGTTTTAAGGCCCTAAAGTTTCTTCACAATCCAGTAAAAGAATCACGCATACTTTACAAAGAAGGAAACTGAGGCACTCAGGGGTAAAGTCAGTGATTCTAGTAAGCAGTTCTTATAATTGAGAGTCTAGAGGGTCCTCTGTTGGCCCCCAGGTTGCACTTGGACTCAGTGAATCAAGACTCTTGCAGCCCCTTGCGGCTCTGTAGGTCACTTGTGTTCTCTCCCCTTCCTTGCCTGGGTTTGGCTGCCATGCTGGCACTGGAGCGGCTGACGAAAGGAGCCCAGTGTGGACACTACCTGCCTGTTTCAGGACTGCAGAGCCAGAAGGACAACCAGAAAGGGCTTCAGGAGTCAGCTAGGGCAGAGTGAGCATTGCCCAGCTTGGGAAGGAATCTGGACAGAGGTGCAGTGTCACTCAGCAATGTGCAGTCAGCGGAACCGTCACCTCTGATTTAGCCTAAGGTCCTTCCCAAGAGACACAGTTGGGAAAGTCTGTTTTGGGGGTGGGGTAGGGGCGAGGAAGCTCCTTCTGTCTTAGGTGCTACTATCTCAGAGGCATGGTCCAGGTGAGCTGCCCGATGGAGCGTCAAAGTTCCTAAATTAAAGTGGTGGGAAAGGAATCGGGCTCAAATTCCAAAGAACCTCAGTCCTTCTCCTCTCCCACCCCGGACAGGAGTGCACCCTAGTGTCTTTTCCTGAGTGGGCTGGTCTGAGACCCTCCACACCGAGGGCGCCGGGCTGGGGACCCTGTCTTGGGCTTCCACCACCGGAGGATACTCATTTGAGACTCAGACAGGAGACCTCGGGTTCCTTGCATTTCCCGAGGGATGAACGGGTCCCTGTGACCCTCTCGGGGATGCAGAAGCAGGAACCGCAGGAGTCCCGGGAAGCCGCTCAGTTCCGCGCGCGCTGAGGTTCCGCTCGGGACCGCGTCCCCCGCCGCCCAGCGCGTCCCCGGCCGCGTGCGTAAACCGCCGGGACCCCCTCCGCGGCCCTCCCCGTGCCCCGCGCCCCTTACTCGGCTTGGCTACCGCGCTCCGCTCCGTGCGCCGCAGTACCGGCTCCAGCTTCGGCTCCAGCTCGGGTCCCGCTCGGGCTCCGGCTCCCGCTCGGATGTCGCGGCGCTCGGGCTGGGCTGGGGCGTCGCGCCGCTCCGCTTGGGCCTGCTGTGCGTGCAGGGGCGGAGCGCACCGGCGGGGCCGGGCCGAGCGGACCCGCGCCCGCGATCCCCCAAACGAGCCGCGGTCTCCGGGACCCTGCCCTACCCTGCCCTGCCGCAGCCCCGCCTCGTCGCCGCTCACCGTCCCCGCGCCGCCGCTCGCGCCACCGTCACCCTCTTGGGTCCTCCTAGGCGGCGGCGCGGCTCCCGGGTCTCAGCTCGGCGGCGGCGCGGCCCGGGTCATCGCTGAGATGGGGACGCGGGGGAGGTGGGAGCGCCGAGCCGCGCCCCTCTGCGCACAGCCAGCCCCGACACCCACACAGCGGCGGGCGGGGCAGGGCGCCGAGGAGGCCCAGGGATGCAGCGAGGCCGATGCGCCAGGCAGACGTGTGAAGGGTGGACAGACGGACACGTGCAGAGAAGGGTGGACCAACCATATGTCAGGGAAGGACAGCCAGAGAGGTTGGACAGAGACAAGAGCAAAGGGCAGAACGAAGGGTGGGGGCGGCAGGAGGGACACAGCCTGCTGGCCTTTGGGATGGGCAGAGGAGCCTGTCAGGGAAGCTGGTTTCCAGCTGCTAGAATTCTCTTCACGTAGGATTGGTCCAGGCCTCCAATCTGAGCTACCAGCAGGCCTATTTTCTTCACCCCTTGCCCACCCGGTGCCCTCTGTTTTAGCGCTCAGTCTTGGCAGATGCAAGCCTGCTTTGTAAGATCCCTGGTTCAGTGGCTGGATTCCATCCGGTTTCTCTGCATTCACCCACTTGGGGGCCCTCAGGCATGCCCCATCGCATTCCATCCCATCCCATCCCAGGCTTTTCTTTTTCATCAGGACCACAAGGTCCCTGTTTACTGCATACTTAAATATATTGGTGTGCTCTACATGTTCATTTTGAACATTTATTAGTCTAGGAGAGTCTGGGAAGGGCTGCTACATCTGGGTGGGACTGTGGGGGGTCTGCACAGGATGACACTCAGTAAACCTGCCCAGTGAATCAATGAATTTAGTCATTGCCAACTCTCTTTAAAGACTCATTTTATTGATGAGGTTTAAAGAAGCAAGGACACCCGAAACCCTGACGCCTGCCACTGGCTGGAAAGTGGTGTCTCAAAAATAAAACATGATGACAAAGAGCTGAACATGTTGATGATAAAACCTTGGGAAAGCAGAGGAGCCCTGGGGACCTTGTGGAAGAAGAGAGAGCCAGCTGGAGGCCCCAACTAGGAGGTGGGGACAGAGCAGCCGCCAGGAGAAAAGAAATGACATTGTACCTCAGCTCTGTTAGGCATCATGGCTCCTGTTTTCATGTGGGGATTCTGGATTAGATCCCCTCCCAATCTTCTTTGGGCAACTGTTCATTTGGAACTCTGCCTCCTTGACTGGGTCCTTAGTTTCTCCCCGTACCTACAGAGGTTCATTTCAGTTCTTTTGGGGCTGTCACAGGGGCGGCGAAGAAGCTGATAAGTGTGAACAATAGGCTTAGAATAAAGGATCCTAAAAAAAGGCCCGGTTGGGTCCTTTGTCCAAATCCAAACATTTTATTTATTTTGTGGATGAACAAATGAAAGATCAGGAAAAGAGGAGAATGGACCACACCAGGGAACCAGGGCTGGACTCCGACTCCCAGGCCACAGCACTGCCCACTGCATAAACATGGACCATGGCCCTCTGAGTTAGTCCATAGAAGATGGATATTCTAGTTGTTGAAGATCACTCTTGGCCAAGCCTGAGTGTGTATGTGTGTTAGGGGTCTGGGGTGTGGGTGTGGCTCACTTCGAGTGAAAGGATACACCTAAAGAATCCATCACTCATACTCACTACCCTCTCGTTTGAGCATCTCTGGTCGGACAGATCTGTGCCTCAGATCCAAAAGCAGTTTCAAGTCAGGTTGGTAAGGCGGGGCCTTGGGTTGTGACCACATGCCTGCCATCTCTGTACCCATCCACAAATAAATATTAGATTAGGACACAAGGAAAACACCGAGATAAAGAAGAGAATAAAACCACCCTTTTTAATTCTGTATTTTCTTCCCCCTTAAAATAAGTTGCATAAATCCTTAAATAGAATGAGCTCGCTGAGTGTGGTCTCTTTTTCCACCTGTGTCACAGTTTGAAGAACTGCCTAGCACCGTACTTGAGGGATGCACTATGCTTTATTTTATCGTTTCCTTATTGTTGAACATCTCTCCTCTTTGTTCCTCTCGCCTACCTGTAGACAACACTGCAGTGGACATCCTGGCGGGTAAATTTGTGCATGTCTATGAATATCCTTTATGCCGCTGGGTGTGTCCCTGCACTTCATGGACACCAGGGATGCACTGCACAATAATGTCTGGTGTCTGCTCCATCAAGAATCAGGGAGGTTGCTGAGGGAGCCAGCTCTGCAGGGACTCATGTGGTAGTGGTGAGGTTTGAACATATGTCCAGAGTCTCTGAATTCCCAATGCAACAGGATGGAAAGGCAGAGAATGCAGGAGATAGCCCAGGTATTAGCTCAGTGTCGTTATCCAGGGAGTGACTCCTTAGATGTTTCCCCCCTCTTTCTCTGTACCTATGGGATGCTGTAGACTGTTGTAGTAGGAAGGCCCTCTTGGAATTCTGAGCCTTCAGAGCCGTACGCCAAATGCATTTCTGTCCATTTTAAATTATCAGTCTGTTGTATTCCATTATACAATGAACTAAGAGGTGTTCTCAGCACAGTGCTCTGTCCCGAGAGCCCTCAATGGCTGCTGTTAAGACTTACCCTAGAGTTATATTCATGCTGCCCTAATCACTAGCAGGGAACTGTCCTCCTTCCCCAAAGTCATTTCATTTTGTAAAGAACAGGCCCCTTAAGTCATCTGATACACTGTCTAGAGATCTCTTTTATAGAAGTGTAGTGCAATGCTTTCCTAGTCTTGAACTAGAGCATAAAGGACCTGAATCTCTACATGACCTTGACTCTGAGGATGGGGCACAGAGACCAGAAATCTCCTGTCAGTTTGGTGAAGAATTTAACTCTTTCCATATAAATTATCTTGTCAGTCCTTGGGACTTTTCTAGTGGCATTAGGGGCTGAAGAAGCAAGATACCTTGGCTCCTGGCTGGTGGTGGGGGGCAGGGGAGGAAATAGTCTTTCCAAAAGTC
Source organism: Phyllotis vaccarum (assembly GCA_033318265.1). Lineage (NCBI taxonomy): Eukaryota > Metazoa > Chordata > Mammalia > Rodentia > Cricetidae > Phyllotis > Phyllotis vaccarum. Next base: position 104,234,074 of record JARWLC010000008.1, on the reverse strand, counting down.
ACAAGCACAGAGATGACGGTGAACCCAGAACGGGGAAAACTCAGGCAATATGGAAACAGCCATCCTCCTTGGGCAGTTTTGTGGACATAACCATCTCGCTTCACAGATGGAGCGATCAAGGTCCTCAATAGCAAGAGACTCCCCAGTGATGCCCTGCTGGGTAGGCAGCACCAAGGAAGAAGAAGAGATTAAAAACTAGGCAAAAAAAGCCACGTGTCCTCTAGATTGGATATTGTCATGTGTTTCTCTAGGGCTTTGCTCCTGCCATGTTTCTGAGCTATTGTATTATCTACAAGTTCTAGAAAATGAGCAGAGATGTAAACTTTTCATCTGCATTATCCATGAGGTCTGTGGGAGCTGGGCTACAGTTGTCTGTGAATACACAGTCTTGGTAGCCGTCATAAGAATACACACAACATCTTTTGAAAATAAAAAAGATAGGGTTAATAATTCAAAACAATCAGTGTATGACATTTTCAGATGTGTGTTGTACACTGCTCATATCTACCCTCAACAACACCTTCTCTATCTCCCGGCTCTCTCCCGCTGGACCCAGATAGGAAGTCCCCCTTCCTTCCTTCCTTCCTTCCTTCCTTCCTTCCTTCCTTCCTTCCTTCCTTCCTTCCTTCCTTCCTTCCTTCCTTCCTTCCTCTCTCTCTTTTTCTTTCTTTCTTTCTTTCTTTCTTTCTTTCTTTCTTTCTTTCTTTCTTTCTTTCTTTCTTTCTTTCTTTCTTTCCTTCCTTCTTTCTTTTTGATAGTATTTCATGTAGCCTATTCTAGCCTGCAATTTGGTATGTGTTCAAAGATGACCTTGAACTTCTTTCTAAAATTAACTTTTAAAAATTTCATGTGTGTGAATGTTTTGCCTGCATGTATGTCTGTGGATGTGGGTATCAGATTCCCTAGCACTGAAGTTAGAATTGGTATGAGCCTTCATTGGGGCTCTGGGAATTGAACCCAGGTCCTCTGGAAGAGCAGCCATCTCTCCAGTCCATGACCTTGAACTCTTGGTCTTCCTGCCTCCACCTCCCAAGTGCTGGAGTTGCAGGTGTGTGCCTCTGCACTGGCTTTGATGTCTATTTAAATCTAGGTTCTACATATGAGAAATAACATAGTATACATCTTTAATGATTTTTTTGCTAGTTAAATACACATTTTAGACATGTGCTCCCTTTATATTTGTATGACATTGTTATCTTTTAGTCTTTTATCCATTTTCAGCAATGATCTTGGTATTCTATCCAGATGAGTCAGTCATATGTCACATTTTTCCCCCTTTTATTGCACATACTTGGGTCTTGGGTCTGGAGAAGGGAGAGAAATTAGTATGAGTTGGATTAGCCCAGAGGGCTTTCAGGAAGGGTAGGCATTAATGGCTGCAGAGGGTTTATAAAGTGAAACTTAACTAAGGATGATGAAGGAAGATCACAGATAATCATAGGAAGTGAGTGAAAAACAAAGCTGTTTTCCAGGGTCATTGTTAGGAGCAATACCCACTAATAAAACCCACAAAGTGTTTGAGTACAGTTCCTGATGCGCCATGAAGTCTCAGTAAATGCTGTTTACAAATGTTGAGTGTTTACTTGCACAAGAAAGCAGAGAAAACTGTTTCTTACAGCTCTTCTATTTGTCTTTTTTGTTTTGGCTTAACTCTGCTGGCCCACTGGACTGATTATCTTTTAGGTATAAAAATAAGAGTTCTAGTCAGACAATAGTTGCTCATGCCCTTTAATCCCAGCAGTTGGTGTGTGTGTGTGTGTGTGTGTGTGTGTGTGTGTGTGTGTGTGTGTGTGTGTGTGTGTACACACAAAGGCAGGCAGATCACTGTGAGTTCAAGACCAGCCTGGTCTACCGAGAAAGTTTCAGGACAGCCAGGGCCACACAGAGAAACCCTGTCTTGAAAAGCAAACAAACAAATAGGTTTCAGTGTTTCAAATATTATCTGCTGCCAGGCACAGCTTTTAGAGAATATATTTGGGTCTAGATGAAAAGTTTAGAAAAATAATATTGATGTTCCATGAACTCAGGCATTGACGGATTTTTTAAGAGCTAACTCAGACTACAGTGTGAAACCCATGATCATCTTCATTTTCCTGCCCGTGCAGGGAGGGACAATAATTTGTAGTAAAGTCATGTGATAGAATCCAGCCATGAGAGTGAGTGTAGGGGGACATTTACGGACTGCAGAATGGACAACCTACAAACAGCAGTGACAGAAAGAAGCCACACAATATGTGGTTCTATCTATATAATGATCCAAACCAGGAAGGAGAGATCTGCAGGTTGAGGTCTGGGCAGAGTTCCTGTTCAAGCAATGTTGTGACTGGCAGGAACTTCCGGTAGACCCCCAGGGCTATTTCCTGTCCTGGGTGCCCAGTATGCTGCTACATTTTCTTTGTGCAGATTCTCTGAACAGCAGAACAATGTTCATTTTGATACTAAACTATATTAACAACAACAACAATACTAACACTAATACTAAATAATAACATAACTGGTTTTCATGCGTGTACCCAGCTTCCGCAAGTGTTGGGTTGAAGATGCTTGAAGATGGAGGTGGTAAGTTTGGGGTGGGGGGTGTGCATGGGATTACAAACGCAAGAGGCAGAGGAACAGGAAATAATATTTATTTCATATTATAAGAATTTCCAGACTACAGAAAATAGTTTCCTTTAACAGCAGTCTTTCTTATCCTTTAATTTATTTGAAGATATCTCTTGAGTATAGCAGATCTTGCCATAGAATGCTTCCCTCTGGACTTTTTTTTTATTTCCTGTCTATATTTTTCATTTTTCCCAATTTACTCACTTAAAAATTATAATTTTGTCTATTGTCCTTACTTATTCCCTGATAAAAGGAAATAGAGATATTTGTGTGTGTGTGTGTGTGTGTGTGTGTGTGTGTGTGTGTGTTTGTGTAAGGGAACTGAGGGAGGAAGGGCCGGCCTGGCACACAGAAGGTGCCCAGTGCCGGCATATTCTGGCCAGCAGGGGCCTAAATTACAGAAAGCTTTGAGATGCTCTCTCAGCCTCTGACTCTAGAGGGCTGGTATCAGGATATCCAAGTTCCCCTAGTCCACTTATTTGCTATGTATCTTGGGACAAACTACTTGTATTTTCATGACCATGGCTCTGCAAGAGTCTCATGCAGCATCATCTGGGGCTTGGGTGTCTGTAGCCTGTGGCCCCTCTGCTCCAGTGGCCACTGAAAGGGGTGGTCTCTTGTGCCCTGGCCTTCTCTTCCAGAGTTTCTGGTGGTTCCTAGGAGTTTAAGAAAGTTTCTAGGCTTGATAAGTATTGATCATTTTTACAGAGCTATTGATTGATTGATTGATTGATTGATTGATTTCCCAATTCCTGGTTAGCTTCCAGATGACTGAAGTTTCTGGAAGTTTGTCTTAAGGAAAGCTTTGGATAAGAACATTTTTTTTTTTCTTTTCTCGTTCTCCTTACTTCCCTTGGGATTTTCTAGAACACGAGTCAGAAGGAGGTGATTAGTATTTTTTGACCTTGGGCATTTGTTTCTGGTCCAGCAGACTCTGGCCACATCTGTGGCTGATTACACAATTAGCCAGGCACAGTGACCTTGTGATGGACAGGATGCCTTCTTGCTTTACCTATGGTTCTGCCTGTCCTTTGCCATTATTTTCCCCTGTTCCCCTTGGTGGCAGACTGAAGGAAGAGGGGTCCCATGCCTGGTAGTCTAGAAGAACACACTTTCCAGGGGTCCTCCATGAAGACACTTGTCAGGCCTGCTGTGGAGGTAGGTGCTGGATTGGGAAGGAGGGACACTGTATGCTGAGGCATACTGCCCCAGGAACACACTGATAGGGTCATGTGGCTCACAGAGCCAACGGGGGTGGGGTTTACCCGTGTGACAAAGTGCCCATCAATACAGCCTCACTCATGGAATTTGGAAACTCATCTCCCCATGATACAGCTGGGTTTTTTCTGAGGGAGGATGAGGAAAGATACTAGAACATATTCCCATTCATTTGACCCAAACAAGTTGGTTTTTATTGTTGCTCTTATTGCTAACTCATAGCGACGGGATGAACTGATGAAGGCCCTGCCCTTGTGTGGTCATATAGGAAGACGGACTAATGGAAGAGCCTAAGGCCTTGTGACACAGACTCTGTTGAAGGAGTTTGTGAGCAGGAAGAAGGGATGCTCTCAACTAACGAGTCCTCTCTCTAGTCTTCAGGTGGTTCTTTCTTCCCTTTATATTATTTAAAACAGTTTTAAAATTTAAATATGTTGGGATCTTATTTTTTCCCTCTCCCAAGTCCTTCCAAATCTCCTCCTCCTTACCCACCCAACTTTAGGTTCCGTCACAAACACTACAACAGAAAAATACCAAGCCCAAACCAAAATAAAACAAAACCCCACCAAACTATAAATACAAACAAACACTGTGGAGTTCACTATAGGTTGGTCAACTGCTCCTGAATATGAGGCCTAACCTGGGGTGTTTGATATACCCAGTGTCACTCTGAAATTTATTTATTTATTTTTTACTGTGGGGGGGGAGTCACCCCCCAGCTCCCAAATAAATCCATGGAGACTTATTCTTACTTAGGAATGCCTGGTCTTCGCTTGGCTTGTTTCTACCCAGTTTTTCTAATGTAAATAATCCCATTTCTCTTGAACTAGGTTTTGACTCTGGACTTCTTTCTTTCTTTATTCCATATATTTTTTTCTGTGGGGATTTAATAAAAGATCCCCACTGTGGGATCTACCCACAGTCAGTCTAGGAGGATCAGACAGTGGTAACTCACACCTTTAATCCCAGCACAGGGAGTATCCCGGGAGTGGTGACTTTAATCCAAACTGAGTTTGAGGTCATTTTAGTTTACAGAAGAAGTTCCAGGTTCCCAGGCAGGCAGTGGTGGGGCCTTGCCTTAACTTACCAAGAGAGTATTTAAGGCGGGCATAAAAAGACAGAAGTTAGAAGAGGCCAAGAGAAGCCAGGCTGAGGAAGCTGGAAGACAGCTGGGTAAGATCTGACTGTGGTGTTTACTCTCTCTAATATCCCAGGCTTTCTCAGAGATCTATCCCTGAGTCTCATTTATTTGTGCAACATCTTTCCTTACTTCTTACTCTATGGATGGCTGTGTGACAAGGTGCCTGGTCCCTGGCATCCTCTCCTCTCTCAGTTTCTTACTCCTTCCTTCCTCTTGAACCTAGACATCTCCTATTCAGTCTCTCTGCCTGACAGCCCCGCCTATCCTTTCTCCTGCACAGCTATTGGCCATTCAGCTCTTTATTAGACCAATCAGGTGCTTTAGACAGGCAAAGTAACACAGCTTTACAGAGTGAACCAAATGCAGCATAAAAGAATGCAACACACCTTTGCATCATTAAACAAATATTTCACAGCATAGATGAATATAACCCATCTTAAACTAATATTTCATATCATCACCCCATTGGAAAAAACTGATTTTCCCTCTCCCAGCAGGTATAAATGACAACTCAGTTGTTAATCTTTAACCTAGTGGCTAGGTTTTTATTCGTTTGTTAATTTCAAAAAATATATAACAAAACAAAATATAGTAAGATAAAATAAAAACTATTACATTGGAGTTGGTTAAGAGAAACCAACAGAAGGTAACGAGCCTTGAGAAGGCACAGGAATCAGGGACCTCGTTTGCACACTCAGAAATCCCATAACATACTAAACTGAAAGCCACAATATAATCACAGAGAACCTGGTGCAGACTTGAGCGGTCCCTGTGCATGCTGCACCACTGAATTCATATGAGCTCTGTTCATGTTCATTTAGGTCACCTTTGTACATGTGTACATTTTAGGAAGTTTCTACTGTATTATATTTCCACACTACCCCACAAGTGCCTCTTAACTTTACCCATCTGTCCTCAAATTCCCTCTCACAATGCTCTCTCCTCTCCCTCTCCCCCCATCCTTCAATTCCAGCACCCCATTCATTTATAATTATCACTCTACTTCTCTTTCCTAACAAGATCTATCCTTTCCCTTCTGTCCCTTACTCTGTACCTACCCTCTGTGGCTCCGTGGATTGTGGCTTGGTTATTATTGACATTACAGCTAATATCTACATATATGCAAGTACTATATTTGCCTTTCTAGTCTCAGATACCCCACTCAGGATGATTTTTTTAATATTTCATCTATATGCCTGAAAATCTTATGATGTCACTTTTTTAGTGGTAGACTAATACTTTGTTGTGTAAAAGTATCACATTTTTCTTACAAGTCTTTTGTTGAGGGGCATTTAGGTTGTTTTGGGTGTCTGGCTATTATGAATAAAGCTGACATTTAGATAGTTGAGCGAATGTTCCTATTGTAGGATAGGGCATCCTTTGGGCATATGTCCAAGAGTGGCATATCTGGATCTTGAGGTAGATAGAGTCCCAATTTTCTGAGATAGATTCCCATGATGGCTCTATAAGTGTGTAGTCCCACCAGCAATGGAGGAATGTTCCTCTTAATTCACGTCCTTGCCAGAATAAGCTGTCACTTGTTGATCTAAGCCATTCTGACAGGTGTGGGATGCAATCTCAAATGGTCTTGATTTGCATTTCCCTGATGGCTAAGGATGTTGAACATTTCTTTAAGTGTTTCTCAGCCATTTGAGATTCCTCTGGTGAAAATTCTGTTTAGATCTGTACCTCATATTTTAATTGAGTTATTTTTTGATAGTTTCTTGAATTCTTTACATATTTTTGGATATTAGTTCTATACTGGGTGTGTAGTTGGTAAAAAACCTTTTCCCATTCTAAGGGCTGCCACTTTGTCTGAATGACAGTGTACTTGGCCATGCAGAAGCTTAGTTTCATGAGGTCCCATTTATTAATTGTTGATCTTAGTGCCTGTGCTGACAGTGTTCTGTTCAGAAAGTCTTTATTTTTTTGTGTGCCAATGAGTTCAAAACTATTTATTCCCCACTTTCTCTCCCATCAGATTCAGTGTATTGGGTTTTAAGCTGAAGTCCTTGATCCTTTTAGAGTTGAGTTTTATGCAAGGTGACCAGTATGGATCTATCTGCGTTCTTCTGCATGCAGCCATTCAGTTTGGCCAGAACCATTTGTTTACCAAACTTTCTTTTTTCCAGTATATATTTCTGGCTTCTTTATAAAAAAATTAGATGTCTATGGATATGTCTATGTCTGTGTCTTTATTCAATTCTATTGATCAGTGTATCTGGTTTTGTGCCAATATCATGCTGTTTTTATTTTATAGTTTTGTAGTAAACTTGAAATTGGGAAGGGTGATACCTATAGCAGGTCTTTTATTGTTTAGGATTGTTTTAGCTGTTCTGGATTGTGTGTGTGTGTGTGTGTGTGTGTGTTTCCAAATGAAACTGAAGACCTGTGAAGAATTGTGTTGGAATTTTGGTAAGGATTGCATTGGATTTGTAGATTGCTTTTGGTAGGACGGCCGATCCTACCAATCCATGAGTATGGCAGATCTTTCCATCTTCTGATAAGCTTCGTCAATTTCTTTCTTCAATGACTTGAAATTTTTATTATATAAGTTTTTCACGTGCTGGGGTAGAGATACCCCAAGATATTTCATATTATTTCCCTGATTTCTTTCTCAGTGTGTTTTTCATCTGTGTGCAGGAGGGCTACTGACTTTTGTTAATTAATTTTGTATCCAGCTACTTTGCTAAACGTGTTTGTTGGCTGTAGGAGTTTCTTGGTGGAACTTTTTTGGGTTACTTCTGTTTTAATTTGGGTTTCTGTTGCTGTGGAGAGACACTATGGCCATGGCAACTCTTCTAAAGGAAAACATTCGAATGGAGACTGGCTTACAGTTCAGAGTCCATTATTGTCATGGCAGAGAATTTTTGTATCTATGTTCATAAAGAAAACTGGCCTGAAATTCTCTTTTTGAGTCTTTATGTGGTTTTTGTATCAGGGTAACTGTGGCCTTGTACAATTAAACGGGCATTGTTTCTTCTTTTCAATTTTTTGGGAATTAATTTGAGGAGTATTGGCTGTAACTCTACTTTAAATGTCTGGTAGAATTCTGTGCTAAAACCATCCGGCCCTGGGCTTTTAATGACTGCTTCTATGTCACTAGAGGTTGTAGGAATGTTTGAATTGTTCATTTGATCTTTATTTACCTTTGGTAAGTGGTCTGTACTGAGAGAAATCCATTTTCTTTTAGATTTTTTTTTCAACTTGTAAATGACAGGTTTTTAAACAATATGTCCTCATGGTTCTCTGGGTTTCCTCAGTGTCAGTGTTATGTCTCCCCGTACAGCTTCCAATTTTGTTAATTTGTACATTGTCTCTATGCCTTGTTGTTAGTTTGGAAAAACATTTGTCAATCTTGATTTTTTTTTCAAAGAACCAACTCTTTATTTTACTGGTTTTATATTGATTTTTGTTTATTTGTCTCTGTTTTATTGATTTCAGTTATGAGTTTGATTATTTCTTGCCATATACTCCTCTTGGGTGTAATTCTTCTTCTAGAACTTTCAAGTGTGCTGTCAAGTTACTAGTATGAGACCTCTCTAGTTCTTCTATGTAGGCACTTAGGGCTATGAACTTGCTTCTTAGGATAGCCTCCACTGTGCTTCCTAAGCTTGGATATGTTGCATGTGAATTTTTATTCCATTCCAGAAAGTGTTTAATTTCTGTCTCGACCCATTTTTCATTCAGTAGAGAGTCGTTCAGTTTCTGTACGTTTGTAGGCTTTTTGTTGTGTCTGTTTTTGCTGATATCCACCTTTAATCTGTGGTAGGCTGCTGTATGCAGATGCTATTTAGATTTTATTCTATCTGTTGAGATTTGCTTTGTGTCTGAGTATGTGGTAATTTTGGAGAAAGTTCATGAGGTGCTGAGAAGAGGTTATATTGTGTTGGAGTGAAGTGGTTATTAAATATCTGTTAGGTCCATTTGGTTTATAACATCTCAGTTAGCTAAACTATTTGGTTTAACTACAGCATTTCTCTGTTTAGTTTTTTGCCTGATGACCTGTGTATTGATGAGAGTGGAGTATTGAAGTTCTTCTACTGTCAGTGTGTGAGGGTTAAATTTAAGCTACAGTAGTGTTTCTTTTACAGTAGTGTTTGCCTTGTGTTTGGGAAGTAGATGTTAAGAACTGAAATGTCTTCTTGGTGGATTCTTTTTTAATGAATATGTAGTGTCTTTCCCAGTTTCTTCTTATAGTTTTGGTTTGAAGTCTGTTTTGTCAAATAGTAAAATGGCTTCACCAGCTTGTTTCTTAAATTCTCTTGCTGGAAATATCTTTTTACAGCCATTTACCGTGAGGTGATAGCTATGTTAAGGTAGGTTTCTTGGGAGCTGCGGAAGGATAGATCCTGTTTTTGAGTCCTTCTGTTCATCTGAGTCTTTTATTGGGGGTCGATACTGTTGGTGTCAAGAGGTATCAATGAGCAATGATTGTTGATTCCTGTTACTTTACTGTTGTTGTGTGTGTGTGTGCTTCCTTTGACTTTGCTGATCTAGGATTCTTTTTTCTCTGTGTGTTCTTGGATGTAGTAAAGCTCTTTTGGTTGGAGGATACCTTCTAGAACCTTCTGTAGAGCTGGATTTGTAGACAGGTATTGCTCAAATCTGGTTTTATTTTTTCCATTTATGGCGATTTCCAAATCTGGGCTGGTATCTGTGATGTCTTAGAGTCTACAGCACATCTGTCCAGGCCCTCTGCCTTTGAGAACCTCTATTGAGAAGTCAAGTGTAATTCTAATAGGTCTGCCTTTATATGTTACTTGTTTTTTCTTATGGTTTTTAATATTCTTTCTTTGTTCTGCATGTTTAGTTTTGATTATTATGTGCTCAGGGGATTCTCTTTTCTGGTCCAGTGTATTAGGTGTTCTGTAAGCTTCTTGTACTTTGTTAGGCTTCTCTTTCTTTAGCTTAAAGACATTTTCTTTCATGACTTTGTTGAAAATACTTTTTGTGTCTTTGACCATGGTCTCTTCTCCTTTTTCTATTCCTATTAGTCTTAGATTTGGTCTTTTCATAGTGTCCCAGATTTTCTGGATGTTTTGTGCCAGGAGTTTTTAGATTTAACCTTTTCTTTGATTAATGCATCCGTTTCTCCTATTGTATTCTCAATGCCCAAGATTCTCTCTTTATCTTTTGTATTCTGTTGGTAAAGCTTGCCTCCGTGGTTTCTGTTTGAGTTCCTAAAATTTTCACTTCAGGATTTCCCTCAGCTTGGGTTTCTTTATTGATTCGATTTACACTTTCAGGTATTGAACAGTTTCGTTCATTCCTTTGCACTGTTTGTATTTACATAAAGTTCTTAAAGACATTTATTCATTTCCTTTCTTCAAGGACCTTTATCATATTCATGAAGGTTCTTTTAAGGTATTTTTCTTGTTCTTCGGCTATGTTGGAACATTCCAGGCCTGCTATAGTCATGTTGCAGGGCTCTAGTGGAAATATATTATCCACATTGGAATCTAGGCATCTGGATCTCAGAAGATTGTAATTCTAGGTGCTGATGACTGGTCTTGTCTTTGTCAGGTGAGTGTTTGGTTCCTGGGTTTCTGTTTCTTCTCTGGTTTTTAGGAGAGTTGTGTGGCCTGGTAGGAATATCTTCTGGAGTCTTTATTGATATGATCACTGGGAGTTTTAAGTAAAATATGTTTCTGGGTGTTGAGTCCTGAGACTTGGGAATGAGGATGGACTGGGAGCAGTCGTGTCTCATGTATTACTTGACAAAATGAGTCACATGATCAAGGTGAGTGTTGACGCAACAGGAATCTTCTCACAGAAAACAGCAGTGACTATTTGAACCAAAAATATAGCCTACCTTATGTTTGAGGGGGGCAGAGAGCTTAATGCAGCTGGAATGTGTGGCATGAGGGTAGACATCCAATAGAGAGATAAAATGTTAAGGAGAAATGGAGTCATGTGAACTTGGTTACTGGGGAGAGAGTTTGAGTTCCATTGATTAGTAGTGGGGAGCAGCTAAAATGGAATTGTTGAGTTTTAAGCAAATGAATGCAAGATATAAAATTTCACATTGGAAGATACATCAGTGTGGCAACATGGCTTTGGAAAGGGTTGTGCCTGGGGAGAGGGAGGTACTTGGGAAGGTTGGGGAATGCCATAATTTGGATATGGTTTGAGTATCTTAAAGTTTGTGTACTGGAAACTAGGTTCCCTGTATGAAACTTGTAAAAGGTAGTGTGAATGGAAGATGATGACATCATTGCAGGTAGCCTTTAGAAGTGATTGGTGGGAGCCCTGTTCATTCTCAGCAGGGTGGTTAGTGGGAAAGCATCACCACCTCATGCACTTGGCCCCTTGAGCATCTAGCTCTTTCCCATTTTGCTTCTTTGTTACATTGTGACACAGTTGTGAGTGTAAGAATCAGCCTAGAAACTTTAAGGAATTTCTTTATTTTTATTTGAGTGTTTGGTTGCAGGTACCAGGAGAGGCCAAAAGAGAATGTCAGGTTTCCTGGAGCTGGAGTTACAGGCAGCTGTGAGCTCCTGATGTGGGTGCTGGGAAGCAAACTCTGGTCCTTTGGCAGCACTCATTCTTAACTCCTAAGCCATCTCTCCAGCCCCGACCCAGCAATGTCAAAAGTCTGTTAGAATTAAGACAAGAATTTGGTTGAGTCTGTACAAAAATTTGGTGTAAATTTACATTTTAATTCTTTTGAGCGTTCCTAATTTATGAACATAGTATACTAATGTTCATTGATTTGTATCCTCTTTAATTTTTTCATTGGTATTTTATGATTTTGACATATAGACTTTGCACATGTCTTCTGACTGTGAATCTTTAGAATTTCACTTTATAAAATTATATTCTTCCATTCTTAGCATGCCATCTCTTCTGGTCCAACAGCTGTATCTCTTTCTTGACGAGTCTCACTTGCTACAGAATTCTTACTGTAGAATGCTTATTACAAAGGGAAATAGCAACGTTTGCAAAAGATGAGAGATCTCATGAAGTTGATGGCTACTGTTTTGGAGAATTACTTCAATATACAGAGCCACAAGTGTAGGGAAGTTAGAAAGTGAGCAACATAGTTAGAACCAGGGTGGTTTCCTGTAATCCCAGCATGTGGGAGGTCAAAGCAAGGAGACGATGAGTTTGAGGTCAGACTGGGTTATGGAGAGCGTTCAGGTCAGTTTGAGCTACAGCATGAGAACTGGCTAAGAGATAGAGATGAGCTAAGAGAATGAGGGAGAACAGTTGTAGAAAAGAATTATCTTAAATAAAATGGGAAAGTTTACTAATCTCGCTTCCCTGCCCTCTCTCCCTTCCTGTTAATGCTGAGTGTATAGTCATTGTTCCATTGCTGTGAAGACACAGCATGACCAAGTCAACTTATAAAGGAACACTTTTAATTGAGAGCTTGCTTACAGTTTCAGATGGTGAGTTCGTACTATCACAGCGGGAGCATAGTAACAGGCAGGCAGCATGGCCCTGGAGCAGTAGCTGATCCACAGCATGTTCCAGAGGAAGGGGCGGGGGGGTACAGAGACTAGGAATGGGCTTTTGAAATCTCAAAGCCCACCCCATAGTGACGCACTCACACCCCTTCCAGCAAGGCCACACATGCTAACCCTTCCCAAGCAGCTGCACTAACTGTAGACCATGCATTCAAATAAATGAGCCTACGGGGTCCATCCTCCTTCAAACTACCACATTCAACTCCCAGATCTCTATGGCTTGTAGCCATATATATCATAATGTGATATGCATCCACTCCAGCTTCAAAATCCCCATTAGCCTTTCACAAGACTGTAAAATTTCAAAGTCTTTTCTGACTTTCAAGGAAATATCTTAATTGTAACCCCCTGGAAAACCAAAAGCAAGAGCTTCCAAGAGAGAAAAGGGAGCATAAGGGGAGAGTACTACAGAACTCCAGCTGGGAAAGCTCCAGTCCTGTGTGTCCATGACTGAGGTGACTCTTCAGACCCCCCACTCCTTCCAGCTTGGTTTACTGCAGTGTATTTCCCTCTTGGGCTGGTTCCACGCTCTTTTTGACCCCCTCTTCAGCAGATATCCACAGCTCTGGCATTTCCAACATTGGGGGCTCTCCAGCACAATCCAGGCTTCGCTTACACAGCTTGAGGCAATGGCCTCTCTAGGCCTCCATGCAGGGACTTCCCTGCCACATTCCTGGCCTCAGCTGCTTCCCTTAGTTGGAAGCTTCCACAGCACAATCCCTTTATAAAGCCAGAACAACGTGGGCAAAGCTGCCAAGTCCAGCTGCCTGCTGGGGCTGGATGCTCTTTTTCATTGAAAATAGATTTTTTTTTCATGCAGTATATCCGGATCATAGTTTCCCCCTCCTTATCTCCTCCAAGGTCCTCCCTATCCACCCAACTCTGTGCCTTCTTTCTCTCCCTGTGTAGAGAGAAGAAAACCAGACCAAAACAACCCAAAATATCAAGCAAGTCAGAACAGAACAAAACAGAAGAAAAAAAAAATAAAATCAAAGAAAAAGCACAAGAGGCATGTGCACACACACACACACACACACACACACACACACACAGGCGCGCACGCGCTCACACACACATGCACGCACATGCACACACACGAGCACACACACACACAAGCGTGCGCACACATGCACACACGCACACATGCACACACACACACACACAGGCGCGCACGCACTCACACACACATGCACGCATGCACACACACAGGCGCGCACGCACTCACACACACATGCACGCACACGCATGCACATGCACACACACATGCACACATACACACACACATGCACACACACACATGCACGCACACGCACGCACATGCACACACACATGCACACATACACACACGCATGCACAAGCGTGTGCACACACGCACACGTACACACACAGGCGTGTGCATGTACACACACAGGCGTGTGCACACACATGCACACACACACCATTAAAAACACAAAATTGAAAACCATAATATGTTTCAAAAGTGAAAAAGCAACAAAGTAAAATATGCCTAGACAAAGCACTGTGGGACAGGAAAAAAAAAAACCTTCGAAAGTACCACTGAGTTCCTTTTGAGCTGTCCATGTACTGTCAGGCATGAGGCCTGCCCTTAAATGTTATATACCCAATGAGGCTTCATTGGAGAAAGTTACTTTTTCCTTTGCTGTTGTCAGTTGCAGATAGTTTCTTGGTGAGGGATGGAGGCTTATGTCCACTTCCCCTTGTGGTGCTGGGACCGTGTCTTGCTTGGACTTGTGCGTGCTGCCAGTCTCTGTGAGTTCATGTGTGCATCTCTTATGTCTAGAAGACACTGTGTATTGGTGTTCTACATCTCTCTTTGTTCTCACAATCTTTGGCTCTTCCTCCACAGAGTTCCTTGAACCCCGAGGGACGAGGTTTGATGGAGACATCCCCTTTAGAACTGAGTGTTCTCAATACTGTCATGTCTGCACATTGTCTAGTTGTGGGTGTCTATATTTGTTCCCATGTACTCCTGGTGGAAGATTCTCTGATGATGGCTGGAAAAGACACTGATCTATTGTTGTAGCAGAATGCCATTCGGAGTCTTTTTATTAGAGATCCCTTTAGCAGAACAATGGCATTTGCTTCTTCCTTAGATCAATGGCCTATCTAGTCCTAGGTTCTTGGCTACCCCAGAGCAGTGTCAGAAGGTCCATCTCATAAAGCGGGTCTTAAATCCAATCAGATACTGAGTGGTTACTCCTATGCCAGTGTATGATGGAGGCAGGTCACCATGTAGGGTTCATAGCTTGGTTGGTGTTTACCCTTCTCAGGTCTCATTCAGAGTACCTTCCAGAACCATGAACACTAGTCAGTGAGCGTGAAGGCTCTAGGTGGGCCCCAGAACAACTTCTGTGTGATCAATGAGATTTGCATGTCATGACTTTAGCAATGGTACCTTACCATCAGGTTGTGGTGAGCAACCTAAAGCCTTGGCAATGGTCTGAGCTGTTTGGATGTTTCCATGTGGTTTCATTGTTCAACAGCTCAATCAGATGTAGCCCCTTCCTGGCTCCGGAGTTTTCATTTGGTGGCAAGATATCTAGTTTGGGCTTTGTCTCCCATTATTTGATGATTCCGTGAATATATTTTCACACATGTATATATTTTAAGAACCCCACATGACTCCTCAGATAGCCCTTAGTTTTAGCCGACCTTCCTTATATTCCCTCCCTCAGTTCCCCTTCCTGCTCCTTCTCTGTTCAGTCCTCCCATTCCATGCTCACTGATCTGTCTCTCCATAACCATATGTTTTATTTCTCCTATCTCAGGAAATTGTCCCCTCCCCCACTCCCTTACTTTATACCTAACGTCTGTGATTATATAGACTGTGGTAGGCCTACCAAAGGCTTAAGAGTTAATATCCATATTTAAGTGAATATATACCATATTTACCTTTTGGGGTCTGGAATACATCACTCAGGATAATTTTTTTTATAGCTCCATCCATTTACCTGCAAGTTTCATTTTTTTAAAACAATTGATTAATACTCTATTGTGTAAATGTATCACAGTTTTAAATTCACTAATCCACCGACAGACATCTAGGTTATTTCTTGCTAGTGTGAATAGAGAAGCAATTACAATGGATGAGTAAGTATCTGTATAGTAGGGTATAGAGTCCTTTGGGTTTATGCCCAAGAGTGGTATAGCTGGATCTTGAGGTAGATCTAGTTCCAGCTTCCCAAGGAACTGATTTCCAAAGTGGTTATACAAGTTTGCACTCCCAGTAGCAATGAATGAGTGTTCCCCTTACCCCACACCCTCCCCAGAATGAGCTGTCATTTGTTTTATTGATGATGGCCATTTTGACTGGTGTAAAATGAAATTTCAAAGGAGTCTTGATTTGTCCCGCGCCAACTTCTCGCCCGCAAGAAAAGGCACGACACACGTAGGATCCTTCTGCAGCAAAGCTTTAATGCGTATTGAGGGAGAGCATCAGCTTACAGAAAATGGAGACACCGAGGTAGGAAAAGCCCAATCCTTATATAGACCAAAGATCTCCGCCTTGGACGTGTCACCTCTCTATAGGCTGCAGCTCATCACCCCACATGACGTCACGGGAGAGGCGGAGAGACCAGTCTCGGAAAATTACCAAAGGCATGCGCCCTTGCCTTATTTACTGACTCAGGCGGGTTGGCCAGCACCGGATATCAGGGCCATCTTGAGGGGCTGGGGCCAGTGGCTCCCAACAGTTATACAAGTTTGCACTCCCAGTAGCAATGAATGAGTGTTCCCCTTACCCCACACCCTCCCCAGCATGAGCTGTCATTTGTTTTATTGATGATGGCCATTTTGACTGGTGTAAAATGAAATTTCAAAGGAGCCTTGATTTGCATGTCCCTGTAGTCTAAGGCTATTGATCATTTAAGTGTTTCTCAGCCATTTGTGTTTGACTTTTGAGAACTGTTTAGATCTGTATTCCATTTTAATTGGATTATTTATTTTCTTGATGTGCAGATTCTGATATATATATATTTATAGGTATATATATTTAATGTATATAAGTTTTATAGGTATATAATATATACGGTTTTAACCTCTATTGAATGTGTAATTGGTAAAGATCTTTTCTCATTCTGTGGCCTGTGGTTTGTCAAAATGATGGTGTCTTTGCCATAAGAGGCTTTTCAGTTTCATAAGGTTCCCTTCATTAATTGTTGATCTTAGTGTCTGTGCTAGTGGTGTTCAAGACTATTTCCCACTTTCTCTTCTATCAGAGTCAGATTCAGGGTACCTGGTCTTATGTTGAGGTCTTTGATTCATTTGAAGTTGAGTTTTATACAGGGTGTTAAATATTAGTCTATTTGCATTTTCTACATGTGGTATCCAGTTTGAGCAGCATTATGTGTTGGAGATGGCATCTTTTCCCCAGTGTGTATTTCTGGCATCTTTATGAAATATCAGATGCACAGAGGTGCATGGACTTATGGATGAGTCTTCAGTTCCATTGAACAATATGTCTACTTTTATGCCAATACCATCCTTTTTAAAAAATTCCTGTTTCTTTAGTACAATTTGAGATTTAGGATAGTGATGCCTCCAACAGTTTTTTTTTTTTAATTCAAGATTATTTTAGCTATCCTGGTGTGTGTGTGTTTCCACATGAAGCTGCATATTATCTGTATAGTATCCTCTCAAGTTCTGTGAAGAATTGTGTTAGAATTTTGATGGAGAGTGAACTGAAACCGTGGATTGTTTTTAGTAGGGTGGCCACTTTTTACTATATTAATCCTACTGAACCATGAGCATGGGAGAATGTTTCCATCTTTTGATATCTTCTTAATTTTTTTCTTCAGTATCTTAAAGCTTTTATCACATCAGTCTTTCACTTGCTTGGTTGAAGTTACCCTAATATGTTTGAGGGCTATTGAAAAGGTGTTGTTTCCCTGAGTTCTTTCTCAGTCTGTTTGTTATGTGTTTCTAGGAGGCTGCCTGTGCGTGTCAATTTTGTATCCTAATATTTTGCTGAAAGTGTTTAGCAGCTGTTGAAGCTCCTGGGGAATTTTCAGAGTCACTTACACTTACTATCACATTATAGAAGGTACTTTGCAATGAGTTTTCCCCTTGGTCCCCTTCAGCTGTTGGTTTGCTTAAAGTTCAAGCATTGGTGTGGATAGAGTGGACATTCTTGTCTTGTTTCGGATTTACAGGAAATGCTTTGAATTTCTCTTTGTTTAGGTTGATGTTGGCTCTGGACTTGCTGTAAATAACCTTTATTATGCTGAGGTATGTCTTTGTATTCCTAATCTCTCCAGGATTTTTATCATAAAGGGGTTCTGGATCTTTTTCAAAGGCCTTTTTGCAAGAATTTATTGAGATTTTTGCATCTATCTTCATAAACATTTTTGTTTTATTTATTTGTTGGGTCTTTATGTGGTTTAGGTATCAGTAATTTTAGTCTTGTAAAAAGAATTAGACAATGTTTCCTCTGTTTCTGTTTTGTGGAATATTTTGGGGAGTGTTGGTATTATTTCTTCTTTGAAGGTCTGGTAGAGTTCTGCACTGAATCCATCTGGCCCTGGCCTTTTTTGGGGGTGGGGTGGTTGGGAGACTATTAATTACCATTTCTATTTCACTAGGGGTTATGAGTGCGTTTGTGTGTTTATCTGATCATTGATACTATAAGGAAGCCTCCGACTAAATGCTTTCTTTTATAAGAGTTGCCTTGATCATGGTGTCTCTTCAGAGCCCTAGGACAATGACTGAGACAGAAGTTGCTGTCAGGGACTGGAGTGATGATGCTGTGACAGGCCGGCCCTGTTGTTTGTTGGAGGAATGGAAAACTTTGGGACTTGGGACTACAAAAGCAGTTGGACACTTTAAGTGGGGCGTAGTGGACCATCCGAGTAGGCATTTGGAAGACAGTGGGGAGGGTGATTTGAACTGTGTGTGGGGGGGTACTCAAGAGTCAAAAACCTCAGAGGTAAGCCTCGTGAACCTGGAAGAGACATAAAAGACAATTCCAGGTGTTGAAGACAAGGTAGAAGAAATGGATACTTTGGTTGAAGAAAATATTACATCTAAAAAAATTCCAGTCACAAAACATCTACAAAATCTGGGACATCATGAAAAGACCAAATTTATGACGAATAAATGTCTTATTTACGGATGAGGAAATTTATGTGGCTTAGGGAGACTGGAAGAGTCTCTGCTGCTGGGTGTGGAGTTCATTGACTCACACTTGTTGACTTCTGACATGCCCAGATAGATTCATCAGCTCACCTGGTCTGGGGCCAAGGCATTTTCCAGACACAGGCTCTTAAGACATAAAATGAGGAGAAGACTGTCAAACCAGGAAGAGTTTGTCACCTCACAAAGCTGTGACCTGTTGGGCCCAGAGAATGGGCTCTGCTAGTTTAGCTACAGACGGCCTGAGCTCTGATGTGTGGTACTCTAGGCAGTGCATTACTAATTACTGCCCCCGTGGGAGCTATGCACCTATACATCACACTGCTCTTTAAGTTCTGCCATTTTGTTTGTTTCCTTTGTGAAGACGCACATCCTGTGTAGCACCTCATAAAGAAATAAAGCCCTTGCTCTGCACAGCTTCCAGTGTAATGTGTTAGCCATCTCCCCAGCAACCATGACTCAGGCGCGTTGTAATTTAGTTGCACCTGAGTCCAGGCTATAATGAGAGCATTGCAAAGTGTCCTAAAGTCCCTCAAAGCTTGTGCACCCACGGATTTCCAAGACACCACAGGTGATCTCTTAGTAGGCTGGTGGGGACTCACCCTAATTGTTCCTATAAAAAAGAAGCATTAGGCATTTTATGAGTCAAAGAATTATTTGGAGTAAGGGGTATCGATTGCTTGGAAAACCAGCTTTCTCCTCCCAGATACCCTGAAAACTTCTGTAAATTCAGGGGTAAAGAACCGTGATGAAAAGACACTGAAGTCCCACAGACAGTTCAAAGAAATTTTCCAGAAGTAAACAAGAAGTTAACCCTCCAGATACAGTTTATATGGAGTCACAAGTATTGACTTCAAAAGCAGTTCACTAACAGGAAATGATGGCTTACCTATGAACCAGCATCAGGGAGGGAGGTCGAGGCTGGAACATCTAAATTTTGTGCCTGGGCTACTTGGTAAGAGCTTGTCTCAAACACAAAACCAAACAAAGGACCCACCCAAACCTTCCAAAACAAAAACAAAGCCTCTACAATTTAGTTTACTTAAAAAATTCTCTTGTATCAGCAGCAAAGTCAGGAAAGAATGTTTTAAAAGACAGTCTTTCAGTATTTAAAAGCAGTGGAGAAAAACTGATCAATTCACTAATTTGCAGTAACTTTACAGATTAACATGAAAGTGTTTCTCTGACTCTAGGTATGTATGTTGTTAATAGAAAATATGGAAATTCCTCAGAATGTAATAACCTGTGGGTGGATGTTTACCAGGTAAAATCTGGGGCCTCAGTGTAGTGTACTTAATTTTGAATTCAGTTTCAGCTCATCTCATGGGTTGTAATGGCTGCTGGGTTTTTTGTTTTGTTAAAGACTTATTTTATCTTATGTGTATGAACCATCGTTCCACATGTATGTATGTGCAACATTGTGTGTGCCTGATGCCCCCGGAGACCAGAAGAAGGTGCCAGGTCTCCTGGAATCCAAATAGTGGTGAGCTGCCATGTGGCTGCTGGGAACCAAAGCCAGGTCCTCTCAAAGGGCAACAGGTACTTTTAACTGCTGAGCCATCTCACCAACCTATGCTTCCACAGTCTACGGTTCTAGTTTTGCTTTGTAAATGGCGCTGCACTTAACAGATGCACCCTGCATGTGGCTTTTAGAGTGATTCTCAGAAGGGACATTTGCTGGATGGCTTGGGACTTTGGTAATGGGGGTCAGAGGCTCTGTGAGGGACTAGAAAAACAGCAGGATTTGTAAGGAATGTTGACCTGCAAAGCCATAGAACAAGGACATGGAAGAAGAGCTTACTGTGTTTGGACTCAATGGAACCCTCCAGACTCACTTGAAGTTGTGTGTGTGTGTGTGTGTGTGTGTGTGTGTGTGTGTGTGTGTGTGTGTGTGTGTGTGTGTTGGGGGTAGGGGCACACTGACACACATTCTCCAAGGGCGGGAGAGAGGTGACAGGGTAGAGAAGGGTGATACTCAAAAACTCAAGGACATTGGAAGCTGCATATAACCTAGCTGCAGGCAGGGCATGGGAGTGGGTTCCTGCCTTTCCAGAGGAGAGCCTGTCGGGTTGTTCTGCTAGACCTGGAGTTCATTCTTTTAAATAAAACTTCTCTGTCAAAGTAAGGCACGCCCTGGCTTGCCATCCTTAGTAGAATGACTGAAATTGGGATGCTGGTTAGGAACCAGCATTTGTAGCTTAAGCGCGCCCCCTAGTGGGAATTTCCTGATTTCCTGGTGGCCAGAGCTGTAGTGTTCCGAGGCACAGCCTCTGGATCCCAGGGAGGATAGAAGCCAGAAGGCAGGTTCTAGCCCCAATTCTGCCTCTTATTGTGTTGCTCTGGCCTCACCGTACCACACTTTGGGTCTCACCTTGGTCTTCTGTGAAATGAAGGCCGTGTGGCCATCATGATTTGGTCCTGGAGAGTAGTTGGACTGAGATATTATTCCTCTCTGCCCAGTCCTGGAGCCCAGGGCGGCCAGAACAGGCCACCAAGTGATTCCAAAGAATCCACTGAAAGTCTCAGGCCTCAGAGTGGGCCTCGTCCTTTATGGTGGTCACTTGTGACTCGGTGAACAGGAGCCAAGCAGATGAGGTCAAGAAAGTCAGATCCTGATGGAGGGTCAGGACTTCATCTAGAGGAGATTGGGGAGGGGTGGGGAACCTGAGGGAAAGACTTCTCCTCTCCCTCCTCTTCCTCCTGACAGTGTTTCTGTGTAACAGCTCTGGCTGACCTTGCTTTGTAGACCAGGCCTGGCCTCAAACTCACAGAGATCCATCTGCCTTGCCTCCTGAGTGCTGGGCTTAAAGGTGTGAACCACCACAGTCTGGCTAAGAATACTTCTTGGAAAAGAAGGTAGGGATGGATCTCATGCAGAGGCACTCTCCAGACAGATAGAAACACTGAGCCAGAGAAGGTGGCATCCATGGGGACATCAAAATGCAGACCGCCTTTCCTATGAAAACAATGAGGTCACTGGCAACTCCGGAAGTAAATGCCAACCTCGCAACCATGGAGTATCTAGCCAAGAAAAATAAACATAAGGCTAAATTTTTCTAAGGATGGTCAGCTTTGTGGCACTGTAATTTGGTAAAGGTCTGCCTCTCGCTCCCTGTACCTTGGAGCCCTGATTCTGAAACACTTCTGGGAGAATTGGCAGCCATGGAAAGAGCAGCCTGGAGGCTGTGCATCTCCAAACCTGTCCCCAGGTGACTAACCCACTGAGCTATCTGGGGGTTCGCCACACAACCTCTCTTGCAAGGCCTTGTTCATTTGACTGGACTTGGAGAAACTCAGGACCAGCTCCCCCCCCCCCCCCCCTTTGAGCTTGTTGGAAATTCACTGCAGTTATTTAAACTGAAAGGAATCTTTGCCAAAACTAGCACGGAGCTGACCAACCTTCAAAAGTTGAGGAGGAAATCTTTCTACAGAGGATTTTGACAAGCATAGGCATAATCTTTGAAACCGAGAAACCGAGATGCCCCATGTAAACAAGGCTGTGCATCTGCCCAGGAAAGAGCCTGCTTCTTTACTGAATTCAAGTAGTGCTGAAGCCCCCCTTTCCCCCATCCAAGCAGCATCCCAGATTGCTGCATAGACTGGAGGTATAAGGGTCGGGAATGCACAGAGCCCGGGGGTCCCTGAGTGACAGAAAGCTGAACTATCATAACTAGTTTTCTCTTTTAAAGGATAGACTTATGTTTAATTGTGTGTGCACAGGCACATGCACACTTGAGTACAGGTGCCCTTCAAGGACAGGAAAGGACATCAGATGTCCTGGAGTTAGAGTAGTTGTAAGCTGCCCAACACTGATACTGAGAACAGAGCTCAGGTCTTCTGCTAGAGTAGTACATACAATTTAACCAATGGGCCACTTATCTAGGCCCATAATCCACTTTGTGACTCACAAGTCCCCTTGCCCTGAGTTCCCTTGATGAAGGCAGTAGCAGGTGTATATATGTGTGCATGTGTGTGTGTGTGTGTGTGTGTGTGTATGTGACTGTGTGTGCATTTGCATGCATGCATGTGTGTGTGTTTCATATGAGCTATCTCAGCTCTGTAAGTGGAAGAATTTCAAGATGTCTTTATTTAGATATAAAAAGGTACAGTACATCTCATGCACCAGGGTGACTAATATACAGTCACTAGCCTTACAGCAATTACAACACAGGAGATAAAAACTTACAGGAATTGTTTATCCCACAAAGAAAAACCTCAAATTAAAATTGCTAACCTAAATAACTTCCCACTTATTATGCCAAAAATTTATTTTATGCTTGTGAGAATTAGAAACTTGTAAGTATTATTAGTAAAAAAAAAAAAAAATTAAGAAAAACGAATTATTGGTTAAACAAATGCCAGTTCTATCTACAATCCCCTGCAGAGAGGCCTTGTTGGGGAAGGGGTCCGCAATGGAGAGTGAGCTGAAGGCACACTTCTGCCTTGCCCGGACTTCTTTGTGTCTGGATGCCTCCTCCAGCTGTGACTTCAGTGGATGGTTACTCTATCCCTCTAAGGGAGAGCGATGCAGAGATACCGCTGCTCCCAGGAAGGGCAGGCGCCTTGCATTCTGCAGGGTGTGCTTGGGGATCGTTCCCTGAGATGTGGCAGTGAGGAAAAGGCAAAGGGCCTGGTGGCTCCGTGATGCAGTTATGTTTGTTTGATTTGGGTCATTAGCCAGGCTTGCTGAGGCTGCATCTTGGATGCCTCCAAGAGATAGCAGATAGCAAGAGAAAAGGAAGTGTGAATGACCTGGCAAGCAGCTGCCTACCTCCCACAGGCAACCTGGGCAGGGTTGAATGTCAGTCAGGTGGGCTGCTTAGCTTTTCCAAGATCTTTCTGGTGAGTGGCTCGAAGGCTAATCCTTGCTCTATGACCTGTTACCCTTGGTCTCCACAGTCCTTCCTGGGTGAATTCACAGTCGCTGCAGATTAAACAAACCATTTCCCTGAAGTTGAGGAAATGGATCATTGCTCAGTAAAGCAGTTAAATGGGATTGCAGGCGTGCCCGGATCATCTTAGGACCCAAGGTCAGGAGATGCCAACCGTCTCCTTCCTCCCTGGACAGGCCTGGGGAGGGGCTGGGTAGGTGTGAGGGAGGTACATCAGTGCCGGGACTCCTGAGAGCAGGAATAATGGATCAGTTACAGCCTCCCAAGGGACTGGGTGCCCAGTCCCATTGTTCCCGCTATTCAGTCTTCTGCCTTCAGACAAACAGCCCTACCAGGGGCTTGGGAACCCTTGGGAAAGACTCCTCAAAGTTCAGCATAGGCAGCTTTGCTTGGCATTTTTGAAAGAACAGAAGTCTAGAATAGATTGGGAGTGTGTATGGGGAAGGGGCAGAAAAGTGTGGGAGCCCAGACAGAACTAGCCTAAACCTCATTTTCCCCATATTTGGAGTGGCCATCAACAAAACATGTCTCTGTCCCTGGATATTTAAGGGACTTGGAATTTGCTACCTTGGGAATGGAAAGGTAAGAGGCAAGAGGTGCTGGGCTGGAGTGTCTGTGCCACTCCATGGAAATCAGTGAAGTTGGTTTCAGATGTATCTGGTCTAGGCTGCAATGACTTTGGGTCCACTGGCCAAGAGACTGGCCACCTTAGATGATCAGCTCATCCCGGGGATCTGAGCCATACAGCTCAGCCAGCATCTTGAACCTGGGACCCCAGTCATTAAGGAAATCATAGTCGATGTCAGAGTCAGAGGAATTGGTGGTCAAGGAACTGAGTGACTCTGCAATGGACTCTGAGCCCTCGTAGCCGTAGATGTGCAGAGTGTCGTAAGGGGGACCACAGCTGTCATTGTCTGCTTCATCCTTCTTCACCTCGATCATGGTGGCCATCTCCCTGGGCCCACCATGAGCCCCGGGTGCCACGCGCGGTGGCTTCTGCACCTGTGAGTACACCGCTGGCCGGGCATCCATTGTAGACCGCAGGGGCTTGGTAGTGCCACCGCGCACAGAGTTGAGCACCGACACGTCATAACTGGTGGTGTCCATCTCGCCGCCACCCTCTTCGTCATAGGTGACCAACTGCTCATGGATCTCAAGCGTGTTCTTGCCATGTGCATGCGCTTGCTTCCGGAGCCGCCGTCTCAGGAAGATGAGCAGGGTGATCACTGCCAGCCAGGGAATCAGAGCAACAACAGACTTGGGTCAGACAGGGTGCACGGGTGGTGTGTTCCTGCCCCCTCCTCCCTACAAACTCCTGGACCAGCCCAGACTCTCAGGGCCACTGCCATGACTGGACCAATACAGGTCTGGTTTAGCAGATGGCATAATACCGACCCTGAGGAAAGATGGGCGGGGATGGCTGTGGGAAGGTCCTCTGAGCCTCGATCTGTGGCAGACAAATCCCCCAATGATGCTCAAGCTATTTCCTCTGTGTTTCTAGCCTGAGTTAATTTGTTACATATATAAAGTGAGGATGGCCTGATGAAGTCCTTCCCCATGCCTCAGTTTTCCTGTCTGCAAAGTGGATGCAGTGACTGCTCTGTAACACTAGTATTTGGGGAAGGTGATGACAGGATTGTGTGAGTGACATCGACTCTTTTATTATCATCATTATTATTATTGTGAAAGGGAAGTCTGTCTCTAATGACTCTGTCAGGGAGGTTCCAGGAAATGGACTCCGAATGGGAAACTCAGAGGCCTGGAGCAGTTGCTGTCTGTACTGCGACCACAGCCTCCTTGCTTGTCAGTGTAATGCATGGGCCGGTGCAGTACAGAGAAGCACCCCTGCCCCCCACCCTGCAACTTTCTGGTACCTCAGGGAATGAAGCTGGATAGCAAAACCTAGGTGAAGCCTGAAGTGCCTTAAAACCTTAAAGCAGGAGGAAGTCTATAAAAGCAAAGAAATCCACCTCCCACCCCCACCCCACCCCACCCCCCACCCTGGTGAAATTCCAAGCTAGAAGTCTCAAAGCTTCCCATTATAAAGGAATTTTAGAAGCAATTAAAGCCAGAAGTGGTGGTGCACGCCTTTAATCCCAGCACAAGAGGCAAATGCAAGAGAGTTCTAGGCCAGCCTGCTCTCTATATCGAATTCCAGGCTAGCCAGGACTATACAGTGAGACCTTGTCTCAAAATAAATGAATAAAATAAATAATAGCTTTAGTATAAATCAATGCCCCAAACAACACCTGGAATATAGTATGCATTTCAAATATATGTAGCAAATTAATGGATGTCAAATGTGGCCTCCCTCCCTCCCTCCCTCCCTCCCTCCCTCCCTCCCTCCCTCCCTCCCTTCCTCCCTCCCTCTCTCTCTTTCTTTTTGACATGGTGGAGATTGAACCTGTTCCTGACACATGCTCTACCACTGAGCTATACCTCTGGCCCCAGGTGATTTTGAAATGGAGTTCTTCCAGCTCCTCAAGTGCCGGGTTGGTGGGGTTCTACACCTGTATCTCTGTACCCTACACAAGGAACCATGAGGTCCAGAGTGATGCAGAACTGGGCTAAGACCTTGCCTCTTCTGTAAAGCCTTCTCAGCATCTCATCCCCTGTCCCATGAAACACTGACCTGTGATGGTGAGGATGCAGAGAAAGATGGCTACCAGGGCCTGGATGCTGACACCCGCCTGGGCAGCCATCTCCTCACAGAAGGTGAACTCTCCTTGTTCATTGCATTTGCATACAGCCACTGTGAGCGTGCCTGTTCCTGTCAGGCTGGGCCTCCCATTGTCTGAGATGAGCACAGTTAAGTAGTGGAATTTGGTATGCTCCCGGTCAAACTGTCCCCCATATTTGACCGTGATGTTGGCAGTATTGTCTGGAAACATCAAAACCACAAGGTGAGGCTCTATTGGGAGCATGGAGGAAAGCTGACTCTCCCTGGGTTATTTCACTGCCCTCTTTGCTGCCTGCCTCATGCTTCAGTTTTCTGAGCATAGACCGCCCCTGAGCATAGGGCAGCCCCTTTGCAGAGGATGTAGTTTAAGCAGATGTTTTAACCCAGCCTGGAAAAGTGGCTCAGTCAGAATACGAAACTCCAACTTTCTGTTTCTGTGGTCAATGGATACACCTGTCCCCTTCTCCAGTCTCATCCTGATAACAGAACCTTGTGTTCATCTCATTGCTGTATCTATCAAGCTTCCACACACAACTGGGAAAAGAGTGCTTTTTCTTTGAACATCAGGTTAACATTTTTATGTTGCCTCTGCATCACTGCAAAGGAGGTTTAGAGCTGTAAACAGTAGCCTGACGTCCCAGTGGCACTGATTGGTTACACTTGCCTTTGGGAGAGGGTGACCCTGGACATTCTGCAACTGAGAACCAGCTTCTGTGCCAATAGAAAAATTCAATCCCAATCCCCAGTGCCAATCATTGCATCCTCTTAGGAGGTTTTTGAACATCTGGGGAGATTTTTGACTTTCAGACTCCTCCTTCCTGTACACACACACACACACACACACACACACACACACACACACACACACACACACTGTTGCTGCTTCTGCTGCTCTTAAGTGGCTGTGGGCAAAGGACAGACGATCTGCATTTTGTAGGTTTCTGGGAGGTTGTAACACCATGGCCAGAGGACTTACTAAGCCATAAAGGGTGGACACATACAAGACCAGCCGAAAGCCAAGAATTTAAAATGAAAGCCAATTTCATCTCATTATTTCTAATTTACAATGCATTTCCATTTTAAGGCTATTATAACTGAGAACAAATGACAGGCCACTGACAAGATGAGATTGAAATGAGAGACTCTGATATGCAGGACATTTGTATGCTAATGACTCTGAGACAGATAGGCTCGCCTTCTGTTACACATAGGATGTGTGTTTGGGGTGGCTCCTAAATTTTCCATTCTGTTGTAGGACCCAAATTCTACTTAGTCCATTTGAGGTTTACATTGGGAACAGGCTGACAGGTATTTCTGCAGTGTTCTTTTTGAGTGTTGAGTTGTGTCCTTAGCTGTCAGCACAGCACAGCTACCTTCACTCTTTTGTAGGCCATGCATTCATCTTGCTTGACGGGTCTGTGGCTGATCCCTTGTACCCACCACCCCTTACTCTGAGGCCTCTTCCCTAGTCTTCCCCTAAAATGACAATGGGCTGTTTCAGTAAGGTGCCCTATGGTGTCATCAATTAAGGACAGGGAGAGTTCTTCCTATGTTAGGTGAACAGTTGCTATATTCATACCCAAGGTATCTATTTTTCTTAGGATGCTGCAGAGGCCATGGAAGCCTGGCCACTTTCCGATGAAATTAAATCAGCCCAGGATCATCACTCTAATACATGTATCTTCACCAGAGCTGTGACTGGGCATTACTGACTTCAAAAGACTCTCTGGGCTTTAGTTGGCTGAACAGATGTGCTATGATATGCTGTGATTGGTGGACCAGATGCTGTTTGAAGACCTTTATGATAGATATACCTGTACTGGCTGAACTGCACAAAACTTATTGCATTGCCGGGATTCATGGCTTCCGGTTTCCAGTTTGGGCTCTTTGGAATAATATGAAAATGTGTCGTTTTGTTGAGATTGAGATTCCAGTATTAAAAGGAGTCTTTGGATAGCTTGGACTGATTTGGCAGCCTGCATCCCTGATTTCATTTTGAGTTCCTTTTCAGTGAAGGCTCTTAAGGGAATGTTAACCCTACAGACTATGTCCTATGGGCCAGAAAGTTTGGCCAGATGGCTTTGACCACAGCATAGACCAACTGTGCAATGTATATATGGTCAGAGTTCTACAAAATAATCCATAACTTGAAAGACCCTATGGATATATGTCACCCATGTTGGTCTAGTTCTTGGTCCTAGTGCTTGAGACTCCTAATTGATACCTTTGACCTTCTACAAGCCAACTGACTGCTCTGATGCTCACCGTGGTTGTTTATGAGGGTGAAATTACTGTCCTCCGTCTTCAGGGCAAACTTGAACTTTGTGTTTGGTGGCATTATATCCTTATCTGTTGCGGAGATCTGCACTACCACCTGCAATGTGAGAGATGAGAAATCATTAGTGTAGTTTTGGGGTGGTATCCTGGGGTCCGAGGATGTGTTCAGACATCACCATGGCTGCCTGTCACCTGCAACACTACTTTGAATGGTCTTCCCAAAGCCACTTTGTCCACTACCATCCTGCACCCACCTATCCCTGACCTATTCTTCAGACACTTCAAGGGTCTCATTTCTCCACCTGTAAAACGTGAATAGCATTCTATTCAGGCTGTTATGTAGTTGCTTTAAACTGAGGGAACGTTAAGTGGGCAGGAAGGTTTGCTCCTCAGTCCGCTGCCCTTCCTCACCTCTTCCTTTTCAGGCCCACTCACCTTGCCCTGGACAGCATTCTCGCACACTTTAGGTTCATAGGGCTGGGCAAATTCTGGAGGGTTGTCATTCTCATCCAAAACTTCAATGTGAACCTGCACAATGGATTCTTTACCTACGGGGTTACCTGCAGGGGAGATGGATTGTTACCACTCTGGCCTCAGGAGCTGGAAAGTGTTTTGATGGATAGTTCTGGGACTCTGTGTGGTGGAGGCCACTTCTTCGCAGAAGGTCCAAGGATTGTGTCATAAATGGAAGGAGTATGGAGGGGGACATGGGGTAGACACATTTGTTTATAAGAATTCAAGAGCTAAAACCCTCAGCGCATTTTAAGAGGTTGTAATTAAATTAATAAGTAAATTAAGCAAACAAATACAACTTATTAAAATAATAAATTCAACAAATAATTATATACTCATTTAAATAATGTTATTCCTTCTCAGGAACCCTCAGGGTTCCTGGATGCAGTGGGAAAGTGAATGTATCTTTTCTGGGTGATTGTCACAACTCCCCTGGCATCTGTCAGAATTTACACAAATTATTGCAGAGCCTACCAATCTCTAGTTGAGAGCTTCTTCTTATCTTGAAATTGGCTCTTTAACTGGTGCAGATATAACTTAGTGTTTGCTAAGTGTGTTTAATATTAAGAATCATGCAGCATTTGGTTCAGGCAGTCTTTTCCCTGTCTCTGTTACTGGACCAAACCCTTAGACACTGTGTGTAGCATGTGTCTTCAGTGAGTCTCATCACAGAGACACCTGAACAGCCTGTTTTAACACAGAGCTTCTTAAGCTATGATGTATGTGAGGTTCTCATTTAGTCTAGGGTGACACCTCATTATTATGTACTCCCCACAAGGTTTTGGGTGCTCTGTATGATGCTGGTACAAGGAGCACTTTCAGAAATAGAAGTTCAGCACACCCCAGTCAGAGAATACTTCCCCAAGGACTTACAATACCTTCAGAGGTTCAAAATAATGAATCATGTCAGTTTTGAAAGGATGAGGGAAAAGAAGAACCTAGAACCTGGAAGATGAAGGCCCTCACCTCTAGAATCCAGTTCATTGGCCTCCACAGTCAGGTTGTACCAGGCATGGGTTTCTCTGTCCAGTTCTTTCTCATTATTGATGTCCCCTTGTTTGGATATTCGAAAGAATTGCCCCTTGTCACTGGTCTTGCGGATGGAGTATCTGTCCAGAAAAATGAGGTTTATAGCTTTCCTTGTCGTGTGCTGATTCCAAAGTCCTCAGCATGACAGAGAAGGCACTTTAAAATTTGTCCCTTGTGTGTGTGTGTGTGTGTGTGTGTGTGTGTGTAGAGTTGCTATTACTGAGAAACCATGACAAGTAAAAACAAAGGGAATTCAAAATATAACAGCAGAACTTTTATGATAAAGAAAGCTTGAATCTACAGAGACAAGATCGATATTTGGGCATAACCATAAAAATAAAGCAATAGTTAGGTGTGTGCTGATAGTCCTTTGAATGTCCTAGCTGTGTGAGGGAACTGTAGAGTTTAGAGTCCTGAGAACAAAAAGCGGATTCCTTAAGAGGAAAGGAAATTAGATATCTCTGGATGTTGTCACAAAGGTGAACGATAGGACACATTGCGGGGACTTAGAGAAGTGTCTAAGATCTGAGGATTACACAAATGCACCCAAGAGCTGTTAGAATAAGAAGGCAACGTGATTTATACACACACACACACACACACACACACACACACACACACACACAATTTGTAAATATAGAAGAACTTAAGAAATACATCACTCATAAAGATGGATACTGTTCCTGCAAAAAAAAAAAAAAAAAAAAAGTCTCAAAAGCTTTAAGAGAATTTTGAATCAAAAGTAGAAACCTGGTTTGGAAAGAATTAAAATGAAGTTGTCCATGCATATGTGTATGATGCATTTAACTAGAAACCATTTAAGATTTCATAGACAGAAGTAAATATCTAGTCAAATATTTACGAGAGAAAGAAGGGTTATAGCAAAGATGAGGAGCAAGAGGAAACCTGTTCCATTTGAGAAACAGGAAACATAAAACAAGAAACAAGAAAAGTAAGATCAGATGCAGAAAAGATGGCGAAAATACTCAGCAAAATGAATGCAACACATCTCTGCTGAGATTGCAAACCTGGGCTGACTGCCTGCTCCTTTCAAGAGACAGCTTAATGCCAAATAACCTGGAAAAACTCCAAGTCAAAGATGAAGGATTTATCAGAGAGAAATAACCTATAAACAGCATGGGCAAGCTTAGCACCATGTGGCACGGCACGGAGGGCCAGAAGGGTAAGCAGAACAAACTGGCTAATTTTACAGGGTTGCGCTGGCTTAACATGCGCAGACCCTGGCTTCTGGCCTTTGCACTGGAAGAAGTTATAGGACACAATGCAGGTAAAATGGTGGTAAATCTAAGTAAACTGGACAGAAAAAAATAAGATACATAAAACAAAACTATTGCTATTTCAGTAAAAATAAATGAATATAATTGTGCTTTATCACAGAATATATTATACCACTGCCCTCAAAACCCTCCATCACTAGTAAAAGAAAACAAAATAAAACAATACCGAGTCAATCTCTTAAAGTCTTCAATCGAAGAAACAGCCAAAAATACAATTATAAACCAGTGGAATAGAATGAGAGTGGAATATGGTTCCTAGATGCATAAGATATACCAAACCACAAATGCTCTTAACAGGACAACTCAATACTGCTAAGCCTGATGACACAGGCCTACAATTCCAAGAAGCTGAGGCAGAATTTCAAGGTCCGCTATAGAGTGAGTTCATGGCTAGACTGGGCAACTTAGTGGGACCCTGTCCTAAATGAAAAGACAAAAAACGTAAAAGAGGCCTGGGGATATGGCTCAGTAGACATTCTCGTGGAGCCCTAGATGAACCTCAGTATTGTAAATAAACAAAGCAGATTTTCCAGAATTGATATATAAAATCAATTCTTGGGCCATCAAAATGCCTCAGTACCTATGGCCAAGCCTGATGACCTGAGATGTAAACTCTGGGTCCCTTGTGGCATAAAGAGAGAGCTGAAGTTAACTGTGGCCTCCACATTTGTGCTGTGGTGTGCACCACACCTATCACATGGAATGAATGAATAAGTGTAATAAAAAAATCTCATTAGTTTATACTTTAAGAAATTATATTAAAATTCGTGTGAAGCCAGGTGTGATGGAATGTACCCAGTAATTCCGTACTCAAGGCAGCGAGAGATAGGAGGATTATTGCAGTTCAAGGCCAGCCTGGCTACATAAAAGAAGCAAACAAATATTCATATGTAAGAATGGTCATTTCAGATTAAATTTAAAAAAAAACAGGTAGAGAAGGGCTTATGTTAGACAGATTAAAGTTTAGCAAAAAGCCATTTCATTAGAGCAGAATGCCGCAGAAGAGGAAGAGTGGGATTCTGGGGTAGAGTCAAGTCTGTGTGAGAACTTATGTATGCACAAGCGTCGAGGAAATAATGACATTTAGTCAACAGGGCTGACACAGCTGGCTAAAATAAGATCGGATTGAATTCATGCTTACTACCATAGTATGTGACTCCAGTAAGTCTGAGCAGGTCTATATATTCCTTTTGTCCCAGAGGGTAGAGGAGGGACATTAGTTAGGGCAGATGAGCAAGAACACGGGTTTGAATGTGCCATTCCACACCTTCCAAAGTTCATGTTAAAAGCTGTATCTCCAGATTCATATATTTGTGGTATTTAGAGATAAAGCTTTTAGGAGGCAATAGTGATTAGGTTAGATCATGAAGATAGAGACCCCATGGTGGATTAGTGGCTTTATAAAAAGACACACACTGGCAAGCTCATACACTTCACCATCTACCAACAAGAAAGACCTCGTCAAATGGCAATCAGATGCTGGCCTGAGTTCTCAGATTTCCAAGCCCTTAGATCCTGAACATAAATGGATTTCTGATGTTCATAAGTTATCTAGCCGGCATGAAGTTATAGTCGTGGACAATAAACAAGGAGCAAGTACGGATAAAATGTGCAAGGCAAGAGTCAAAACAAACAGCAGCAAAAGTACAAATGGACAATACGCTTACCATCAGTGAATCTGTGTGTTTGTGGGTCATGAAGGAACACATACTCTGAGCTCTCTCATGAACTCGATGGGAACAGGAGCTACTACAGACTTCTTTATAGACGTGCGTAGCTTCACCAAGTAAAAGTAACATTTCTGCCTTTGTGTTCTGGGAGACATATTTCTAAACTACTTTTGCTGACTGGGCTTCAGATATGCCATTGCTGATTAATTCTCGGCCCTCATTCGAATGGGACTTCTCTGAGTCATGGTCCAAACTCCTTCAAAGATGGCTTGGACCAGACAAGATAGACGTAATAGAAGTTGGTAGGACAGGGCTGTTAGTGGAAAGAACTGGGGTCTGCCTCTGCATTTTCCCACAGAAGTGATGGAGAAGCCAGTGTCCTTCTCTGAGCCTTGGTATCACACTAGACCTGAGAATGCCCATGCCAGCATCATCATACCATGATCACTTCATGCCTACCACCTCCTTACCCAATGTTGCGCTGAGCCTTGTCAGGGTCTTTGGCCACCACAGTGCCTATCAGAGGTTTCTTCAGGTTTTCTGGCAGCTGAAAGTGATAGAAGCGTCGTTGGAAGACAGGGGGCTCATCCACGTCCATGACATTGATAGTGACCTTGGCTTTATTTTTGCCTGCAGTGCCGCTCAGGTATCCAAGTCTGACGGTGGGGTCCGTGGCCTCGATGTAGAAGGTGTACTGCTGGATAACTTCATAGTCCAGGGGCTGTGGATGACAAGTATGGTGACTGTCCTATCCCATTTTGTTTGAGTCGCCCCCACTTCCGTACCCAGCCCTATTCTCAGCATTAAGGGCACACACAGCCCTAGTCTTCTCTCAAAGGGATCACAGTCTAGTGTGTATTCAAAGGAGTACCATTCAGGGTTTTGCTTAAGAGGCTTCTCTTTTGTCTTTCTGCCATCAAATTCCTTCCTATTTGTCTTGAGAAATGAGTAGGAGTTTGCTAGTAAGGTAGGCAGGAAGACACAACTCTCTCAGAAGCTGCTCTTGTCAGAGGCAACAGCTTCCTGTCTGGCATTGTTACACAGCCCTAACCATACTGGATACGTTTTGTTTTTGTTGTTGTTTATATGTATATATTCCCCACTGCCTATGAGTTTTGTGGATTCTGGTGGCTGTGTGTGTTCCCAGTCAGCTACCTAAACATTCTGAAAATACAAAAGCTCCTCTCCCACCTTTTCTGGATTCAGTTAGTCTGACCTTGTTTGCTGTAGCAGCCACTACCATGGCCATTTGTGCCTTCTGGTACACATTCTTTACATATATACTGGGAGATTTCTACTGGCTGGGACACAGAATTAATATTGGGGGGGGGGTGTCACTGTACTGGTGAGTTTTAAATGTCAATTTTCAATATAACCTGGAATCATATTTTCTACATAACTTGAGAAGGAAACTTCAACTGAGGAATTGCCTAGATCAGGTTGCCTGTGGTTTTGTTTTGTGCATGCGTGCGTGCGTGCGTGTGTGTGTGTGTGTGTGTGTGTGTGTGTGTGTGTGTGTGTGTGTGAGAGAGAGAGAGAGAGAGAGAGAGAGAGAGAGAGAGAGAGAGGTGGGCAGGTGGGTATTTTGACTGTTAATTGGTATAGAAAGAACCAACCCACGTGGGCGGCACCACTCCCTAGGTCTGGTCTTGAACTGTGTAAGAAGAGAAGGCTAGCTAAGAGCTGGGCGCAGACACATCATTTCTCTCTGTTTTTCACGTTGATGTGATGTGACCAGCTGTCTCAAGCTCCACCGTGAGTCCCCTTATCAGTGAACTCAACTTGGAGTTGTAAGCCAAATACACCCTTTGCCAAAGTGGCTTCTGGTCAAGGTTATTTTATCATAACAATGTAAATGATGCCAGAACAAGGTGCTCTCTCTCTA
This sequence comes from Phyllotis vaccarum, assembly GCA_033318265.1. NCBI lineage: Eukaryota > Metazoa > Chordata > Mammalia > Rodentia > Cricetidae > Phyllotis > Phyllotis vaccarum. The sequence continues at coordinate 104,199,245 of JARWLC010000008.1, read as the reverse complement.
TCAGCACAGCAGGGTTTGTGGCTGCTTACCCTGAAGCCAACCTTCCTGCTGTATCTCTGAGATGTGTGCAATGTTGCCCTCATGGGACTGGGCCCCACTTGTACCTGCTCATCAGTGATCTCAGGAGTAGCTACCTTCTTGCTGCTTGTCACTGCTCTTGAGGCTTCCAGGGATTACTTTCCAAATAAACATTTCACACCCAAAGCCTTGCCCCTGATTAATTTCTGGAACAGCTCAGCCTGTGATGATGGGTTAGAGTCTCCATGAGCACATGGGCAGTTCTGAGCTGTACAAGAACATCTTCCTGCAATGGCCTGAGGCTCAGAAGCAGTCTCTGAGTGTGTCCTTTGGATGATGTAAACTTCACAGATCATGAATGGGTTTGGTACTACAGTCTACATACCTTGGTGGGCTTGATGATACCCACATTCCGGTTTGAGTCTGTCTCAATGGTGAAGGTGTCCCTGTACTCGCCCTGCATGATGCTGTACTTGGTCTTCCGGTTCTGAGGCTCGTCTGGGTCTTCAACAGACAGAAAGCCCAAGGGGCTGCCCACACGGATGTCTTCAGGCACCGTAAATGTGTATGTGGCTGGTATACATAGAGTACCACAAAGAGTTAATGAAATGAATAAGACAATTGTCCCTCCATATTATCACAAACACACACACACACACACACACACACACACACACACACACACACACACACACACAGTGGTAGAAATCGAACCAGTGGTATTACTAGGCTGTGCAAACACTCTACCATTGAGTTACACCCTTACCCTTTGGACTTTTGAGATAGAGGCTTGCTCTATAGCTCAGGCTGGATTTGAACTTGCAATTCTCCTGCCTCTGTCTCTTGTTGCTGGGACCACAGGCATGTGCTGCCTTATATGGGCATCATAGAATATTTTGCTACATAAAGCAGGCAAGAAACTTATGACCATGGGATTCTGTGTCCCAAGGCAAGGAGGCATGCCTTGTCCTTTGTCTGTCCATCTTTCTGTCAATTCAGTAATTGCTAAACTCATTTTGTACTTTGTAACATCAATAGACAAGAAAGAGAAAGATTGCCTTCAAGACGTTTACGCCATATGCAACAAAGCTACTTCAGAACTAGATAGTTTGGGGGGCCATTGAAGCCAGAATTACAACAGAGCTAAAGGGTGCCATAAACATCTCCACTTACTTTCCCTGACCAATCTCACCCGGGGCACAGGAAAAGCTCTTGAAAGATAGTTTTTAAAGGGAAAAATCAATTTGTGGGTAGGTTTATGCCAGGTTTTCATGGTACCACTATTTTCTGGGGTACAATGAAAGAAGCTAGGTTTCCCAGGCTATGGGATCTGGGTGAAATTGCTTCTACCTCACAGTGGGACTTGAAGAACTGTAGCGGTATCAGCAGAGGGGTGATTTGTTTGCTCTGTGAAGGGACACATCAGTGGACAGTTGGATGACCTTGGGAGCAATGTGTAAGGATGGAGTAGGGTCTCCATATTCTGGCTTCAGAAGCACTCTGGGATTTGGGGATATGTAGAGAGGTTTGGGGTACCTTTCTGAAGCCCCCAAATCACCAAGTCTGGATTGTCCCCAGCCCCTGTCTACTTAAAGCTCTCTGGGAGGGACTTACGCTGAGTGAAGACAGGGAAGTTATCATTAATGTCCTCCAGTGTCACCAGCACAGTGGCTGTGCCTGACTCTCCCCGAAGACCCTGGGCATCTCGCGCTTCCACCACGATCCTGTACTCAGCCTTCGTCTCTCTGTCCAAGTTTTTGTCCTTTATGAAAATGAGTCCTGGGGGGGGGGATGGGAAAGTGTTCCAACAGGAATTGTGTTATCTGAGGAGCCCTGAGAGAACCTGGATGTCCAGATCCTTCCTAGAGAGAACATAGGTGACTCAACCATATAGCTCATTGAGACCCTCGGACTATAGCCCACTCCCTTCATTCCTTTTCCTGTATGGCTGAAAGCCGGCCAAATGTAGGGTTCAATGTTGTTCCTAGCCAGAGAGGACCTTATGTTGAAAAGCCAGTTCCAGGCTCAGAGCGAGCATGCTGTAATGGATTAGTGATGTCTGCCTTGGTACAAATAGATATGGTTGGCTGTGCCATGTTTTAGTACGGAGAGTGCTGTACTTGATTAATGATGTCTGTCCTGACATATATAGAAGTGGCTACAAGAGAGAACGTGATGGGTTAGTGACATGATTCTCTGCAGTATGTAATTCCTCATCTTCTGGAAGACAGTGTGCCTAGCTTGACTAAGTGGCCTTCTTTCTTGCTTCCAAGACTCAATACTTACAGTTTTTCATATGTGTTAAACTGAACCAAATTTGGCCTGAGAAACCTTCTGTACTTTGTAGACTTGAATCCTTCTGTGATGAACTGCAACCTAGTAGTGTGTAAATAAAGCCCCTAACTTAGGAGTATGCTCAGCCAATCACAGCAGCTGTGCTTCAGTTAATCATAGGCTGCCACCTGTTCCAAGCTGTTCAAATAAGGCAGACACCCCAGCTGTAACCAACTGAGCTGTTTCTAGACTGCAGGGTTTTTTTTTTTTCTGCACTATAAATATCACCCAACTATGTGGCAGCCCTGGGGTTTCTCTGAACTTGTTTGGCTTCTGGGGTGTCCCAATTTGTGAGCTGTTCTTTGCAAAATTAAACTTGATAAAATTTAATTGGTCTAAAGTTTTTCTCTTAACAAGGCACAAAAAAATTATGTGGCATGGCTGTGCCTTGCATAATCTAATTCAAATTTCACAGCTATTGCAAAAGGACTATGGGCATTCATGTTTTCTGGACCAAGGAAGTAAGGCTTATAGATATTAATTGACTTGATCAAGGACTGTAGAGCTGAGTAGCAGCACAAAGTTCAAATCTAATGTCTCTGAGCATGTACACAGACCTTCCAACCAGCATTTGAGTTGAGTCCTTGTCTTTGCTTGGGTGAAAAAACCATGATTTTCTTTCTGGACTTGAGTACATGCCTTGGACACCTGTCTGCTTCCTCCCCTAACCTGCCTCAACATGTCTTTATGTGTATTATGTATCCCTTCCCTGCATCAATGGCTAGTGACACCTGTCAGGTTAACCTTTCTACACTGGTATCTGCATTATTCCCGTTTCCCCAAATCTCCAAATAGGTACCCACCCAAAGGGGTAGTCATACAGACCTGAGTTATCAATGTCAAACTGCTCATTTCCTTTTAAGATTTGGTACACGACAGTGGCGTGGCCAGCCACAGTGGGGTCATCTTTATCATCTGCTGTCACACGGATGACAGAGGTCCCTGTGGAAGAGAGAGTTCTGGTGGATCTGCTCATGAATGGCTCTCACTGAATTCCCTGGTGGGAGTAGGTGGGATTCTGCTGTTCTTATCACCCACGTGGAGGGAAGAAAGGTTGCTTTGTGCCAGAGGGGCCATGGCCAACACAGGTGGTTTGTGCGGCATCGTGGGGAAATGAAGAGGGACCGTTGTTTGGGCTTGAGAGAGAAGCTTAGGAGAGTTCTGAATGATTTTGCCTCTTCTGAAGGTGAGAGAAGGAGAGACTGGAAAGAATATTGGAAAGCCTTCAGAGGGATGAGGATCACTTTTCTCCTACTCTAGAGTTCTATGGTTTCCTCACAAAGGTCTGTTCCCAGGTCTCTGAGCATAAATCCTATTATACACTCTTTTCCTATATCTTCTGGAAACAGGGTGGAGGCAGGCTACTATCTCCTAAGCATGTGTCTACTGTGATAACACATTCTGGGGTTATAGTCAGGGTCCAGACGATAAGGAGGGTCAGTGTTTAGCACATTATGAGGATCAGAACTCATCTATGATTAGGGTCAGGGTTTAGTGTGAGACTAGGTCAGAGGTTAGCCTTTAGGGACATTTTATTGAAATCATGTAAAGAGGCAACCCAGCATTACAACCACTTTCATGAACTCACTGGAGCCTGACCCTAGGCAGTGAGGTAGCCGATGTGAGAGGTGCCCCAGGATGGTTTGAGAACAGGAGGATAGAGAGAGGGCAGATTAGGCACATACCCAGAGATGACATCTCCGGGACAGACGCATTGAAGACCTGGTGTTTAAACACAGGCCAGTGGTCATTTACATCATGAACCTTGATAGTGAAGCTGGAAGGTGGTTCTAGGTCTATATCGGTCTCCTTGTCCACAATGAGGGCAGTAAGGAAGTACTCAGTTTTATTTTCTCTGTCTAATCTCTCAAAGGCATACACATCTCCTGTGTCAGCGTTGACCCGGAAGATCTTGCCAGCAGACTCTCCTTGGAGCACATACTTTGCCTTCTTACTGTTCACGCTGGACTTGATCTGGGGAAAAAAGCAGACAACATGAGCTAGGAGTTAGAAGTATGGCTGCTTGCATTGTGCATGTTTGTGTGTATGAACGCACGTGGGGATGTCTGTATGCATGTATATGCTTATGTGCAGAAGATCATATGTGTAGTGCTATGTTGGGATCCTAACTGTGACACTGAGATTTTAAACAAGAACTTTTGACTGGTCACCAATGAGATCTTCTTCACCTGGTCACTGTGAGCATTTCTTAGCTGTTCCCAATGCCTAGAGTGGTACCTGGAGCCTAGTAAGGCACTTGCCACTGGAGAATAAAGGGTGTCATTGTTCCTTAGAAGACACTGATTGTTACTATCTCATCTGTAAAATGGAGCTAATTGAATTTCTAAGGTTGATTTGCACTAATGAGCAGAGTCTCCCATTTGGAAACGAGAGCCAGGAAACCTGGCTTCTTTTGTTGTCTCATGCAAAACCAGAATACACACCAGTGATATACTAGAGCTGGCTGATCCCAACATGGCTTTGAAGATTTGACTAGAATTGGGGAATATGTGAGGGCTGGAGTTAAATGTGGTCACATAAAGATGTTAAATCATCTGAACATATAATAAAGTAAATCATTGTTATGAATAGTTTGTCGACCTGGGATTTAGGCATTTGGAATCAGCCTAGGAGACATATGCCTGTTTTGGTTTTTCTACAGAGCATTAATAGAAATGGGAAGGTCCACCCTGAATGTACATGTCATCATTCTATGGACTGGAGTACTGAACTGAATAAAGACCATAAATGAAGCAGCTGCATCCATCTCCCTCTGCCTCATGACTGTGGATGCTGCTCCCCTCATTCCTGACATAGTAGACTGTACCTTGAAAACTATGAGCTCAGTTGAGCCTTCCCTTCTTGCTTTAGGTAGGTATTCCATCACAGCAAGAGGAATGTAGCCAATACAAGCAAAGATACTCAGAATCCATGTTTCTAACTGTGTCAGTGTATTTAACCACATTTTTTGAGGTTATTGTGTCTTCTGTGTGACCATAGTGGTGATACTAAATGGGGTATGGCCATGCACACCTTGTACTAACCCTGACTTCAGGGATACGGATCACCAGCTTGAAGACTGAGTATTTACATTATAGGAATTTGCAAGTTCTACACATCTGTACTTTCCCTGCAAAGCCAGTTGTCAGCCATTTATCAGCACAGCAAGCATTGGTCTCAGTAAATTTGCTTTTGGAATGATGCATGAAGTATTCTCTTTCTTGGTGATTTGCAGTTTCTAATCTGCGGAACAGAACCCCAGTGAGCTTTGTTTAACTCAGGATTTCCTCTGCTTTTTAGACCACTGAGCTGTTTTCTTAATAATGCATGCTATCAGTAGCTTAAGGGAAACCAATCTGTGCCAAGCACCTTGCACTGGACATTACTGAGGTGAATGGCAGTGGTTGTTAATGATAGATGCACAAGCCACAAGATATTAAAATGTTCGAGTGCTAAATATTTCAGCTTTACAACCAGAGGATATTAAGTCTGTAAGATTAAAACATTTTATTAGTTCAAAATAGTTCTTTTATAGAAGGCTAGAATGACGAAAAGTAGAATTCCATTTGAAAAAAAAAAAAACTCAGAAATTGGATGTCAACAAGGTATCCTAGGTATCAAGCCTGCTATGGGACTCATAGATATCACAAGCCCCATTCTGGCTCTCAAAATTGAGGCTTATAGTGGGAGGCTGACATCCCAAGAGGGCAGCGCTTGGTGGTCAGATGAAGCAATGCCCTATATTCAGGTGTCCAGTGAGGATTTGTTAAAGCAGGAGAAGAACAGAGCGACTAGGAGGTCAAGAATGTTAGCCTCAGGGGAGAAGGAGATTCCAGAAAGGTGTGGATCAATACATAAGGTCTAGAAAGTGTAGTTAGAGCTTAGCAGTTCTTCAGTAATTGAAACACTTATAGAGGGGGTGACAGCTGAGTGGAAAGCTAGAAAACCAGATGGCAGAGCACAGAGAAGATCCTAGATGGCAAAGAGTGGAAGTATGGAGGGATGACCTTTCCCTCCAGTAGGCCTTGGAGGAGGAAGGCAAAAGCAAGGACTAGCAGAGATCCCGGAGTAGGGATGATGGAGTGTAGAGAGCAGGTAGGTCCAAGAGCAGGACAGATAATGAACGGCTAGACGGGCAGGAATCCACATTCTAGCTCTGTAGCCTGTGGCATGTGGGGATAATAGGGAAGGAAGGAGAGGAATAGTTTGGCACCGTGTGCCATGCCCAGGTTAAGCCGAGACACTGATCTTCATCAGAGCCTGGGGATCTTTGTGAACGGAGTGGAGTGGAAGCAAATGAGCTGGAGATTTCGTGGATACCCTTCTCTCCAATCTATCTTTATTTTATTCCATTCCCTTCTCTTCCCTTTCCTGCTCTTCCCTTCCCCCACGTCTCCTTCCCTCCTTCACCCCTCCCTCCCCCCCTCTCTCTGTCCTTCCCTCTTTCTGGCTCTATAACCCAGGCTGGCTCTGGACTCTCCATCTTCTGACCTCAGACTCCAGAGTACCAGAACTGCAGTATGCACCACCATGCTTGAACCGTTTTATTTAGACGTTAGTTTTTACAACTCTTGTTTGACTTAAAACAAGGCACCAGCGTACTGAGTTCCTGTGCACATGGTCCTCTTCCCTCAGCATCACATCTTAGATTAGTGTGGCCCCTTGTTACAATAAGGGGACCAAAACAGGTGAAGTATCATTGATTAACATAGATAGCTTATTACAGATTTCCTTGTTTTTACCTCCTATCCAAGTCTGTCACCCCACCCCACTCTGCCCCAAGATGCCTTTCAGGACCATCATATAGCATTTTACTCATGTTTTCACGGCTTATTTTAGTATGTCAGTTTCGGGAGAATTTTATTATTTTTGATGACCTTGATAGTTTGGGAGTGTGCTGGTCAGGACTGTCACTGGATACCGTTTCCTTTGAATTTCCCTGTTTTTATCACCCTTGAACTGGGGTTATGATTTTACCCCTCCCCCTTTCCAATGTCATTGTGTTTGGATGGAATGTCTCAATGCCAACAGCTGCCCTGCCCTCCAATGGCCTCCATTGTCCATCCAGGTTTATAAATAAAAGCTCTAGACTTTGACCTTGATAAACATATACTTCCTTTAGATTGTGTCTTTGGAGTCACGAGAGGATCCTTGGAGTTCTGTATTTGTGTCTCCAGCATACTCTCGTTTTAATGAGGGTGGGGCTCACATATGGATCCTCTACTCCTCTAGCCCTATGTTAGGTATCAAGTAGGCTCTGTCACCACAACACAGACCATCAGCCACCCCTCCAAAGCTTATCCTGTTTGGCACTGGCCTCCACTTTCTGAGTGCCTTTCCTGAATCATTCTTTTAGATTTCCCTCAGGACTAGTCCTTCTCCTCAGAGGATGATTCATGGCCAGTATCCCATTGGGAAAGCCATGACTGGACTATCTCATTTTCCTCTATGACACAGGGCTCATTGTATAACTCTAGACATGCGTCTTTCCTACTGCTTGGTCAGGTGGCAGTATTTACATCACCCAGAAAAAAAGCCATTTTTGGAAGCCGGACCAGCCAGGTGCCCAGTCAGCTGGCTGTGGGTAGGGCTGTTAGCAGACATGTCCCAGATGACTCTACCTATTGCCTTTAGCTGGAGTCGGGGGGTGGGTAGGTATTTCTGGTGTCCTGTCCAGACTTGTGCCTCACATAAAAGGTCCTCTTCTGCCTGTCTCTCTATCACAAGAACTCTCCCATCCTCATTGTTTGTAAGGTTCTTTGTTTGATACATGCTGTTTCCTCTAGATCTCAGATTTTTAAACTGTGGTCCTCAACTTGGTGTGAGATCATATGCCTAAATGTAGAAAGCTATGAAAAAAAATTGTCTACACTGAATAACTTCTTCATGCGCAATAACCAAAAAGTAATTTATAGTCCACCACGTGATGGTCTTTCTGGTGGTACTTGCTGGTGTGTGTCATGAAACTTCACAGCTGCCTTGGTTCATAGTGTGCACTAGGCATTGTGAGTGCCATCATGCCATACACCCCCAGTGAGAGACACCTGAAACACTTGGCTCAGATTTGAGACTACTATATAGACTATAATGATTTTGCTGTGTATACAAAGATTTCTGCTCTTATAGAAACAATGATTTAAAAAGAAACTTTTATATTCTTATAGGATATAGTTTTATATGTATATAAAATTATAGGAATTCCATATCTACATGTTAGAATTCCATATCTAACATATAATGTTACTTTTTACTTTTGAGACATGGTCTCACTGTTTAGCCCTGACTAGGTTGCCCCAAACTCACAGAGATTCACTTGCCTCTGCCTCCTGAGTGCTAGGATTAGAGCTGTGTGCCAACATGTCCCATAAAATAGAATAACATTTTACTGCCTTCATTCCTCAGCACATAATGTCATATTAATGTGTCTTTGAATTAAATATGTCAGAAAAGTTGACTTTTAAGTTTTTGTTTGAGTTGTTGACTTGAGTTTTATTAAAAAGTAGCTAAACTAATTTTACCTTTGAATTAGAACAGAATTTCCAATATGGCCTTAAACATACTTCTGCCTTTTTGTGCTGTTTTTATGTGAAACTGTTCTTACACTGACCATTATAGAACTGAAATATTGAGCCAATGTAGCTCATGCCTTTAACACAAGCTCTCTGGAGACAAAGGCAGGAAGAGTGTTGTGAGCTTAAGGCCATCCTGATCTACACAGTGAGTTTCAGGATAGTCTGGGCTAAAAGTGAGACCCTGTTACAGACAGAAAGACAGAGAATCGACCAACACATCTATTCTGAAAAACTGAATCCCATATGCTTTATGACTATATGATGAAATATTTAGCCAGGGTTTTGTTTTATTTTATTTTGTGTGGGGGTTCACGTGTGCCTATGTGTAGGGGCCAGAGGATAATGTGGGTGTGTTTCTGAAGCATTTCTCACTTTTTGGGAGTATGAAATTGGTCTTTTACTGGCTTGAAGCTTTTCAAGTGGGTTAGGCTGGCTGGTTCACAAGCCCTAAGGATCTGCCCGTCTCTACCTTCTCAGTGTTAACATTTAAAAAGGTACCATCATGCTTAGCTTAAGACCCAATTATTTAAGCAAGCATAAACAAGTGTATCAGTATAATTATTATGAAAATTTGCTTTAATTTTAATACTCAACTAAGTTATATGTACAAAGAATTGTCTAGAAATGAATTTCTTTATAGCTTATTATCAGTAAATGTTTGATATATATGTCTATTCTATATAAATATATAATCTCTGCATAAAAATTATTTAGGCACAAAGAGGTTGACCTTCTCTCTAGACCCAGGAAGAGCGTGGTAAATTATTTCTGTAAAGGGCCAAAGAGAAAAGAGTTTGGGGTTTTTGGATTGTATGGTCATGGTCACAGCTACTCCATGCTGCCATTATAACATGAAAGCAGCCATGGACAATTAGTAAATTAATTAATGTGACTGTGTTCCAGTAAAACCTTATTTATAAGACCAGGAAGAGAGCCATATTTGGTCTGTAGGCAAGTGTTTGTACATTCCAACTATCCATTAGAGTGGTGAGCACATTTTTGTCCTGTGCTGTTTTCCAAACACTCAGTCTGGGGCTTGGAGTTGTATTTTCTTCTTCCAGTACATTGATCTGGTCAGTCTTATAGCTAGTGTGTGGCTTCAAAGAAGTTGACACGGTGAGATTTCAACACTGTCAGAAGTGTTCTCACAGATAGTTCTTAAAATGCTTACTTCATTGACCCCTCCTTGAAATTCCACTATGAGAGCTGTGGGACTGTGTTCTGGTACACTGTGAATATTTGTCCCTCCTACTGTTTTAGTCAAGTGCTGATTGACCAGAAGGCAGACAAGAAGTATGGGTGGGGCTACCAGATTAAGGTAAGAGACACCATCAGATGCAGAGGAAAGGAGACCAGGATTATGCTCTGAGAAAAGGTACTGAACTACTTGGCTAATCACAGGTTAGTTTAAGAGTTAAGAGTCAGCAAGTTATATGCTTGAGCCATAGGCCAATCAGCATGTAATTAATATAAGCCTTTGTGTGATTATTTGGGGTTAAACAGCAGTGGGGCTGTGATTGGGTCCAAACCTCTAGGCTAGGCCAAAAAGGCCAGGCCAGAAACTTATCACTACGTATGAAGGTCAATCCTTTGAATTAAGGTGGGTGTTTTGATGTCTATGACAATTTGACATGGTGAGAACATTTATCATTCCTTTAGATTGCCTTCAAGCTCTTGGAAGATGGACTTATGGTGGGGCCATCTTTTAGAGTTTGACACTACCTCCCCAGAGGGCCTGGGTCAAACACCTCATGATAGGGGGTTAGTTCAGAATAGTCTTGAACTTTGATTTTCTTGCTTTTGTCTCTTGAATGCTGGGATTACAGGTTTATACAACTATGCTTGTTGAAAAGTTTTTTTGTTTTTTTTGTTTTTTTGTTTTTTTTTAAGGAAGCTCAGAGCCCAAGATCAAGGCTGGCAAACTGTGGTCTGGGAGGTCAGCATTATCATATGTGTGACTTTGCAGACGGCTTCTCAGACCTTTCCTGATCTCTCAGGTGGGAACATTGAATACAGCGTTAGCTGATTCTCCCAAGTCCTTAACCCTCAGGCTATGCTGATCTCATCAGCCTTGGCATAGGGTGGCTGTCTTAGTGATTTCTACTCTGCAAAGTGTCAGAGAAAATGAGCCACGATGCTCACTGCTTCATCTACCATGGATACATCCCTCATCACAACCATAATTCCTTTCTTTAGCTTCTCCTTCCTTGGAGCCTCCCACCCCACCACTATCAGCACATTTCTGTAATCACCACTATTACCTCCTCCATCTCCTTCACTACCACAATCATCACCTCTACCACCTTCTCCTTAGCAACCATGACATCCATCTCTACCATGGAATCAACATTACCTTGGCTATCTCTGTAATGGGCTCCACTCTTGGGGGAGTTTAAATAGGAATAGCCCCAGAGGCTCATATATTTGAATGCTTTGGTAGTAGCATTAGAAAGTGTGGCCTTCTTGGAGGAGTAGATATAGCTTTGTTGGAGGAAGTATGTCACTGGGGTGGGCTTTGGGGTTTCAGATGGTCAAGCTAGACCATCGTGTGTCCCTCTCTTCCTGCTGCCTGCAGTTTCAGATGTAGAACCCTCAGCTACAGTGCCATGTCTGCCTTCATGCTGCCTTGCTTCCCACCATGACAATAATGGACTAAACTCCTGAACTGTAAGCCAGTCTCAATTAAATGTTTTCCTTTATATGAGTTGCTTTGGCCATGGTGTCTCTTTACATCTATAGAAACCCTAATTAGGACAACTCTCATCCTTCTTCATTCCCTTCACTAATATTGGGACTTGAAAGTCAAATGCTTCCCATAGGCTCATGTGTTTGGACACTTAATTCTCAGCTGGTAACACTGTTTTATATGGTTGTAAAATCTTTAGGAATTAGAGCCTTGCTGGAGGAAGTAGATCATTAAGGTGGGCCTTGAGATTTTACAGTGTGGCTCTACATCCTGTCCGTTCTCGGCTTCCTGACTTGAGAACACATTATAACCATCTTCCTCACACTTGAGTCATCAGTGATGGACTATATCTCTTCTTATACTGTGAGCCAAAGTAAACCCTTCATTCTTTGAGATGCTCTTTGTGGGGTGTGTTAGGAAAAGGATAATCACACGATAGTCCACAGACCCAGAGAAATCAGATAAAGAAGAGAGATCTATGGGAGACACATGGATATACCTGGGAAGGGGAAATAGATTTTGTGGGTAGATTTGGGACAGGTGGGGGTAGGAATAGGAGGGATCAGGTTGAGGAGGGAGGGATGGAAGGAGAGCTCATTGGGAGAGATGGACTGGAAGAACTGGGCATTTAAGGGGTGATGTGGAAACAGTGTAGTAGAAATTTCCTGAAATCTATGAGGGTGACCCTAGAAAGGACTCCTAGAAATGGAGGATATGGAGCCTGAGCTGGCCATCTTCTGTAACTAGGCTAGTTTCCTGGAGGTGGGACATTTACACCAACCCAGCCACAAAACTGATGACCCACAACCTATCCTGCCTGTAAGATGTACTAGAGCAATGATGGCTCAGAGCTTGTGGGAGTGGCCAGCCAATGACTGGTTAAATTGAGGCCTAAGCCATGAGAGGGAGCCCATCTTTGACACACTGCCTGGATGGTCAGGATCTGGAGGCAGGATGGCTCAGACACCCAAAGAGGACTCAATGAAATGGTTTCTAGTGATATTCTGCTATACTCATAGATTAGTGCTTAGCCCAATAGTCAGCAGAGTGGCATCATTCAACAGCTGGTGGAAACAGATTCGAAGATTCACAGCCAAACACTAGGCAGAGCTCCGGGAACCTTGCAGAGATGGGAAGGAAGGGTTGTAGGAGTCCCAGGGATTAAGGACACCAGGAGAACAAGGTTCACAGAATTAACTATGCAGGGCTCACAGGGGCTCACAAAGACTAAAGCGGCGATCACAGAACTTGCCTACGTCTGCACTAGGTCATCTGCATACATGCTGTGGTTATGTGACTTGGCATTTTTGTCAGACTCCTAACAGTGGGAGTGGGGGTGTCTCTGGCTATTTTCCTGCTTGTGGGACCCATTTCCTCCTGATGGATTATCTTGTCCATCCTTGGTATGAGGATTTATGTCTAGTCTTATTGCATCTTGTTATGCTATGTTCAGTTGATATCACTGGGAGGTCTGTTCTTTTCAGAAGGGAAAAGGAAGAGTAGTGGACCTGGGGGAGGGGAGATGGGTGAGAATGGTATCGACAGGATGTGTTGTCTAAGGGAAGAATAAAAAAAAGAAAAAGAGAAAGAAATGTGAAATGCAGGTGTCATTGTCTCTGCCACAGTCACTAAGACCACCACCCATGATCATGGAGACATTGTGACCTGGTTGTGGTAAGGCAGTATGTAGAAGTATGTGGATAAGACAGTATATCCTTGTAGAAGTATGTAGTGGAGGAGATAAGTTCACTATTGGCATGCATGAAGCAAAAGAAGAGAGGAGGGGCTAAGGTCCCCATAATCTCCTTCATGGAAACATCCCTAATGACCTAACTTTCTTCTGACAAGCCTCCCCAAAGTAGTTTTACCATCCTCACTAGGGTCACAGCCATTAGCACACTGAAGACCCAAACTATAACATTCTGTTTTAATGAATGAATGTGTGTGTGTGTTATTTCCTGTGCATTTGAACTCAGGTGCAGAACTACCCTCATCTGTTGACCCATCTTACCAGCCCTGAATGATTATGTTCTGCCTCTTAATCCTAAGGGCTCATGTTTGTCTCACAACACTGTGGACAGTCCATCTGCAAGAGTAGCTATATCTCCTGCATTGCTCACAAGAAGTATCTTCTGAGACTCAAGGAAGCTTCTGAGCCTTAAAAAAAAAAAATAAAAGCTAAGCTACATACTCCAGGATATGATGGTACAGGACAGACATTCCTGTCCCACAGCGGAGAAAGTGTTGACGGTGAGTGTTAATTGCCAACTTGACTGGATCTACAATTACTCATGAGACAAGCCTCTGGGCTCTCTTGTGAGGGATTGTTTATGTCAGAAGAGCCTTTGGGCATGCCTTTGAGGAATTTTCTTGTTTTTAATTAAGGGGATTACCCACCCATTGTGAGTGGGACCATTCCCTGGGCAGAGGTTCAGGACTGTATATAGTAGAGAAAGCGAGCTGAGTAAGCACTCATTGCTTTGTTCTTGATTGTGGATGTAATAGAACCAGCTGCTTTAACCTCCTGCTGCCTTGACTTCCTCACCATGATGGTCTGTACCCTTGAACTGTGAGCCAAAGTAAACCCTTTCTTCCTGACTTTTTTCTTGGAATATTTTATCACAGAACATATACAAGAAACCAAAGGCAAAACGGAAGAATTGAACTCAAGAATGCTAGAATTCTAGTGTGGAAAATATCAAATCTTACGGTTTCATTTCTAGCATTTAGGGTACAAGGCATAATGAATAACATTCCCAAAGGGCTTAGGCAGCCTGTCCCCTGTGGCCTACCTGTTTGCAGCCTCCATGGTATTTCCCTTGATCTGGCTTCTGCATTTCTGGCATATCTAACGTTTTGGAATCTCTTTTAGAGATTCCCCTTCATTCTCACAGATTTGTAACCATCTTCTCAGGGAATGCTGTCAAGGACTCCAAACCTACCATGATATCTGACCTTCAGGTTTTCCTTTGAAATTTTGGTAGTAGCAAACAGTGACCCCACAACTGTTACATCTGCATGCCCATACACCAACCTTATGAGAATAATACGCAGCACTGGCTCTAGAAATAGCCAGGCCATCTCAGATCATGAGCACAGTGGCCTCTGTGTGCCTGATGGAATCCCAATCCCAGGGAAATGATTCTATAGTCAGTTCTGTGGTGTAGGGTGCTCTGGAGCTCTCTTCTCAAACATGTCTTTGTGCCTGAGATGTGTGGTGTCTTGATGATTCCTGAGGTGCCCTAAAGGCATCTTTCCTATCATCCTGTTGTAAAGCATTTGGTTTATTTTTAATGCACTAATTTAAAGGCTCACAACTAAGGCCATGCCTTTAGAGCTTGTGGAACAGAAGAATAACGTGGGGGAAAACCCATGGCAGAACTGTTCTGTTCACCTTGTGGTATCTGGGAAGCAGAGCATGTGGGGGTGGGGATTGGAGTCCCCATATCACTTTTGAGTGAACACTACTAATGCCCGCCACTAGGTTCTACTTTCTATAGCACCACAGATTGACAGCAGATTTAGCACATGACCTTTGGGACCGATCTTAAGATCCAAATCATAAACTCTAGCACCTCCTCATTACTTTCTTCTTCTCTATCACTACCATGATTATTGTTACAACCAGCACCATTACTGCTATTACTACCACCATAACCTTCTCAGCTCCCCTTTCCTACCACTGCTCTCCATCACTGTATCATCATGGCCATCATTACCATTACAGCTATCATCACCACCATATCTTCCCTATTACTATAACCATGATGCTCAGCATTACCAGTCCCACCACCACCTTCACTCACCATCATCGCTGTCACCACCATGAGTAGCAGCAATTAGTTCCCACCCTTCCCCTTCACTGTCACTATGACACTTACCATTACTAACTCACCATCATTACCCTTATTAACTCTTCCTTTATTATCAGAGACATTATAGTTATTACAAAAAGCACCTTTACCTTTGTCAACACCACTGCCATCACTATCACCAACACAACCACTAACTCTCTCGTCTTCTTTACTATCATTGCTAAACCACCACCACCACCACGGCCATCACTACTACCACCAGCACCACCACCATGACCACCACCACCACCACAGCCATCACTCTCACCACCACCACTGCCACCATCGCCACCATCGCCACCCTCACCATTATTACCACCACTCATTATTATCAACTCCCTCACCTTCTGTCATGTTTTGAATAAGAAATGCTTTCTACAGACTCATGTGTCTGAGCATTTCAATACAGGGGTGAGGGAGGCACCATGGAACATTTTGGAAGTGGAACCTTGCTGGCGAAAGCATGTTGCTGGGCTTAGGCTTTGAGGAGTTATAACCTTCCCTCATTTACTGTTCCCCTTCTGCTTCCTGAGTCAGATGAAACGGGACCAGCCAGCTCCTTGTGTGTACTGCCATACTGTGCCTTCCTTCCTACGATGGACTCTATCCCTCTAAACAAGTGAACCAGAAAAAAAAAAATTCTTTCTTTCTTGGCTTGTTTTTGGTCATGATATTCTGTCACAGCAACAGAAAAGTAACCAATAAAACTTCAATTTTACCATTAATGCCATTATCACCATTACCACCATCATCATCACCCCCAGCACCACCCCAGCCACCATGACCATTACCTCCCTTGCTTTTATTCTCACCAGCATCACCACTGACACCATTGTCACCATCATCAACGTCTTTACTTTCTCGTCACTATTTCTACCCTCACACCATTGCCATCCCCACCCCCATGCCCATCAACGCCATCACTTTCCTCTTTCCCATCACAACTATAAGGACATTTGTCACCCTCACCATTATTATCACCATGTTCATACCTCCACCTCCTTCATCTTTGTTGCCATCACCCTTCAGTGGCAACCACTTCTGTACTCATCAGCATCTTTGCCACAATGGCCGTGACAATTGTCCAGCTGTTGATAACGCCTATCACCCTGGAGCCCAAAGCTTACCTTTCCCACATAGTGGGGCAGTGAGGAATTTTTCTCTTCATCTATATGCATTTGATTCCAGATCCAGGCTCTTTTCTGACGCAGGTGGCCAGGCAGTATGTTGGGAGTGTGTAGCTGGGGAAGGTTAGGGCCCGCTATTGCTACCACTGCCAGCAGGCCCAAGAAGGTGCCCAGTGCAGCGGCCAGCTCTGTTAGCCTCTGCATCTGTCCAGGAGGAACTGATCTGGGGAAAGAGGGTAGAGAACATGAAGGTGTATCACTGGGCGGCTCACCTAGGAACCAAAGTTTCTTTGTCTCTCTCCTCCCTTATCTATCACTCAGCTGACACCAGCAGAACCAGACTCTGGTCTAAGTGGGAAGGCAAGGCGAGAAACTATGCACCCTTACACCCATATAGGCTGGCATGAACGCAGGCACAGGGGTATGAGATCTCCAGGATGTTGGGAATACTAATGCTCATGCGCCCAAAGCACCACGGGAACACTCAGATTATCGCCATTATACAAAAGAGGGAACAGAGAAGTCAGCTTCACCTTTGGTTAAATCGTGCAGCTGGAGAATGAAGCCCAGATGTGAACCACAACTAGTCACTTCCACTGAGGGCTAACTACTTGCCTGGCTCTGCTCCAAGTGATTTGGACACACTATCTAGCTTAATCTTCCAAGGCTGGTGTAATCATGACCCTCGTTTTACAAATGAGCCAAGACACAGAGACAATTAGGAACCTCTCCACATCACCCAGTCTGCAAGGAATGGAGATAAAACTTAAGCTAAATCTGTACGACCCAAATTCTAGCTCTTTCCAGATGCCTCTGTGTCCCACCAGGAGCTCTGGGCTAGATGTAAAGCTCCCCCAAACATCTCTCCAGCTCACTCCAGCCTGAAAGCCTCTCTGGCACTGGTGTCACCTGCAGAAGGCTTAATCTGGGGGTTAGCTCCTCAGTAACGGTAATTGGCGGAGGTTATCCCCCCCCCCCAGTCTAAAACTCACAGGTGATGGCCACTGTAGAGGATGGGTAGAATGGGAGCCGAGAGACTGTGTACACAGCTGGCTTCATAATTTGTGGGTCCAGCATAAAACAGAGTTGTGGGTTTTTATTTTTATTTTTTTAAGAAGGAATTTTGAGATAGAGATGGAAGAATTTTAAACCACACAGCAGCCCCTTGAAGTGAGGGCCTTGGACAAGTTATATGAGTTGTGCTCTCTGGTAGGCCACCTATAAAGCTCAAAATGTGGGTCATCCAAAGATCAAGTCCTGCCTCTATTCTAAGTTTCAAGAGTGGAAAATTTCCAGTGTCTTGTGGTGGTGGAGGCCAAGTTCATGGCCATCACCAAGTTTTTTCAGCCCTGACCGCTCCTGCCATCCATTCCCTGTCCCTGTGTCACTGACCTGCATGCAGTTCCTAGGACGGTGTGGAGAAGAAAACGTGTGCCTGGAGAGAGCTGAAGGCCTTCAGGGAGCTGGGAGGTGTGTCCTCCTCTCCTGCTGCTGAGGGAAGGGGTGGACCCTGTGCATCACAGGAGGTTTGTAAACTCCAGTAACATCATCTCTGGACCACTGGCGCCAGCCCAGCCTCTGTGAGGGCTGGACTATCTGTGCTGACCTTAACCCCATGGTTCCTGCCTCTCAGTTCCTCCAAGTCTGTCTTAGAAGGAAGTGCACTCCAGTATCCTGTAATAGAGCCCTGAATACAGGTCCTTTGTGCCTTGGGGAGGTGTTCTCTCTCTCTCTCTCTCTCTCTCTCTCTCTCTCTCTCTCTCTCTCTCTCTCTCTCTCTCTCTCTCTCTCTCTCTCTCTCTCTCCATACCTTGACTTGGTCAACCATCAACAAAGGGATCTGCCTAGAACCATTCTGGGGGCCCTTGTAGTAAGAAGCCAGGCAGGAGGAAGGCAGTGAACAATGCGGTTGGAGAGGGTGGTGGAGGGAGAAGACCCACCAACAATCTGGTCCTGACTCAGGGGGTGGTCATGTGACCTTCTGCCTCTACCTTACAGGCGTGCAATGTGAGTCATTTCCTTCTCTGCCCCAGGAAGAACTGCCAGGCAGGGGATTTTCTGTTCCCTTAAGTAAGACGCGACTAGGAAATGGTAGGAAGTGAAACAGAGAAGGAAGGGAAGAATTCTCAGGCCTGGGGTAAGCAGAGGGCAAAAGCTTAAACTCTGTACTCCTAGGGGTGAGCGTCTCTGGGGTACTGGACTCCACTAAGCCATGGAGCACAGCTGTGACATGGAAAGATCTTCCCTGGAGCTTTCGGCACACTGGGAGATGCCGCTGTGAGGAGAAAGTGCCCTCAAAGACTGAGAGGCCATGGGTAGCCTTTCAGAGATGATTTTACAGTATTTTGTGACACTGGGGGTATAACAGGGGCCTCATGTATGCTAGGCAAGTGTTCTATCACTGAGCTACACTCCCAGCCCTTGCAGAAAATTATTTAAGGCCATGCCTGAGTGTCAGTTCTAAGAAGACCAGAGGGAAGAAGAGGATTTCAGGATACAGCACCAGCAGGAGTGAAGCCTTGATTTAGAAGAGCAGTTATCATGTCTGAGGAACCAATGATGTCCCCTAGGTTAGACAGAAATGCCCAGCAAAGGCCAAGGCACGAGAGAGGAGATATCACTGTGGTAGGTGAATGGTGTTCTCCAAATATTCATGTCCCATATACCAGAATCCAAAAGGTTGCCTTACACAGCAAAAGGAATTCTGAGCAGGTGTTTAAATGCAGGTAGGATCTTGCTTGAGGCTTGAGATTGGGAGTTAATCCTAGACTACCCAGGATAATTTTAGGGTCTTTTGAAGATAAAGGCAAGAGGGTTTCAAGATTAAGTTCTTCCTTGGCTACAGAGTGAGTTCCAGACCAGCCTTGACAACCTAAGGAGATTCTGTGTCACAAAAAGAAGCTGGTAGACTGCTTGCCCAGTATGCACAGAGCCTGGGTTTTATCTCCAACACCATGCAAATGAGGTACAGTGGCACATGCCCATAATCCCAGCATTTGGAAGGTAGAGAATCAGAAGTTCTAAGGTTACTCTCAGCCACATAGGAAGCTGGAGGCCAGCCTAGGACACATGAGACATTGCCCCCAAAATAAAGTGAAATAAAATAAAATAAAGAGAAGGCTCAGGATGCAGTTCTTCAGTGGAGAATTTGTTTCAAATATGTGAAGGTCTGGAGTCACACCACAAAAAAGATGTAGTGAGACATATCTGAGGTGCTGAGAGGCCACCAGTTCAGTGATACAAATGGCCCTTGAACCTGGAAGAGGCCTGGAGAGGAGTTGCAACTCTGACGTCAGTCCTCTGAGGTCCATTTCAAACTCCTGGCTTTCAGAGCTGTAATGCAACACATAAATACAAACATGTGGCTTTAAGCCCTAGATTTGTGGTAGCTTGTCACCATCATCAGAGGATTATGGCCTGCTTATTGTGTGTGTTCCTGAACACACAGTCCTTAAGTGGTGCATGCCTATAATCCCAGGACTTGGGAGGCAGGGGCGGAGTGACTGCCAGAAACTTGAGGCCAGCTACATAGAAAGGCAATAACAATAATACCCCATCCAATCATTTTCTGAGAGTTTCCATGTATCCTTTTGTCTTCCAGATCCCCTATCTGCCCTCACCAACCTCTGCTCTGGACCACAGAATTTCCCCGGGACTCCTAGCCTTGGCCCTGGCCTCTGGCTGTGTTTGGCCAAGAGGTGCTCTGGTTATGGAGGAGAGAAGTAGGTCACTTCGTCCCCTTCCCTCTGGTTGCTTTCTTCCTCTGTGGTTGCACACTCTATTATGGCAGCTCCTAGTGGGTAGCATCTGTGGGGTTTTGTCTCTGGGCTCTGCAAGTGTCTTCCCTTCATCCCTTCAGCCCTCCGTTGCTGGTCTCTGGGTGCTTCCACACACAGCATGGTCCCTGCCTCCCTGCCCCCATAACCCTTGCTGCCAGTACCTTCATAGAGCCTGCATTGGACATTGAGTTCCCTGTGGGACTTTGTATGACACAGTGAGAAAACATGGATTCTTTACTGGGACCTATTAGAATGAGTGAATGTTCCCGAGGGCTGACAACAATGATCAGTTATATGAAGGCATTATTATATTGGACTTCAATGAAGCAGAGGTCACTGGCTCACAGGGGACATTAGCCTGTTGGTGGGCTTTGACTGGACACATAGAGTTCTCAGTTGACACTGTGTCCAGCAGAGACCTTGAAAGAAAGCCACTGGCCCACAAGGTCACCCATAAGTGTCCCACCTCTTGTAGGCATGACCTTTGCTCTCACGGCATTCATTACATCAGGGGACAGGGAGGTCTGCTCACTCATCTGTCCTGTGAGTCAGGTAGCTGTTGCTGAGGAGACAGGACCATGGAGTCTGAGCCGTTGGGAGGTAGGATCTTGGAAGGTTTTCTCTTCTCCAAAGCTGGAGCCTGGGGTGTGGAGTGGGCCGACCTCCTTGAGCGTGTTATCTGATTTAAACCTTGCCACGCTCCTTCAAGGCAATTATCTACCAATAGTCTCATTTTGCGAATGAGGAAGGGAAGCGTCCCTGGAAGCTCAGACTGAAATAGTTCTTACATCACCTCTATCTACAGCAACACTTAAGATAATAGTTTTCAGTGGCTGCCTTTCAGAGATACAGTCTTCCTAGCACGTCTAGGGTACAGAAATTCTCATTCCCATTTAGCAGATGAGGAAATCAAACCCTAGAGATTGCCCATGGCACAATCTGCATTCTTCTAAATTTTGACCTTCTGCATACAGTCTCAGGAGAGTACTTTCTACCCCAGTAGTAACATTTATTTGAGTCTATTTCTTTAGTGTTAAAAATTTAGCAGAGGGGAAGGGTTTTGTTCCCAGGAGGAACAAAATCTCCTGAAAGTTTAGCCACTGCCCAGGTGACATTCATTTTATCCCTCTGGCTTTTGTCCAGTGGAGTCCCCTCTCTTGGCCCTTCTTACTAGCTCTAGAAATGCTTAGATTGTCTCTGAATGGGATGAGGGCTCAAGGATATCTGGACGTTTTGAGAACTGGGGATTTCTGTGCTGAGCATCCCAGCTGAATGGCTGAAAACTTGTGTAAACACAGTGGCAGAGGAAGGAAGTGCCCAGTGGCTCAGCTGTGACTGTGGGACATTCAGGGGTTACCCCTATTCCTTGCCATCTACGAGCTGTGAGATCCCCTAACTCTGGGGCCACGTTCATGCTTTGAGACAAATTCCAAAAGAATGGCAGTGCCTGCTGTGCCTTCTCTCAATCTAAGAGTGCTGAGAAAATCCCAAATTAGAAGTCAAAGAACAAGCCAGTGTTGAGTTTACTTAGAGCCCAGAACAGGGTACATGAGTCTCCTAAGTATGACTGAATTCAACTATGCTCTTATAGGTAAGGATCTTGGAGGCTCCTGGAGTCAGTATCTAGAGTGGCCTTGGTTTAAGGTGCCAGCGACAAGATACCCAGGCCAGAATCTGAGGACTGACTGAAAAGCTGCTGAAGACCAAGCTGATTGGGCATCTGAGTAGGACAGATGGCCTCATGGCTCTGTCCTGTGAGACCCCAAGGGTAGTCTTAGCTATGCAACCTTAACTCCAGAACTTCCTACTCCCATGGGCTTTATGTTCCTTCCCATCTAGGTCACACAACACCACTTCCCTGCAGGAAGCTCGGAGACTACAAGATTGCAGTCTCTTGAATACTAGTACCTACTTTATATAGGCTTTTGTGTCTATGTCCACCATGGGAAGGTGGACACAAACCACACCATATAAAAAATTGAGACGTTTACTAGGAGGAAAGGATCTAGGGAGCTGTGAGGGTGTGTGTGGGGAGAGACGGAGCTGGCATGCAGCCTGAGTCCCAGGAGGGAGCCATTTTCTCATTCATCCACTGTGGGAGATCAGGCAAAGCCCCCCTTTCTGTTTGCCTTTATAACCCATCTGTCTCTAGGGCTTAGCATCTAAGGGTCTGCGAGATGAGTTCAGCCTTGAGTTCTACAGATTACAGGCAGAAGGAAGGTTTGGAGACCGCTGAAGAAGGGTGAAGAGCTGGAATGTCTCTAGGGCTCCCTGGGATTAGGTTCTGGCTTTGTAGCTGAACAGATGCAGGAAATTTGGCTTCAGCTAGAGCCCCTCAGCAGGACATAAGGCCAGTGTCTTGGGTTTGTCCTCCCCTGCCACAGACATCTAATCAGAGCCTTGCCTAAGCTTTTTAGTAGATTCTAGATGCCCGATGGGGAGCCTGTTCGCTATACTAACTAACTAACTAACTAACTAACTAACTAACTAACTAACTAACTAACTAACTAACTAAGCAGTTAGCTAATTAACTAATACCAACCCCCCTCAGGAGCCTTCTATCCTTCAAGCAGTCCATGTAAGTCCCCAATAGCCCTGTATATAGAAATGTTCCCATAGCAATCCAACAAAGGTGACTCCTTCACAGAGCCCTTTTTTGGTCTGGCCTGTGGCCTTCAATGAGGACAGGGGCTGGATCTGGCAGCCAAATTGAGCCCCAGGGACGGCCTCTGAGGATGGAATGCTCAGCCTCACCCCAGACCCCTGCAGACTGTGGACTCCAGCCTGGAGGTTTGGGTCAGGGATGAGGGGCAGGGCGGTGGGTGGAGATGGCTGGGAACATGTAGGGGGTGTGCCTGTGTGTTCAGTGGCTTTGGAGCCTGAGCTCTGTGTGTGGCCCTGGGTAGCTCTTGCCTGCCTCTACCCCACACTATAAGCCTCAGCTAGGATGGGAGTGCGATATAAAGGTACAGGCACCCTCTCCCCTTCTCCAGTCATTCCTAGATTGTCTCTTGAGGGTCCATGTTTGTGAATGGGTTTTGTCAGTATGGACAATAGGAAGATGAGAGAGTGGAGCCGTGAACTGCCCCTTGGGGCCTTGTTCTTCTTTGTAGCTCAGTATATCCCCAAGACCTGTTCCTAGGGGTCCCAGACCCACTGCATCCCTGGGGCTGTCTCCTGCCTTGACTTGTGGCTCTCTTGTGAGTCTCCCCTGTCTAAGTTGCAGCTCCTGAGCCAGCTGGCAGAGCATGTGCTCTCCCAGCCCCTCTAACTCTTCTTTCTACTTTTCATCCTCCTACCCCTCCCAGCCACAAGGCATCCTAAAGGTTTCTAGAATGCACAATGCTTGTTCTGTGCCCAGCATGCCTGGGCTCCTTCCTAGCTTTGTTCCCTGGGTGAATGCAGCCCCAGGCTCTCTCCTGCATGCAGTATTCTGATTGCCACTAACTTCCAGCCCAGCCCCTGCTTTCTAGCCTGAGCATTCTCTGCCCATAAACATTCTGGGTCCAGTTCTGTATGTACTTCATCCTAGTGTCTAGGTCTGGATTCTGGGGGAGTGAAATTGCCCCCCACCCCGCTGTGACTCAATCTCCCACTCTGAAACTGTTTCGGTTCTCCTTTTACTTACAGGATTCAAAAACCAACATGTATTTTTATTTGCAGACAGCACCAAAGGTGGTGGTCAGAGCAAACTTAGTCCATGGTTTACGAGAAAAAAGCTCTTGCTTTTTTTCCAAGTAGCCTCAATAATAGCTATCACATTGCTAGATCCCACATATGTTTGATTTGTTAGAACAATGAGATCATCTTTCATACAGTACCCCAGGGAGAGCACACATAACCCCTGAGCAGTGAGTCTCTTAAGGCATGGTTGCCACACCACACTAGAACTTATATTATAGGCTGCTGCTACTCACCTACCTCTTCCCACACCAATGGCAGACATTACTAGTCAATCACAGTTTTCATTCCTCTGGACATTTAACACAACTTTCAAGATAGAGATGTCCAAGAGGGCCAGATCTTGTCTTCAATTTAAAACTTATTTATACTGTCTTTGATAGCTAGGTCATTCAAACTGTTTCTCTGTCTCTTGTGGGAAGGCTCAAGCATCAGACAGGACTTCCATTTTAGGGAGACTTTCAGCCTCCTCTGAGCTTCCTGACTCTGAGCTGGGGCAGTGGGGCAATGGCGGGGCATCAGAACAAGGTCCATATGTTTGTCTGTTTGAACCTATCCTGTTGCTCATGGGTTTTGTGGTTTTGGGTCTATATTTGGGTGTATCTGGGCTTCAGCTGCTGCTTCTGTAATAAAGGAAACAAAAACAGAATCCCTGGATAGGAGAACTGGAAGAGGCAGCGCCCAACAGAAGCGTGCAGGTGTCTTGCTTGACCTGTCTACCGGTCCTCTCTCTAGAGCAGTGCCTTCTGCTGGCTGTCTCAGATCTGGCCTCATTTCCTGGTCTTGCCTTAGACTCATTTCCCATTCCCCTGTGCTCCTTAGGGGATCATGTTGTCCACTCTTGTGTGCCTAGCCTGATCCACGTTTCTCCCTGCCAGCCTGTGTATCTTTCTGTTGTGTGTGCGTGCATGTGTGTGTGTGTGTGTGTGTGTGTGTGTGTGTGTGTATGTGTTCCTGAGTGCCCTGAGGGTATTTAAGAACCATTCTCTGCCACAGAGAGATGGGATACTGAGGCTGAGTTTGTGAGAGCTATGGTAGTTTCCCAGAATTCTAAGTTCTTAGAATTCTAAGTTCATCCTTCAAGATGTTCTCTGTAATCAAAGCCAACTTAGGCCAGGGTTATGATGGGCCTTTTGTATTTCCCCATAGCAGTGGAGCCTGTCTGTTAGGTCATTCCCTGGGGTCTCAGTCAGCTTTTTGTCTCTTCTCTAAACTCCAGTATAGAGTATAGCTGTGGGGTCAGAAGACATGGTCTCACTCCTACCCCCCTCTGCTTTATACGGTGTGACCTCATAATGTCTACTTAGTCTCTCTGGACCTCAAATATCCCATCAGTCCCATGGTAATTAATTATGTCAACTGAGAGGTGCAGAAGAGGTGATAAAAACAACTAGAAACGGTCCACTCAACCAGGAGCTTGAGTTTTTGCTGGGATGTTGGCTCGTGTCTACTGTCTCTGAGGTAGTCGTTCAACTGTGAGTCATCTAACTTTGATAGAAAATAAGTGTGGCCCTTCTGGCTTCCTGCCCCATGTCCGGCCCTTGTTTGGTTGCACAATGGTTGTGTTGAGACTACAGGGTGGGCAGCTTAACCCCTTCAGGGTATTGAGAACTTCTCCCAGCTCCTAGTTCTGAAAGTTAGTTCTTTGGCAGGGCTCCCCTGATGCACGGCTGTCCTGGGTCCCTTGGGGTCTCCAAGTACTCTCCAATCCATAGATGGATGAGCTCAGGCTGGATACAGGAGAGTTTTGTGACTTTCTCACCTGCCCTAGGATGGCTAACTCTTTGGGGCTGTCACCAACTTTCCAACTACACAGAATCCACACCCTGCCCTGAAGAACCTAGAGCCCACCAGCCTCCCAGATCCTCCAGGTTTTTCATGAGTCCCTGTCACCTGTTTACCTGATTTTTCCAGGGGTAGGTAACAGGCACAGATGCCTGAAGGAGTTTGCAGCTGTGCTCAGGTAGCCAAGTATATGGCCTCTCACTTCAGCTCTTTCTTTCATATGCTGGGTACCACCCCCTGACAGGAGGTGAAGAGGTGGTTTGTGCCTGTGCTTTGGGATTCCAAATCTTTATGGTATCCACAGCCACCTACTGCTCTGGGGCAGTGGGTATATCTATCCATGATTCCCTAGCCATTTGTCTCTCACTATGAGCCATTTCCAGAGCTAAGGGTATAAATCACATGTATGGACTATGGAGATGTTTTCTCCATGTTATGTTCTAGAAGTCAGAGACCCTGGGTGACCACAAGTGCCAGAAAGAGCCTGTGCTGTGAAACCTTCATCCTGACTCATCCCCAAAATTAAGCTGCTTTCATTGAGTATAGAGAGACTCTACCTACCTCCTTGGGACTGGATAGCAAATCCAGTAGCCATTGTTCTGGAGTATTCTTTCTGCATGTACTCCCTTGCTCACCCCAAAATGACCTCTCCTAATAAAGGTTTGGAGACCTTACTTAGGTGATCATCCCAAAGCCATGCGGAAGTGAGTAGGCTGGGATCAGTGCAGAAGGTCACACACTCTAAACCTGGCTTTTGGCTCCAAAAGCTCACCAGGACTTCCCAGGGACTTTGCTGAGCTGCACAGGCACAGGGGTTCTTGAGCTCTAAACTTTGAGTATCTGGTATTGGTAGAGAATCAGCAGACTGTCTCTCTGCCTGCAGCTGCCAAAGCACAAATCACCCCTTGAGTCTGGGGGAGATGAGGGAAGAGATTTCATAAACAGGGCCCCGAGTGCCCAGATCTGAACTCCAGAATAACCATCTTGAAAGTGAGAGATACTGACAGAGGGGGTGAATGCCCCTTTAACCCTCCAAATCCTACCACAGTCCTTTGAGAAGTTGTGGGTAGGAATGGGGGGTAAGTCAAACCTTAGTAAATCTACCCCTTCAGCTTTGGGCAGAAGACAGAACTATTGCTTGCCTATTCCACACAAAGCAGATCCCACTCAAATTGAGGGCCCAGACCAGTCCTCTGCCCTAGTATGCTGGTTGGCCCTGGGAACTCTGTCTTCTTTGAACCTGTCATACATAGAAACTTCAGCTTACTGGAGTCTGACTGAGGGAGACCGTCTACTTGTAAGACTGCTGGGTCTTTCTCCCTCATTGACTCTGAGACAAATGTGTGTCTTTGCACACTAAGAGATATTATACATCCTTAGCCCTACTCTGGCCCCAGAGGAGATTCAGCCTCTGGAGAAGCTGTTGTCCCCTGCGAGTCCTACAGCCCCCATCCTCCATATGTACAAGACAGGACCCTTCTAGTTCAAGCTCAATGGGACAGAAGAGGAAAGTTTGGGAACCTCACTTACCGCCTGTGTGAGCTGAAGTCTCTCTACTCCTCAGTCTGTCCAGGGCTGGAGCTTTGTGTGGAGCTCTGCTGATTGCCTCAGGGGGGAGAGGGGAGCCACACCCAGCCTGGGAGGGAGGTAGGTTTTCCAACTGGCCCTGGCTCACTTCCCCTCGGGATGGTTTCCTGTTATTGTTCCTTTGTGAGCACTGCCTGAAGATAGGCAAGCCCTATGGTGGACGGCCTTACCCTGGTCAGCCTGGCCCTGTGGAGGCCTAGAACCTGCCTTGGGTATTCAACTCAGACCTTAATTCCAGCTCTCATCCTTGGGGCTCTGAGTCTAGCACTGGTTATGAATGAGGCCCTGGACTTTTACCAGAGCCTTCAACCATACCCTAAAGGTAGGTGTCATATCCCCCACTTTACAGACCAGAAAGCTGAGGCTTAGTAGGTCTAAGGTACTTTCAGCTGGACACAGTAACCAAGACAGAAATCCAGCTCCCTCATCCTCTCCACTGAGCTGGCTTTCCACAGTGACTCCACGGTATGGTGGGATGTGAAGGGAGCAATGGAGACCTCAGTGCTTGATATGGTTTAGAAATGGGGCAGACAATCACGTTTAGCACTGGAGCGCCTGTTGGCTTCTTCTGGGCAGGGTGGTGTGGGTTTCCGTTCCAAGCTGAATTAATCGGTGGACACCATCTCACCTCACAAATATTGGGTGAAGTCAAGGAGATGTAACTTTACTTCTCAGGTGACTGTGGGCCAGTCAGGGCTCTGAGCCTCAGTTTACCTATCTATATAACAGGTACAGCCATAGGCTTTAATCTGACAAAAAAAAAAAAAGGAACTTAGAAGACACCGAGGTAGAAGGTAGACCAGAGTCCCTCAGAAAATCAAGAAGTTGGGGAGATGAGGTCAAGATTCTGTTCATTCATTATGTAGTGGGTTAGTAAAATTTTCAGGATACTGGCCCAGACTGACTTGCGATCTTACAAGGCAGGCCCCTTTGGCAGATTGCCCAGGTTTCCTAATGGGTAAAAGTGTCCTGTTATTCAGTGAGGCAAAGAAAGGGGACCGCAGGAGGGTCGGTCTTTGTCAGGCCCCTGTGACTGGAGGGAGAAAGCATAGCAAGAGTGACAGAAGAGAAGATGGGGTAGGCGATTTCGGAGATGCCCATTAGACACCAAGTCTAATGTGGAGTTGGTAGTAGAGATGGATGACATGCCAAGAGGAGCCAACTTGGTCCATGGGAGTAGCACTCTTCACTTAGTTCTTATTAGCCTTGCTACACAGATGGGGAACTGAGTCTGGGAGTGAAGTGCTGTCTGAGGTCTGAGAGATTGTTGGTGCAATGCCAGTTCAGAAACAGACCTTCATCTCCACAGGGACACTCTTTACCCATCAGGCTTTTCTGCCTTGTGACAGTGCATCAACAGAACTCTTTCAGGTTTTTCTGTCTATAAAAAAAAAAAAATTTCTAGCTCTGTCAATAAAAGTTTCCCACAGTCCTGAGCGTCTAACTTTAGGGCAGGAGGGTGATGCCTTCGGCTTGGTCATAGGTGGCTGTTGTGAAGCCATGTGACCTCCACCTTCTGGGATCTGGCCCTACTCTTTCTCTTCTGTTTGCTGAGCCCCTTGATCTGCCTGATTTTACTTCCTCTGCAGCAGCGGTAGGATACATGCCCCGTCTTTTTCTCCCACCCACGTGTGGCTCAGTGTTGTGCTTGACCTGGTATGGAGCTTAGATGGAGTTCTCCCTAAACGAGGACTTGGAGCTGCGCATTCATCTGAACCAGGGTTGGGGCACTGAGGACGAATCTATAGATTCCCCAGAGGCCACATGTCCCACTCTCCACTCTGCACTCAGTAGGGCTCACAGTACCCTTCCCATCCCACCCCGGCCCATTGCTGCCTTGCTCGGGAGTCAAGGGATCAGCTAGGTCTTGCTATGGCCAACATTACTGTGAGTTCTTTTTCGCTTCTTAATTTCCTTTTTCCTTTCTTTTTTTCTTTTCCTCCCCCCCTCTGTTCTTTCCTTCCTCTCTCCCTCCCTCCCTCTCTTCCTTCCCTCCCCTCCCACCCCTCCCTCTCTGCTTTCCTTCCTTCCTTCCTTCCTTCCTTCCTTCCTTCCTTCCTTCCTTCCTTCCTTCCTTCCTTCCTTCCTTCCTTCCTTCCTCCCTCCCTCCCTCCCTCCCTCCCTCCCTCCCTCCCTCCGTCTCTTTCTTCCTTCCACACAGGGTCTTGTCCTGTACCTCAGGCTGGGTACAAATTCATGATCTTCCTGCCTTAGCCCCCCCCCCCCCCCAAATATTGAGCTCACAGGTTTGCACTAGCTACACCTGGCTCCTGATTCCTTTCTGTTTGGTCTTGTTTTTGTCAGTGTGGGCTGACTACTTGTCACTCCTACCCGAGCTGAGTGTCACGGAGGGACAGAAAGCGGATCCTCTTTGGAGAAGGTCACGTGGCACCAAACTATCATCTGTCTACAGTCAGATTGAGTCACTGAAACTTTTTCCTATAATTTTCCTTTTCTTCACGTAGGCGCCCTTGATAACAGAGGCAACTCTAAGGCTACCACCGTGAGTCCTACTGTGTGCCATCCTGGTCCTAGGCTTCATATCTTATCTCTGATGTGATGGCCATGAGAGCAGTGGTGGATCTAGCCTTTTTAAAAACACTGAGCGACTGCCCCCTTGCCTAGCTCCAGCTCAGCTCCTCTCTGTAGATCTGCCTGGCCTTGCTGATTACTGTAGATTAGTCCAGGCTAGCCACTTCTTCCTCCCTCTGGGCCTCCTCTACCCTTCTCTTCAAGGATGCTCTTCCTTCCTTGTGCCAGCCCAAGCCTTCCTAACCCTTCAAAGCGCTGGTTCAGATGCACCACCTTTCATCTACCCTACCAGATCCCCAATTGTATGAATTTTATTTGGTATTATAATAAAAATTTGGAGTCAGATTTTGGGGAAAAGTTGAAATATCAGAGAGACAGAGAAACAAACTATGGCCATATTTTACTTAGCTAACTCTTTAGTTTGTCTTTATGAATTTTGTGATTTTAAACTTTTTTGTCTTTAGACAAAAAGGAAGTGTTAGGTGAAGCTGAACTCTCTCTCTCCCTCTCTGTCTCTGTCTCTGTCTCTCTCTGTGTGCCTTTGCCTAATTATCTCACTTTTTGGTTTATCATTTTTTTGGAGCTAGGATTAAAGGGGATGTGGAGCTCAAGAGAGGCAGACTGACTTGCCCAGTGTCTCTGCTTAAGTGGCAGAGCCAGGATCTCAACTTCCATTTTGTTTGGAGCTCAGTGTTCCCTGTGAAGCACTTGAAGACTGTCGCTCTCTGTGAAGCACTGGTCCCCTGTCGCTGTTCGTCAGTGTTTTCATCTCATTCGAAACAAAAGAAGCCAACCAATGATACCTGAACATTTCTTAGCTCTGTGCCAGGCATGGGGAAGCTCACCATCCAGTGGAGATACCCAGATGAGATACCCAGACTGGTGACAGGGGATGTGCCTTCATGCTGGACATTGTCAGAGAGATGGCCTGATGTCCCCCAAGCTGCTTTGAAACCATAGACCAAACAGAAGAGGTTCTGTTTTAGTGAGATCCTCTGTCTAGTTTTAAGTTCCTCACGGGGTGATGTGTGTGTGTGTGTGTGTGTGTGTGTGTGTTGGGATGGAGTGGGAGGGATCTAAATCATGGTGACAGGGGAGGCCAGATGCTGTGGCAGTTAATGCTGCAGCCGCAGGTGCCTAAGAAGGAAGAGGGGTGCTGGGTAGCCTGTCCTATGTCAGGAAGGAGCAGAGTGGGGACCGCATTCCTGATGGCGAAAACAATTCTGGTTAGAAAGCTCCTGGAGGCGGAGGGACTAACTTCCAGGACCACTTTCCCAGCTGGCTAACTCGCTTTCTCTCAGACATCCTGTCAGTGTTGTTGGGAAAGTACTGTTAGAGGACCAAGGACCTTGAAGCTGGAACAGCCAGGCTCTCAGCACAGAGCCTGACACGGGCTTGCTGGGATTGTACTTACCTTTTACTTAGCTTTGTCTAAGGGATCCCAAACCAGCCACATAGCTTTAGCTGCTTTGGCTTCCTTTCTGTATAATGGGGGCTGATTGTGTGCCTTCCTCAAGGGATGTTGGGAGGAGTTTGGAGACTTATGCAATGTATACAGTAGTTATCCCGTAAGCATTAACAATGAAACAACGTAGAGGTTAAGCAACGTGAGTATGTACAGAGATACGATCGTGTGTGTGTGTGTGTGTGTGTGTGTGTGTGTGTGTGTGTGTGTGTGTGTGTGTGGTGTTTGTCTGATGATGTCAGTATGTGAGACCAAGCATGGAGCATTCAAGGCATTCCTGTGGGTGTGTCCTGTGTGAAATATTTGGAGTGCATGATGTACCAAGTGTTATAGCTGGGCCCAGGGAAGTCTAAACCTTGGGCATCTCCCTCTTCCACATTCCAGAATTCTCTGCCTATGCCAGCCCACTTACAATGCCTCCTGTACCACAAATCCTACAAAGAACCAGAAAGGGGCATTGCTTGGGGTGGTCCAGCTACTGGGCAGGACTGCATGGGACCAAGGACCAGCTTTCCTGTCTGGAGGGCAGGCCCGAGTCTGGCAGACCTTGGTTCCCGGAAGCTGAACCTTCCTGTCTCTAGGCCCCACATTCCCTCCCCTCTCTGTCAAAGCATCCTGGAGAACAATGGGTAGGAGCCTTCCCCTTCTGTGGGGCAGGAAGGTGGGCCCAGCCTGGCCAGCTTGATGGGGCAAACAGACCTGGATTCTTCACCAGTTTCTCATCTAAACAGGCTCTTCGGCTCTGTTTCCAGCCTTTCCCAGACCCTCATTGCAGGATACAATGCCTCCAGTGGCCTGAGGCCAGTCCTTTAGGCACAGTTGCAGCCAGCAGAGAGGGATTGTGAGCCGATTCTGCAAACACAGCTAGAGAGAGCCCAGATTGGATGGAACCAAATCCTTAGACTGATATGGATCTTGGGGAGCCCCCAGAGATCGCACCTTCCATTCCACTGATACCAATGGGAATACAGAAGTAATTAATTACTCTCCTCCTATATTGTGAGCTTGGTTCCCATGCACTTGTAATAAGCTAACAAGGGGGCTTCTCCAGGGCAGAGGAACTCAGTGAAAAAAGGTAGACCCTCAATTGGTGTCGTCTTCATTTTAGGATCTGCCTCTGGTGGCGCATAGCACCTTTACCTCAGTTTATTTTGTGAACCGGCTGACTCCAGACCTCACAGGCAGCTTAATGAGGAGCAGCTTTTTAAAAACTCCATAAAGTGTGATAAAAGCTCTCTCCTCTCTGGCCTATCCTTCCTGCAACTGTCACCAAGGCCAGAGGAGACCACAGGTGACAAGGCAGGGTGTGTGTGTGTGTGTGTGTGTGTGTGTGTGTGTGTGTGTGTAGAATTTGACAGCATGAGCCGAGGAAGCAAAGTACAAGGACAGGAATGCCACAGGGACCCGATTCCTTGGAGGATAGTCAGGTCAGCTGAAAAGGAAGCAGGGGTCTTTGGTCTGGACAGATGCCCCACAGGGTGGTATTATCTCGACACCCCTCCTCCACACCCTATCTGAGATCCTGGCTTCCTCTGGGATTCCCCTGCCTAGGTCAGAGACGTGATCTCTCAGAGTAGTGCTTTTCCAAAAAGCACAATGCTCTTAGGTCACAGGGCATTTGTACAAACCACTTCCACAGCCCACTGCCTGGAATTCCACTCCTCTCTCTCTCTCTCTCTCTCTCTCTCTCTCTCTCTCTCTCTCTCTCTCTCTCTCTCTCTCTCTCTCTCTCTCTCTCTCGTGTCCTGACCCTCAGTACTTAACTCAGGAGTATTGGCATCTCCTCCTGAAGGAACCCCTTAGCTGTGGCTCCCATTCTTTCCCCCCAGCCCCAGCCCCTGATGAGAATCTTTTTTTGTCACAATGGGTTTTCACACACACGGAGTCATGTTTATGAGATGGCTTTTTGTAACTGACTTTTTTCACTCTATACCATTTTTTCAAGAACCATTCACAATGTAGCATGCATCAGAACCCCCACATTTCCATGGCTGAAGCATGTTCACTGTATGGGATTATCATATTTGGTTAGGCTATGCATCGGCTGATGAACATCTGGGTCGCATCTGCCCTTTTGCCATTATAAATAAGGTTGCTGTGAATGTCGCTGTGTGTGTGTGGACATTTTTCATTCTCCCATGAGTACAGATGGAAGAATGAATCTGTCTACTGAATCACAGAAGTAACAAGGCCATCTTGAGTGTCGCTGTGGAGACTGTGATGAAGGATTTGTAAGCCAAGGATGATAAACTGAGGGGGTCCTGCAGGGCCTGTGTGTTCAGACTCCTTTCTGTGTCTCCTAAAGCTTTACTCTGCGTATGAGGAGGATACTTCTTTATTTTGAGACGGAATTTCCCTATACAGCCCAGGCTGGCCTTAATTCTTGATTCTTCTGCCTCTACTGTTCAGGTGTTGGGAATATGGCCTTGTACCATCAGGCTGGGCTCAGGAGGGAGTTCTTTCTGAGGGTCTCATGACCTATTCAGCAAGCAGGCTGGAAAGACCTTCTGTTCACATCTCAAACGCCAAATTTTAGGCTATATTATCCTACCAAAGAAGCCATTAGTTTCAGGAAATGAGGAAAGGCTGCAGGCTGTGGTCTGTTCTCCGTGTGAATCACCTGGGCTGCCATGAATGGTTAGAGCCAGCTGGAGCTGACTTTGTGGTGAACCTGTAATTTGCCTTAAATTCGCTTAAATTGTTGAGGCGCAGGCGTGTTGCAATGGAAGAAAAGGTAGAAATAAAACTACACAGCCCCCTTGGGGGCATCCAAGCACCGAGTTTTTTGCAACTGTTTTCCAGCACTTTCTCTCTCTCTAACATTGGTTGGCCAGCAACATTAGGAATGCTGCTAATCCTCTAGGCTAGGCACCCGCGGGTTCCAGGAAGTGACCCTGGGCTGCAGTGAAATTGTCAGGGGTAGAGGGTGGCGAGTGGGGGCTGGGGATTGGGGGGTGGGAGTGGGGTGGGGACGACATTTTCTGTCCCCAGCACTAGGAAGAGAGAGTCATATCAAGACGTTCTGATCTAACTGGCCTGGGATGGTTGGACTTCATTAGTTTTTAAGGCTCCTGGGGGTCTGAGTGCCCACCCTGAGCTGGATCACTGCTTAGGACGAAGTGCCTCCAGGGTCATACCCCTGGTGGAGAAACAACATCCTCTGAGTGAAGGATGGCATCATAGAAGAAGGAACGAGAGTCCTAAATGCTGACCCTCTCCTTCTTACTATCCCTTTATTTACCACGAAACCCTGTAAGATTCCGTAGTTCATTTTGGAGAAGAAAAACAAAAAACAAAACTTGACTGCGCCACCTAGCGGCCGGTGTTGAGACATACGGTTCTGAGAGTTTAGTTTACAAAAGGTGTAGTCCTTTGAGCAAGAGTGAATGGGTTTAAAGACTGGAAGGTGTTCTCAGTCGGTAGAATACTTGCTTAGTATGCAGGAAGCCCTAGGTTAATCCAAGCAGCGCACTGCGTAAAACCTAACGATGCCAGTGCTCTCCTGAACTCCATCACTGGGCAGGTAGGGGTAGGGGATTTGAAGTGCAAGGCCATCCTTGGCCACATAGAGAGTTGATCAGGTTAGTGTGATCCAGCTATTTAAGACCCTGTCTCAGAAAAAAAAAATAAGCCGAACTGGAGATGGACGTTCACTTACCACCCTCCAGAAGAGAAGCAGGAGAGGCTGGGTCCCAGGCTGTGTAGGGGGGCCAGAAAATGATACAGACTCACCAGGCAGGACAGCTCTGAACAGCCTGAGGACTAACAGACATTCTTTTGACAAACAGCTTGAGGAAGGCACTGTCTCTGACATGTTTTGGGAGATGTATGGATTATTCCAGGTGTTTAGTGCCCCAAGGACCAGCAAACTGTTCTGGCCAGTCAAGGCTTCCAGGGAGGTGTGTGGACCAGGAGCAGGAGGACCCGGCTTGGCCATGGAAGAAACCACCTCCTAGATTTTTGCCCAGGGTCCTGAGAGGGACTTATGGTAATGAAGCAGCATTAATGGCTACCGACCATTCTGATAGCTCCTGCTCCAGGCCTGGGCTGCTCCAGGGTCTCACTAGCAGGACATAGAAGAAGGCCATTTAAGGAAGAGAATGAGTGTTGTGAGCTTGGTGAGGAGAGAGACTTTCATAAAAATAGCTCAGTATGGATAGAACAGATTTGAGAGCTTATATTGCTGAAGTTAAGGCCTGGAAGTCCTCATTTGTGCCTTTGTTTGCTAATATTAATGTTATTTTATCACCTCACCTTGGGTCCTTTAGTTCCAAACACACCCCCCACTTCAAGGAAAGCAAAAATTTCAAAGAATCTAGTTTGGGAAACATTGACCAGGAAGAAAGACTCCAGTGTCAGAGGGCTCTGTCAAGAGTCCTATTAGATGGACTTAGAAGATACTCCAGGCCACAGATCCAGTTGATAGGCCATGAGAACCCAGGTGTGATGGGAATGGATTTAGTGATGGATCCAAAGTTTAAAAAAAAAATTCAAGAAATTATATAACATAACAAATGTAAATTGAAGACCCCAAACTTGGGCTTAAAATGCAAAGTCAAGAGCAGAGGTAGGTACCACTTACTTGTATATTTCCGTGCAGTGTGGATACTGAGGTCCTGGCCCTGTACGTGCTAAGCAAGTACTCCACAACTGAGCTACATCTCCGAACCTTAGAATTACCATCGATTCCCCAACTCAACAATGCGAGAGTAGAACCCTACAGATTTCATAACTAGCCTAAGATCATCAAAGCTTAGATGACAGAGCATAAATAGGACAAGATCCCATTAGATCTGGACCTAGACTCTGGCCTGGACAGGGCCTAACTCGGAGCACTGTATCAATTTCTTTCTGAGGAAGCAGGGCATGTGTGGGGAATGGCCGCAGGAAAGCTTAATTTAGGGTGGAATAGGAGGCAAGAGGTAGTCCCTCATCCCTCAGCTCTTGAAAGGTCGCTCAAGGTGTGATTGGCAGAGATGGATACTGGGAAAATGGCTAAGGTCAGTTTCCTCTGCAGTTCAGTAGTGCTACCAGAGGTCCCATCTCTGTGTGAGCTATGTATATGCTCATATTTACATTATTTATGTGTATGTTATTATTTGGATACACATGTGTGTGGAAGCTGGAGTTCCCAGGCCCCAGCCTTGAAGTCCAAGGCCATTTGCCTCCCAGTGATCTGGCTTTGGAAGGCTTCCCAGGAATCCTTGAGCTAAGCATTATCTTGTCAGCCAGAGTGAGACTTTTGCTCTGGGCTTCCAAACTAAACTAGTTTCGTCTTAAATACAAGAAATCAATCCTTGCAGCCTAGCTGTTATCCTAACATTGATTTGGCATAAATTTGTCAAGGAAATGGCTAATAAATACTTGCAAAGGCGATAAACACTAGGAAGAATTGTCTTTGAGGGGTTGGACAGACAGCTGCTAGGGGTGGGTAAGTTACAGTCAATTCCGGTCTTCCCACCCTGAGACCCTTATTAGATAGTGGATGGGCCACAGCCACAGAGAGCTGGCAGGGCTGCTTGGTCTGTGGTGGGTTTGGGGAAGAAGAGGGGGTTCTGTAGCAGAGTAAGGGGGGGCTGGTCCTCTTCAGTTCTTTCCACCATTAACTTAGGTATGAACCCTAATTGTGTGTTTATGGGCAGGTAAATTAAGCTCCGTGCCTCTGTTTTAACACCTGGAAACAAAAAACACTGCCTTCGGGTATTCACTGTGCAAGATGCTGGGATGGCGGCATCCATAGTCAGTGTCCCAGCATGTGGCAGCTATGGCAAATGTCAGAGTTAAACTGTCTCCAAGGTTTCCAAAATATAGAAGGCACTGAATAAGGGTTGCTATTCTGGGCTTCATCCAGGGGTTGGGGGGCTACTCCTCAAGACCTACACCCTGCCTTTCTTTACTGTACCCTATTCTGTTGCCAGCTCTGCTGAAGCATCCCAGAGGACACACTGCCATTGTCCCTGGCGTGGGACAATCCTCTCATGATTCCTAGTCTCAGAAATCCCCCACAAGGTGGCAGACCAGGAAGCAGAAAGCAGGCTTGGAACTGGCTCTGTGCTCTCACCTTCAAGGGCCTGTATCTAGAGGTGAATTCTGCCACCTTTTTAAAGTTCCAAAGCCCACTGAAGTAAGGCCATACTCCAGGGGAACACTCATGCAAAACAACAGTCCTCAGTTTCAAACAGCGCCTTGCCCATTCCTGTGGGTAGAGGCTGCATTAGCTACTTTTTTCGTTGCTGTGGCAAAATACCTCATGCAGCTGGGCACTCCTGTAGATGCCATGAAGCAATGAGATGAATGCTCGTGGATAGCCCACTCCCTTTTTCTTATCCATCTGGGACCCCAACCCACGGAATGGTGTCACCTACATTTAGGGTAGAACTTTCTACTTCAATTAACCCAAATCTAGAAGTTCCCTAAAGGACATGTTTGTCTCCTGGGTAACTCTAGATCATGTTAAGTTGACAGTGAACCACCACAGAAGCCATTTTGCATTTCTTGGCTTATGGCTCCTTCCATCTTCAAAGCCAACAACTACATGCCCCCCCCCCCCTGCCTAACTCCCCTGCCTCTTTCTTCCGTGTGTGGGGCTGTCTCAGTTTCTTTTCCTTTTGCTGTGATAAAATACCCTGGCTAAAAGTTCTAGAACCTATGTATTAGTTAGGATAAGCAGTGTTAGCCATAATAACATCTAGCTCCAAAGCTTGGTCACTTAAGAAAATAATGGTTTGTAATGTGAGTTAATAGTAAGATACTATTTTCTTAAGTGGCCAAGTTTTAGGGGCTGGATGTTATTGCAGCTAATGCCACTTATCCTAGCTAAAACGCAACTCTAAACCTTTTCCAACATTCACTACCAGTCAGGCTTGGCCACAGTGATAATTATTTTGCCTCACTTATTCCATATTTTAACTGATACTTAGAAATCAAACTGAATATTCTTTTTTATCTTTAGGTCTTTCAGTTGACAGCATTCCACATAGTTCCAAAATAGACCCTTCATTTAGGGACAAAATCTGTTTCCTGGTCCGTGAACATTTTCACCATTCACGCATCAACTATCATTCACGAGAAACCTTCCCCTTAAGTGTCCTCAGGACTCTCTCTCTACTCTCAGCTTCCCATTCCCTCACGGGGTTTCTTTATGACACAGGCTACTCTTGAGTCCAGGCTTAGCTGCCCTATAACTCTCCAGACTCCCATTTGGTTGCCATAGTGATCTGTCCCCTGTGCAAACCTGGGAACATTGATTGCAGATCTAACAGCCTTCTATCCATGAAAATATTTTCCCAGAACCCCCAGAACTAAGGAACCCCATACCCATGGGAGCTCAGTGACTGGAGATGGTGCACTAGGACTTGGACAGATGAGGGATGTTAGACATCAAGGGCTTTACTGCACAAGGTTCTACTTGCACAGCCTTGCATGGACAAAGGAGTGGTTTGGAAGGAGCAGAGCGGTGCACCCTGCCCTGCCTGCCTCTCCTCCCTGCACCTCTGCTGTGGGGCTCTCTGGTGGTCTTGAGGCATAAATGGGATGTGGGGTACACAGGACACTAAGAGTCCCCTTCTAGCACGGTGAGGTTTTGTTTGTCTTGGAACATTTCCTACAACATCTACTTTGTGAGGCTTGCTGGGGCAATTTTGCAGCTTCTTGGGAGAAGGTTACAGCGGGGTGGGGGTGGAGATCAGGAGAAGACAACACATTTAAAAGGTGCCCCTCAGGCCCAGCTCAGTAGATGCACTCTGGCAGCACAGCCTCCCACACTCAGACAGTTAACATTTGGTTCAGACAGTGTACTTTCTCTCTTTTAAAAAAGACATTGTTGGAGAATGAGACACATTCTGTGAATTCACACAGCTGAATTATATCGTTCAATGGAAAAACTATGTTTCTAGTCATCCAGAAGTTGTCCATGCCAAGTCCATATCCACACTTTCTCTCCCAGAAATGAGCCTACTGAGACTGGACATACAGGATCCTCTAAGAAGTTATGGAGCTGTTTATAAGCACAGTTCCCCAGGCACACATTCCTTGTGTCCAGGTTATTTTGCTCAACATTGTGCATGTAAGACTCATTTGTAGTTATTGTGTGGATTTTTAACTTGCCAGGAAATACTCTATTATGCACTGTATACAATGCAATCCACCACCTTTGGTTTATCTTCCCATTTCTTTCCATATTTTTTTTTTCCTGTTTGGAACAATTATAGACAGAGCATTTCCTCCACTCAGGGTTTCTGTTCTGTGCCTGGTGTGTCCTGTTGTGCTGTGGTCCTGGCCGTCTGCCCTGTTCCCCTCTCTCTGTGGGCACCTGTTTGGCTGCTGTGGCATAAGATATTTGACCTGAGCTTCTGATAGCACTGTGGGGTCTCACACTATCTCAGGAGGCTCAGAGGTGACCCTAGCAGTCTTAGTCTGGGCACAAGACTGGGGATGTGGTGTGCTTGCTTCTCTGGTTTTACTGCTGCTGACGTCTGTGGGCCACCCACCGCCTCCCTTGGCTGTCAGCCAGTGTGAAGCCACCTGTATGTCTCCAACCATCCTTCACAGATGCTTCTGGGACTGCGAGACTTATCAGAGAGAGACAAATCGGAAAAGCCAGAACCTGAAGATGGCATGGTTGTCCTTAAACGCTTTTATCGTGTGTGTGTGTGTGTGTGTGTGTGTGTGTGTGTGTGTGTGTGTGTGTGTGTGTATTCCAGAATATAAGAATGCATTTGATTTATATGTTGTCTTTTCCTAGCTGGACGTAATGGTGCGTGTCTATAATCTCAGAATCCAGGAGGCTAAGACAAGTGAGTCAAAGACCAACCTGGGGCTACCTTACAAGATCCAGTCTCAAGAAATCAAGCCAAAACGACAGGAAAGTGAGGATTCTCCTACACGGTGTAGTTTTGTTTTAAAGGCCTCTGTTCCGCTGCATCTCTGTCTACTCCATGATCTTGGCTCACAAAAGACAGTTAGGTGGGGAAATGGTAGAATCAAAGAGCACAGGTCATCCCTCCGTGTTTATTCTGCCTTTGACCACAGTCATAGGCAATGGACACCTTAGCTCTTGCCTTAGGCAGGGGCCTAACAAAAGTTTGAGCTATGTTTGGAGGGGACAGGATCTGGGGGCCCACTCAATCCTGCAGGGTGATAGGGAACTTATGGATGAGGAATGCCAGTTGACCATGCATGGGATCAAATGTGAGCTGTAACATTTTACTTCTCGTACTGATCTTGAGAAAACCACTCTCCACCCTTCAGGGTTTCAAAGAAACAGTCTCTAGTTGCTATGGCCAATATGGCAGCCACAGAGTGTTTGAAATATGAGGGCAACTTTAGTTTAATTTTAATTATCTAACATTTACATTTAAGCTGCCAGGTGACAAAAGGTTGTGATATAGAACTCACCACTAGAGGTCAGCACTGGACGGCTTTACACCACACCAAAAAAAAAAGTGTAAAACAGATTAAAGCATTGGCGGCTTTTTCTTTGTTCCCCACATGTATTTTCTATTCTTTTCTTTATTACTTTTTTTTTTTTTTAATTGGACCATGGATGCCAAGCCTGGGAGAGGCTGACCTTCTTAATGGGGACTCTGGAAGGCAGCAATGGGCATTTCCTAAAAGCTCAATTGCATGAGATTTACCAGGTCCCCTGGCAGTGTTTTGTTTGTGGCTAATGGCCAACAGCCTCAGGGAAGGCTAGCAAGCTGTGTTTACTAAGCTCTGTCCTCTTTTCCTGAGCTGGGCAGTGAGGTGGGGAGGCGGTAGAGTTGTGGGTTGGATGTTTTAGAAACAAGTTCAAGTTCCCTTGTCTGTTGGTCTCTGTCACAGTTAGGTTGTCAGATGCTCCAGCTGTTTTATTCTGCAACCACGTTTGAGAAAGATATGGGGAGGGATGAACAGCTCTGAACATGGAGTCAGGAGACCTGAGCATGAAGCCCAGCTTGGATGCCTTCCTGCTGTGGAACCTTGAACAAATTGTATGATATCTCCGGGTCCCTGGGTTTCTCTGTGACATATCATGACCTAGCACAAGGAGCTGCAACACCTGAAATCATCTCCTTTTGGTTATTTATTGGGCTCGTATTAGTCAGTGTCTCATTACCTTAAGGAAATACCACAGCACAATCAACTTAAAAAGAATAAGACTTCCTTACGCTCATGGTTTTGGAGGGTCCAGTTCATGATTGGTTGGGTCAATTGCTTTGGTCCTATGGTGAGGGCAGCCCATCATGGTAGGAGCATGTGGCAAAGTAAAAACACTTACGTCAGTATCCAGGAAACAGAGAATGGGGGTAGAGATGAGTTGAGCAGTCTTCTCCAGGGGCCCACTCATCCCCAATGACTTAAAGAACTCTCACTCTCTGAGTAATATAGTCTCGCTGAAGAATTTGAAGGGGGAATGACAGCCAATAAGAAGATTTTCCTCTGCAAGGAGACTTCCTCTTCAGCCTTATTTCATTTAATTAATGGATTTACTTTTTGTAAGAAGATAGGAGCTTGGAATTCATATGTATTCAGAAGGAAGAGACAAAGACTCCCCTGACTCCCCAGGCTGGGGAAGAGTGTGGAGTTTCCCAGAACATCTTTCCATTGGCTGATTGATTGAGTTACTTGGTACTGATTGTCATCATACCTGTATGAGGTGGCACAGAGCATGCAATGAGAAGAAAGATACAGTGACACTGGCCACTGGACATTTTTTTTTTCTTTGTAAGTAGCCCAAGGTGGCCCAAAACTCAGGATCTTCCTACTTCTGTCTGTTGGGTTACTGGGATCATAGCCATGTACCACAATACCTGGTTCCATTCCACTCTGTTGGATGGTAGTGATTCTCAATCTGTGGGTCATGACCCCTTTGAAAGTCCCGTATCAGAAATGCTGTATATCTGAGATTTACATTATGATTAATAACAGTAGAAAACTTACAGTTTTGAAGTAGCAACAGAATAATTTTATGGTTGAGGGTCACCGCAACATGAAGAATTGTATTAAAGGGCCACAGCATTAAGACAATTAAGAACCACCTTTCTATCCTGACAGACCCAGACTGTCCTTGTTGCTGGGTTCAGGATGTTTGAAATTCTCCAGCCTGGGTCTGACCATACTTCTGTTCAAGATTATCTGCACTAGGGTTCCTTGAGAGGGACACCACTGAGTTTTAAGACAAATAGTCCTTTGTTGGGATGGGGTGGCTGTGTTGTGCATTGTGTGGAACTTAGCAACTTGACCTCTAACCACTGGGTGCTAATAAACTCCCAAGTTGTGGTAATAAAATATATCTCTAAAGTTGAGCAAATATCCACTAAAGGCACCCCTCTTTTAGAATATCGGGTTCACATTGCCCAATTTATGACTACCCGTATTAGCTAA
This sequence comes from Phyllotis vaccarum, assembly GCA_033318265.1. Lineage (NCBI taxonomy): Eukaryota > Metazoa > Chordata > Mammalia > Rodentia > Cricetidae > Phyllotis > Phyllotis vaccarum. The sequence continues at coordinate 104,156,461 of JARWLC010000008.1, read as the reverse complement.
TCCATTATAATTTATACTGTCCATCTCAGGACTATCAAATGCTGGACAGTCCATCCATATTGGCCAATGCATGGTCCGTATTATTTCATATGCTTGGTGTAGAGTGCTTGATACATGCACGTATAACCCAAGAACAAAAAGCACATACCCACAGATGATTTTTATGTGGCTTATGAGTATTTCGATTATTTGAATTGATTTTCAACATTTCAAGATTGTCTTAGCATTTCTATTGCCATGAAGAGACACAAGGACCATGGCAACTCTTATTAAAAAAAACAAAAAAAACATTTAATTATATGGCTTACACCACAAAGACCAATACATTTAACATAGAAATTTAATTGAAGTCCGAGTTTATTGGACAGCACTGGCCTTACTGTAGCCTCATATCCATTTTCCTGTTACTTGTTGGACCTGAGTCTCAAATGTGTTTTCACTTTTTGTGATGGTTACCTGATTCCTTTGAACATTTGAGTGTGTGACTCTAGGTGTGTGCTGACCCATGCAAAGCTACACAGCAGCTAGTTCAAGTTTGCCTGGGAGAAAGCTTTCAAGGAAGCCTTTGACAGTGCGTGTGGTGATACACTGACAAAAACCGCATGTCCATATGGGTTACTTCAGCTGGCTTCTTTACAGCTTGGCTAGCCATAGGGAGCCTTAGTCTTTTAGCTGGGCTCTGTGGCTGCTCCAAGGCTCCAGGCACCATTGTTTAACAAGCCAACTCCTCACTTTGGATGTCTTTTCCTGACCCAAGGATGTCAGAGGCCAAATTTAGCAAAGGGAACCAGGTATCTTGTAAGGAGTAGAGAGAGCCCGGAGTGCATGAAGTCTGGGTGAGTGTGTATTGCTGACATCGACAAGGACATGCTGTCAAGAACTTCAGAGCCTCAGACTAGGGGAGAAAATGGCAACGTCTTCTCCCCAGGGGTAAGGCTCACAGGGAAATGGCAATCTTCCTCTGGATCACTTGTAGGTTTTGAGAGTGTGAGCAGAAAATTTCCACCATAGCATGTTTTCCCTGGATATTCATGGCCTGAAGACTGCTGCCCTCCAGAGACTGTTCCTACTGAGGTTAGCTAAACTCTTCCCTGGGATCTAGCTGTATTCTATAAACCCTTTCTCCTTGTTTATCTGTATGTAATAATCCTGCCTCCTTTGTTTATCTGCTTATAATAACCCTTCCTCCTGTTCAGTTACATGTAATAGCTCTGCCTCCCTGTTTAACTTTATATAAAAAATGTTGTGCATCTAGAATTTTGAGGTTCCTCCAATAGAATACTCAGACCACCCAACCTCAGGTTTTCTGTCTCTCTGTCTGTTTTTCATTCCTTTTTTTACCCCGTTCTGATCCAAATCCCTGGATCCATGCCAATTATGGCAGTAGCATGGGTCTGTCCTAGAATCCAGCGTTGGTCACACGATCTGAATGCTCTGAGAATTCCTGACTTGGATTCTCATAGTAGCAGCTCTAGTTCCCTTCTCTGTTGTAATAAAACACTGGCCAAAAATGGTTTGGGGGAAGAAAGGGTTAACTTGTCTTATTGGTTAGAGTCCATCGTCAAGGAAAGCCAAGGCAGGAACTCAAGACTGGCACCTAGTTGAGGGACTGAAGCAGAGATCATGGAGGGATGCTGCTTATTGGCTTACACCATATGGCTCACTTGGTGTGGCGGTTTGAAAGAAAATGGCTTCCAAAGGGAGTGACACTATAGGAGGTGTGGCCTTGTTGGAGGAAGTGTGTCACCATGGGGGTGGGCTTTGAGGTCTTTTTCTCAAGCTTCACTGAGTGTGAAGTTGACTTCCTATTGCCTAAGATGTAACACTCTCAGCTCCAGCACTACATCTGCCATCATGCCGACATGCCCCCATCTACGATAATACACTGAACCTCTGAAACTGTAATCAAGCCCCCTCAATTGAATGTTTTCATTTATAAAAATTGTCAAGGTCAGGGTGTCTCTTCACAGCAATAAAAATCCAAACTAAGACACTTAGATAGCTTTCATATACAACCCAGGACCATGAGCCCAGGAGTGGCCTGGGCCCTCATCACATCAATTAGCCATTTAGAAATGTCCCCACAGACATGACATCTAGCCAATCTTATAGAGGAAACTCTCACTTAAGGTTTCTTCTTTCTAGGTGACTCTTGGCTTGTGTCAAGTTGACATGTGAAGCTAGCTATGACAGGAGTCTCTGTCCAGATCCCCTCTCCAGGCATGAACCCATTTCTTGGTAGCTGAAATGATCACTCTGTGGACATTGCTGTCATCTAGTATACACTTGTAGATCTTAGACGAAAGCCTGTGGTGAATGATGGCTGACAGGTTGTAATAAGGGTCTCCTCCTCTCTGCTTGGAGCCTCTCCAGCTCCCAGAGGACTGGCTGAGACCTCAGCACTACATTAAGGATCAGCTCCTCCTTCTGCCCAACTTTGTCTACCCCACTTTCTCACAGGTATCTTGTCCAGGACACTTCCCAGCATCTCCTCTAGAATGGTTCCTAAGGAACCCACTGCAAGACTTGGCAGGCTTTTGTAAAAAGCTGGCATCTTTTCAACACCCCCCCTCCCGTCCCACCCCCAAATCATCTTAGAACATCTGGATCCCTTTACAGCTGAGAATCCATAGCAAAATGGGCTTTCCAGCTGTGGCTCGTGGCTGAATGTCTGCTGTTTGCAGAGCAAGTCCCTGGATAATTTGGATACTGTTGTAGCCACCTCAGATGTTGATATAAAACAAGGACAGACAGAGAGAAGCACATTCTATTTAAATAATCAAACCAAATCCAAGCGTGCATACACCACAGCTGCTTGGGGAAACAGCTTCAGCTTCTCGCCTTCCTCCAACTGGGAGCCTTCTGGCTTTCCTGTCAAAGAGAAGACATGGTCTCTGTCTTCTAATGGGCCAGCCCAATCAAGAAAGGCATCTTTGTCACAACATGAACGTGTCACTTCTGTTTTCAGAGAGCCTGCGGACACACCATCATCTACAGAGTAAAATTTAAATTCTTTGGTGTGGGATTCTGGGGCAGAATCCACAATTCCCTGACTTCTCAACACAGTTCTTCTCTCCTACCTAAATAAATCACCTAAAATTTTCTTGAACATCATGTTTGTGTCTGAATATTCGTGCAGGAGTGGACCTCTCTCTATCTCTTGTTTTTACACATTTATTCATTCCTACACACAATAATATAAAATAAATTTTTAAGAATTGTGCATCTGAAAGTTTTAGTGGAAGACTCACATCTTGCCCCAGGTCCCTGTCCATATCTGCTCTAAATCTTGCTTCCTCCAGCTGTCCTTGCTCTGGGACATCACTGCACCGTGGGAGCAGAAGTCATCTGGAGGGTTCATATTAAATGAGAAAACTTCAGAGGACCAGCAAGATGGCTCAGGAAGTCAAGGTGTTTGCGGCCAAGTCTGATGACCTGAGTTTGCTCCCTGGAACTCTGATCCCTGGATCCCACATGGTAGAGAGAACTGACCCCTTCAAGTTGTTCTCTGACTTCCACATCTGCATGCACACACACATGATTCATAAAAAAATATGAGAGAGAGAGAAAGAGAGAGAGAGAGAGAGAGAGAGAGAGAGAGAGAGAGAGAGAGAGAGAGAGAGAGAGAGAGAGAGAGAGGAAAGTCATGCATTTGCAGAGAACATTTAAAACTAGTGATCATTACATACCCTGACCTTCTTTCACCCCTCGCCTATCAGCCAGTGTTGTTCTTGCGGTGTCTACAGACCTGCTGGATGTTCATGAAGAACAGGAAGAGGCTTGGGATCCACACCTGGGGATGCCATCAGCAGATACCAGGACTGGGCAGGGGCAGCGGCCTGACTGTGACTCATGTAATCACAGTCAAGAGACTGAGTGAAGACAGGCCCTCATATTCCCCAACTGATCAGTATTGTCACAGGCTCCCTTGGAAGGAGGTGTGACTCGAACATGATGTTTTCTGGAGCTGATGGCTGAAGACAATCTGCTGGCAGAGGCCAGTCTCTGGAGAAGTGGGTATTTTGGTTCTGAGGTGGGGGAACATCACAGCATCCACTCTCACAGAATTCTAAGAAAGCAAATCTTAGTGTTGTGTCTGTTTGTAAATAAAGACACCGAGGCTGAGAGGAATTCCTACAAGGCTTTCATTCGAGGTCATGGTGTGATAGAGCCTTCATCCTTCTGAGGTGCCCCACGATCTGATCCTTCTTACAAAGATGCTCAATGTTTCCCAGCATCTGTATAGAATTAAAATGCACAGACACCAAGGATTAGGGACATGGTTCACTGGTAGAAACTTGTCCGGTCTGAGCAGAGCCTTGAGTTTGAGTCCCAGCACTGAAAAACAAAACAGAACTAAATAAAACGAAACAACAAAAACCCAACCAAGCAAAAAACCCAAACTTAGAAACTCTGAATATTTACTTCAGACTTGATTAAAAGGTGGGCTGGAGGCTTGAAGCCTGAGCAGCAGGTACCTTGAGAGAGCATGAGCAGTCTGCAAATACAGACCTCAGGATTAGCTATCAGCCTTTATTTAGACAGACTAGAGAAGTGCCCCAAATATTTACATACCAGTTACCATGAAATTCAAGTTAAATCTGTATTTATTCTGATCTTGTCATCATAAAGTTGATTTCCTGTCCGCATATCTTTCCTAAGGGGTAAGGCGCTTTTCTAAGATATTGAAAGGTTTATTTTAATAGTTCCAAGAACCATGGAGTTTTACATCGGAGACCATGAATATCTGTTCCTGAGACTAAATTTATTAGAACGTTTGGAGAAAACTGTGTTTGTTCACTTCAAGTTGCAAACTCTGATTTTCTTAAGAGGTTGGCTTTGCTCACCAGCTCTGTGAAAATGAGCCCGCCTGGGCCTCGCTCTAATGAGCCCAGCCAACACAAAGCACTGTGTTGATTCTCAATTAGGGGCACAAATGAAGCCATTTGTCCTCCTAGGAAGATGAGTTTGCAGGAACAATAAATAAGTGACTGGAATGGAAAATCTGCAAACAGCCTAGAGCCTTTCTCTCTTGTGAAAACTGAGGGTGGTCAGAACCGTGTTGAACAGAACCCCTGTAGATGGGGCTCTGTCACACAGGTGCTAAGTAGAACCCCAGGATCCTTGTCAGTCCTATTATCAAGATAGTTTGGTTTGGGGTTGAAATATCTCCGCCCCCACCACAGAATTTACACTGGATTTCTATTACATAAAACTCCAGAATGTGACATTTATTCGAGATTGGTAACTTGGAGCAGTAACCAAATTAAAATTAAGTTGTAGGGGGGGTGAGCTCATCCTGAGCGTCAGGGGCTGTTTGGACACAGACACATGCACACAGAGGGAAGGTGATGTACCAATTCACACATGGGGTGGGGGCGGCAAACCAAGAAGAGAGCCCTGCAGTACACGCTTCCATCTCAGCTCTTAGAAGGAACCAGCTAGAACACCACCTTTATTTCAGATTCTCTGAAATGGGAATGGAGGCAATAAATTCTTGTTTTTAAAGCCATCCCTTTGGAGTCCTCGGTTATCATTGCTTTTGTGTATTGCTTATGTTTCTCACTGGTGAGATAGAACACCCGGCACCAACAGCTTACGGTGTACATGTGGGGGGATGATTTATTTCGTCTTATAGCTTCATAGGGTTTCAGTCCATTGTGTGGAAGGCATGGAAGGGCAGGAAGCTCCTGGTGATGTGGGCTTGTTTGGTTAGAGGCTGTCCACATCACCGAGTAACGGGAGGCAGAGTGTGACAGGAACCACGGGCCCATCCCTGCTGATCTATTTCTGTCAGCCAGGCTCTATGTCCTAGAGTTTCCAGAACATCTCCAAATGGGGTGACCAGCTGCGAAACAAGCATTCAGATCACAAGCCAGTAGGGGACAGTTCTGACCTGAACCATAGCTTCTTGCAGTGAATCCAGCTCCCAGACCCCAATTTTTCTCATTCCGTGCTCTGTGGTTTAACAAACCATGTCATTCTTCTCATCCAGCCCTTTCTGCCATTTCTTGACGGGACTGCAAGCTGCCACGGTGACTTTCTGGACATTTCTGCTGGTACTACCTTGGTAGGGATGTTCACGATCACAGAACAGCCCTGCACCTGTTAGGGATGCTTTCACCCTCTCATTCTGCACCTCTGTTATTTCTTTGACAAAATCTTGCTACGGAACCCAGCATGGCTTTGAATTCATGATTCTCCTGCCTCAGCCTCCTGAGAGCTGTGATTACATGAAGTTATTACTGTATCTGGTGCACTGACTCTTCTTTTGCTTCCCTATCATAAGCTCACCACACCTTTGTCCTGTAGGTCCTACATCCCGCCCCCTTTTCATGTCTGACGACAGTTACCCCCAGCACTAGCCCAGCATGCATATCCACAGGTCCCCTTCTGCCCATGACTTTGCAACTGTAGTGGCAAAGACAGGCTGTTTGGTGCCAGCAGCACCGTGGGGAGGCTTTGGCGCCAGTCCACCTGTCAGGACTGAGATTCATTTTCTTTCTAGGTTCTTGTTCTTTCTTGGGTATCATTTTTTAAAAATGGAAATTGGCACCAGGTTGACGATAGCAAATCTGGAAAGTGAGAAAAGAAATTTATTTTTCACTGGTGAGCCAGGAAAATGCTTTAAATATAAGCTGTGGGTGCAATTGGAAAGTTGGGCATTGTAAGTGAGAGCTCTGTGTGTGTGTAAATCAGTGAACTCCAGCTCGTGGGTTTCAGTATATGGCTGTGGACTGGTATATGTGCAGGTGTACATGGGAACAGAGGACTCTGCCTATGAAAAGGTATGTATGTAGTCACCCATGTGGATTGTGTGTGTGTGTGTGTTGTATGTGTATGTGTGTACACAACATTGTTGTACATGTAAGTGGGTGTGATGTCGCACAAATGTTCACAAGCATTTGTGAGTGTGTGCACATATAGTGATACTGGCTTCTCTGCAAGCAAGGGAGGAGTTACTGGAGTACTGTCCTTAAGCAGTTGATTACTTTGCCAGCTTTCTACTTCCCTGCTATCATGAAGCTTCTCCTGGATTCCAGGGTGAGGGGACCCTTTCCCTTCTCATGTCTCCAAGATTTGCCCTGCTCTTCTATCCTTCCTCGGGACTAGCTGGGAAGATCTGGGGAGGCAGAACATCCAGCACTCCCTGTCCAGCTCCGCTCCAAGTCTGCTGCATTCCATGTCTACCATGATCAGCCTGTGCCAACTTCCTAGGCTTCCTGGGTGAGCTGTGTCCATCCTTCTGGCCCTAGCTGAAGCATGCTGTTTCTGCCAAGAGCTTGGAAGTAGATGCAAGGTCCCTTTGCCAGGACCAGGCTCCAAGCCTCTTCCACTTTGCACGTGCTAGTCTATGGGAGAAGAGTACCCAGCTCAATCATACCAGCTGGCTCCTTCCAGGGGCCTAGGCCAAGCCCAGCTGTGACCTAGGCCTGATCTCCACATGGTGCAGGAATGGTTCTTAATTTCATCATCATCACATATTCTGACAGCCGGCCATAAGCTTGATTTACCCAAGCAATCTGACACCCCTCTCTTGTCTCTCATCTTCTCTAGGTTTCCAGTTTAGAGAGGGAACACCTGAGAGAGTTCTGTGGCCTCAGCACGTCTTCAGAAGACATGGCTGATGTTGCCAGTGGAGTCCAGGAGGAGACTTTGTGTTAGCCTCATGATTCTGCTTACTTTCTCACCTTGGTATCCCAGTTTCCAGTTCTCAGCTTGGCTTCACCTTTCTCCTCACTCAGAAGGAGGCATCTAGGCCGTGTCAGGTTACATATGGGGAGGGGGCAGGGTCTTATGAATAACAGAAACTCATTCCTCATAGTTCTGGAGACAGACATCAAGTCCAAGACAGTCTGGTGAGATCCAGCTTCCTGGTCTATAGAAGGCTGTCTGTTTGTGGAGCTCACAGGACAGAGAGGCATGGAGTCTATTTTTATAAGGGTATTAACTTCATTCATGACTGCTTCTTTCTTATTCCCTAATCACTTCTCTAAAGTCTCACCTAGGACACTGTTCCACTGGATGTAGCATCAGTATACAACTTGGGAGAGAATGTAAACATTCAGTAGGCATGTGTGTTGAGTTTCAGTTTGCTAGATACTGAAAAGCATCTAGCCATCAGGACTGTCCAAAGAACCCAAAGGTGAATAGTAGGTGGTAACAGTCTGATAGGTGTGCCTCAGTGACTCTGCCCAGCAGTTCTGAGGACCAAGAGGGACTCAGGAATTTCAGATGCAATTTCTAGGATAGGAAATGAAAAAGGCACATTGCTATGATTTCAGGTGCCACATCGGGGGCAGAAGAGGCCCTTGGGAGGTGAGGTATTAGTGACCCTTAATGAAGAGACAGGTGCCATGACTTGTCTAATTACCAGGCATGAGACAGGCGCAGTGTTGCATCTCTTTCTTATGCCTTGACCCATCTGTGCCGCCTTTGTACACCATCATCATTGTCTTTTCCTGCACAGATCTAGGCATAAGCAGCTAATCACCATCTGCCTTCAGTCTTCTTTTGACTCAACCCTTGCCATCTCTTCCGTGCCTTTAGATATTAACATTCAACTACCACCCATTCCATTTTTTTGAAAAATAGTTCAACAGAACTAGGGACTGGGTTGTGGGGTTTGAGGAAGGTCGTATGACTTGGGAGTTTCTCTGTTGTAGGCACAGCCCGTGTAACACATTTGATGCACTCCTTTTTGCAAGGGTGTGTCTTTCCAAATGATATGTCCAAGTACAACTTCTGGCACTTCTAGAAGTGACTTTCTCTGAAAATGGAATCTTTGTGGATTTTACTAAATGAAGGTGAGGTTTTAAATCCAATGTAATTGGTTGGTATCCTTCTGAGAAAGAAGGGAAGGGCATGTGACGTCATAGAGACACGCAGGGAGTAGACCATATGATGATGGAAGTATAAGACAGAATGGTGCTCCCACAAGCCAAGGAGTACTGACATCACAGGTGCTGAGAGATACACTTGGGGAGAGGCTTCTGTGAGTCCTTCAGAGAGCTGGACCCTGAATGCACTGATTTCTGACATCTAGACTCCAGACCGTGACAGAACAGCAAAGCCCTTATGCTGGTAGTACTCATTTCCGGGAGATCTCAGAAAAAGATGTTTTTATAATTAGTCACTGTCTAAAATGCAAATACAAATGTAAGATGTCCCTCCCCTTTTTTACTGACTTGGGTACTCCAACTATTAACTTTGGTGTTCCCTGATGCTGGGCAGTATTGTTTGTTTTTTGAGGAAATCCTCTACTCAGTTCTGTAGGTGAAGTAACTACCTTGATTTCTAGCTTTAATGAGACCTTCAAAACTCCCCTCAGCTCCAAGGCTCACGGGGTGGGAGCTGAGGGTATAAACAAGGTCTAAGACAAGCCTACAGTCACCTAAAAGAGGGAATCTTAAGGGGAGAATTTTCTCTATCAGATTGGCCTGTTGTCGTGTCCGGGGGGGGGGGATCTCTTAATAGCTAATGGATATGAGAGGGCTCAGGCCATTTTAGGCAGTGCCATCCCTGGGCACATGGTCCCAGTTGTATAAGAAAGCTACCTGAGTGAGCCATGTGGAGGAAGTCCGTAAGCAACATTCCTCTGTGGTGTCTGCTTCAGTTCCTGCCTCCAGGTTCTCGCATTGAGTTCAACTCTATTGACCTCTGGACAAAATTTGACGTTAACAGACAGCTCTCAGGATATGTGGCTTTCCACCCAGTGGACAGTGCCTCTCTCTGCCTTCATCCAGCAGAGACCCACAGGGATAGCCTGGGGAAACAGGAGAGGGCTTCTTCCTCTCCTCCGGAAACTCACTTCTTAAACAGAGAAGAAGCTGGATAGACCATGGTTAAAGCTATGAAAGGCAGAGGTGGCACAGCTGGAGGGAATGACCCTGATGCCACATGTCTTGGGAGGGCAGCAAAGAGAGACTGAAGCTGCCTTTGGGCCCCTGGTTACAGCCTGAAAGTGTTTCCATGCCCTTCCCAATGCGAAGCCCCTGCCTGGTTCAGTGTTGATTGGAGCAACCCCTCTAACTCCCCCAGCCACAATAGCTATGGCCTTTGTGGAGGCCAGAGATAAATGGAAATTGGATGTGAAAAGTCCCTGGCTGAGCAGGTTTCCACAGCAGGAAGGGGCCCAGCATTGTTGGGACAGCTATGTCACAAGGTCACCATACCCCGCTGTCCCCAAATCCCTCCCAAACAGTGGAATGATTGGGCTTGACATGTTCATTTGCTGCCTGCTAAAAGTCCATTTTCTGGGCCCAAGCTAGAGCCTGTGGGGCTGGTTTGAGGGTCTCACTGTGAAACAGCTGCCGCAGCAGCTTAACATGCAGCATAAATATTAGTCTCTCCCAGAGCAAGGCTCAGCTGAGGTTGTCTTTGGCTCGGGGATGTGACTGGGCTGTTTGCCTACATTCCATCCTGCCACGCCTGACTCAGGGGACATTTCACAGTCCAGGCTGGGTGCTGGCTGACCTGAGTCCACTGGAGGTTTCAGCCCCAACTCCTGATGGGGAAGAAGAATTTTAGCATTGAAGACGTGAGAGGAGAGGGGAGTGTAGAGTAGAGCATCTTGGGTCCATCGCTTTACCTACAGCATCAGACAGACTTACCCCCAGGAACACACTTCTCACCTGAACAGTAAGAGCAAAGTTCTAAACCAGTTTCTACTGGCCGAACCATCAAGGTATGGTATGACTAGAGCAGAGTGACCACAGCCCATCTGACCCTGCTGGGCCCATGGCCTATTCTGGAGTTGTTAAATCTGGGTGTGAGTCCTAGATATATCACTTCCACCATTGCGATCAATGCCCTTTTCCTTCTGCGCTGGGTGCTGGGACCATGGTGACAAGCAGGACTCTTTCAAGGGTATAGTAGCCAGATAGATGAGAAATTTGGACCCATCACTAAACAAAATGATTTTAGTTGGAAGCTTTGTGAACAAATGCCATGGCAGGGCATTTGAGGAAGTGACAGGTTTGAGCTGTGTTCTAGAGTGCTTTCTAATGCTTTGAAAAACACAGTGACCAAAGGCAACTTGGAAAGAAAAGGGTTTGTTTCATTTTACAGTTTACATTTCATCAGGAGAGGGCAGGGAAGGACCTAAAAGGCAGAAATCAAAGCAGAGGCCATGGAAGTTCCCTGGTTACTGGATTGCTTAGCTTCCTTTATTATACAGCCCCCGCCCCCATAAATCATTAATTTTAAAAATGCCTCCAGACTTGCCTACAGGACAATCTGATAGAGGCAACTCTTTTTACAATTGAGTTTCTATCTTCCTAAATGACACTAGCTTGTGGTTAAAAAAGAAAAGAAAAAAGAAATTCCAACCAGCACAGGCTGGGATCTTTAACCTTTGTGAATCTCAGGTTCTGAGTCAGTACAGGGTTATGGGGCTAACCTCATGTTCTCATGTGTAAGTAAGAACAGAGCAAAATCTGATCTCAAAAAGTACAGATTCCCAAAAAATACTGCTCCCTGTAGAATTTCAGCAGGGTTGTGGAGAGACCTTGGTTGGGATTTGCTGTTTTGTAGACACTTGGAGCAGCACAGGTAGCACATGACACATTTATTGAGGGTCATAGAATAGATGCCAAAGTGAGGCTCTGTCTCCCTCCTTCAACCCCCAAAATACAATTCTGTAGACTAGGATGAGCATCTCTGAGCCCGACTAACATGGCTGCCCCCAGTCTCAGGCCTCTGATCATCTGCTATACAGTGTAAAATGCGCTTTTAAATAAGCTGCCACATAGGATCCCAATGCATCCAGAGTTTATGAATACACAGGACAGGGTATTCTCCTGGAGGGGAATATTAAGCATCATTGCTGGCTCCAGCACAATGCTTTGATGGGAAGTGGATACAGGATTCAGTAGGCACACATTCTCCCATTGGAGGGGGAAGTTAATCCAGGTCAGGGATACAAGTAGAACATGTGGGCTGTGTGACTGTGGGGATGTCCTGGACACCTTTGATCAGTGTGGGAAGTCCAGAGGCTCGGCCAGAGGTTCCCCACTCTACTCATCCACACTCCCTCTTCCTACTCTGCAGCTTCTTCATCTAAATCCTTCCCAGGGGCCCGGAGAGCCTCTCTCTCCCTCTCATGTCCTGCATTTTCTCTTTTTCTTCGTTACAGAATTCAGTCTTTTCTCATTATCCTTATCTCCCGCCTCAGCCCAACCAGGGGTCCTGTCCAATGCTGGCCCAGCCCTGGGGGAAGGGATGAGGAACCCATACAGTCCTTAGCTGGAGGGCTTCCTGCCAGGGCCTTGGGAGGTTGACCCACAGGCCAGCAGGGATGCAACCAGGGCTTCCTTTTCCTGGATGGTGGGTACTCTTCTCTAACCAAAGGTCTCTAGTGACTTGCTGAGTCAGCCTGGGGTTGCCTTCCGTGCAGGGGTCTGCGTCAGGGTCTGATTAGGGAGTAAGCAGGATAGGGGTCAGGCCAATAACTTAGCCTGGATACTTCTCTCTATTCATTCCTCTCACCTCATCCATCCTAAGATCCCATCCCATTAGCATAATAGAGGCTGGAATAACACCCATCCTGAAGAGCCCTGGATGAGGATCAAATCGGTGGTTCTCAAATGTTACGGCTCACTTAAAATCTCAGGGTGATCAAAGCAAGTATGAGCACCCGGGACCCCAGAATCTCATACATTCCCATGTTAACCAATTTCTAAGAAAAGAGGTCTGAACTTCCGCATTTAAGAAACTCTCCCAGGTTGCTGCAGATTTGCCTGGAGTAGAGGTGACTACCTTACAGGGCAGACCTGAAACAAAGGGCCTGTCTTTGACTATTGTCTATTGTCCCAAAAGCATTGACATTGCATGTTAAGCTGCTCATTTGCTGAAGCCAGTAGACTAAGGAGTGCGTCATTAATTTAAGAAATCCTTAATAAAAGAAATACAAGTATCCCCATGTGAAGGGTGAGTCGGTGAGAGCAAGCAGATGTATTTGGCATCCCCCACTATGGTCAGAAATAAAAGGAAGAGGCAGGCAAAGGAGGGGGGTGTAACAAAGAAAAGTGGTGTTTGTGTAGGAAAGAGAGGTAGAGGAGGTAGCCAGTGGCCTGTGGAGGAAGTGTTCAGGATCAGGAGGGGCTTGGCAGTTTGGAGATGCCCCCCCCCCTCACAGTATGCTGGGGAGCTTGGTTGCTGGATCTAAAAGGGGCTACCTTTGTGGGATCTCTAAGTAAGCTAAGGACCCAGGGGCTGCCTGAGGCACACTTCCCAAAACTGAGAGAAAAGACAAGTCCATTTACTTAGGAATGGGAGCTGGTGGGGGTGGGTGGGTAAGGGTATTTAAGAGGACCGGAGGAACTGGTTAAAGATCCCCCAAGCTTTACCTCTGATAAGGCTACCTCCGTCAAAATACCCTTAGTATCCTAGGCATGACTACCCAGGCCAAAATACCCCACCCTACCTCAAGAAATCGTGCTTAGATTTCTAATCACCTAGGGACAGAGGCTGTAAAGGTAGATTTAGTTGGCTATTTAAAACGGAACCAAGGTGTGACTGGTACTTTGATAAGGTGGTGTAAAATTCGTATTTACTGCTCTCCCAAGACACAACTAACACAGTTAACCGCAGAATAGAGCCTGGGATCCTGTCTGAGGAACAGGTGACTTGCAAAAAAGAACTGTGTTTAGAACCACCTTCCCAGTGTAGGAACTTGAGAATACGGCTCTGGAGGAGAGAGAAGAAGGAGGGGATGGGAGGTGGGGGTGGGGTTGTTAAAAATACAGATTCTCCAGTCTTATCTCGGTTTAGAGTATGTTCTTGGAATCAGGTGACTTCAGTGTGAGAGGTGGGGAGAGGCAGGGACCAGGACCTTCCTGGATAAATGTGGACAATGTCAGCTAGACGAGGAAACCAGAGGTGTGCTAGGTAAATGCAGGCAGGACCGGATTTCCTGACCCTCACCTGCTGACCTCCTGTCCTAGGGCTGTAGACTAGCCTTGTTCCCTGGGGTCTTTAAGTTCCTTCTCTTGGTGTCTATGGCTATGATGGGCTTCTTCCCAAGGCCAAGTCTGGTCTCAAACAAACACCAAAAAAAAAAAAAAAAAAAAAAAAAACTTCGATGTGCCGGTCTCACATTGTCACATTTACTGCAAACAGGCTCATCTTTCTAAGCCCATTTCCTCCTCCCAATGCTCACACAGGACATGCGGCTGCTCTGTATGCAGATTACTTCTCTCCCGGATGAGCAAGTTGTCTAAGATGTAAAGGAAATGAACAGAGGAATGAAGAGCCATAACAAAAGGAGATTTCAAAAGGAGCCAGCCGTGGGTGGTGCTTTGGAGGCTTGTCTGTATCTGCCTTCTGTGCCTATAAGAAATAGCCAAGGCTTAGAGTAGAAAAGGTTCCTTTTGGCTCATGGTTTCAGGGTTCCAGTTTGAAAGATTGTTCTGGTCATTATGAAGTGGTCATTATGGCAGGATAGTGTGGTTGACAAAACTACTTCTCTCACAAGTCAGGAAGCAAAAGAGAAAAGGAAGGGGCTTGAGTGCCTATTATCCCCCACCACTGACCTAAAAGCCTTTTGAGAAATTATGCCCCCAGAGGTACATCACCTCCCATTACATTACCACGACCATGGGGCCAAATCTTTAACACAGGAGAGCACTAAACCCTTGTATCACCAGCTACCCTGGAGGGAGGCCTGGGGCCCACGCCAGAGATAGGTTGAGTTTAAATGGAGAATTCCAGAGAAGAAATTTCAAAATAATGCCCTGGAGAGAAGAAAGGCAATTCCCACCTTCCCTAGTCCAATTTATTCACAGCAGCATGAGGGTTGATTGGCTTCAGGGCTTAGCAGATACTCAGCCTCACTTCCCTAAATGAGTCCCATTGCCCTTCATTAACTCCACAGACACATCTACATACTCCCCTCACCTAACTGGTGCCCTTCCATACCTCCTCATTACCCTGGTCCTGTGTGTTGCAAGGCCTGGCTTTAGAGAACTCTTCAGTCCTTCCCCTAGGCTCCCGGCTCTCTAGATCCTCTGTGTATTATTTTTTGAGTGTGATATCAGAAACTAGACTTACCTTCCATAAGCCCATCTTTTCCATACCTTGTTACTGCTGTTTTTCTGGCCCTGAGCACCCATCCCACATCAGGTCAGTGCTCAGTGCTTCTGCTTTACCAGGTCCAGGTCCAGTTGACAGCTTTCTTCTGTTCCAAGTCCCCTCTGGGGGCTACAGACTCCAGGCAGCGTAGTACCTGCTTGCTATGTTTTTCATATTCTCACCGCTGCTGGTCACAGGCTGCCATCTTCGCCCAATCTGCACTCTCCTGCAGTAGGTGACCTGCACACAGTAGGCTCTTACCAGCTCCAGGTAGTGAGTGTGATGGAGAAGGCACCTAGGTTTGGAGAGTTTGGGGAGAACCTGGCTTTTGCCTGCAGGAGAAAAGTCTTATGGCCTCCATGATAAAACAAGATGTAGTGTCGCTTTTAATCCCAGTACTTGGAAGGCAGCGGCAGGAAGATCTCTGTGAATTGAAGGCTAGCCTGGGCTACACAGTGAAACTCCGTGTAAAATAACAGTATCATCAGCAACAATAAATAAAAACAACATGTCATCCCTCTCAGTAACGCTCACTCAGGTTTCCCTTGCTCCAAAAGTTAGGCTTACTGAGTGGGGCCAACTGGCCATCACTCCGGATTCCTAACTGGTCTTTTTACTGGAAACTGACCGAGGGACCACATTTAGCATCATGTTGCAGTGAGGGGGTCTGAAGTTCCCCTGACTGAATATTTTTCCTGTTGCTATGATAGTACCTGACAGAAGCAATTTAAGAAAAGAAAAAAACCCAAATGAAACATTTTGGCTCCTGGTTTGGAAGCCTTTTGCAGAGAAGGCACGGTGGAGGTCATGATGGCAGGAGCCTGTGGCTACAATTCCACATCTTGATGGCTGACCACGGAGCAGGGAGCTCCAGGTGGAACCAGGCAGGTGCCAACCCTTTAGCAATCAACTTCCTCTGGCTAAACCCCACTTCCTGAAGGTTCCACAAACTCCTCAATCCACTATCTAGATGCCAAGTGTTCCAACACAGGAGCCCAATGGGGACCATTCAAACCATAGAACAGGTGTGTGCACACAGGCACCACACACACAAAGACACGTATCCCCCACCCACCCCCACCTCTACCTCTACCCCTGGCCATGACGAGTAGAATAAGGTAGTAACAGGGCCTTAAGAGTAAGGCCTCCTTGGGTTATTTGTACCCTAGGGCTGTTATGACAGTGGAGGCTAACGGCCCTTCCACAGGGGCCACATATCAGGGATCTTGCATGTCAGATATTTACATTACGATTCATAACAATAACAAATTACAGTTATGAAGTAGCAATGAAAATGAATTTATGGTTGGGCTCACCACAATAGGAGGAACTGAATTAAAGGATCTCAGCATTAGGAAAGTTGAGAACCATTGTACAGGTTGTAACCCTCAATAAGTTTTTCATGGTCTCTGAACCCTAGTTTTCTGTTGAGAAATGGGATGCTCTCGATACCTTCTGAGCCCTGCTGAGGACAGATCTCTAAGTACAGACTCAATAAATGCTGGCTGGTGTGGTTATCATTATTGTCATTAGCAGCTCTGATGACTTCATTTTATCATCTGTTTATTGGTGGTTGCTGTTGGCCCCTCCAGCTGTTGGTGTCTGTGCTGGGATCACCTAAGGCTGTGAGCCAGCCTGCAAGGGCTATTTCATAATTAGGTTGGCAGATGCAGGATGCAGTGGACCCCCTATCGGGGATCACAAATTAATTAGTGTTGTTTGTGGAGGAGGAGGCTTTTCTAACATGTTTGATGGTGACCAGCCAAGTCTGGGTGTCTAATCTCAGTCCTTGTGATTCAGCAAGAGGACAAGCCCTACCAGCATCAGCAGGAAGCCATGCTCCTAGTGTACATAAGGGACCCAGATATTTTGGCAAGTAGGGTGCAGCTCAGTTACCCAGATCGAAGAGAGGCCATTTAGAGAAAGATTTCCGACCCACTCCGATGTATGGCCTATTCTCCATATCTTTCCAAGTCTGTCTGTTTGCTGGCTTATCCAGGGCTGGATTTCCTGCTCCACACCTCAAGAACTCCCTAATGAATCTCTGGACAGCATGCATCTGTCATCTTCTTGAAGCCTCCAGGAGCCTAGAAATTATGACTTATGCATAAATGACAATATCTGCCTCTGCTCATGTCCTAGAGGATCATGCATCTTCTCCAAGCATTCTGGCCTTGTGTCATTTGGGGCAGTGAGCAGCAGGTACATCCTGCCTGGCTTCTCCCAGTCCTCCTCTGCAGCAGGCTGTCAGAGTTATTCTCCTGCCTCACTGCAGGACTTTGGAGAAGCAGCTTTGAGTCATCAACATTTACAACGGAATTTCCCAAGTTTCTGGTCCTGAGAGACTCTTGACAAACATTAATTATCTCTCTTAGTAGCTTGGAATCACTCAGGTAAGAGGCGTTGTTGCTCCCATTTAATGTTTCTTTAATTAATTAATTTTAATTTTATGTGCGTTGGTAGCTCACTTGCATGTATGCATGTGCACTGTATATGTGGCTAGTGCCCGAGGAAGCCAGAAGAGGGTGTAGGATGCCATCTAGCTGGAGTTACAGATGGTTATGAGCCATCGCATGAGTGCCGGGAACCGAATCCAGGTCTTTGCAAGAGCAAGAAGTTGTTTTGTAACCACTGAGCTGTCGACCCAGCCGTGGTTGCTCCCACTGTATTGACAAGAAAGTGGAGTCTCGGGGATTAACCAGATAAAAGAAACTGGCAGTAGGATTTGACCCAGAGCGTTTGACGGTTCAGTCTTCTTCCTTTGGGTGGAGGCGTATCTGAAAAGAAGTGCACAGTCTCTTTGACATCAGTTCAGTGAGTGTGCACAATCTATTTGCTCCTGAGCCAGACCTCCAAGCAAGATATCAAGCACTCCCATGTCTGTTATATATTCCCTAATCAAATTCTAGTACCCCATGAAGGCACCCACCCTTCTGACTGCTAATCAGCGTAAGTGGATTGTTTCTCGGCTTGGTAGAAATGTTTTATACATACACATATATGCATATATATTTATATATATACATACACCAGCATACACATTCATTTCAGAAAACCTGGTTTTGAGGTTTACTCACGGTATCGTTCACTGATTTTTCTGATGTATTTCCACAGACTACAGTTTTGTTCATCTCCTCACTTGGGTAGCTAAGTGATTCCTAGAGTTGTGTTATGACTAACGCTCCTGTGGGTCATCCTCACACAAAGCTTTATGGGGACCTGTGCTTTGTTCTCTGTTGCTCACTGCTTGGAGTGGCTACACTTTCACCATTAGTGTGGGGACATCTAGCTGGACCGCATCCTCACCAGCACGACACACTCTTCTTTTAGCCACCCTAGGGAAGGGGAGATGGGTACATTTTTCTTTCCTTTTTACTTTCCATGATGACTAATGAAATTGAGCATATTTTTCCCATAGTAGCAACCATTTATATATATATTTTTTTTCTCTGCTCTAGTTTTGTACATAACTAAAAAATTTGGGTGAGTTGTCCTTTTGGTACTAATTTATAGGAGTTGGGAGTTCTGATTATGGGTTTGTGTGAATGTTCCCCTTCCCACAATGCAGCTTGTGGATGCACTTCTCTTTCTTATGTTCCCTCCCCTTGCTTTTTGAGACATGGCGTTTAATACAGCCCAGAGTGTTTTCACACTCCCTATGTTGTCAAAGGTGGCTTTGAACTTCTGATCCTCTGCCACAGCCTTCTGAGCGCTGGGATTACTAGGTGAAAACCATCAGGCCAGGTTGTTTATGTGTCACTTTGAGAAAAGGATGGGCACTGAAAGGAGAGGGCATGTGCAATGTTTCAGGACATGGCCAGGCACAACGTCCCCAGAGAAGAAGTAAAGATGGTATGACCGGTGGAAGATGGGTGCTGGGAGCTGGTTTTGGAGAAGCTGGTGAACTGAAATCCTAAGATACTGTAGATAGGGGTGATTGTGGTGATGCCCGACTGTAGTCTTAGCATTCAACATTGGGGCAGGAAGATCTTCAATCTGAGGCTAGCCTGGGCTACAAAGAAAGACCCTGTGTCAAAAATCAAACCAAATCAAACCAAAACAGGACCTGGCACATCAAGTCAGAGATGAGGGTTTTGTTTATCTTGAAAGCACAGGAAGGGGAGCTTTGGGAACCTGGGCAGTGGGAGCCGGTGGCAGAGTGTGGGGGCCCAGCTCTGATGACAGTGGTGAGGACGGCAAGGATGCTTTAGGACAAGGCCTGTAAGGAATGTCTCGGCAGCTGGTCCAGGGGAGAGATGACAAAGGCTTTCTACACAGCTGAGGGTACAGCTTGGGGACAGTGGCATCTCATCCTTTACCCTGAAAGCAGCTGAGAGAAGGTTATAAAATGAATAAGAATGCACTCATTGCCATGATAACACAGGAACTGCTGCCTTGGGAAAAGGGGGAAATGGTGAGTTTAATGGAAAGAAATATCCCATTTTTTTTAGATGGTGACAAGTGGGACCACAGTGTCTGACAGGGAGCCATGTGCATGTGTCTTGTATTGGCCCCACAGAGTGGCTTAAGACGAGTCAGTGGGAAGGCTGGGTACCAAGTTTGTGACCGGACAGTAGAAGCTTGAAGGGCTTAGTGACAGAAGGACAAATCTCCAGGTGGCATTGGATTGTTTCGTGTGGTTGGACAGACACAGGTCTGCCTCTGCCTCAGAAACTCTGTCTTCAATTATGTCTCTTTAAATGTGTTTTCTCGTCTCTCAAACTAGGCCAGCAGCCTCTGGTCAGGTATCATTTCTTTATCTGCCAAGCTGCGTGTTAAGAAAGCCCCTCACCCACAGCTCTGCTCCACAAATGGGGGAGTCTAGAATGCCCAGCTGGGGTCGCCTGCTGCTGTCACTGTCTTTGCCTTAGAAGCAGCTCGTAAAGCATGGCACAGAGAGGTGGACATTGTCAGAGAACATCTGTCCTCTTTTCCAGCTGCTCCTACAAAGGACACCAGCCACAAGGAGCCCTGCGGGACCATGGAGAGTTTGGTGCATGCCCTGTTATCACCCAGTTAAGTGAACATTGCCTTCTAGCAAGTTTCCTGGATGGGCTGCCCAAGGCACCCAAAAAGCTGAGACTCCAAAGGTGATATTCTCAAAGGAGCTGTTTTAGGGGTTATTCCTGCACAGGACTCAGCCTCTCTGAGCCTTCCGCCTGTTCTAGACTGGGGAGCCGGGGAAGGCTGGCTTTGAGGTTAAGGGTGGGTAATCAGGGCTGTTTCCCTTCTTGCTTGTGGGCGATGGGAGGTCCAGGCTGCTGAATAATGCTGAGATTGCCTGAAAAATCATTGCTATTATTGCAACTACGCAAATGTTCCCTCTTCTCTCTAAGGTGACAATGGGCAGAAAACTCGGGTAAGTGCCTTAATAAGAGGCTGTCATAGGCTCAACAATAGCCATTAAAAACTATCAATTATTTAGATATGGGAGCTGGAGGTGAGGTGGCTTTTAGGTGCACTTTTCAAGCCCACAGTGTCAATAGCAGAGTTAATTCCCAGCTCTTGGATTGTACTTAAATATTGGTTACCAAGGACATTAGGGAGTTAAGATCTTCACAAGCATTCAGACTTCAAACTGATGAAACTTCCACGGTCCTCAGAGGCACCGTGAAGACTGCACACAGCACAGCTGTGGGATTTTCAGGCTGGGGACTGACCCAGAAGCCAAGCGAGGAGAGTGCTGAGGTGTGCTGGATAGAGCCACTTGACCTTGTTTCTCTGGCTAGGACCTTGCCTTTCAGAACAACTGTGCTCAGAGTCGATTCTTCTGATGGCCACTGGGGGGAGCCAGGGCACTCGGCAAAGGCTTCTCTTCTGCAGCTTGAATTTAGTCCAAGGAGGTTGTTCAGCATTTAGTATTTCTCTCTCCTCCCTCCCTCCCTCCCTCCCTCCCTCCCTCCCTCCCTCCCTCCCTCCCTCCCTCCCTCCCTCCCTCCCTCCCTCCCTCCCTCCTTCCCTCCCTCCCTCCCTCCCTTCCTTTTTCATTTGAGATAATGTATGTATCTTACCTCATTGTATGTGGCTCATGCTGGCCTTGGATCCATGGTTCCCTTCTTTGGGCTCTTGAGTGCAATGATTTCAGATGGACACCACTACTCCTGGCCTCTATCCAAGATCCTAAAAGCTCAGTTGGTAGAGGGGCAGACTGACTTGGAAGACTGTGCATATTCACGGAGTCTCTTTCTCTACCAGGGAAACTTCTAGAGGATTCTCGCCCCCTATCTATGACAACCCAGATTTTTCTGAACTCCTTGTGACTTTTCTAGGTCACAGCATAGCCTCCCCAGGAAGAAGGAAGCCAAAGATTTGGTTCCTCTGTCCTTTGAGTTCTTCATCTTTCTCTAAACACGCCCCCCCCTTATTTTTATTATAGGGATTACTCCATGTTCTGGATTTGTGCGAGCCGGAGGATGGTGGACATGAGCCGGGGAGAAGGGCAAGAAATGGTTTCTGTGCCCAATTTGGAGACACAGGGATTTAATTAAAGCCTGGAACATTTGAGGGAACATGGAATATGGAAAAAGAAATCTCCTTCAGTGAGTGAGTCTCAGTTGTAACTCCATATGGAGTGACCAATGTGATGCTCCGTTAATGAAGCATGTTGGGGTTCTAGTTCCTCATATGTAAATGGGGCCAGTGCCCCAAGTTACCCGTAGCCTTGTAAGGGGAGTCACACAGAGCAATGGGAGAGACTTTCTTAACTATTTCACCCTTGCCCACTCTCTCTTTGTCCCTAGGTGAAACAATATATCCTTATCTGTCTTCCAGGACCCCACTCAAGTGCACTTTGGCTGTTGGGGTGCATTGCCACTCCTCATCTGTCAAAGTGAGGATGGAGGAGTATCTAACCTGCTGCAGTTTGGGACTTATAGGGGCGTGGTTTGAACTTCTCATTGACGGTGGTGCTATTCACGTGGATAAGGACTCACGTATGATTTTCAAGTGGTATGGGTCAGTACTGGCTATACGTCGGGGACTTGGAGGTCCTTCTGAGGAAGAATCTGCCCATTGAGAAGATAGCCACAGGATTCTGGGAGGTACATTTCCCTGGGGATGACTAAGTTCCAGGGCAAACTGAGGTACCATTTTCTTTAGGTGGTCCAAATGATGCTAAGCGTAGGTAGCACGGGGATAATGGCAGGGCCCAGATTCAGTGTTTGCAGTGGTGGGTCACAGGTAAGAAAGGGAGCCATCGAGAGCTCTGCTGTCCCGTCTTGGTGATGTAATGGTTAGTTCCATGAGCTCTCTGGTGTTGTTACCACCTCCCACCCCCAGTGAACAGAGAACAAACGGGGGTTTGGCCCTGCACCTTCAGCAGGAAATAGTCTTCTGTGAAGTTTAGATCATTGTTTTCTCTCATGGGTGCTACTGAGAATGTTTTCACACACCTCACAAAGATATATGATTTTCTTTAAATACATTTTAAGAATTAAACACTCATTGAGTCATTTTAAAGAAAAACAGTGAGCAAGCAACAGGACAGGTGGTATGTGAATGTGCCAAAAATTCCAATATTGTTCAAGGAGGATGGGAGAAGTGTTAAGAGAAACAGCCTTTGGAGAACTCAGCTCTGGTCCTCCCTTTGGTGGGGCCTTGAATCTCTCTGAACTTCAGTTTCCCTGTCTATAAATGGAGCTAATAAAGACCTCCTTAGGAAGGTAGCTAGAGGGAACCGAAGAGGTGGTGCATATTAAGTGAGCATCGTGGGCTGGGCATGCAGCAGATTCTTGATAATTGCACATTGTTAAAAGGGTTACCTTGTAGAGGGTGGATGCATACTGTAGAGGAGAGAAGCAGTTTTTCCTCTTCCCGTGTAGAGGAAGAGTGTTTGGCTCTAGGGCACGGAGGGTGGAAAGGAGTGGGTCCCTAGTGGAATGTTTCTGGAGGGGCCTGTGGAATGAGGTCCCTCCTCTGCCACCCTGCTTCTCCTTGGAAGATTAAGTCTGGAATGAAGACTGTCCATAATAAGATCCTAGACATGCTAGCCTTGAGGGTCCCTAGTTTTGAAGTCTATATTCTCTGCTAGATGTTCAGTAAGAACACACTCGTGAGAATGCTTCCAGACAATGAGAATCACAGCCATCACCCAACTCACAGGCAAGAAGGCTGTACTTGAAGAGGCTGAGTGGCTCTCTAACCTTGTCATTCATTTATTCACCACATATTTATTGAGCAGCAGGTATAAATGTCATAGCCTTCACTGAAATCAGGTCTTCTCTCTCTGGGACAGGCCTAATCATGGTTCTTTAAACTCAGCAGAAATTCCAGGAGTCTTTCCATTTGGACCTATCCAAGAAGTCTGTAGTTTTTTGCTTTAAGCATTTACATCCATGTCTTCCTCTCCCTCCCCTCTCTGTCACTCACTCACTCACTCGTGCATGCAGAGAGAGAGAGAGAGAGAGAGAGAGAGAGAGAGAGAGAGAGAGAGTAATTTGAGCCATTCGTCTATCTATGCATATTATTGGGTTATTAATTTTGCTAGTCTGTTGGGGGTTGCATTTACAGCCTCACACATTCAGGAAAGCACTAAACCACTGGCCTGTATTTCTGATCCTGCTCTGTTTTCTCAGTTTACGGTCCATAAGCAGGAGAGACCGAAGACCTGAAGTTGAGGCTTAGGTGCATTTGCTCAGTGCTCTGATTTTGAAAAGTGCTAGCTGCCTTCCAGAGACATACTTTCCCCATCAGACCGCCTAGCTCTGCCTCTAGTCTTCCACCTGCATGTGGCTCTCATCTCCAAGCTTCATGCACGCTGCTCCCATCCCCAGAAACTTCTGTCTGCCTCTGAATCTGAGAAGCCCTTCCTCCCCTATGTAGCCATGCCCAGAATTTCCAGCCTTTTCTGATCTGGGATTCTAAGGACCCATAGTCCAGATCACAATCTGGGATTGGAGATCTGTTTCATGACTCCCCTACTTGCTCTTAGTCCTGTTTTATATGGGAGGCAACTCCTGGCAGTAGGTCTGGTTTTAGAACCAGCGTTTGCAGAAAATCCTCTTATGCATGAAGGTCAAGTTCAACCAGAGCAGGTGAGAGAGAGCTCTATGATCTCATTCTGGCTGCACGGATTTAAGAGGCATGCACTAAAAGTATGAGAAAGTGTTCAACATCATTAGCCACCCAGGAAATCAAAATTAAAACTACATAGAGAGTCTCTTCTCCATTCAGAATGGCTATTGTAAAAATAAGCAAAGGTTCTGGCAGGGGTGTGTGTGTGTGTGTGTGTGTGTGTGTGTGTGTGTGTGTGTGTGTGTGTGAGAGAGAGAGAGAGAGAGAGAGAGAGAGAGAGAGAGAGAGAGAGAGAGAGAGAGAGAGAGAGAGAGGAGTTTATACACCATGGGTGGGAATGTAAACTAGTGTAGTCACCGTGGAAATCAGTGTGGAAGCTCACCAATTAGAAACAGGAGCACCAGATGATCCCATATACTGCTCCTGAGCATACAAGGCAGCATATAAGAGAAATTCCTACATATCCGTGTTATAATGGCCGGGTCATGGGACCAGCCTGGGTGCCCAGCAACAAATGAATAGATAAAGAAAAGCTGGCATTAACACGCATGCAGCCTTATTCATCTAGGATAGAGAATGAAATTGTGAAGTTGTGCAATTTTTAGAAATAGAGGGTAGAACTGGAGATTATAAGGTTATGTGAAATAGGCAACTTATAAGTCAAGTATGGTATTTTACTTGTCACATATGAAAGATAGATTTGGAAAAATAGTAAATCATGAAAGCAGAAGGGAGACCATTTAGGAAGAGAAAGAGAATAAGAAGAGGAAAGGAGGGGGAGGTAGAGGCAGAGCTGGTCAGGGAAGGGAGAGAATGAATGTACATGACGTTCTTGTATGTAAATGTCATAATGAATGTATACTAGTTATAGGACAAGGATTTGAATATTATGGCCTAGTTCCCTTGTCCATCTATATGGAACAGTGCTAGGCTCCGAAGAAGCTGAGGAAGGGGATGGTCCCTTGAGTGCAGGCTGCTCCAGGGATGGATTGAGCATGGAAACCTGTCTCTTGAACTTTGAGTGTAGGTATGTGTGGTGGTTTGAAAGAAAATGTTCCCCAAAGGGAGTGTTACTACTAGGAGGTGTGGCCTTGGGGGTGGGCTTTGAGATCGTTCTTTCAAGTTTCACTCAGTGTAACAGTCAGTTGACTTCCTGTTGTCTCTGAGTCAAGAGGTAGGACTCTCAGCTCCAGCATCATATCTGTCAGCATGGCGACACTCTCCTCTCACCATGATGATAATGGACTGAACCTCTGAAACTGTAAGCAAACCACCCCAATTAAATGTTTTCAATTATAAGAGTTGTTATGGTCATGTTGTAGGGAGATTATGTTGTTCCATTGTAAATAATTGTTCCACCCACTGGTTTAATAAAAAGTGCTGATTGGCTAAAGGCAGATAGGAAGTGTGGGTGGGGCTACCAGATTAAGAAAACTCTGAGAACTGGAAGAACAGAGCAGAATGCCAGAGAGAAACCAGAAGATGCAGAGGACAACCATGCTGCTCTGAGAAAAGGTACTGAGCCGCATGGCTGAACAGGATAGGAGTCATGGGTTAGATGAAGGGTAAAGAGTTAGCAAGTTATATGCCTGGGCCTTAGGCCTATCAGCCTAAAACTATTATAAGCATCTGTGTGTCTCTGCGGTCTGTGGGTTTGTGGGCTTAAACCCTGAGGCTAGGCCCAAAAGTCCGGGCCAGAAACCTCATACTACAGTCATGGTGTCTCTTCATAGTAATACAAACCCTAACCAAGACAACATGCCTAATTGGAGGTGCTGATGCTGGCTGTCATAGTGTATGCGTGTGTGTATCTTTGTATAAAACCCCTCTCTGACAACTCCACTGTGTGCTGCTCCTGCCACCCAGGGCTGCCCCTCCCACACTTTAACTCAAAGCATTTATTTTATTTTGCTTTCTTTTATTCCCCGAAGGCTCTGAGATGATTTACAAGAAAACATTCAATAAAGTCATTATAAAATATGAATAAGAACTACAAGGAAAGATACTCTTCACATCATTCCTGTATCCTTTGACCCTTCTGAACCATGCTTCCCTCCATTTCTCAGTCTACAGAGAGGTCTTACACTCCCATGTTCTAAGTAAAACACACAGCACTGTGTGCCTTCTGAGGTTTCAGCGTAAAGATGCAAGGCTTCCCTAGGCTCCCTTGTGCATGTATGATCAGTAGGTTCCTTCCCAATCAAAGCCACTAATTTAGAAGGCGAGTCACTGTCAGCTTTTCCTAAACTCTCATCTCCCCTTCTTGATCAGCCTCCTCCTGATGAGATGGCTCTGCCTGCTCTCTTTAATTTGGTAGTGTTACAGGCACGATGAGAATGCTATCCAAAGGGGAAATATCAAAAGCACAGAGGGCAGAGCAGAGGCGTGTGCCAGGAGCTCCATCCAGGCACTGGAAAGTGTTCTTCTTGGGGCCCAGAGTCTGGCTGCAGAGCCACTGGCCCACCCCATTCTCCCAGATGAGAATTATCTGGAAGTCACTTTCTTCCTGGAATCCTGCAGAAGGGTGAGGATGCCGAGCTATGAAGACGCCAAGTTATTCTTGCTAGGTGGCCATAAAGTGTGAGAGCCTGGGAGGTGTTAGCTTGGCTGAGCTCAGAGGTCATCATGGCTATGGCCACGGTGACATTTCTCTCTTCTATTGAGTAAGTAACCTTGTAGCTCCACTGGTGGAGGTGGTTTACTAGCATGTATGTGATTATGCCTGGGACACTCCATCCGTGGACTTGACCACTAGCCTGGAAAAGCCATTTTGGTGAATATTCTGTCTCTTATTCCTTGGGGGATATGGATTGCGAAGCCCAAAGGGAAGAACCTTGGAAATAGCCAAGTTCAACCTCAGCTTTATTCCTGTTGCTCTGTGGCCTTTGAAGAACTCAACCTTCGGGCTTGAGCTTGACAGTCATGGCATTTGCAAAAGATCCAGTCCCACTAGGAGCCTCCCCTCTATTTCTCACCATAGGTGGGTAATTTATAAGCAGCAAAAAATGGTTCCATAGCTCTGGAAGCTGGACAGCCAGAGATCCAGGTACCAATAGTTTGATTTCACTTGAGGACCCTGGCTCTAGTTCAGCCTTGGGCTGCATCTTCTTCAAGGAACAGGTATGGCAGCATCACAAGGTTGAAGAGGTGGGCAGGTTAGCTCTCTGAAGCCTCCTAAACAGGCTACTGATCCCATTCTTGAGGCCCAGCCTCAATGTCACTACTTGTGGTATTGATAATTAATTTTCTGTTCCCAGGGGACATTTTAGATGACAGCGGATCCAAACCAAACAATCTTTGAAGATTCTTCCTGCTTCAGGGTCACAAGGCATGGATAAAGCTAACCCTGGGATGATTTGGAACCTGTCAAGAGTTTAGCTTTTACTGAGTGTCAACAGACACTCGAACAGGAGCATGGAAGACCTTGACCAGTGAATCTGAGAGGTGACACTTGGCCAGACCAGAGTGGGTAGTAGTGATGGATTGTGTTCAAGCACAGGTAGGAAGTTCCAGTGCATGGGCAGCATAAGGACCTCTAGACCTCTGAAATGTCATGGAAGAAGGTCAGAGCCTGTGAGACAGCTGGGCATGAGGGGGGAATGTCAGTGAGCAGGTAGTGAGCAAGGCACAGTTTGAAATTCAGAGAGGAGACTGGATGTGTACCAAAGGGTGAGGTCATGCCAGGTGCAGATTATCAAAGCAAGGGACATGAGCCTTTGCCTCTCTTGGCTCTATTATCCTCGCAGCCATCTGGGCTCTGAAAGTGAGTATTCAGTGGCCTGTTGGAATGCTTATTGTCTTCACCCACACAGGGGACCTTGTCATGTTCCTGCTTAAGACCTTTCAATGGCTCCATAAGACTTCATGATTTCTATCTGGCCTTCAAGGCCTCCACTACCCCATCAGCCTTCTCCCACCTGCTTCCCTCGCATACTCTTCCCCCTTTCCCTTCATGAACATCCTCTGTAGCTCAGCTCAGGCATTGCCTCCTCCAGAAGCCCTCCCTGACTCCTGTCTGAGTCCCAAGGTCTCCCATAGCTCTTCATCTTAACACATTTCCCTTGCCACTTTGCCTCCCCTAGCAAGTTGGCAGCACCCGAAAGCAGGGTGGAAGTGCCTGGCACTTAGTAGGTGCTCACAAAACCTTTCTCTATGAATAACTGATTGAATGAATTAGTGCAGATTGTTTATTTTCCCCTGGATCTTTGCTCCCTCCCGGATCATAGCTGGGACCCTGCACATATTCTCTCCGATGCTTTAGAGATCTCAGAGCTAAGATTTTCCCACTTAGATTCAGCACAAGTTTTATTCTGTGCATCCCGATTTCTGCTTTTCATTTTCAGTGCCCGATGCACAAAAGCACTCCACTTTCCCACATCCCCGAGCCCACCCACTCTGTTTCTGATGCTTGGAGACCCTCAGATTCTTCAATAGAAGGACTTTTCATCTTTGCGGGCACATCCTTTTTAGAAATGCCTTTCAAAGCTGCTTGAAAGCCCGGAAGGTGTGGCTTTGATGTCTGTGTTAGCTTCACTGCAGGGGACAGGGCAGCTTACTCAGGTCCCCTGGGGCTTGAGGATAGGGAGGCAGGGCCCCTATGGGATCCTGGGGAGGTGTAGAGGGCCCAGGGCCAATCAGCTGGGACTTAAAATGAAAAGAAACTCTTCCCTGCTCTTACTAAGCTCCTTTCTCAGCTAGCAGGTTCTGACTCCCCTCTTCTGTGCAAAGGACACTTCTGTGCCCCCTGGGTCTAGTTCTGGAATACCCTCCCGGCTGCATTCCCCATCAGAAATTGTCCTTGACCAGTGGGAACCTTTGGTCTCGGGTCCCTCAAGTTTGAATCTGTTGTCAAAACTAATGACCAGCAGATGCTCTGAGGGGAGCAATTATGAAGGCCTGGCTCCCTGGCCTCAACTTAGGCCAACTTCAGAGAGACCATGCTTCACCTCAGGTTCAGCTGTAACTGTTACCACCACTCACTGTGGTCAGCTTTGGCCAGTCCACTATACTCATACTTTTTCAGGAGTCTCTCCTGGACTCTGTGTGAGCTTCTCTAGTCCAGGGTCCATTTGCAGGAAACCCACTGAAACACTCTCCTATCCCAGAGATATCAAAGCCTGGGGTTTCCAGAGAGGGAAGTACCATTGAGAGGACCTGGAAGCCCAGAAAGTTCTTCTTTGCTACTGGTCCCAGCCCCTTCCTTTCTCCCTACCTACTTCCTGTAGGGCCTGCTGGGGCTTCTCTGCAGCCTGAGGTGCTGGTGGAGCTCTTTAAAGTGCCTTTGGGAGAAGTCTCTTTTATAGCTGTTCTGGATTTTGCAGGAGCACCATGCAAATGAGACATAGGCTTGTTAGGAGTGGAGTCTGCAGGTGACAGGCATCTGACAAAAGCCACAGTGGGCTGCAGCTTGGTTATCAGGTCTAAAGGAAGCCCACTTTTTCTCATAGTCACTTTGCCCAGTTTCCTACTGGTGATCTCTTATTGTTTGGGAGGTCACCACATCTACAAAACAAAATGGCTTTCTAGCCTCTTCCTGTTCAGACATGGATGTGGGAATTACAGACGTGTCCTGGCTGGCTTTATGGCAACTTGGTACAAGCTAGAGCCATTAGAGAGGAGGGAGTTTCATTTGATAGAACGCCTCCACAAGATCAGGCTAAAGGCAATTCTTGTAGGACCTTTTCTTAATTAATAATTGATGTGGGAGGGCTCAGTCCACTGTGGGTGGTCCTGGGTTCTGTAAGAAAGCAGACTGAGCAATCCTTGGGGAGCAAGCCAGCGTGCACCTCAGCCATGCAGGGCTCTGCATCATTATCCAAAGTCTCCTGGAACCATCAGTACTGATTCTGTCATGCATTCTGGAGAAGCTTGGTGACTGAAAACATAAAGTACCACTTGCGGTTCCCGCAGATCTAAGCCAGTGTCAGGATGCTGCAGGAGGTCCTTCCCTTGTTACTCATTGGCTGTCTGCCTTCCTCTGCTTCTTGCATCTTTCTCACATCTCTCCTCTCTCTTCCTTCTTAGGGTATTCCAGGATGATCCTCCACCCGGGGACTAGCTGATCACCATCTGCAATTTTGATTACCCCTTGCCATGTAATAACACCTAGATATAGGTCCTGGGGATAAGAAAGTGGCCATGGAGACACTCTTCTGTCACGTTACCTCTGTGGTGACCACTCCAGGAGCCCACTTTTTCTGGATGCTTGCCCATAGTCACTTTGTCCAGTTTCCACTAGTGATCTCTTGGGTAAAAATTGTACTTGGAGCCTTGCCTTGGGATCATGTTCTTTTTAGGGCACACACTAGGGAGATGGATCCAAATCACATGCTCAGCAAATATGTATGAAAGACACTGTAAAAATTAGTAATCGTGGGTGCCAAGATGAGTCAGAGAGCTGGGTGTACAATTGGGCATGGCCCTGAGGGTCCTGGATGGGCAAGAAACAGCCTCCTCTCTAGCAGAAGGAAGTCTAGAGGAGGCAATAATTATCTTCCATTGCATATCTTTCCCTACCTGCAGGACTGTGCCAGATCCTGCCACGTAGCACACGTGACTGTGCTAATAAATGCCTCCTCAAGCTCCTCAGTTAGCAAATTACAATAAAAAGTAATTGCTTGAATCAAAGTTATGAATTGGGTCCTCGATATACTTCAGAGTTGAAGTTGATTTTCATTAGTCCCTATCACTTTTAAAATTAAAGCATTTCTTATTGGCTGCTGTTTCTCCTCCATAGTTCAGTCACCATTGGATACAGAGTCCATTCTGCACCCTCACAACCCTTGAATCACCCCATCCTCTCTTCAAAGAAGTGTTTCATGATCAGAGCCCTTCCTTGCTACAGTCAGGCAACCAGTGGACACCCAGTATCTGGTGAAACAGATCTCCTAATCATTTAAAAATAAAACTTAGAAGAGCTTCAAGTCAAAAATAACGATTCTATTTCCCTGTTAACATTTAGCATAGGTGCCCCGAATTTCACTGGTATTAAATGTCTAAAGGGCTCCATTGCCCATAAAAACATTCAGAATAAGGCAGACAAATCTTAGGTCTCCATCTCTCTAAATCCTAATCCCCTCTCTTCTTCCCAGCAGTATCCTCTATAATGAGCTTGATGTATTCAGCCCTGAAAAAAAGAAAAGTTGTTCACTGGTGCTCACATATCCATAGGCAACAATGACATCCTGTGTGTGTTTTCCAGTTCACAAATGGCATCATGCTATTCACATCACTGTGCAACTTTGCTTTATTTCATTAGACAATGCCATTTCTGGGTCTACGTCCAAACTGAAAATTCTAGTTGATTTAAAAAAAAAAAAACTACTGTGTTCTATATTTAAAAAAATGATTCTGTTAATGGACATGAGGGTTAGTTTCCAATTCTCTGCTCTGTGAATCAAGACTGCAGGGAGCATCCTCCTGTGTGCATCTTTGTGCGCGTATGTCAAGAGGTCTCTAGAGATCCCAGGTAGAGAAACATTGCTACAGTATGATATTCACAGTCTGAAAGGAAGCCACTGTTCAGAGAGACTGTGACAGTTGTACCCTACCTGAAGCCTGTGGTAACCCGCTTTCCCTATGTTCCTATCTGCACTTGATAGTGTCTGATTTGCCAGCCCAAGAAGGTACTATATCCCATATCTTCTCCGAAACAGGTTAGTCTCTAGAAGGCTTACCACCTACCCCCCCCCCCCCAACTGCTTATGGGAGAGAACAGTTGGTTAGGGAGGCATATCAGTGTCAGATATGGTGGATTGGGGCACAGAATTGCAGGGTAGAGCCAGGGCAGAGAATACTGATGAGGGAGGCCAGGATGAATGGGGTGAAAGGCAGAGCCGGGCTTGGCTTGAGGCTACAGCACAGAATTCAGAGCTGGGAAGGCAAGGCTGAAGTGGCAGCCAGGAGTCAATCATGAGTGCTTTGACTGGTACATTTGTGTTAGAAGCTGGCTCTCCTGGGACTTCAGAAAGGTGCTTGAGTGGGTGTGGTTCTGGGGTCCAGAGCAGAACATATATGAATGAAAGTGAAGGCTGGCCCCTGGCTGTGGCCAGAACAGAGGCAATAGGATGATATGCACAGATGTAGTATTGAGGAGCTGACAGAGGGGTAGAGCCTGTCAACATTGAGTTCTATGTCTATGGGACTGACACAGTCCCCATTTCATCCAGTCAGAGACTTCTAGGTGGAGTCACGAGGTGTGGCACCACTCAGAATTCTAGATCTTCCCAAAGAAGACTCATGGTCGCCCTGGTGACCATTTCACTGGGAGACTCAGGAAAGAGAGTTTCTTACTTGAGAGAGGCAGGTTCTGGGGTCTTTTCTGTTGGCCTGTCTCCTTTGCAGTGAACCCAGAGAGTACTGGGCAGAAGAAGCCTGTGTGATTTGCAAAGTGATGCCTCCAGCTCCGCCCACCTCCTCATCCTCTTCCTGTTTGCTCTGGACTGCTCTAGGTTTAAGGCTGGGTTGGTCAGAGTGCAGAGGAGAGGCTGCCTGAGTGCATGAGGGTGGATGCTACCCTCACTCAAGAGCTGGGGTGAGCACTTACAGAGAAGGTGTGAATCTAGCTGTCTGGCCACTGGGGATGGGGGGAGGGAATTGTGGTCAGAGGTCACAGCACGTGTTACAGCAAGAGAGCTTGGGGAGCTTCAAAAAAATTCTGACGAGAAATGTAAATTGTGGAAGACAGGTGGGGACTGGGAGAAGTGACCATCATGAAAGGGAAATTGAGGCATGGTTTATATGCCAGACTGAATTTAGTCTTGATTTTGAAAGCAATAGAAAAAGCTAAGCCATCAAGTAGAGTGTGCGATGTTAGATTATCAGTCTCAGTACCTTATCTGGAGACTGGAGACAGAGACGATTGGATCCAGATGCTGACAACATGGCGCTTGGTTTCACTCAAATGATTCCCATATATTATTGCGATTTTACAATCTTCCCTAAGAGAAAGGTGTATTTGGCAGTAATGGACATCTATCCCACATAGCTGCAGTTCACCCTGGGCATCTTCCTTCTGGGTATAGATCAACTGAGGCCTCTTCTACCTTTCTTGATATGGGTCCCCCATTGAAGGCATGCACTTCTCACAGATACACTTCTTGGGGGTGATCACAACAGCCTCGGAAAGCAAGTACAGCCTCATAGACATATTTCAAGTCTCTGATATTTATGATCAAGTCCACTAATGTCCCCTTTGGCCAAAACAAGTCACACCGTTCCACTGTGAGGCCACAGAAATTATGGGAAAGGTTTATTTGCAGTTGGGATCAGTGTTCACTCCTCACAAAGGGGCTTATTGCTGTCTCCAATTTATAGAGGACAGTAAAGAGACAATTTGTTTCAGGGATCACAGCCAGCATGCAATGAGCCAGTCTTTGCTCTGGGGTTGGATTGATAACCTGACTTGTGGATTCTTCTTGCCTTTTGTACTGATGTTATATTGAGCTCCACCATGGCCACTAGTGTATATTCCTTAGGAACAGGCCTCCTTATTGCTCATTCCCACCACGGAGGATCCCTTTTCCTAACACAGATCATGTCCCCTGTCCAGTCTAATGTGTGTGCTGGCCAGCCAGTGTGAAAGGGTTTCATGCTGCACTGAGAAATAAAACCACCTAGCTCTCTGTTTGTAACCAACTCCCCTTGCTGTCTAAGGGCTGTGAGACCATGGACATCATCTCATTTGAAAGCATCCTTCTGGAGTGGCTTTTCTGGATCTCGGGTGAGTGGGAGTTTGTGTGGGAACTTTTTTTTTCAGAGGTACGATGCTGGGTTCAGGGCCTTAGGAAGAGCATGTGTGAAAAGAACACCCCCCCCCCAAGCATCACTGAGGTGGAATAGTTCATTTTATAGATGTCTGCTTCTGAGATATTATTTACCTACTTAATAAACACTCACAGCACACACTGATTCTAACCCCACCTCTATCAATTAGTTATATGTCTTAGAAGGAACAGCTTGGAGGCCTTGGAACATCCTGAATACTGGTGAGAGTGTGACCCTGGGTGGTCAGTCTTGAGTGGGACCCTGCCGTGGCTCTGAAAGCACCCATTTCTGCTCATGATGGCTCATGATCCATTGTAGGTGAGTCTGGGGTCACCCAACTAGCTTAATAGTTTCAGTAGTGGTGGGGGTAGAACTGTACTCCCTCCCCATTCATTCTGCAAGGCCCACCTGGGTGAAACTACCTCCTCCCGCCCCCATGATGTCAGAGATAATTTTAAGGGGCAGCTTTGTTTTTCAAACATGCTCAGAGCCTCACTGAAGAAGAGCTGTCTGTTTAATAGGAGTCTGGGGAAAGGTTCTTGTTTATCAAAACACACCCACACAACAAAACCACTGTGGAGCTCTGTTGCCAGAATCAGCCTGAGGCCAGGGTGAGGCGAGGAGATAGGATCTTCTTTATTAAAGGAAACAAGATTTTCCCTTGCTGCCTGGCTTCGGGAGCAGATGCTCTGAAGATTGGCAGAGTCCCAGGACACAGGGGCATCATCTAGGTGAAAGAGTTGGGGAGCAGGCTGAAGTACAGACTCATTCAACACCACCTGACACTCCCACCAACCCTTTTCCCAAGTAGCCATTTGCGCATGCTCTGTGGGTATTCTGCAGCCATGAACGGAAGATCTCATCCAATCTCCCATTAGCCTTTTCTGGTAGGTATAAAATGCACATCCTCCCTTTAAAAATAAGATTCCAGCTTTGCCCTGCCGCCTAGTCTTCCAGGTTCATCTGTGGGCATGTGGATGTTTCTTTGGTTCTCTGGTCTCTCTTGCTATGATAAGACCCTGAAAGCTAGGTATAAACTCACTGGGACTTCTTAATTTCATTCTCTCTTCCATTTTCTCCCTAGTCCTGGTCTGCCTGTTGGTGTCCTCAGATTGTACGGCCTTGGGGGTTCACGGAGAAATGCAGTGGCTTTGCTCAGAGTTCTGTCCTGGTGACTCCCATTTCTTGCTTGCTAGGGTCTGATTCCTTGAAGTGTTTCTGGTCATCTCTGGTCGATTGTGCAGCTATTTGCAAGTGTATCACCCACTCTTCTTGTTGCTGTGAGTAAATACCCCCAAATGGACAATGTAAGGTTGGAAGGCTTTATTCTGGCTCCATGTTTAAGGGGATATGATCCATCAAAGCAGGCAAGACTTGGCATCAAGAGGATGCAATGCTGACCAAGCTAGGTCCACAATCAGGAACCGGGGAATGTGTGTGTGTGTGTGTGTGTGTGTGTGTGTGTGTGTGTGTGTGTGCTATATGTACACTTGTATGTGTTTATCGTTAGGTATTTTCCTTGACCATCTTCCTGATTTTTTTGAGACAAGGTCTCTCAATGAACTTGGAACTGGCCAATTCAACCAGGGAGCAACAGGGTCTGCTCAGCTTTGTAACACTGCTCCCCCCTTACCTGGTGTTGGAGTTACAAACATGCACCACCACACCAGGCTTTTATACATATGCTAAGGATTCAAGTGCAGGTCCTTAGGTCCTTGTATACTCTACCAAAGAACAATTTCCCCTGTACTGTTAGGTTTTCTGTGTAGAGTATGATGAGCACATTACTTTATAGTTTATGGTTTTAGTTTAGTTTAGACTGGGAGATTTAGAATTCTGGGAGCAGGAGCTCAGGACCAGGACCAGGGCTTGTTTCCAGTTAGGCCTCTCTTCCTGGCTTGTAGATGGACTCTTTATTCTTACTGTACCCTCATATACCTTGTGTGTATGTGCAGAAAAAAGGGGGAGAGAGAGAGAGAGAGAGAGAGAGAGAGAGAGAGAGAGAGAGAGAGAGAGAGAGAGAGAGAGAGAGAGAGAGAGAGAGAGAGAGAGAGGAGAATATATTCTGATATTTCTTTCTGTTCATATATGGACACTAGCCCTGTTACTTTAGGGCCTTGTTTTATAATATGACCCCTTTTATCCCTTTACCCCTTTCAAAGCCCATCTCTAATCGGGAGATAGAAAGATAGGAACGTAGGGCATCAACATTCAGAGTTAGATTTCAGCAGATGACTTTTGGAAGGACGGTTCTGGGCTCTCTTCTTTATTACACTAGTCTATATGATCTTCAACCAGCTGGGGCTTTGTAATATGCTTTCATGTTGAGGAGTCTGAATTTGCTGATATGGTTTTCAGATTTTGGCGATTGGAGAGTTCTTCTATGCACATTTTAAGATGGAGTTTTCTGTTGGTACTAGGATTTGGATGGGGACTACAATAATAACTATATTATTGTTATTTTTAATTGTCTTTTGTTAAAGTTTGTTAGTGTACAAAGTGATGTCTCTAATCATATTTCCACATGTGGAAACCATTGCACTTTGCTTACCTTTATGTCTTACTATTCTCTTCTCTGTCTCCCTCTGTTGTCAGGATGATCCCCAGTTCTACCATTTTTTTTTCCTATCATAATTCCATTCTTCCTTATAACTGCATAAAACTTCATTGTGTATTTACACTACACTTTCTTTAATAATTTATCTGTTGAATTGCCAACTCAATAATTTGCATCTTTCAAATCCAGGAGTGTGAGATAATACTTATATTTTCAAATGGTTTCATGTTGTGGTCTTTGCTTCAACTTGAATGCTTTCATGGAATGTTTTCCTTGCATCCCAGGCCAGCTCTAGTGAAATGAATGCTCTCAGTTTTTATTTATATAAGAACCTTTTTAAACTTTTCTCCTTAGCTTCAGAGGGTAGTTTTGCCATCTCTGGTGTTTTGGATGTGTCTCCCCATTGTCCTTCACTCTCCAAAGTTACTGCTGATAGCTTACGGAAGCTTCCTTGTATGTGATGAGTTGCTTTTTTTCTGTTGAAGTTTTAAAGACCTCTTTATCTTTGTCATAATTTGATTAGAGCTTGGACGTGGGCCTCCATGGAGTTCATTGAGCTTGAACTAGTATGTTTAGCTCGTCAGATTTGGGGAATTTGAGTCATTAGTTCAGCCCTCTCTTCTCTCTTGTTAACTTGTCGATTTCTATACTCTATGTATTGGTATCGTGGAGCTTGGTAATGTCTCCCAAGTCCGTTTATTTCAGTTTCCTTTGCTCTCTCTCTTATCCCCTCTTCTAACTCCAAACTGCACTGTCTTCAAGAGGGTCGATTCTCCTCCCTGTTAACCTGCTGTTGAGATATTTAACTGTAAATCATAGTTAGTGATTTTTTTTTTTCATTTTGGCTACGGCATTTTTTAGCTCCAGAATGTCCTTGAGATCATTCTGGCGGATATTCTAATTTTGTCTGTGTATCATCCTGATTTTCTTTAGTTGTCTTATTTATGTTCTTTTCCAGCATTTTGAGATTTTAGCACGGTTATTTTGACATCTCTGTCATAAGTTCAGCCGTGTGTACTGCTTTAGGGCTGGTTTCGGGAGTTTTATTTACTCACTGTTCGCCTTGCTTATGTCTTTATGTACGTGCCTTGGGAGGCTTTGCTGCGATTTGAGCATCTGAAAAAACAACCTGCTGCCCTAGTGCTTAGGGATTGGTTCTTGTGGCCATGAAGGCATCTTCCAGGAAGCCTAGATAGAGCTCTGAAACCTCTTAAACCCCTTTCCTGGGTACATGTCTGCTGTGGGGTGTGGAGGAACTTTTTTTTCTTCTTCTTATTTTTTAATAAAAAATGTTATTTTTTATCTATGTACCTCTGTTCCCCCTCCCTTCCCTCCTCCCAGTCCCTCCCAGTCAGCCTTAAGCCTCGCCCCTCCCCATCCACCCATCCCCTCCCCCAAAAGGGCAAGAAGTCCCAAGGTGGGTCAGCTCAGCATGGCACATCCACTCCAGGCAAGTCTGATTTACTCATTCCAAAGTCAAGACTGGGTTAGGCCCTCCTCTGCAGGGAATGGGCTCCAAGGAGCAAGCCCACCCACAGGAACACAGTCTGGTCTCACCTCTCGAGGCTCCACATACTGCTCATGCCAATCGATAGTTGCCTACCTTTGGAGGGCATAGCTCCATTTCCTGATGGGTCTCCAGTGGCTATTCTTGATTCAGTGAGCTCCCTAGAGTTCCAGCCAGTCATCACTGTGGGAATTTTCCTCATAATCTCTATCCCCTTGCTCATACAGACTCTCTTCCCCATGCTCTCAGCTGGACCAGGAACTCTGCCCAGTGCTCAGCCATGGATCTCTGCCTCCACCTCTACTCATTGTTGGATGTAGGTTCTGTGATGACACTTAGGGTGTTTACTCATTTGATTATAAGGGAAGTCCTGTTTAGGCGCCCCCTCCACTATTGGTTGGAAACCTAACCAGGGACATCCTGTGAGTTCTTGGAGGTTTTCTTAGCACCTGGTCTCTTTCTAAACCCACACTGGCTTCCTTTATGAGATATCCAACTCATTATTTTCTCCCTCTGTGTTGCTCCTCTCACTCAACCATCTCCTTCTCTCATGATTTGTTCCCACCTCTTCTTGGTTGCAACCCATTATGACCCCAATTTGCAAAAGTGATCTTCTCTATTTTCTCTTCCTAGGGGAATCTCTGGGTGTCTCTCTTAAGTTCCTTCTGATCCCAAGCTGTTCAGAGGTTGTAGTTTGCAGCTTGGGTGTTCTTTGCTTTTTCTCTAAAATTCACTTATGAGTGAGAACATCCCATGCCTATCTTTCTGGGCTTGTGATACCTCGCTCAGGAGGATACTCTCCAAATCCATCCATTTGTCTGCAAATTTTCAGATCTCTTTTTTTTTTTCTGTTGAGTAATACTCCATTGTGTAGATGTACCACAGTTTATTAATCAGTTCTTCAGCTGAGGGGCATCTAGGTTGTTTCCAGGTTCTTGCTATTACTAATAATGCTGCTATGAACATAGTAAAGATAATACCTTTGGGGTACAAATGTGCATCCTTTGAGTGTATGCTCATTGCTGGATCCTGGGGGAGACTGATTCCCAGTTTTCCGAGGAACTGCCTTACTGCTTTCTAAAGGGACTGTAAAAGTTTACACTTCCATCAACAATGGCGGAGTGGTACCCTTGCTCTGCATCATCTTCAGCATAGACTGTCATCTATATTTTTGATCTTAGCCATTCTGACAGGTATAAGGTGGAATCTCAAAGTTGTTTTGATTTGCATTTCTCTGATAGCTAAAGATGTTGAGCAATTTTTTAAGTGCCTTTCAGTCATTTGTAATTCTTCTGTTGAGAATTCCCTTTTTAGCTCTGAACCCCATATTTTAAAATGGTTATTTAGGTTTTGGGGCTCTAATTCCTTGAGTTCTCTCTATATTTTAGAGATTAGTCTTCTGTCAGATATGAGGTTGGTGAAGATCTTTTTTCATTCTGTAGGCTGTCATTTTGTCTTATTGACTGTGTCCCTTGCCTTACAGAAGCTTCTCAGTT
Source organism: Phyllotis vaccarum (assembly GCA_033318265.1). NCBI lineage: Eukaryota > Metazoa > Chordata > Mammalia > Rodentia > Cricetidae > Phyllotis > Phyllotis vaccarum. Next base: position 104,117,052 of record JARWLC010000008.1, on the reverse strand, counting down.
TCAGGAGGTCCCACTTATTGATTGTTGTTCTTAGTGTCTGTACTACTGGTGTTTTATTTAGGAAGTGGTCACCTGTGCCAATGTGTTAGAAGGTATTTCCCACTTTCTTTCTTTCTTTTTTTTTTTTTTAAATCATATTCAATGTAGCTGGGTTTATGTTGAGGTCTTTGATACACATGGATTTGAGTTTTGTGCAGGGTTTGGATCTATTTGCATTTTTCTACATACTACTATCCAGTTATGCCAACACCACTTGCTGAAGATATTATATTTTTCCATTGAATATTTTTGGCCTCTTTGTCAAAAATCAAGTATTCATAGGTGTGTGTGTAAATGTCAGGGTCTTCGATTCTATTCCATTGATCCACAAGTATGTTTTTATGCCAGTACCAGACTATTTTTTTTCAAATCACTGTAGCTCTATAGTATAGCTTGAAGTCAGGGATGGTGATTCCTCCTGAAATTCTTTTATTGATCAGGATTGTTTTTGCAATCCTGGGTTTCCTGTTATTCTGTCTGAAGTTGAGTATTGTTCTTTCAAGGTGACTTAAAGTTTTTGTCAAACATATCTGCTACTTCTTTGTTTAGAGTTACACCAAGATATTTAATGCTATTTGCAGCTATTATAATGGGTGATGCTTCCCTTATTTCTTTTTCAGCTCTTTTATCCTTAGTATATAGGAGGGCTACTGATTTTTTTGAATTAATCTCGTACCCTGCTACATTGCTGAAGTTGTTTATCAACTGTAGGAATTCCCTGTTAAAATTTTTTTGGGGGGGTTACTTATGTGTAGGATCATATCATCTGCAAATAGAGATAATTTGACTTCTTCCTTTCCAATTCGTATCCCCTTAATCTCCTTTTGTTCTCTTATTGCTTTAGCTAAAACTTCGAGAACTATATTGAATAGATAAGGAGAGAGAGAACAGCCTTGTCTTGTTCCTGATTTTAGTGAGATTGCTTTGAGTGTTTCTCCATTTAGTTTGATGTTGGCTGTCAGCTTGCTGTATATCGCCTTTATTATATTTAATTATTTTCCCTGTATTCCTGATCTCTCCAGGACTTTTATCATGAGGGAGTGTTGGATTTTGTCAAAGGCTTTTGATCATGTAGTTTTTTCTTTCAGTTTATTTATATGATGGATGACATTCACAATTTTTTGTATGTTGAACCTTCCCTGCATCTCTGGGATGAAGCTTACTTGATTGTGGTTTTCTGATATGTTGTTGGACTCAATTTGCTAGAATTTTATTGAATACTTTTACATCAATGTTCATGAGGGAGATTGGTCTCTTTCTTTGCTGTGTCTTTGGTGGCTTGGGAATTGGTGATTGTGGCCTCATAAAAATTGTTCTGCAATGTTCCTTCAATTTCTACTTTATGGAACCATTTGAGGAGTATTGGTATTAGTTCTTCTTTGAATGTCTGGTAGAATTCTGCACTGAATCTGTCTGGTCCCAGGTGGTTTTTTTTTTTTTTTTTTTTTTTTTTTTTTTTTTTTTTTTTTTTTTTTTTTTAACTTGGGAGACTTTTAATAACAGCTTCAGCTTTCTTTAGTGTTATAATTCTGTTTAAGTCTTTAATCTGATCTTTATTTAATTTTGGTAAGTGGTAACTGTCCAGAAAGCTGCTTATTTCTTTTAGATTTTCCATTTTAGTGGAGTATAGATTTTCAAAGTATGACCTGATAATTCTCTGGATTTCCTGAGTGTCTGTGCCATGTCCCCTTTTCATTTCTGATTCTGTTAATTTGGATCTCTCTCTCTCTCTCCTTTTTGGTTAGTTTGGATAAGGATTTATCTATCTTGTTGACTTTCTCAAAGAACCAACTCTTTGATTCATTGATTCTTTTTATTGTTCTTTTTGTTTCTATTCTATTGATTTCAGCCCTAAGTTTGATTATTTCCTGCTGTCTACTCCTTCTAGGTGAGCTTGCTTCTAATTGTTCTAAAGCCTTCAGCTGTGCAGTTAGGTCTCTCGTATGAGATTTCTCTAGGTTTTTCACATAGGCATCTAGTCCTATGAGTTTTCCTCTTAGCACTGCTTTCATTGTGTTGTGGGTTCATTTTCATTAAATTCTAAGAAGTCTTTGGTTTCTTTCTTAATTTCTTCCTTGACCCAGAGGAGGTTCAATTGAGAGATGTTCAGTTTCCATGAGTTTGTAGACTTTCTGTGATTTTTGTTGTTCTTGAACTCTAGTGTTAGACCGTGGTTGTCTGATATGATACGAGGAACTATTCCTAGTTTTTTTGTATCTATTGGTATTTGCTTTATGACCAAGTATGTGGTCAATTTTAGAGAAAGTTCCATGGGGTGCTGAGAAATATGTATATTCCTTTGCATTTGGGTGGAAGGTTCTGTAAATATCTATTAAGTCCATTTGGGTCATAACATCTGTTAGATCCCTTATTTCTCTGTTGAGTTTCTGTCTGGTTGATCTGTACAAGGGTAAAAGTAGGGTATTGATGTCTCCCACTATTATTGTGTGGGGTTTGATGTGAGGTTTAAGCTTTAGTAATGTTTCTTTTATATATGTAGGTGCCTTTTGTTTGGGGCATAAATAGGATTGAGACTTCATCTTGGTGGATTTTTCCTGAAATGAATAAGTATGTCTGTCCTGGTCTCTTTTGATTGATTCTAGTTTGAAATCTATTTTGTTAGATATTTAGGATGGCTACACTAGCTTGTTTCTTAGGACCATTGGATTGGAAAGCCTTTTCCCAACCCTTTACTCTGAGCCTGTGTATGTTTTTGATGTTGAGGTGTGTTTCTTGTATGCAGTAGAAGGATGGCTTCTGTTTTTGTATCCATTGTGTTAGGGTGTTTCTTTTTATAGGTGAATTGAGTCCGTTGATATTAAGGGATATTAATGACCAGTGATTGTTATTTCCTGTTATTTTTGGTGGTAGCTTGTGTGCACTTCCCTTCTTTGGGTTTTTCTTCTGTGGGATTATCGATTGTTTATGGTTTCAGTGGTGTATCTGGTTTCCTTAGGTTGGAGTTTTCTCTGTTTGACTTCTTCCTTTCCAATTTGTATCCCCTTAATCTTCTTTCTGTAGGGCCGGATTTTTGGATAGGTATTGTTTAAATCTGGTTTTGTTGTGAAATATCTTGTTTACTCTATCTATGGTGATTGATATTTTTGCTTGGTATAGTAGTCTGGGTTGGCAGCCATGCTCTTTTAGTGTCTCTATGACATCTGACCAGGACCTTCTTGCTTGCATTTTTTCCATTGAATAGTCAGTGTTGTCCTGATGGGTCTGCCTTTATAGGTAATTTGGTCTTTTTTCCTTTGTAGCTCTTAGTATTTTTTCTTTGTTCTGTAGGTTTAGTGGCTTGATTATTAGGTGGTGAGCAGATTTTTTTGGGGTGTAGTCTATTTGGTGTTCTGTAAGTTTTTTTTTAAAGTCTTTATCAGCATTTCCTTCTTTAAGTTGGGAAAGTTTTCTTCTATGATTTTGTTAAATACATTTTCTGTGCCTTTGAGCTGGTATTCTTCTTCTTCAATTCCAATTAATCTCAGGTTTGGTCTTTTCATGGTATCCCAGATTTCCTGGACATTTTGTGTTGTCACTTTTTTGGCTTTAGTGTTTTCTTTAACTGACGTATCCATTCCCACTATTGAATCCTCCACTCCAGAGTTTCTCTCTTCCATCTCTTGCATCCTGTTGGTTATGTTTGCATCTGTGGTTCCTGTTCATTTCTTCAGGTTTTCTATTTCCAGCTTTGCCTTGGTTTGTGCCTTCTTTATTGCTTCTATTTTAATTTTTAATTTCTGGAATGTTTCTTTCACCTGTTTTTTTTTTTCTTTCTTGGTTTTCTTTATTTTCTTTGAAGGATTTACTCATCTCTTCCAATTTTTATTTGTATTTTCTTCTATTTCTTTAAGGGAATTTCTTAAATATCTTCTTTTAAAGCTTCAATTATCTTCATAAAGTTGTTTTTAAGGTTGTTTCCTTCTGTTTCCTTTTCAGATCTTGATGTTGTAGAGCCACCAGCTGCTTCTGGTGGTATCTTCCTGTTCTTTCTATTGTTATATGATTCTTGCACTGGTGTCTGCCCATTGCTTCCTCGGTTCGCTCTTACTCAGCTTTTGGTAGGCTTTTAGTTAGTTGTGAGCCTGGGGGCCCAAGTGCTTCCAGTATTTGCAGGGGCTGTTCTTATTGTCTCTTAGTTGTCTTTAGGCCAAGGATCTGTGTGTCTAGTTGTCACAGGGGTTCCTCTTGGTAGGGTCCTGGTTGTCTCTTAGTCAGCTGTGGACCCGGAGGGAGGCTTCTGGGTATCCACTTGTAGGTGGGTGATGATGCAGACTGCAGTTTGGGTGTGGTTTGGCCCACGGGATGTCGGGATGTCGCTAGAGCTGTGTTTTGTTGGGGATTGGGCTTGGGGGGAGGGTCTCCTAGCTTTCTTTCATTTAGGGCAGGGCTGGGAGTGGTTGGGATGCAGAGGCAGTGTCCCCAGGCTGAGATTTGGAGACTTTGGTCTCTGCTTGATCTGGGGATCGGGGTGCCACTCAGCTCTTAGTCAGCTGTGGACTCAGAGAGAGGCTTCTGGGTATCCATGGAGGGACTTTTAATAGCTGGCTGGACCCTTTCTTTTTGGGAGATGACTGTCTACTGCCCGTCTATGTCTCTGTGTGGAATTGCAGAACCTTTGCCTTGGGGTCCACAGATGCAGTAGCTTCTTGTGCTGTCATTCGTACCAGCACTTATATCTGGAGAGAAACCCCAGTCAGCTCCCAAGGAGGCTGATATAGTGAGCGCATGGCTCACTTTTCTGTTTTAGCTAAGGCAGAAGTCCGGTGTGGGGACTTTTTCTTACGGTTGTATTACGCTGCACTGGGCATTTCTTAGTAAATAACTAGCCTGCCAGCTGGTGATACTGTGAATTAGTTGTAATATCTTCCTTTATGTAGTCAAGAGTGACTAAGCATATAGAACATAACCATGGTTGTAGGCAGCTAGACACCGAGCTTCACAAGGCCAAGGAAGAGAACACAGCCTCCTCGCTTCAGCTCTCCTTCAGTTTGGTTCTCATTGCCTTTCTCACACTAACCTTCTGGTCTTCCTAAACCTTTTAGATAGGCATTGTTATTCCCATTATGCAGAGGAGGAAACTGAGGCCCCAGGAGGTTATATCACTTCCTATTTTATCAGCAATTGGAGATGTATGTAAACTCTGGTCTACTTTACTGTAGAGTTGTTTTACTGACACAGAGGCCCAGTCTTAACCACCCCCCACCATTCCTGGCAGAGTTCAGGAAGTGTTTATCACAAACACAGGTTGCAGGGTCTTGCTGTTTGCTGCTCTCTGACCTGCCCCAACTCCTTTGCTTGTATGTCTAACTTCTCTTTTTCCTTGGCTTATGTTCTGGAAGCCTGAGGTAGGATATGTTTTTGAATTGGGACCGATGAATACATGAAGCATAAAACTGGATACCAAGCTAGACAGCAATTTAAACATATCAGGCAAGAACCCTTCTTTCTTCCTTGCTTCTCTCTATGGAAAAACTGCAGTTTACTGCTGGTTGCTCTAAGTCTCTTTACTGCCATCTGCTGGGAGTCAGCGGCAGCATATGCGTTACTGATCATGTCTTATAAAGATACTCCCATAGGCAGGGCAGACTCTTATGCCTCTTGGCTAGGTGGCCAAGACTGGAACAGTTGAGAGCATAGAAACGGTTTATGGATCCTTTTGGCTCTTCGGGTTTTAGGCTGTCTGGTTCTGTATGGCTCCTACAACCAGACTAGTGGTTAGTAACCCAGTCTTTAAACTCAGCACACTAAGCCAGACTTCTTCATGCTCTAGTACTTGAATGGAACCTTGATAGAATGTAGGGTGATGAGAATATTGTGCAAAAGTCCTTGCACCACAGATTTCCAGAGAAGCCCGGAATATTAAACAATGTGAGACTGTCTTTCCAATGGGGGGGGGGGGGAATAAAACTAAAACAAAACACCTGCTCGTGCATCCAGAAAGCTGGGAATTGGAAGTGGTCAATAGCCTGGTGATTTGTATCTGTTGGGCCAGACCATATAAAGTTCCTCCAGCCAAGACTGAAGGTGGATGTAATCTAAATGACCCTTACAACCAGGGGCTCCTCAAACTCCCACAACCAGGACTGGAGATACCTACTATTGAACATGACCCTTACATTGTCTGTATAGTAGAGGCTCCCCTAAGCTCCCTCAGCAAAACTAACCAGGTAACTACTGTCTTTCTACAAAGCCATTCTTACCGTGGGCTCTGAGGGGCCAATGGCGAGTTCCAGGGATGCAGCAGGGACCTCTGTGCTCTCCTCATGCCAAGCCTTCACCAGCCCACTGTACCCCTGGTGACCAATTCCTGTTAGCTCACCTTGCCCTCACAGCATCTATGCTGGAAACCTGCTGTTTTTCTGTGTGGGACCTATGTCCATTGCGGGTTCCTCTTAGTGCATGTAAACTTGGCCACACAAGTCAAGTGTCAAAATGCACCCAACATTTGTTTTTAACAAGATATGGTGAGAGACATCTAAAAAACGAAGCTGACTGTTACACAGGAGGCATTCACATTCCCAGATCCCCAGGCACAAATCGGATGGATTCTGGAAATGTCAGAATTGGTCTGGGGGTCAAAAAGGCAATGAAGATGAAGGCAAAGCAGGGGAGTTCATGGAAAGGGTGGGGAGGGCAGGCAGATGCACTGTTAGCTAAAGATTGAATAGTTTGAAAAAAAACTGGAGTATCTTATTCTGGGTGATGGGGGCATTGCTTGGTTTGAGAAGGGAGTATGGACTGTGGGTTGGTTGGTTTGTGTAGCAAAGGTGCATTGAGTTCACTATCCGCAGAAACCAGCTAGTTCTCAGAGGGGCAGTCTCTCTTAAGTCAAGGCCTCACATACAGAACACAGAAAGTAAAAAAAGAGTCTACCTAAGCCATCACCCACTCCTCCAGAGCTACTGGCAGTTAGGGGGAGGCTAGGAGCTGGTGGGGAAGTACTCCATTCTCCTGTCCTTCAGGGGACCCATTCCTGGGCCTTCCTTCCTGTTGCCTACAGTGGCTACCACACACATTTTGAGATTTTATTTCTTCCTTCTGTAACTCCCCCTTAGGCCTTCACTCCTGTGTCCTGAGATTCAACCTGTATCCCCAGCTTCCTGTCTTGCTAAACCTACTGGAGACCCCACCTAAGGTACCTGGCCCTTGCAGCTCTGAAGATGGTGTCGTCTCCTCTTTAATGTTTGTTTTTTGGCTTTATACACGTATGTGTGCCACATATGTGCCTGGTGTCATTATATCCCCTGGCACTGGAGTTACAGAAGGTTGTAAGCTACCACGTGGGTGCAGAGAACTGAATATGGGTCTGCTTCAGGAACAAGGTCTCTTTCCTGAGCCATCTCTCCCGCCCCAGCCTTAGAGCTTTGTATGAGACTCAGAAAAGCTCCTTTGAGAAAGCTGAAGAATGTTGATTATTGCTGAAAGGGCTGGGCACAGCTCAAGCAGGAAGAGTTAGGATGTGGAGACTCAGCCTAGTAGGAGAAACAACCTATCCCAAGAAGACCTTCAGAGGATATACCCCCTCCCTTTCCTGCCAGTTTCATAGCCTTTCTGTCCTCACTGCTTCACAGAAACAGTACTCCCAGCATGCTTTGCATCAAGGTCTAGCCATTTATTACATAGGGGAGAGCACCTCTGGGTATACACAAATGCCTATTCAATTCTAAGGTATGTGAAGTTAGGTGAGTTCCTATGTAGTCAAAGACAGAAAAGCACAATTAGATTTAAGTAGCAAACATTTGGCCTTGTACCACAGGGTAGTAGAAACAGTCTCTTTCGCCGTTCTCCCTCCCTTCAGAAATCCCCAGAAATTCATCCCTTTCACTGGCCGGGGGGCTATCCCAGAGGGGGCTTCACTTAGCTTCCCAGACCACAGACTGGAAAGGGCATCCCGAGTCCAGCTGGAGCTCTGGCTTCATGTCCAGATCCTGGGTGCCAGGCTCTCAAGAGCTGGAGACTCAACCATAAACTGACCTGGCACACAGGCTGACGTCTAAGGTCCTCTGGCAGGTGCTGCCTTGTCTTAGAGGTGGGCTTTGTTTCCCTTCTAAACTTTTAATTCTCTTTTAGATCAGGACTGCGGTGTTTAAATTCAGCCTTGGTAGGACTGGGTAATTCCTTAAGTATCACATAAGAGTGGTACCGAGCCTGACCCTAGCGACAGTAAGGGGCCTAATGCCACCTGTCTGGCCCTTTTCTGACTCACTCTAGGGATGAAGTGTCTGTGTCCCTGTGCTCTCTGTACAGGTGTCCTCTGCGCGAGGATTCCAGACGTCGCCAGGGGGCGCTGTGGCCACACGGCGGTCTGCTAGCCTTCCCAGCCAGCTGAACCCAGCCTGCCTGCACCCCTTGGAGCTCTGACTATGCAGATTGGGCTCTGTGTAGCATGCACACATTCCAGCCCCGTCCGCCAATGCATGCCAACACAGGTGGGAACTCTGATGAGATTCATTACCCTTCTGGTCTCTGTTTGTGAGTCTGGAAAGTGGCTCTGTGGGGCTGCCCACTGCCCCGTGGCCACTCTTAAGCTCCCTTCAATTGTTCTGCCAGAGAAAGCTACTTCTCCTCTCCTTTCTCCCACCCTTCCCTCTCTCCTGTCATCTCTTCCCTCTCTCTTTAAACTTCTGTTTAAAGAGAGTTTGAATCTGGTGTCTACTCTCCACAGAAGATCTGTTCTGTAGAGCGCGAATTTCTCATCCCCAGACCCATTCTACAGTTACTACTTTCTACAAGGGTGGAAACTTGGAAGCCCCCACAGCCTTGCTTCACTTCCCCTCAGCAAATCCCAGGACAGAACAGGATCTTGGGACTTCCAACTTTCAAGCAGAATGGGTTGTTTGGAGACCCACCCGACATCTGCATCAGAACGGGGAATAGAGGAGGTTTAGTGTGCTTCCGGTGGTGTGGACCACTGATGCTAGCTGAGAGGTGGGTCCTGAGCCTGCATTTTAACATTTCACCAGGAGATGTTGACTTTAGAGATCTATTGCTCCAAGAGGAGCCTCTGAATTGGATGATGGGGAGTCACTTGGGCAATCCCAGCAGGTGCAGAGGGCTGGAGTCCCTGGGTCCCAGGGAAGAAGGGGGACAGGGAGCAGTCACCACTGGCTGTAAGTGCTGAGAGGTAGTTTTCGGAGACTGCAGCCCTTATTCACATTTTTAAAGATCACAGGGGAAAGGCCCAGAGAAAAACCTTAGGTGGAAAGGTCATGAGAAAGTGATGACCATGGATAAGGGCCATGGCCCATCTCTGTCTGGGGGGAGATGGTAGTGAGCTTCAGAAAGTTAGTGCCTCCCAAGGAGTCTCCGACCCGAGGGCAGGGTAACAGAAAAGTCGGAAGCCATGGCTTATTGGAAGGGGACTAGCCCCCAGAGCATAGAGGCTGCCCCCTGCTGCCCATCTTGGGATGCAGGCCTTTGTCATCTACCTCCTCCTGGAGCCCTCCTGAGGAACTTGCAAGGTCAATGCTTCCAATAGCTGACAAAGTGTAATGAGAATAATTTAGAAATGCTGAACGGGGGGCCCACACATTCATATTTTTAAAGGCAGATATAAAATATGTAAAGGGTGTAAAAGCGTGACTTCCCCCCACCCCACCCTGGCCTCCCCGTGTCTTCCCTCAGGCAACAATCAGTGTGAGCTTCCTGCACAGCTTTCTACATACTGTGCGGCTACAAACACGTACGGCCATATGTCTCCTTTTTAAAAATATAGCGCATTATACAGGCTCTTCTACACCTTGCTTCCACCTAAAAATACATTTTAAAAATACATCTTCCAGACAGCTTAGTATCACCATCTGAGGCTGCTCTGTGTTTCCCTGAGTGGTTGAAGCTGTGTCCCTGGGGATAGTCAATCCCTCACTAACTGACTGACCACAGGCAACTTGCTTGATCATGCTGTGTACCAATTGTCCACTTAAAAATCAGAAACCAATAACAATAATAATACGTGTTTTGTGAGTTCGTGAAAATTCAAGGTCATAAACAGTAAACAGTTGCTATAAAGCCTGGTATGCAGTAAGTGCTCAATAAATGTCGGTTATTAAGGTCATCACAGTTTAAATTAGAATGTTCTGCCCTGTAGTGGTTCATAGACTTTGGAGGCCTTTCTATGCTGGCCTTGCCTCTCATCCGCTGTGTGCCCTTGAAAAAAAATGATTTTCCAGCCTCTCTGGTCCTTCCTAACCCATCTATAAAATTTGCTTTTAGCTACTTGCAAGGTGGTTGGAGGGACAGATGAGGTAATGCAGAAAAAGGCCCCTAGAGCAGGGCCCAGCCTGTGATGGCGCTGACAGTATTATAGGAAACAGCAGCAGTAACTGTATTTTTAGCCCTTCCTGTGAGCCCAGAGTGGAGCATAGGTGGCCTCTTGTGAGTCCCTGGTAACCCTGGACCATTTGTCGCCCTGCTTTCTCAGGCCCTCCCGTGTGTCTGGCATGTTTGTGCTACTATATTGTCTATGTTACAGCAGAAGGGTTCACTGTAGATAAGCAAGGACCTGAGTTTGAATCCCTAGTACCCACATGTAATCAAAAAGCCAACTACAGCTGTGCATACCTGTAACCTCAGCATTGGGAGGCAGAGACAGGCTAATTGGGTTTCAGGGCTCCCCCGTCCAGCCAGTCTAGCAGAAATGGCAAGCTTGGAAAGAGGCATTCTCTCAAGGCAGTGAAGAGAGGGATAGGAGGAAGTCACTTGACAGCTTCCTTTGGCCTCCACATCACATAACTGCACACTCACATTCATGCAACACACACACACACACACACACACACACACACACACACACACACACACAGAGGGGGGCGATATTAGGGTATTAATGATTCTAGAACTGAGGGTGCCTGGTCATTCCCTGTGTTTCGTAAAGACCTACTGTTGGGCCTTCCCATTCCCCTCCCCTCCCCTCCCCTCCCCTCCCCTCCCCTCCCCTCCCCTCCCCTCCCCTCCCCTCCCCTCCCCTCCCCTCCCCTCCCCTCCCCTCCCCTCCCCTCCCCTCCCCTCCCCTCCCCTCCTGTTTTCTCTTTTTTCTTCTTTCTGTCTCCTAATTCTCTTTCCTTGTGTTCTGCCTCCCTCCCCGCGTCTTCTCAGACCCTGGACATATCCAGCTTATGTGTAGACCCCTGGGTTTAGGAGCAGAAATCCATGAGCCGATCCTGTAGACACAGTCAGTCTGTGCTCCTTCACAGTTCCTGTGCAGGCATGCCTGTACATGCTGTGTGTGGCTGTGACTGCCTGTGGGTAGTAGGTTCTGAAACCACAAAGTCCTTTTAATGTACCTCATCTATGTGTGGTACAAACAGCCTAGAGTGTCCAAAGCTTCCCTCTGTTAGTTCAGACGTGGTTGACCAGGAGGCCCTGGCCACCTTACCATCTGTCATTAGGGACAGAGGAAGGTGACCAATCTTTGGCTCTGCTCAGCCTGCTGTACCTTTCTCTTCTGTTGCATCCATATGAAGTAGCCAAGCACAGAGGGTAGCTTAGCAACCAGAAACTGTACCTGGTTTGGGTTGTACATACCCCTCTTCTAAGAACACACTCAGCGGCCTGGCTCCTTTACTTGCACACACTTTGCACACACATTCCTGCATGAGCAATGCATCTAGCAACCTGAGACTCCCTGCCCCACATACATTGAATTACATATACACCCCTCTCTGAAAACAGTGTAGGTTTCTCTGTGCCTCTAAACAACCAAATTTAGACAGTTTCCATTCATACATATTCCCAATGAATCTGAATAAGAAGACCTAGATCAGACCTGAACTGGTTTTTGGTGCATATGCTTTAAAGGCAAACTGTGTCCTCAAAGTTAACTTCTAAGGAGAACCCCCAGTTTACCATCTCATGCTTTTTATGACTGGGCATGCATGTTATTAAAATTAGATGTGTTATGGGTAGGAACATGTGCAGTTGGAAGTGATTATATGATCTAATCTCTCAAAGTAGAGAATCAGATAAGCTATACTCCTTTGTAGCCAGCATCTCCTTCCTTTAGAGCCTAGGCTGAAACCTGAGGCCCTTGAATGCCCTCACTCTTGTGGCAACACCCCCTTGTAGTGCTTTATCTTTTCCATTGGTTTGCTGGAAGTGAACTTGCCTTGATGCTTTTGCAAATCTGTGAGGGCTTTCATTTGGAATCTTCGGATAATATTAGGTCAAGAACTTGGGAAACAGCTTGATCTTAACCCAAGCCACTGGTAATATTTAGTGGTTTGCAGCCACTGTGCAGCCTTGGTGGAAATGGGCTGGTAACATCTGTGGAATACATCTGGTTGTGTTGGGATCATACCCCAAAGGCCCAATGTCCTGGTAGCTTGGCCCGGGAGTGGTGACGTGATTAGGATCCTTAAGATGTCACCCTTTCTATCTCATCCTTCTCTTGCGACAACATCTGCTATGAGGCTTTCCTCTGAGCTGAGCCATGCCCTTGAACGTCCAAAACTCTGAGCTGATAGACTTCCTATCTTTTTAAAAGTTAGCTAGCCTAAGAGATTTTCTTATAGCAACAGAAAATAGACTAATCCAATTGAGAAGAGATATAGGTATATATGAGGCTTAAGTCTGATCACATTTAGAAAGCAGTTTGCAAGGAGCATATTGCTACAATGTGACTTAGCACATCTGATGGTTCAAACCCACAGTCCACTGAAGGGTTATGGGCGTGTGTACTTAAACTCCCTTACAGTCCAGAAAAACTGGGATCCTGAAGTGGATGAAGTTTTCCTGCAACAGCCAAGCTCAGCCCATGAGACCATAGTAGCAGTGAGGTGGGTGAGCGCACACAGCCTGTGCAGTAGGGCCTGGGCCCAACATTGCAATCTGTCTGGGACCTTAACTGATGAGGTTGTGAAGGAATGTCTGCAGAGGTAGGTGGGTGTGGCCTGGGAGCTTGGTGGCACCAGTTGCTGGGCTTTCTATTCCTGGCTGTTGGCATTCTTCCTGGCCAGTCCAGTACACACACATCTGGATGTAATTGTCTGGAGCTGCTGGGGAGGGGCACAGGCTGTGGTTGGAGACTTGGGCTGTACAGACCACACAGGGTCCTTGCTTTCTCTGGTACTCAGCATGGGTCAGGAAGGCAGAGGAGACGGAAAAGCCTGTGGGTGGGAGGATGTGGAATGTGCCAGGCATATCTCTTTTCTTCTGACTTTTTGGCTTTCTCCAGCCCATCAGAAAATCCCAAGGAGGAAAATGGCAGTACCCTAGACACACCATGTCTAAGTCAAGCAGACCCATCGCGCACATGTTTTTACTTCTAAAGTCATCAAAGGATCTCAGGCCTGTACAGAGCCTTAGAACACTGCATGCTCCACTCCCACTTCTGATTTCGTTTTCTCCTTCATGACTTCAACATCATCGACAATTTGCTGTCTTTCTCTGGCCTCAAGTGACAGCAGAGCCTCATTCAAAAGTCTCTAACAAATAAATTTCCTGAGGCTCAGTGGGATGGTGCAGAGTGAAGCTGAGAGAAATGGATTGTTCTTTGGCACAGAGACTAAACCCAGCCCGGAGAGGAGCAATGACTTGTCTCAAGTCACACAGCCAAGATTCGTCCTGAAATAATATACTTATTACAGGAGGCTTGGAAGCATAGCCTCATGAGCTGACTTTACCCTCCCTGGGATAACTGGGATTGTGGCTTCTGTGTGATGGAGCCCTAATAAGGCAGAACACAGAGGCTTTATGGTGAGCAGCACCAGGTACGGCTGGAAGAGAGGGAGCCTGGCCTGGTTGCTTGGACTCAGTTTCCTACCTTGCACACTTGGTTGTAATAGACCCTCAGATCTCCCTTTGGACATAGTAATGTAACAGGAACTGATGCTCACCCTTGCGGTTTACAGAGCAAGGAGTGTGCACACCTTCATGGCTCATCCCATCTGACCTTCCAGTTTCAGACAGGGACTGACTGGCAATTCTAGACCGGAGATACGGAAACGAGCTCAGGCAGGTGAGTTGACTTACCTAGGATGTAGGGTCAGGCTCGAGTGCCTCTCACCTCCTCACTGGTTTCCACTCCCTTTGCTCCATAGGCTTAGGGTGAAGGTTCACGGAGATCTTGGGTAGGGGAAGGAAGAAAGGCTGTGTTCACCATCATAGCTGCAGAGCCCTGCAAGAAATGGAGGTAGAGGATCCAGGGTAGAAATCCTCTCTTGCTGGCCTCTTCCAGCTGGTTTGCATTTTCTCCTGGGGTTCCATAGCCTCTGCAGCTGAGTCCTAGCCCCTCTGGGTCTCCTGACTCCAGAGTAGTCAGGAATAACTGGGAGGATGAACTTGTGGAGAGGACACCTTAGTGCTCAATTGAGCCAGTGAAGTTCATGGGCATCCCCACCCTGAAATCTGCCCTTGACTGCTGGCTCTGTACTTCACCCCAGGGATGACTTAGCTTGCTGTCTGCTAATGCTTCTGCCAATGCAAAATCAGCTTGTGCAGTTCCTGCAGAGAGAGGGCACTTGACCAAGTACCTCCCACCCCTTCCTGGTGGCTGACCTGCCTAGGTCCTTCCAAGTGGCTGACAAGAGGTCGGGAAAGACAGCCTGGGGCCAGTGCCCATGACATTCTGGGCAGCAATGAAATCACTCTGGGCTGCCCTTACTAGAATTGCAGAGGGCAGAGTTCCTGATTACCAGCTGGCTTGGGTGGGCTCTTCCTAGGTGATACTGACCAAGTGAATGAGCTAGGGACTTCCCACACAACCTCTCCTAGCCTGGGGACCAGGTAGAATCTATGAGGCTGGCTTACACACACTGCTGCCTGCTGTTGCCTGCGTATGTTATTTTACCAGGTTAAAAAAAAAACATCTCCTTTTATTTATCTATCGCAGATGAGATAAGGAAGATAGGACTGCAGGAAGTCAGAAGCTGGTGACTGGAGGGCAGCTCAGCTTCTGCTTGGAGCAGCTGTGTGAATTATGCAGTATGTTGTGTTCTGAGGCACTGGATGAAACAATATTGGAAGAAAATTGCAGGTTACCTTTCCGGGCAGCAGGCCTAGCATTCCTAGTCTCTACTATCCCAAGGCTCCATTTCTCTCTTTGCCTCCAGCCTAGAGGCCTAGGAATCACTGTCCTTGGATGTCAGAGCCTTTGTGTGCTCCACTCACTTTACAGGTTGACTTTAGCTCTTGAATTTTCTTTATGAAGTTCTCTGGATGGATGACGTTCTGGAGTCTATTGGGTTGGTAGAGAAAGGACTCTTTTCCCAGCTGACTCCAGGCTCTGGCTTGTCTTTAGCAGCAGCTTCAAGGAAGTGATCTGCTTAGCTCTGAAAAGGTGTCTCTGTGATGCCCTCCTAATGAAGTTTTAAGGGTTCTCTTAAAATTCAGGATAAGAAAACTTACCACTACATCACTTCATGAGGATGGGTTGTCAGGGAGTGGGTGATACATCATAACACCAGCCTTTGTCTCTAGCAGAGTTCACGTTCATGAATCTCAAAAATGAGTGCTTTCATGACTGACCATCACCAGAGGCCAGAGATGCATCTCCAATAACAGCTCTTCAGAGCCGAGAGGCCACATACTCTGCCTTTTCAAAGCTGATCAGATGCAGAGCTAAATCAAATTTCCATGTATTTCCCTTTCATATATCCCCCTGCGCCCACACTTTTTCTACATTGCTTTTTTGACAATCTCCTGTTCTTTGGATCCCATCAGCTGTCTAGATCATCCCTCTTCTTTTACTTGAGGACAGACATGGTGTGTGTGTGTGTGTGTGTGTGTGTGTGTGTGTGTGTGTGTGTGTGTGTGGCGGGGGGGGGTGTTCTTCTAGCCTCTACTGCTCAGGGTTCCTGGACTTCCTCCTGCTGCTAAAGGTAGAAATGTGCCATGGTCAGAGAGATGCTATCAGGAGGAATGGGAAAGTCTGGGGCCCATTCTCAGGGGAAGGACACATGTAAGGCCAGGTGACTAATCCTGCAACTTTCCTAGGATCAGATGCACGCTTGTTTTATAAAAATAGCCAAGCCCTAAGTCTCTAAAAATGGGAATTGATGGGCAGAGAGTGGGATTAGCTGGTGTTAAGCTGGGTTTTACAGTGTCTTTTTCCTCCAGGAGAGTCAGCAATAGGCTTGCTTTCTTTCATCTTCCTGAATAAGCAGCCAGGCAAACCCTGGGAACAGCAGCTGGGAGTCCGTCATGAGTGTATATGCATGTGTCTGTGTGGGACAATGTGTGCGTGCACAAATAGGTGGAGACGCCCATGTGTCTATTTATTTGGCTTGCCCCCCCATACACCCCTCTTCTAACAATGCACTTAGCAGCCTGAAAAAAATCTTACTGTATGTACTGAACAATGGAGCCCTGTCCTGAACAATGGAGCAAGTTTCTCTTCCCCTTAATGACATTCTATTTAAATATGTTCCCATCCTATTCTGGTTTGGTAGGAAGGCTGATCTGGTTGGTTTAGACTGGTTTGGGGTACATTTGTAAGAAGGCAAAACTGCTTAGTTAAGTGACCATTTAGGGAGCATCTCCTATTTACCACCTTATGCTTGTGCAGAATTGGACATATGTGTGATTAAAATCAGATGCATCATAGAAAAGGATAAGAGCAGTCAATGACTCTTTGATCTAAGCTGTCAAATCAGAACATAACTTCCCTCATTGCATCTCTTGGGCACCAAACCTCTCCTTATCTTGAGCCCCCAAAAGACAGTCTTTTAAGTATCTTCATACTTGGGCCAGGCTCTATTGTGTTTTCTGACTTGTTCTGTAGTTTTCTTTAAGTAAAGCTTATTGACACTTTTACAAATCTATAAAGGCTTTTAAAATTTTAATACCATGAACAAGACACCCAGAACCTGGAAACACTCAGACCATATATATATATATATATATATGATTACTCAGGGTTGTGTCTCCTGGAATATTATCTCTAATGACATGGGGGGCCATCACAACCGTGATTCACCTTTGACTCCTCAGCAATCAGACAGATTTTGTGGTCTGGACTTGGGACCTGTATGTGTTCATGAATGCCATTAGTATGGTTTTTTTTTTTTTGCTTGTTTGTTTTTTTTTGTTTTTGTTTTTTGTTTTTGTTTTTGTTTTTTTTTTTGCAGGACAAGCCTTTTAAAAAACACACCCTCCTGGAGTTGGAGAGGCATGCCTGTTGGGGCATAGACAGACTGGAGCTGTCTCCTAGTCATACAGCTGCAGAAATCCAAGGTTGATCCTGGCTCTGGGGCAAAAGCAAGGACTCCAGAAGCAGGTGAACCAGTTTCAGACTCCCATTCTGCCCCTGTGTAACTTGAGGCAACTTCCTTGGCCTTCTGGGTCTTGATTCATTGCCTATGAACACCCTCTGCCTATTTTACCTACCTGGCTTAGTAGACACTGCTTTGAAGAGTTTTAAGCAGGTGTCTGCTTGTCTGGCTACAATATTGACCTTAGTGTAGCCCACACATACTGCCTTGCAGTTCTAGAGGTCAGAAATCTGAGGAGCTTCTTCAGTTGAGAACCACATCTGTGAAGGATCAAGACACTTCCCCAGAGTTGGCTTCTTGCATGCCCCATCTCCTCCCTGTGCACAGAAATACCCACTCCAAGCTTTGCTCATATCTCCTCCCAAAACTCCATCCCTCTGATCCTTCATATGAGCATCTGTAGGCTCTTGGGCTTCCTACACTCTTGGCTCCTCTCCGGTCTCCAGATCACTAATTTAATCCCATCTACAAAGTTCCCTTTATCATTAAAGCTATCATGTTCACTAAAATGAGGACATGGCTGTCTTTAGAGGGTTGGTGTGGGAATACTCCCTTACCATCCCCCAAATGAGGAGAGACTACTGATGGGGGAGGGGAATGGGACATAGGTGACAGCCACATGCTAGTACAGAGCCTTCTCAATCGGACATTGCACAGACCTATTGAGCTGACTGTATGCCAGACTAATCTTTGTTACCAGAGAACTTATGCACTACTTTGGATAGTAAATATATTAAGATAGCTGATGTGACAAAGCTTGGAGAAAGGTCAAGTTGGGAAGGGGTAAGTAGTGTTGGGTGAAAGTGAGCATTCTGGGGTAGAGCCTAGAATGAGGGGAAAAAGCAAGAAAGCCACATCGACTCTGAGGGCGGCAGGTATTGCTGTTGTATGGGTTGAATCGCCTCCACAGAAGTGATACTCTGCCCTGATTCTGGCTCATAAATGTCATTTTTTGGAAAGTAGCATCTTTGTGGATGTAATTAAGGGGTCAGAGAATGACGGAGAACATCCAAATGCAATTGTTATTGAAGCCTAGGGCTAATCTTTTTGTAGAATAGACAAGCACATTGCTTGGGGCTGCCACACTGATTCTATGCAGCTTTTCTCTGTCGGTTTAAATAAAATAAACAGTTACAACTACAGTTTTTGGTCATTCACTACCAGGTACACCACGAGCATGTCTCTATTTTTCTTGCACATCTCTGTGAGGTGGTTTCTGTTATTGCCCATTTCATAGGCAAGAAAACTGAGACTTTTCAGCTCAAAGTGATTACTATCTGCACTCAGCTACTGAACTGTGTTTCTGAGACTTGCGCTCACATTATTTTTGCATCCAAGATTATGTTATTAATCTTCCACCCTGGAGCAGCTTGAAGGTAGGGATTCTTTTTCCCCCCTTTTGAATGTTTCTAGGTATCCAGCAGAGTGCCTTTCACATAACAGTTAGTTAAACATATTGATTTTTGCCTTCACTAATGATCTCTTAAGTCTTGACAAGAGAGTTTAGTTCAATCAGAACTTTTGACAAATCCCAGTCCAATTTTCCCTACTCTGTTGATTTATTTATTCTGTAAACATTTGTGCAGAGTCCCTGTGTGCTTGGGATAGGCTGTAGCGATATATGTAGTTTTGTCCTGAACAGACTTGCTAGCTATACCTGCACTTTGTGGCAGCTGATGTTTTCAGTGGTCTCGAGTAGACCGCCCAAAGTGTCCTCCTAAAGGATGGCTTCATGGTGACCCAAAATAGAGAGCTGGAAGCCTGCTCCTTCCACAGGCTCTCACTCACCTTTCTTCCCTCCCACTTGTGGTTCTGGGGCATCCACATGGTTTTGGATCACTTAGACTCCCCTGGTGACTATCTGTTCTTCCTCCTAGGTGAACAGGGTACCTTCCTAGCCATTAAGATGTTACCTGCCTATCTGATCGTAAGGATTGGTTGAAAAGTCTTTTTTTTTTAAACACATAATAAAGTGTCTTTTTTTTTTTTTATCTTTCTACTTCTGCTACTCTTGATAACAGACTGCAAGAGCCACCAGGTCGCCTATATTCTGGGCGTCTTCAGTGACCCCAGAACCCTAGATCAGTTGTTCTAAACATCTCAGTAACTAGAAAAGCTACCCTTTTGTCTGAGTTAGGATGTGTGGGCAGAAAATGCATGTTTGGTGGTGATGAACGATGAGAACGGGCTGGGAGAGTTTCCCTGAGGTTGCCAAGGAGAAAACAACTCAGATGATGAGATGTCATTCATTTCTGGTCCATCTGCATGTCGTGATGAAAACCAGGAGTGGCAATGACAGAAGTATGCGATAATGCCCAGGCTGCACAGTCTCTCCCCATGACAGTGAATTATAAATGGTGCAACTCCTCCAAAGAGCAATTGAACATCATTCGCTGAACCTCAAACAAGCTCGTGGCCTTTTATCTAGCAATTGCTTTTCCAGGATGGAAGTTGGTTAAATCAGAGACGCAAAGAGCTTTAGATGTGAGGTTGCTTACCAGTCGCTATAGTAGCAGAGCTTCGGATAGACTGAGTGTTCAACAATTGGGCTGTGGTTAAATAACTTCCACCGATCACCCATTCAATAGGATGGTATGCATCCATTTAAAGTGATTCTTGTACGCATTCTTGTTGCTGTGGAAACATAATGATCATGGTACTTACTTTTATAATGTGCCAGGCACCGTTCAGAGACTTCCCAAGAACCGACTCTGCTAATCCTAGCAACCTTTCCATACAGGCACAATGTCACACTGACATCGCAGACAGGGAGATGGCCACCTACTAAGGTGACAGTTCAGGACTTATTTGCCTTTGTAGCATAGTGGATCCTGAACTCCACTGTTTCTTGATCCTTTACCATTCTGCTTCTCACTGTGACTGTATAAGTGGAAAATGACAAAACTCTGTCCAACCAATTCCAGGCTTTCAGGGAAAGAAGTCTGTTACCTACTGGAGAAAGAGCAGCAAAGGGCCGAGGAGATGATTCAGCTGATTCTGTTTGCTGTGCAGGCACACAGACCTCATTCAGTTCCAGTACCCTCATAAAAAACCAGGCATGGCAGCATGAACTTGAGATTCTTGTGCCAGTGAAACAGTGACAGGCAAATTCCTAGAGTTTGCTGGACTGTTAGTCCTGCTGCACTGTGGGCTGCAGGGTTCACTGAGAGACCTGGTATCAAAAAGTAAGGTAGGGGAGCAATAGAGAATGATACCTAACATTGACTTCTGGCCTTTACATTTGTGCATATTCTCTTGAATGTGTACCATGCACACACACTCACATGCACACACATAGAGTCGCACATAAACACACACAGCCACACACACATATAGCTGCAAAGCTATATCTACAGTCATACACGTGCATAGCCACACATACTTACACGTGCACACATACTATACACACAACTACATATACATATACTTGCACACACATCTATGTATACAGCTCTCCCACAGCCAAACATAAACACATACACATACACACAGAGCTACATGCACAGCCACACACATAGATACACACACACACAGCCTCATACATACAGCCACACACAGGCACACACACATTCACACAGCCACACAGATATATTCACAGCCACCCATACATAGGTATGCACACATATAGCTATACACATACATACATACACATACACTTGCACACATACACACACACACAGCTACAGGTACAACCACATGCATAACTAGCCAGACATACAGTCACATGCACATAGCCACACACACACACACACACACACACACACACACACACACACACACACACATATACACACACACACACACACACACAGTCACACATACAAAGGATACAGACTAGAAAATCTTCATTTTTTTACATCACTATAAAACTTTTACAGATCATAATTTCCAGAAAACAAACAAACAAACACCAAAATAAAGCTTGCCTTCCTGAGTACACAGCCCTTGCCAGCATTTAAATTAGTAGTACAGGGCAGATCAACTGAAAACTTCCCTAATTTTTGTCTTCCTCCTTTAAGACTGATATAAATAAAGATTGCCAGCTACCACCAGGTTTCCTTAACCATTTCCTTCTAAAGATAAAAACTGCTTCAGGGATCTGGAATGGTGGCCCATTCAGTAAAATGCTTGCCTTGTAAGCACAAGAACTTGTGTTTGAATCTCCTGCACCAGTGTAAGAGCTAGGCATGGTGGGTTGTACTGGGGCGGGGGAGGGGGTGGGTGCAGGAGGTTCTTAGGAGCTTGCTGGCTAGCCAGTCTAGGTAAAAGTATAGCCTAGTTGAAATGGCATGCACAGGCACCTAAACATAGTTGTGCAGTGCACACATGTGTACACCACATACACAAGAATGTAGTATGAGGTTTCTGACCTGGACTTTCAGGCCTAACCTCAAGGTTTAGGACCCACAGACCCGCAGTGACAACACACAGGTGCTTTCAATAGTTTTAGGCTGATCAGCCTAAGGCCCAGGCATATCACTTGCTAACTTTCTACCTTTCATCTAACCCATGACTCTTCCTGTTCAGCCATGTGGCTTGGCACCTTTCTTTAGAGCAGCATAGTTGTCCTCTGCTTCTTCCGGCTTCTCTCTGGAATTCTGCTCTGTGCTTCCTGTTCTCAGAGTTTTCTTAGTCTGGTAGCTCTGCCCACACACACTTCCTGCCTGCCTTTGGCCAATCAGCGCTTTTTATTAAACCAGTGGGTGGGACAGTTATTTACAATGAAACAACACAATCTCCCACACAAGAATGTTTTAAAAGCTGCTAGAAACCTGGGTTAGGATAGCCGTTCAGAACCTCAGATGGTCTGCCACGCCTTCTTCCTGCTGTTTTACCAAATACATCATTTCTTTGCCCTCCATTCACTTGACTCCTTTTCATGAGCAAACGGATTGGATTCGGCGACATTGTCCTACTTGTGGTGACAGGGAGATGGACAGGCCAAGGGTCTATCTGTTTGGGTGACAGGAGAGCCACTTGCCTTGCTCCTGGCTGTTTGTTACCTCTGAAGAGAGAAGCGAGGAACAGAATGGCCCACCAGCTGCAGAGCACTGGGGGTTATCAGGCCTGAAGTGTGAATTCTCTTTAGAGGCTAGTTTTGGATTTTCTTCCCTCTAGGATCACAAAGAAATGCACCCTTGGGGTTCCGAAGGGGCCTCAAGATTGTGTGGGGGAATTGGCTGGTCTTCCCTTCCTTCTTCTCCATGGTAGACTGCTTCATATTAATCTTACTCTTGAAGCAGGGCTAAGAACGATGTTGACTGTGAGGATTCAAGCTTCTTTTAGAGATAGGGCTTGCTTTATGTAGAAAAGTTTCTTGTTAGGCCCCTTGAGGGAAAGATAGGATCCTGTGGACAGTGATCTGTAAGGAGACAGAGACACAGAAAAGGATTGCTTTTGCTTAGAAATAACATCTGTTGGAATGGGGTAGATACAGAAGTAAGGTCTTGGGTAACAATGAAGCTAGAAAAAAAATACTTTGAGGAGATATCCAATGCCCCATTTCAAGGTCTCTGTGTTGCTGTGGTTCCTAGCTTCACATTTGCAGGACATGTCATCTTACAAGAGTCACCCCATCTCTTTAGACTATAGTTGAGGGTAGTTGGAATCCGCCTAATTTTTAGGGCTGTGAGGACAGGGAGTCAGAAAGGGATGGTGCTGGCCCTGAGTTCCTATGCAGATGGGTCCATTCTTTTTCTTTTCTGGACCCTGACTTGTATGGCATGTGGATGGGCTTAACCTGTGAGAAGCATTCTTGGGAGACTAGGGAGGGAAAAAGGCAGAAGCCAGAGTAGCTCTCCTTTCAACTTTGCTTCTGGTAGAGTTTCAAGGAAGTTTTTTTTTTTTTTGACAGTTTTTATTTTCTTCTTTGAGACAGGGTGTCACTATGTAGTCTTGGCTTGCTTAGAGCTCACTGTGTAGACCAGGCTGGCCTCAAACTTACAGAGATCTTACACACATACAGACACACACACACACACACACACACACACACACACACACACACACACACAGAGACACAGACACACAAACACAGACACACAGACACACAAACACAGACACACACAGACACACACACATAGACACACAGAGTTGGTCCACACAATTATGGGTGCTAGAGAGAGACTCCAGTTCTGAAGTGGGCTGAAGACTAACTAGCTAGTGAGAGCTGCCATGTGAGTTCCAGAGCCTAGATCCAGGAGCTCCAATGGATAAACAGCTGTTGGTTTAAGTCCAAAGGCTAGAGATGAACTTCCAACCCAAAGACTCTCACACACAGAGAGTGTATCTCCCTTATGCTGACAAATTAAATTTCCTATTTTTTGTCACACTGAACAAAATAGCTTGAGGGATGAAAGGCATATTTAGCTGCTGGTTTCAGAATGAAGGCACTGAGGGTACCTCTATCTGTGGTGGCTGGAGCCTGTGGACTAGAAAGCAGAGACCATGGCCAGAACCAGGGGCAGACTGGTCTTAGGGCCTGCCTTTAGTGATCTGCATCTGCTAACCAGGTTCTTCATTCTAAACGCTCCATAGCCTTCAAAATAATGCCACATGTTGAGGATGGAGTGCTTAAAACATGGACATATGGGGACCATTCCAGACTGAAACCTTAGCAACTCATTACCTTTTTGTCCTGTTAGGGCCGTACTGTGGAGGGCGGCATTATCGGCTTGGTATACTGAATCAAATACTGATTTCATTCAGGAGAAACAATCTCATGGACACACCCAAAACAGCCTTTAACCACGTATCTGAGCACTCCATGGTCCGGTCCAGTAGACACGGGAAATTAAACTGAGACTTTCTTTTGGTTTGTTCTATTCACATGTTGTCTGTTTCCCTGGTTGGACTCTGTCTGATTCAAGGATGGAAGTTTACCTGTGACTGATGACTGAATGGCTAAATAGACAAATGCCAAATTCAAGGGGATTTTTCAGATCATGAGTCATCAGTGACTGAGTGATGACGTAACTTATTATGGTTTAATTTGCAGCAAGTAATAACATTACAATGTGTATCTTACGAACTTACTGTTCATATCTAAATTAAGATCTACTTTCAAATATAGATATAAATTCTGGATGTATTATTATAACATGAGCTGTTAATACTAAAGTTTCTTGAATTGTTAAATTGTAAACTATTGAAGAATAAACTAAGGCAATAATTAATTTTGCTGATGAAAGTTAATTTTATTTATTCAGCCTTCTTCAAATATTTTCAATCAACAAATAAATGGAGCCATAGATAACAGGTAACATTCAAATTTGGCGAGAATGAACTAGATATCTTTAGGAGGAATATTATTTCCTTTCTGAGGCAAGCAATATTTATAATTTTAAATAATAATACAGAACACAATAAAAGGAATTAGATTGTATCACAATTACAATATTTGTGGAACCTGCATTCATAACATTAAACAAAACAGGCTTTAATAACTGTATTTAATTTTTAGCCATTTACTCCTATCTAAGAATTATATCTAGGCCATGAGAATTTCAAGAAAAATATTTGAATTTTTTTTGATATCCCGAGAGAATGAATTGGAAGTGAAATGGCACCTTTGTTACTTAAAACCAAGAGGAAAAATCTCTGTATGTGTAATATTCAAATGACCCCAACCCAGATGCAACAAAAATACAAAGCCATAAAGAATTAGAGAAAGAGGCGGCAACCCAGATAGTGGCTTCTCCTGTGACCTCGACAGGGAGAGAACAGTTATTTAATATCACAGATTTGAGGTGAGAGGTGCTAGGACCATCCTGACTGCTGACAGCCCCAAGGGATTATTGTTCCTGCCTCAAGACATCACCTCCCTCCAAAAGTGACATCAGAAACACAAAAGGTAAGTTTTAATAATGATAATGATAATAATAATAATAAAAATAAAAAATGTGTTTTTATTTTTTGTTTCTTGAGATAGGGTCTCATGTAGCTAGGGCATCCCTGAACTCATTATGTGTTTAACTGAGGATGCCCTTGAATTGCTAACCTGCTTCCACTTTTCAAGTGCTGGCATTAAGACTTGAGCCGCCATGCCCAGGTAATCATAACAAATATGTAAAGTAAGATGTCAGAATTATCCCTGGCCAGAGCCTTCATCCCAGTTCCGGCTGTCCCCAATGGCGCAGCAGCAGCTTTTCATCCTCACTCCAAACACTCCTGATCCCAAGAGAAACACCTCCACCCTGTACCCTGCCTCTGCAAGGCAGAGATTCTCAGCTTCGGAAGCAGGATCTGCTGCTTCTGAATCACAGAGCAGCAGCTGGAAGACATGTCAAGCCCCAGTAAATCGAAGCTTTCTGAAGTTTGAGTTCATGGTCCCCAAATAAACTATAAAGTCTACTTGATAAATAAATTTGTTTGTCACTGACTGGGTACCAACAATTACAATCTACATCTTGCCCCTCTTCCTTACTACAACCTATGAGATCATTAGCATCTGTCTTCTTATTTTCCAGAAGAGGGTAGTGAAGCTCACACAGTCCAAGTAATTTATCACTTACCCCAATCTTTAGGTCTGGTAAATGGCAGAATTTGGGCTTGAATTGTGGTCCCACTGATTACAGTGTACACACATCCTTCCCAACTCTGGCAGTAGGCCTTTTCCCAGGATGTTCAAGGCCATGAAACCCAGCTTCTTTATTTTACTGATGAAGAAAGGAAGAGGTTCAAGGTCTATACCCAGGTCAGCATCATTGCAGGTTAATTTTGAGTCTGAGCCTGGGGCAGTGCAGACAGTAGCCAAGTCATATCAAAACAATATCTGTTGTGTCCATTCTCTAGCACCATGCTTGGGATCAGACTAGACAGATCCTGCAGGCTGCTGGAGCTCTCCACAAGTCACTGAAAAACAGTCCGTTTGTTTGCCAGTTGGAGAGGAAAAAGCTGGTTGCTTTTTAATTTACCTTGTGAAATGGCTGCTGCTGGGCATGTGTGAGCTATGTATGGCCACTAGATCATAGGGCTGAGAGCCAGGTACATTGGCCCGATCCCTGCTCTGGATGTGACGCGGGTGTTTGAGACCACTGTCTGGAAACAACTTAGCAAAACTCTCTGAGCATTATCAAGCATGCTCAGGAGCTGGCTCTTTGCTTCAAGGCATTTTAATTACCCAGCAGGGGAGGGAGGCCAGGCTTGGAGACATCAGTAGTTTGGCTGGAATGAAATGGCCCAGATGTTGCTGCTGCCTCCAGCCCCTCTCTGCCCTGAAATGTCCAGAGTGCCGCTGTCCAGTAGAAACATAACATGAGGCACTATGTAATTTTAAACTTCTCTAGCAGCTAGATTGAAAAAGCTAAGGGATTTGGTAGAATTAATCTTAACAAATATATATATATATATATATATATATATATATATATATATATATATATATTGCCTACTCTAATGTAGTAGTCATCTCTTAGAGTCTGTGAGGGATTTCTTCTACTAACCATCCCATGTACAGAAATCCATGGTACTCAAGACCTGTATAAAATTGCATATACTCTGCACCACATGCTTTAAATAATTTCAAGATTATTTATAATACCTAGTGCAATGTCTGTATTATGTAAATAGCTAAAATTATGTATTGTTTAAGGAATATGTAGATATACCTTCTTGATATTTGCGCGTGGAACCCTGGGCCTCATGTCCATATAATTCACACTCTACAATGAGCCACATCTTTCCCCAGGCTGCTTGGAGAATGTTGACCACAGAAGCAGCACACCTCTACACAGTTCTGTAGCTGTAGCTCAGCACCTTCCATCTCCCCTCTTTGTTCAAAGGCTCTCAACAACTCCCATGGTTGGATTGCTGGACCAGCCACGTATCACAGCAGTTTGTGGGTCTTTGGGTTTTCTTATCTTTCCTCTCCAACAGAGAGGAAGAATTTTTTTTAATAGTGTTTGGTGGGGCATTATTGTGCATCCAGTCTGCTCCGTCTTAAGATCCTGGGTTCCCTGAGCTGGGTTAATTTTACTCTCTGCCTGCCCTCATAGAGCTTCGTGGGATGGAAGGGTGCACTGGGCATCGTGTATGGCTTTCTATGATTCTCTGATTCCATCATTAGGACAGTTGCAGAGGGAAGGCAGTTAAGCAATGGAAAACGGGTGCTCGGAGCAAGAACCTCAAGCCAGATCTGCTGATTCCATGTTTTGGGAAGCAGCTGCCTTGTGCTGGGCTCAGACTCAGGGTCGGATCTCAGGAAGTCTGAACTAACCCTAATTTTAGCCTCCGTGTCTCATTCTTCCTTGCGATGAACGGTAGGCAGGTGGAAACTGCATAGGATGGAGCTGCCTCCTGACTCGTTTCCTTTCTGATCCCAGCTTGGGCTTGTAGGAGTGCTGACCATTGCCTTTTTGGGAGCTGAGTAGAGCAGAACCAGCTCTCTAGGCAGGAAGGCAGCAAATTGGAAGGACAAGAGTGACAAATGTCTCCGTGGTTGCCGCACTCTCTTGTATGATGCTGATGCTGGCACTCTGCCCTTGGGCTTCCCTAGACATGGCTATATTTGTGAAATGCATGATTCACCCTCACTTATTGCCAGTGAGTATGATGTGCCTTGGTACTGTATTGAAAGCATAATGAAAATCAAGATCAGCTACTAATAAAATGTCAATTAGTATTACAGGAAAAGCAAAGAGACTGATGTGTAGCCTCTCAATGATTTCTTCTAATTAGCCAAATAAATATGCAAGCCTCCCACTCGGGTGTGTGTTTGTTTGCTTTAGAACACTGTAATTACATTCCCACCCACAGTTTTAGAAGCTTCTGGGAGCTGGAAGCTTCCACACAAGGGCTTTGCCTAAGAGGAAGTGAGCCAACCAGTTGAACTGGGCTAAAACTTCCTCCTGCCCACTGGTCCAAGTTTCTGGAGTACGGTAGCTGTACTGACTAATTTTTTTCAGCTTGACACAAACTAGAGCCCCCTAATTGAGGGAAGAAGGACCCTCAGCTAAAGAAGTGGCTCCATCTGATTAGCCTGTGGGTATTGTATGGGGCCTTTTTTTTTTTAATGTTAACTAATGAAGGATGGCCAAGCCCACGTTGGACAGTGCCATCCCTGGGTAGATGGGCCAGGGCTGTATAAGAGAGGTATCTGAGCAAGCCATGGAGAACAAGCCAGTCTGTAGTGTTTCTCTGTGGTCTCTGCTTCAGTTCCCACCTTGTTTTCCCTCAGTGATGGGCTGTGACCTGGGAGTTGTAAGATTAGACGAATACTTTCTTTTGCAAGTTTTTTTTTTTTTTTTTAAAAAAAAGTTTGTTCTTATTCAATTAATTAATTTGGTAATTAATCAATGTATTCGTTTATGTGTATGTGCCCGAGGGTATATATGTATAAGCATCATGTGTGTGCAGGAGCCTGTGGAAGTTTGAAGAGCCATGGAATCCTGGAGCTGGGGTTGCAGATAGCTGTGAGCATCTGTGCGGGTAGTGAAAACTGAACCCTAGTCTTCTTCGAGAACAGTAGGTGCTTTTAACTGCTGAGACATCCCCCTCATTCCCGTGCTGATTTTGGTCAATGCTTTAGGATAACAAAAAGCAAACTGGAATGTGTGTTGTCACTCAAATGCTCTGTGTGGCTCCCTTGCTCATTCTGACAGGTATACCAATTCCATCTGTACAGAAGAAGTGAACTAGGAAAGGACCCTAGAAAGACGAATTGTGTACATACAACTTTGAGCAAAGTTCTGAAATCTCCAGCCTCTTGTTTCCTCTTTGCTGGAAGGAGGGGGGGGGGTGGCCTAGCCATCTTGGCCCTAAGGCAACATCCATTCCCATTACCACTCCATCTCTCCTGTTTGTCTACAAGTCCTCCGTTCTTCAAAAAGCATTACAACTTTAATTTACATTTACTTTGTAACCATTTCTTCCATTTGGGAGATGTGTTAGATCATATTTTGAGAAATGTACCTCTCCATACAGCTAAACCATGAAGAGAGCAGAATGTGTATACAACTAACAAATATTCATCCACAGGTTGCTCACATGCCAGGAGAAAACTTGTTATCAAAAAGTTGCTCAATAAAAGAAATGGAGAGACAGCCAGACAATAAAGAGGGCCCATTAAGGTGAATAACCCGGAGTCGTAAGACCAATTTGGGGGTCTCAATCGTTCACCCTGTTAAGTGCATTGCCTGAACAATGCTTAGACTTCCTTGTTCTGACAAGAAACAGGATTAGTCTGCTTTTGTGAGCCTAAAATCTTTATTATTTATTATGTGTGTATGTGTGTGTACACGTGTGCGTGCGTGCATGTGTGTGTGTGTGCTGGAAATGTGTGTGCATGCCTGTGCTGTGTTGTACATGTGCCACAGCCTGAGTATGGAGGTCAGAGAACAACTTAGGAGGCATCTCCATTTCTCCTTTCACTGTTTATGTGGGCTCTGGGGATGGAGCTCAGTTGTCCAGATTTTGCAGTAAGCACTTTTGCCTTCGGAGCCATCTAGGTGGACTGTTTCTACGGGCGACGATTCTGAAGGCTGAATTACACAATACATGTGAAAAGAACCGGGGAATGGCATCCTCTGTCGAAACCAAGGGACAGATTTGGTGAATCAGAATTTCAAGAAGCAGGTATTTATTATTTCATGAGGATCTCAGCAGACAGCTTCAGAGAAGGCAGGCCATGCCCAGGGATGTACAGTCAGCATGGGCTAGTTAGTGCCCATTGTTTAGCCTTGAGTTTATGACTTTTCCCACAGCAGCCTCTTCCTCATTACCTGAAGGTGTGGACTTGGGCTCGTGCCTTGTCCTATGGTGTATCTACACTTTATTTTTCTCTGTATCTTATTGCTGGCCTCAGATAGATTTACTCACATAAGATAACGATTGACCTTATCTAATAAAAGGAATCGGGATCCAAAGAATCTATTTAACTCATTATTAAAGATTATTTCCTGTTATTATCTCCCCTGTAGCGAAATTAGCTGTTAACGCTCATGTTAGCATAACCCAGCCAGTATTACTAGGAAATGAGGGAGAAATCAGTTCAGTGATATGTGGGCTGAGCCCAGGGAATTCCCTATCCTTGGTGCATATTAACATTATGCCTTAGAAGTTAAGGGAATGTTCTGTTAAGTGGAAAAAGAGTTGCAGAAATTTTACTTTCAAAAGTCAAGTTAAAAGTTCCTTTTTTTCCCAAGTCAAATTAATTTTTGTCTCAGGGCAAGAAAAAGTAAATTAAAAATCACAGACTGCCTCCTCCTCTCAGGCCCCATCTCCTCCTGGGTTTCCATCCCTCTTGGCTGGAGTTCCAGGTTTCACTGGCCCAGTTTGGGCCTCAGAGAATCCCCAGCCTCATCAGGTTCTGCACCAGGGAGCCTCTGACTATGGCAAGGTGAGGAAGTATGCCCTTCTTCCTGTCTTACCTTCCAGAATCTTCTCTTCCACCTGAAAATGTATACTATAATATGCAGTAGGACCAACATCTGGGCCTATGGTTTGGAGATGCAGACCACTCCTCTCTATTCTGAGCAGTGAGGTACGCCCAGCTGTAAGAGGGTAAACAAGAGGTTGGAAGTCTGTCCAAAAAGCTGGCGGTGAGGGGTGGCTGTGTTCACTGAAAGAGTATGCTTACTGAGACCTGTGTGCCTGTGGAGGATACTCACAGCCAAGGAGCCACTAGACGTGGGACAGATGACCTTGGGGTATTGTTTAATCTCCCCACTGATCATGAGAATATCACCAGATTGTTGGTTTCTAATCTGCTTACCTGGATCTTTGCCAGCTCTGGGGCTCTGGGGACAGGGGAAACCTGGAGGCTTTGCCACTGCTGGCTCCAAGGTCTCAGGAGAGCCTGCATTGTTGTGCTTGGCTAGGAGCTCTGAATATGGACAGCCCCCATGGTGTTTGTTCTGTGTGCTGGGAACCCAGCTAGGCTGCTGATTGATACATCTGCTGTGAGGCTTGCAGGGGTTTGAACCTGATAATTCTCATGAACACTGAGACAGAAAAATCCCATAAAGTTAGAACATTCTGTGATCAAAGAGCTCAAGAGAGTGGCCAACCTGTGCTCATGTGCTCAGAATTTTCTCGATTTTAGCACTGAAGTGGGCTCTGGAAAAACCCTCACACTCACAAAATGGGACATCAGGCCACTTAGATATCTTCTCCATCTTAAGGATGGGGCAGGGAACTGGAAGGGTAATTTAGACAATAATATGCCTACTGGGCAAGCATAGGGACCTGAGTTCAAGCCCTTGAACCCATGTGAAGAAGCCAAGCATGACGGCACATACTTGTGGTGTGAGTACTGGTAAGGCAAAGCCGGGGGCATTCTTGGTGCTCAGCCAGTCAGCTTAGCCAGGCTAGTGAGAAAAAAACAGGGGTGGATGGTGCCTGAGGAGCATCTGGGGTTGACTTCCCATCTTGCGCATGCATTTGTGTATACACATCTATGCACTCCTATCTACTCTACATAGTTGGGAGGAAAGACCACAGAGTAGACTGTGGCTCAAAGTTAGAGGGCCAGGGAGTGGTATACTATCTTAGTATGAACCCGGCTTTCTGACAAAGGACAGAATCAGGGCTCCATCCACATGACATATATAAGCATCCAAACAGATAAAGTTTTCTTCAGGCTCCTGTCACTTGTTGGTATCTGACTTACAGTTGTTCTCTGTTAACTCCATTATCTTTAATTTGCTAGGAAGCAGCCAACAAGAAACCTCTGGACACTTTCTCTTTAATGAAACACAATTTGATTACAAATCATCCCCGTTCCCCAGCAGACAGCCTTTTCTGGAGATCTTCCGTCTGCTGTAGCTATACCTACATGATGTCTGCATTTTGGTGGAGCCCAGTGGGGGCTTCTGAAGTTTCCTACTAGGGGATGACTCCTGGCACCGAGACAGCCTATGTATTAATGCCAGATAGACATACCCTCCCTTTGGAGGTTCCTTGTAGCTCCCCTGAATACAGGGATCCAGAAAGCCGTGCAGATTCATTAAAGAATCTTGAGTTCATGTGTAAGAATTATTTTTGAAGGTGGTGTGATGGTGCTTCCTATAATTCCAGCACTGGGGAGGTGGAGACAGAAGGATCAGGAGTTCAAGGTCAGCTTTGGCTATGAAGCAAGTCTGAGGTTAGTCTTGGTTACAAAAGATTTTGTCCTACACACAGAGAATTATTATTATTATTTTTGTTACAAGTACCAATTGTAACAAAACAGGATCATTGCCTGTCTATCCATGAGATTAGGTATGGATCTGAGATCATACATTCAGTCTAAGGTCAATGCTCAGAGCCATGAAGCCAAATTTTGAGAACATTTGTTTCTGTTGATGCCAGAGTCTTGGCTTATGAATGTATGAGGTGATGTGGGAAACGGTGGCCTTCCTCCTAAATACTTTGTGGACTAAAGGGCACATTAGAGGTACGGTGCCTTCAGTGTAGCCATATAGCAGTCATATTGTGACTTGGACACACAATGCCTGGGATAAGATGGGAAGATTATATGGCCTTCAGTGTAGCCATACAGCAGTCATATTGTGACTTGGACACACAATGCCTGGGTTATCTTATGATGGGAAAATTTCTGACTACACTTTGAGATCTGTCACTTTTGTCCTTTTTACTGATAAAATATTTCTCATCAAGATCTACAGTGTCCCCAAACTCCAGGAAATTGAGAACCACAGTCTCCCAATTTTCTCATGCCGTTTTATGCTCCTTAGCCTCCACTCTTCTCTAGACTCCACTCTTACTGACCCATGTACACCCTACCTCAAGGAGACATAAACCCCAGCAACAGAAGATACTAGAATTGGCAGGAGTCTTTTAAAAAAAAGGTCTGAGTCACACTATAGATCTGTGAGCCCCATTGTGACTGAAGTTACTTTCTAGTGAGGCGCTCATTCTTTCTGAGCATGCTTTTCTTAGGCAGGAATTGGGAGCCATAGTGATAATGAATGGGATGGAACAGGAGACAGAGGATGTGCTAATAGCAAATAGGAATGTGATACAGCAAGGTCACGTTAAGTCGTGGCCTTCCCCCTGAGCCTTCCTGGTCTTGAGAAACATTCTTTGGCCTCTTAAACTGTAGATGGGGACAAGCCCACAGTGGACTCTAGAATCCGGAGTGGATACTGTGTGTTTTGGGCTTGACAATATGCTGGTCTGTACTTTACAGACCAGAACTCTTATGGCACAGCCAGCCCAGCCCTGGGGCAGCAGCACCCCTCTCCTCCCAGTCACTGACTTGCAGGGCCAGAGGCCAAAAATAGTAACATAAGTAGCCCAGGATTTTGGGAAGAAAGTCAAGGCCAACTCCACACACAGACTCTGTGCTTTCCTGATTGGAGGGTTAGTCTGGGCCTGCGAGGAGGCTCATGTCCACATAAGAGATGGATAAAGTTGAGCTTAGCATGAAATATTCATGAGGTGTCCGGGGAACTGGTTAGGAGGACAGGGTCACTCTAATCCTCACTACTGGACAAAGAGCTGAGTGTCCTTGGGCAGGTCATTTCTCTCTAGTCCATCCCGTGTCTCCTTGGATCATAACGAAGGATTAGATTAATTTATCCCTAAGATCTCTCTACGGTTTCCTATTCTCTAGTTTTCTTGGTACCATTTCTTTATTTCTTATTTGGAGTCTCTCTCTAGTCTATCTCTACCTGCCACCTAGAATGCACATTCCTTTGGGTTGACAGAACCTCCCCGGTGAAGTCTAGAAAAGTATGACCAGATTCTGGACTTGCACAGGTAAAGTTAGTCACCTCTAGGGAGGCAATATGGAGGGGGCACATGGGAGGACTCCATTTCCCAGTTTCTTAGAGGCAAAAAATATTTTAATTGTTGGAAACATTCCGGATATACCAAGTAGCCCATGAAAACAGCTGCCTAAATTCCATTCACATCAGGCAGCGCAAAGGCCAGAAGCTTTCCATCAAAGACAGAGGCTGGAGAACACACATCATGGGCTCCTAGCTGTAGGTCCACCCGGGATGACACTTCTGTCATCCCTCAGTCGATGAGCAGCTGGGACTCTGACATCTGTCACTCACATGGGGCTCTTCTGACTCTGAACTCTTGGTTCACTACGCTCTTCACCCCCTCACTGGTCCATACTGGTTCACACTGGTTCACACATTAGACATAACCAGTTCTTCTTTGCCATCTGTTTGAGATGTTGCTGTGAGTCCCCAGCAGAGGGTCCTGGTTCTAAGACCCCTCATCTCCCCTCCCCTGCCTCCTCTGCCACCTTCCCTCACCCTCGCCCTTTCTCCCCCTCCTTTTCTTTCTCCTTTCTTCCCCCATCTTCTCTCTCACCCTCTCCTTTCCTTTCTTCTCCCCTGCCCCTTTTTCTCCCCACCTCTGCTCTCGTTTCCCTTCCTCTGCTTTCTGTGCTCCCCAGTGGATCTCATTCTCTGAAGGAGGGTCACACAGTGGTGCTTGGGAGGGTCTGAGCATTGTGGCAGCAGGTCCCTTGTCTACTCTTTACATACCCCACACTAAATGTTTAAGAGGTACAGAACTCTGGACAAGAAAGGAGGGGTAATTGAATAGAAGCGTTCATGGGGAGGGTTGTTTTCAGAGAATTCCAGACTTGAATTTGATTCTGTTGAGTGCCATGGTGATTCTGTCAATTTGCGATCCGGGACTCAGTTTCACCATATGAAAAGTTAAGGCAATGAAATTAACAAATTATAACATTCATTTTAAGCTCTTGAGGAGAGCTCATCAGGCCTAGTTGGAGTCAGGCAGGTCCTGGATGCTTCCTAACACACTATGTTTAGTTTTCCACACAGCCCTTGAAGAAGGTGTTATGAACTGAGTATTTACAGATGAGCAACCACAGTTTGGTGAGGGTAATGCACCCACCCAGTGAAAATAATATATGGAGCCAAACGAGAGCCATTTATTTTTTAAGTGTTGGGATTTGAACCCATGTCCTTGCACATGCTAAGAACACATGTTACCATGGAGGAACACTCTCTCTCCAAGCCAATTTCTTTTCTACTTGCAAAAATAATCCTCACTGTATTCTCTCAAATACTAAGGTGAGGAGGTGACTTCCTTCCCTGTCTCTGTTTGCACAATAGGCCCTGTATCACGGAAGGCCTTTTCTTCAAAAACTGTCCAGAGGACAAGTGGTGCATTATTTCTTCAGTTTTTGACAACTTCACAGAATGACCTCAATCGACCCCTGGCATTTCAAGCATGCATGGTCGTAGAATGCTTTGGTTTAAAATTTTAATTGAAGGCCCTTACCTGGATGTGCCTTGATTAGCTGGTGGTTTGTTCTTGGCTCCCAGGGAGCCATAGAGCACTGCAATCCCTCTTGTTCATCTCCCCCTCCATAGAGAGAGGGGCTGCCCTCCCCTCCTGCCTCACTGCAGCTCTATTCTATTAGCACAGCCAACGGTTCAACTGGGGCTCTGGAGCTCACTCGCAATTTGGATGTCAGTAGCTGGGAAAAATCAAGCTTAATACTTGATGGCATTACAAAGTCAAAATGCTCTCTTTTCATACCAGACAAATTCCAAAAGCAGAGTTCTTACCAGAACACTCCCCAAGGAAGCAGGAGACAGTTGGTCTGGGAGCCACAGCAGCTTGGTGAGGAGCGTGGGGCAAAGAGACAGTAAGCTCAGGCTCCGGTGTTGATGGCCAGACTGTTGACCTTGGACGAATTTCCCTGGTCCCCTCTAAGCATTAATTTCTTCCTCCACAAATAATTGACCTCCCAGATTCTGTACTTTGGTCTGAAACTATATATTTTTGAATACAGATTGGCTTGTGACAGTCTCTCTATACCCAGGGCAAGCTTTAGGAGTGGCCACTGGTTTTAATTTTGTTTTACTTTTAGGGGAGGAGTCAGAAAAGTAAGAACAGCACAGTGGAGATGAGATGGAGAAGATTGAAACAGGGAACAGTTCTGCTCAAAGAAACCACAAAAGGATCAAGATGGCCTGTCACTGTGCCTGGATCCAGGCCGGAGTTCAGAGGGATCTGCAGGAACAATGGAGCCATTCTGTAGACAAAGCTGGCTTTTACTTTCTTTGGATGTGCTTTGATGCTCTGGGTCCTATTGTCATTGCCATATTCACGTTGTTCTGTTCTCTCTGCCTCCCCAGCATCTGAACGTGTCCTCACACAATAGTAAGACCATGTATCTCTAGACCCTGTTCCCAGGGTTTAATCCCCAGCACCCACATGGCAGCTCACAACTGTCTGTAACTCAGGCTCAGGGGAACCCCATTCCTCTTCTGGCA
Organism: Phyllotis vaccarum; assembly: GCA_033318265.1. Classification (NCBI taxonomy): domain Eukaryota; kingdom Metazoa; phylum Chordata; class Mammalia; order Rodentia; family Cricetidae; genus Phyllotis; species Phyllotis vaccarum. The sequence continues at coordinate 104,080,595 of JARWLC010000008.1, read as the reverse complement.
TACACATGTGGGTACTGCATGCACATGCTGGGCAGCATCCATGAGAACACCCATATACATAAAATACAAATAAGTATACAAAACCTTGAAAATTCTGTAAAAGAAACAATAGAATCCATAGAAACAGATAAGTACATTTGAATCTTATTTAGTACCATAAGGAAGTTCACATACTTTTACTGACTCAGAGTGTTGCATGTATTTCATGCAAAGGGAATCAGATTGGAGTTTTATAGGAGGCTTTATCTGACCAGAATGCTGAGTTTATTAGGAGGACTTCCACAATGCCTCAGAAATAAACACATACTCTGGAGCTGGGATGCCTGGACACTCCACTGTGTCCCATCCTTGGAAATGAATGATTTGCCTTTCTGCTTCCTCTTCAATGGTCTTCAATGCAGAATGTAGAGCAAGGTAGGTCCTGGTTTTCTGTGATTTATTTGTTGTTGTTCAGTGATTTCTGGCTTGGCTTAGTCTCTTTAAGGTCTCATGTGAAGGGAATGATAGGGGGTGCTTTCTGCTTATACTACTTTCTAAGGTGTGAGACAATTCACAGAAACTAAATGTATATCCCAGTACATTAGAAATCGCCTTAGTTTATGCTAACATGGACCGGGAAAAACTCACGAGGCTTCAACTCAACTCATACACAAGAAACTACAGGCAGCTACGGAATCCTGAGAGTAGGAAAAATAGTCTTCTCCAGAGATGAGCACAGCAAATGCTATCCAATGTCAAATGGTGGGCTGTGTGTGTGTGTGTGTGTGTGTGTGTGTGTGTGTGTGTGTGTGATTGTACAGAGGATGTTGTATTTATGTATTTAGGAACACACACACACACACACACACACACACACACACACACACACACACACACACACACCCATATATGTAACAACAATTAAAGATGCCATCAATTTGGAAGTGGGAGATTTTGTAGGAAAGAAAGGGAAAAGGGAAATGGTATAATTATATTATAATCTCAAAATACGCACAAATACGTCATAGCTAAATGGCCAGGAACAAAATAAAAAGATGGACATCCAAGTGGAAACATTCATGTGTGTCATCTCAGAGGCAGGGCCGCTTCCACTCCATATTAACAGCATTTACAAATCAATTAGGGAAACAAGCAAGGACTACAACCAAGGACTACAACCAGAGCCAACAAAAATGAAGCAAAGCTGTGTTTTAAGCAGATGAATAAGCAAGCACGACCTGAGTCTAATTCTCAGAATCCTTGTGCAAAGTCAGGTGTGATGGCTTGTAATCTCAAAGCTGGGGAAGCAGAGTCTGGAGGATGCCTGCAGCTTGCTGGTCACCAAGATTTCCCAAATGGGAAAGCTTCAGATTCTGTGAAAGCTTCTGTCTCAAAAAAGATGGTGGATGGGATGAGTGAGATGGGCCAGTGGTAAAGGTTCTTGCCACCAAGTCTGACGCCTTCACGTGGTCTTCAGAACACTGGTGGAAGGGGGGAATGGACTCCCTCAAATAGTTCTGTCATGTCATGCTCCTGTGTGAGTGTGTACATGTGCATGCGTGTGTGTGTGCCCACATCCACCCACATATATGGGAGTATGTGCAGGCACACACACACACACACACACACACACACACACACACACACACACACACACACACACAGAGAGAGAGAGAGAGGGGGGGCAGACAGAGACAAAGGTATGCTATGTGAAGATAATTTTCATTTATAGGTTAGCAAAGATCAGAAAGTTTGAAGACACCAGTGTGTGTGTGTGTGTGTGTGTGTGTGTGTGCGTGCATGCGTGCATGTGCGTGTGTGTGTGTGTGTGTGTGTGTGTGTGTGTGTGAACATGGGTATAATTTAATTCAGATGGTTGGCAATGTTTTATTTTCTTATGAGACAAAATTGTGATTGGAAAGCCACAAATGATAGGTTTGCCCACACATGTTGCAGTTTCTTGCATAGTATCTCTGTAAAACAGGTTTTCCTAATGCAACACTAAAGAAGTTTGCAGGAGTCTAAAACAGTATCAGGTGTAACAAGAGAAGTATCTGGACTATATTTGGGAGATGGAGGGCCGTGGCCAGCTGTGATAATGCCCACTGCTCCTCTCTAGGAAGACTCTCTCTCTATGAACCCCCACTTCCATCTCTGCCTGTTTTTAAAATGTTCTCCAACTAAGAGACCAGCGCCAGAACTTCAAACAAATTCAACATCCAGGGGAGTTGCCTGGGGTCAGGCTGTGCTTTCTGTGACAGGGACAAGGAGATGGCAGACCCTGCTCTTGCAGGAGCCTCCCTAGTGTGCAGCTAGAAGCTGGAGACTTAACTGAGGCATTAATTAGGAGAGACACAGCATTTGGAGACAATCTGTTCACAAATCCTGCCCAAGACCTGTTTCCACTCCGGGCTCTGTTGCTGATCACTGCCAGGGACCTGACTCCATGTGCCTCAATGGAATTCTCTGGCCGAATGTCTCCAAATGTGTGGACAAGTCTGTCTCTTGCTTCTTCCCCTTTGCTTCAAGGTGAAACAGGTACTCCTCTGGGAAGGAGATGAGTATTAATTAGCTGCTCACAGCCAAACTGTGTGGTTCCTCTACCACGGGAGCTACTTAGAGGCTTCTGACTGTTTTTTGAGTTCACATAAAGATGGCTAAGGGCATGGGGTCTGTGGACCAGCTCCATCTGTGCTTCCTTCTCCCCTACCTGATTCCCTTATGGATCCCCTACCTGCCAACCACTACCTACTGCCCTTTGCTTTCCAGGGAGCTATCTTTCATTTGGGTCAATAGCCTTCAATGTTAGTGTCCATGAGAATGACTGGGGGGCATTTGAAGAAATTCCAAAGAAGCTAGATCTTATGGCTAGGGTTGTGATTGAATTAAGAAGTTAATGGAACTCCCAGTTAACTCATATTTGAAATCCTCCTCTGGCTTATGAGGGTCACACTCACTGGGACACTTGTAACAGTGAGTGAAGGTATGATGAACCTTTATTTGGGAGCACTCTATATAAACTAGACTAGTTTTTCTAGGAGAAGTGGTACCCTGCTTTTACCTTGACAGGACCTTGACAACCGCCCCCAAGAGCATTAAATCACAGCTGTTTTCATCTATGTGGGTGATGACCTTGGCATTTTTACACATTGCATACAGTTATATGAATGCAATGCCGATTTGATTTTTCAATTGCTTTCTTTCAGATGTCACAGATTTACATTACACATGAGGTGAGGAAGGATGTAACTTCTAATCACACCTTGATATTCCTTTCCTAGTGGTGGGGAAGATACAGTAGAGCTCACCTGGCATGTCTGTAAAGTCATGCTCCTTCCTTTAGCATCTTGAGCCAATAGCACTGGATCTGGCTTCAGGAAAACATTTCTGAGCCCCCAGTTTCCTCATCAGTTAAATGAGGATTATATTTCCACCTGTTTTTTTTTTTTGTTTTTTGTTTTTTTTTGTTTTTTTTTTGTTTTTTTTTTTACACACATCAGCATGTGCTGAGAGGGACCTGGAGTTGAGGTGCACTGTCCAGCAGAGAGCAGAGGACAGACCGACCCATCCCCACTCTCAGGTTATAGATGCTTGCAGTTTCCTGTGCTAAAAGCATGTCTTCAGTTAGGCAGGCAGTCTTTAAATCCTTGCAGACACCATGGGTGATAGCGCCCCATTGTTACGAAGGAAAAAATGAGGTTTCCCACTCATATGATACTTTGAACCAACCAAGTCTGTTACAAATATTATTTTTGCATAACATGCTACTTGAATAGTAAAATACGTTTTGACCTGTCTGTCTAGTCTACAGATGGAAAGACTGAGGTACCACAGCATGGAAAGTCTCATGATGGGGCACTGCTACAAGGAGGGTGTCTCAGTCTCTTCCAGATGCTGTAACAAAATAGACTGGGCAGCTTGCAAACAGCAAACATTTCTTTCTCAGTTCTACCAGCTGCAAGTCCCAGGTCAAGGTGCTGGCAGTGTGTTACATGGCGAGGACCACTTACTGGTTTGTAGATTGCACCTTGTTCCAGTGTCCTCACATGGTTCAAGAGGCAAGACAGTCTCTGGTGTCTCTTCCATGGGGACTATACTCCCACTCATGAGGGGCTCCTCCATGACCTAGTCACCTCCTCTCCTCTTAGGGAGATGAGATTTAAGTCCAGGAGTCTGGATGCATGGAGCAAACACATTCAAATCACAGAACATGAAAGAGTCTGACATTGAGTGGGGATCTTGGTTTGTAATTTTTTTACTTCACTTTACTTGGTGACACTTCAGCTGTCCCGCAGAGCCGTTGTGGACACTCCTACATCTGGGCTCAGAAAACACTCACAGAGGTTACATAATTTGCCTGAGACCATTCAGCGACATAGTTAAGACCATGCTTCTTAAGTACAAATCTGGAATTTTCAGAAGATCTTTGGTTTGTTTAGATCTCTTTATATCTTGACTCTAGTGATGATCTTGAAAGAGATATTGGGGCCTTGATACTTGGGGTCATGGCTTTATGAGGTGATGCCTTCAAGCCTTAGCCTTGACCTTTCCCTAGGCATTTATTGGCCTCCAAACCTGTTGAATTCTGTGTCCTACTTAATAATATCTGTGACCCGGTTCCTACCCTTCCAGGGCTTCCAATTTTCAAGGGAGGCCTTTCAGAGAGGTGAAACGTAAGGTTGAGCTAGAGATATATTCAGTAGGGTGGGGAGGGAAGAGGATGTGCTGGCTTATCAGCCTGCGGCAGGGAACACTAAACACTGTTACCAAAAAGAGAACCCAGCATGGGTGAGGTGAGTTTTGAATCTGGGCTTGGAACCAAATTGAGATTGAGGAGAGAAGATGTAGACAGAAGCACACATGTGAAAGCACGGAGGAGAAAAGCACACTTTGTGCCTGGAAGACAGGGCCAGTCATCGCTACGCAGGGTAGGATGGACATGGAGGGCAATGGTGTGGGCTGGGCAGCCTCTAGGCTTCCAGGGTTCCTTTTTCCTCTGGCCTTATTGGATTCTGCCAGCACACTGCTTCTCATACTGCAATTCACACTCAGCATGCAAAGCTAGTTTGTCCCCTAGATGTGTCTTTTCAAATTAGGCTAAAAAGGGAAAATGGCTTCATTGTGGTTGTTTTCTAATTGTTCCTTCTCCCAGGACCCGCCTAGCTGCCTCTGTCTCAGGTTACCCAGAGAAGAAGATGTTTGCACCCGCTGCTGACTGATGCTGGATCATTCCATGTGCCGTGCAACTGTGACTCCACTAAGCTCTATTCTTTAGGAGGCCTTTGCTGCTGTCTAATAGTTTCCCCCACATATATAAAGTTCCCCTCATTCAAAAGACCAGCCTTGGAAACAGATCCTGCATCTGTTTCTTTGGAACAATAGAACGCATTTAAACCATGCTGCCGTGGCTTCCTGGGTTTTGTTAGCATTTCACCTGTGGTTTGGTGACACACACAAGCTGGCTCGGAAACCATTGAAAAGGGATTCTTTGTTGGTTAATTTGTTTTTCTTTCTTATGACGCTGCCACTTAGGAGATATTTAAATTGTATTTCCCACTTTGTGTAAAACTAGTCTGTGCAGGCAGAACATGGGTATTTTTGATGATGGAACGTGGGAAATTGAATTTGAAATTTACAGAATGAAACACCTGGTGGTAGGAGGACTTCAGAGGCCCAGAGGTCCAGTGTCTTCCTGATGGCTATTGGTGGCAGGCTTGCTACCATTCCTGATATCTGGCATTTTGGCATCTGCTCTGATATCTCCAGGGGCAGGGTATACACAGGGCAGGGTACACAGCCTTTATATCAGCCACGAGCCCTGCTCATGTCATTGGACTATGTACACAGGGACTATCCTGGCATCCACTTGTTTCAATTTGGACTCATTGAACAGACAACAGAGCCAAGATATTTTAGAGAGGACACAGGGTCACATGCAGAAGAATGTGCCCTCTACACAGCCCTTGGAGGACAAGTCACTGAATCTACTAGCAGCAATGAATGCACAAATACTTGATATCCGGGGTCTAGGAGGAACAAACCCCAGAGCAGACTTTGTTACAAGGACAACATGCAGAAATTTGGGGACTCAACCAGCATACGGGCACATCCCCATCTGTCTTGGTTAAGGTCACTTCCCATTGACAGAAACTTCTGTTTGCCATGTAACACTCACAACAAACCTGTTCCTGTAAGCTCTAGAGGATAGATTGCAATGAACTATTTTCTTTATAAAGCAGGCTATAACTGTATCTTAAAGTCAGGATCAGAGCTGCTCCGAGGCTTTACAGGTACATCCCTAGACCAAACACCAGGAGTACGATCGGGTTCTAAAGGCCTGGATCTTGGACAGGCCAGAAGAGATTAAGAACTGATGGCTGATTTTGTACCATCATTTTAGAGCCCCCGGGATGTTTGTCAGCCACTAAGATTTATGGGATCAGGGAAAGGGTCTAGCACTACACGAGTACTGTGAACCATGCTGGCCATTGTGGGAGTATTCAAGCCATAGATTGGTTGTATTGTACATCCCTATCCATTGTCCTGTCCCTGGTCTGCTGCACAGAACTGTGATCTAAGAGTCCTTTTTTTTTTTTTTTTTTTTTTTTTTTTTTTTTTTTTTTTTTTTTTTTTTTTTTTTCTTTTTTTTTTTTTAAAGGCTGGCCAGCACTCCAGCAGTTACCAGAAACAGATGCATCATTTCTCACAACTCACCCTTCTCAGCACCTGGAGAAATCGCTTGTCTTGTCCACCACTTCTGCTCCTGGGAACAGCTGATTATTCATTTCTCACACTTGTGGTCCTGGACAGAGATGGGTGGATAGCAGTGATACCACTATTCAGTATGCAGTCTTCAGATGGTGCCTTGATTATCAAGACACATGTTGCACACCCCTGGAATCCGGGGAGGTGTGAGTCAGGCTGGCTGGGAAGATGCTGTTGTGAGACATGTTTTTCCCACTTTGGCTTTCCACACATCTTCCAGGAAGTGTCACTGGGGTGAGAACTGCAGGTACCAAGGTGTGTGACAATGCTCACTGCCGGGACAGTAGCCAGAGGTGATGTCACATGGAATCCCCTGGAGGCTTTGCACCCTATCACACTTCCAACTTAACCTCGTTGTCTCCTGGGAACCTGCACTATTTCTGCTGGACTTTTGAGGCTTTTTATTTGCCTGTCCCAATTTACATCTTGACTCTGGCAGCGGCAGATGAACCTGAGTGTTTGCATCTCTCTGAGTGACAGCATCTGCATTAGTCATGTGAGAGTGGCTGGCTTTCAGGGCATTGGTGAAGGGTTTTTATACTGTCTTTTTCTCAGTTCCTAGCCACTTTGGAACATCTATTCCTCTACCAATGAGAACAGGGCAAAGTTCTGTGCCTATTTGATACTCTTTGCTGCCCTTGCTCAGAGCTGGGCATGATGGACGAAGCCATCTAAATGAGACCTCAAGCACTGGAGTTTTTTTCCAGGTCGAGACAAGGGCTGGAATAGGTTAGGCTTTGGGACTGGACTGAGTTGGCACCTGCCTGAATTAACGCATACCCAGTTAGTCTGCCTGTGCCAAAGCTGTGAATTTTCCTTCCCGGCTCCTGGTCTCTTCCCATCTCCCTTGCCATCTTGGAATCCCATGTCTATGGCCTACTGGCACCTAGGAGATTAAATAGTATTTCATTCCCAATGCCTTGACTTTCCCAGCTTTGATTAAATTCAATTCAAACTAACTGAGCAATAATGTGACAGTGATAGGGGCCTTCAAAGACATTTGGAAAGCAGACTTGGTGTTTTTACCAACACTTTTTTTTTTTTTTTTTTAAATTTGTGTCTTTCACATCATGCCTCCCAACCCCACCCATCTCCCATCCCAATGCAAAATAAAACAAAATAAAATTTAAGGGAGAAAGGAGAAAGAGGGGGAAAATTTCATCCTTGAAGCTGCAGCGTGACACAGTGAGTCAGTTTATCCATATATTTATCCATATATTTTTACATGCAGGCATTTATCAAAAAGAATTATTAGTCTGGTTGAAGGCCTGGTTTCTGTTGCACCATTGACCCTCACTGAGCCCTGTTGCTGCCCTGTGCCATGGGGATCCTATAGTTCCGAGTCCATAGGACTGATCCCCCCTGCCCTGTGCTTAGCAAGATCACAGATGGGTTGCATTTTGGGGTTGAGCAACGCATAACCCTGACTTGGGGCCTGTACAGCTGCAGAATTGGTCAGCCTACTGGCTCTCTTCCCCTCCAGGGTGAGCTCTCTAGTATTGCTTGGGCTAGTTCACACCCTGCAGTTTTGAGGTGATGAGGGGCAAGCCCAGCTTTCCCACCTGACGCGGTGTTTGGGGGGATTCTCTCCCCTGCCCATACTGACTCAGGGCTGATGAGTAGGGGGACAGCTCTCTCATGCTCACATCGGGGCTGGGTCACCCACACCTGCCAACAAGCTCAACTCTACTGTGTTGCCCAGGCAAGGTGCAGGGCCATCACCAACATTCTTACTTTGTGGTAATGAGTTTCCAACTTGGTGGCTAGATTAAAATGTTATTTTCTGATGCTGCATAAATGCAGTATGTATGCAATTGAGCCCAAATAAAATTACCGTTTATGCTTTCATCAAGCGGGGAGCAGGCTGCTGAGGACAGTTGAAATGCAATTTATGATTATGTAAATGAAGCTAGCTTCAGGACACTCATATGTAGATAAACGAGACTTTCATTAAGATGCCGTTAACCCTGAAAATTATATACAATTGTCACAAATATTCCTTAAAATGTAAGAGGGACCATTTCTTCTAGTTTTGTGGTTTCTTCTTTATGGGTCATGGGCCATATTGTCTGAGGGTTCAGTTAAAGGACAGAGCTTTCATGTTTTAACCACTCTTGGTACTTTTGTCCCTGACTGCTTGGAGCTCTGCCCTGGATCTATACAAACAGGATTAGTGCTTTTGTCTTTTCCACACTTGTTTTTCTAAGGAGCTCCCTGAATGTCTATGCTTGAGACTTTCATGAGGTTTAGCAATGTGGTCATCTCAGTGCAGTTCTGATTCTATTACTAAGCAGATATGGAACCCCATCTTTCATGGGACTTGGTTCTCTGTGAAGCAGGCACCACAAATTGTGATACATTAGATAAAAGTCTTGCCTTACATGACAGTTCATCTTCCTTGCCAGCTTGACCAGATTTGGAGTCACATAGGCGACTTGCGAGGCACACCTCCCGATTCGTACCAGTCTAGGGATTCCAGAGAGGATTAACAGATACTGGAAGACTCCTGAGTGTGGGTGGTGCTGTCTTATGAACTGGTAGTGTGGATGGTTTATGTGAAAAAAAGTACCAGTCAAGGGTTGGCATCCTTCTCTCTGTCTCTCGGATTGCCTCAAAGTGAACAATTCTCCTCCACCACCTGATCCCACTGCTATGACTCGATTTCACAGAGCCAAGCAACAACAAATTGAACCGTCTGAACCTGTAAGCTAAAATAAATCTTCTTTTTAAGCTGTTTGGTCTGATACATGCTGTAAACAATAGGCTCTGACCTCACCTAATTTATACCTTTGAAGAATTTGTTGGAAAAAGATAGATAAACTCACAAAATAAATGAAAAGCCAAAAAAACCTTTTTAAATGGATAGAAGTAATAACACCTGGGTGCCTTGGCCAGCGGACTTTAGGCTGTCTCCAGTGGGAAAGTAGACAGAATAGTTTGGCTGAGGTTATTACACCTCATTGTTGAGGACATCCTGGGATAGGGTGAGTCTGATTGGCCTTATGGCAGCCATAGGTTTCCACTACCTGCCTGAGCACATGTAGAAGGCAAGGAGATTACAATCCATTCAATAAGCGACAACTTCTTACCCATCACTGAAAACTGATGCAACATGGCCAAGAAGTGGCAGAGTCAGGACTTGAACCCAGAGCTTCTGCTATATCCTTATTTTTCCATTAAATAGACATGAAAGGGATCCAACAAACAGATCTGGGAATGGGACAGAACCCAACACAGCTAGTCAACTTGCAGCAGAGGGGCTGGCCAGAGAACACCCAGAGCTCTGGCTACTGACCTTGGTTGGGCTTGACCTTTGATTCAAGATGGATGGGGCCTGGTTGCTCTGTAGGGTTAAGTAGGTTCAGGTGGCGAGGCCAGAATGTTAGGCTCTGTATCACCCAATCTTGGTTATACGTGGTCATCTGCTGAGTATGCTAGGATTTTCTTGCGCCTGTGTTTCACTGCTGACCTATTCGTTCTGGATAACTGCTGAGACCAACATGTAAAGGCTCAATGATCAGTAAGAAGAAGATTGGTGTCAGTGTCTGGTGCAGCTCGGTTGGGATTGGTACATTGCATTGGGCTGTTGGGGAGTCTGTTTCATGAGAGGAAGCCCTGGTTGCCACAGTGCTCTGGAGAACAGTGCCCTGCTAGGGTGGGCCAAAGAGAATGAAGAAAGGATCCAGATAGGCCTGAAGTTTAGGGTCAGAACACAGGGCCTTAGAACTGGACCCTAGTCTCTGAAAGATGGGGAAACTGAGGTTACAGTGAGGCTGAGAAGCTTTGACAGGATCGGGGCATGAGCAGGAGAGTCCTTCTTTGATGGCAGCATGACTAATGCCAGTGTCCCTGCAGCTACTGACCAAGAATGAACTTCCCCCGGGGGCATCTCTGAGGCTTAGCCTACACCTCTGCTTTTTACCCCTCTATCTTGTTAAAATGTATATTCTGACTCGGTATGCCTAGGTGAACCCCATGTTGGGTGTCTCCAACACATGGCAATTGACAATCTCATTGCATGCCCATGAATCCCCTCATCCCCTCACCCTACCTTGGTTTGACACGCACACCTGATCTTCCCATGGCCTCTCTCCCTCCTAGTTTTCCTAATGATGATTTCTACAAAAGCCCTTTGATAGGTGTCCACATCTCAGGGTCTGCCTATGATAGTAATCCTTTGAGATGGGCATTGCAACTATCCAGTTTGAGACAAAGAACGGGACCTCAGAGAGGGAAGTCACCAGTACAAAGACAACTGTCAATCTGAGGTAGAGGGAGTGACGTCCAGGCCTTTTAGAATCATAAACTCAGTCTTTCCCCCTTTTGCTACTTCTTCCTGGAGCTTCCAGCCAAGCCCCTTGGCCACAGCTGACATCTTTTTACAGCCTGTTCCCTTCTTTCCAGCCCTTTGAGAAGCTAGCCCAGACAGGTGCACCCTACCCACCCCTTTCAATCAAAGCTTCCAGGCTAGCAAACTTTCATTGTGCAGTACCATACACAAAGATCTAACTCTGGCAGCTCCAGGATTCCGCTCACCCCCACTTCTAAGGTCCTTTTCCAGCTCTGTTTCCCTTTAATTTTTGTCTGAAGACAGTTAAGCAGTGGGATCTGTGGAAACCATTAAATAAAGAAGAATAGAAGACTTGAGGGAGAGCTCTTCTATTCTTTCATCCAGGGGCAGAGAGAGCAGAGGCCAGGCGTTGTTCTTCAAGAATGTTTCCTGTGCTCAAAGCACTCCTACAGCCTTACCACCCAAGGGCTGGGGAATTGCATGTGGCCTCAGCATGACATCCCATCATCTCAGACAGCTCTCTCCAGTTCCCCTGGTGAGTTGCCTTGGTGGATAATGCTGTGTCAACCTGCTTACAACTGTCTATGCTGCCCATCAGTTTTCACAGCTATACTGTCTCAGAGCCCCAGATCAAGGCAGGGAGTGAGTGGCAGATTTGGCTTCTGGTTCCACGCAAACACACCTGCTTCTTCAAAGCTTCTTTTAGTTTTACATACAGAGTCACTGGCCATTTGTGGTATTTCTCTAATGTTTGGTAGGGCTCCTTGTTTTGGAGTAAGGACTGTGCCATGGGTGTAGTGAAAGAGAACGGGAATCCAAACCAGGAGCATGCTGGCATTAACTGAAGTCTGAGAACCTCAAGTTATTCTCTACAGAACCATTCTGCGAATGGGGGGTCTAGGCCCCTCTGTATATCTAAGGATCACTTTCTGACCATGGCTCTATTTAGGGCAAGATTAATTGGCTTTTGTTCAAATCACCCATGTGCACAATGACTTCAGATAAACTCCCAGTCTCCTGATCACCTAAGGTGATTCACACACAGTCTAAAGAAGTGTACTTCAATCACTGGGAGACAGTCCAATTGGTGTTGTATATCCATGTGCTGCTTTCGAAACCAGTACCTGGAGGTGACTCTCTGGTGCTCCAGGTCAGGAGAAGTCTCAGATAAGCACTGGTAGCAGGATACAGTCCTGATAGATGAGTCAAAACTTCCAGGGTATGGCAGGTGAAGGATGTTCACCATGTAAAGAACATTAATCCTTCCTTGGGTGCTTACCACTCCCCAAACTTACACTTTTTATCGCTATGTTATTATTTCATTTTACCTTATCTTATTTCTAGAGAGAATCTTGCTGTGTAGTCTTGCCTGGCCTTAAGCATTCCATCTTTATATCCACAGCACTTGGAACATAGTATGTATTTTATTTAATACGTGTATTTACTCTGGTCAGATGATTTCTTTAGATGTGTAAGATGGTCCCAGAAAAGGGGGAAGTGATAGATCTCGGCACTGCCCTCAGTGCTGACATGAAGTCTGAAAACTGGGGACCAGTGATAAGCAGAAGATGTATTCTCACACAGGTGAATGGGAGGAGGGAGGAAGTGGGAGAGCGGAAGTAGGGTCCTTTCACTATCACTTCAAGTGACTCATGTTTTCCACCCTGATGGACCACACCTCTTTGATCCAGGGAACCAGTTGGGGTTCCTCTACAGTGTTGGCCTGGTCATGATGGGTTCTTCTTGCTGGGATGCTCCACAGCTGGAGGAGGGAGTTAAAGTGATGGCTAGATAAAGACATTATCCCTTGATGGTAGGGTTGTTACTATACAATTGGGGAAGGAAAGAATTTGTCTAGGTTTTAGGGGATACATTTGGGGCTTTCAAATTTTGGAGGTTCCAGAAACTACCGATATAGGACAGGACATGATGCCTATGTTTCAGATCCTCAGGAAAAAAGGATTAACAAGGCCCTCAACCAATAGATCTGGCCAGGGAGAGTCAAGACAGTCTGGCATGGGAATGTATAACTCTGCGAGGGCTTATGTGACATATTACTGCAGATGAGGTGGTTTAAATGACAGTAATTATTTATCTCACAGTTCTGGGAGAGAAAAGGTCAATGCAAGGTATTAGCGATTTGGTGTCTTCTGAGAGCTTACACATGACCTCCTCTCTGTGTCTAGATTTCCTCTTTTTATAGGATGCCAGTCCTATTGGCCTAGAAACTACTCTGAAAGCCTCATTTTACTGTCACTACTCCCCTTGAGATCCTGTATCCAAATGCAATCTTGTTCTGAGATATTGAGAATTAGGACTTTAACATAGGGATTTATGGAGGGCCAGCTCATAACAAAGACTGATATTGAATATCAATTATCACCTCGAGACTGAGCAAGACCTAGAGCTCATCCCTCCTACGCTTCTGTTTCAAATTCCCTTGTTATTTAAGAAACTGTAATAAGCTCCCACCTTGAAAAATCAGCAAGAGGAGAGAATGAACTTCTTGTGGGCCTGAATGGAACCGAGAGTTGCAAGGGTGGCCTGTGGTGGCCATTCGTAGTACCTGGACTCATAGTGAATGACACCCACTGTATTCCAATACATATTTGGCTGCCTATTGCCAGGATCTGTGCTTACTTTCCCAAGGGCTTTTCTTTTCTTGCTCAGCTTGTGCTTGGGAAGTCATGTTTTAGAAATTGCCTTCGTCTAGGGAAGGATGCGAGTTAGAGGGCAGATCTTGAGCATCAGCAGAGTGGAGGTGTGGGACTTTAAGATGTATCTCACACTGTCTACATCACTAGAGGGATGAAATCTTCATTGTCCAGAGTGTATCCTTCTTAGCAAAACTCAAATTCTTGTGCCAAGGTCTGCTTCTTGGATTCTCTAAGTATAGATGAGAAGAGAAATGAAACCCTGTCGAGTACTTACCAGAGTTGGATATTGTTCCAGGCTGTTCATTTCATCTTTTTTAACCTTGTAAAGTTGACTTTATCATTCTCATTTTAACCGATTAGGAAACTAAGGTAAATAAGTTTGCAGGGAAGGATTAACATCCCATCATATATGGTAAGGCTCTTGCTCCCTTCCTTTTCCTTCCCCTCTGTCTTAGTTTGGGCTTTTTATTGCTGTGAAGAGACGTGATAACCATGGTGACTTTTATAAGGAAAAAAATTAATTGTGGTGGAGGCTTATAGTTTCAGAGGTTTAGTCCATTATCACATCATGATGGGGATCATGGTGGTGTGCAGGCAGACATGACTCTGGAGCTGAGAGTGCTACATCTTGCAGGCAGCAGGAAGTCAACTGAGACACTGGCAGTAACCTGAGCATAGGAAACCTCAAAGCCTGCCCCCACAGTGACACACCTCCTCCAACAAGGCCACACCCACTTCAACAAAGTCAGACCTCTTAATAGTGCTATTCTCTGTGGAGGCCAATTACATACAAACTCCCCTCCCCTTCCCTCCCCTTCCCTCCTCTCTGACCTCCTTTCTTCTTTTCCTCCTTAATTCTCCTTCTCTTTCTTCTTCCTTTCCTGTCTCTTTCTTCCTTCATTCCTGGGGTCTCGTGACATAGCCCAGGATATCCTGGTATGCAGTGTGTAGTCAAAGCTGGCCTTGAACTCACAACCTTCCTGCATGAGCCTCCCAAGTGATGGATGACAAGCATGCACTGCCATTCCTGGCTATGATCTGTTTCTGATGAGGGGACTGTCTCTAGCTCCCAAAGAATAGGTTGCTTACTTTGCCGGGACAAAGTACCAGACCAGGAGCTGTAAGTCTGTGTTCAGTCTTCATGTTTAGCAGTCACTTGGACAAGTTATTTCTACTCTATGGTCTTAGTTTCCTTAACTGTGAAACACAGAGATATGGTTAGACTCTATCCTTCAAGTCTAGGATGAGAATCAATGACAGTACTTTGGGCCTTTTTACCTTCCACCACCCAGCCAGCAGTCAAATGTGGCTTCTAGACAAGGATTGGGAACAGTTGAAAGGTTGACTATTCAACTAGTCTCTTAGAGAGGATTATTGACTGTCAGGTATTTAAGGGTTATGTAGATTTCCTCCTGTGATAAGACAGCATAATTTCCCAAATGCAATTTGACTCTCCGGGAAACACAAATTTCCTGGCTTCTTGAAAACATCACAGAGGAAGTCATTGAAATTCATTGACAAAACTCTAATCTTTCCATGTGTATTTCCCGTGAGTGCCATAATACTCTTTCTTCAAGGCAGTCTCCATAGATTTAATGAAGAAGAGGAGGCAGGTGAAATGGTGAATGATGGAGGAACAAATGGCTGCGTGGGAGACCATACACAGATGGCAGCTGATGGTGACGGAAGTAAAGCCTTCTGTGCACAGACACTCCACACTGGACATAAAGCATAAGCACCTTAATAGCATTATTTTTCTTTCTGAGGTAATAAAATTTGAAGTGTCAGCAAAGGCCATGCAGACAGCTGGTATAGAGCTGGGTGTTAGACTCAGGCTTGGCATCAAAGATTGAAAGTTTGGGAGCAGGAAGTCTTGGACTTGAATTTGCACTAATTGGTTATGTCATAGTGTGACCAGTAGTACGTGTGGTAGTTTGAATGTAATTGGACCCCATAAGCTCATACAGAAAAGTATTATTAGGAGGTGTGGCCTTGTTGAAGTAGGTGTGGCCTTGTTGGAGGAAGTGTGTCATTGTGGGGGTGGACTTTGAAGTCTCCTAAGCTCAAGCTATGCTAGTTCAGATCACTTAGTATTGCCTGAGGATCAAAATGTAGGACTCTCAGCTCCTTTTCCAGCACCGTATCTGCCTCCACAGTACCATGTCCTGCAAAGATGATAATGGACTGAACCTCTGAACTTTTAGCCACCCCAATTAAATGGTGTACACACACACACACACACACACACACACACACACACACACACACACACATATATATGAGTTGTCATGGTCATGGTGTTTCTTCCCAGCAAAAGAAACCCTAACTAAGACAGTTTTTCACATGATGTCTTTGGATCTGAATTTCTTCACAAAAGAAGAACATCGGCCAGTGAGATGGCTCAGAGGCTAAAAGCACCTGCCATCAAGCCTTGATCTGAGTTGACTCTGGAGTCCATGTAGTGAATGGAGAGAAATGACTACTACACATTGTTCTTTAGCTTCCACAAAATGCAAAAAATATAGATATGACCATATTGATAATGGGACACTGGAGGATATAGCTGTCAACATGATTTTAGGTGTGTGGAAAAGCTCACTGTATCACTGGGGTATCATTTTGTCTATGAGGACTCTTGCTCCCTAGAATTCTTCAACCCTAACTTTCTCTCTCTACTCACCTGCCCTCAGGAAGGTTATCATGGCTTCCTGGCATATATGAACATATATCCATTTGTATATGGATATAAGACTCTTGCTTTATTCCTGTGGCCAGTCTTATAACTTTGTATCATTCACAGTGATGGAGGTATGTTCAGATAGGTTCCACCAGATTCTGGTTTTGTTTGATGACGACATTGTTCCAATACTTCCCAGTGCTTAAGAGCATTTGTCTTGCTCAGACATGGCCAGTGATGTCTGTCTGTCTTGACATTTAGGGATCCTGTAACCATTCATTTTCATCCCAGATTACCCAACCCACTGCTCCCAGAATGTGACATCTGCCCTCTTTTGGTTGAGGTTACTGCCTGATAATATCACAGACTCACTTTAGCTTAGGAACAGGAATTTGAGTTAGAGTGGTAAAAGATTATTGGAGACCATTTTCCCTCCACCTTCCTTAGTGTCTGAGACCTCACATTTAGAGAGTCACTTGCTTGGTTAAAGGTAAGGTTTTCTCTATTACACCAGCTCTCTGCAGAAGGTACAAACCTATTATGTTCCATCAGGGATGCTTTTAAGAAAGGCATCGCAGAATGGGCCCACATGCTGGGTAGCTCTGCTCTTCTTTATAATATGGGAAGAAATCTCAGCTGCCTCACATCCTTAGTTCTGACTTTCTCTACAGTCACCAGCAGAGCTGATACAGTCTTTAGGGGTGGCCACTAAACCTTGTAATATGAGTAGACTTTATTTCTCCTTAAAGTGAGATGAAGAACAATTTCAAACTTTTATTAAGACACATACCCAAAGTAGTGAAATTAGAGATGAAAACATGGAAATTATAACAGATACCACTAGAATAGAGGGAATCACAATAGATACTTTGAAAAATTGTATCTTAAATAGGTGAAAAATCTAGAAGAAGGGAATAAACTTCTAGGTCAAAATTTTAAAAGATTTATAACAGGAAATGAGATTGAAATAGTAAAGGAGAGATTCTCAGGAAGGAAGAGACAAGGACCAAACAGCTGAATTCTACTGTAGCTCATAAGAAGAGCTAACACCAATGTTCATTAGCTATTCCACAAAATGAAAGGAATGTTTCCAACTTACTCTATGAAACCAGTATACCTGGATTCCGATGTCAGATAAAGACACAGCAGCGACCACCAAACTGTAACTTGATTTTCCAAATTCAATAATACATTAAAAAGGTCATGTACCACAAGAAGCCAGGTTTCTTTCCAGAAGTGCAAGGAGGGTTCAGAATGTAAATAGACTTATGTATAGAAATAGCACGATCATACCAATAGTCTCAGAAAGGTCTTTGCCAAAGTCCAACATTACATCATGACGAGAGCCTGGAATAAACCAGAAATAGAAGGAACATATTGCACAACAAAATGTATAAGTGACCAACATGAGGCAAAATATTTCCTTTTAAATAAGGAATAAGACAAGATGTTCATTAAACTTTATTTAGTATAGCACTTATAATAAGTCAAGGGGATAGATAGGAAAGATCATAAACCTTATATGTAAATGACCTTAAAGATACCATCAAAGAAGGATTATACCTGATAAACGTTTTCAGCTAAATAGCAAGCTATGAAATCAACATGCAAACATCAGAGAATTTTATTTTCTTAATAATTAAATTGATATGAACATAAAAATAATCTAACTTATAAGAAATTAAAAATACCTAGAAATCAACCTAACCAAGGAAGTAAGATACCTCTACAATGAAAACTTTGAATCTCTGAAGAGATTGAGGAAGATCCTAGAAGATGGAAAGACCACCCATGCTTTTGTATTGGTAGAGGTAATATTGTAAAAGTGGTTATATTTCTATAAGCAGTGTGCAGATTTAGAATCATCTCTATCTAAATCCCATTAATATTGTTCAAAGAACTAGAGAAAAAAATCTTAAAATTCAAACAAAGGCACAGAATACCCTGAATAGCTAAAGGCAATCCTAAGCAGAACGACCCATACTGGAAATAGCATAATGTCTCAGAGCCACAGTAACTGTGATGATTTGAATGAAAATCTCCCAATAGATTCATAGGGAGTGGCATTATTGGGAGGTGTGGCCTTGTTAGCGTAGGTGTGGCCTTGATTGAGGAAGTGTGTCACTGAGGGGGGTGGGCTTTGAGGTCTCATTCTTCCTGCTGCCTCCTGATTCAGATGTAGCACTCTCAACTACCTCTCCAGCACCATGTCTGCCTACATGCCACCATGCTCTCCGCCATGAGGATAATGAACTAAACCTCCGAACTGTAAACCATCCCCAATTAAATGGTTCCCTTTATAAAAGTTGTCATGGTCCTAGTGTTTTTTTCACAACAATATAAAATAAAGAACAATATAAAGATAGTAACAAAATCAGGATGGTATAGTCATAAAAATTGACGATGGGATAGAATAGGACCCAGAAATAAACATGCAGCTATAACAGTTTGT
This sequence comes from Phyllotis vaccarum, assembly GCA_033318265.1. Classification (NCBI taxonomy): domain Eukaryota; kingdom Metazoa; phylum Chordata; class Mammalia; order Rodentia; family Cricetidae; genus Phyllotis; species Phyllotis vaccarum. The sequence goes on along the minus strand of JARWLC010000008.1, from coordinate 104,061,774 downwards.
TTTTTTTTTTTTTTTTTTTGTTTTTTTTTTTTTTTTTTTTTACACTTCTTTGTTGCTGTGATAAAATTACATGACCAAAGGTAACTTAAGAAGAGAGAATTAATTTCGGCTTACAGTTCCAGAAGGCTAAGAGTTCATAATGGCAGGGACAGCATGGCCACAAGTGGAAGCCATGGCAGCAGGGTCAGAAAGCTCAATGCCTGAACCACAAGCATCTAGCAGAAAGGAGGTAGACGAGAAGCTTTTTATCTTAAAGCCTGTCTGCAATCATGTACGTCTTCCATCATACATATGCAAACCTCTCCAAACAGAGCTCCCAAATGGAGACCAAGTGTTCAAATGCCCAGGAATGTGGGGGGCATTCTCTTTCAAGCTACTACACACATGTAAAGAAAGAAAGTCTCTTAAGCAAGTTGCTTCTGGAAAGTTGGATATTTACCTGTAGATGAATGGAATTCGATTCTTATCTCTCATATCAGGAAAATAGTCAACTTTAAATAGATTCAGAAGATTTAATGAGCGACCCTAATCTTTTAAATTGCTGGAGGAGAACACTTTTCAAGAGGGAGGCTTAGACAAATGCTTTCTGAAACGGACTCCCAAAATGTGGGGAATCACAACAAGAATCGCCAACTGGGATTTTATAAACTTAAAAGGCTTCTGCAGAGCAAAAGAAATAATCAGCAGAGGGAAGAGATGAGGATTAATATTTAAATATATAAAGAACAACACTACCAAAAGCCACTGAAAGATCCATCTGATCAATAAATGGGCACGTGAACTGGGAAGACAGCTCTTGAAAGAATGAACAGCTAATAAATATGTAAAAAAGAAAAAGTTCATTATTCTTAGCCAGTGGGGAAATGCAGGTTAAAATGAATGAGATTCAGCCACAAGGAGCAGGCTTGTGCAAATGTTCAGGATAGTGGATGTCACTGGAGATCATGAGGCTAAGCTGAATAAGCCCGGCTCTGACAGGTGAGCATCACGTGCTCTGTCTCAGAGGTGAAACCTACTTTCAAAATATGCAGAATGTAAAAGTAGGGTGGGAACTGTGAGAAGATGGGAGTCTTTCCTATGAATGGGAAAACCGAGGCCAGAAGAGGGTAGTTAAATTTCTAAAAGACTACTAAATAGAATGTCCAGAACTTGAGGCAGCATTAGGATGTCACATGGTCTTGGGTAAGACAGATCACAGACCACGGCCCTAGAAAGTGGTACATCTACTGAGCCTTGAGTTATCAAGGTTATTGGAGTGCGGATCAGCACTTGCTTAACATAATAAGAGCTCTGAGTATAATCCCTAGGCTTGGGGGCAGATGCAGATTATAAAAAGCAAAGATTTATTGTAATTATGGTGGTGAGAAACTCAAAGACCACACAAGTAAAAAGTCATTGTGGGCGGCATGGTGTTGGAATCTCGTTAAAACTCACAACACAGATGAAGTAACCAGAGAATGAAACAAAAAGTTCAGGGACATGTACAGTAAAATGAGGGGTTAAGACATCCATTCTTGCAAACTCCGTACACAGATGGGTGATAAAATTCTGTGGACAGCTGTGAGATCTGCAGGAAATCAACATCTGGGGTGAGAAGCATTGGAATAGTTGCTAAATTGGTGAGCAAGGTTGCCCCAGGTTAGCCCATATTTAGCCAGAGAGGGGAGCAGACAAGTTTGAGAATCCATCTGAAACTGGGAGTGATTTCGCTTAAGTCCACAGTGAGGGAATGCAAGGCGACTCAGGGCTATGGGCCCTGAAAACTAACCTCACAGGCTGTCTGTCCATACCGGCAACACTCTCAGGAGATGCTGCTGAATGTGGCATCAAAGTCAAAGAGAAGGACAGCCAAGAGAAAAGGAGACAGAGCTAGGAGAAAACATGCAGGAGAGGCCAGGGCAAGAGTCTCACCAAGCAAGCCATGTATTCCTGAGCTCTACAACAGACAAAGATGCAAAGCACCCTGGGAAGGTTTCTGGCTTCTGGGTGATGCCTTCTAAAATAAGTTCAGGAGAGTTAATTGTGCATAAAAATGAGTCCCAGGAAAGAATCAGGACCAAATCTAAGACCTAACGCACACACACACACACACACACACACACACACACACACACACACACACACACACACACACACACACGGTTATTTTAAGGGAATAAGAGAATTAAGGAGAAAAAGACCGTTTTGTGCATAGGGAGCCAGGCCACAAAATAAGCGAATGCTGTATTCCAAGTGCAGAAAAGGCATTAGGAAATGGATTGGAAAAAAACACCATAGATCAGAATTAGAAAGACACAGAAGCCAAGAGACAGCCTGGGAAAGAATCATGAATGAAAAGGGGAAAGACGATATAGAGTGCCATAAGCTGTATTGACGGAGTTAGAGGCGGAAAAGAAAATGAACATAAACAAGCTAGATGAGGTGGAATACACCTGTATCCTAGTGCATGAGAGGCAGGGGCAGGAACAATACGGCTTTGAGGCTTTGTGGGTTACACAGAGAGTTTAAGGTGCATCATATACAATCATCATCCCATCACAAGAAGGTGCGAAGCTGGGAGATCTAGGAGAAGAAAATATTAAAGACAAAAGGCAATCCAGAGGCTGTGCAGCTAGAGCAGGACTGTAGTTGGGTTCCCAGCATCTCCACAGTATAGCTCAAACTGCTATAACTCCAATTCCCGAGGATATGATGCCCTCTGCTGGCCTCCATGTGCACTGCACTCCTGTGCATATACCCAATATATACACAAATTATTTAAACATTTTTTTATTTAAAAGGTTTTTCTTTTACATACCAACCACAGTTCCCCTTCCCTCCTCTCCTCCCCTTCACTCCCCAGGCTCCCTCCACCCCACCTCCATCCACGCCTCAAAGAGGATAAGTCAACGAAGTCTGGGATATCAAGTTAAGTCAGGATCAAGCCATTCTTCCCCCACCCCCAGTATCAAGGTTGAACAAGGTATTCCTTTATAGGGAATGGATTTCAAAAACCCAGTTCATGCACTAGGGATAAATTCTAGTCCCACTGCCAGAGGCCCCACAAACTGTCCAAGCCACACGACTGTCATCCATATTCAGAGGGTCTAGTTTGGCCCCATCCATATTCCCCAGCTGTCAGTCCAGAATCAATGATCTCTCAGTAGCTCAGGTCAGCTGTCTCTGTGAGTTTCCTCATAATGATCTTGACCACTTTGCTCATATAATCTCTTCTCTCTCTCTTAGACTGGACTGGGAGCTCAGCCCAGTGCATAGCTGTGCATCTCTGCATCTGCTTCCATCAGCTGCTGGATGAAGGTTCTATAATGACAATTAGGGTGACCATCAATTTGGTTGTAGGGGAAGGTCATTTCAGGTACCCTCTAAAGTATGCTCGGAGTCTTAGCTGGGGTCACGTTTGTGGATGCTTGGGTATTTCCCTAGCACCAGGTTTTTTTCCAACCCCCAAATGGCTCCCTCTATTAATATATCTATATGCTTGTTCTTCCTCTGTCCCTCCCCCAACTCAACCATCCCATTCCCTCGTGTTCTCTTCCCGTATCCCCTTACCCCACCTTTATGCTCCCAATTTACTCAGGAGAGCTTATATATTTCTCCTTCCCAGAGGTATCCATGGACGCCTCTCTTAGGGTCCTCCTTGTTTTCTAGCTTCTCTGGGGTTGTGGATTGTAACGACTGTAACATGTTATCCTTTGCTTTATGTCTACTATCCACTTATGAGTGAGTACTTACCGTGTTTATCTTTCTGGGTCTGGGTTACTCCACTCAGTATGATTTTTTTCTAGATCCATCCATTTGCCTGCAAATTTCAAGATGTCAATATTTTTTCACTGTCGCTTAATACTCTATTGTGTAATATACCACATTTTTTAAAATTCACTCTTCAGTTGAGGGGCATCTAGGTTGTTTTCAGGTTCTGACTATTACAAATAAAGTTGCTATGAACATAGTTGAGCAAATATCCTGTGGTTTCATATGAATAATTTTGAAAGCAACCTTTTCTTAAAAAAGAAAAAGAGAATCCAACATATTCAAATTAAGAATTGTTGAAGAAAAAGAACCAAAAAAAAGAGTAGAACAAATACCCAAACTCTAAGAAAACTTCATTGAAATAAAATACAACCCCAAGTTACTAATTCCAAGAACATGTGGCTTTTAAAATATTGATATAAAATAGTAACCTACTAGTAAAACTACTAGTACACTTTTCTATCTCTGGAAGACAGAAACAAAATACAAGAAAATATTTGGGATATTTAGGTCTAAAAGCTATAGAAAGCAATTCTTCTAGAAGGATACCAAATAACACATTTAAGGCACTGAGAGAGCTCCTGTGAGCTAATGGTTTTATCCCTATCACCTCTCCCATTTCTGTGGGTGGGGGAACTAACTTGCACACAAGAACTCACAGAAGGCTTCCTTTGGGAATTTCTTTTAAATTTTTATTTGTTTACTGTTATTTTATGTGTGAGTTGAATCAGGGTGTGTACATGTTGAAATCAGAGGACAACTTTAAGGAGTCACTTTGTGGTTCCAGGATCAAGTTCACGTGGCGAGACTTGCAGAGCAAACACTGGTACCCACTGACCCATCTTGCATCCTTCACTTGAGACTTTCAAGAGGACTCTGCTAGCAAAGAAACACTAGGAGAGTACCAGTATACCAGACAGCTAGACTTGTAGTAAGCATTCAATGTATAATTACTTACAGCACTTACAGCAAAAAAATTTTTTTAATTAGAGAAAATAATGCATAGGGGCTAAATGCCCTGGCAGCAAGTGAGATACATGCATTCTACAGTTATAAAAATGGCTACACAAAGAAGATCAAAAGGAAACCAATTTATTTTTGCTTTCAGTCATCATATTAGTGGTGGCGTCATATGGGTGATTGTTGTACTGCTACTCCAAAATTGTTATGAATGCAACATGCTATAAAGCAAATGAGTAATTATGAGATATTCAAATCTATTATCTCCTGGGTCTTGAGAACAATTATTTCTTGTATGGAAGAAAAGAGACACCGATTAAATGTACAGAAATGGTTATGCAGAGATTTTGCATTTTGGGCCTCAAATTAAATGTGACAGGCAGTACAGATTCATGTTATGGGCATTCATTTCCACATTAACCAAGATTTGACTCTTCACTTCCCCTTCCAGGTGTCCCTCCTCTCTCTTTGTCCTCCCTCTGATTCCAAAAACAAAACAAAACCAAAAACGAAAAAGCCCCCCGCCCCACCCTGCAAACCCAACCATAAACCAAACTTTATTTACATGTGTACACATGTATTGTGTTAGTGTATACCACATACACGAGTGTGCCCCCGGACACTCATATGCACTGGAGCTGGAGTTACAATGGCTTTGAGCCCCTTGATGTAAGTTGTGGGAACTGAGCTTGGGTCCTCTGAAAGAGCAGCAAGCACTCTCTTAATCATAAAGCCATCTCTCAGCCCTCATCCCTGAAGTGTCTTTAGTCAGGGTCTTCCTATGTGGCTCAGAGAGCCTGAACTCCTGATTCTCCTGCCTCAGTTGCTTGAGTACTAGGATTTGGGGTGTGCCTGGCCCCTACCTCCTTTCTCCTGGTTAGATAATATTTGATTACATATTTTAAAATCATAATTAATTAAAAGTATTTTCTTAGAATTCACTATTGACAAATCAAATGACACCATATCCCTGAGTAGATGAGGGCATATTTTAGGATGAGAAATTTCTAGAAATTGATTGTAGGGTCAAGTATTGTACTCTCTAATTAATATTAGATAATCATTCAGAACAGTTGTAACCATTCACATTTTAGTATAAGTGAATCACTTTCCTGATGACCTGTTTTCAACCCTGTTGCTTTGCATCTATTATATAAATATAATAATACATATGTCTACATATTGATTTGTTCATTGAAGACTTTAAAATTTTTACAAGTTCAGAGGTTATTTCCCAGTGTGTGTGTGTGTGTGTGTGTGTGTGTGTGTGTGTGTGTGTGTGTGCATGTAGTGTGCTTGTATTATGGTATGCTTAAACTTTGACTTACTCAAAGCTTATAGTGTTTGCTTTTATATTGGTGACTTCCCAGAACTTTTAACATATTGAAGTTACTAATTCTGCTTCAGCTGTAAACACAAATATAATTCTGCTTTTATTATAAACATGAAAATGTTTACATTTTTTATGGAACCAGAATTTTTATTTCTATTTCTTTTTAGTATTAACTGAGTTTTTACTAACTTTTTTTTTAAAGTTTTTAACTCTAAGTCACAATGATTTCCCCTATATTTCCTATATATATATTTCCTAAACACCTATATTGTCCTATATTTCATTGTGATAGTTCAGTGGTTTAAATTTTGGCTTATTTAAAATGTATTATGTGTGATATGAGATAGGAATATCTGATGTAAACATAACTGTTATAGTATTAACCAGATATTCATTTTAAAGCAAGTTTTTAAGGCATTCTCTGTTAAGCATCTTAATCCATATTGACTCGGAGAGACCTTTCCTGCTCATTTGTTGCATATTACCGTCTCTTTGATATGGCTTTCTGTTTCACTGATCTGCTCCTATTTTTTCTTATTTCATACTTCATATTCTTTTTCTTGGATGCCTATATGAAAAACCTAGAGAAATCTCACACAAGAGACTAGACAGTACAGCTGAAGTTCAGCAAACTCACCTAGAAGAAGTAGATGGCAGGAAATAATCAGACTTTGGGCTGAAATCAATACAATAGAAACAAAGAGAACAATACAAAGAATCAATGAATCAAAGAGTTGGTTCTTTGAGAAAGTAATCAAGATAGATAAATCTTCATCCAAACTAGCCAAAAAGCAGAGAGAAAGAGAGTACCCAAATTAACAAAATCAGAAATGAAAAGAGGGGCATAACACAGACACCCAGGAAATCCAGAAAATTATCAGGTCACACTTTGAAAATCTATACTCCATTAAAATGGAAAACTTGAGAGAAATGGACAGCTTTTTGGACAAGTACCACTTATCAAATTAAATCAAGATCAGATTAAAGACCTAAACAGACCTATAAACCCAAAGGAAATTGAAGCTGTTATTAAAAGTTTCCCAAGTACAAAAAGCCCAGGATCAGATGGTTTCAGTGCAAAATTCTATTAGACTTTCAAAGAAGAACTAATATCAATACTCCTCAAACTGTTCCATACAGTAAAACTGAAGGAGCACTGCTGAACTCTTTTTATGAGGCCATAATCACCCTGATACCCAAGCAACTCAAAGGTGCAACAAAGAAAGAGAATTACAGACCAATCTCCTTCATGAACATTGGTGCAAAAATACTCAATAAAATTCTGGCAAAGACAAATCCAACAAGATATCAAAAAAAAAAAAAATCATCCACCACGATCAAGTAAGCTTCATCCCAGAGATGCAGGTTCAACATATGAAAAACTGTGAATGTCATCCATTCTCAACAGAATAATTACAAATGGCCAAAAGGTATTTAAAAAATAGCTCAACATCTTTAGCCATCACAGAAATGCAAATCAAAACAACTTTGAGATAGCACCTTATACCTGTCAGAATGGCTAAGATAAAAAACACAGACAGCCTATGTTGGAGAAGATACAGAACAAGGGGAACACTCCTCCATTGTTGGTGGGAGTGTAAACTTGTACAGTCACTCTGGAATGAAGTATGGTGGTTACCAAGAAAACTGGAAATCAATCTCCCCCAGGATCCAGCAATACCACTATTGGGCATATACCCAAATGATACACATTCATACCCCAAAGGCATTAGCTCAACTACATTCATAGCAGCATTATTTATAATAGCAAGAACCTGGAAACAACCTAGATGCCCCTTAACTAAAGAATAGATTAACAAACTGTGGTACATTTACACAGCGGAGTACTAGTTGGCAGTAAAATAAAATAAAATAATACCCTAAAATTTGCAGGTAAATGGATGGATTTGGAGAATGTCCTCTTTAGCAAGGTATCACAAGCCCAGAAAGACAGGCATGGATGTACTCACTCATAAGTGGATTTTAGACAAAAAGAAAAAAAAAATACCCAAACTGCAAACCACAACAGCTTGGGATCAGAAGGAACTTAAGAGAGACGTCTAGAGATTCCCCTAGGAAGAGAAAATAGAGAAGATCATTTAACAAACTGAGATCATAACGCATTGCAACCAAGAAGAGGTGGGAACAAATCATGAGAGAAGGAGATGGTTGAGTGAGACGACCAACGAGGGAGAAAAGGAAAAGAGATGGATATCTTGATAGAAGAAGCCATTGTGGGGCTGGAAAGAGACTGGGTCCTAGGGAAATGTCCAAGAACTCACAGGATGTCCCTGGCTAGGTCTCTAACCAATAGTGGAGGGGGTGCTTAAACAGGACTTCCCCTATGATCAAATGAATAACCACCCTAAGTGTCGTCACAGAACCTACATTCAACAATGAATAGAGGTGGAGGCAGAGATCCATGGCTGAGCACTGGACAGAGCTCCTGGTCCAGCTTAGGTGTATGGAGTCTTTATGAACAGGGGGGGTAGGGATTATGAGGAGGAATTCCACAGAGATGCCTGCTGGAGCTCTGTGGAGCTCACTGAATCAAGAACAGCCACTGGGGAACAATTAGTAAAAGAAGCTAGGACCTCCAAGAGCAGGCAACTTGATTGGCATGGGTTGTACATGGAACTCAAGGGGTGGGATCAGACTGCGTTTCTGTGCATGAGCTGGTACCTTGGAGCCCATTCCCTGCAGAGGAGCACCTAATCCAGTCTTGATATTGGGATGAGGAAATCAGACTTGCCTGGAGTGGATCTGCAGCGCTGAGCTGACAAACCTTGAGACTTCTTGCCCTTTTGTGGGAGGGGATGGGGCATGTGGAAGGGGGAGGCTGAAGGCTGACTGGGAAGGATTGGGAGGAGGGAAGGGAGGGGGAACAGGGGGATACATGGATTAAAAAAGACTTTTTAATAAGTAAGTAAGTAAGTGAATGAATGAATGAATGAATGAATGAATGAATGAATGAAGAACAAGGAATATGCATAGACACATTTGTTTTCTTTTCCTGGTCACAGATCTAAGGGAACTGAGGGCCACCTTACAGCAATACCAATCTTCCTTATGAATCCCAGGCTCCCATTATGGTTGAGATTCCCCAGTTAAATTCACACCAGACTCTTTCACTTATTACAGATTAGTGTGAATTTCAACATCTGGAACTTGCTCTCAGGTCCCCTTCTATGTTGTTATTATTATGTCTTTTAATGATTTTTTCCCTGTTCTTTTATTATTTTTTTTTCTAAGTGGCTGAACACTTGTATCTTCAGTTGCCTCACTTGCATCTCCCCAGGCTTTATGCTTTGGAGCTTGGTGCTCATGTGGCTATGTGAGGGCAATGAGAGCTTCAGGAGGCACAGTACAGTTGGAGAGTGTGTCAGTCAGCCTTGCATCTCTGCTGAAATACCTGAGGAAAACAAACTTAAAATAGCCAAGACCTAATTTTGCTCAGTTTCACAAGTTTTAGTTGTCTTGACTGAGTCGCCTTTAGGCTTGTGGTAAAGCTGTTCGCAATGGCAGGAGCATGTGGTAGAGACTGTTCACATCATGGTAGCCAGGAAGCAAAGAATGAGATCAGAGGAGACAGGGCTTCAATATACAACATACCCTTTGAGAAAGTGACTCCAGTGACCTTTTCCACTTAAAGTTTCCCTGCTCCCCAACAGCGTCCCAGTAAGGTATTAAGTTTTCAGCAATCCGCCTTTATGGTACGGTCTAGATCTATGCCACGACAGAGGTGCTTAGGGGGTGTACTGCCTAGAAAGTGAGTAAGGCAGCTTTTATGAGACTTCTGCACTTTCCCAAGACATAGTTTTTGTGAGTGAGCCTGACTTATAATTCAGTCTCTGGTTTTCTGCTTTGGCTATGTAATTTTTATTAGTATGATGCTGTTAGGAGGGCCTCAGTGGAAGGTAAAAACAATAAGGATACCTAACCACAGAATTTTGGCTCCCAAAACTTGAGATAAATAATCCTCTTTATAAGGTTAGCATCCTTAGGTATTTTATTATAATAACAAAAAAATACCAGTGTACCTTAATACTTGCTTTGTTAAATAAGTATAATGAGGGAATTTTGAGTGTAGTGGTATTGTATTCATAAAAAGAACAAAGAAACATGCAGTGTATGCTTTTATATCCAAGAATATAAATTTTAATTTTAGGCCTTTTTAAAATGCCTTTTAGTACATTTTCATAGAATGCTTATATTTTTCTTGTTAAATGTATTTTTAGATGAGTTATAATTGCTATACATATTTTGAATATGGTTTTTGCTTTTCATTATATTTTTCCCCATTATATTTTACAACTGATTTTTGCTTATGTAAAATTGAGCTATCACATTTAAAAATATTTACCCTTGCCACAGTTTAGATCTGAAATGTCCTCCAAAGCTCACATGCTAAGGACTTACTTCTAGCTTGATGCTATTGGGAGGTAGTGGGAACTTAAGAGCTGGGATCTAGTGGGGAGTTTCAGGTCACTAGGAAAAAGATAAGCATTCCTCTATTTTATTCCCAACCATGAGGTAAATGGCTTTGCCCTCCTGCATACTCTCATCACATGTATTGCAGAGGAAAACAATGTCAAAATTAGCATTTTTCTTTACAAACTGACTGTACCAGGTATATGTTAGAATAACAGAGAGACATCATGCCTTCAAAAGTCAGGAGGGAGAGTTCATGCTTATGCAGATATTGGGGGATGGGGAAAGTAGGAAAATGATGAGTAACTGTTGTGGGAGTCACAGGTGATTTTATATCATTCTCCTATAGTCCAGAGATGGTTGTGTGACAAGGGGTGCTTCATTTCAGGATGAATTAATTTTTATTTTGCATAAGTTACAGTAACTTACACTGTTACTAAGACAGCACATTAGTTCACTTATTTGGTGACCTTCCAGGATCTCCAGGAACTGATGAGATTTGTATAAAAACATCATATTACTTCATTGTCTCAGAGATTGAGTATTTACAACTAAGAGACAGGATGCTCATGAGGGAGGTGTAAACAACCTTATTTTCATAAAACACCAGCAACCAAAGATGCTTAAGCTACCCAGGTCTAGCTTAATGATAATGAATTTGTTTGAGGGGTTACTTACAGTAGTAGAGGTGCCTCAGAGGCAACTGCGTCACCTTGAGCCCCATCCCAGTACTGGTGATAGACATCTCATGATACATCCCTGGAGCTTTGTGTGCAACATGCAGATGGCTTGGTTGGTTGGAAGTCTTGTTTCTCAGCAAATGTTACTGCTTTTATAACTCTAGCCACTCACCTTGTGAATCTTGTAAATCTAGAAGCATCCTGAGACTTGTGGTTTTGTTTACTTCCTAAACCTTGTAAGTTTCATTTTAAGAAGCCTCCCTCCAGGAGGGAATGTTTTAATTTATAGGGAGTAGCTACAGATCAACATGGACTCAGAGTTGGGAATTCACTGTACAGAGATGGGGTATCTACCATGCTCTTTGTGGTCTGAACTATCAGTGACTGTGTATGTCACCTGCTCTTGATATTTGATGGGTATTGTATCATTTATCGTCTCATAGAACCTTTAGTACTCTGTAGCAAATGAGTTAAGATAGTTCCAATTTTAGATGCTTTCAGAAGTTCTAGGATATAGCATTTTCAGATTATACAGACTATGTTAAGTCTCTGAGGATATCGGTGTTGACCTAGGTGGTAGCAAGGTATAGATGGTAGGTGAAGCTGTGGGGCCAACATTTTTCAATCATACACACATACTATGTTTGCTTTTGGCCTAGATTCAATTCCCAGAAGAAATAAGTTACATAGAGAGCTTTCACAATTAATATGGAAAACATGTAACAAGTTGTACAATTTGGTTTAATGGGATGTCTGATGAGTGACACATGGTTGTTTGTCAACTAAAAATATCTTCAAGACCTTTGAACAAACCGAGGGGGACCTCTTTTATGTCATGTCTCACAAACAGCTGTGCCCTGCTCTGGGTACACATAATTGAGGAAACTGATTTGGGAGGGCTGAAAGTGTTGATGCTGTCATATTAATTTTCTCCATAAATCAACACATGGACTTGACAGCCTTTCAAAATTCTTACCATGTTGCATTTATCCTTTGTATTATGAAGTAACTTTATCTGCTCCAGACTCCAAGCAACTCATATCCATTAAATGGATATTTACTGGATATTGACAGGAACTGTGGTAAAGGGCCCACAACATACCTTCAATAGCAGAGTATAATGAAGAAATAGACAGATAAACACAAACAATACTAAGTTGAAACTTTGGATGATTAGTGAGAGATGTAGAGTGATACATTCAGAGTTATCACAGAGATTCACTCATTTGTCATTTATTCATTTAACAGATAAGAAACCTGGTATGGACCCTGACTCTGAGAACTCAGTCTTAGAGTAATTATAAATAGATTATAAATAAGCACATGCTATGGTAACATATAGGGAATGTGGTGGCAAGAATAGGAAAAAGCCATTTCATATTGGAAGAGTTAGGAAGGACTTAATAGTCACAGTCCTGTCTGAGGTAAGCTGGGAGACAGACAAGTTAGGAAGACATTCAAGGTGATGGAAACAATGTTATCAAAGGACATGGAATAGAGAAGGCTATGACATTTGAGCTTAACTGTCAGTGTGACCAAATATGAGACTCCCCAGGAGACACTCCTCCACTTGTATCTATGAGGGTGTTTTCAGTGGTATTTTACTGGGAAGAGAAGACATACTCTGAATATAGGTAGCAACAAACTATGGGCTGGGATCTCAAGTGGAATTTAAAAGAGAAAGAAGGGGAGCAGTATTGACCTCTTTCTGCTTCCTCACTGTAGACAAGATGTGGCCATCTGCTTTATCCTACTGATGTCATACACCCCCTGTCATGGCAGACAATACCCTCAACCCAAGAATCCATGTCCCACTTTCCTTCCCTAAGTTGTTTTTGACAAGGGGCTTTGCCCCAGCAAAAAGATAATTAATATAGAGAGGGAGGCATATTGGTAAAGTATTGTGGCATGAACTGAGAATGTTAGTACATGGCTAATATATAAGAAAAGGCCAAATAATCAGACACAAGCCACATAATAGGTAGTCTTGAATGGACAATTAAGGAGTCCACCAACATCAGCAAACTTCATTAAAGTCTACATTTTAGTTTTTCTCTTTAGCCTTCCCTTTCGAAATGCCAACAGTAACAGCTCATATACTAACAACACAATTAATGCACGGACTCAGGCTTAAGAGTTTATATATGTATAGTTAGAAGTTTAAAAATTAATCTTAATCTTAATTAAAAGTTCTTCACATAAATTTCTAATTAAAAACAATAATAATCTTTGTGTATGGTATTTTCTGTGTGTGTATTCTACTGTGTGTATGTGTGCATGTGGTGGCCAGAGATTGTCACCTGGATGTCTTTCTCAATCACTTTTCCACCTTGTATTTTGGACAGTATCTCTCAGTAAACCCGAAGCTTACTCTTTCGGCTAGACTGACTGGTCAATGAGTCATCATGATCTACCTGTCTCTGCTTTCCAGTGATTAAGTTAGAGATGTGCACCTCAATGTGGGACTTTCTGCATGGATATCACAATTATTTCCTAATGCAAGTACTTTATTCAGTGAGCCAGCTCTTCAGACCCTTCAGATTATTTTTGATTACATAGTAGTTAAGAGAATAGCACGAATCAGTAGGAACTAGTTATATTTATTATATTTGTCCAAAGGAGATGCTTGTTATCTGGAGAGTGGAGATTGGAGGTAGACCAGTTGTCTGTACTAGAAGAACTTTCCAGTTAAATTTATCATTCTGGAGAAGAGATAAGGAGACAGAGTCTTTTAAAAATTCTTTTCCAGAATTTAGAAGCTTGAATTCTTATTCTATTAAAATAGAGATAGATGGAGTTAGGATTGTATTCATATGTAATCATAATTTTAAGTTATAACATTCTCTAAAGCAGGTAGATTATCAAAACCATATAATAGTGAATATATTGCTAATTTTATAAGTGAAGACTCTAGATTATCTCTACTTAAAGAATGGTCAGGTCAGTGGCCTATGGCTAGTAGCATTAGCCTCACTGTGGGGCTTATTGGAAATGTAGAACCTTAGGCACCACCTTTTACCCAGAGAGTCAAAGTCTAAGTATTAACAAGTTTCCCATCTCTATGCAGTGATTCTGTAATCTTCAAAGTGAGAAAAACTTTGGGTCCCAGAAGAGCCAGGTCAGTGCAACTTGAAAGTTTCTTCTCTTTCCAAGATCACTTTTCTATCAATTCTAAACTATTGTGTCTAATATTAATATCAAAAATAGTTTTGGTTATGGACAATGTTTAAGTCCTCTGGGACTGATATTCCTACTCCTGGTGTGAGTTTTGGGTTAAATATGCTGATAATGCTTCAATAAGAATAGCACATGGGAAACCACACTGACAAACTTCACAATGGTCTTTCTAGAGAGAGAAAAGAAAATTTCTTATCCTAATGTGTTTCTGAACTAGTCTCTTGTTAATGTAAATTCTTATATTACAAAAAGCAACAACTCTATCTTAGCAAAATGCCTTATTGGACAAGATTTTCTGGACTTGTGAAATATTTCCTATTTTCATTATCAGATGTGGTTATTAATTAGTTTATTATTTCCAGAAACTTTTGTTGTGTGTATTTCCAGGAAATTTAAGGGGGTATGATAGAGTCAGTATTCTCAAGAGGCATCTAGGAGAAAAATAATCATGCTACAATTATTAGGTAATAAATTATAGCTTGTTAGTATTATAAAATTTTCTAATGGTCCCAACCTTATGTATTTTGTTTAGTGCATAGTTTCATAGGAAGGCATTGATTAGGTTTGTTTGTTTGTTTGAAGTATGCTATGGCACTAATACCATTTTAATTATAAACAAAGTGATTGGTGGATGTGGTTGTTTGAATATAACTGCCCCTCATAAACTTATGAGGAGTGACACTATTATGAGGTGTGGCCTTGTTGGAGGAAGTATTTCACTGTGGGAACAAGCTTTAAGATCTCCTATGTTCAAGTCATGCCTAGTGCAGACACTTCCTGTAACCTGCAGGTCCAGATGAAGGACTTTCAGCTCCTTCTCTAGCAGCATCATGTCTGCCTGCACACTACCGTGTCGCACCATGATGAAAATATAAGTCATTCCAATTACATATTTTTCTTTATAAAAGTTTTGAGGGCCATGGTGTCTTCGCAGCCATAAAACTCTGTCTAAGACTGGGAAAAGAAACCATACCTCAAAGGAAGGGGTAGCTTCGCTCGAGTCAGGAGGTGATAAACTCTCCCTTCATTGGCAAGTATACACTAAACCATCTGCCAGGGACAGAAACAGTAGGGTTAGAATGCTGAGGAGGGAGAATGTGGGGTTCTTCCTTCTTGCCTTGGCCTGTCGGAGAAAGGCTGTTGAACATATAGCGACACACGACACATGGTTAAGGAAGTTAGGGATTCTAGAAGAGAGTATATTAGAAGGCCTTATGTAGCACCAAGAAACACTTCCTGGGGGTTTTAATTTGTGAATTGAAACCTGAAGGGAGGAGAATGTTGCTTAGAGGAACATCCTAGGTATCAGGAGCAGTGAGAGCGAAGACTCTGGGGAAACAAAGAAACACATTCTTCTGGTCCTGGAAGTAAGATTCTCCCCACTCAGCATTCATCCACATGAGTTTTCTCCTGGTTTGGGAAACAGAGAGACAAGACAATGTAGGATTATGCCAGATTCAAAAGACTACTTACTAATTATTTAGCCACAGAGATTAGCCTCAGTTGTCGCATCTGCCCAAGGGGGATGCTTACCTTCTTATTTACTTCTGAGGCATTGTAAACAGTAAAGTGTTTAGAAAAGTTGTAGAAATTCTATCATATTGTTAGCACTTCCCTCTGTCCCTCACCTTGGGGAAACATCTGCAGGGTGAAGTGAGGTAAAGTGGATATGCTTTGGGCTTCCATGCAGAGGAATGGTGGCTAATTGAAAGACTTACATTTTTCATCTTAAGCACACAATAGCTTTTGGGAAAATGGCTGACTGTCCCCAGCTGCATCTAAATACCCAACCGGAAACGACAGACAAAGCACTGATTATGACAGAGTGGCATGGGGCTGTTAGAGAGGAGCTGCCAGATGCTGTTAACAAGTGGGAATAAACGTGAGGTTGGCAACTTGCCTGGAGAGAAGCTTCTTTGTAACTCACAGAAATCTGGTGGGCAGTGCAAAGCAGATAAGGCTCGGGTGGAGGGAGCCTCAAGGCTGGAGACGGGAGTCTTCCAATTACCACTCAGATGAGTCAGAGCATCATAGAGGCCTTAGAAGATGAGAGGTCGGTGGGAGGTGGTGGCAGGCAAGAGATGAAGCCAAGTTGAGTGTTAGCAGCTTAGCTTGAACCATGTCCTTCCACAAAAACATGTTGGTGTTCTATTCCTCATACTGATACCTTATTTGGAAATAGGATCTTTACAGGGCAATAAAGGTAAAAATAAGGTTGTTTGAGTTAGCTCTAATTCAATGATTGGCATTCTTATAAAAGGAAAAGATTTGGACTCAGGCATGCATAGAGACCATGTAGCTGAGTGATACATTTACAAGCCAAGGGTCACCAAGATCAGTGGCAAACACTGGAAGGATTCTGCCTTGTTGTTGTTAGAAGGATCTAGGCCCTACCCATACTTCAGTTCAGATCTTGTATACTCCAAGGCCACCCATGACATGACGCCCAAACCAGGGAATTGAACACAACTTGATTTCTTTTTACTGAGGAGCATTGGGCTGCTCAGACTCTTCTCATAAGACAAAGACACGATCTTTTTTGATTCAGATTGAAATGAGGTCCTCATCCTGTGTCAAGCCCTCACATACTTACAGCTCACTGGCTATGTGTGTCTGCATGGTACCCAGACTTATTTGATCCTGTAGAAAATGTGCCCCTGATGAGCAATAGGAGGTACTCCACAAAAAATCAGACTCTGCATAAATGCTAACATGGCTGCCCATAAACTGTGCAATCCAGAGCATATTACTCTTCCAGAACTCAGCTTTCATTTTGGCCAAATGGGAGGGATAACCCTTCTTTCTGGGTTGCTGCAGTGAATCATGGAGAATGCACATGTGGAAGAGATGCTGAAGCCTGTGACTGATGACTGTGAATTTGATTCTGCCCAGCAGATGTTTCCTTAAGCTACAGGCATTGTGGCTTGGGAATCAGACACCGTGGAAGGAATTCCCACACTTGAAGATGACGGGAATGGAGTAGGCAAAAACCTGCCATCAGGTTTCCACCCCCCTCTTGCCTGGACCAAGGAGCTGGTGGCTTCTTGTTTCCTCTAAGTTTCTCATGTAAATTTAACTCCAGAATTCTGCTATTCCCTGATAAGAATCTCTTCCCCATACTTTCTTTCTCTCTGGTCTCAGCCAAACTCACACCTGCCTCTTTATTACGGCTAACCCACATGTAAGTTAGAAAGAAAATTTGAGTTTTAAATGACTATTCAAAGAACTGAATTAATGATAGCTGATAACTTATGTTTTTTTTTTAAAGTATTTTATCATGTTTAAAATAGTTTGTTAACTTTAAAGAGGTTCTATTATATAGGTTGAATGTGAGAGTTATTTTTTTACTGGACTTGGGGAATAGTGACCCTTCCTAAGGACAGCGGTAAAAAGGACAGTATGTCAGTGATATGACATTATTATGTAGTCCAGGCAGTTCTCGAAGTTGCTGTGTAGCCAGGATGACACTGAATTTCTCATTCTCCTTCCTCTGCCTCTCAAGTGCTGATGTCACAGGTGTATGCCACCAGATCCTGCCTATATGGCCTAGCGCGTGGGGTCCAGGGCTTCCTCCATGCAAGCACTCTAACAGTAAGCTACAGCACCAGCTCTGAGATCTTACTTCTGAAAGACTGTCTCCACAGCAAGAAGGAGGCTTCGAACTCCCTTCTTTTCTTTACCCTCCTCTTCTCCCTCCTCCCTCTCCCCCGCCCCTCCTCTTTCTCCTTCTTCCAGGGCAGAAGCCTTCTTCATATCAGCCACATCAGTATTGGTTAGCTTACTCACTATCTCTGTCTGTTCTGCTTACTTCCTTCCATTCTAAGAATCATGTTTCACGACTTTTTTCTTTTAGTATGCCCATTTGAGCTTTCTTTGTGAACTTGAAACACAGCCTGTAAATAAAAGGCTTTCTTTCATTGTGGTTATCAAACAGCCATAGAAAAAAATTCTGGATTCAGCCCAGGTCCTCTGACTTCCTACCTTTTTTTTTGCCCACCTGGGACATCCTCTCATGACCATGACGTCCTCGCCAACCCCTACGGGTTTTCATGCTCATCACTTGAAACTGTCTCTACCACTCTACAACCTTTCTGAAGTATCTGGCACATTGTATGCTTCATATATTTGGCTCCCCCCTATAGACTTTGGGAACCTACAGGAGGCTGGACTAGTTCAAAGGTCCCAGAACATCATCGGACTTATTATAATTTAATCAATAAAGGAACAAATGGATAAAAAGAGATGAATGGTTGTGAAGATGTAAGTATAGAATATTGTAGCTTCTTTGCACTTGGTTTGCTTAAGACTGAATTTGCCCCCAAGGTTTGCAGCATCTTTAATGCTTATCACCTGTGGTATAGGAGTGCTCACAGGTAGTATGGACTAGACAGACAGATAAACAGAGAGGGAAAGGAGATGATTTGAAGTTTGAAGGGAGGCAAGAAAGAGGGATGGGGATAAAATGAAGGGAAGGAGAAAGAGGAAGTGAGTTTGAAAAACGGAGATTGGGAGATGACTAAATAAACATTTTCTAATAGCACGGAGCAACAGTCCATACCTTCCTCTTTATATTTCATGAGTGGAATCTCTGGAGAGCTGCACACGAGGGACATGTAACTCCATGTCTTGGTTCTATACATGACATGGGGCTTGCTGCCCGATTTGTGCTCGCTCTTGGGATCTGGGCAACTCTTTTTCACTTCCTGCCTCAGAAAAAACTATTTTTATTATTTTCACACAAATGAGCCTGCAGATCCTCTGAGTCCTGCATGTTGGGGCCAGAGAGCCAGCCATCTCCCTTGGACTCTCCTGATCCTCTCTGGGTGGGAAGATCAAGGGCAAGATACATTTATGCTATGATCTGAAAAGAGAGGTGACCAGTAACAAAGTTTTATAAATGTGATTCAAGGTCCTAAAGAGTGGTTCATATGAAATGTGTGTACTCACCTCTTGATATGCACAGGGCATTTGTTCTAGGGCCCCCCTCCCCTCAGGGATACTCAAAAGCAGATACTAAGCGCCCTATGCAAAATGGCATTTTGGGGCTGGAGAGGTAGCTCCGTGGTTTAAGAGAACTGTTTGCTTTCCCAGAGGACCTGGGTTCAATTCCCAGCACCCACATTGCAATTCATAACCATCTGTAACTCCAAGATCTGATACCCTTATACACACAGGCAAAACACCAAATGAAATAAAATGAAAATAAGTAAATTTGAAGAATGGCATACTATTTGCATACAACCTATACACACTCTCTCGTAGTCCTTAAATCATAATTATCACTTCTAAGACTGAATACAGTGGAAAGGTGGTGTCGGGTGTGAGAGTGTGTAGTTGAGGGAATAATGGTAAGAACATCTGAACATGGTCAGTACAGTGAGCTTTCTCCTTGAAACTTTCTGTCCATAGAGGGTTGGTTGATGAATATGGATCTCAAGTATAAGGTGGGCTGACTTAAGGAAAAGAGGTGTGGCCTTTCCCCAAGGCACAATTACACCTGAAGGCAATCCCCAGCTTTCACATATGAAAAGAATCCAAGGGAAACCCCAAGCTAGATTAATTTGGTTCTCAGTTCCCAAAGGAATTTTGTTTCCCTAAGGGAGACTGGGACAATGTCTTAGGGCTAAAACTGTGTACACCATGGAGAATGTTAGCCAGCTCACTTACCTCCACGGATCTCAATCTTCTTATCTGTATAGGTCTAATTATACCATCGTACATCGTCACGGAGTGATGAAGATCTAAGTTCATATAAATTTTAAAATGTTAAGCAAATGCTAAGGTTTGATGGTCATTGTTATGAACAGAGCACAAGCCATCTATCTCAGCACAGAAGAAGCCTGCAGAGTGACCTGGAGAATTAATGGGACCAGTGACATTTATCCTCAGGCATCGATCTTTTCACAATCATCTGTCTCGGAGTCTTTGGGTGAGATCATAAAGGAGTAGGCAGGTAGGGAAGTTGAAATTATTTTGTGTCCTTGGTTTGAACATTTCTGCCTGGCATTTGTGGGGGTTGCTAAGGGATGTGACCTGAATGGGAGTTTCTGCCTTAGGATGAGGCAATGTTGCCATCCAACATGTCCAGTGTTTGTTCATCAATCCCTCCCTCCCCCCCATCCCCATTATAGTAATCCTATTCATCTTTCCAGTTCATTTATCGGATTCATTGAGGTAGGGATTTTTTCCAGGAACTTACTGAGATGGAAGATGCATTCTGTTTCCTTACCGTAGGTTATGCTTTTCCCTTATTTCCAGATGCTGTACTGGGGGCCTGTGGGGTATTTCTCAGTGACAGAGCCTATGAACTTTCACAAGGCTCTGAGTTCAATCTCTAGCGCTGCAACCACGTAAGGAGGGAGGAAGAAGAGGAGGAAGAGGAAGTGAAGAAGAAAACTACCAAGAAGGAAGTATTGTTGTAAGTTTAATTATGGCTCGAGGGCCCAGGAAATCTTACCTTCTTTCTTCTGTGATGTCTTGATGTCTAAGACAATGGAAGGAAGGGTATCATGTCGTTGGTGTGGGATTTGAGTCCAAGTACCAAAGCGGATTACTAGCATTAGCAAGTTGGACACTGCAAAACTTTTGGGTAATCTAGGTCAATTCTCTGGACTTAAGTGCAGCCTGATTTATCCATGATCATTAAGCCAGTGCAAACATTAGCAGGGCTAGCTATCTGAGCGACATATTTGGGGCCTGAGAAGCAAGAACAGAAGGGAGGCTCTTCCTGGAGTCAGTCATCTGTTCTAGGCATCTGCCCCCATGCTGTTCTTAGTGGCCCTGGAGTTGGGTACCCCCCCCCCCCCAGAGAAGGGAGGATGGGCCAAAAGTGAGAGATAATTGGGACCTAGATGCATGTCTTGACTCTCTGGCTTTCCGAAGGGAGAATTCAAACCATTTCCTGCAGGTTCATTGCCACCTTCAGCCCAGGAGACCTACTCCTTCCTCTCCAACCCTTCCTGAGGTATAAAAATAAGTTCCTATTTAGAACAAAAATAGGTGTAACAAATGACTCAGCTAACTGATAAATATGATAAACATGATAAAAACTCAGCAAAATCAGATGATTTTATTAGTTTCTTGGCATGTCTCTAATATTTCCTCCATAATCCATGGCTGCATACTGTCATGCCTCTTCATCTGACAATGAATCTATGATATAATTTTCCACATAGGGCAGGATAATTCTGCCTTTCTTCGAGCATGATTGATTGAAATATAGTTATTATTGATGCTTGAGGACAGTTTATTTCAGCTTCGCTACTCCTTGCAAAGTGATAATATGCACAGTTTTGGACTGTTTTCCAATTTAGAGAATCATCTATCATTTTTTTTTTTTCTCACGTTGGATCTTTTCCAATTTCAGGGCATTCAAAACCTCTTATGTGGTTGTTAATCTTTTAAAAAATATTTATTTTTATTGTGATCGATTCTGTAATCATAAAATTGCCTCTTTAAGGTGTACAATTCATAGAGTTGCACAACTAAATGTCACTATCTAACTCCAGAACATTTTTATTGCTCAAGAGAGGAACCCAGTACTCACTAGCAGCCACTTTCCATTTCTCTGTCCCTCTACTATCTCTAAACTACAATTCTTCTTTCAAATTCTGGACTTAATGTAAATGAAGTCTGTTTTAGTGATCTTTGATGACTAAAATAACTAATGAAAGCATCTTAAAGAAGGAAGGGAGGAGGTTTGCTCTGGCTTTTGGTTTGGGTATATAGCCCACCATGGCAGGAAGGAATGGCTTCACTAGGGTGGCTGGCTGGCTCCACCTAGCTTTTAGTGTAGTTTCATACAGTTTAGCTTTTTAGCTAACTATCAGACACACTTACCACTCTGGGGAATTTTAGGATCCATATCATCACCAAGTAAAGCACTGCCATCTGCTGCTCATGAACTCCATTTAAGTAGTTGGCAGCAGGTCCTCTTAAAACACTCATAAGTGTTTTGCCTCTAAGGCTGAATCAGGAAGGCTCTCTTTAAAAAGCCAAGCCTCTGCTTGCCTCCAGACAAGAGAACTTTCCCAAGATAACGCTGCTGCTAGCAGTCTTTGACTCTGTTTCCTTCTTGTCTATATAAACAGGAAGCTTAATACATCATTTACAGCTTGTTGCTTACATCCAGGTTCCTGTGAGGAACTGTCCATGTTGTAGCTTAAGCTGCACTCCAAAAGCCTGCCATTCTGTAGCTCAAGCCCACACGCCTTACCAGGGTGTCTCTGAATCACAGCCTGTGTGAGAGTACAACTCAGAAGCTGTTTTTGGCTTTGATTATGTACTGTAGAACCCTTCTTAATCTTTCTCTGGTTTTATGTGGGTGCATATGCCCCCTGTTGGTGTGCCATTTGTAATAAGAAATTTCTGACCCATCCAGCCTGTGGTCCAGACCTGCATATCCACAGCAGATCTGCAGTCCCACAGAAACACACAGACGCTTATATTAAATTATGCCAATTGACCTGGGGACCAGGCATACAACTTGCCAACTCTTTACCCTTAAACTAACCCATGATTCTTATCCTGTTCAGCCATGCAGCTTGGTACCTTTTCTCAGGGCAGCATTTCAACTTCTTTCCTCTGCATCTGCTGGTGTCTCATCTGGTGTCTCTACTCTGCTCTTCCTGTTCCTAGAGTTTTCTTATTCTGGTAGCCCTGCCCACACTTCCTGTCTGCCTTCTGGCCAATCAGCTTTTTATTAAACCAATAGGCGGGACAAATATTAACAACGTACCAGAACATATTCCCATAGCAAACAAAACTTTGCAAGAGTTAACTTGATAGAAAAATAATTAATTTTCTTTCTTTTTAAGGAAAAGAATGTCTGAGTCATTAGAAGGACAGAAGTGGAGTATTTAAGTACTTGGAAATCTGGTCTATCTAGCTATTCAACATTTATCATCTATGTATGTATGCATAGCATCTGTCTGTCTGTCTGGCTGTCATCTGTCTATCATCTATTAATCTATCAATCTATTACTATTTATTTACTTACCCATGAAAGCATTTCTTCCCTCTCTTTCTGTTTCTCTGTTTTTCAAATGAATCATTCTAATCTATTATCTATCATATTTATTTCTTCTCCCTTAGGCAGGATTTTTGTTCTCCTATTGATTCATTCAACTAAGTAACTCATCTACCCACTCACAAATGTTTATAGACATGGTATACCAGAGAGTATTCACAGAGATGGAATAAGAGGTAAAGAAGAACCATAGGACATGTACTTGGAACAGAATATGAGAAATTCAGAAACAGAACAACAAAAAATTTCATAGAATGGTCTAGAAATGAGGCGATATTTTAGTTTGGAGGATGGTTAGAATTAAATGATAGAAAAGTAGAGGAGATAGTACTAGATAGGGGAAATTCTGGTTTTCAGATGTTAAGGCATCTTTAAGGAGGCTGGAGTAGATGATGTGAGACAGAAATTCCTGGGAGATGAAGTTGGATTAGCAAAGCCTTGAGTTCTGTGGTAAAATACATGGATTTCCCCCTAAACTCTTGGTAGTAGTTTAAGCATATGAGTGACTACATTTTAAAAAGCTCTCTCTGATATCAGGTGTGGAGGAGGATGAGTTGGTTGGGGAAAAGACAGGGATAATGATTAAGACTCTTTAATCATTAAGCTTCCGATCAATAAGTAATTCACTTGTGTTCCATAAGGCTTTAGTCAGATAATCTAGGCCATGACCCCAGTTAGACATCATGTAAAACACAGGGGGATGAACTACCCTTTGTTATTCTGCCTGGTGGTGTTTAGCGTTGTCCATTTCTTTTCCACTGTAATTAAAGATCCTGAATCATGGACATTTGATCTAGGGCTTCTAGGGCTTCTAACCTCATCATACAAGCTATCAAATACTTGAAACACATGTCCCTGGGATGACCTATTACTATGTGACTTGATTTGATACGTTGTCAGAGATAGAAAGAGGCCACACAATAAATAGGTCCTTAAAAATAAAAGTCACACTCCATTTTGTTTGAGCCCTACAAGAGAAGTATAATCACATTCACTGAGACTCAGAGGTAAGAGGAGAGCATTGCTTACTTGCCAATTACTCTGCATGGGTAACTGGGTTCCTTAGGGGGAAACTGGGGGCTGGTGAAAACTCACAGAGTAAACCAGGTCTTTTCTCAAAGGAACCTAGAGAGGAACCTAGCTCCCTTTCATTCAAGAAGGCCTAGATCTGTAAACTAAGCCTGGGAATTGACTTAGGGGTCCCATGATTCTCTATTTCTATGCTTGCTGGAGTGGAAGAATTTCCTTCTTACACCGATGAAGCAGCAATTTAGTAGATATCTCCTCTATAGCCACATGTCTACATAAGTCAGGCCATTATAATGGCTGCTCTGCCCATACTGCTCATTACTATAATTATACCCACCTTACTCTCCCTTGGTACCCAAGTACTACCATGGCACCTACTTCTCCTCCATCCCAACTGCACTTAAATTTTCTAATGGAATCACCCAAAGTTCTGGCTCATAAAGAGCAACCACAGAATACTTTGGGGATACTAGCAGTCTACTTATGATCTCTGTTGGCTTATCTATCTATGATTTATCTGTCCATCATCTATCTGTCTGTCTATTTATCCATTTATTAATCATTTATCTATCATGCCTATAATTTATCTATGCATTTATTTTCTATAATTTATTTTTAATCAATCTATCTACAATCTATTATGTATCTATATCTCAGTCTATGCATCTATCTATCTATTGTTTGTACCATTTATCTCTCTTCTTCACAAAAAATAATTTTCCCCCAACTACGTCCCCTCAAAGTTTATTGGGCTTGGTCCCCAATATTGATAATATTGATAGGAAATAGTGGACCCTTTAGGAGGAGAGGCCTAGTTGGAGAAAGTATATCCTTATGGGTGTGACCTTGAAAGTATGGTGGTCTCAGGATCTTCTCTTTCTGTTCTTCAACTTCCATGTGGTGAGCAGTTTTCTCCACCATATACTTCTGTTGTGACACTTTGCCTCATCATGTGTCCCAAAGAGTTGCACCAAGTGACCATGTGTTGAAAACCCCAAAACTGTGAAGGTAAACAAGCTTTTCTTACTTTTAACCATATTTTCCTTGGGTACTTTGGGACAGCAACGGAGATCCGCCTAATATAGCATGTGTTTGTGAAATATATATTTTCTGGACCCTCCCAATGTGAGCAAGTTGGTTGTAAATAGTTTTCCTCACCACCCCCCACCAGAGGAGTTGATGTATGTGGAGGAAATTGATGGTAGAGAAAATCTATTTACTGGTGAAATCTGCTGTGTGAGTTGGGTCTGTGAGAGGACCCTAATGGGACCTGGTCAACACAGAGTACAGTGTTCAGCAGTTTTTCTGACTCCAGGTGCTGTGGCTTTTCCTGTGTCTCTCATCCATAAGTCATCAGACTATATTCACAATCGCTGGTTTAGTTGAAAGCCTAGGTTAGTATTTGTGTTCCCAAGCTGAAGAATACTGTTTATCTTTCAAATAAGAACATCATTAGTGGTCTTTGGTAAATCAAGCCAAGCTGATCCTCAGAAAATGGATCTCAGAAGTGATCTTCTTTTGTGGGTCTTAGTCCAAAATACAATCAATCACTTCACTTAAAGCTTTTTTATTTATTTATTTATTTTAAAAAGCGTTACCTGTATTTTCTATAGTTAGCAAGCCATTCCATTGTTAGCAAGCCATGCTCCTGTGGACCAGCATGCCTACTGGGCACAGGTCAGTCAGGGCAGTCTGGCTGCTTCCTCTAGGCAGGGACTCCCGTTTTCTATCATTTTCCTTCTAGCCCTCACTCTAGGCCTCTGGCCTCAGCAAGTGCTCCATTCAGGCTAGGTTATTCGAATAGCTGACACTTTCCCAAGAGCCCTCAGAGAGTGAGCAGCCAGGGTAGCAGCTGGGATGGTGAAGCCCTTGTCTCAGCATCGTGGCTTGAGAAGCTCCTGATGCTCACAGCCGCTCTGCAGCCAGAGGAGCTGAATGGGAGTCAGCTCCCAGGGAGGAAGTGAGAGTGTCTGCACAGGTGCTCACTGGTTGCTTTCTTTTTTCCTGGAAGACGTGTGTGGCTTTCCAAGAATCCGCACCTTGCTTGTGCTTGGCAGGAAGTTATTTTCCCTGAATTTTGGAGAATTGTGGGTGCCAGACCCATGCTACCACCACATTTAGGTCTGAGCAGCTGCGTGAGCCTTTCTTCACCTTGGTAATGTTGCATTTTAAGCATGGTGTTAGATCATTTTGCTGAAAACTTAATATAAATATATAAATTAAGCATTGCTTTGACCCAGTTCCTTACCTCATTATCTAAAACGGCTGATAATTGTGTCCACTTTGCAGATGAAAAAACAAAGGCTGAGATGACTAGCCTTGAACTCACAGAGATTCCTTGCCTCTGCCTTCTGAGGTTGGGATTAAAGGTGTGTGCCAGCATGGCCTGACCTGACTAGGCTCTTTATATATGTGCCAGACTTTTTAACACTCAGTGCCCTAGCATTATCTTTAATCTCTCAGGTTACAGGCATAATTATTATAGTAAAATTATTCATGAGGGCAGTAAACAATACGAGAAGCTTATTTAAAGTCATAGTGATAATGTGTGATTGCCTTGGACAGTCCCTTAACCAAGACTAGCTCAGTTCTGTAACCCTGATGCTGTCGGATTTCTCAGAGAGGGTCTGACAGAATAAGTTAGGTATTTGTAGGCCTTAGGTATATAGTTGGATTTTCTCCCTCAGGACACAGATGAATTGCCTAAAATGAGTCGTGATTTATTTCCATCTTGAAAACCCATCTACAGACTTAAAGTATACCAGGCTGAGCACTAAATGACATTTCAGCACTCTTTGGGGAATATAACCTGAGGTATCTATTAAAATAGACAACACTGTTGTTTTTGGGATTTAACTGTCTCCCTTTGGGAAATTCTCCTATTGAAAGACTCGGGGCTAGGGATGTTAGGTACATGCACAATTATAGAGGTGAGGAGGTAGCAGGCATAGTGGAACATACCTGTAATCACTGTCTTCCGGAGACTGGAGCACTACAGGCCAGCCTGGGATACTAGCAAGACCTCGTGGACAAGGTGATTGCTGTGGGGGTCTGAGTTTGGGTTGACTGTGACCAACATGTATCTGTGATCCCACAGTTGGGAGGGTAGTGGGTGGAGGCACGGAGATCCCTGGAGCTCGGTCACTAGCCAGCCTAGTGAAAATGATGAGCTCCAGGCTCAGCTCACTGTGACTAAAAGATAAGGGGGCGGGGCAGGGGGGAGATAGAGGAAGACACCTGGTGTTGACCTATGGCCTCTACACATGTAGGCAACTGAACTTGTATACACAGTCTCTCTCTCTCTCTCTCTCTCTCTCTCTCTCTCTCTCTCTCTCTCTCTCTCTCACACACACACACACACACACACACACACACACAGACACACACACACACACTACATATACACACACCAACCAATCAACTAACCAAACAAATCCAAACCATAAACCAACTGGGAAGAGTTTGATAGTCTATCACTGGTGTGTGTGTGTGTTGGATACAAATAAATTGATAGCTTGTAGTTTGTCTTTTCAGTGAAATAGCAGGCAGCTTTATTTTGTGACCTAGAGCAAGGCTGTATTGACAGAAGCAAAGTGTGGACATCAAGCCTACATCAAAACAACCACAGCAGCTGTAGAGGTTTCTAAGAGGCTTGGAGACCAGCCTGGCCTCAGCCAGTACAAACTGGTGACATCTAATGCCTTAAGACATGTGCTCCTAAATCCACATAAGGCAATCTAGGGTCTGTCTGGGGCCTTGACCAGAGCAGAGTCCAGATACAACATTCCTAGACCAGTGGGAGTCACACAGATACCAACAAATGGAAGCCCTTTCCCTGGCTTGCAGGGAGGGGGCAGAGTCTGGGAATAAAGGTATTAAGGTTTTCTCCTCCATAATAAAATTGGCCTTGCTTGCTTCCGTTGACCCTGGAGGTTGTGTTGCTGCTCTCCACGACATCTTTCCCCTCCCCAAAGGGGAAAAAGTAGCACTCTGAGCATAGAGGCAACCCCAACACCTGCCCCCGAACCAGGCTCACCCCAACAAGCAGTGACAAGACCCAGAAGATAGCACGGCAATTGAGCACTTGCTTTGCATATACAAGGTCCTGGGTTCAACTAACAGATGTTATAGAAGAGGCAGTCTGAGTGTGAGAAGCGGGCAGAGGATTGTGGGAAGATGCCCACCGTATCAGTAAGATCCTTTGTTGCAGTAGGTAAGGATAAGAGGGGAAGGTTGAACCTGAGGAACATTTTTCCTTTCCTGTCTTGATTTGCAGTAGGGAAGCCGTGGGATTTCTGAAGCTTTAAGAAAAAAAAAACAACTTAGAAATTGAAGTATTACTTCCCTGGTGAATGCCCTGCTCAAAATGAGCAGGCACAGTCAAGTGTTAACCACGCGGTTTGATCAGTTTTGACAAATGCTTTCGTCCATGTAACACATATGCTTCTGAAGACATAGGACAGACACTCTGTCACCCAGGAAGGGTGGCTCGTGCTCCCTCCCAAGCAAGCCCTGTCATCCCCTCTGTTGGAAACAACAGCTGCTCTCTTTTCTTTCAACTTGAGTCTGAATGTTGAATTCTAGAGCTTCTTATGTTCGGAGTCATTGAGAGAGACTTGATCACAGATCTGTGAGATTTATCCAGATGGTTTGAGGTTCAGTCCTGAGTAGCACTCCATTATGTGCACCCACCACTCTCTAGTCTCCTAGTGGACATTTGAGCTATTTCACCCTCTGGCTTTTATGAGTAATCTCTCTCTCTCTTTCTTTCTCTCTCTCTCTTCTCTGTGTGTGTGTCAGAGGATTAGGATGGCCTTCAGAAGTCATTTTTCTCTAAAGTGTAGCATTTTGGAATTGAACTTGAATCTTCAAGTTTAGCAACAAACACCTTTACCAATCTAATCATCACGCGTCCAGTTTTGGAGGGGGGTTATTTCTGTTTGATCTTAAGTGGTACATATTTGTGAGCACAGTGGCTGCTTCTAGGCAATAACACACTGTGTAATAATACATTTACAACCTGTACACATAATCAAGGTAGGTAGCATATCCGTCACCTCCCCCAGTTACATTTTGTGTGCTAACTCAAAGTTCTCTCTGGTGGCTGTTTTGAAATACCCACTGTAACACAGCTACTACAGTGACCTCATTGTGTGGTAGGATGAGAGAACTCACCTGCTCTCTCTGTTATGACTGTCCCCACCTGCTTCTAGACACCCCCGCCCCCGTCATTCCCTTTCAGAGCCTCTGATGCCCACTGTTCTAGAATCTCCTTCATTCTAATAGATCTTTAGGCTGCATGTGAGTGAATCCACATATGGCTGACTTGTATTTCTGTGTATGGTCTGTTCACCTCCAAGATGCTCTTAAGTAGATGACATGTTAAGAATTCTCTTGGTGCCGAGTAGTAGTGGTGCGTATCTTTAATCTCAGCACTTCAGAGGCAGAGGCAGGCAGATCTCCAGGTTGAGGCCAGCCTCGTCTACACAGTGAGTTAGTTACAGGACAGACAGGGCTACACAGAGAAACTGTGTCTCAAAAAATCATCACAAAACAGACAAACAAAAAAAAAAAAAAAAGAATTTTCTTTGAATCAAAAATAGGGTTGGGACTGAAGGGTGGTTCAGTGATCAATTGATTAATTAGATCTGGGTTTGACCTCTATTACCCAGAAAAACCTTCCAGAAACAAATTTCCCTGACAAAGCATTTATAAAATGTGGTTGATATACATGAATGAACATCATTCAGCCAATTAAAATCTAAACCCTAGTATTTGCACCTGGAGGACAATTTGTTCTATCCCCTATCAAACCCACCCTCTACTCTTGCCTCTGATAAGCATTTGCCTACTTTCTGTTTCTTTTCCCCTTGTCCTCATCCCCATCCTCACCTCTTCCTCTTCTCACCTCTTTTTCTTCGAGAAAGTGATGTGGGAATGCCTTTCTGTATGCTGTGAATATCAATCTTTATATAAAGGAGCTGTTTTGGCTCATGACAGGCACCATAGAAGAAGTAGGTGAGAGAATCAGAATAGGTAGGCAAGGAAGGGCGGAGTCAGAGACAGAGTGAGACCGACGCCCAAAGGAGCGACATGCAAGGAACACAGGTGAGCCACGGGCCACGTGGCAGACAGATTAATGGAAATGGGTTGAGTTAAGATAAAAGAGCAAGCTAGCAAGGTGCCTAAACCATAAAACCTTATTGTAACAAGAAAGAGCCACATGTAGCCCAGGCTAGCCTTCAACTATCTGTGTAGCTAAAGATGACCTTGAACTTCTGGTCCTCCTAACTCTGCCTTCCATTTGTGAAGTTAAAAGCCCAGTTCATGTCAGGCAAGAACTCTACCAACTGAACTATATCCTTAGCCTGACTTTCTTTTTCCAAAATAATATCTTTAAAAAAGATTTTTTTTTTCCACTTCTAGGGGCTGGAGAGATGGCTCAGAGGTTAAGAGTGTTTACTGCTCTTCCAGAGGACCTGTTTACTTTTGGTTTCAGCACCAACATCAGGCAGATATAATGTCCTTTTATGGTTGTTGAGTGTACATCACTAATATGCTATACTTCTCCTATAAAAATAAATTTTAAAAAGCAATCTTTAAAATTGTAGCAACTCTTTCTCTGTCCTGTCAGATGGCTCCCAAATAATGACGTGGACACTTATTATTAATTATGGAAGCTTTGCCTTAGCTGTTTTCAACTAGCTCTTATGACTTAAATTAACCCATTTCTATTAATTCATGTTCTACCACATACTGTCCATCCTGCATCCTCCACCCCTTCCTCTCTTGCAAAGTTTAGGCATGACGGTACATGCATGTAACCCGAGCAGTTAGGAGATGCAAGCAAGAGAAACAGGGGTCAAGGCCATTCGCAGATACATTGAATTTGTTGCCAGTGAAGGTTATGTGGCATCCAGTCTCTAAACACAGAGATAAAGACAAATAAAAGAAAGATAGATAAGATAGATAAGAGAGAGAGGAAGAAGGATTCACATTGGCAAGGACATGGACTCTATTTGCATATGACATATTTTTTCCATTTAGAAATTCTAAAATACACAAGAGAAAATTAAAACAAATAATTAAGCAAGAGTCACCGATAAAGAATATGCCAACATAAATTATACTTCTATACACAAACAATAAGCAACATAAAAATTTAAAATTCCATTTATAAATTCAGGAAATAAAATGAGAATAAATTGAACAAAGCAGTATAAGTCAATACAATAAAATATTTTTGTTTGTTTGATGTAGCCGGTTCAGGCACTTTTAAGCAAGACCTAGGTGTGGCTTTAAAGTTTTAAGGACCCCTGTAGGGGGTGTGGTCAGCCCCCTTTGAAGACTCCATATGGAAGTTCTTTGATGCCCATCGTTCTTTTTTGAAGTAACGTGATGCTTCCAGAAGCAGATGTGTCCCACTGTCATGAAAAGCCTTATGTTATTAAAAGCTTTTACATGTCACATTCTGTAAGTCTTTGAAATGTTTGGAGACCATCTTTCTATTTAAAATATATCTCATTTTAACCTTGAAAATATACTTAACAGTACTATAAGTTTGATTATTATAGATGACTAACTCCTAGCCTGTATTTCTTAATTATGCATTGCATTTTTAAATGAGTTGCATAGGTACAATGTCTTAAACAGAAGTAGATACACATATGCAGTATTTTATGACAAATATACTAAATCCATACCAATGTAAAGTATTTGAGACTAGTAGTTTTTTTAGTTTAAAAGAAGATTCAATAATCTACCCTTTTATTGTATTGTTACTATATCCCCCCCCCCTTTTCAGAATGAGATTCCTGAATCTAATCTCCTTTGTTCACTTTCCTTCATGACTATGACCACCAACAACCTGCAACCACCCCCCTAAATGATGATAAACATCTATAATCCATTGAATGACCAAAAACCACCCACCTGACCTCTTGGGAATGTGGGCATTATGTTCTCTAGACTGCTTCCTGTTTCCTGGGGGTGATGACATCTTTAGGGAATCCTGAGAAATTTGGGATAATAGTCAAGTCCTGGGAAAGCTAGCTGTATCATTTGTTGTCCAGTCTCTGTGTAATGGAGAGTGGAGAACTTATTTGAAGTGCTGGCTGGAGTAATCTGTGAGGCTGAACTATCTCAGCTAGCCACTTGGAAGTTGTCCTGGATATAGATTTTTTGAAGAAACTGCAACAGAGGCATTCTGAGAGGCTGAATCACCTGGACTACTTGTCTTCATTGGTGTCTGGTTCTTTTTATTTCTTTCTGAGAACACATAATTACTTTTAATTCATTTTACATACCAACCACGGATCCCCCTCTCATTCCCCTCACTTACCCCAAGCCGCCCCTCCCCATCACCCCATTTCCTCCTCCTAAAAGGTAAGGCCTCCCATAGGGAGTCAGCAAAGCCTGGTACATTCAGTTGAGCCTGGTCCAAGGCCCTCCTCCTGCATCAAGGCTGTGTAAAGCGTCCCTCTATTGGTAATGGTCTCCAAAAAAACCAGCCCATGCCCAGGGATAGATCCTGATCCTACTGCCAGGGCCCCATAGACAGACCAAGCTACATAACTGTTTCCCATATGCAGAAGGTCTCATCCAGTCCCATACAGGCTCCACAGCTGTTGGTCTAAAGTTCATAAGTTCCCACTAGCTTGGTTCCATTGTCTCTGTAGATTTCCCCATCATGATCCTGATCACCCTTGCTAAAATAATCCTTTTTCCCTCTCTTTAACTGAACTCCCAGAGCTAAGCCTGGTGCTCGGCTGTGGATTTCTACATCTGCTTCCATCACTTACTAGATGAAGGCTCTATGATGACAGGGTATTAACCAATCTGATTACCAGGGGAGGCTAGTTCAGGCACCCTCTCCACTCTTGCTGGTAGTTTAAGCTGGAATCATCCTTGAAGAGCACATAAACTTTTAAAGGTAACTTTTATATCTGCATTAATACAAGTATGGAATGTACAGTGTGTAAAAATCTATCAGTTAATGATGGCTTTGCTGTTGTTGTTGATATACGTTTGAGGATGTCAAGGCATCTGTCAACTTTATAAGTTTCTTTGGATCGTATAGTATAATAAGATGTGAGGGCTCTGTTACCAACAAGAATTATAATGTCTCATCCAGTCTCAGAGCTGTTCCCATGAGGGATCAGCATACATGTACCTGTCCTATCGTCTTTCCTGTCTTCCTCCCTCATGTCTGTAGCCAAGATTCTCAGGAGGTCTCCCTAGTCAAATCTGATCTTTATTAATTTGGAAGAGAACATAACTTTTTGTTTCTTGTGGAAACAAAGGCATAACCTCTCCCCCAACACAACATGTTTTTTAGCTTTCAGTTTTGAAGTTAAGACATTCTTAAAATATATAGGTTAGTTTAATTTAGTGTTTCCAGAATCCAGTGTCTCTCAGCAACAATTACTTTTGTCCATTAGCATTTAAAAAAATCAAAGTTAACAAAACATCAGACAGGAGCTAGACACCTGTGTATTTCCCATCTTTACATAGCCTATTCTTTGTATATTTTTTCTTTCTTTAAGGATTTTACTTTATCATTTAAGCTATTTATTCTTTTTATGACTACCTATATTCATTTTATTTTCTTTCTTTAGTATCTAAGTTTTTCTTTTTAAACATACTGTACCTTTTTAGACATTTTCTGTGTCTAGACCTGGCTATACTAAGTGCCTATAGTGGTCTCTGAGCACATGAGACAAATTCTAAACTGTTAGGTGGCAGCTAGGCCCTCTGCCTCTCTGCCCTCCTTGGATCCTTGAGTGCCACAGCTTTGGGAAGTTGCTGGGCTCACTTTCCAGAGTCCCTGTCAGTGGAAGCTCTCAGAGAGGTCCAGATGATGACTGTGGTGGCGACGGCTGGTGTGTGACCTCTTCGTCAGTATACTTGAAGTGTAAAAATACTTAAGAAAAGTGACCTTTACAACTTTTTTCACATTGAGTGATAATTATTGTCTTTTGGGTTGACTTGCTTTAGTTACTGTCCTTCAGGTGTATTCACATCCTGGGTTATGAATGAGATCCATGTCAAGTAATAAGCATGGTTTACCCATGTGTCTGCAAATGACAGCATCGCCTTCTCTTCAGAGAATTTTTATTTTTTAGATATTGAGTGTACTATAAAAACAACCTGTAAAAAGAAGAGTTTATTTTGTCTCTTGGTTTTAGGATGCGGTTCATCACCGGAGGGCAGGCTGATGGCAGGAACAGAAAGTGCCTCGTCATATTGTGCCTACAGTCAGGAAACAGAGATCAGTGCTGGTGTTCACTGAACCTTCATTATATTGAGTCCCAAACCCCAGCCCATGGGACTGTGCCTCCTTCTACCTTTCCCAAAATACCCTTCCAACATACCTAGAGGTTTTCCCATGATGATTCTAAATTCAGCCAAGTTGGCAGCAAAGGCTATTTATCCCACAGAGCATCTAAGCCAGGGCCTTACAGAGATCTAGCCAGGGCCTCACTCCGAGGTAAGCAGTCCAGTTGCTGAGGCACTCCATCCCTGGCTTTCCTTCCTTATAAGGGCAGAATAGTATTTCAGTGTACATGCAACCATGTTTTCTTTCCTTATTTATAGGGGGATTGTGTTGCTTCATTGTAAATAATTGTCCCACCCACTGGTTTAATAAAAAGCACTGATTGGCCAAAGGCAGGCAGGAAGTGTGGGCGGGGCTACCAGACTAAGAAAACTCTGAGAACAGGAAGCACAGAGCAGAACGCCAGAGAGAAGCCGGAAGAAGCAAAGGACAACTATGCTGCTCTAAGAAAAGGTACCGAGCCGCATGGCTGAACAAGAGACATGAGTTAGATGAAGGGTAGAGAGCTAGCAAGTTATATGCCTGGGCCTGAGGCCGATCAGCCAAAAACTATTGAAAGCATCTGTATATCTCTGTGGGACTGTGGGACTGCGGGTCTGTAGGTCTGTGGGTCTGTGGGCCTAGACCTTGAGGTTAGGCCTGAAAGTATGGAACAGAAACCTAATACTATAAATGATGAGACAGTTGATTATAAATACTGTTGGTTTAATTCACCCTACTACACTTATTCATCTGTTGGTGGGCGCTTAGTTTAATTCCATATCCTAACTGAGCAAAGCCGCAGTGACTTTGAGAGGGGCTGACAGAGTTCTTCAGCAAACTGATCTCGTACTGTTTGCATAGACACCTGGAAAGCAGACCTCTGTTTTTCACAGCTGTTCTATTTTCATTTTGTGGACAAACCCTTATATTGTTTCCCATAAAGGCTCTATTAATGCACAGTTCTGACTATAGAGTTCAAGAGCTCCCCCTTCTCTTCATCCTTGCTTGTTTTTTCGGTAATTGCCAGTCTAACAGTGGTGAAGTGATATCTCACTGTGGTCAAGCTTGTGTGGGAAGCGAGCTCTTTGAGTACCATGCTCTGGAAGCTGGTGGCCTCTGCTCCTACAGGGGCACTATGCAAAACATGAATTCCTCTTGGTGATTATTATTTTGCTTCCTCCTCAACCACACCTTTGAGGCTCCTGGTAAATTATTTTGAGGAATTAAAAATCTAGGCAGATGGGAATCACCATTTTGATCACTGGGAATGGTTCCCTCGAATTCTCAATTTAGATTTTTGGGCACTGAGAGTAGAAACAGCTTTTAGAGAAAACCCACACTGGGCCGCTGATGTCTAAAGATGGTGATGGATACAGGCTTTGGAAACAGTTTTATGAGTTCAGCAGAACTCTTTCCACCCACTCTTGGTAGAGTTAGAATAAAAAAAAAAAATCAAAAACAAAAACCTATCTCAATACAGGCTTGATTTGGGAATCCCAGCACTGTGAAGGGAGGGAGCCAAATATAGCCTGGTGACTTCATGCTGCAGAAATAGAAACAGAGATGAGAGATGGTGCTATACCTACCCTCCATTGCAGTGGGCTCTGGTGGGGTTTTGCCAGAAATCTTAAATTGAGGGTTTTAGGGAAATCCAAACTGCAGTGTGACTACATGACATTCTGCCTATTTGAAGAGATGGCTGCAGTGTCTTGGTGAGCTTTCTGGATAAAGGCAGTCTTAGAACTGCCACATGCCCAAATTATGGCGAAAGCCAGGTGGATAGAGGGAATGCTTTCAACACTGGCCCGTGAACATAATTCAATGGCTGAATCGGTAATTTCCTAAATGTGGACACCTCATGCATGTCTAGTCCTTCCTTTCCCAATTAAAACACATCACAGGAGAGAAGAAAACAAACAACACAACAAAACTGGAGGAATATTTCAAAACACAGTCTTCAGAACTTAGCCTTGAAAGCCAGGCATGTAGTATGTGCCTGTAATTCTAATTTTCAGGAGACTGAGGCAGGAGGATTGCAAGTTTGGAGCCAGCCAGCATCATATACAAAACCAAAACTAACTAACCAACCAACAAACAAAAAGCCAGTCAACCAAACAACAAAACCCCAAGGGCCTGGGCAGATGGCTGAGTCAGTAAAGTGTGAGAACCTGAGTTGGTCCCCAATGTTAGGATTTCTGGCCCATGGTAACTACCTGGTAAATGCGCCGTTCCATCATGTAGCTGCCAGAGCACATGTAGAGGGCACACTCCTTTCATCCCTATGCATGACCAGGTGTGGCTATGTAAACCTAAGTCCATCTGAGCATTCTCTTTCCCCTTTCCATCTGCGTCTTCTCTTCCTGAAAGCTTCTTAAATAAACTCTAGCATGGGTTATGGTTTGTTCCCTGTGTGTGTTAACAACACCCAGATTATGCAATGAATGCTAGGCATAGTGGGAGTTTGCAATCCCAGCACTGGGTAAGCAGACCCAGGATGATCCCTGGGGCTAGCTAGACAGCTCACCTACCTTAGCCAGCGAGTTCCAGGTCCCAAAATGGACAGCTTCTGAGGAATGGTATCCCAGGCTGACTTTTGGACTCTAAATGAACATACCCTCATCATTGCCTGTTCCCATCTTCATATAAATTAAGACACCAACCAAGCAACAACAATCAAAACTCATCTTTTGGATCTGAATTTCTTATTAAGATATGTATCTGGGTAGGGCATAATCAAAACATCACCTACTTCCTGAGGTTGGCCAAATATTAAGTGGATTCCTAGGAAAGGTTAAATAGGCTGTATTTACTCATAAAGCAAGACCAAATAGTCCCTAAAGTATCCAGAGGTTGAGAGGCAGAGGGACCAAATTTGACTTTTGATGCCTGGTTCCTGGGCTTGCACTACCATTAGCTCCCGGTGCCTCAGTTATTTCCCTTGCTGTGGTAAGACATCATAACCAAAGTGAGCTGTAAAAATAAATGCTTATTGAGGCTATTAAAGGGTTGGAGCCTATGATCATCAAGACAGGCCAGCAGCCTACATAGTGCTGGAGCAGTATGCTGAGAGATTACATCTTATCCTTAAGCAAGAGGCAAAAAAATCAACTTGGAATGGGATGGACATTTGAAACCTCGGTCTCCAGTGACACACCTCTTCCAACAAGCCCATGCCTCCTAATCCTTCCCAAAGGGTTATACCAACTGGGGACTGAGTACTTAGATATATGAGTCCGTGAGAGTCTCTTATAACATGTACATCTGGTGTGTTTGGGTTTTCTCAAAACTATAGAGTCATTAACCTGAAGCTAGGGTGGTGTGGCGTACACATGCTCCTTACTGCTAAGGTCAAAGAAATGGGGAGGTAAGGAAAAGGTAAAAGAATTTGCCAGCCTGGGGCTGTGGCTCTGAGATAAGCCTGGGAGTAGAAGTGAGATGTAGCCCTGTCCAGTGGCTCCAAGGGGCTCGCAGGAGGCCCTTGCCATTGACAGCTCCCCCAGGGAGAGTCAAATTGGTGGATTTGATTCCAGCAGGAGGTGAGATGAAGAACCAGTCTGTTTACCTGGCTAGTTCCATGAAAGGAGTCGGATATTGGCAGAGATTTTAAATTCTGACTGTGGGGACCAAGCTATTTATGTTGCAAACATTTGAATGGCTTCTCTCACCCTGTCTTCTCCCACAATGCAAGATGGGCATTCTTCCAGGCCTGTCTTTGCACCCAGCCAGCCTCCAAAAGCTGCCTGGCATTTTCTCTGCCTAACCTGCGAGGCAAAGTGTCCGTCTGCTAAATAAACGCCCGAGCTGAGCTCCCTGTGTGCTCAAGTTTAATATGTACTTGACCTCTTTGTCTTTCAGAAATGAAATTTATTGAGTTTGGATCCCACCGCCCCCTGGCCCCCACTAACATCTAATTAACCAGACCACATTTTGACTTCAAAAGTGCAGGAGAAAATGAGGAGATGTATTATGATGTTCTCTCTGCAAGAACCCTGGGGAGGGGCTGGGGAACCGGCCAGGGGTCTTTTGAAGTATCTGAGTTGGTGGTCTGCAGCTCTGCCAGAATGCAAGATAAGCAGAGTCTGCCTTTGTGGTTCTTTTTTCCCCCAGTAAAAAGCCATTATCTTCCCCTTTGTTGTCACTGACTCTTCTTGGCTTGAGGTTCCCAGGCTCTGAATCTGAGCTCCTTTGATGCAAAAGACAAGAGGGGATGCCAGAGGGATCACCCATCCCCACTCCCTTCAATATTTTTGTACTACCTGAATTCCTGCTGTGAAACCACCTCTATTACCAGGGCAGCGTGTCAGAGAAAACCATGAAAATATATCATCAGAAACTGAATAAGGCACTGATAATCCCAGGAACTGCAATCACCATCCTTTGGAGTAGAGATTGGGGTGGCTACAAACGTAAAAAAATAGAAGAAAAGGGTGGGAGAGTGTGGTGTTTGGGTGAAGCTGAAAGCGACTGGCAGAGGTGATCTTTCTGTTCTTCAATTTCTGCATACCTTAACTTGGGATGATGCTGATGGTGGTTTACCCTTGAGAGATGGGACTAGTTACTATGATGACTAGTCAGAAGAGGGGGTTCCAGGAGATTTTGGCTGCATAACATCATGGGGACAGTAGATGTAGGCTTGGACAGTTTATGGGCATGGAACTTGAGCTAACCACGGTCAGGCCCATCTTCATAAATGACCAGGAGTTTTAGACACTCTATTAGTCACATCTGGTTGCTAGTAAAATACCTGTCAACAGCATCCTGAAGGAGGAAAGGCTCTAGGGTGGACAGTCCATGGTGGTTAGGAACTCATGATGGCCAGAGCTGGAGGAAGAGAGTGATAAACGCTAGTGTTCGTTTTGCTTTCTCCTTTTTATTTGGTTGAGCAGTTAGGGTAGGCCTTTTCACTTTATTTAAGTTAATGTAAGGAATACCTCACTGTCATGTCCAGAGGCTAACCTAACCTAGATTATCTCCCACAGGCATCCCAGAGGCTGGTCTTCTCTGTGCTTCCACATCCTGTCAAGTTGAAAACCAATGATAACAGTCACCTTACAGTTGATGTAAATTGTGATCTTTCTGAGAAGGCTCCAAGGAAGAAGAAGGTGCATAGAGCCATAATTGTGCTAGAGATTTAAATGAGTAGCTGGCTTTATATCGTGGGAATAATCCAGTGGCTAGCTAGGACATACTCAAATGTGGTATTGCTTAACAAGGTTGATATCATGGGCGAAGGGGAAAAAGACATTTCAGAGCCTGAGTCAGAGGGGAGGGGCAGGGGGTGGAGGTACAGATGGAGGTGGAGAATATGGAGATGAGGGTGATGGATGTGAAGAAAGTAATGATGCACAGGTCAGGATTCAGAAGAGTAGAGCCAAGGATTCCTTAGGTGTCCACAGGCTCACAGCACACAGTCTACACTCCAGGCATCCAGGGATCTTAGACTTTGTTCCCAGCCCTTCTCATCCCACCCTAAGTGTGTGTGTGTGTGTGTGTGTGTGTGTGTGTGTGTGTGTGTATGCTTCCTCTTCTTCTTACATTTTCATTAAAAAAAAAAAAAGGAATAGGTTTTGTGATTATAGCTCCAGTGCTAGACATCCTTCCTGGCCGTGTATCCTGCAACAAAAAAGTACACCCTCCCTTTCCTGCTGATTTTCAGAAGATGTATCTTTCCATCTCTTCTTAATAATCCCTTAATGGAGTCAGTCAAGAAACTCACATGGCCTTTGAAACTTTATCTTCAAGAAAGGTTGAGAACATAGGAGAATAATGTCTGCCTTTGCCAAACAAAAAGAGCCACATGCAGAGAGACAGCCCTGTGGGACAGATAAAGTCTGGGAGTCTGGGCGATCCTAGCTGCTGCTGAGCCTTTCTTTCCTTAGAAAAATTTGTTAAACAATCTCTACGTCTTGCCCAATTAGATGACAACATTTATTTGCAAACAGGATGGTTGATGGTGACAGCGCTGTAATTTATGTCTTCAATAAGTGACTCATGCCCAGAGTCAGAATGGAGTCATTGCCATTCAATCTCACCCCTGGTTTTCACAGTTTTGGGTTTATATTGGGCATGTAAGTGACAAAATACAGCATGTGACAGTCCAGGTTGTTGGAGGCTTCATTCTCGGATTGCCAATTGTGCTGGGTTTTGATAAAATAATTGCTCTATTTTGTGTGTGTTTCTTGCTTCTCTTAGGGCAAATTGGACCATATTGTGCTGTCTCTTAAGGCATTTCTCATCATGCATTGTAGACAGAAGGTGCAGGTAGTTAGTATCTTGTTACTTGTGGCTGTAAGATTCTCTAGGTAGGGGACATTCTGGAACCCCCAGGTAAATGGAAACCACCACTGTTCTTTTTTTTTAAATCCCACATTCAAATCACCAAGTAGCCTCTTTAGAATTACGGACGAGCGCCATCCCATGGAGGAAGCACACATTTTTTCATCTAACCTAGAAGCTTTTTGAGGATGGGGGTACTGTCATTTTACCCTGGATGTTGTTATGCTGGGTGTGTAGACATGGTAACTTCTTTGCTCGTAAACCCTTATGAAGGAGATGGGGGGGGGACTTTTTTAAGTAGGCTGGGTGCACATGTTAAACCTATAATACCCTTTTATTCAATGGGAAGGGACAAACATTGGAAGTTAAGACAGGGAGTGAGTTCTCAGCATGTCCTCTCAGTGCGGTACGTAGACCTCAGCACAGTGATAGAAGAATGCAAAGCTGGAGAGGAAGGGATTAGAGAGGAAACAAACCGGCCATCTTCATAGGCAGTTTGGATTGTATATTATAGAAACATCAAGAGAGGCCAGGTGCAGTGGTTTATGCATTTAACGCCAACACATTAGAGACAGAAGGACCTCTCTAATTTTGAGGCCAGCCTGGTTTGTGTAGTGAGTTTCAGGTTAGCCAGGGCTCCATAGTAAGACTTTGTCTCAAACAAAACAAGCAAGCGAAACAACCACAAACAAACAAACAACAACCAACCAAACAGAACCCCAAAACATTAAAAACAATGACTAGAATTGGAAGAAAAGTTTGCTAAGTTTCTTGGCTCTAAGATCAATATGGGGCCAGCGAGAAAGCTTGGTGAAAATCTGCCCTCAAGGCTGAGAGTCTGCGAAAACAGACTCGCAGAGTTGTCCTGTATCTCCACATTCACATGGAGACATGGAGACATGAATCCACCCACCTACCTCCTTCCTGCAAAATAAAATTTTAAAGTTAAATAAAAATGTTAAAGATCAATATGCAAAACTAATTACATTCTATGTATTTGTAGCAAGGCATTAATATACTGTATGCAATAGCAGCAACACGTAATTGTGCTTAGGGATAAATCAATGGAAAATCTGTCTAAATTCTATGAAAGAATATTGCTACCCTTATAAGAAAACCCCGCAGAACAGAGATATATGCCACGTTCTAGCACATGTTGGGTTCAATATTAGAAAGATGTCGGCTCTTCCAAAATTAGCTTTATAAAGCCAATATGACTG
The DNA here is from genome assembly GCA_033318265.1 of Phyllotis vaccarum. NCBI lineage: Eukaryota > Metazoa > Chordata > Mammalia > Rodentia > Cricetidae > Phyllotis > Phyllotis vaccarum. The sequence continues at coordinate 104,019,572 of JARWLC010000008.1, read as the reverse complement.
CAACAAAAATCCCAGCAAGATATTTGTAGGATTTCGTAGGTCTTTTCGAAGTTGAATATAGAATATTTAAGAACTATGAGTAGACAAGGAATCTCAAAGCAAAAAGGGTGGGGATTCTCTCTGCAAGGAGCCGAGACTTGTGAGAGAGCTGTCCTTGTTTAGAGGTGCACTACGTTGTGAGTTTGGACAGACAGAAGATTAGTACATAATCCAGAGAATGCAGGCACATTTATATTAGCTCCCCAGTGGTACGTAGGATACAGCAGACATTCGGTTAGCACAGGAATAAACAATAATTCACATTAGAAAACCATCAGATTGCCAGTTTACATATATACACAGCTCCAGGTCAATTAGACACCTAAAATCAAACGCAAAGCTTTAAAAATTTAAGAGAAGATTTAGAAGGATTACACTAATGATCTTAGTGTAGAAACATCAAAAACCAATACTTTGGGAAGATGTAATTTTAGTAATTATAATTCTTAGCTTGGGCACAGTTTCATTTTTTTTTCTTCTCTGAATTGCTTGTATTTGTAGTATTTGCTCCTGTTAATAAGGAAATAACACCTATAAAGTTGCTGCCCAAAGCAAACACCAAGCTCTTGCAGTAATAGCCCGGGTCTGAGAGCCTCGCACTCTGCCCCACCCTTTACTTCAGCAGCACATGGAAACCATCACTCTGCTGAGGGCTCATTATTCTACTTGATTTTTTTTTTTTATGTTGTTTTATTCCATTTAGGTTTTCCTTAAACTATATACTTTTAATCTATTTGGTTACTTTCAGCTTTACTGAAAAGGACCTTAGACCTGCATGAAGTCTCCTGGAAATGACTTTTAGATGACATTGCTCAGGTTCCTGCACTTAACTGTGTCTTACTGTAGTTATTAAGGTGGCTATTTTGTGAATTATCACACTGAATCCACCACATCTGGGTGATTCGCTTTTCCAGCAATTGGCATCTGGGTGCTGAGTTGTTTGTTATGCATTTTGTTGTTGTTATTCTGCATATATAGAGTTTGTCTTGATCATTTCTCAGGGTAGGGAAAGGTTTCTTTGAAAGACAAAAGGAAGGTAACAAAGATTGCTGGTTACTTAAAATGTTGGCAGACTATATTTTATTAAAATTAAGAACCTTTGTATATATCCTAAGGAAAGTGAAAGACACCTTTGAAACAGAGGGCAATACACAAAAATCAGCTATATCGTACACATCAGCAACTAACTCCCTGAAATCTACACGTTCTAGAGAAAACTGGTTACAAGAATATGGAATAGCTGATAACCCAAAAGAAAATAATACCCAAATTAAAATGGGTAAAAGATATGAATCAACATCTTACATAAAGAGTATAGGGAGAGCAAATAGCACACACACAAAGAAACATTTCAGATAATCAGTAACAGGGAAATGTAAATTAAGGCCTCAGTGATAGGCCATTCTTAACCATTCAACTGGCAAAATTTAAAAGTTTGAAAACACCACATCGGAAGTGTTTGATGCACAGTGTCTCCGAGACATTGACTTGTTGGTATAATGATGCTGGAGGACATTTGATCTTTCTCTTCTAAATTTGAGCATTTATACATGCACCTGGACATGCTGTTTCTTGTAAGCAATGGTTCTATAAGGCACACAAGCACAGACTATGTGAAAGACGGTTTTTATTTTTTTCAAAATCTGGACATGAAAGGTGAAACATTGGCAATTGAGGAAGTACCAATGTAGTATTATACCAGATAGCCTGTATCAGAATGTGGGGAACCTGTTGAGATCAGGAGGGTGCAAACAGCATCCTGGAAGATGGGCAAAGCCATGGATGACAAGCTATTGCAGAACACAAATGGCTTACTTACTCTTTCTAGCCATTAGAGAAAATGAAAACTAGAAGATTCTATTTCTTATGCACATGTAGTTCAGAATCTGATATCACAGAAGATAATTAATAGTTATCTTACATTGCTGTTGGGAGCATAAACTAGCAAAACCAATTAGGAGGAAAAAAATTAAATTTCTAGAAAAGTCGAACATGCTTCAACATCTTTAAATGAGCACCCTAGATAAATTCACAGTTGTGTTCAAGATTCCCAACCGCAGTCTAAAGAGCATCAAAGTAAAGCAATTTAAATGCCCACCAATAGAAGAATGACTAAATTATTTGAGTAACACAATTGTGTATTTTTTAATGGAGTGGGATGGTAAGGAAACTTGGACAGGAAAGACCCGATGGTAAATATTGTAGGCATAGCAGGCCACACCATCCTGGCCACAGAGATTCCACGATTGTAGTAGGGAAGCAGTCATCAGCAATGCTTAAATGAATGACTATGGAAGAACTCCAGCCATTATATCCAGAAACAAAGAGGTGTCTGCTGGGTTTTGCGCAGGGGTCAACATTTGCTCTATGAAATGAGGATGGATTCTTTGGAATGACATATACCAACATGGATGAAGTTAATCCCACCAACAAAAAGTTGAGTGAAAAAGTTAATTGCAGAAGAAAATATGTGATGTGATCTCATTACAAGGAATCACTTTTAGGGATGCTTGGGTGCAGTAGTGAGAATATATTATTATGAATAAGACTAGTAACTTACAATATCTTCTCTTTCTCTTCTCCCCTTTCTCTCCCTTCCTTTTGTCTTTCTCTCTTGAGAAAGAGTCCTGTTATGTAGCCCCGGTTGGTATTGAATTTGCAAACCTGTCTGCACCTTCAGAATGCTAGGCTACCAGAGCCATGTATTGCCATGTCCAGCTCTGTGAATAGATTCTATTACTCTTGGACCATATGATTCATCCGACCACACAGATGCTATTTGGACTGAGCGTTTTGGGAGGCTAAGGTTGATTTGAGGATGGACTGCATAAGCGGCTTGCTGACTGTCTTAGGTGAAGGAGCCTCAGCCCCTGAGGTTGTCCCTTCACCTTCTGGCCATTCTCTAGCATAACTGTGGGTGAACCATGTTTTTAATCTCAGGTAACTCATTTGCCTTTTCTGAACTTATTTCTTCGTCTGAAAATTAGGAATCTTGTATCTGGTTCACATTGTCTCTGTGACCACAAAGAGGGATGTCACATCTAAAAGAAGTCGATGTGTAGCCTTTCCCAATCCCAAAGGTCTGAAGAGAGGAAGGCATAACTTAGATTCCTGCAAAAGTTTCTACTTCTGTGACAGTCCACAGAGATCAATTCCTTCTCCCTTGAAAGCAGTTGCCATATGCTGCTGCATTGTTTGTGACATTTGCCTTCTTTGGGCTTGTGGTGATTTGAAACAAAATAGCCCACAAAGGAAATGGCACTTTTAGGAGATGCGGCCTTGCTGGAGGGAGGAAGTATGTCACTGTGTGAGGCAGCTTTGAGATTTCTTTGGCTCACACGTCTCTCAGCGTGACAGTCAGTCGATTTCCTGTTGCCTCTGAGTCAGGAGGTAGGACTCTCAACTCTAGCACCACATCTGCCTGCACACCGCCATGATGATAATGGACTGAATCTCTGAAATTGTTAAGTGAGCTCCCTCAAGTAAATGTTTTCATTTATAAGAGTTGCCATGGCCATGACGTCTCTTCACAGCAATAAAAACCCAAACTAAGATAGGGCTCTTTGGCTCATATTGGTTTATGAAAACCCACTGCAGTCAAAAGGGTGACACAGGAAGCACAGAATTTCATCATGTTTCTCTCAGAACTCCTTGTATTGGGCAGGGACTGTGTATCTCTGTTGCCATAATGACCCTTTTTACTTTCCTCCCTTGTGGATGACATTTTTTTCCCTTTTGAACTGTTATGTTTCTACAATGATTGTCCTACCTACAAGTCTAGAATCATAGAACCTCACTGGAAGAGGACACTGAAGAGGCCACCCCTTACTCAAGGCGTCGTCTCTGAGGCTTTCTGGAGAGCTGAACATTGATTTTTAAAGATTTATTTTTATTCTTAGTTATGTTTATACACATATAGCTGTGTGTGATTAGGAGTATGTGCACATGAGGATAAGTTGCATGTAGAGGCCAAAAGTGGGTGTTGGATCTTCTGGGATTGAAGTTACAAGTGGTTGTGAGTTGCCTGACATGGGTTCTGGGAACCAAGCTGGGGTGTTCCTCAAGAGCAGTATGCATTTTTAGCTGCTGAGCTGTTCCTTCAGCCCTGAAAGCATTGATACTAATTGCCTTTGGAGATGACGGAGAACTCATTACCAGTCCAAAGAGCAGGGCTTTGAATTTACTTCACCCAATCTAGGAAGGCAGGAGGCTAGATTTTCAGCAATTGACTGAGTAAGGTTAAGTAAGAACTGCTGCTTTTCTGTTCCTTTTTTTTCTCACCTGAAAACAGGGGATGACTCTAATAACTACACTTTCATCTTAGCACTGTTATGAGAGGTGCAGGAGGATTTGGGAAAATCCGGTGCTTGTGCACAGTATGGATGGAGACAGATGAGTTACACAGAAATATCTGCATCCAAGTCCAGGTCTCCAGGGGTCTGGCCAGGAGTCTTAGCCACACTACAGGGATAAGGACAATGGTTTGCCCAGAGAAGACGGTTATGAAACAGCCAGTCATAATTTCATATGGAAATGGTGACAATTGGGAACTGCAGGACCACCATTGTAGTTTATCTAAGTATTCTCTTCCAGACGTGGATGGCTTGTCAGATTTGCACCCTACTTATGGAATATGATTACAGGTACAAGCGAGAGCCTGGGTGGCCTCCAACCGTGAGGTGCAGGCTTGGATGAGGGTACTAATTAGGAGCTCAATATCTTGAGGGAAACTTAAAAATAATCCACCTAGTATATTGACAGAGCTTTAGAATAAACTCCCTTCTTAGGTGCTGTTTAATGGAGGAATGTCTGGCTTCTGCCATATGAATATATAATGTAACACACATACACACAAGAGACAGACAGACAGACAGATAGACAGACACACACACACACACACACACACACACACACACACACACACACACACACAGCTTATACCCTTTCTCCTGCAATATTTCTTTCCTTCCCCTGCCCAGTTATAAAGAAAAGCCTGTCCTTTGGCTGTGGAAATGCTAGAGGAGATTGCTGACGTGTCACAATGGCCCTGAGCATAACTCCTGCTCCTAGAGCATGAAGAGACCCAGGTGTCCTTGTGTTAACAGTGTCTGGAGTCATGGTTGGGTGTTTCTAAGTTTTTGCCCACTTATTTAAGAAATCCAAATAAAAGCACCTCTTCCCCCAGGTTTTCCAGAGTACCATGGAAACTTTGTTTTGAGATATCAGTAGGAAGGATCAGAATTTTCTGTAGGGGAGCATTGGTCCACAAGAGCGAAAGTATTCAGGAGCCTCAATCTGTAACCTAAAGAGTCTTTTGATGAGCTCTAAACAAAAGTGGAATTGGCTACAAAGCCAGGCAGTTTGGGTGGTTCTCCACTAGAAATCATTTATTTTTAATTATGTGTATGTATTTGTGGGTGTATGTGTGTGGTTATGTGCATACAAGTGCAGGTACCCACAGAAGCCAGAGGTGTCAGATCCTCAGGAACTGTAATTACAGGTGGTTTGTGAGTCACTTGTGGGTGTTGGCAGTCTAGCTTGGATCCTCTGGAAGAGTAGTATGTTCTCAGCTGCAGAACCATCTCTCTGGCCTCAGGTGATTCTCTATTTTGATTGATAGGCTAGGTCACATAATCATCTTTCCTCCTGGGACTGTCAGTTCCCATAATGTATAAGATTTTAATCTCATACATGACTATGCATGAGCATAAGATGGAAAACAGAATCCTCCCTAAAAATTCATTCATGGACACAGTTTTTCTTACTATACATGCATCCCAAACAGTTTAGGCTAGATTGACCTTTCCATTCTTGGGTCTGGATGCCTTGGGAGTATACTTGAATAGAAACTAAATTTGATTTTTGTTATGGCAGAAGAAATTCTTGTCTCATTGTTTAGGGTCTGTGTGTGTGTGTGTGTGTGTGTGTGTGTGTGTGTACTTGTGCATGTATATATAATGTAGCTGTGGGGAGGAGTATCCAAATGTTCTGGGTGCTTGGAAGGGGGTATGTCACATACAATCCATGCAGGTGAAGGAGCTGGGCTGCCAAGTGCATTGTTAGAAGAATAACAATCAGGACCAAGTTCTCCTTCTGAGATTTTCTCATGGGGGGGGGGCTTAATTTTTCTTAAGTTTATTTAAAAACTATGTTATGGTGATCGACGTAAATAGGTCTCTTGTCTAAAAATATCGGGCAGGAAGTTAAAAGCAAGAGGCTGAAGTTGGAAATTGCTCTGTCTCACAACCAGAGACCTCACTTGTTCGTGATATGGCTGCAAGAGATGAGGGATGTAGATGTGGTCAGGGTAGGATAGATAGCAAAGCCCCCTACTATCAGCAAAAAGCACCAAGAGCAGCAGGAAGCAAAGCCCCTCCTCCCCCCAGGGTCTTAATGAATATCTTATCTGCTTTTGTCTAAACTAATTATCCTGATAGGCAACTCTGCCTGCATGATCTCCATTTCATAGGTGAAGGGACTGAGATGTGGAAGACTTAAGTAACTGGCCAATGATAGGTGACGTGGTAGATGACACTGCTCTTTATTACAATGTCAGGTTGAACATGGGATTATTTATTTATTTATTTTTGACATTGGGTCTCGTGCTGTATCTTCTGCTTTTGAGTGCTGGGTGTATATGCCAACAGGTAGATCACATCCTTTGGACAGATCATATCCTGTGAATTTTAATTTATTCACTTGAACTTATAAAGCAAATGCGTAAACAAGGTGCCAGTGGGCTTTAGACTCTAATGGCAGTGAGTTTGGGTGTACATGTAACTAATACACTTTGTGAGTATATTCCAGTGAATGCTTGCACCATAATGTACTTAAATGTCCCCCTGCGTATTTAGGTTTATAGAAAATACTAATTCAGTAGCATGCATTTTGAGGCAGGCTTGTTTGTTTGTTTTTCAAGACAGGGTTTCTCTGTATAATCTTGACTGTGCTGGAGCTCACTCTATAGACCAGATTGGCCTTGAACTTAGAGATCTACCTGACACTGCCTCCCGAGTGTATGGATTAAGTCAGGTACTACCACAGCCCAGCTTTAAAACAAATATTTTAAAAAGTGAGTGTGAGGCCCTTATTGATGGGATTCCTGCCCTTATTAGAAGAGATATCAGAGAGCTTGCTGCCTCTTTTTGGACTATACTAGGACATGGAAAGTGGGAAGCTATGTATCAACCAGGAAGACAGATCCCCTGCCAGAAAGTGACCATCCTGGCCCTCTGATACCTAGCCTCTAGAGTGCCGAGAAATGGGTTCTGTTCTTTAAGCTTTCTCATCTGTGCTATTTTGTGCTGGCAGCATGGGCAGATTTAGGCAGAATCAGGGACACAAAGTTTTGCTTTTTTTTTTTTTTTTTTTCTTTCCTCTGGGAATGAATTGATGGAGGAAGCACGAACCAAAATGTAGCTCTGATTCTGGGGTTGGATTCTGTTTCTCTGGGAACCAGAGGCGAGTCAGCCTCAGGGGCTGAAGGGCTTGTCCTGAATCATTTCAACTCAGAAAAACTCAAGCTATTTTCTTTGACATCACAGGTGTAGCTCCAGTTCTGGCCTCCAGAGGATGGGACAGAAAATGGGAGCCCTGGACAAGAGCCAGTTTGTGGGAGGCTGAGTATTTTTTTCTGTTCTCATTGGAGAAAGCCCCAGGAAGCAGTTAGATGGCCTGAGCTCATGTCGGGGTGGGGGGAGATGACAGGCCACAGGATTGGATTGGAGAAGAGATATCACCGGGTGGCCCACATGAAGGTTTGGCAGAGACCGGGATACAGTCCAAGACAATTGCTGCTCCAATTCAGGCCTTCCATACAAACCTGGACAAAGCTTCTTCTGGACCTTCTGCTTCCTCAGTTACCTTGCTAGGCGTCCACCATTTTGACCTTTTGGTTATATCAAGCTGTTAACTAAATTCCCTGGAGACAGAAGCTCTCAAGATTGAGATATAGATGGCAGACATTTATTTAGCCCAGTTTTTCTCGGTGGAAGCAGAAACTCTTGCCACACATGTGGAGGGATGATGAATTTTTGTAGTGGAGCCCATCAGGAAAATTTTGGAGCAGAATGAAGATGAGCCCGTGTTGTGCAGTTTGGGGCACAGGGTTAGACACTGTGTTGCCTAGTTTTATGACACAGGCTAGGGTCATTTGGGAAGAGGAAACATCAGTTGAGACTATATCCTCACCAGATGTCCTCTAGGCAAGCTGATACATTTTCTTGATTGATGACTGATGTGGGAGGGCCCAACTCACTGTGGGTGGTACCAAGTCCTAAATGCAGTAAGAAAGCAGGCTAAAGAAAACATGGGGAGTAGCCAGTAAGCAGCACCCCTCCATGCCCTCTGCATCAGTTTCTGCCTCCAGATTCCTGCCTTGAGTTCCTGCCCTGAAGTCCACGGGTGATGAACTACAGGCTGTAAGATGAAATAAACCCTCTCTTTGCCAAGTTGCTTTTGTTCATGCTGCCTTTGGTACAGCAATAGAAACCCTAGCTAAGACGAGGCCATAGGGATATTGAAGAGAAGTGTCGGAGACAACAGGGGAGATGACTCAGTCTACCCTTCATGCAAGCACGAAGGCTTAGTTTAATTCCCTAAGAACCATCAAGAGTGTTGGCTGACGCATGCATCTGCCTCATGCATCTGGTCCTGGGGAGTGGGAGACAGAAGATTTCAGGGCTCACTGGCTAGTCAGCCTAGCCAAGTCAGTGAGCTTTAGGTCCATTGAGAGACTCAGTAACTATCCTGACAGGATGAAGATAATCTAAAAAAACGTCTGTGTTCACTGCTTTGCCCACCAGACTACTGAAACAGTGAACTCCAAGAAACAGAAGTCCCCTCCAAGAATTTCATCTGAGACTGGAGAAAGAGAAAGCTTGGGACATCAAGAAAGAAAATGTTTCTTCCCACCTAGAATGAGATTTACAATTTGCTAGAGACAATGACGGGTCAAAGGTAGTCAGGGCAACACTCCAGGCTTTATGCCTATCAAAGCAGTGCCTAAAATGTGATACTAGGTGGGCACTAATGGGTACTAACATGTGCCTAAATGGGCACTGGCCCATTTCTTAAACCTTAATTTCACTTTAGGACTCTGAAGGTGGACTTGGTGTGTGTGTGTGTGTGGGGGTGTCACTGGGTCTCTTTGTCCCTCATTTCAAGGTTCTCACATGGAATAAATTCCCCACCCTTTCTTTTGTTTTCACTATGAATTTGGCTGTTTTAATTGCCTCATTGAGGATAGGTGGCTGAACCTGGCTTATTGAAGCATAGGCTGTGGCCTAAGTCTAATAGCAGATCTGTCCCCCCCCAAATAAGGCAGAGTGCATTAGGAAAAGAAGCCAGCCTTCAGTCTCTAGCCTCTTCATATGCATGCCTGTGCCTGTGGAGAGGAGTGTTGTATGGGAAGGTGACCACGACATGGTGGGAAAGGCACTGCATGCCGCGACAAAATGGACACTTTCTTCTTGGGCAGTCACAGCAGAGTATCATGTAGAAAGATGAACTGGCCAATGTGTTGGGCCCCGGGGAATGTTCTGCTGGCATTTGGAAAGCAATTGGTTAATGGCTTGAATGCTCTTTCCCCTACCCTCACAAACATCTCTGTGACACACTAGGCCATAATTCTTTCTAATAAAATAATATGAAGCTCAATTATGCTCCCGTTACCATGCTCCCGGACTTCATTAAACACAGAGGGATTAAAAACTTGTATAAATTAATCAATGTAGCATAATCCTAAAAATTAGAAGACAAGTCCTTGAGGAAGTAATGTAATATGGGCTTTTTAATTAGCGAGGCCCCTGAGATTCGTTGCTCTTGCCTACAAGTCTCCTGTTTATGAATTACTTCATCCTTTGAAGGGGAAGGCCCCACAGACTCCGGGCCTGTCATCAAGAAGTAGACAATGCTGCATTAATTCTCACGCTGATGTCCTCCTCAGAGCCAGAGCAGAACAACAGTGCTGGTCCCGGCTTTCTGGCTTATCTTCTTCCCCCCAGAACTAACTTTGAAAAGCAGATGCAGAAAGAAGAGGTCGGAGGGAAATGCCTACCTTTGATTCCCAGTGTCCGAAGTGTAGATATTTGGAGGCGTGGAGATCTGGGACCCGAGTTTGAAGCCTGGCTCTGCTGCTCGGTGGCTTTGTGAAACAAAAAGGGCCACCTGGCCTCTTCAGGCTCCATTTCCTCATTTTTTCCTCCTTAACTTACCCATTCCTTTTAATAGCACTTTGAGAACTTTCAATATCAAGCATGAAACTCTCCTGGCCTCATGGCCTCTCCAGCATCTTTTCCCTTCTTTCTAAGATGAGACAAATAGTTTTTTTTTTTTTGTCCCAACATGTGTGAAATCTTCCTGGTGTTAGGTTGGTGATGAAACTCTCCCCCAACGCTCATGTGTCAAAAGAGCCTTGTCCCCAGAACAGTGTTGTCAGGTGGGCTTCGGGCAAGTGATTGGGTTGTGAGAAGAGTTCTAACAGTCAGTGGATTAATCCATCAATAGATTCACAATCTGTTGGCATTGTAAACAAGTTCTAGAAACTAGGAGGTGGGCCATGGTTGGAGGAAGTAGGACACTGAGGGTTTGTCTCTGGGGATCATATCTTGTCCCTTGTCTTTTTCTGTCACTCACTGTGTCCTGTCTGCCATGAGACAAGCTACTTTGCTCTACAGCATGGCCATTCTTGCCGTGATGCTCTGTCTTACTACACAAGGGCTCACCTATCTGCCCATGAATGGAAACCTTGGAAATACTGAGCAAACAGATGCATCCTCTTTAAGGTTGTTTATTCAAGCATTTTGTCACGATGATAAAAAGTGACCAGCACACTTTGCTATCACATTCCTGTTTACCAGAGCATCACAGGTTGCTGTTTTCTTGACTCCCTTCTCTCCTTAGCTTACCCTTCTTTAATAGCACCGAACAATGCTGGCCCGTTCATCCTTAACCTCAGCTGTTCCTTGTTACCTCGTCTCTGTTTTAGAGCTTATTCCAGCTTCCTTCTCCAGCAATTCACTAGAACTTGTCTTTTTCCTGCAACACGATGCTATCATTTTCCTCACTGATATCTCCAGTGTTCTTTATCTCATTGGAGTTCCTAGCATCAGTGGAATTGGGTGATCTAATCCTCCTCCTCCTTAAAACACTCTGTCCAAGGTTCTGGGATAAATTCATACTACACTGTATCCTGTGAGTACTGCGGTTTCTCAGACTTGTTCTGTATATGCTCTGAGGAGTCCTTGTCCACTATGAGATCACTCCTCTACCTGCTTATGACAGCCACCAATTTCTCTGACTCTGTCTTCTACTCTGCTCCAGACCATAAAGTCCCAAACTTATTGATCAGTCTACCTGACCCCTTACAGGCCCTTTAAAGTCAGTGCATACCCCCCCCCAGAACATTTCTTCTTTTTATAATATCACTATCTATCCAATAATGTCCCTTTTATCCACAGGAACAAAGACTTGATATGTGGCCCATCCTAACCTCTAGCACAGCCTAGAACACGAGACAAAACAGACGTCGGGAAAATATTGCATAGATGAATGGACAGCTCTACTGTGTTCTTTTCTCCTAAACATTTGCTGCATTGAATCATGAATGAGGGCAGGCTTATTCCGAATCCCCATTAATGGTTTCCCCAAGAACTGAGGCTAACACTGACCCTGATCTTGGAGACCATTTTTCATGACTCTATTTGGAAAAGATTCTGCATTTCTAAAGAGTCTCTTTCCACTTTGAGACTTGTTTAGTGTTAATAATCTCTCACTTAAAAGTAGGCCTCTAGACAAAGAACCAAAAAAGACCCATGTAGTCTACCTTCAGCCCACAAAATATAAGAAGGCTCCCACTTTGTACTGAGAAATTTCAGAATTCAGGTTAGGTCACTTGATATTATCCCCAGGCAGAGATGTGTTTCTTTAGTGACTATGGGCAGAGGCATTCTTGTGTTATATCCAGTTTGACCCTACTGCCCTACCTGACTTGTCTCCAGGAGAGACAGCCTCTGAGAAGTAAGCAACAGTACAATGATTACACCTTCAGGGCCTGGTTGCTTCTCTGCTATTATCTATTTTTATCCTGGCTCATTTGCTCTCTGTGTTTAGGAAAACACAGGGACATACACACAACAGCAGGGTTGCTAGCATCCACACCTCTTCTCTTACAGGATTTTCTCTTGAAGGCTGGTCCTCTAGAAGAAGAGCCAGGGCTGCTTCTGGATGGGGCTTAGGAACTGGGGAGCAGCCAGATACCCACCAGAAGGTAGTTTCTTCACCACTGGGTGTTGAAACAGTATAAGGTGGGGGAGCCGTTGGTCCTTGCATCCCAACGCTAGTGAGTATCTGATTCTCCATTTTAACTTCCTGCCTCTGCTTTTAACCTGAGTTACACAGGTGAATGCTTTCCTCCTCAAATATATGAGTCTTCTTACACCCAGTTACCTCCTTTTACCAAAATCTGTCAACAGCATATCCAGAGCATTGTCACTGATTTGCTCTTGGAATGGGGGACAGAGTAGAACCCTGGGTCAGGGCAGTCAGCTTTTTGTCATGGAAAATGAGGTTTCTGGCCTGCCTAGCCCCATAGTTCAGACCCATCTGCTGCTGCTTATCTGAACCAGCAATCCCAAAGTCCCAAAGAAACACACAGATGCTTATATTAATTTCATGCTGTCTGGCCTATGGCTTAGGCATATTGCTAGTTAGCTCTTTCATCTTAATTCAACCCATTTCCATTACTCTGTCCTGCCATGTGGCCCATGGTTTACCTATTTTGTTATATCTTGTTTCTTGGGTGGCTGGATCACATCTTTGTCTTATTCTGCCCTCCTTCTACCTATGTTCTGATTTCCCTTGCCTATTCCTTCGGTGCCTGCCAAGGCCAAAACAGTTCCTTTATTTCACAGCATAGAGAAAGACATTCCCACATCATTGTTATTGACGAAAATCCCTGACAAAACAAGTTGAACAGAGGAAGTGTTTATTTTCATCATGGTTCCAGATGTGTTAGTTCATTGTCATCTGACTTTGCCGAAGTCTTATAGTCAAGTTTTATTTATGCAAAGGAACTCTGCATGCCTTTGCTTTTTTTTTTTTTTTTTTTTTTTTTTTTTTTTTTTTTTTTTTTTTTTTTTTTAAATCACCTCTAATTAATGCGAGGGTTCTTGACTTTCCAGGAAGCTTCAATTCTGCCTTGAGGGCCTGAAGAGGCAATGGACTGATGAGGCCTTTCTCATTCTTTCCTAAACCAAGATTAACTGCATCGATTATGAGGTAGGTCCCTGGAATGAAAATAGCTGGAGGTCTGGGAATAGCCTGGGGATGTGTGATGTTGTCAATTTGACCAGATATGGAATCAACTAAAACACAGTCAAAGGGGCGAGTTTATGAGGGATTTACTTGACAGGATCCTTTGATTTGGGAGGGTTCAGTCAGATCTGAGCCACACTTCTGGTGAAAGTGAAATGAAAGAATGGGAATGAAGGAACGTTTGGTTTTGCCTGCTTGCCTCTATTCTTGCTGGTGAGCTCACTTATCCTACGGCCAAAGCATTACATCACTGGTATTATAACTCATTTCTTTGGGATTCCAATGGTGACAGATGACCAGAATCTCTCTAGGAATTTTTCTGGATTCCAGTACCAGATTGAGACTGCGGAGACATTCAGCCTTCTGGACTGACAATTGCCATATTTTCAGCCTTTCTATTGAGTACAGCAACTGTTGGACTAGCTGGTCTCCAGTTTCTAATCTACTTTAATAAAGTTCTGTTTCTTTAGAGAACCCTAAGAAATGACAAAAGCATGGTTTTCAGCTATTGACTTTCTATGGACACCTTTATGAATGTGTTTGTAGACATACGTTCAAGTACATACACACAGAGAGAGAGAGAGAAAGAGAGAGAATGCTAAAATATGTTTCAGGTTGCATATCTCCTGTATATTAGGAGATTGAAACTGTTTTATTCTATACAGAAATGACCACATGACTATAATTCAGCCTGCAGGGCCCAGCCTTGGCTTTGCAACAGTGGTAGAGTCTAGCCCAATGGTCCATCAGCACTCATAAATTTTTATTTGTTCATAAAATCTAAAAATGGCAAAACAATTACACAAACCGTAATGCCCCAGGGACCAAAAAGCCAGAGACAACTCTTGGTTTGTCTTCAAAATATGAGGCAGTGGTTCCCGGCTGTTTTCAGAAGGTCCAGTTTCAAAACAAAAGTCCCTGTAGCCTCTCTCAATGTGTAAAATGGGATTGAATGGGGTAATTAGTCTGAGCTAGAGACAGGTTGTCAGTTTTCTCAGTACATTAGGATTCTGTGGCACATACAGGAAATCATTGATCCAAGTGAAAGAAGCCTGGGATCTATTCCAAATTCTTAAGTTCTAGGACCAGTTAACATTTTAGTGTTACCGAAGTTGGTGAGGAAGTGACCCATGACCAGGTCTCTGAAAGGGATGGAGGCAAGAGGAGGACTGGATCTGAATCCTGAGTGGCCAGGTGGCTGTTTAGGACAGTTCCTTCACAGATATAGAACAAGAGAGAGTTATCATGGCTCTAATGATGCCTCACAGTCTCTTTGCTTCTAGGTTAACCACCGTAGTAGAACATACCCATAGGGCCTAGAAAATTGCCTCAAACCAGTTTCTAAGGCATGCATATATTATACTTTCTAATGAGCCAACCTGGAGTCTGCCTGAGGGCCTAGTAACAGAAATTATCCAATGTTCCTGATTGCTCGGAATCTGCCTGGTAACAGATGCTGTCAGACCTCCTGATGGTCAATGAGGGACAGTCATGCAATATCACTAGATTATGACACAGCCTGGTTGCTGGGAGGAGAGTATATGAGGCTCTCCCCATTGTTGAATAAATGAGTTAGTCCTTTTCAACTGACTCCTCGGGTCTGTGTTGTTGACTCTATACCTTCTTGCCTCCTCCCCTGGGGGAACTGTTAGGACCCAGCAACAAGTCACTGTCATACTTTTCTAATGTGTAAACCACTGCCTCTTACTACAGTTGCTTCTGTAGAATGAGGCTCTTGGTTTTCCTCCAGTTTATGATGATACATTCTACAATTTTGGCATTGACCATATCTACTGATGTCTGCCCAGTTGAGCCATTATAGATCTCGTACATGTCCCCTTATTCTTGGACAATGTTTTTCTGAATCTTTGAATTAAAACAGAAAAAAAAAAAAGAGGTTGGGATGGTAATAGCTGTGGTGGAATATAGGCTGGTCTCTGTGTTTGCTTCAGTGAGAGCTCTGAGGTGGAGGTCTCCATACACTGTATTTAAGGAACTTTCACCACATACAGGTCCTAACCCTAGTCCCTCTCTGCCCCTCCCACCATTGCCAGTGTAACTGGGCTTCTTGCAGGAATGGGCTCATTCATCACTGCCAGCAGCCCTAAGCTTCTCAGACTAAATAGTCTCAGAGCTATTCTCCTATGTTCTTCTGGCAGGAATCTGCCATTTTATAGACCCCTAGAAAGTATACAAATTTCAAGCAATAATCTTAGTGAAAGGTTATTTGGGGAGGAATTTCTTCAATTCCAAGACCAACAAAGCACAACTACACACACACACACACACACACACACACACACACACACACACACACACACACACACACAGAGCCAAGTGTATTTATACAGTGTAGACCCTACGTGATAACCAAGGTATGGACTTTAAAGAAATTCACACTGCTGCCAACCCTAAAGACTGGTCTTTCTCCTGGCACTTACATTATTTGCCCCAACTTCTTTTGTCATGTTTAACTCAGAGAGCGCTGGCTGGGCCTTGCTGCCTGACACACTGGGAAGTGCATTTGGAAAAGGTGAGGCCTTTTCTAATGGTGCTCTGTACAAAAAAGTAAACCAGAGCAACACAACTCTGTTTATCTCTATTTGGGAGTCCTGATAGCCTATGCTAGCCCGGAAAAGTCACCTTAATTATTCCTATTGTTGTGACTAAACGCCGTATCCAAAGCAGCACATAAAAGAAAGTATTAGTTAGCTTTGTGGCTTCAGAGGGTTAAGAGTCCATGGTGGCAGGAAGATCTGGGCACTTACAACTTAATCCACAAGTAAGAGACAGAGAGAGAGAACCCAAAATGGCACTGGTCTTTTGAAACCTCAAAGCTTGCCCCCAGTAACATGCTTCCTCTAGCAAACCTGCATCTCTTAACCTTCCCCAAAGAACTGCCAACTGGAGGCCAAGTATTCAAACATATAAGCCCGTGGGGCTTGTTCTTACTCATCATATCTTGTTCCTTCAGTAGCCAGAACAATGAAGGCGTGGGGACTTCTGAGCCTGTGGAGGCCTGACTCAGGTGCTAGTGAGAAGTTCAGGTCACCCATGAGAACATCAGCATTAGCTGCAGAGAGTGGGTTTGTGTTCCTGCCATGGCTTTCACAGATGCCTGTGTACCTTGTTAGGGAGTGGGGCTTGCTATTTTGATGGGTGAGTTGCTAATCTATAAAAGACCATACAGAAAGTTGAGAAGGAGTTGTGGATTCATACAACTATTGCCCCAATTTTCTCCTTAGAGCTGGGCTTTAAGAAGTTCCTTGTATAGTTCTGTTTGATGGGTAGAAAGCATGGCATGCAGAAATTTTCCAGAATTCTAAAAGAAGAGACATATACTATTACAGCAGCCTGAAGATCTCAGGGGCAAAGATGCTCATGGGGGACCATGGTCATAGGAACTTTGGGTTGTAACCTCAAACTCTTGGAGTTGGGACCATGCAAATAGGGGAATTTTCTTTGGCTGAAAATAGAGGCAGCTGTTTATCTCCCATAACACTACGACTCCACACATTTGCTTCCTAAGGACCAAGAGGAAACGTCTTTAAGTTTTTTTTGTTTTTTGGTTTTTTTTTTGGTTTCTTTTCATTGTATACAGACTGTCACTAGTAGTAAGAGACATAGCTGTGACTTCAGACTGAGGAATTTCTCTCAGAGACCTCCATTTATGTGAGGCTAGGGCCTTGACAGAAGAAGAGCATTGCAAGATGAGTCTGTATGTAGTTGAAGCTGGAGTTTATTAAGTAAAGTTATATGTGGTAAAGAGGTGGGTACTGGGAGAGAGGAGGAGAGAGACAGGGGAAAGAGGAGGAGAGAGACACTCGGTTAAGTGTCTTAGTACATAGCATCTTGAAGTTAGTATGCTCAAAGAATATAATTTGCAACCAAGTGCAGAAATTATGCAAAGTTTAAAATGTAAGTAAAAAGCTGTGAGCACATTTACTTATCTTGCTTATTTTAAAAACTTCCTTTAAGAAATGCAATAGGAAGGTGTTTATGAGGTGAGTTGTGTAGGTTTAGGGGCAAGAGCTGATGCTAAAATTAAGCACAAAGGTCACACACATTTTGGACTTTAGCATGGTTCATTAACTGCTTTGCTACTCTCGCCAGAGACACCTCTCAGGAAAGGGAGTCATGTTTCTGGGCAGGCAGCTCTTAATAGCACTTTAAATTTTTGTCTGTGAGTCTTGACTCTTGGCCATTAAGAAATGTAAGTCAGATGCTGGTGACTGAGGGGCCCTTATTGGGGTAAGCCTGGTATAGTGCCAGATGTTGGGGTTGCTCCATGCTCAGGGTCCTACAGTTCCCCTTGAGGGAGGGGGTAATAAGGCCCAGAGACAGTCACCAAACAAGAAGGGGCTGGGCTGGGGGCGGGGCTTTGCTATGCTGGTATGCCAGGTCATCTCATATCAGGACTCTGCCTTTGTTGCCAAGGCCCCAGGAGACCCCGGGTTTGCTTATGAGAAAGTGCTAGGAGCACTTGTCTTAAGGCACCAGTTAGCACTAGTTTGCTTTCTAGGTCCTTAGAAGCCTCTAGGCCTGTACATTCCTTCCTCCCTCCCTCCCTCCCTCCCTCCCTCCCTCCCTCCCTCCCTGCTTCCCTCTTTTCATCTTTTTTTTTTTTTTTTTTTTTTCTGTCTTAGTCACTGTTCTATTACTGGGAAGAGACATCACATCACGGCCCAGACAAATCTTAGAAAGCATTTAACTGGAGGCCTGCTTAGAGTTTCAGAGGTGAGTCCATTATTATCATGGCAGAGAGTGTGGTGGGTACAGGCAGGCAGTGGGGCAACAGCTGATAGCTACACTCTGATCCACAGACAGAAAGGCAGAGCCTGGGCCTGGTATGGGCTTTCGAAACCTCAGAATCCACTCAGTGACATACTTCCTCCAACAAGAACATACCTACTCCAACAAGGCCACGCCTACTCCAACAAGGCCACACCTACTCCAACAAGGCCACGCCTACTCCAACAAGGCCACGCCTACTCCAACAAGGCCACGCCTACTCCAACAAGGCCACGCCTACTCCAGCAAGGCCACGCCTACTCCAACAAGGCCACACCCACTCCAACAAGGCCACGCCTACTCCAACAAGGCCACGCCTACTCCAGCAAGGCCACGCCTACTCCAACAAGGCCACACCCACTCCAACAAGACCACGCCTACTCCAACAAGGCCACGCCCACTCCAACAAGGCCACGCCTACTCCAACAAGGCCAAGCCTACTCCAACAAGGCCACACCTTCCAATCCTTGCAGTTCCACTGCTGGTGACTAAGTATTCAAATATGAGCCTGTGAGGGCTGTTCTTATGCAAACCACCATGCTTTCCTTCCTTCCCCGTCTACCTCCTTTCCTTCTTCCTTTCTTCCTTTTTAATTTTTTCCCTCCTCCCTTCAAAAATTGATCAAGAATGTAAAGTTTGAGCCTTTTCTGGAAGAATCCTGCAGTCTCACGTGTAAGAATCTAAAGTGATGATAACAGGACGCTCTGGAAAGGACAGTATATGTTTTGTGTGGAAACTCAGCACTGGGGTTGAGGCTGGTTTCTCAGAACAGGTGATCCTCAAGGAAGACATACAAGGGACCGGTAGAGTGTCTGACAGGGGCTAGCATGTGCAAAGGCAGAGGACAGATGAGATTGCTGTTCTGTCATAGCTACCACAGCTGGCTGTACTGATGATAGAATCAGGTCACCTCTGCCTTCCTTTTTTTCCCACAATGTGTAGCTCCCTCCCTGTGACTGTAAAGCCCTCACCTGCTCCAGCAGCCCTATCCCCCACTGTGGGTACTTCTACCCAGGAAGTACCCACATGTTTCATTTCAGGCCTGTTGAACTGCCTGATACCTTCATCACCAGTAAAAGGCATGTTTTCAGTGTCAAGAGCTGAAGTTAACCAACCTGGAGCTTAAAAGGAAGGAAGCCAAGTAGGGGACATGGACTTGAATAAATATGGGATGGCTGAGCTATATCTTCAAGTCAGTGTAATGCCAGGAAAGAGAAGTATCTTCTGGGTGTGGGTTTCTGCATCCTCAGCACTTGGAAGGCTGCAGCAGATCATCCACTCCTTCATTCCTTAAGCTTCCACCCCCTCTGGAGTAGCTGGGTTCTTTCTTCACAGCTAATCTTAGAGGGCATGCTAACTGAGGCTAGGAGGCTAAAGTTCAGGTCAGGGAAGGCAGGCAAAAGCAGTCTGATGGACTTGCTATGTGGGCCGAGTCTAGGAGTTTGGTAATTTGAGGTTTGTTTCAGGCATCCGGAAAGAGTGTCAGATGATTAGAGGAAAGCCAGCAGGATCCAGGGAGAGAAAGCTTCCTTTGACAAGGCTTCTATCACCTCCTCTCCACCCTTCTTAGTCTTCCCTCCCAGAAGTGCCTACCACAAATTGGGACTGATCAGCCAAAGGAGTTCGCAGCAAAGAAACTTGGGATGTGAATGCCGCCAGTGTTTTCTATGGGATCTTATGTGAAACAGTGATGTAATCGCCCAGTACCACGGTTGTGCTTGTCACACATGGCATGGAGTGCAATTGTCTAACAGCCTTGGGCTGGGCTATACTCTGAGGTTGCTCACAGCCTAAGTCCTGGCTACAGCCACACTGAACTTTCGTACCACCTTCTAGTTCTGCAGACACCTCTTCCACAGACACAGCTAAGGTGAGAGGCATCCTTTCTTAGGGTTTCTGGTAAGAACCAGTCCTTATGACCCCTTCATTCTGAACTTCTGGCCTCCTGAATCACAAGAGAGTAAATATTTGTGTATAAGATTTATTTTTATGTATATGAATGAGTGTTTTGTCTGCATGCATGTCTGTGTACTATGTGTGTACAGAGCCAGAGGAGGGCCTCAGATAGATCCCTGCAACTGGAATTCCAGGTAGTTGTAGATCATCATGTGAGTGCTGGGATTGAGTCTAGATCCTCTGGAAGAGCAGCATACTCTTAGCCATGGAGCCATCTCTCCGGCCCCTGGTGCTTGTGTTTCTAACCTACCGTGTTTGTTGTAATTTATTCCAGAGGTACTGGGAAAATAATGTAGTGTGCTTGGGTTCCTTTCCACTTCCATCCTTGGGTTTCCTCACGTGATATCATCTTCTCTGATACAGAGTATGTGATGATTAATTTTATATCAAACTTGACAGAGCCAGCAAGTGCCCATAAATCTGGCTAAATGTGATTTCTGGGTATTTTTTTCCTATATTTCCATTGCGAATTAGCTTTGGAACTGGTGGACTGAATATGGCTCTCCTCATAGGGGTAGGCATCTTTGGATCCAACGAGGGTTAGAATGGAAAGACAGAGAGCTTGAATTGGTTCCCAACCTGCCTTCTGAAGCCTAGACATGAGTCCCCACCTGCCCTTGAGTCTCCAGCTCTCAGGAGTCTCCAGTCTCAGCTTACCTGTGGTGGATGAGAGAACCTCTTAGTATGAATTTGTTCATATGAGCCAGTATCTTATAATATGAACTACATGTGTACGTATTTACACATGCATACCTACATACAGGTAGAATTTCAGCTTTATATAGAGGAGAAACATCTCAGGAATCCCAGAGAATACTTGAAAGTGAGGATGCCGGACATTGTATAAATTCTATGTTTCCCATATTTACATAATACATACCTGTGGTAGAGTTTACACTTTAAATCGGGTACCAGTTATCAATAATTATATCCAATGATGAAATGATTTAACAACTTACTCTAATATACTTATTTAAAACTCATGAAGTATTTATTTCTGGAATACTCCCCTTAAATATTTTTAGACTGTGTTTGATTGCCATTGGCGGTGGTAACTGAAATTATGAAAGACAAAAAGCACGGATGAGGAGGACTGTGTCTAATCTCTCAGTGGCGTGTTTCTCAAGGGAACACCAACTAACACACAGAGGGTTCTGCAGAGAGCTGACTAGTCAGCTGCACACAGATGGAAATGGTCTGACCTCCAATGAAACGTGAGTGTTAGAGGATCTGGACATGCAACTCATGGATTCACCATCTGGTCTTCCACATGGGATCCACTCACTTTTATTTTTTGAGACAGGGTCTTGCTGCGTAGCTCAGCTTTGTAAGAGCTGGGATACAGGCATGCACCACTGTATTCAGCTTCCAGCTGCTGTGAACAATCTTTTCTCCCTCTCTAAAGTAGCTTCATACTATAAAGTGAGATCAATAAGGTACAAAGAGGCCAGGGTCCAGAAACATGTTAGGCTTCGGGGCCTGCACTTGTGAGGGTCCCAGGGCACAGGGAACTGACCTATTTCTGATCACATTTCCCTGTGGAATGAGTAGCAAGATCCCTAAACCTTGGAGAAAAACTGGTGATTTAGCTTCCAGATCTGCAGGTGGGGACTTGGGAGGTCTTCTGGTCTGTGCTGGATGCCTTAGACTCATCAAGGACCAGGACATGTGTCTCTTATTTTATAAAAAAGACATTGAGGCTCCCACGTTACAAAGGTAAGCTTTTAAGAGAACCAGAGGCAAGGGTAGAGAAGCCAGCCCAAATCTTCAGTTGCTCAGGCTCAAATATTCAAGTGCATTCTGTTGACTAACTCAAGTCACAAGGGTAGACTAGATCCAGGAGTGAAGAAAAAGCTTCCTCATCTAAATGCTGAGGAGAGAGAGGAAGTCACACTAGGTAGTCTGGCTCCCAGTGGACCCGAGCACTGGGTCATCTTTGCTAATGGTGTACTCTATGCCTCAGTGGGAAAGTTCATCTGCCTAGCTAGAATCTTGCTACACAGAGAGAGGCCAGAATCCTGCTTTTTGTTACCTCTTATGGCTAAATCTTGAGATGGACCTCTCACATGTTGTTCTAGAAATACTTTGTGCACCAGACATTTGTTTAACACTCAGCCCAAGGCCAGGCATAAGACTCACACAGGAAAGGGGGAAGTCCTAGCAGGTGAGAGCTTTGACTTGGGAGGTGGTGAGATCTGGTTTTGTTTGAATCCTTGCTCTTACAGGCTATATGGGTTTTGTGGGCAAGTGTCTGTCTCTTGCTGAGGAAGGTTTTTGGTTTGTTGTTTTGCAATAAAATATAGATGATAAGGTCTGTCTCACAGAGGAACTGAGACCTGAGTTGTATATGGTAAGTTAAAGTGCTTAGCAAACACCTGCTGCTCTATGGAAGCCACTAAACGGTAGCTATTATTATCAATAATAAATGTAGGCTGAAGGAATACAAAGATGAACGGATGTCTTAACAACTTCGAGCCAAATGGGCACCGTTCATGCTTCCTCCTTCTCACTGTCATCTTGGCCCAGGTGAAATATACACAAGGTTCACGTTAGCCGATCTGCCCATTCATAACTGTTCTTCACAACAAGAAATCATAGCTACAACCAGGTCCTGCGATGAATTAAAAACACCCCATGCTGCTTCTGGACTCCTTCACATGCATACAGCATGGGTCCCTCTTCCATAGCCCCCTCCCCAAATCCTCCCCTGCTCTCTGCATGTGCCCACGAAAATGGAGATGCACCTGCACTAGCAAGCAGCCTGCAGAGAAGCATTTTCCCCTCTGTTGCCTGGGCGATTCTGGCTACGCACCTGCACACAGCCTCCTTTTCTTCTCCATCTCCAAATCAAAGTGAGTCTTCACTCTTCAAGCTGCCTGCCAGGGGAGCACAGGGAAGATGGAAGAGAGCCGGAGCAATTAGACACTGGGCTGGCCCCTCTCTGAGGCTGGAGCTGTTTTTAGCTCTGCCTCTCCTGCAGACAGGCCTGGCCTTGGGGTCTGGGCCCACCCTGATGAATTAATGACCGCAGAAGCCTGTCGGCTGGCTACGGAGAGGGGAGACGGTACTTCCTCTGAGGGGCTGAGCGGGGAGGTACTCTCTGTTTTCATTCCTTTGTAAAGGGCTCCCTTTGACAGGGCTGTCCTAGAAACCTGCACAGCCTGTCTTTGTCCAAATGTTCTTGGTCAAACAACACAGTGTAATTAACAATATCAACATCCCCCTTCATATACTTTTAGTAGCAAACAAAACATACATTCTAGAGTCCAAAACTCTTGTCCATTTGAAAATTAGGGACTATGGCTGAGGGGCAGGGGCACGGTTCCAGAAGCTTCCAGGGAGAGAAAAGTTTTCTTCAAAGACCTGTGTTAGTGGGAGCCGGTCAGGAGATCCGGGGGCAGTATAGGAGGAATGGGGTTGTCTGGCAGGCTGCAGGTGAGTTTTGCTTTTTATGCAAGAGGGACCCTTCTGGAGGCAAATGGGCTCCAGGCTGACACAATCTGTTGGTGAGAACAGCTCTGGATTTGGATCTAAGGAAGAATATAAAAGAGGAGGGTAGAGACTTGTTTTCCAGCCTTGTGGGAGTCGGGGTAGTTTTAAATGAAGGACAGATGCAGCCTTGGGCTAAAATCTGCCTCCCTCAGCCTGGCGGTAACCTTATTAAAGAATAAAAATAAAGGCAGGCCTTTTATGATGGTGAAGAAAAGGCATGACCAGGCGGCTTCCCCAGCAGAGGGGTAGGGGTGAGCTGGGGGATGCATGTGAAGGGCATGGGTTGGGTCTCTCTGCCTAAGATGCACAGATGAGGGGAGGGGCCATGGGCAGATGCAGAAGTCTTCAGCTGACTGTTCGGGCTGGGTCGTGGGCGGGAGGCAGCGTTGTCTTTCTGAGGCCTGGACTCTCTCTGCCAGGCTGCTTACCTTCTTCCATTGTTGTAAAGGGGCTGAAATGGGACCCCTGTCTACCTAAGGTACTTGAGAAGGGCTAACCCTGTTTTGCTGGCACGATAAAGAAAAGCTACATGCTCTTTGTAGTATGGGTTCTTTATATTTAGGGCTTCATGAGAGCGGCAACTGGGGACAGAGAAACCCGGGTTGAGTCAGAACCATATCAGCACTGTGGCTTTTGGAATAGTGCACACCACTCCATTCTGTACCTCCCATCCTGTTTTAACAGGGCTGCCTCTCCTGCTTTGGAACTTGGTTATGAGAAAGGACAGAGCTGAAATGTCTGAACATTGGCCTTCAGTGCAGATATCAACATGGTCTGGAGCTGCAGGCCAGGGGGACAGGGTGAGCCCAAGGACAGGACAGGAGTGAGAAACAGCCTCATTTCCAGAAAGACTCAGTTCCTTGGGAGTGGGTGTAGGAAGAGCCAGACTAGACTTGAGGCTGGGGAGTGGTAATTCCGCCTCTAGGTTCTGGGCAGAGCATAGGAGGGTGGAGTCTATTGTTTGATGATCCCAGGCTTTTGAGATGGGTTTCATGATGCAAGAGTGGCTCCAGGTTGGAAGTATCTCAGCCAGGCTGGAGGGATGCAATGAGAAGAGGGCTTCATTCAGATGTGTAGGGAGCTTTTCATTATCTTTGGATGTACTCCCAATACGTCTTACCTGACCGGATCATGGCTCCAGCCTTTCTGGTTGTATTCGATTTTGGTTGGACTTTATAAATCACGAATCGGACTGTGCTACTTTCCTGCCCTGCGGTTTCTCCCATGGCTCCCAATTTTTCCAGGAGAGCATCCACATTTCCCACTTCCTTCTGCAAAGCCTTCTGCAATCATGAAAAGGCTTTCTTCCTCCCACTCTCCATCCTGAGGTTCTCTTTACTGCCAATTTGTCTGTTGTCACAGCTTACATCAATGATCTGCCCCAATCTTGAGCCCGTTCTCAAGGCAGGCAAGGAACTGACTTACAGTTCCCATCTTTCAAATAGCTTCAAGTCTCTAAGGGCCCCAGGTTTTTGTCTAAGATCTTGTTCTGACCTTTGGAGAATATGAGCCTGCTTATAGGTTAGGACAGCTGAACATAACAGAGGTTGGCGAATCCTCTGGGGCCACCCTCTGCCAGTGACTGGCAGGAATGCAGAACAAATATCCAATTTCCAGGGACCCGTGATACATCTGACATATGCTCTACAGTCTGCCAGGGGTCCCTCTTAGAGATTGTGTCTTTGGATCCCCTACACTCCTCAACTCTCTCAGGCTTCTGGAACCATCTCCTCAGTATTCATTCATACCCACCTGTCCATCTCATGACTGAAAGCCAGGATGCTTTCACTGTTTCTTCAATCTGGAGCTCCATGCCAGCCCAGAGACCCACTGCCAAGATCTGTGCTGCAGGGCCTCACTTCTGTTTTCTGTTGACCTCCTGTGGGCATAGCACTAGGTCTCACTGGGACATTCTGTTAAGATTGGTGCCTTCTGTACTGGGACCCTGAGTTGTCTCACATTTCCAGCATGAGGTCAGCAGTCTGGTGTTTAGGAGCCCATACAGGGCAGTGGCAAGTGTGAGCAGTCTGGTTGGGGTTGAATCGGTGGCAGTCAGCATCTTCTGTGGTGGACAGGCTCCTCCCACAGTAAAGGTGCTTAACAGACTTCAACAAACACAGAGCCAGCAGGAAAGAGCTGATGAGGCCTCAGACCTGTTTGTTTCTAGAACTATTTGGTTTTCCCCTTCCCAGCTACATGGGGTCTGGTGTTGGACCCTCCCTGTAATACCTCATTTCATTCTCATACAGAACCTCTGTATTGGGGTGTACCATTCCAAGTTCAGTGAGGTACCCGAAGCTCTGGTAGGTCTTGGCACAGAGTTGTGTGTCCTATAGGCCAGTCTGACACTGATGCCAGTGCTCTTTCTCATGAGCACCCCCATTTCTATGTTCTCAGATTTCACATAGTTTTTGTTTCAAAGCAGACAGCTTGAGGAGTGGAGTAGCTGAGGAATTTATCTGACAAAGATGGAGTGCCTGGCACTGATCACAGCCCTGAGCATCTAAGGAGCTCAAGGTTCCAAGCAGAGCTGCTGATGATAGGCGGACCGGTAGTGCTGAGGCAGCTGTCTGATGCTGGCTGGACTACATGAATATTTATACCTGGGATGGAGGAGAACTTTGCCAACAGAGAGGGGGGGGTGGTGTTTCAGTGTGTGTGTGTGTGTGTGTGTGTGTGTGTGTGTGTGTGTGTGTGTGCTTGTATATACCTGTAGAGGTCAGAGGTCAGCATTGAGTGTCTTCCTCGATTACTCTTTATTTTGAGACAGGGTCTCTCACTGAACCTGGACCTCCCCGGTTCAAGCAGACTGGCTGGCCAGCAAGTGCTATCATTTGTCTCCACCCTCTTAGCACTAGGATTACAAGGACATGATGCCAGGCTTAGCTTTTGTATGGGTATTAGGGCTTGAATCCAGGTCCTCACCATTGTACAGTAAACACTTTATTGACTGAGCACCTCCTTAGCCCCTGTAGTTTCAGCTTACACAGGTACTACCCACTGGGTAATTTATAAGGAAAAGAAAATTTTAATGTTTTAGAGGCAAAGAAATACAAAGTTAAGGTGCCAGCATCTGGAGAGGAGATCCTTTAAGGTCAGCCATGGAGTTGGGCATCCATCCTATGGAGAGAGGGCGAGGGTATGTCAGCCCAGGTCTCTTCTTCTAATCTTATTATGAAGCCCACATTCATGACCTCGGTCAACATTAATCATCTCCAAAGGATCCACCTCCAAATGCCCTTAGCATGTGAATTTGGGGGCTGACTTGCCAACATGTAGCTTCTAGGGCCAGTTCGGAACACAGCAAAAGGGAGAGGAAGGGAGGGAGGGAGGGAGGGAGGGAGGGAGGGAAGGAGGGAGGGAGGGAGGGAGGGAAGGAGGGAGGGAGGGAGGGAAGGAGGGAGGGAGGGAGGGAAGGAGGGAGGGAGGGAAGGAGGGAGGGAGGGAGGGAGGAATTGCCCTTCCTAAGCTAAGGCTATAGACTCTTCCCTTCTCTGTCAAACCCGTGTCAACGAGCCCTTGAGGGTTTTCCAGAGTCAACTCTACAAGTCTCTCTTGGGGAGAGCAAGTGAAGAACCCTGCCATTTGTCTCATCTGCTTTAAGCTCACTGGCCTGGCCTGCTCCTCTCTGTCTCTGCTATCCTCCTGCACCTTGAGTCCCTAAGTGTTAATACTGACTGCCAACTTGACAGGCTCTGGAATCACCTAGGAGATTTCGGTGTGTCCATGAGGGAGTATCCCTACTGGGTTAGTTGAGGGGGGAAGACATACTGTAAATGTGGTAATCACCATTTCGTGGGCTACGATTCCAGACTAAATGAAAAGGAGGAGGAGGAGGAGGCAGGTTAGCTGAGTACAGCGTCCATCTATGTGTGCTTTCTGATTATGGGTACAATGTGACTGGATGTACTGACCCCTGCCACTGTGAGGTTCCTGCCTTGATGGACACAAATCTCAAAATAATCCCTTCCTGCTTTAAGCCACTTTGATCTTAAAGTAGCAAGAAGAGAAGTAACCGATAATCCCACCAGTCACTGAGTTCTCAGTCTAGCTCTGAGCTGGATGGGGCCTTGTCCTACTGATGTCACTCTGGCCCTCAGTCCTTGACCAACCATGGCTTCATAACTGTGCCTGACCGCTTTAGAAGTGTAGGTGTGACCACATCACTTTCCTCAATTGCCTTCTAGTAGCATCTGGAAATAATAGTGTCTACTCTTATACTTTGTGCTGGTTTAAAAAAAAAAAATCAGAGCTCTAATCTATAGTGTTTACTAATTACCGTGTTGGAAAGATTCTTCCTATGGCTGATTTCAAGTGGCCAAGAGCTCTGGAAACATTTTTGAGCATGGAACAGTCAATGACTCTCCTTGAATGGTGCCAGTTGGTCTGACTCTACTATGACCAGCTCTGGTCTGTTTTGCTCTTTTGTAAGATTGTATCTTCATCTACGACCCCTTCCGTTTGAAATGTGCTTTTATATCTCATGTTCTTCACCCTTGCATCCCACTTCCTGTCTCATATGCCTCAGAATGCATCCATTCACCAGCCTCCATTACTCCATCAAACAAAAGTACTTCTGTTTACTTTTTCCTTCTAACAGGATGCCAGCCATCCCTTCAAACGATTTGTTTCAGAGGCCCAGATGCCATCAGTAAACTCCAGCTGTTAGCATGTGACCTGGAAGTTCCCAGAAATACTTGCAGAGAAGCAGCAAATGCAGAGGGTCTTGGTATTACTGCTGGTAGAGAAGCATCACCCCAGAACCCTCCCCTCAGGGCTCAGGGACATGGCTGTATATTTGGGGCATCAGAATCTGGGCGTCTCAGGACAGCAACTCTTAGTCTCTACCTGAACTGACTGGCTCTCCAAACTGTCTCTTCCTGCCTCCTTGCTAGAGGAGGCCATCTGTCTAAATTAGCAGAATGTGTGCTTACTAGTGGGAATCAAAGGAATGATTTCAGAGAAACTTACAAGGTCAGGAAGTGTCTTGCTGTTGAGGGTTCAGCTCTGCAGGAAAAGAAAGGGCCTTTCCCAGCTACTTTCCCCATATGGGACACAAAGGGGAAGAATGTCCCCCTAGATCCTACCTGCAATCTGTCATCCCTACTCCAAACATCACGACATTCTGATCTTCACAACCAATGTACAGCCTGATGTTAAAGAACCTATAACATGAAAACAGAACTAAATTCCAAGCTAGTCCACTAGTAAAGTCAAGGTGCTTAGTAATATCCAGAATGATCTCCCCATATACACTCCATGGTTCACTCACGATTCCCCATATAAACCCAATAGATTGCTCATTGCTTCACATATACAACCAATGGATCTCTTACTGCTCCCAATATATACCCAATGGATCACTCACTGCTCCCCATGTATATCTAATGGATGCTCACAGCTCCCAATATATACCCAATGGGACAGTCACTGGCCAACCTTGATTTCAGATAGTACTTTGAGACACTTAGAACAAAACAAAAGACAACTATTTATATTTGAAGGATCTCTAAAATTTGTATGAATGTGTATGGATAGATTTTGCAGAACTTGGGGATGAACCTAGGTCTCTGCACACACTAGGCAGGTGCCTTCCTCAGCTAGACCCCAGCCCCTTTTTCACTTTTAATTTCGAGACAAGGTCTCACTAAGTTTCCCAGGCCATCCTCCAACTCACAAATGCTCCTGCCTCTGCAGCTAGTTTAAGATTTCCTCAGTTTGAGGTGGAATGGGCAGAAAGGGGATGCTCTGTTGTATTTTGTCCATTTTCTGAATGGTTTGAATCTGACAGGTGTTTAGGGTATTTTTGCTGAGAATCAGGCAGAACTGAAAAGCAGATTCTTCAATATCTTTCTCCATCACCATGTTGGCTCTCTGTTGTTAATGCCTTTAGTGTCTGTACAGTGCATGCGCGCACGTGTAAATACACACACACACACACACACACACACACACACACACACACACACACACACGATTTGGATATGGGATATCCCCCTCAACTTCATGTTTCAGTACTTGGTCCTCAGCTGGTGGGAGGTTGTAGAACTTTTAGGAGGCAGGTATGAGGCCTTACTGGAGGAGCAGATCACTGGGATGGCTCCTTGGGGATATATTTGTCCCTGGCTCTTTCACATGCTCCCTTCACTTTCTTACTGTGGCAATGCCATGTGCTGCCTCATATTTTTGCCACCTGGGTTGAGTCACAGCTCCCTCCATGTCTGTCCACGGAACCTCCACTCGCTCCATGTCTTGTCCACCATAGTGAACTGAAACTTTCTCCCTTAGGTTGCTTCCCTCAGGTATTTTTCCACAGTGATGAGAAGGGGACCTTCTCAGGTCTGGGACCAGCCTTACCTCTACCACTGCTTTATCTCCAGATAAGGGTGGCTGTTCCCATGGGCGGAAGGAGCAAATCACATGCAGCAGGTGCTGTTCAAACCAACAGAGATCA
Organism: Phyllotis vaccarum; assembly: GCA_033318265.1. NCBI lineage: Eukaryota > Metazoa > Chordata > Mammalia > Rodentia > Cricetidae > Phyllotis > Phyllotis vaccarum. Next base: position 103,989,526 of record JARWLC010000008.1, on the reverse strand, counting down.
CTCAGAACTTCTTTGTTTTGTGTTTTTGAGACAGAAGTCTAATGTAGCCCAAGTTGGCCTTGAATTGAAGCTCCTGCCTCCACTTCAAGTTCTGGGACCAGAAGTATGCCCCATTTCTTATAAATTTTAACAATCTTCTGTCTTCCTGGAATTTGGTCCACCTTTTTGTTGTTTTTTGTTTGTTTGTTTGTTTTTGTTTTTTTTTTTGTTTTTGTTTTTATCTCAGGGATTTTATCTGAGTTTATTGGCACATCGTTGGCTCTGAGAACATGACCAGAGATGAACACCCAGGAAAATCCAGTGCACCTCTGTCACTTGGTGAAAACTGGGTCTCAGAGGGGTCAAGAGATTCATCTAAAGTCACACAGCTTCCAAATTGTAGGCGTGCTATTTATTCTTAGCCCCTAAGCTGCATATTTTCACAGCATCATTCAGCCTGGTAATAATTTAGAATTTTGTCTTCTTAAAAGGACGTCTTAAGGGCAGAGATGTCTTCCTTAAGGGGAAAGAGTCTCCATTGGGATTTTTAAATCCTTCATCTGAGGGTGTATCCTCTAGTTCTGGGAAGGGAAAGACTGATCCAGCCTGGCTCAGGGACTCTGCTTCAGCTAAAACTTTCCCACTGACACCCTTTCCCACCCCACCTCATTTCCTTTGTAAGCTTCTCCCCTGGTCACAAGCCTTGGAGCCAGCAAGACCTGAGTTCAAAACTGTCCTCAAATGAGCTATGAACATCAGAGTCACTGAGTGGCAGAGTGGGCAGGTAAGACCTGTTTACTGGGTGCATTTGAGAATGAGGGCTCCTAACACAGTGTGAACTCTGATACTTCACATATGCCTGGTGTGAGCTACTAACAACTCACACATGGCTGGTGTGGCCCTGAAACCTCACAGTGGGCTGATGAAATGGTGGGCAGATCTGAATCCGTTGTTCTGGAAGCCACTATCTATGTCTGCTGGAGCTGCCTAGCAAGGTAAGAAGACAATGTCTGTGACTGTTCTCAGAGAGTTACCCTAGCTACCATTTGGCCTCAGATACACGTGAAAACAGCTCCTGCTTGTAATTCCAGCACTGGGGAGGCTGCCTCAGTAGTTCAGGAGTTCAAGGTTAGCCGAAGAGAAGATCATATCTCAGAAAATGAAAAGGAAGTTATCTGTATATGAGTGTGTATGTATATGAGTGTAGTAACATAATTAAAAAGCATGCTTCTGGGAACCTGGGGTTCCCAGATTTCAGCCCCAGATTTATTAATTACCAATTATCTGACCTTATTCAAGTACTCTGAATTCAGAAGGCTTAAGTTTTCATTTTTAAAATCCACCTCAGTAGCATCTATCTGGTCACAAAGATAAAGCAACAGACACAGAACACTTAGGCATGCCCTGAAATTATCTTGATAATCAAATTTTAGCTTCCCCCCCTTTATTTTTCCTTCCTTCCTTCCTTTTTTGAAATAGTTTAACTCTGTATAGCCCAGGATGTTCTAAAACCAGCAATCCTCCTGTCTCAGCATCCTAAGTTTTGATTACAGGCATGCAGCTGCTGCCGTGCCTGGGTTTGTCTTCTTTGACTGTTCTGTCACCTGTGTACTGCTTTTCCTACGAGGGCAACAGTCAGGACAGTCACTTAGCTTCTCACCAACTCTGCCCTATCGTCTCCCGGCAGGTGGGATAACTGTATCTTTCCATCATCTTGAAGTGTTTTCTGGCTTTCCTTGACCTAATGGAATGTAGGAAGTGTGTGTCTGGGCTGCTTCTGTCAGGGCCAGAGAGAAATATTTTGCCTTCCCTCTGTATTGAGACAGTGATGCTGGGATCTCCACCTGAACGCACAGTGTAAGTGGCGCCCATTGTGGGGCGAGCTGCCAAGAGTGGGGATCAGCTCTTGCAGTCTCAGAATTGGCCAATCCTGACTGATACTCACAGCCAACCTTGGGTGGCAAGACCATGTGTGACACACGACCATCTATTTTGACATGTTAAAAGGGAAGAGAGGCAGAGGAGTTCATGATCTCCCCCTCATCCCCAGGAAGTCATTAATGCTCAGAGACCCTGTACTTCCTTCCCACGGCTAGAAGGACTGTGGCGTAAAGGGAATATTGCACAGATCTGGGGCCAGGCTGCAGCTGTGTATTTCCTCAAGAGAGCCCAATGATCTTCTGCCTGAGCACTTGCTACATGCTTTGTTTCTCTGCAAAGTGTGAGCCAGGCATACTTCTTGCTGCACAAAATTCCAAGTGTCTTCCTATGATCACTGCTCATGAGGATTTACAATTGTAAATCTTCCTTGGAGGCAGTCCTGGTAAAAAAATGTCCCTTTGTGCTTTCTGCCAAATCTACCAGCAGGCTTCCTGTGTGGGCTCTGCAGTGAAGGATCAGCCTTGGATATTTTCCCTCCTTCAAGGATTCTGGAAGGAAGACTGGAAGCTCGGGAATTCTGGAATGAGCTGATGTTTTGACTCACACTCATTTATACTAAGGTGTAAGTTATGGGTAGATGTTTTCCAGCATTGAAATAAGCACAGTTTTAGGGCAGATGAATAGCAAGATGGCGGCGCCTAAATTAGAGCTGTGACATGGGATGGAAGCTGGTAAGGAGAAGAAGGATGGCCAATCACTCTCATGTCTCTAGTAGGGGAGGGAGGGGTTTCGATTTCAGACAGCTGGGGTTTAAAACCTGCCCCTGCAGCTCGACTGCTGTGTAATCACTGAGGTTCAGAGTGGGTGTCTAGGTCCAAAAAAGCACACTGTTGGCTCTGATACAGAAACATGCAAATAAAAAATTTTAAAAAAACCCTATAGAGCCTGAAGTAATCATCTAAAAATGTTCCTTAGTCAGAATACCTTGTCTTTTGCCCCCTAAAATGACAACCTCCTCTAAATGACAATGCCGTCAAACCTGAGAGTCATCTTTGTGTTTGTTTGTTTTACTGATGGGTTAAAATGAAAGTGAGCTGAGTTAAATAATGGCGTCTTGAGTTCCTGTTAGCTGTATGTAGGCTCTGGCCCCAGTTTGTAGAGAGAAGAAAGGATCAGCTGCCAGTGGTTTACAGAAGGTGTAAAGAAGGTCGTGGTACTCAGGTGCCATGCATAACACAAAAGAAGACCTACCGTATTTCCCTCAACACACACTGGGGTCACTAAATAAAAATTCCAAATTATACAGCTTGGATTATGGGTGAGTCAGTAAGTCATGTGACCTTCCCCCACGACTGTGTCATGTTAGAGTTCACTCTGTATGTGGGTACAAGAGTGTGCATGTGTGTAGCAGAGGTGGATATGGGTGCTGTCTATTCTTCGCCACCTTCTCTTTCTGAGACATGCTCGCCCACTGAACTTGGAGCTCACTTGTTGATAAGACTAGCTTTCCAGAATGCTCCAGCTATCCTTCTGGACTCTGCCTTCCCAGCACTAGAGTGGCAGGCATGTGCCATCACACACCTGGCTTTTCTGTGGGCACTGGAAGATCAGAGCTCCTGAATTCATGTCTGTGTGGCAAACACTTTACTGACTGAGTCCCAAGGCTTTCCATAGGATGACTTAACTGAAGAAATTTGGACAGAGTTAGTCAGTCTTGAGGGTACTGGGCAACTTTCCACACAAATCTCTTTGGAAGAGAGAGGGCTGTTGTTCCCACCCTGTGGTTATTCTTCATCAAGAGCAAGGCCCCCACATTCCCATTTTGAGGAGGGAGGGGCAGTATATCCCGCTGGAGAAATGTTATCCATCTGGCCCTGAGGCCCAGGGCCAGAAGATTATCTTCAATTTGGTGGCAGCAGAGACTCTGAGGGAGGCTGGGAGGAGCAGCTTAGTCTCTCGAGGGAGGCGGTGCAAATGGTTAGATATTTGTAAGCCTCTCTGTGCCCCCAAAGAATCTGGAAACTGCTTTTTAAACATAACTGGCTTTTGTGCTGTCTGAGCCCAGATGGGCCTAGAAGCTTCCTGATATGGCATTTTTTTTTTGAGATTAAAATAAAGTCATATGGCTTTAGCTTCAAGCATGATCTGGTTATTATTATGGTTTGAATATGAAATTTATCCCACGGGCTCATATTTTGAGCATGAATTCTCCAATTTGAGGTGCCATTTCCAAGGCTGTAGGGACTTTAGGAGATGCAGCCTGGCTGGTGGAAGTGGTCCGTGGTGATAGTTTGGTCTCTGATACTGGTCTTTTTCTTTTTTTTCTTTCTTTTTTTCTGATCTGCCATAGTGTGAACAAATGTTCCCGAATATTCCTACTGCCACACATTTTTGCCATGCCGCCTTCTTCACGATAGACCAAAATACTTCTCAAACTGTGCCAAAGTAAACCATTTATCCCTTGTTTCTGCCATGCATTTCATTTTTGCCAATCAAAAGCTTTCTGACATACATAGTAGGGTGGTTTTTGCATTCTTCTGTCTAGTGCTTCCAGGGCAGTTGAGTCAGGGAGTTAGTGGGATGATAGGACGTGAGTCATCCCTACCTCCCCCACCCCTTTTCCCACTGATATCAGGAAAATGGCCAATTTGTCTGGAGTGTTGAAAATAAGTCAGTTTCTGTTACATTAGCCCACCAAGCCGACTGTTCTTGGAGTTATCATGATGTCTGATAACAGGGGAAGAAAGTCAGTGCTGGATAGTCACCAAAGAGAGATGCCAAAAGAGGAAGCTCCGTTGTTGATGATGTGGGAACATGGAAAAAGGTCCTTAGCCTTTCTGGGAGTCTGACTGGTGAAGGGGAGCTGTCTGAGATGCTCTTTGAAAAGCAGCTCAAAGGTCAGCCTGGAAGGCCTGAAACCCCAGGCAGAGCCAGACGTTATACTCCTGTTTGGGGAAGGTCTTTCTGATCACTCCCTGTGATAGGAAGTATACTACTTGGGTAAAGGTGGGGCTTCATCCATCTCTAGCTGTACCTCAAACACAGACTGAAGAGATAACTCAGTTGGTAGAGCTTGATATGCAAACACGGGCCCTGAGGCCGATACCCAGAACCCATGCTAAACCAAATTGTGTTACTGTTCAGTAGTAATCCTGGTACTGGGAAGGTGAAGACAGAAGGGTCCTGGGGCTTCCAGGCCAGCTGCTATAGCTCCAGGTTCAGTGAGAGACCCTGTCTCAAAAAATAAGATGGAAGATACCTGAAATTGACCTCTGGCCTTCCCCACATTCTAAAACAAAGCAATGATAAACCTGCTCCATACTTGGCCCTTCAATCCCTACTTCTAAGGTCCTTAATAACATGGTGGACATTTACTCCTTAGTTTAGCAATGGTTTCCTATTTCGATGATCACTTTACAGGTTAGACTTGTATGTGGGACATCTGGAACATTCTATAAGGACCCAGCTTGACCTTCTCTGGAACAACATCTTAATCTTCAGTTTGTCTAGGACCCAAGAGCTCTGATTTTGAACTTTATCTCAGCTGCTCAGCAGCTTCCTGACCCTGACAAGCAGCCTTCTTCCCTGAGTTCAGCTCCACAGCCTGACACTGGGAGCAATTATAAACATAAGTAAACACATAGATCCTTCTCTCTGGGTAAAGGACTTTGTTCTTAAGGAGGAGAAGAATGTTCTGGAAGTCTACTATGTAGTGCTACCATTGAGAATGACTGAAGAGCTTCTGCCTCCCCAAATCACCTTGTCTGTCATCCCTAGGGAGTCTCTGATGTGCTTGTTGGCTTAGGACGCTTAAGAAAGAAGCCCACTTGTCCCCCATTTTTGACCCATCCTGTTTTTTGAGGACTGCGTGGTTGGTTCAGGGTTTTATGCGGTACATCCCATAGATTTGGAGTCTACCTGGGATGCATGCCATGGAGGCTGCTTTGGCTTGTCATATATGTTTTGAAGGCACTGTCTTCTTTCTCCAGCCTGTGCTTAGAAGTCTCACAGGTTTTCTCTCTTCAAGTCTTTGACTCTGTGATTCTGTAAGCTCTGAATGGCCGTAGGGTCTACCTTGCTGGTCACCTACAGGGACGGGAGAAGAAATTATGAGAGCTCACATATTTATAGCTCTTTTTCAGAAAATAGGATAGACAGCAGCTCAGAGATGAAAGTCACTGGGGCTTGTTTAAGGTCACAGGCGGCAGAACAGATTAATAATAGTCAGCCCAGTGCTCCCTGTGGACCCCAGGTCACATGGGTACCATGAAAGCCCCAAATCAGGAGATTAACTTGGCTTGGTCTTCATGTCTCTGCAAATTCCAGGACATTCCCCACTAACAGATAGTTTATGTTTATGTGGCTGATTAACAATTACAGTGATGGCAGAGAGAGCCCTTCAGTCTGCAGGAAGTGACTTAGAATGATAAATATCTACTTTTTTTTTTTCCTTCCTGCAGACTTACTGGAAAAAATAAAAAATAAATTACAAGACAAACTGCAAGTTTTCTGGAATGTTCTGCACTTGCTGCTCAGCTGTGGTTTTCAAAAAAAATGACATGCTGAACAAGTGTATTAATTTAAATTTAAAGTTCTTTCATACTGAAATGAAGGGTACAGACACACATAAAATTACATATTTTGTTGTCTTTGCTATAAGATATACTTAGACTGTCCAACATGACAGTAGACAACTTTATTTTCCTGACAAGGAATAAAAGATGCCTAAACACTTTGATGGCTAACATTGTGAGTCACACTTAGACATCAGGACACTAAATTTGGAGTATGATAATAAGTTTTCCGTGCACCCAACTTGTCTTCTGTGCCTGAAGCCTGTGTTCTACACATAGTTTATGGCTTTAATATTATTCTGCAGGTCTGTTCCAAATCATATTACAATGAGATCTCTCTCAAAGAAAGTCCAGCTGAGTAAAGAAGAATGATGTTTGCTTAGGGCTTCATGGGAGATTCCCTGAGCTGTGACTGAGCTCTTGGACTTTGCAATTTTTTTTTTTAGAGGCTAATACTTTGGTTATGGGAAAATAGCTTGCCCCCTATTTGTGCATTGGTAAAAGGTTGGAATTCTCTGTACTTTTTTTTGTTTTGTTTTTTAAGAACAGATTACAAATCATGTCCATAATGGTGATAGTTACTTTTTCATCTCTTTGGCAAAATTCCTGACATAATGACTTATGGTTTTGAGAGTTCACTAGTCCTGTGCCTGTATCAAAGGATGTTCTTCACTTTCTGGTAGTCAGAGAACCCAAAAATGGGCAATACAAAAAGAGGTCAGGATAAAATCTAGCCTCCAGGGACACCAATGCAATGACCTGCTTCCTCTAGATAAACCCTATGTGCCTTTTGTTGCCTCCCATTGATACCATCCTATTATGAGACGCAACCCTGATGATGGAATTGACGCCCTAGAAAATCCACCATGTTTCCCTTGGAAGTGTGTACTTCACTCTCAGGTATTTCTTTACAAAATTATTTTGTGTGCATGAATGTTTTGCCTGTATGTATGTCTGTGTTTGCCTGTGGATCCCCTGGAACTAGAGGTAGAAATGGTTGTGAGCTGAAATGTGGGTGGGTGTTGGGGGTTGAACCCAGGTCTTCTAAAAAAGCAGACCACATAGCCATCTATTTAGCTCCATCTTAAGAATTTCCTAGTTCAGTCAAGTTGACAATCAAGATTGCCCATCACAAGACTAGAGAGGTTGAAAGTGTAGTACACACATGTTGATATCTTTCCCATGATGGCTCATGCCATTCACTGCATATGTAGGACTAGATTCCAAGAGGTCCTGGAGGTATTGTATAGTTCATTAAGGGTGTCCAATTTCAAGATAACAATGGGGGCCAAATGGAGAGCAAACAAAGACGTATAGTGTCAATGGTTCAGTGAAAGCCAAATAGTAGTTAAGAGAACAGATTTCCTGTCCAAGCCCTGACATTGTTCATGTATGTACATGTATATAGGCAGCCCCTTCTTCAGGAGCCCAAACAAATGAGTGGTTAAAATATTAATACTTACAACGTTCCTCCCGTTTTAGATAGACTAGGACGTTAGATGGAACCTATTTCTTCTTGGAGTCTTCAAAAAGCAACTGGATGAGTTTCATAGAAAACCCACTAGCCTGCTTGGTGAGGCACACAGTTAAGGCAAGGGAGGCCAGAGACAGAAAATGCTAAAACATTGTTTAAAATGAAAATTGATGATTTGGCTTTTTCTTTGGAAAAACAAATGATTTATAAAGGAATGTGGCAATGGAGTGAGGAAAGAGTACATCTAATCACTAGCAATGGGCTCCTTCTTTTGTACTTTATATGGCATTCATTGTTTTCTTGAATTATACAGTGGTAGTGCTACTTTAATACAGAACCAACAGTTGTCAAGAAATTATTAAAAATTAGTGATTATCTTTTTAAAAAGGCAAGGTGACAGATTGGTGCCCGGGATTCTGGGAAAAGCATAATTTACAGCCTCCAAATGGAAGCTCAGGTTGTGTATTCTCTGCTTTCAGAAGCTTAACACAACATTTGCATGCATTTGCTGGGTAAACTCACCCCTTGTTAATTTTGGAAGCTGCCATCCACCCCTCAAGGTCTCTTTCTTTGCTTCAGGAAGGAGGCATCCTCTTGGAAAGGGGTGGTGGTGGTGGTCTGACACAGTCTCTCTGTGTGAGTACACTTAAGGTCCCCAGAGAGGTCCTATCTTGAAGTTCTGTAAAAGCAGATTGTGTCCACTTCCTATTTCTGGTGCTTGGCACATAACAGGTACTCTGAAGATTTTCGAATGTGTGACTTGCTTATAAAGTGAATTTTGTTTGTGGCTTTATTTAACTCCTAAGGCAGAACAAGCAGAGATTAGGAAGATGAAGGGAGGTAGGTACAGCAGATCTGAAAGCCCAATTTCTGCATGGCAGGCTCCCCTCTCCAGGGATGAGAGAATGAGGTTCTTCTTTGGAGCTGGACCTCTTCCTATTCTCCATCTGACTTATGCTGGGGTTTGGCCAGCTGCAAACACCAATGAGGGAGGCAGACATGTAGTTTTCCTAGAGGTCCAATGCAAGGGACTTTGACAGCAAAGGGCACTTCTTCCTAGGAATCCCAGACTCTGTTGTGGAATCCAAGTTCTTCCCCTGAGTCCAGGAGTACCAAGAAGGAGAGGCTACCAATACTTGGGCTAGTCACAGCATCTCAGAGGAAGGTAGAGCCTGATGATGGTCTGCTGTTTGGGAGAAAAGCAACCTATGTATCTATGATCACACACTCATCTGGACATTAGTCAGCCTTTACTAATTGGCTTTACCATTTTCTCAGTATTTAATATTCATTTGTCAAAAACACAAGCATAAATAAATAGCTTCAGTTCAAATACACCTTCTTATTAGGCCATACATCATGCTAGAGAGTTTGAATTCTTTAACCAGGAAGATAGGATTAGAAACATCTTGAAAAAGCCTTCTTATTATCAATCATGTCATCTTGAACATGTTTCGAAGCTTGCTGCTGGCATCAAGAGTAGATGTTTTATTCAAAAGAATATATTTAAAGAAAATGACAGCACTTTTTGATTTTAGCGTTTTAAAAACAGGAAATCTCTCAAGTCCTCCATCCTGGGGTCCTGGAAGATGCATTGAAGCAACTGTCTCTTGATGTACCCAGAAAGCGGAGAACTTTTGGCCCCGAAGAATAAGTATGGGACAAAGAAAATGACTAAACTTCAGAAGAGTATCTTGGCTCCCTTGTGGCTGTGGAAAAGTCATGTGCACTGTCTGGGCTTCTGTCTGTTTACATTTACCACAAATAAGCTGTGAGAGGCTGGCGTCTCAGTCAATTTGAGATGCTATAACAATACTATAGTTGGTGAGGATTATCTAACCCTCATCTCTCACAGTTCTAGAGGCTGGAAAGTACAGGATCAAAGTGCCCACAGGTCCAGTGTCTGACTAGTCAGCTGGACAGACAAGTGTCTTATTGCTTTTCCCCTCCCCTCCCCCCTTTCCCCATATTTTTTCCTATAAAGATTTTGATCCCAGCATGAGGGCCAACCCTCATGACTTCATTTAACTTTAATACCTCCAATGTTCCACCTCTAATCCTATTACACTGGGAGTTAGGATTTCCACACAGGAATTTGGGGGAAGATCCAGATGTTCAGACCATTTTGACTGATGCCTTGTGAGGACCGGAACAGCTCTGTGCTTCCAGTACACTCAGGGAAGCAGATGACTCCAGTCCCCAACCACAGAGAACCCTTTTTCTTCCTGATACATGTTTATTTAAATCCAGAAGAGTAGAATGCATGCTACCTCTGTCAAGCTTACTGACCTTTAGAGACATTTGCTGTGTTACTGGCAGCCTTTCTGTCCCTGGCTCATTGCACATGGTGGATGAGACATTTGTCAATGCTTCTACAGTTCAGACCTTGAACCCCAAGACAGATGAGAAGCCTCTGATTGTGCAAATGGCTCCAAGTTATCTATTCATCTCTTGGGAAGGCTGACCATCTCTTCCTACTCCCAAAACATGCTTGCCCAGATGTTTCTGTAAATTCCACAGTACAGTATATGCAGTGTGATAATCCTAAACCCAGAGAACTTTGTCCTTTGTCCTTTATGGTACTGGAAAAATCATTTCCTCTTTCTGGGTTTTCTCCTCATTTGTAAAAAAGAGGCCGTTGGATAGACCTAAGATCCAAGCTTTGTGAATTAGCCTGGACCTTATGAAGGGAATTAAATCCTGATGTGTTTCTGCAAAGCAAGCAGACTCTGATCTACTTCCCCTGAGACCTGACTTTTGGGGTGGTATTCCTTATTGCAAAGATAATCTAGAGTCTGTGCATCTGACAGAAGAACCAGAAAGCACAGCATTCAGTCCTTCGGTTCTAGTCCCCCGAAAGTGGCCCTTCTGGGAGTAGGAACACTGAAACTGTTTCACTTCTGATGGTCCCCATGCACACATCCAAGCATCTTCAAATGCCACTGCCTTTGTGTTCAACAAATGCTGGTTTATTGAACTTAGAACAGGCAGCTGGTTCATTCAGTCTAACTTCCTCAGTCTGTGGCCGAGGACACACAAAAGAGGGATCTATTAGAAGGAATCCATTTTCCAAGCCTCTCCCAGGGTGTGGTAAGGTGAAGCTAATATCCAAGACTCCTGCACGCTTCTCCAGGTCCTTGTCTACAGCCTCAAATTAACTGTTCACTAAAAACCATTAGCACAACTCCCCAAATGTGCAACTTAATTTTGAATTCTTTCCCGTCTTTATGCATAAATATAAAGGCGTCATTTGTAAAAATACATAAACACTGACTTACACTTCGAGCCATATGCTGCTAACCACACCCATCTGTCACTGTGAATTTACAGCACGACTCGCTGTCAAAAACCTCAGCACTAACAGTTTACCACATACTTCCCAGACAAATGAGTTGATAATTAATAATGCCAAAGGTGTCTATGACATTCTTCGGATAGGTTGACACTCCAATCCTTCTGAAAAACAGAAAGCAAAAAGGGTAATGGGGTGCGTATGATCAAAATATATTATGTACATGTATAAAAGTGTCACTCTGAAATTCATTATTATGTATAATTAATATATGCAATAAACATTTAAATGAATATATAAATAAACAATGGCAGAAAGAACGAAAGGTACTGCATAGAAGAAGTATCAAGGGCAGTGGCCAGGACAGAAATAATTAGGATAAGTGCTAGCTCATAGAAACTCACGGTCAAGAGGGAATAAAAGTGCCTTGTAAATAACAGTCAATGACAGCAGATGAACTAACACAGACCAAAGGCTGGAGTATAATCAAAAGCTACTGAGTATTGGTGGGAGCTGGAGTACTCTGGCAGGATTTGGAGCGGGCAGGCATCTGGGCCAGGTTTTTGAAGATGGGGAGTATTTGGGCCCCAGAGTCTAGTGGGCCTCAAGACCCAAAGACAAGAATTTGCAGTGTTGTCACACAATGGTGTGTGTGTGTATGTGTGTGTGTGTGTGAGAGAGAGAGAGAGAGAGAGAGAGAGAGAGAGAGAGAGAGAGACAGAGAGACAGAGAGACAGAGAGACAGAGACAGAGAGACAGAGAGAGAGACAGAGAGAGAGCGAGAGCACCTATGATTTCAGCATTTGAGAGGCTGAGGCAGGAGGATCACTGCTAGTATTAGACCAGCCTGTACTACGTCATGAGACTTTGTTATCAAACCCCCCAAATCAAAGGCTAGTGACATAGCTCAGTCGGTAGAGTACTTGCCAGGATGAAGTCCTGGGATCCATCCCAGCATGGCATAAGAAACTGGGTGTCGTGTTACATGCCTGTAACTCCAACATTTGGGAGGCAACGGCAGGAAGATCAGGAGTTCAAGATAATCTTCAGCTATTCAAGTTCAAAACCAGCCTGGTGTACATGGCATCCCGACTCAAAAGAAAAGAGAGCAAATTTAAGCAGTAACAATAACAAGGGTCAAGGAAAAAGTAGAGAGAGAGGTCAGACTGGGGAAGAACAGCTGGGCCCACCCTTAAAGGTAGCACATGCTCAGACTACAGGCCACGAATCTCAGTGTTCAGGAAACAGCCCAGTTCCTGTGATTCTGGCAAGTGGCCAGTAAAAAGATGAATTGTGTGCGACTCATTAGCCTAGTGGTACCCCCTCCCAACTCCACAATTTGGCCTAGGTCATCCCCACGCAGTCAGTTCTCCTGCCCTCATTTCCTGGGAACTGGGATTGTCGGTTGCACCACAAGTTCAGGCTAATATTCTTCAGCAAGATTTAAAAAAAAAAAAAAAGAAAGAAAGAAAGAAAAAAGAAACTCCATGCACTTTTCTGTTCATGGTATCCATGCATTTTCCAGCCTAGCTTTGTTCAGTAAACAAACTGGCTTCAAAGAAAATAAAGTTTGCATCCTACTGCCACTGCTCTTGTTAGGCAAACAAAGGGCAAGGGAGGGAGGCCTTGTCAAGGAAGGGGTTAGATATTCTGGTACATTATTAGGAATGCTCGGGGCAAAAATAGCTTTCACTTACCCGACAAGGTCCTGTCATCACTTGCCAAAAGCAGACTTTATTTCATAATATATTTAAAAGACCATGAACCATGGGGTTTCTCAGCTCTAGAAGGTGTGGGCTTCAGTAGGACAGAGCGACACAAGTTTTTGTCTCCGTGCTCTTGTGAAAAGACTGGTCATGGGAGGGATCTGGGATAAATCAGAAGCAGAGATCTGAATTAATGTCAGAATTAAGGAGATGATTTTAGCAATGTTTTCTTCCACTTGGGGGACAATTGTTCTCCTGAGACACTCCATCTCTGTACATTGTCCAACCTCTGTGGGTTCTGCATGTTATGCACATTAATAAGAAGCTTTCTTTTTGATTTGCTCTCCTGTCTCTGTCCCCTTGAGCCCCAGGCATTCTGGCTTTATAGACTGGGTTAGGTGACTTCTACATTGATTGATGTCTACATTGAGTGAGGTCATAGGCCCTCGCCAGGGTCAAGCAGAAGAAGGTAGTAAACTTCCTTCAAGATGGAAATTTCAATACAAGCAAACTGCTTTAGTGATCGAGAGGAAAGGAAATCCAAAGGACCCACTGCATCTGCCCTTGGCTGTTTTCCCTGCTCTGTTGAGCTCTGTTCTGTTTATTTTTCTGGATAGCAAGAGGCTTTGCCAGGGAAGGGGTGACCCCCTGAGAACGGGAGATTCCTGCCTCAGTGTGCATGTTTCAGTATTTACATGTTCAGTTTTACTAAAGTTAATTCTGATAATGACAACAGGGCTGAGCAGATGGCTCAGTGGGCGGAGCTCTTGAAGTGCATGTGCTAGGTCCTGGGCTCAAACTTTACCTTCAACCCCTTTGAAGCTAGGTGCTGTAAACCAGTAATCCCAGTGCTTCTACAGGAGCTGGTGTGGGAGATGGAAGGCAGAGATAGGAGAATCCCTGGAAGCTTCCTGGATGGCTATTCTGTTGCTTGAATCAGAGTACACCAAACACAGACTTGGCCTCATCCAGGGATGAAGGCATGCACTGATGTTCAAAGTCATTTTCTGTCCTCCATGTGTGTGCCTTGGGATCTGCATGTCTACACCTCTCTCCCTGCACAAATTTACAAGAACAACAAAATGAAGACAGTGATGACAACCGTGGCTAGTTATTTGAGACTGTTCTGCAACCATAACATTGTATGCACCATTGATTCTCACTACCATCCTCAGACATGGGTTCATGGTCCCTCCATTTTTCAGAGAGGAAGGTATGGCTCAGGACGGCTAAGCAGAGCTGGGCTTAGCAGGTGAAAAAGTTCTTTGAAATCTGGGTATTACACTCTGAGGCTGCACAGGCTCCTACCTCCATCTAGAGCGCACACCAGCTTCTGTTATTTCCCAAGTTCATTTGGCAATAGCCTCCTGAAAACACCCCAACATAGGCTCAGATCTAAGTTCTATGGGCAGAAGAGGGGTGTCCTGCTTCTTCTACATGGGCCCCCTTTGAGGGGGACAAATAGTTCTGTTGTCTGGCTCCTTCTCTCTTGCCTCTTCCAGCTGGGTTATTTGATTCTCAGCATTTCCTCCTGAAGCTGTCACTAGTCTATGCTGCAGTTCATGTGATCAATAGTCTTCTTAAACTGCCCCACTTTCCAATATAAAACCCACAACATGATCCCACCAGTGGCATCTTTCCATAAGATAAAAATGCCAGCCACACAATACTGGCACTATTATAGGATCATCATCCCACAATGGTCTACTTTAGAGAATGTTGCTGGAATACATCTCTTCCTCAGTTTGTCTAGGGGTTAGGGCCTTGGGATTTGGGGTCTAACAATCCTGATATTAGATTCTGTCTCCGCTGTTTTATAACCTTCTGATCTTGGACAAGTGGGGGAATGGACCTAGATCAGAGAAAACTTTCAAAAGCCAGAGGAGGCTAATGGTCGATTCATACCCCACATCATAGCCCGGTTTGTTCATCTGTAATGCGAGGAACATAGAGCTGCTTGGAGGAGGAAGCACCAGGATTGGAAGACAATTAGTGCACTCATGGTACACAGAGGTAGTCATATCTTGGGGATAGAAGCTGTGAGTGGTTCTATCAGACAAACCAAGAAAATAAAGGCAGGGAAGGATTCCGGAGGTCAGAGCAGCAGGACCGGTGATAAGCTGTAGTGGGTAGGAAATCTGCTTGGATGACTCCCAAGCTCCTGGTTTCAGCAAGCCTGAAATGGGTCTTCACCAGGTAAGCCAGTGAGCTAGGAAGGGTGTGCCCATCATCCGTGAATGAAGATGCCGGGGATTGTCAGACCTGCAACACATATCCTGTCTTGGCATTGGGTGACCCCATTGGTGTACAGATCCTAACAAAGCAGAAGCAGTAGCAACTGCACCAGGGAAAATGGAGATCCAGTAGCCCCAGAAAGAATTTCAGACACTCCCCCTCCACCCCCCAACCCCTCCCCACCTCCAGCTTCTCCTGAGCTCTGCCCAGCTACTTTGACTCCATGAAGGAAAGCAGCCACCATCTCTTTTGACAGGCTTGTCCCTGATGTCACCTCCTGCTGCTCCTCAGTTCTCTCTTCAGGGTTTCTTAGGGCTTGTGTCAAATGAGGCAGGATCACAACGGGAATAGGTAGGAGCCCCAGGACACACTGGGAAACCCAGTCTTTCATTCATTTTACCACACTTTTCCCCTCCAAATTTACAAACATATTCACCTTTGGCTGAGTTACAGCAACAGAATGACCGTTTAGTTTGGAATGGTAAACAGAAACCCCCATTCTCGGCTTAGCATTGGTTTGTAAGCTTCTGCTGGTTCTGTTCTCAGAGCTGACCCTGGAGCTTGAGATCCCGGTTGTATTGACTACTTCCTTGTTGCTAAGACAAAATATCCGATGAGAGCAACTTGGGGAAGGAAGGTTTGTTTGTTCCAATTTGAGGATATGTGTTGCCCAAGTGAGTACAGAAAGGGTTTGCTTGGGTCACAGTTTGAGAGCACAGGCCATCACGGTGAGGAAGTCACGGAGCAGGAGTGTGGGACTGCGGGCCACATGCACGCACTGTCAGGAAGCAGGAAGCTGAACACTCTGTTTAACTCCTGTCTTCCTTTTCTTCATCTGGAACTCCAGCTCAGGGAATGATGCCACTCACGTTCAGGGTAGCTCTTCCCACCTCCATCAATCAAATCTAGTAATGCTTCACAGATATGTCCGAGGCTTGTTTCCATGGTGATCTAGGTCCTGTCAAGTTGACAGTACTAACCATCACATTGGGCCTGGGAACTCTCTTTTGGAGAAGGTGTGTGTGTGCGTGCGTGTGTGTGTGAGAGAGAGAGAGAGAGAGAGAGAGAGAGAGAGAGAGAGAGAGAGAGAGAGAGAGAGAGAATGTGATCTAGAATCATCCATGCCTAAAGACTGCATACTTTGGGGGCAGATATGTGTTCATGTCCCTAACAGTGATAATGCAGGATTTCAGGTCCAATGTCCTAGTGCACCAGCCCCCCTACCCCCTCCATCTCTTTACTACACCCTTGGCAGTCTGTGAGTACTTTGGAAACTAGGGAAGTAGATAGGTTCACTCACCATTCTGGCTTCACAGACTGCCTGAGAATTCTCCATGTGCAGAATTCAAGACTGGACAAGGTGGAATCCACATAGAGTTTGGAGTGCAGAGCCACTTGGGTCCTGTGTGTGCTCTGCGTGCACTGTGTTTTCTATAATGCTGGTAGCTTGGAAAAGATCAGGCATATGGCCAAAATCACATAGCCAGTGAGAGATGGTGCAGAGTAGCGAACTGAGAACCTATAACAAGGGCTGGAGCAGTGCCTCTGTCAGTAAAGTGTTTGCCTTGAAAATTTGAGAAGCTGAGTTCCTTCTCCAGTTTGTGAAAAGCTGTGTGTGGTGGGGCATATGTATAATTCCAGCACTATGGAGATAGGCAGACCTCTGGGCCTTCCAATCTAGTCAAAACTGGCAAGCTCTGGGTTCCAGTGAGAGACTATATTTAAAAAAGGGGGGGGGTGGATGTTTTTGCAGGAGAAATGATGATACTTGAAGTTGACGTCTGGCCTCCACAGGCACATGCAATCCCATGTACTCGTACCTACCACAGACAGTACTCATGCATGCACACACATATTTTGTGCACATTAATAGAATAAGCAATAGTTTTATGGAAAAGGTGGTGACCATGCTTAAGCTGTGACAAATGTCCCTAGGGAGGGACCACTAGACATTTTCTTAAATGCCTGTGAGCTGGACAGAGTATGATAGGCCCTCCTTGAAGAGGGGATGCAGATAGTTGGGAGCAGGAGAGGGAAGAAACCAAACAACTAGGTTTCCATGGTAACACAAATGACTGGAGTCCATTAGCTTGTGGGATGGAGAAATACACAGATACCTGAAGCTGATTAAAAAGCCCACAGGAAAGGAATTATCCAGTTTTGCACATCCCTATCCATGACCTAATGGCATCTTCTGCTTTGACATAAGGAAGGATTTTAGATACTTGAGTTGTCCGAGAGTGATGTGACCCAACACAAGTGGTAGTGAGTTCCCTGTGATGGGGAGCTCTCCATTAAACAGACTCTACTTGTGTATTCAATGGAATCTTAATGTGCAGCATGGAGGCTGAGGTGGGGCAATTGCTCTTTTAAATTTAACATAAAACTGAGCCAAAATTTTAGTGAAATTCTTAGAGATTTCTGGGAAGTTAGAGACAGGCATGAAATTTGATCTGGAAAGATGCTCTCCCCAGAATCACTCATCACACTAGACATCAGAGGCAACCCAATATTCTCTTCTGATCCCTCTGAGGAAGGATGGAGTATTGCTGTTTAATACAACTTCAGTGTGTCACCAATGTAAGGGTTTTTAAGCAATATTTAAGTTACAAGAAAAATTTATCCCGTGATATCTCTCTTATGCATCTTTCTGTTCAGTTTTACATTAACCAAAACTGCCCAAAAAGGTGTAAATTGTGTGTGTGTATGTGTGTGTGTGTGTGTGTGTGTGTGTGTGTGTGTGTGAGAGAGAGAGAGAGAGAGAGAGAGAGAGAGAGAGAGAGAGAGAGAGAGACATAAGTATAAAGGGAGGGGAGAGTGAGGGGTGGGGAAGTTAGTGCTCTGCTAGATCTTACCTTGAAGGTCTCTTGCACTATAGGGAGATTGGGGGTTCCTTGGTAGCTAGGGGAGCTGACTGCTTTCTTTGAGGCAGGACAAACACCTTCCTCAGGTTCAGCCAAAGATCCTGCCAGAGGTGAGTCCAGGGAAGGAGGTCCTTCATTCTCACCCCAGAAAGTGGCCCTGGAAATCCCAGCTCTTTGACAGAGACTTCCAAACTCAAAATGCCTTATTAGACATGATCCATCTCAACTCACTGCCTCAAGCCAAGACTTGCCACAATTCCCAGTCATGGTGACTGTCAGCAGTGGGTATGGACACCCTGCCAGGGTTATTTATATGAAGAGGTAATTTTCAAAAGTGCAGCTAATGCCACCAGGCTTTATAACTTAAAAGTCACTAGAAATGATTACTGACCTGCAACCAACAACAGCCCTGAGTGCTGAAAGAAGCGGTAGTCTACCAGGGTGTATGCTAAGATGGGATGAGATTAAAAGAAAGAAAAGAAGAAAGGCCCCACCTCCCTCTGCTATTACTTCCATGGAATGCCCAACTTCCTCTGCCATTTGGGACTTTGACTAAAAACTATGTCTGAATACTTTTCTTACATGAAAAGGACACATAAATGATAAATTGTCAAAACATTAATGGGATTTCCTCTCTGGGGAAATGGAGTTGCCTCCTCTCCATTTGATGTGGTTGAGAGGCTCTGTCAATCATTTGCTCAAAGCTGAAGGATGGGGCAGGTGTGTGAAGCTGTGAACTACTCTAGAATGATAAATCATGCTGATAGTCCTTGGAATCCAGATTCCCAGGAATGGTTCTTCACTGTTTCCCTTTTAGACATTTATTTTTAATTACATGCATATTCATGCATCAGTGGGTATAAGTGCCCTAAGAGGTCAGAAGAAGGTGTTGTATCCTTTGGAACTGGAGTTATAGGTGGTGGGAACCTAAGGACTTGGGTACTTGGAACCAATCTCAAATCTAGCACTTAAGTGTTCTTAATTGCTGAGCCAACTCTCCAGCCTCTGGCTTCACTTTTGACCCACCTGTACCTTTTCAATGAATTCCCCTCTAGGGGAAATAAGATATAGTTACACACACACACACACACACACACACACACACACACACACACACACACACACCATGCCCTCTGAGTGTGGATGACAGTTGTGTGGCTTGGGCAGTTTGTAGGGACTCTGGGAGTGCATGAACTGGCTTTTTGGAGCCCACTCCCTATAGAGGGATGGATACCTTGCTCGGCCTTGATATGGGTGTGTGTATGGGGGCGAGGTGCGGGGGCTTGGTCCTGCTTCAACTTGATATACCAGACTTTGTTGACTTCCTATGGAAAACCTTACTTTTTCTGAGGAGTGGGTGGAGGGATGGGATGAGGGAAAGCTAAGGGATGAAAGAGAGAAGAGGAGGGTGGGAGGGGGAACTGTGGTTGGTATGCAAAATAAATGAAAAAAGTTACAACAAACAATCAAAAAACTCAAGTCCAAGGCAAATCTAGGGCAGATTTAATGATCCCTAATGGTTAAGATGGGCTAATCCAGATATTTGCTTACATTTAGACATATTCTGATGACTTATTTCTTTCACAAAGGGAATGTTGATGCTCTACCTTTCTGCCTTGCTCTGTGTCTGCTTTGTAGGTCAAGGTAGACTGTCACCTGTGGCTCAGGTTTGCATATGCATTCAAAGGCTGTCTGCAGGGGTAGTGAGAGAGAGAGATGGAGATGCAGGTATCACCACCTTCCTGGTTTGGTTTTACCTAACCTTGTGATAGACATGTCTAGGTTGGGCTGAGTGGTTTTTTTGTGTGCCAGGTGCATCTGTGAATGCCATCTCATACATGACCTACAGCACTCAAAGAAAATGAGGGTTCTCTGTGGCCACTTTTAATGTTCAGAGGAAATGAGGGCTCTTTGTGGCCACTTTCTACTGGTAAGGAAATTCATTCAGAGAAATTGAGTCATGCACACATGATCACACAGCAAGTAAAGGAAGGGAAGACCTTGGCTGGGTGCCCTGGTGGTGAGGCTTCAGAGGTACACTAGTGTCCGTGTTTCTTCAAGCCTAATTTGATGCAGCCAACAGGGATGAAATTCACTCTCCTCCCCCTTCTCTCTTCTCTCTTGCTGGAGAAACTCTGATCTCGTCCCTCACCCTTTAGGAACCCCATTCATTCTACTAATTTCCACATCAGCTTACTTGGAAACACCATTGAGATCGGCTCCTAATAGGGCAGAAGTTTATGTACCTAAGCTTTCAAAGAATGTACAGAGAAAGTGACTTGTGGTGTGTGATTCAAACACCAGACTCCTTTGGAGCTCAAGACTGTGTGTTCTTCTCCTGGGAGCAGCTGGGTCATGTTTGAGGAAGAAATATCCTTTTAAGGAGAATTGAGCTGGCAGATGTTCCCAGCTCCTTGCAAGCCAAGACACTGGGTTTCTGCCAACACCGATTTGAAATGGAAGTCATGTTGGCAAATAGTTTAGGCAAACCATGATGCTTCCAAGATCATCTGTGTGCCTGCCAAGGCCACCTTCCCTTCTTCTTTCCCCCACGGTTGCCTTCACAGGCCTCTCGTCTCCATCCCGTTCCAGTCTGGTCACACAGAAGAGGATACCTGCTTGCATGGCCCCTCTGTTACCTACCATCTTAAAGGACTGGAGCAGGCAGGACTGGTCTTGAGTATATGCTCCACGGGCCTCACACTGTGTCTCTGTGGTAATGCCAGGCTGAATCAGTAAGCATGCTGTTGCACTTCTAACTTAGGAAGGAAAGTCACCCAAGGGAGAGAACCATACAGCTTTTTAGACTTGGCATTGCAGAAGAGACTGTAAGTGGAAGGTACAGATGTAGGAGGACAGTTTTCAAACCATGACTGATTCCAGGGCAGAAAGACCTTAGAATCTGTCTCCTGGCTCTCCATGTTGCTTACTTCTCTGTCCTTGAATTGATAAATGCACATATATTCTGCATGCTTCCTTTCCTCAGAGCAACTCCATAGGTCATTGAGTTGCCTTGCAGCTGGCCTGTAGGTCAAGCATCAAGGAGTTCTACCAAGCAGCTCTGGAGATGCTGTTTGGGATAGATTCTGGGTCAGGAGACATTGGCCTCCCAGCGTGGAAGGCAGCCTGGTGCCAGCCACCAGAAAGGGAGAGGGAACAGTTGAGTTGAGACACAGAGCAGAAGCAGATGTCAGGGGAACACACAGAGCAAAGGCTCATTGTTAGAATTATCTAAAGGCAAGTGACAGAAACCCAGCTCCATCCAGTTTAAGGAAGAGAGGGGATTTAATAGGAAGTTCTTGAGTGGACACACATATGAAAGTTTGCTCCCTGCACGTTACTCATCACACATGTACCCACTCTCCTATCTCCAGGGAGACTGCTTAGAAAGGACTTCAAGTGATGTGATGCCTCTTTGACCTTTGTGCACTTGACCTTCCTCTGTGAAAAGCCCTGATCTTACATATTTTTCTGTTGGCTGAAACTTAGGTAGTCCCCCTTTCCCATGAGCTACACAAACACCTTGGGCCTTAAGTTCATCTTGTATTTTAATGAATAGTTAGAATTAAGCGATATCTTAAGATTACTCAGTTTTATACTAAGTGAGATGTGCCTGACCATTTCTTTATTCTAAGAACCTAACACAGGGCATGGCACTCAGGGAAAAGAGAACACGGCCCCCTACATGGAGGTCGCACTAATCCTCCCCTTCTTCAATATCCATAATTGAAGACTAAGTTCCACGAATCCCCCAGATCTCTTGAGTCTTGAACCAAACCTAGATAAACAAAGACACGATTTGATGCAGACGTGGCTAAGGACAGTTTTCTTTGAAGGAGAATGACTGACTGTATTTAGACGGCTTGGAGGGCATATTCTCCATCTTGGCTCTTCCTGTTAGAGATGGGAGAGGGGAATGTTCTTTGAGAGTAGATAAATGAATGAGGTGAAGGCAAAAGACTCTAGCCTGTGTGCTCCTGCTTGGGTCCAGGCTGGGAACTCACAGGGGTGTCCCGTATGAACAGGATGCCACCAGGCCCCTGCACAGGCTACAAGTCCTGATGCTAAAAGAGACTAGAAGGTGATGCCAGCTGAAAATTGGGCATTTAAGGAGGTGGGAGATTAAGGCAATCACTCTTCATCTCCAGGAACTGAGATGGGCTAATAAGGAATTTTGCAGAGAGAGAGAGACAGAGAGAGAGACAGAGAGAGAGACAGACAGACAGACACACACACACAGAGACAGAGAGAGAGAGACAGACACACACACACAGAGAGACAGACAGAGAGAGAGAGAGAGAGAGAGAGAGAGAGAGAGAGAGAGAGAGAGAACAATGAGGTACCCAGCTGCAATAGATTCATAGTACGGACAGATGCTATGCTGTCCCTTAGGCCAGGGAGCCTTAGTTTCGCCATTTGAAACCTTTATCTGAAACCTCCCTAGTGAGGACCTATCTGAACCGTTGTTACACAAATGTCAAGTTTCATTTAAATCACTTGCCACTTGGGACTGAGCCATCTTATGGGAAAATGTAACTTAAAGTCAGTTTCTAAATGAGTATGTATAGCTCTGGAGTCCAGAGTGACTGCAGGTTCAGAGTGGGGGCTGTGGGATGGGGAGGGCTTCAGTTTGAGACTGAACTTGGAGCTTGTGAGTCACAGATGGCAAAACAGAAAACATGTAAGGTCAGGATTATCCAGGATGGGGTCTTCACCTGGAGCTCTGTCTTGGAGGTCTGTGTGGAGACCAAAGGTACCTAACAGTTGCTTTTATTCTGAGTGTACCACTGATGTCTACAGAAACCTGGGAAGTGGGCAGGATACTTTCTAGGGTCTAGAGGAAGAAGCCAGGACTCAGGAAGGCAGTGAAGCAGCTTTTATGGAGTCACATGAACAGTGCATGTAGGGGTCTGATATGGAAGCCTGGGAATTCCTACTTGCTTGGGTCACATATTCCCCAAAGTTTATATGATGAGCCCATATGTTAGTGATATTTGGAGTTTGAGTCTCTAGGAAGTAATTAGAATTAGATATCTCATGAGATCATGATCCTTGCTTTATAAAACAGGGAAGAGAGACTTGCATCTGCTTTGTTTTACTGTGTGACACACTGTCACGTTAAGATGCCGTGGGAAGGCCCTCACTAGACTCCAAACAGTTGCTATCACCATGCTCTTGGAGTCTCCATTCTCTAGAATAAACAAGATTTCTATTCTTTATAATTTTCTCAGTCTCAGATATTTTGAAATAACATTAGAAAACACAACACAAACCTTGAGAAAGTCCCACTCAGCCCGAGGCGGCTTTCCTTTCAGCCCGCAAGAGGAACGGCAGCACATGGATTTTGGTGAGGAATTTCCCTGCTTTGAGTCATCTGCCTGCCTCTACCTTGCTTGTTAAGTTGGAATGGCTGAGATTGAGGGCAGCTGCTTGATAAAGCCAGAGCTCTTGTTGTGAGCTTGGCTATTGGCTTTGTGGGATAGGTTCTCTCAATCTCTCTGTGATTTGCTGTTCCATGGCTGAGAAGACGTCTCCAGGGTCCAATCAAAAAGAGTAACATGACATAGTTTGCAGTTTACATTTTAAACTACTGGCGCAAAGAAGGTCTAGTCAAGCAAAGCAATGCTGGTAACTGAGGTCAGCACGTGGTGGGTTGTTTTTTTTGTTTTGTTTTGTTTTTTAACTGTGATAATTTGGGGACATTTTTCTTTTGTTTGACAGGAGCTAGAGGTACAACACACAGATAATCTAAATGAGACATTTCAGGAAGTGAGACACACTAAACTTTTTCCTTTCATGTCTGTAGCGGGAAAGACAAGTCCATAACACCACAGGAATGCTCTCCTTTGGCTGGGCACAGCCCCTCACTGTCAGGCCCCTGATTCAGAGGCTCTGTGTCTGCAGCTTATTCTTTATCAATGTCCTAGTTTTCATTATCCCACCAGACAGGGAGAAAGGGGTTCTTGTGCAGGGGCCATCTGTACAGCAGACTGCCTATTCCTCTCAAGAGGAATATGAACTTAGATGCAGCTGAGTTCTCCATCTCGGGGAACTCTCCTGGGAACCTTACTCCCTAGATAGGTCCAGAAGGCAGTTTCCTGGCCTAGCCTTGGTTCTGTGGCATAGCCTCAGGGCTTTCTGGAATACCTCTGGCTGGGGTAAATGGTGGGGCTTTGAACTTGACCCATTGCCGCTAGGCTTCAAGTCCCAGGCCCTCTCAGGAGGATGGTTGGCATTCTGTCTCTGACCAGCTGGACACTCAAGCAGAAAGACCAGTTGAGCTCTCTGAGGGCTGGGTGGGTGCAGCTCCAGGTTCAGCCCGCCTGCCTGAGCTCCGCCCCTCCTCCCTTCGCCCCACTTCCAGGGGACCTGCCTTTAGATCCCCCTGTGCCAATCTGCAGCCTCCCAGGCTGATGCCTTCGCTCTCTATTTACAGACACTAATCATTTCCCGTGCAATTGAACAACTTAATAAGCTGCGAAAATTTGATAAGACAATTTAATTGCTGGCTTTTACGTATCTGCTCGATATAGCCTAGTTTTTTGGGAAGGTGAGCTGGGAGTGGAGCAGAGACACTTAATTAAAGAAGTAAAACAATGGAGCTAGATTAGCGAGCTTGGCGGGTGCCAACCCTGGGCCTTCTCGTTCTACTCATGTTTCTCTTTTCAAATAGGGCCCTCCCTGCAAACTTCCCAAATCTCATCTTCTAAGTTGTAACTGAACAGCTCCTGCGGTCCAGACTCTGTAGGTGCAGCTCTAAAAGCTGGTTGCTTATAGGGCAGTGCTAAATTGTTAATGCTAACCTTTTTTGCAGGCCTGGCATGGGTACGTTGTGGAGGTAGGGGTGGGGGTTATATTTCTGCCTATATGGTCACAGCTCAAAGGTAGGTTCAAACAGCATTCTTGTTAATGGAAATGGCAAGGGACTTGAGCCCTGCAATAAAGCACGTGCAAGTCTTTGCGAGTTACTCATGGTGGTTGCTCTGTGTATGTGTGTGCCTGTGTCTCTGTGCATGCTCTGCTGTGCCTTTTCAGGATCATTTTTGGGGCAGTTTGAGTGACCCACATCCTGGGATACTGTGTCAACTTTAAGCCAAACACCCACAAATTATTCAACTGGATACTCATGATAATTCTGTGAAGAAGGAATAGGAATCGTTATTAAAGATTTTTAATGACATTTATTTCTTTACTTGTATGTGTATATACGTGTGGAATTTTGTGTCTTTGTTCTGCCCCGAGAATGACCCCTCCAGAGAGATCACCAGAGTCCAAGGAATTTGAAATGCAAATGGAAGGTTTATTGAGAGCAAGCCAGGCAGGGAACACGTCCATACACTTGGTACAACGAGGCCAGGAGGAGTTCCCAAGTTGAGAACACATGTGTCTTTTCTAGGCAAAAACTGTGAACTGGGGTAAAAATGAGGAAGGACACAAGAGTTAACTTGGTCTTGGGTCAGGACTGGGTTTCTATTGACTGGCCCCAGGGCTGGAACTTTGTACACTTAGGCTAGGGCCCTGGCCCAGATGTCCTTTTGAATAACGTCTTTTGCAAGTTTCTCAGAACTGAAGGGGGATTTAGTGTGAGCTTTCCTAGACCTGTTTGCTAACATGGCTGCTGACTCTAAGTTGGAGGAACTTTTGGTTCCTCAGGAATTCCTCAGTGGAAGAGGCTAAGTCAGAAAGATTTGCTTTGGGGTGAGAAGCTCAGCTTTACTAGTCCATCCTTTCATCCATACAATGGGTATAGTGATTGCTTTCATAGTAAAAATGATTTGGATATGCAAAACAGCACTGCTCACAAGCATTGCTAGTCCAGTATCTGCCATTGGCTCTTTGGAAATGAGGTCGCCTTACTGTGAATTCCTATCAGGCTGAGCTAACTGTTCACTGCATTCTTAAGCACTTAATACCATTTTAAAATTATTATTATTACAAAAGGTTCTTCTTCTTCTTTTTTTTTAAATACAAGATGGAGCACTGGCCTGCCATTGTCTGAAACCATTTTACGATTTTGCTGTAAAGTGTCATGTTAAAGACTCCATTCTTCCTCTCCATCTCCCTTTCGCTTGTAAGACAAGTTTGCCCAGCATTTCAGAAACAGTGTATATATGTGGGATGGGGTGGGGCTAGAGAACTGGGGGACAGACAGGCCCAGAACAGCAAGCAAGAAGATCATGTGGCTGCCTGGCATTCCCCAGGCACCAGCATTAAGGGCCTGATTAACTTAAAATATTTCCCAGCTTCTGAGGCACTTGATTAAAGTCAATTGGGGGGAAAGAAGATTAGCTCTTACAAGAGCTAATTTGAGGCTTAGGAAACTTGAATATGTCTAAATCTCAAATTGTCGGGTGTGGAGCGCTGGTGATTGCTGGGTCTGTGGGGAGAATGTTTTAACATTCTGGTGGCGGATCAGTGCTGCCGGCCACCCCAGACACCCCACCCTCAAGTCCCCTCCTTCTCTTTGTGGTTGCCTTGCCAGTGAGCCCCAGAGTTTCCTTCCATCTTCTCTTTTCTTCCCCTTGTGAGGGCTCAGATGAGTTTGCCTTTTGAAGGCATGGAAATAGATGGCTTTGGATTCAGAGCACAGACTCGGTTGCCTTCCTTCCACCCCCAGATGCTTGTTAAAAAAAAAAATCAAAGTGGCATTTTAGAGACCCTCCCCATGGCTTTTCTTCATGTGTTAATGGGTCGGGCTTGCTGCTCCGCTGTCCCTGCCAACAGGGACGCCTTGCTACAGGCAGATCACGCCCTTTCCTGTGGCTTCCCTGGCATGCTGCCAGGTGGAAAGTGTTGGTTTTCCTGTCTCAAACACCGGGGGTAGGTAACTTTTGATCTCTGACTTGACATCTTGGAAAGATGTAGACAGCATGGGACTCTTGTTGAGGTGTCCCTGTTTAGCATGACGAGGACAATGTTGGCAGGAAGGCATATTTGCATAACAAATGACCACACAACCAGAAGCTTTAAAGCAAGGCCCACTTGTTAGCTGATTGTCCTGCAGGCAGAAGTCACACAGTTAGGCTAGATTCTCCCGAGGATATCCGAAGTTGGAGACCAGGGGGCTGGGTGTGTCTTTGTGTGTGTGTGTGGGGGGGGGAGGTCTGGGTGCAGTGGGAGGGATGGCCTGCTTTCATGTTCACTTAGGGTGATAACTCGATTCTTCTTATCAGTAGAGGACTGGAGTCTGTTTCCTGACTGGTCGACAGTGGGAGCCACCCTGAGCAACTTCAGATTCTCTGCAGTTCTTTCGTAAGGTCTCCTGTATCCTCAAACCTCTGGGGGTGGTGTAATATGTGTGCGTACATATGTGAACCTGTGCACTGTAAGGAGGCAAAGGGTTGATGTCAGGAATATTCCTCAATCCTCACTCTGTTACCTTTTCAAACACTGTATTTTACTAAGCTTGGAGCTCAATGATTCGGGGATCCCTCTGTCTCCTCCTCACCGGCACTGAGATGACAGGTACAGGCTACTACACTCGGTGTGGAGATCAGAGCTCTGGTCTTCCTGTTGGCAGAGTAACTGCTTTACTTACTGAGCTGTCTTCTGAGCCTCAGCATCTGATGTTTAATGTTAGCTGACTTGGGACTTTATATCTGCACAATTCCTTTCCAGGAGTACCCAGACTATTGTCTGATCGAATAGCTAGGCAATAGGAATGTGGAGGGTGGATTCTGTCTATGGAAGCAGCTTGAGTTGGATATGTTTATAACAGGGGAGGGTAGGGCAGCTTTGAACAGCCCTACTGTGCCTTTGGCCTCTGAAATCATCAGCTAACAAGTGGGCCTTGCTTTAAGGCTTCTGGTTGTGTGGTCATTTGTTATGCAAATATGCCTTCCTGCCACTGTTGTGAACTCTAGAGGGATAGCTGGGAGCTGGGCGGAGTGGGAAAAACTACCAGCTTTGTGCGCTCAGAAGGTCTCTGGGAAGCCCTGGGAATCCTCTGGGAAAGAGCATGAGGTAGGAAGTGGTTGCTCTCTGGCTGAGGAACTTCTTTTCTTCTGCTGCTCCACTGTGACCCTCTTCTTTCTCCAGCTTCCGATAACCAAGGGGAAGCTACCAACAGGCAGAGATAGCTGCAGAGATAACTGTGTGGTCTCCTCTCCTAAAACAACCCAGAATACAGTGGTCTATGTTTACAGGATATGTCCATTAACACAAATAATTGGTGCTTTCTAATCCTCGGGGGCATCTAGCAGGACCTTCTAGCTCTGCAAGTTTCAAGACCCCCAGGGCCAGTGTTTCTAAAGGAGCCGAAAGAAGCAAAGTAGAATCCCCCGCTTCAGACAGGAACACTGATCACAAGTCACTGCTGGAGATCAACGTGTGTCTCACTATCACAAAAGGAGAGAAGTCAGGCAAAAAGGAAGGCAGACAGATCTGAGCTCTCTCCAGTACCCTCCTCCCTTCTAACTGGACAGGTAGCCCTCCTACTAGGCAGCAGCTGTGCTCAGAGCATATTCAGTGTTCTCCTTCTCCCAGCCATCACCTTGGTGGATCCTCTGGGTGCTATTTGGGGCTCGAGAGGAGGATTTTCGGTCTTGGCTAGTGAAAGAGCCAGGCAGAACCCCAATGCAGCACCTTTGAAAACTGAAGTTTTCAACACATTCCTTTAATTCAGGAAGGCAGTCACCAGGGCTCCCAGATTGTGCTTAGCATAAAATTATGATTGTGCTTAGCATAAAATTAATCCTAACATGAGCACACTACCCAACATTCATGGATTTTATCTATATAATTTAATTGTGACTTTTTGCTAGTCAGATTGCAGAGCTAGAAGATTTCGAAAAAGAACAATAGAGGAATCTCTACCTTCAAGATAAAGATACATACCATGAGGCCAATAATGAAAATACTTTAGCATTTTTGGGAGCTGCAGAGGTGGCTCAGCGGTTGAGAGTGTTTTCTGTTCTTGCAGAGGACCTGGGATCAGCTCCTACTACCCACCCACATCATTGCTTTAAAACCTTCTATAACTATCATATCAGTGGATCTGATGCCCTCTTCTGGCCTTCGAGGCCCTAGATATGTTTAGCTACACATTTAGTCCTGCGTACAAAAGACTCATACACATAAAATAAATAAATCTTATAAGAAAGAAAGTTAGGCACTGGTATAAAGCTCCATCGACACAGCACCAGGATAAGAGGTTCTGTAGGAAGCAGAACTTAGCACATAACTAAAAAGTCTTCAGAATGGAGGAGCCCACAGTTCAGCAAACACATTTGAACACTGGCTATTTGGACAATCGTCTAAGCTGCACTCATGCTGATCTTTTGGGAGATTCTTCCCTCCTGCCCCATATAATAGGCTCTAGATAAAGAAAAGACAGAAGACAAAAAAGACAGAACACATGTGGCAGGTGTGGATTTTGCCCACAAGGTAGAAGCTAATAAAGGGATTGGACCTACAGCACAAGGCAAAGAGAGTATATATACTCTAACATGAGCACACTACTATATATAGATAAAATCCATGAATGTTGGGTAGTGTGCTCATATATATATATAACATTATGGAGAACAAAAATTTATTTACAGGTTGCTCACCACAGAATCCCTTATAAGAAGAACAAAATGTCACCGTGAAATCCAAAATGCTAGAGAACCGGAGCCTTTGACTCCAGTATGGTGCACTTCAGTGTTATGAGCTGTGAAGTCATTATGTACTTCCCGAGAATACCTACGACCATGAGATAAATAGGAAGTTTTACTTAGACCATGAGAGCTGACTGTTCCATGGGTAGTGTCTCATACCTGTGCCTGTGTGTGTTATCCACACCCAGGCTATTAACTGTGTCTGCAGGCTGCAATTGTACGGGATATTTAGTTACTTCTATACTTTTCTTTTCCACTTAATGTTTCCCAAATTTCTACAATGAGCTTTTTTAATAAGCAAATTATACGAGTTATTTTTTAATAAACTTATAGTTGTTAAGATGATGTGTAAAAGGCAAAAAACCACTATGGGAATAAATAAATATATACAGTTTTTATTATTAGCAAGCCACAATATTGTAAAGATCCAATTTTCCTTTAATAATTTATTCACAAAGTAACCAATGAAACCCAATGAAAAAGCTCAAAGGATTTCACTTTTGAAATTTGACAAAAGGACTTAGAAAAATCACCCAGGGAAACATTAATGTCCCCAGTTTAGACAGCACTGTTAAAAATCAGCTGGAGGAGAATGGCATTAGCAGATTCTAAAGTGGATTGCAAAGCTGTACCAGTCAAAATGCTTGGTTCCATGGGGCTGGAGAGATAACTCAGAGGTCAAGAGTACTTGCCGCTTTTACAGAGGGCCTGAATTCAGCTTCTAGTACCCTAACAGTGGTGGTAGGATTTTGTTCTAGGCCCAGAAGCTGTACTTGGCCAATGGCAATTGGCCTCCCCCCCCCCCCCCCAGTGTGACATCAAGCTGTATTTCAGAAGAATTCCCACCATGGACCCTCCCCTGTAGCAGTGGGGTTTCTTGGTCCCGGGTGGCCAGGGGCCTGGACCCACAGATCTGCCACCTGAGACCCCTTAGCAGCCTGCTGCCGCCACTCACGCCCCCAGAAATGACTCAGACGCTTATATTAACTTTATGCTGTTTGGTCTATGGCTCAGGCACTTTGCTAGCTAGCTCTTACATCTTAAATCAACCCATTTCTATTAATCTGTCTGCCACGTGGCCCGTGGCTCACCTGTGTTCCTTACATGTTGCTCCTTGGGCGGCTTGCTCAATCTGCCTGACTCCACCCTGCTTCTCCTACCCATGCTCTGATTTCTCCTCCTACTTCTTCTATGGTGCCTGTCATGGCCCCAAACAGCTCCTTTATTTAAAGATTGATATTCACAGCATACAGAAAGGCATTCCCACATCACTCCCTCCCTCTCGTTCCTTCTCCCCACCCTGATAGAGGATGTGTTCCTCGATCCCTTCCTCTTCCTCCTCCTCCCTACCCCTCCTTTCTCTTTCTCCATCCATGTCTGCTCCCTCTCTTCATAGTAAGAAAGGCTTTCCAAGTAGACCAAGTCTAAGGGTCTCCTGCTGCATCACTGGCTTTCACCACACCAACATGGGGCATGGGGCCTCCCTCTGTCCATTGCCATCCATCTGCCACACCGGGTAAATGTGTTACCATAACATAACAGGAGGCTCATGGCCACCTGCAACTCCAGTTCCAGAGGATCTATTGCCTCCTTTTGGCCTCTGCAGGCGCTGTACTCAAAGGTGTACAGGGATGCACACATGCAAAACATTCACACACACACAGACAATGATTTTTTTTTTTTTTAAAGTGTTTGATTTCAGAAATCAAATGAACAGAAGGGAGCCAAATATCCAGTGTAGTATTAGTGGTTATTGAAGGGAACACATCAAGTCCTGGAGAAGGGGAGGATGGGTTATTCTAGCCCTAGGACCACACCTACCATTTGTAGAAAAGGGTGCCACTCCAGGTTACCATTTCTTTCTCCATTTAAATAACTTCTAGTGGATACAGCTGCTAATTACTGAAAGCAATGGCTTGTAGCCTTGTACTGTCCATGCAATGCTGCAAAGGCCCTGCCACCTCTTTCATCGACTCCTTAGCTTTGCAGGTCTTGGTCCCTCCACTGAGAATGCCCTGGTTTCTTTTCTGTGCCTGGGTGCCACCAAACCCCTCTCTTGAACCTGTTCCCTCCCCCAGCTTGCCGAGCCTTTTCTCATGGACATTGTCTCTTTTTCTCACATATTCCCTGCCGAGAAACCCCTGGCCACCCTAGCAGTCTGCTCTCTTTCTCCATTGCTTACCCTGTTCTCTCAAACCATTTATTCCATGCTTATATTTTGTAATGGTCCCACTGACTCCACGGTGGAGCTCAGGGTGTTGGAAGGCCTTGTTCACCACAGTGACCCCTTAGGTGTCCAACACCTCTCAGGCTGTCAATAAATGCAAGTCTCACTAAATAACTTTAATCTGAAAGTGAAATAAGAATAGCAGAGCCTTCCAAACTTCCCATACAAATGAAATGCCAGCAAGGAGACATTAACCGGTGTATTGTATGAGTGGCACTTGGGGGAAGCAACAATGGAGAAGATGAGCAACGGGGTACCATCTTCAGGTTGCTTGTTTCACAGTAGGATGAAAGAGGGGAACCATCAAATAAGAACACATACATTGGGGGAAGAGGGATAAGGAGATAGAGAAGGAGCTGAGACTGAGAACCACGCAGACCCTCTGAACAGGGGACATTTAAAATGGGACACTGTACCTGCCGACTATCAGCAGGCAGGAGGATAGTGAATGAGGAGGACTGTGATGAGGAGGACTGGGAATGAGGAGGACTGTGAATGAGGAGGATCATGAATGAGGAGGATCATGGATGAGGAGGACTGTGAATGAGGAGGATCATGGATGAGGAGGACTGTGAATGAGGAGGATCATGGATGAGGAGGATCATGGATGAGGAGGACCGGTGAATGAGGAGGACCGGGAATGAGGAGGACTGGGAATGAGGAGGACTGTGAATGAGGAGGATCATGAATGAGGAGGATCATGGATGAGGAGGACTGTGAATGAGGAGGATCATGGATGAGGAGGATCATGGATGAGGAGGACCGGTGAATGAGGAGGACCGGGAATGAGGAGGACTGGGAATGAGGAGGATCATGGATGAGGAGGACTGTGAATGAGGAGGACTGGGAATGAGGAGGATCATGGATGAGGAGGACTGTGAATGAGGAGGACTGGGAATGAGGAGGATCATGGATGAGGAGGATCATGGATGAGGAGGACCGGTGAATGAGGAGGACCAGGAATGAGGAGGACTGGGAAGGAGGAGGACTGGGTGTTGGTTTCACACATGAGATCAGACACACACTACCAGAAGCCACACTAGAGTTTATTCAGGGGAGTTGCCAAGCAGGTAGAAGGGAGAAAAGCAGAAGAAAAAGAGACAGACCTGAGGAGGACTGGGAATGAGGAGAGCTGGGAACGATGTGCAGCTGGAGTAGTTGGTAGCTCCTAGACAGTCATGTTGAAATTATGAAATTTAATCTGTGAATAATGGTGGTGTGTTGTGCATGAGAGCAACATGATCTGGCTTCAGTTTTTTTTTTTTTTTTTTTAAAGCAATTTAGTTGTATCATGAGCAGAAGTGTTAGAAAGTTATTTTAGGTATTACAACCCCATGCCCAAAAATATGATAAAGAAATAAAATTAACAATAGCCCAGATAACAATTTTTTTACACCGACTTACCAAATGTGCCTTTCCTTAATTTGTAAGAAAGTTTTAGAAAAGTGATGTGATAACAAGAATAGAAAAAAATGGACAAAGACTCCAGAGGTTGTTTGAATGAGAGTGCCCCTCCCCCCAGGCTCTAGTCTTTAAATACTTGGTCATCAGGTCATCAGTTGTTGGTTGTGTGGTGAGGCTTAGGGGCTGTGCCTGTGCTGCAGGAATTATTTCACTGAGCCTGGGCTTTATGGTTCCAAAGCCATGAGTCACAACCAAGTTTGCTATCTCTGCTTGGGGTTTGTGGTCCAAGGTTATGTGTTCTCAGCTTCCTGCTACTGCTGCCACCATGGACTGGAACTTTCTGTAGCCCAGTTAAACTCTTCGGCCATGGTGCTTTTCACAATAGAAACCTAACTACTACAACTACCATCAAGTAGTTAATAAGCACTCATAAATCAAACTTCACTCCCTCCCCCCCTACACCCTTCTGAAGTACAACCTAGCATAATAAGCTCCTAAAGAATCTTCCCAGTAGTTATAATAGAAGGGAGATGAAGCAAAACAATAAGATTTCATTTCTTTTCCACCATTCAGATCTATGAATATTAAAAAACAGTTTCTGTTTTTCAGGGTTGAAGGGAACTTGGGGAAAAAAGACACTCCCATGTGCGTTTAGCAGGAAGGGGAAAGCCGCCGCTTTAACTTCTTCAGATGGCAATTTAATTGTATCTTTCAATGCTTAAATGCACATGGTGTCTGAGTCAGTGATTCTGGGTCTAAGAATATATGCGCTTAAACGCATGTGGAATATCCTCATGGTAACTCTGTTGGAATGAAAAAACCCAAAACAAAGCAAACGACAAACCCAAAGAGACCACAGGTGACCATCAAATAGGAATCTGGCTGAAATTTTTCTGGTTCATCCATGGATGGGACACCCTTCTCCTCTTAAGAAGAATGAGGTGGGTAAGTATTAACTGCTGTGTAAGCTGTCCATACTGTTACATAGGGGAGAAGACAGCATGCACAGCAACGGAAAAGGCTGTTTTATGCAGAAAAATATCTGGATGGGTCTGTAAGTCACTGTTGTGTTAACAGAAGTTGCCTTTGGGGGAAGACACATGGGGACTTGGGAGGCTGGGAAGCTTTACTTCTCCTTTATGGCATTTGAATTTTTAAATATATTTTATTAAGTAAACAAAATATGTTAAAAATGAGAAACAAGTTAGCGATCATTATCCCAGACATAATGAACAGTAATAACTCCTAATAATGAACAATAAAGATTATTAATAATCCATTGCATTCACAGGCCGATGTAGCATTTACTCGCCTAATGTCTTTAGGAATTACCTCATTTAACTCTCAGTAGGGGCAGTGGCAATTATCCCCTGGTACTGAGCCGACACTACTCTAGAGGGCTCAGAGACTAGTCCTGCTCTCTGGTTCTCTCTGGACCTTCATCCACTCACATCTGAAGACAGAGACGAAGGTCATCCATAACAAAGCAGACCGCCCTGTCTTCCAACACCTGTCCGTAATGGCAAAGGTTCTCAATTACTAATTGTGATCCTGTCATCTGAAGTGTGACCTTGGGCAAGTCGCTTCCACTCTCCGTGATCTCTAACTCCTCTTCCAACTCCAGATAGCTTTGATTTATGCCAAATGTCTCGCTGAGGTAATTGAATTTTCAGGGTGGTGTCTCATAACTCATTGCTAAAAGTTTGAAACACAAGTTCATGGACAACATTTAAAGAATTGGGGTCTTGAGCAACTCTGTAAATCACTTGTTCTACAGAGCACATTAGCGGTACCCTTGAAATGACTGTTTGGCAAGAGGCACAGCCACCAGCCTGGCTTTGTGTTCTTTCTACAGCAGGCTGTGTGCCTTCCTGCAGAAGGCTTCTCACTTTTTTTCCTTCATAAGGCCACATGGCCCTTATCTGACCTCTGACTTCGGCTTTAGCACGGTGTCTATCCCATTACATACATATTTATTGTGCCAAAGCCCTGTGCTAGGCATGCAGATGCAGAAGGGAATATTAAAGGAGCCAGGCATAAGTAAGATCCACCTATAGTTATGAAGACATACTGTGCTAAAGTTAAGCATAAAGAAATATGCAACCTAGTGTGGGCCCAGAGTGGGAAAAAAACAAACAAAAACCCCCCCCCAGCAACTCTGGATGGACAGGGGGTTGAAATATTTGATGGCTGTCATATTTTTCAAGGTCAGATTTATTTTCTGGTGGCAGATGACTCCTCAGACTTTCTTTGGGAGCATGGCAAACATGAAGGCTTTAAGCTGCATAGGGAGTTTGGGGGCATTATGTGACATTTGACAAGTTAGATGAGTAGTTCCTGAAAGCAGAGATAGATCCCCTGACACATCTCCATAGCCATGCCTTCCTTCTTTATTATCATGAAAAACAGAGATTGTAGCATGTGGCCCCATTGACCCTTTGGAAACACCATTGTCAAATGCAGACAGCTGCATAGGTTATCAGAGTCACCAAGGTGAAGATGCTATGGAAATGTGGAGACAGCTTGGCTGATGGAAGTGACAAGCATGGGAGATGCTGACAGTGATGTGAACCCAGCGCTTGGGTGCTAGGATGCTGGCTGCATTCACAAAGCTCATGTACAGCCGTTACTTGCAAACTTCCAAGGGTATATACAGCACTTGGGGGTCTTACTAGAGCCCTAGCAATTGCATTTATAACAGGCTCAGGTACACTTTAAGTAATGAAGGATTCTTGTAGGGGTGCACAAATTGTGGCCCCGACCCACCACTTGTTCTGTCAATAAAATTTTATAGAAATAGAATTCATTTGTTTAGATGTCATCCATGGCTGCTTTCAGGGTGTTAAATAGCTGTGACAAATGCTATATTTCTAGCTAAGCTCTAAATACCCACGATTAGCTCTTTTACAGAGAAAATTTGTTGGCTTCTGCTTTAGAGTGTCCCCCCACTGCCTTTTTGTTTTTATCAGTGTTTTATGTGGCTCAGGTTAGCCTGATCTTCCCATGCAGCTGAGGTTATCCTTGAGTTCCTGATCTCCCTGCCTCCACTTACCAAATGCTAGGGTTATAGATGTGTACGGCCGTACTGTCATAGGGTACTGGTTCTAGAACTTAGCTATATGTTAGAATCACTATGCTTGTTTGTTTTCTGAGACAGGGTCTCACATAGTAGTTCTGGCTGTTCTGGAACTCACTATGTAGACTAGGCTGGCCTTAGATTCATAGAAATCCACCTGCTCTGCTTCCCTAGTACTGAGATTAATGGTTTACACTACCACACCTTGCTTGTTTTTAATTTCAATGTCAGGCACGCACTCAGCACTCAGATCAGATCAGTGATTTACCATTTTTGGAGGTGGAGCTCAAAATTTTTTGTGATACCCAAAAGACTATAATATGTAGACAACATCAGCATGCGTATTATAGATGATATTATGGTCCTGTGATCCTGATTCTCACTACAAATACAACTCAGCAATATACCTCTAATAGGCAGTGGGGGATAGTCAGGACACAAAAAGCAATTCTTAGGTCTGACTACCTGGGTGACTCAAACTGATTGTAGTTACCTAGATTCCCTAGCATAATAAGGGAAGTTACTCATATCCAATGTAAGTTACCACCCCACTTGACATAGGCAAGCCCATGAATCTGTGGGGCTCAGAGTGTGCTATAATGCTATCTTCTTTTGATCTCTTATAACTAACTCTGATAGAAATTTGGGGGCGGGGCTGGCTTCATCTTTTCTAGTCTTGGCTTTCTCCTCTGAATTTTGCCACTGGGTTCTGCCAGGATTTCTGTTACATAGATACTGTTTCTTAATGGGAATCCATTACAATCATAACTAGCTTCTGTGTGGCTGATACTCTTTGCATCCTTGCAGAACCAAGTATGTGGAATTCATTAGCATTTTACAGGTATGGGGACAGAGATTTGTAGAGGGAAAGTGACCACTTCTATTACAAGTGGAGAGGTATGAGGTGGGACTTTACCCAAACCTTTACCTGACAATAGTTACTCAGTTGTAGGAAAAGATCTTGTCTGCAGACATTGCAGGCCCTCCTCTCTTTCCCTACCACTCAGCGATGTCGCTGGGTGTCTCAGGCCTCCCTTCCTGCATCTCTCTGCCAGTTCCTTTCAAAGGAACAAAAGATCTGACAGCTTCTTTACAAATCCTCTGCAGGCTTCAACCCTGCCTTTCTGTAGCTTCAAACAACATCCTCAAAGGTGCCTGGTTCCCTCTTTTTCTTTTCTGTTCAATATGTTTGAGTCGGTTTAAACCTAACACATTGAAACTGTTACCAAACGCTTGTGGCCAGTAATTGACTCTTGGAAGGGGGTTTTGAGCATTGCTGCTTGAGGTATCTACCACTGGAGACCACTGCGGGTCACAGGGAAGATAAATAACCTCCAACTTGAGTTCAATTTAATTTCCTCAGTCCCAGAGAAACTTTTCCACCTGTCAGCCTCTTGTTTGTTGGCAACAAAGAGCCAGCCTCCTTGTCTCTGACCTGGCTGGGCTGTAGTGTTTGGGAAGTGCTGAGCGATGGGTGGGTGCTGGGCTACTTTAGACTGGCCCTTTGCACTGGGACATGGTGGTTGATTGGATTCTAGCAATCCAATTGGTTTTCTGTCTTAAAGTCCTTACCTTTCACTTTAGGGAATGAAGTGCCCAAGCCATACAGCAGAAAGGAGACGAGTGGCTCAAATGCTTGCAGGTGAATTGTGCTTCCTCGTCTACCTCATGCTATCAGGGAATCCATTTCTCATGTGCTCCCCTCAACAGGAAAAATGCTAAACAAAGCAACCTGTGATTAAACGTCCAATAGGAAGTGTCAGTTCTTGAATGGACAATAAATATAAGTGAAGAATATTCGATGTTTGTCAACCTTCACAGATTTACTGCAGCCAAGTGGGCTGATCAAAAGGAGGATGGTGAGTCTGGTAATGTAGGCTGGATTTCCTGGGGGCAGAGTTAATTTTATGTAAACTTTAGACTTGTAAATAAAGGTGGTTCATTAAGTGTACAGTGAACATTGCATATTTATATTCTAGTCTTTAGAGATCAATCTTGCGCAAATCATAAGGTAACAAAATATTCCCATTTTGGGAAATGGCAGTGCTCTTGTGGGCTGTGCTCAGCTCAGTGACTGGCTGCATTAGTCAGGGGGCTTTGCAATAACACATCAGACAGCAGACCTGAAAGGAAGGCTATCAGGAGAACACATTGAATTTAAGGGACAAGATGAGAAATCAGACCATGAGAAGCCAGAAACTAGGGCAAGTCCATGGAAACTAGGAATGAAAATGGGTCCCTAGATGCTATAGGGTTTGCCCACCTCTGCCAACTTACTGTACTCACTCTTTCTGTCTTGTGAGTTCTTTTTCTGTTTTCAGGGTCACCTGAAGCTTCAGTGCTTACATATCTAATGCTTCTCAAGTGAGGCGAGAAGAAGCTTTGTAGTGTCTCTTACATTTTTTTCCCCTGAAAGTTAAACCATCATTAACAATACTGAGACATCCGATAGTAGATAGCTACATGTTTCCTCTTCTAGGCATTAAACAGTGAACATTGCTCTATTCTAGAGTATGTCTCCCATCTCTTACATTACTCAAGAAGGCTTGAGAACAATGTTCTTTGACTCTATGTCCTGCCCTCAGGGTATACTGGGTCAGGAATTGGGCAATAGAGGCCCAGTGTAAAAAACGGTCCATGCCAGATTTTTTGTTATTGTGGTAAATACTTGAGAAAAACAGTTTAAATGGAGGAAAAAATTATTGTATTTTATAATTTCATAGACTTGAGTCCCTGTTTGTCCAGCTCCATCCTCCTGTGCTATGATGATGCAGGACACTGAGGTAGAAGGGTGCTCACCTCAATAGTCAGGAAACAGGATGACCTGAGAGTGCTCATCTGTCATTTCCCACTCAGTTACCCGGACCCTCAGCCTTTTGGATGACGCTGCCCACATTTATGGTGGGTCCTCCCCCTCATTTGCTGTTCCAAATGTCAGTCATCTCTGGAAACTCCTTCACAGGCACACCCAGGAAGTACTTCCCAATCCAGTGTAGTTGGCCATCAAAATTCTCATAGATTCATCGAGCTGTACTTGGCTACACCTTCTTGCTTCTCTTTGGTTGGTGACTGGTATCCTGTGTGGGGTGAGGAGATGTCTATTCATGGTTTCTGTTACTTAGTAAAAATTATCCTATATACCCTGGCTAGGCTGAGAATTTTTCAAATCTTTCAATTCTAATTCCTTTTTAATTATAAATTCCATCTTTAATTCATTTTTCTCTTCTAGTGTTTTTATAGCAAGCTATCAAGAAAAGCCATATAAAACCCTCAGAACTTTCCTTAGGGTTTCTTTGGGAAAATGGCCTAGATAATTGTTCTTAAACTCCAAAAGCCCCAGGACACGTGTACAGTCAGCCATATTAGTTGCTGGGTTGCAACAAAGATGGATGCCCTTTCCTCCAGTTTCAAGGGATGTATTTTTCATCTTCATGTAAAACCTCATCTGAATTGCTTTTACTCTCCAAATTCCTGCCAATGTTCTGATCTCGGCCACTTAAATAATCCTAGGGAGAACTGGGCTCTGTTCTCACCCTCTCCTTTTACCGAGTCCTCATCAGAATCAATTCAAACACTATGGCAGCACTGGTCTTTTCTAGCTTGTTCTTATGGGCTCTTGCAACTTCTGCCTGGTCCTAAAGCCCATCTCTGCATTTCAAGGCACTTGTTATAGCAACACTCTGCCTCCTAGTAACAATTTATGTCTTGATTTGTTTTTACTAATTATAGGAAAATCCTTGAGACTTATTAACAAAGAACTTAGAGCCAGTAATTTACTTCTGAGAGTTTTGGAGTTAGGTCATGGATGACCAAGGAAGCTGATTTGGTCACTAGTGAGGACCCATCACTGCTTCCATGAAGGCATTTGTTGCTGCCATCTCTGGAAGGAATAAGCACCATGTTCCTTTTCCATTACTTTGCCTGCCTTTGAATTGACTCAATCCCATGTTCTTTCTTATCTATTAACTCTTAATCTCAATTTGGTCCCAAAGATTAGTTCTTATTTGAAGAGAGCTTCCATTCGTCTTGTGAGCAGGGCTCCTCACACAGAAAGGCTATTTCTGATAGTCTAGCTCGAGTTTTAAATGGTCAGATGGGAAAGCAGAGTTCATCTGAGAGTCCCCACAGCAAAATTCTAGATAACAAAATGTCTTAGGAGTAATTCCTTGTGGATGTTCTACCTCTCTCTCATCTTTCTTCTCTCATAGACCTGAGACTTATTTACTCCCCTAGAATGAGATTGTTGGCCAGGCTACCCACATGGTCTGAGCTCTATGGATCCTTGATGGAGATAGCGATCAGGTCTTTAACACACAGGATGAGACCTACCCTAGAGTAAAACTGAAAAGCACATGAGGGTGGGTCTGTTAGGGAGATTTAGAGATGACAGGGCATCTGAGGCCAGCAGAAAAGAAAGATGGCTCTGAGGGATGTGGACACCATGAGCTAACTGGTGGGACCGATGTGAGGGCCCAGAAAAGGCTCTGGGCAGGGAGTCGGTAGGCCTGAGTAGGCCTCTCAGTTCTATCTTTGACTCAATATGAGGACATAGGCAGGATCCATACTTAATGGCTTCATGGCATTCTTAGTCTAGCTTCAAGTCTGATTTGTGCTGGTTAATTTTATGGCTTAAGTTGATTTGTTACAGGATACCCAGATATTCGATTGAACATTACTCTGAGTGTGTTTATAAGGGCATTTCTTGGTATTAACATTTCAACTCATGGACAGTAAAGCAGTTTGCCTGCCCTAGTGAGTGGACCTTATCCAATTCAATAAAAGCCTGACTGTAGCAAAAGCCAGAGAGAGGCAGAATTCACTGCTGTGGGTTCTTGGAGCTGGAATATCATTCTTCTCTTGAATTTGGATTTGATACTCTACAGTTGGCTTTCCAGATTGCCAGCTGCAGATTTTAATCTTCTTGGCTTCCACAGTCATTTGAGCCAATTCCTTATGTCAAATCTCCTCCTAGTACATGTGGAATAATATACCACATAAAGACATATTTAAATGTATAATACAATCAATGTCTTCTCAAATGTATATTCACACATTTGTGTTCTTGTGTGTATTACAATGTATTTTCCTAGGGAGCGTTAATTATCATAGTACCTTGAGAACATTGGAAAAAAAAAATTGTGTGTGTGTTTGCATGACAAACTTAAGGCTGATGTACAGGAAAGAAAACACTTAAACTGGGTGGTGGCACATGCCTTTAATCCCAGCACTTGGGACATGGAGACACTTGTATTAATCTTATGCTGATCAGCTTATGGCTCTGGCATATTGCTAGCTAGCTCTTGCTCTCAAACTAACCCATGATTCTTATCTTGTCCATCCACGTAGCTCGGTACCTTTTCTCAGAGCAGCATTTCAACTTCTTTCCTCTGCACCTGCTGGTGTCTCATTGTGCTGTCTCCGTGGTGTCTCTCTGGCTTCTCTGCTCATCCTGTTCCCAGAGTTTTCTCAGTCTGGTAGCTCCACCCACACTTCAGCCAATCAGTGTTTTTATTAAACTAGGAGCAGGACAATTATTTACAATGTAGTAACATAATCAATCCCACTACAAAGAACCAAGCAGGCCATTCATTGCTTTTCAAATGCACACCTGATCTATCTCAGGGAGATGGAGTCTCCTTTGCTCCTGAATATTGAAGGGTTTAGTGGGGTGACATTTATTGTCATTAATTTAGGGTTTTGGAACCTACAACGGAGAGGATGCTTATTTCTTCCCTACTGTGATTTATAAGAAACTTCAGAGGGGAATTAAGATAGAGAGGGAGGGAGGGAAAGGGGGGAAGAAGGAAGAGGAGGAGGAGGAGGAGGAGAAGGTGGAAGGACCCTGATGGGCGAAGGCCTTTCTCGAATGCAAGATCAAATGGTCTGAATGTTTATGGTTCCTAACCTCCAAGACTATAGGGCGAGGAGGTGGAAGCTTTGGAAAAGATTAGGTGTCAAAGGAGGAGCCCCTACCCCTAAGGACTTAGGAAAAAAGCCTGGGGACTCTTGTTTCCTTTCTGTCATATGAGGTTGAATCATATGAGATTGTGGACAATGGCACTCCTAATATTAAATTTCCAGGACCTTTATCTTGGGCTTCTCGGTCTCTGGAATTATGAACACTGTGTTGTTTATAGGCCAAACAGCTCTTGGTAATTTGTCATAGAAATCCAAGTAAATTATGATACAGGGAAAGGGCTGAACACTTCTTGAGGTATCTAGGAACCAGCTTTAGGTGTGTCTGTACCAGCATTCCACAAAACGTATTCTCTGAATCCACCCCTAAGTTGCTCTCCACCCCACATGCTGCTTAGGTGGCTCTACAAAACCCTCTCACCTTCTGAGGTAACACTTCCTATGCCCTCTTAGCCAGTGGGCAGAGTTTAGACTCTAACTGATACTGGACCCTTTATGATCCTGGCTGGACTCTCACCTGGCCTTCCCTACACTATATTTTATGGTGTTGAGTTGCTTGCCATTCATCATACAGCCACCTGTATCCAGAATGCCCCTGCTAACCTTGTCTCTTTGGTTGAGTCCTTCTTACCCTGCTCAACAGAACTCAGTGTGTCATGACCAGGGTGTCCCCGACAAGACAGCAATGTTCATGGGTCAGTAGATGGTATGTTAATAAACCACTTCAGAGTCAGTTTCAGGGAACAG
Source organism: Phyllotis vaccarum (assembly GCA_033318265.1). Taxonomy (NCBI): domain Eukaryota; kingdom Metazoa; phylum Chordata; class Mammalia; order Rodentia; family Cricetidae; genus Phyllotis; species Phyllotis vaccarum. The sequence continues at coordinate 103,946,551 of JARWLC010000008.1, read as the reverse complement.
CATCTTCTTATTGCATGTGAGCAAGCACCTTAGTGGAATCCTATTAACTGTGACTGGTTAGCACATTACCATAGTGAGTGCTTAAACCACCAGGGCAAGGTCTCTATGAGGAAGAAGCACATTCAAGGAGACAGAGAAGACTCATCCACAGGCCATCTACTGGCTACTCACGCTACTTCAGAATCCATTGTTCTTGGGGGCATGGTGAGACATGCTTCTTGTTTAGAAGTGTCATATAAGCTACCTGCTTTGTCATACCTGCATTTTCTCTTATATCAATGTACCAGACAGATTTCAGCTCAGTTGTCTGCACTTCTCAGGCTTTCTTGCCCAGTGATTGCCCTTGCCCTGCTTTGTTAGGATGTGGCTCCCCCAAACCCCTCACTCTATTAATCTATTCTGCTTTGCTAGGGTAAATACAGTAGCTAGTCCATGACAGGCATCTAGTGTAGGTTTGTAGAAAATAATTCATTGGCATCAAGCTTCATTCTATTTGTGTGTTTCTTCTATCCCCTGGGACCTAAATACCCCAAGAACAGATGAGACTGATTCCAGATTACTTTTTAAATCATTATTTCTTTTTAACTCCTTCACAACCACTAAAGCCAGCCTGGGCAGACTATTGTGTGAGAAGTAGATTTTAGATGTGGGAGTGGATGACATTCATTCTTCTAGCCCCGGAGCTTGCCTCACCCTTTTGTATCTTACATGAATATGTTGTCAGAGAATATTTTTTACCATCCTGTCATGCTTAGAAAGCCAGGTCCTTGATCCCAGCCATTTCTAAGTCAAAAGTGATGTAGTCTCCTGATCCCCGTGCTCAGAGTAAATCCCTGGCAGAGCCACCTGTGTTGGGAGACCTGACATGTGCTTTTGCTGCACAGCTCACACACCTACTCAATGACAAAAGGTAATTTAACACCTGCCCAGGCCTCCACAGTGGTTCTATGACTGGCTTACTAGGAAGTAGAATGTAGTGGGAGAAGAGTTGGAGTCCACTGGTGTTACAGGGTGTGAGCCCGCCACATCAGGCCCTGCCCACACTTGGTTCCTAGTCACAGGGGAAGCCCCCGCTGGTCAGCCTTCCTTTGTTATAACTCATCTTCTCCATGATTTGCTAAGGACTCTGTTATCTGGAAGAGCCCCAGGGGGACGTGGAGGGTGGGCAGCTGTCTATCGTGAATGATGAACTCTAAGATGCAATTGTCACTGTTGTCTTGCTTGTCTGGGCTTCTGGTTATGAAATAGCATGTAGGATTCTCTAAGGTTTCCAAAACTATGCACCAAGAAAGACCACCCAAAGTGTAAAATGGAACATATTGGGTTTACCAAATATTTGGTGATATCTATTCTTCCAAGTAAAATAGTAGGCAGCCTGGATAGGATGTTTTGGGGACTGGTAAAAGCACTAAGCCAGCATAGACTTTACCAATATTTTAGTGCTAAAAGTAGAGGTCTGGTAATGCAGGACAGTGGTGGGGCATCTTGTGCTTAGTTAGAAGGCAGAGAGAGAGAGAGAGAGAGAGAGAGAGAGAGAGAGAGAGAGAGAGAGAGAGAGAGAGAGAGAGAGAGAGAGAGACGGGTGGAGAGAGAAGAGAGGAGAGAGAGAAGGTACTTCACGAGTTACATTTGGTGTTCTCAGTAAGCACATTTCCAGGCATGAGAGAGAGATGGTGGTGTTGCTGGGTCTGGTACCCACGAATTTCTTACAAGGTGAGCCTCTTGCTAAGATTCCAGCCAGTATAAGGTATCCTTTTGCTCTTCATTTATTTTATTACATTTATTAATTTATTTTGCTTGTTTATTGTGTGTGTGTGTGAGTGTGTGAATGCCAATTTTTTAATCCTAGAGAAGTCTGCAAAAGAGCAGATGATGTTTGGAGACTGAATATAAACAAGCTGACTGCAGGATACAACATGTATGCCCCATCACCAGTCAGACACACTGCCCTTTTCTGTTGGTTTCTTGTGATGGACTAAGCCTTGAAAATGCTGCCACTTTCCAGGACAGAAGGCTAGGCTATTGCTAAAGCCAGCCGTCTACTCTTTCCTCACTCTTGATTCCAGTTTAACAGAAGAGGTAGTGCTTTGATGTTCAAATTGTGTCTTTGATCAAAAGCACGCTGGCTCCCTCGTGTCTTTTAAAACAAGACAGTAGCTGTATTGTGCTGGCTCATGTTGTAACATTTTGGACAGCAGAAATGACATTTACATGAAACAGCCATCCTTGGAATGCACTAGATAAGACAATTTCTACAGCTCATCGAAGAGAAGTCCCTAGCGTTGACTTTAAATCAAACAGAAGTAATAGCATGTCATCCTGGCTTTCCCTTCCCTACCTGGTGTTAATTAAAATCCTGATAAGAGAACTCAGTCAACATCCATAGGAGGAAGACCAAAGCATGGTGGAAAAATGTTCAGATGAAAGTACAGTTAATCAGAATTAAAACAAAAGGCCCCCCTGGCCCTCTTCATCCAGCTTTGGTTTCTGCTGGGTGAGAAGATGAACATGTGAAGGTAATTTCTACGCCCCCCACCTCATGCTGTACTTTCCAAACTGAACTGTTGGAAATAATTGAACAATTACTTTGCACGTCGTTATCAAAGTTTACTAAATTGTTCCCATCAGCTCTGTCCAATTACTAAATTCAGCTGCTTTGCATATTGCAGAGCACAGTGATAAAAAGGATTCCCGAAGTCGAGTCTAGTTATTTTTGAGCAGGGAGAAGTTGTAGAGTTCATTTGGTTCAAATCTCTTCCTTTTGGAGATGAGAAAGCTGAGAGGTAGAAGGATGAAATGACCTGTCCAAGGTTCATCTAAAGTCCAGACAGGGTGGGCTGTGCCTTCTGTTTCTCAGACCCTCCACTCTCTACAGGGCTCCACATGAGCCGACTCATGCCAACCTCCTCAAGGCCGGAGTGCACATCTACATTCTCGAATGTTTCAATTAGTTCTAATTTAGATATGACATTGAGCATACACTTAAAATGCAAATCCATTCTGACAGGACCGGAAATGATAAAGGCAGATGATTCCATTTCGATTCAGTAGCTCGAGGGACTTGAATTTGTTGGAGACAGAGGCTGAATGGCTCTAAATGAGCTATTGTTTTCTTTCTTTGGGTGAATAAAAGCTAACTTTAAACATTTCTTATTTCATTTCTGTCTCTGGATCTTCTGCTTTCATCTTTTTTGGACCTCACTTTTATTTTTAAATGCTTTAAAAATGAGAATTTACCAACATGTGCTCAAGTAAAAGAATCATGTCACACACCTCCACATAATATCTCTGTACCACTCAATAACATATGGCTTGTTCTGCCTTTATTCTTCATTTATATGGATGTTCCCACTCAAAGGATTATTTTAAAGCAAATTGCAGGCATTGTAATAATTTATCCATAATTTCTTCAATCTAGACCTTGATTTTTTCTTTTATGTTACTGTATTGTTATAATACTTAAAAATAAAATTATATATTTTTCTTTTGCTAAATTTGTTCTGTGATAATTTTATCCATGCATATACGGCGTTCTAATTGCTTGTACCTCCCTCCCTCTCATATCTCCTTCTAACCCAGTCACTTCCCTTTTCGTGCCTCTCGTCCCCACATTCATACTTTCTTGTTTTGTTTTTATAAAGGTCACTATATGTACAACGTACACAATCATTTTTAAAGGACAGTTTCTCCTGGCTGGCCTGAAACTTAATATGTAAACCACACTGACCTTCAATTCATAGAGACCTACCCTACCTCTTGCTCCTCCTGAGTGCCAAGATTAAAAGTGTGCAACACCAGACCCAATTCTTAAATGTTTGAATAATAAAATACCATGCAACCATTTTGGGGATATTTCTGACATGTTCTTCATAATGCGATCAACAGTGCGTGATATAGACTTCCATTGGGCAACATATGCAAAATCTAAAGAGATGCATATCGGATTGTAGTTTGATTTTATTCTCTTTTGCTTATTTTTCAGCAAAAATAAAATGTTTGCATAGTACAAAAAAATTTAAAAGAAAAGAAGAAAGAAACAAACCCAGGCTTTAAAGCCACCCAGAAAGATTGTGTGGTAGTATGGGAATGGCTGTTGCATTCTCCCACTTAGATTGTAGGAGTGTGTAGCAAGGACAAAGGAAATATGACTTTTGGTGCATGGTAGGGAAGGGTCTACTTGGTCAAATTCAGTGATAGCAGGGGTGGGTAGGATTAAACTTTTATGCTTCAAAAATTGCTTAAGCACTCACGATGGGCCAGGCGTTATGCCTTCTGCGATTAATCATCCTACCAGAAAGAAAGTATGGTGTGTGACTACCAGCATCAGCATCTCCTGCTGGAAATGCAGATGTTTGGGTCCTACCCAACAACTGCTGAAGCTGGGTCTGTTTGTGAAGAACCCCACAAGATTCCGTTGCACCTTGAGTATGAATGGATAGAAACACCCTTGACTGCTTTTTTCCCCTCTGTGTTTTGCTGGGAACCTTTCAGAGAAAGGGACAGTGGCAACCTCCAGGGTATAAACTACATGTGCAGTGGGTGATTCTTGACCCCTCACTTTTGACCAGCTGAGCAGATGACTGTCTCTCTTGTACACAGCCTTCAACTACTGACCAATACTAAGCTTCAATACTCATTCCAGGCCATAGAAAGACTTGGCCTCTGAGACACTGGTCTTTACAACTGTACGTTTTTTGTATTTTTGTATTTTGAGGTAGAGTTTAACTGTGTAACAGCCTTGGCATCTTGAAACTAGCTCTGAACAAGCTGGCCTCAAATTCACAGAGATCTGTCTGCCTCTGCCTCCCAAGAGCTGGGATTAAAGGTTTGCATCACCACCATCCTGAGGAGACACTGTGCTTTTCATTCTTGGAATGAATCTGTCTTCACAACACTGTGTCTTGGGCCCCATTATGCATATGCTGAAAAGGCTGATTTCCCCCCCATTCCAATCCATGTTAATGTCCCAATGAGGGGCCATGTCCTTTTGGAAATCTGTCTTCCAGGGACACAGCAGCGTCTTCTCATTCATCTTGTGTTGGCAGAATCAATGCCATTTTCTCACTCATATGTGTTGTGAAGAAACTTAATCTCCCAGTGCCTCAATTTCTTTACTTATAAAACGGGGATAATGAATTCTTTTTTTCCAGGATTGACCTGAGGCTAAAAATCATAAGTGAATATAAAATTAAGACAAAGTGTATTCCAGGAATTATTTGTTCTATGCTTTTTAATACTGGGAAAACTTTAGACTTCCCAACAGTTCTATGAGGCAAGCAAAACTGTTCTCCTTATTGTGCAAATGACGAAATGGAAATAGTGAAGTTGAGTGACTAGACCCAAGGTCACCATAGCAGGAGCCTAGGGTGAGCTGTAATATTTCGAATGTGTGTGTGTTAAGTAGAGTTAACATGAGCTCTAATCTTTCAGTAAAACCAAAAAGCATTTTTATTTATTTAAGTGTGTCTGCTATCGATCCCAAGTATGGAGGTCAGAGGCCAAGCTGCCAGAGTCTTATGTTCTCTTCACAGTGTGGTTTCCCAGGGTTGAGCTTGGGTCCTCAAGGTTGGCAGCAAGTGTGTTTACCTGTTTGATAGCCCTCTTTTGGCAAATTTAAGTGCACAAAAAAGTACTATTCATTCTAGGCATGAAACTGCTCACAAGTTCTCTTGAATTCTCTCATGCTGCTTAACTGAATCTTTATTACCACTGAGTAGCAGCCCCTTTCTCCCCTGCTCTCAGCACTCTGGACCGTTCTGCTCCATTTCTAGGAGTCTGCCTATTTTTGACTCATTGTATTAATGGCAGGGTTGTGGCTTTATCCTTCTGCTCTAAGCTCACTTCACTCAGTGCGGCATTCTTCAGGTAGTCTGTGTTCTCACAAGTGATAGACTTCCATTTTTCTAAAGGCTGCAAATATTCCATGGTCTACACACAGAAATGTAAGCCCTAGTGTACTATTTATGGGATTGTAAAATGGGTGCAGCTAGTGTGGAAAACTATGAAATATGCTTATAAAAACTATTATTGATCTAGCCATCTGAATTTTGGATATTTATGCAAAGTAATTGAAATTAGAGAATTACCAAGTGGATTTTTTGTTGTTGTTTTTGTTTTTTGAGACAAGCTTTCATGAATCGTGGCCTAGTCACAATCTCACTACACAGTGCAGGCTGGCCTTGAACTCCCAAATCCTCTTATGTCTACAAGCATGTGCCACCATGCCTATCTAAAATAAGAATTTTGAAGCAGTTATTTACACTCCCATGTCCATTGGATTCATAATAACCCAAGGGTATCAACTACCTAAGCATCCTTTGTGGATGAGGTCCACATACTTAGATGAGCATATTTGAGGTTTCAGGTCAACAGGGCAGCACAGGCAGTCACTTTGTCTCCTAATCCCCATTGTAGGATTCCCTAGTCAATGCCTGCTGTTGCACATCCCTTCTCATATCAATAAACTTCCACCATACGTTCTGATTCTGGCTGGGATAAGAGTACTCTGTCCATCCTTGCCAGCTGGCTTAGGCTGTTCACAGCAGTCGCTTCTGGGTTTTCTTAGGAAGTTATGGCCTATCTAGCTGCGGAGAGATGGCACACAGCATTTTGCCATCTATCCACAGTATGAACAATTCTTCCTGGCTACCTTTGCTGGGTAGATCATGGAATCAAGGGAGAGTGCTTCACTTCGAGTGCAGAGATATGTGCTCCTTGTCTTATATGAGGTGTGAAGATGTTGTAAGGGTGTATGTCTTCTCTTGGAGACACCTAAAACAGAGCGGCAATACCAACTTCCTAGCACTATTCTGAAAGGTAAATGGAGGCATGGAGAGAAAGGCCTTTCAGAGACTCAGCATTCAAAAACATAAGCCACTAAAAGCAATGGCATTAAGTGCCTGGACCACATGTCGTTACTGAATATAACATTTAGAGTTCTTTCTTTTACTAGAAATTAGACACTATGCACAATTCAAATGACTAGTCCCCATAATTACTTTAAATAACTATATACTGTATTCTTGGGTTGAGGTACCTCAATTATCTGGACCATTTACACTAGAAAATGATACACTGAATACCCTTAAGCATCCTTACTCCTTTTGACTTATAACCGAGGACAAATTTATTATTGGCAGGAGGGATATTATGTGCACTAACCTATTTCTTTTGATGTATTTTTCTTATAACACTGTATGAACTTTTACTACAACTTAACTAGCACTGGGTTTTAACTGTATGGTTTAAAATAGTTTTTTAAATGCCTACCCTTGAGTTTTGAGCCAAAAGATCTCAGGCGTCACTCAAGCCAGTGAGTACCTAGAGTGTATAATGTTTATACTATGACAATTGTCACATCATATAGCCAATCATTTATGCATACGCATAAATTATTTCTTCAAATCTCCCATCAAGCGGTGAGCCACACAAAAATGGAGTCTGTAGAAATCTTTCACAGCTGGAGTGGAATAAGCTGATGATAATTGTCTGTTGGAATAATCTCTTATTATTTTGCTTGCCACTAATAATCACCTAATAGTGTTTTGAGATAAAACTTAAATTCACACTTGCTCTGGAATGGTGGATATTGGCTTAGAATCAAGGCTCTCTTAGACTCAGATGCTTTCCAGGAAATGTTCTCTGAGGTTTGTAGAAGCACTGCAGGATGCCTCTGAGGATGTTAAAAAGCCTGATGTTTTGTGGAGGAAATTTGGTTCATAATCCAGAAAAGTGATTACAGATAAGATATTCCCCCATCAAAGCACATGGATATAGGCTGCCAGGTGTGGACAGATGCAAACCTCCGGGACTGAGTTGAATGTAATCCCTGGGCTGTGTAAACAATGGCTGAAAATCGATCCTGGTTATTGCTACAGTGGGAGAAGCTGCTTTCAAAGAGGGGCTATTAAAGACTTCTTTCTTAAAAGCTGGGAAGCAGATTGAGATAAGAGGAGGTTGGTCAGGAGGTTCCATGGAAAGTGTCATTTCTTACAGTTGCAGAGAAGGTTATTAGGAGGTTTCCACTCTTCAGAAGGCTGAGGCAAGAAGGAGTGAGGTGCTCAGGGAACCGTTAAAGGGGATTTTGAAATCATGAAGAAGAGATGCCTGATAGGGCTCGGAGAAAGGGAGGAAGGGAGGAGGGCATCTCCTTTGCGGCCAGGAATGGGCTGCATCCCTCTGAGGTCCCACTGAGGCAGGTGCTGGGAATAGAGGCAGTATGGAGGGTTTGGGGTAGTACCTCTGTCTGTCAATCAGTCACCCATCTCTGCCTCTAGTCCTCTGGTCCTTCTCTCTCCTCACAAATCCAACTTTCTCGTTCACCATCACCTCAGCAGCAGCTCCAAGCCCTTGGCTCCAGTTCCAGCTGGGCATTTCTCACAGTCTCTTCGTTAGAGAGTCCCTGATCTCTGGAGTCTCTTTCCAGCACCCCACCTTTCCTGCTGCCACCCACTGTGAGCAAGTGATCTTTCAAAGATTCCCCAATAACCCCATTTTGCTCTTGTCAGAAATCCTTTCATGGTGCCTCACCACTTCCAGCAGATTTTCCTTGTGGAATTCAAGGCCTTTCACAAGCTGCTCACAAGCTGTTCTTCTGTGTTTAGGCAGCATCACCCCCCCCCCCCCATTCTCTTTCTTACCGGCTTCTTTTTTCAGACATAGATGCTTTTGCATGATCAAGCCTCAGTGCCAAAACTTCTTTTCCCAGTTACCTATTTGGAAAACCCTCCTTGCCCTCAACGCCCAGTTCCAGTGCCTCTATAGATCTCTCCTTGCTCTCATTTTAATAAGGGCTGGAGTGGTTGTGTTGAAGAAATGAAGATCTAAGTACACTCTGGGGCACAAAGTGCAGACAGCTTTGTCGAGAGCCTGGAACGGAAATGAAACCAACACAGGCTATCTCTGGTGTGCTGCAGAATTCAAACCCAATGGTCTCTGACAGTTCAAGGATTCTAAGAAGTAGGGTGTAGTGGTAGGGGTGGAGACAGTAATTTGTCTGGGGTTACTCAGCCAGCAAGAAGGAGTCCACAACAGGAACTTACTTCTTATGGACTCAAGTCCATAGATGTTAGGCAGTGTCTGCAGCAACCCTGTAATTGTGGCACGTGAACTTCTCATGTCGTTGGGATAGTGCCTTTTGTCTTTAGAGCAGAAGTAAGCCATGGGAAGATCAAGGGATCCCTAACCTTCTTTCAGGATATTAAGAGGCCATTGGAGACAGATATGTTTTAACAAAAACAGTCTCTTCTCCAGGGAACAGCTGTTGCCCTTGCTGCTTCTGCTTCATCCTTTACTGGGGGATCCCCCCCTCTCACTCTATCCCCTGGCCAGGGGACTCATCCTTTCTTCAGGTAGCAGCCTAGACATTGTTTCCTTGGCTCAGACTTGGATGATGAGTTTGTACCTTCTCGTGAGCTCTGCCTGTCACCATGGTGCTTGCTCCAGCAGGAGCCACATAAAGCAGACTAGAGAGCTGTTTGTTGGGTTTCTGCCTGTGGGGAATCATTGTGAGGACCACAGGCAGGGGAGCTACTGCAGCTACTGAGTCTCATTTCACCTCTGTGTCCTCAGATATTACCAGGCCTGGCATGTGACAGCCAGTCATCTTGGCGCAACGGAGAAAAGATACATGGGAGATGCTCAATGCCCTCTGGCCGAATAAAAAGAACCTCACAGGGCTGTGTGCTCCACCTTCATTGCCAGGGGTAGTTGAGAGAACTTGTAGAAAATCTACCCTGAGGCTTCCAAATCATGAAGGCCTATGTCTTATTGAAGAGGTCACATGGGAAGAGAAAGCAAGGAAGAGATGGGCTACCAAAAGGGAGCTGTGTGGAAAAAAATTCTAGACCTACCTTCTTGTCCTAACTTTGACACTCCTGGACATTTGAGTTGGCTTCCTCATTTGGAAAATGGCTCTTAAATCCCCTTAGTATCACTAAAGGTGGTGACCAGGTTGAAGGGACATGGTAAAAACTGGCCTTAGCTGAGGGCTTGCAAGGACTGATTAATGTACTCTGCACACAGTTTGGAATAAATTACTCTCCCTTTATGAACTTCAGCTAGCCCGTGTTAGCACCTGGAAGCTTGAGTGAGTTCTTCTTAAGACATCTTCTCTGGCAAATATATTAGGGCATCAAGGCAAACTAGAGACCGATTTTGGGGCTACTGCCTCTCAAGCATCCAGGAAGCTAAGTTTTGAGGACTCTGTCCTTTGTTCCTGTCTGACATTTGCTCCCTAATAGCCACATGAGATGTGGTAGTGCTGTATCTCTTCATAATGATCTGTTAGTTTCTTTTTTTTTTTTTTTTCCGCTCTTCTGGAGGTTTATTTTAGTTACATAACCTAGGATGACTTTCAGCTCCTGAGCCTTTGACCTCAACTACTCAGGTGCCAGGATTACAGGTGCATGCTACCACTCCTGGCTCCATTCTGTTTTCATTAAAGATGCTAATCTGAGTATTAGGCATTCTTTAATCATTTAAAAAGAATGGCTACTGTCTGTGGTCAGAGAGCTTCCCCCTTAAGCAAATACATGGCTGTGATGACATACATAAATGACATTCTCTGAGCAATATAATCTAATGCCTTCTAGAAATCATCCCTTAGAACTTGATGGGTGATCATGTCACAGCTATTGTGAGGGTTTCATAGCCACTTTTTGGAATCCACTCACTAATGTTTATTAAATTGTTTGGGGGCACATTCAATACCATCACAAAATGGTGAGTGTGGAATCACTGAAGCAGGGGGCTTTGGCATAAAAATGAGACTGTTCTAATTTGCACATCTGGTTCCTAAGAGAGGAACACCCTAGATCATGGCAAAAATGCTCATCAAGGGAGGCAGTGATCATAAATGCCAGATATTTGGCTCCCGTGTTTGTCAGTGATTCATGAAGTGATTATCAACATTTGAAACCACTTCATGAATCAACCAGGAGCTGGAAAAAAATTTAAATACACTCCTCATTTCCATAGAAATAAGAGCTGAGCCACTGGCAGGTAAAAGAGATGTTGTGGCTTAGGCTTTGCGTCCTTGCCTCCTGCCATCTTCTTATTCCTGACAAGCTCATTGGGGACCTCATTATCCTCATCCTCTTTGCTGCCTGCTAATGGCCGCCACACTAAGGATCCTGCAAATGGTTCAGGCACACTCCTTTATTGTTCAACTTGGGGATGGTCATCTCTTGGGTCTCTCATAGTCCAAATTGCATCAAACTCGCTCAAATTTGTGCTTTCAAATCCTGATCCTCACTACCTTAGAATGGAACTGTGTTTAGAGATAGGACCTTTAAGAAGAAATAAAGGGTATAACAAGTTTCAACAGACAGGCTCTAACCTAATAGATAATATGTAATGTAATATGGTGTTCTGATAAGTGATTAGGACCGAATGTGACAGGACAGGCTTCTCTGGTCAAGAATGGAGCCATTCAGACACGTTGACCTCATGTTTATAACCTCAAGCACCATACCAAAAAAAAAAGACTTTTCTGTGTGTGTGTGTGTGTGTGTGTGTGTGTGTGTGTGGTGACTTTTTTTTTTTTTTTTTTAATTTAAAAGTTGTAGTAGGAGGTTTCTGGCCTGGACTTTTGGGCCTAGCCTCAAGGTTTTGGCCCGTAGACCCACAGACCCACGGAGACACACAGATGCTTACTATACTTTTAGGCTGATCGGCCTAAGGCCCAGGCATATCACTTGCTAACTCTTTACCCTTATTCTAACCCATGACTCTTGTTCAGCCATGTAGCTGGGTACCTTTTCTTGGAGCAGCATAGTTGTCCTCTGCTTCTTCCTGCTTCTCTCTGGCATTCTGCTCTGTGCTTCCTGTTCTCAGAGTTTTCTTAGTTTGGTAGCCCTGCCCACACTTCCTGCCTGCCTTTGGCCAGTCAGAGCTTTTTATTAAACCAGTGGGTGGGATAATTATTTACAATGTAACAACATAATCTCCCACAAAAAGTTTTCTTTTTTTGCCAACCACAGTTTCCCCTCCCTCCCCTCCTCCCACTCACCACCAGCTCTCTCCCTCTCCACTCCTCAAACAGGATAAGGCCTCCCATGGGGAGTCAACAAAGCCTTGGGATATCAAGTGCAGGACCAAACCCCTGAACTCTGAATCAAGGCTGAGCAAGGTATCCCTCTATAGGGAATAGGTTCCAAAAAGCCAGTTCATGCACTAGAGATAAATCCTGGTCCCAGTGCCAGAGGCCCCACCAACTGCTTAAGCCACACAACTGTCACTCACATTCAGAACATCTAGTTTGGTTACATTCAGGTTCTCCAGCTGCCACTCTAGAGTCGGTAAGCTCCCACTAGCTCAGGTCAGCTGTTACGGTGGATGGGTCTCCCCAGCATGATCTTGACCTCTTTGCTCATATAATCCCTCCTCCCTCTCTTTGACTGGATTGAGAGTTTGGCCCGGTGCTTAGTTGCAGATCTCTGCATCTGCTTCCATCAGTTGCTGGATGATGGTTCTATGGAAACAATTATCGTGGTCATCAATTTGATTACAGGGGAAGGCCAGTTCAAGCACCCTCTCAGCTATTGCTTGGAGTCTTAGCTGGAGTCATCCTTGCGGATTCCTAGGAGTTTCCCTAACACCAGGTTTCTTCTTAAACCCCCAAATAGTTTCCTCTATCAAGATATCTATTGTTAAAAGACATACAGTCCCTAGTGGTTGTTATGACAGCCCTCATAACTATTTTGAGGTATTTGAATGTCTCTCAGGAATTATCTCTGCATTCAAACCCTGCTGCTAGTATGGCCATGCAAGGCCACCTCTATAGAGGTCACTTAGTTCTTCTTATGAGGAGAGGCCTCTCACTTACTTGCCCTTGCGTTGCTGAAACTGGCCTCTCCTTGATTCTGATTCTTGCCAGAAACAAGCCCATGTGAAGATTCCGGGCCACTGAGAGCTTTTTTCCTCATGGACCAATTTCTCAACTGTCCGGCTCCCTCTGAAAGCAGACAAATCCCGAGAGTGTGGTGTTTCCTTAGGATGTCATCTCAGGCAGTCCTGTGAGGAAAAGACGGAGAGATCAGAATGAATGCACCAGGGATAATGACTGACTGATGCGGGCTACTGGGCCGTTCATGTTGGGCTCTTCTGAAGAGCATATGCAACATGTCTAAGACTATCCCAGCGAAAGGCCGATGAAAATGGGCACTAACACATACGAACCCACCCCTCACTGTTTGAGGGTCTCCTTTAAGGGACCTCTCCTCCACTCTGACCTGTCTGTTATGTCGGCCAAGTTCACTCCAGCAGCTGGCAAGTTTCTCGGGCAGAGAGACAAAGGGAATTGTTGGCATGCGAGAAATGTTTCTAAGTGACACCTGTGAGTGAAGATGGTACCAGAAGTATCATCCACTCCAGGCCCTTCCCTTCCCAGACCCCCACTGTTCCTGTTCCAAATTCCAATACAGAGAGAGCTCTTTCCTCCCATGTGCCAATCTCATTTTTCAGCTCCTCTTCAAGAGACCTTTGCTTCATTTACACCCAGCGTCTGCTTTGGATGGGACCCCTCAGGGTGACCACTTGCCTATTCACCCCTCTATTGGATGAAAGAAAGGATCTTGCAGAAAGCACAAGGGAAGGATTTCTCAGCCAACCTTTCTTTTGTCATTGATCTCTGAGTCCATTGCTTCAGAGAATCCCAGGTTAATCAGGTAGCCCAGCAGCCAGCGGGTGGAGTGGTATTTCTGGAACATTAGCTTTTGTTTCTCAAATAGCTGGATTTGAAAATGGCAACCTTCTGGGCTGTTCTACCCTTTCTGGGCTCTGTTCTGCTGGCCCCTTCAGGAGAGATTGTGATGTAATCTTGCAAAGGTTGTGCTTTCTGGAAGGTTTAGTGAGCTTTGATGTGACCCCGAAGTGTTCAGACTTGAGGACTGGAGAAGTGCCCCCTACACCCTCATGTCTGCTCTTATGTTCGCTTACTTTCCTCACCTGCAAAGAAGTCAGGTTGGAAAGAGAAGCCAAATTGCTATGAAGGAGAAGCACTCACAGGCCTTGTTTACTGACCACTGGAGAGTAGGGAAGGCAGGCTGGAGGCTAGCAGTTTTCAGAGGTTGGTTTGCAAACCAGAAAATAAACAAACCAGACAAACCTGGGCACAAGAGGGTTAAACAGAATTAATAGAGTTCTTATTAGACTTGATTTGGGTTTCCTCCAAGTGGGAGCTGGAGACAAGAATCTCAGAACAGCTGGTTTCCTTGGAGGGTGATCATAAAAACCTCAGCTAGAGAGCAGAGAGATGACAGCTATGCACAGGGCGTGGCTATGCACAGGGCGTGGCTATGCTCAGGGCTCTCAGATATTATAAAGAACAATACAGAGCTACTGAGATGTCTGACTCTGTGGGCAGAGTGCTTTGCTTGCTCAGCAAGCATGAAGACCTGATTCCCAGTCCTCAGACTCAGATCCCATAAGGAAGCTGGGCTTGGCTGTGTGCCCCTGCAACTTCAGCTCTGGAGTTGGTGGGTGGAGTCAGGCAGATCCCAGGCCTCACGGGGGTGAGGGGAAAGGAAGGGATGGTGGTGGGGGTAGTGGGGGGATTGGGTGTGGGGGCACACAGTCTAAGTCAAAATAGGAAGCTTCGGGTTCAGTGAGACATCCTGTCTCAAAACGATAAGGTAGAGAAGCAATCGAGGAAAGATATTCTGAAACCAACCTCTGGCCTCCACATGAGCCCCCACAGGAGAGAACACCCCCTCATCCTTCTACAAGAGCAATTAAAAAACACATTGCTATTTTCCCCCAGAAAATAGGGAGACTGAATATTTATTCATACACTCCTGTCCTTGAGGCCATTGGCTCTTTGACTCCCACAAAGCCCACTTGTAGGAGAAGGTGTCCTCTGGGGAACTTTCTACTCAGCTAAAATCAGAGGACAGAGGAGACAAGGGCAGAGCGCTTTGGGAACTTCTGTTGTAGATCTTGAATTTGAAGAATTATTTTCTCCCCTCTGCCATGTATTTCACATCTTCTGGAGCACCTACTGTGTGCAGTGCCAGGGGACTATGTTGAGAGTTGTAGATAGAGTGGTAGTGTTTCACATTCCTGTCTTCCCGGAAGCTCACAGTCAGAAGTCAGAGGCATAAATAATATAATCACACAGCCCCCAGAGTCACAACCCCCTCTCCTGTGGGGTGGAAACCAAGCTACTGAGATTAGGTCCCAGGGGCTCTTTGTCATCTCCACACTCACATAGAAAACCATCCTGTAGATATTCCTTCTAGAAGGGCTCTGTTGTCCCATCTTGTGTGGAAAGAATAGTGTACACAGGGACAAGAGAGAGAGAGCTTATCTATCTACCCCTCTGCTATTACTCTGCCATTACTGGCTATCTGTTCTCCAGCGATGAAACAGACTACAAGCTTGTGGCATACTGAAGACTGAGGCTAAGAAGTAGGACTTCCTGGAACTGAGAGGTAGGACTTCCTGGAACTGAGAGGTAGGACTTCCTGGAGGTCAGGAGACCCTCTCATTGTCCTATAGGTCCTCAGGGTATGGCAAGCCAAGGATGAGTGGAAGCGAAGAGCTACCCTTAATTGGCTGGACAGGCCTCTTGAAATGTCTGTGGAGCTGGGAAAGACGCAGAGGAGCTAGCTCCAGAGCAAGGTAGACCCAGCTTTGGTCTGAGGGAGAGGCAGGCCAGGCTAATGAGGGTACACCTGCCTATCTGCCTTGTGTCCTGGAGCCCTGACTGATTTCTCTGTATTCTTCCCTCTCTCCCTCCCTTGCTCTTCCTTTCCTGTTTTATCTGCAGTGATGACTTGGTCAGCATTCTACCACGGAGCTGGGTGCCCATCCTTTGTTCTTTTGAGGTGAAGTCTCAGTATCACCCAGGTTGGCCTAAAACTTATGATCCTCCTGCTTCTGCCTTCTGAGTGTTAGGATTAAAAGTGTGTGTCATGGGCTGGAGAAAATAGCTCAGAGGTTAAGAACACTGGCTGCTCTTCCAGAGGCCCTGAGTTCAATTCCCAGCAACCACATGGTGGCTCACAGCCTTCTATAATTTGATCTGGTGCCCTCTTCTGGCAGGCAGGCAGAGCACTGTATACGTAAATATATAAATAATTTTTTTAAAGAGTGTATCACTATGGGCCGTGCTTCCTTTGTCGGGTGTCTCATGCTGCATCTTCCAGATCCTAGCGGGCCTCTTCTCTGGACCCGGCCCTGTCTCCAACTTTCCACTCTGTCTCGATTCCCTATGGCTCTTAGCATGGACAGGTGGTGCTTGCTAAGGGGCCAGCACAGCACACATCCCAAGCATTGGTCTGACCAGGAGTCAGATAGATCCTGGCTCCATCATCCAAAGCAGCCTGGGGACCCTGAGCAGTCTCTGACCCCCACTTTCTCTTTTCTCTGTCTCTGTTCTAAATTAGCCCGAGAGAGAGGCGCTCCCTGACATCCTAACGAAAGTTGGATCCCGGCACATCAGTCTGTAGTCCTCATGTTGTCTCCCCATTCTCCAAAGCCATTGTCACTATGGCTGCCAAATGCTTGAGTTTGCTTATTATGTTTATGTGTCACCAGCCCCATGACAACAGAATGTTTACTGTTTTTCCATCACTATCCTACTCAGTTCACAGAACAGTTCTTGGTACATAGTAGGCCCTAAAATATTTGCTGAATAAACTTATCCAGAATTCTCCTGAGAATGGACCAATGATCCTACTCCAGAAACAAAGGCCTACACTGTGAGAAAGAGTAAGATCTATGCCCTTCCTGCTTTTGTTTGAAACAGAAGGGGCCGGCGCAGCACACACCCAAGCATTGGTCTGATTGACTGGATGTACTATGCCAGTGTGTCGAAGGTAATATTCTGTTGGATTTCACCCTGCATTTTGAAAGCAAAACAATTCACATTTGAAAAAAAAAAAAAATCTCATTACCAGCGTCTTCCCTCCAAAATCCATTAACGGCCTGAGTGTTTCTGGCAACTGAGATCACCTCGGATTATAGTGTGAAATGCAGCTCTGGGGAGAGCTGTATGTTTTGAGATGCTTGTACCGTTCAATTGTCAAATATTCACACGGTTACAATTCTCAAAGACAGAGCACAATGTAGGGAAATGGGTAACACAATAAAAGCTCTGGGATGTTTTGAGAGAAGGCGGCCAGAGGAGTCCTTGCTGACATACCTAATCCTAGGGATGGGAAATTAAAAACCATTCCAGAATACCAATGCCTCACACTGGGGATGTCTTGCTTTTTTTGAGTGAGCTTCCAGGTTTCATCTTACATGGCGGTGTAAGGCTGCTTTCCTCTGCCTTCGGCTCCTTTACCACTTTGTCAGCTAGTTCTCAGGATCCTCCTGCTTTTCCCACACTTCCCTTGCCAGGCCGTTTTTGAATCCTAAATCCACACTGCTGTCCTTGTCTTGGTAAATGAGGATGATGTCATGGATTGTTAGAACCGGTGTGGTTCTGGAAGCCACCTGGTTAGCAGTTTCTCAGTTTCAATCCTGGCTGAATTAATTCTGTAAGAATATATGAAGGACAAAAATGAATACATAGGTCCTGTAGCATCACAGGAAATGGACAGGAGAGTTGGGCTACTCAGTCCCGGGCTCCTCTGCTGCCCTCTCTTAATTCACTTTACATCAATCCCACCCCACCTCACCCCATTTTTTCCATCCTTCTGCATGACTGGTGTATGGACTGGTGACCCATTTGGGTGTTCGGCATATTTTTTAGTGAGCAGAATGCACACTAAGTATTTTTTAAAACTTATTTGCAATGTTGGATTTTGAACCGGGGGCATCATGCATTCAAGGCTGATGTCCACTCACATCTATAGCTACACAGGATTGAACGATTCAATGAGTGAATGCTTTTTTAAAATCTTTATTTTACTTCCTTCTCTTCCTTTCTCCTCTCTCCCTCCTTCCCTCTTCTTTCTTTACTTCATCCTCCGAGACAGCCTTAATTGTGTAGCTAAGGCTGACTCTAAACTCAAGATCCTTCTGCACCCGACTCCAGAGTCCTGGGATTACAGGCATACACCACCACTCCTGGCTAGTCTCAATATTTTTTACACACTCTCTCTCTTTCCTCTTTCAACCTTCTCTCTCTCTCTCTCATTCCACATCATCTTTCAGCTCTGAGCAAGATAAATGGCCCTCAAATGCCACTTAAATTGTCTCACTCCCTTGGTGAAGACCTTAACTAATTCCTTTCTGTCTCCCAGAACAGGTTTAGTCAGTGGGACTGTCAGTGCTTTGACAGGAGCTGATGCTGATCCCATTTACTCTGCTGAGCAGAAACTTGGCTCACAGTAGGTGCTCAGGTAATTCCAGCTCCATTGCTTGTCAGTCCTGGAAGACAAAGTCTGAACCTTGCCTCTGGAAGCCAAGTCGCGTAGTCCTAATGGGCTTTGTGCATCATGGTCTTCATTTGTTTCTTTGCTATTATCCTTACGTTGATTTTCTAGCAGAGAAAGCAGGTATTTAACCCTACCCTTTCCCTCTCTACCTCCATTCACTTCTTCTTTCCCTTCTCCTCCTTCTCTTCCTAATTCCATAATTTGCCTTTTCCCATCCCTATTCCTCATTGGGCATTAATGTCAGGTCCTGTGGAGAGAAAGATGAATCATAGATAACTCCTGACTTTGAGGACTGCATGGCCCATTGTAGACTACAGATTGACCAGTCAAAATTTATAACACATTGTGGTTTTGTTAGAACAGATGCCCGCACAAGTTTCTAGAGGTCACACATAGAGAGCTAGTTTATATGGACCCAGGAAAAGCTTGTAGAAGGAGATATGTAAGCTAGCACTTGAAGTTCAAGGGGACATTAAGGCAGGCAGCTCATTGGGGGTAGGAGAAGAGAGAGTATGAGAATTACATATCTCAATTCCCGGATGCTGGAAATCTCCTCATAAACATTACTTGGAGTTAGACTTTAGGCCTACGCCCAGGTCTGTGATCAATGTACTTTTCTTAAATGGGATTTTTAAAAGTCTCTTCACATCAATTAAGGAATCACAATATTTTTTTTATTATTTATGTATTGTGTAGCATGTGTGTGTGTGTGTGTATGCGTGCATGTGTGTGCATGTGTTAGTGTTCAGATGTGTATGCACATGTGTATATATGTGCATCCTGTGCAGGCCAGATGTGGATGCCTTCCCTAGATTGCTTCTCACCTAATTAACTGAGGCAGGATCTCTCACAGAGCTCGACGCTTTGCTGGTCTAGCTAGCCAGGATGTTCAACAGATCTCTGCTGTCTCTGCCTCTGGGACACTAGGGTTCTAGGTGGCTGTTATTCCTTATGGTGTTTCTGTGGCTGCTGGAATCTAAACCCCTGTTCTCACACTCTCTCAGCAAGCCATCTTCTTAGTTCTGGAGATTATTCTCAGCACAGGACTGGGCATACAGTGGGTGCTTAATGAAGACATGTTGAACAGAAATATGGATATCTGCCTCACACCATTTTCTGTTGAGATTACGCAGAGTGATGAAGTTGCTAAGAGACATAGACAGGACATAGGATTTGAGAACTGTGGTTATCTTTTCTCCCAAGAAAATTTCCCAATGCCCATTAGCTAAACTTTCTTGTCCTTTGACTTCAGGCTTGATCTTTCTATTTAAATACAGATAATAAGCTAAGTGAAGTCTCTTTCCACCTCCTCTAACCCCGGGTTTTTCTGAGTAGCAAATTCATTTGGCAGCAAAAGGGCTGACAATAATCCTTTTGAAAATTGTCAGGAGATCAGATTTTACTAAGTCTGACTCTTTCTTCTTTCATCCTTCTGACCTTTTGTCCTGCATTAAAATGAAATCTTTTTTGTGTCACTGTCCTTTGTCCCCACATGGCGACTGCTCCTTCTGCAATCATTTTCTCCTCTGAAGAATGGTTCCAGTGAGCTTTGATGACATCATTGCCATGGAAGTGGAACTGTGGTTTAGGTGTTCACTATGTCTCTGTGGGAATGGGTGAGGGGATCCTAATGGCAAGGGAGGGCTGTAATTTGTTAGGTAAACAATGGGGCCAATCAATGCTCTTCTTATCTCATAGCCAGCATCACACTGAATCTTTACAGGAGTTGCCCTTGCTTTAGAGGTCAGAGTTTAGCTGAGCCAAGGCAGGAAAGCCAAAGGTCAAGATCAGATTGGCCTACATATCAAGATTCATTCTCTCTTTCTTTCTTTCTCTCTCTCTCAACTTTTTGTCCAAACACAGGGGACATAAATGCTAGCAACTGGAAGACTCAGGGAGCGTTTCCTAAAGTAGCATAGGAAGGAAGTGTAGCATGAAAAACTTCTCTACATAATAATAAGGATAGATTTTTGGGTAGTGCACATCCTATGTGATGTCTTCACGGTGCCAAAGTCATCCTGGCCTTTAACTCTGCTATCAAAATCCAGCACTGGAGAGGTCCACAGAGAATTCAGCCTAAGAAGGTATTGGGCATTCTATAAACCCCATTCAATGGAGTCTAACAAAGTCTTTTATCAGGATAAGCAGAGTTTCTCACAGGAAGTAGTTAGTTTACCATGTGCCCTTAGGTGACACAGAGTAATCAGAGACATGGGTGCTGTGGTATACACCATCTTTCAGAATCACTTTCTTAATTAATGTGTGCCCGAGGATTTCACTGATTCCTTGGTGGGCAGAGATGAGAGTTTCTGTGATCATATAGCAATAGTGAGTCTGGTGTTCTGAAAGAAAATGGCCTCCAAAAGGAGTGACACTATTAGGAGGTGTGGCCTTGTAGGAGGAAGTGTGTCACTGTGGGGTTGGACTTTGCAAGCTCAACCCCATGAGACAGTTTACTTTCTGTTCCCTGCAAGATATGGGATATTAAGATATAAGATATCAGCTCCTTCTCCAGCACCATGTCTGCCGGCATGCCACCATGTCTCACCATGATGCCAATGGACTAAACCTCTGAACTGTAAGCCACCTTTATAACAGTTGCCACGGCCATGGTG
Organism: Phyllotis vaccarum; assembly: GCA_033318265.1. Classification (NCBI taxonomy): domain Eukaryota; kingdom Metazoa; phylum Chordata; class Mammalia; order Rodentia; family Cricetidae; genus Phyllotis; species Phyllotis vaccarum. The sequence continues at coordinate 103,925,607 of JARWLC010000008.1, read as the reverse complement.
TCTCTTCACAGCAATAGAAACCCTAACTAAGGCAATGTGACTATTACTTGTAGTTTGGTTTTTATTTGCTTACACAAGTTAATACTGAACTATCAATACTAAACTAATGCTTTCAACATTGTAGAACCAGTAATTTCCTGTTCTAACATTATGAGTTCAGGACCCCCCCCCCCCCCAATCTGGACGTTATAAAATGTAGGCATAATAGGCATTGCTCAGGATATGTTCAGATTATATAACTTCAGATAGAAAATCTAGGCAAGCTGTCTAGTGTGGAAATGTCTTTAAATCCTTTGTTTAGGCCTTTAAAATCGGCATAACCCCAATCTTGCACTCTATAGGAGAAAATGAGTATGTTAAAAGTTTATTATTAAGCCAGAGTACACATTACTGGCTGGATATTCAAACTGATCCTAGAAAAGTGTAGAGCATACCCCTATTTCTCCTTGGAAATCACTATAAGGTGATTCTGTTGGTTAGCAGTATGGAGTGGGTCAGAGCTTGGGTACCCAGCTATTCACCAGCTGTATGACTGTGGCTAAGCCACTTCCCTTCTCTGGGACCATAGTCTTTTTCAGTTAAGTGGAGTTGACTACTTACTGCATGACAGACTTTTCCTAGAGAGATGCAACACACACACACACACACACACACACACACACACACACACACACACACACACACACACACACAAGTTTATTCACTGCAGATAGGGAACTTTAAACAGATCAAAGTAACCAATGAATAAAAATTCAACTAGGTGAACCAATGAGATTTTATTGAGTTACAGTCAGGGGCCAGGGTTACTGATAAAGTAGGGATGACTCAAAGGCAGCTGTATCCCTGAAGCCATGCCAGCACAGATGACCCCAGCAGGGAAGGCCTTCTGACTTCTGAAGGCAGAATCCCTAGAGTTTTCTGCATGACTTGCAGGCAGCCTCATAAGCCACTGAGTCCCCTCTGGGCAGCTCATCTGGTCAGAGCTTACATCCTTAGCAATTGTTCATTGCATCTATAACCCAGGGAGGGAAGAGGTCCTTTGTGAACCTTGTAACTTTCAGCTTTGTGAAGTTTGTTTTCTGAGTCCTATGGGCCAGGAATGTTTCAGATTGGAGGAAGTGTCTACACAGCACAGTGAAACCTGTATCTGAAGAGTGTTAGGAAGATAAAATCTACCACAATTTGTAAAACACATACGACAGTGTTTACAATATAACAATTGCTAGATAGATGTTTGTAGTATGAAGTTTCTGGCCAGGACTTTCCGGCCTAACCTCAAGGTCTAGGCCCACAGACCTGCAGGCCCGCAGTCCCGCAGTTCTACAGAGACACACAGATGCTTCCAATAGTTTTAGGCTGACCAGCCTTAGGCCCAGGCATATAGCTTGCTAACTCTCTACCCTTAAGCTATCCCATGTCTCTTTTTCAGCCATGCGGCTCGGTACCTTTCTTTAAAGCTGCATGGTTGTCCTCTCCATCCTACAGCTTCTCTCTGGTGCTCTGTCTGGCATTCTGCTCTCAGAGATTTTCTTAGTCTGGTAACCCCGGCTACTCTTCCTGCCTGCCTTTGGCCAATCAGCTTTTTATTAAACCAGTGGGTGGGACTGTTACTTTCCATGAAACAACATAATACCCCTACAGATATTCATTAAAAAACAATTGAGCTCAGAAGTCCTTAGATTTCAATGCACAGGTAGGTATGTATAGAAATCTCTTGAAACTACAGATTCCGTTTTTATTGTTCTGAGGTGTGGCCTGAGATTCTAAATTACTAAGAAGATCCCATGTGATGCTCATACTTGGGATGCATGGCCACACTTTGTGTAATGAGGGTGCTTTAGCCAGAGCAGGTTGGCTCCTGGAACCCAGTGAGGTAATGCAGCAAGGAAAGAAACAGACCTATGTACAGAGAAGCTGGGATCCGGTAGGATTCTGCTACCACAGCATCACTACAACCCAAAACTCATCATGCTTTTTCTGTACAGAACAGGGAGAGGCTAGGCTCAGTAGGAGGTCCTTGGAGGTGGGTAGTCTCTTGCTGTAGATATTTGGGAGGAGAAAGGTACAGTTACTAGTCTTTGCACGCTGACCAATCAATTCAAAACCCTTCATCCTGGAACCCAGTAGAAATGGCTTATCATTTTTCTTGAGCCTGGAGCAAATGGATAATGGTTTTGTAAATTGTCCCAAAGGTTTGAGGCTTTGGAGTCCTTGGCATGGTGGTGCCCTTTTCAAAGTACACATTTACTCAGAATATCACTCATTCAGGGCTTCCTTGATCTCTCCAGAGTGGGTCTACATCCTCTGGCAAGATGGAAGTGAGAATAACAGGTGTGGTTCACCTGCTCTACTCTACATGTGCCAACCTCGTAACAGTTGTGGGTATTTGAAGGCAAACTCTTGCAACCAACACTTTGGAGTGGCTAAGAGAAAACCTAGGCTTGAGTACTCTTTTTTTCCCCCCCTCTGTCCTTAAGTGCATAAACCTCTCACTTGTTACTCGGGATGCAGCCACTTACAATCGACTGTGGCCTTCAGTGCGCAGTAATTATCACTCCAAGTAAGAATAGAAGAGAGGATGAAGGTTGGGCCTTCAGGTCTCCTGAATGAGCATCTTAGAGACCAGGCAACTGCCCTTTCTGCCAACGGAGGTTCCTCACAGAAAGTTTCTGGGAAATTCCTAGGCAAAATGCTTTATCTCTTCTTTGACTTGAACGGTCTTAGCAAAGCTCTTTTAAAAATTCTGCTTTAGTCATTTCCAGGCCTGAGGAAGAGAATGAAGGATAGATGAGACCACCCATTTTTACACTGAGTAAGGTAGATTATCCTATCTTTTCTCCATGTAACACTCTGCTTGTGTGTGTGTGTGTGTGTGTGTGTGTGTGTGTGTGTGTGTGTGTGTGTGTGTGTGTGTATGTGTGTCTGGCTTACAATTAGAATTTTTTTTCTATCAAGCATGAAAGTTTCTTAATTGTCTCTTGATATGTTGTATCTATGTGCAGTATCTGAAAATGCTTCCAGGGAAACTAGAGGCTGGGGCGTACCAAAGGCCCAATTCACTTAGCTGAAACAGGAAGAGCTGAGGGTATATTGAGACTATATGTGGAGCAGTCCTGTTTATTGTATCATATTACGCTTGCCAGCTCAGCACAGAGGCAGTCACCCGTTTATTCTGGGCTACTTGGGCCTTGGGTAGGTGATGGTGTCAGCTGGTAAGTATAAAACCCAGGTGATCTGAGCAGCCTAATGTCCACACTCAAGGACAGTGTTGTGAATTTGCTAGAAAATTAGTTTCTTCCAAGAAGGCTGACTTAAAAATCGGAGTTACTTGGCATAATCATAGACAGCATTAAAAAGTAAACCATTTGAAAAAGAATCCACAATTTTTAAAGAAACAAATAGTTCAACATAGTTGGGCATCTTTTGTTGATGCCCGCCTGCTGTTAATTATGGCTTAACCAAATAGTGATATTTTCTCACCCTTGTGCACATGATTTCACCCCATCCCCTCTGTAAAAATGTTCTATCTTTGTTATTAAACTGACAGGTAATTATTAGACAGAGAAGTGCATAGAGTTTTTTCAAGAGCCACACTTAATGAGTTTTCACAAATGTGAACAGCCATGTAATTCATATCCCTACCAAGACGAGGACTTTCCATCTCCCTTCTTGCTTCTCTCATTCCTCAAGACCCTGTTCTCTCAGGTCCTCAATAAGACTCGGCTCTGATTTCTTTGGACAGAAACCAAGGTCACTCCTCCTAGCGCTTCATGTATATTGAATGGCGCAGGGTGTCTTTGTCCCTGCCTTCTTCTCACAAGGTGTCACTGAAGCTCAGGGTTGCCGTTGCACGCATTCATAATGGATCTTCACTCATTAGTAACATCCTCTTCTATGATGCTAACTCCATTATGTATCTGTTTCCTCGCTGAAGGACAGCTGGGCTTTTCCAATTGTATCTAACTTAAAGCTGTTAGGAATGTTCTTGCTCAAGTCTCACTGAGGGCGTAGGCTTTCATCTCTCTTGAGTAAACACAGAGCAGGAGAATCGCTGCATTGCATTCCATACAAAATCTAGCTTCATGGGAAACTTACATTTCGATAATGGCTTTGCCATTCTGTAACTTCTGTCATTAGTCTATGAGGCCCTCGGTGCTCTAAGCCCTAGCGGTTCATGTCATTGATCTGTCAAATGCCAAGCATTGTGTGTGTGTGTGTGTGTGTGTGTGTGTGTGTGTGTGATCATATCTCATTTTTATTTTGACATTGCACCCCTGATGAGCACTGCTGCTCCCCCTTTCCATGTGCTATTAGCCATTAATATATATTCAATTGTTTAACTTTGTATTCTTTTAAAACTTAGAGACAACCAGGTACAGTGGTGCTCACCTGAAATACCATCACTTCAGAGATGGAGGCAGCTTTGGCTACATAGTCATAGATCCTGTCAAGAAAGAAAGAAAGAAAGAAAGAAAAAAGAAAGAAAGAAAAAAGAAAGAAAGAAAAAAGAAAGAAAGAAAGAAGTTAGAGCCCTTCCTGCAGTTGAGGATTGAGAAATTCTTTACATATTTTAGGTTCAAGGACTGGTCAGATGTACGTTTTGTGAATATTTTTACTTAGTTATATGTCCTACTCATTCTTCAAAATCACACATATATACACACACACACACACACACACATACACACACACACATACATACACACACATACTCACACACATACATACACACACATACTCACACACATACATTCATACATACACATACACACATATACACATACACACACATACATATACACATACATAACACATACATATACACACATACATACACACATACATACACACACATACATACACACACATACATACACACACATACATACACACACATACATACACACACATACATACACACACATACATACACACACATACATACACACACATACATACACACACATACATACACACATACATACACACACATACATATACACATACATAACACATACATACACACACATACATACACACACATACATACACACATACATACACACACATACATATACACATACATACACACACATACATACATATACACATACACACACATACATATACACATACATACACACATACATACACACACATACATACACACATACATACACACATACATACATACATACACACACATACATACACACACACATACATACACACACACACATACATACACACATACACACACATACATATACACATACATACATACATACATACACACACAGTATCGTACCTGAGAGTTTCATTCATGTGTATAATATGTTATGATCACTCTTTGCTTATCTCTCTATATTTCCCATCTCTAGTACTCTCCCTCCACTCCTATTAGTTATCCCTTGTTAGTGATACTTTTGGTTTTGTGTTTTGATCAGTTTAGTCTGACTAGGGTCATCTGCCTGACAATTGGACTAGAAACATCTGCTGGAGCCTGGCGGCTGGTGGGGTCATTGTCTGGCACTCCACAGGAGGCAATGGTTTCCTTCTTCTCTCAAACTGTAAATCATACCATTTATAAAGAGATTTCAAATTTTGTTAAAGTCTAATTTATCAGAATTCCCCCCTATAATTAATGTTTTTCTCATTCTGAAGAAATCTATGTCTACCTCAAGGTTGCAAAGATACTCTCCTGTGATTTACTTTGGCAGTTTTATTGGTGGTTTATGCTAATATATGATTCATGCTGAATTAATTTTTTTGTGTATGATGTGAGGCATGAGTTGTTCACATTTTTCTACATTGTAGATATTTATCTGTTCCAGTCTCATTTACTGAAAAGGAAAAAGAAAACAAAATAAAGCAAAAACCTGGTCTTCTTCCTTCCTTCCTTCCTTCCTTCCTTCCTTCCTTCCTTCCTTCCTTCCTTCCTTCCTTCCTCCCTCCCTCCCTCCCTCCCTCCCTCCCTCCCTCCCTTCCTTCCTTCCCTCCTCCCTTCCTTTCCTCCTCCCTCCCTCCCTCCCTTCCTTCCTTCCCTCCCTCCCTCCCTCCCTCCCTCCCTTCCCTCCTCCCTCCCTCCCTCCCTCCCTCCCTCCCTCCCTTCTTTCCTTCCTTCCCTCCTCCCTCCCTCCCTTTCTTCCTTCCTTCCTTCCTTTCTTTCTCTCCTTTTTATAATTAGACATTTTCTTTTATTTAAAAAGATTTTCCCCCCATATCTACCACTGCTCCCCCTACCCTCCCTCCTCCCAGTCCTCCCTTAGCCTCCCTCACCTCATCTCTCCATCTATTTCCCAAGAAGGGCAAGAAGTCCCAAGGTGGGTCAGTTCAGTCTGGCATATCCAGCTGAGGTCCAAATCCCTCATCCCAGTATCAAGGCTGAGTAAGGTTCCTCTGTAGGGAATGGGCTCCAAGATGCCAGTCCATGTACCAGGAACATAGTCTGGTCCTACTGCAAGAGGCTCCCCAAACTGCCCACACCATTTAACCATCCTTTATTATCTTTGGAAGGTTTAATTCATTTCCCTGACGGTTCCTCAGAGGTTATTTCTGGTTCAGTGAGTTCCCTGTAGCTCTGGTCTCTGTGGGTCTCCGCCTCATGATCCTGATCCCCTTTGCTCATATCCTCTCTCCTTTCTGTTCAGCTGGACAGGGAGCTCGACCTGGTGCTTAGCTATGGATCTCTGCTTCTGCTTCTATCCATTGCTACATGGAGATTCTATAATGACAATTGGGGTGATCATTCATTTGACTATAGGGGAAGTCCTGTTTAGGCAAGTTAGGGTTTCTTTCTGTTGCTGTGATAAAACACCACGGCCAAAAGCAACTTGGGGAGAGAAAAGTTTATTTTGCTTACATTTCCATATCACAGTTAACCACTAAAGGAAGTCAGGATAGGAACTCATGGCAGAAACCTGGAGGCAGGAGCTGATGCATGCCATGGAGGGGTGTTGCTTACTGCCTTGCTCCTTTAAAGCTTGCTCAGCTGGCTTTCTTATAAGGACTACCAGCCCAGGGATAGCACCACCCGCAATGGGCCCTCCGACCTCCATTACAAATTATGGAAATGCCCCACAGGCTTGTCTACATCCTGATTTAAGGTGGCATTTTCTGAGGTTCCCTCTTTTCAAATGACTCTGTCTTGTGCCAGATTGATGTATACAAACAAAGCTAAGAACAAAAAAAAATGACAAAATGATTCTTAATGATACTCTGCTTTACTCATAGATCAGTGGCTGCTCTAGTCATTGTCACGTCAAGAAGGCGTCCTCCTGCAGCTGATGAGAGTGGGTGCAGAGACCCACAGCCGGATGTTATGTGGAAAGAGAGTCTAAATTAGAGGTTTTCATCAGGTCCCTCTCCTTGGAAAGGAGGGTGAGGAAAGATTGTAGGAGTCCGAGGGATGGAGACCATCAGGAGAACATGGCCCACATACTCAACTACGCAGGACACATATGGGCTCATTGCATGGGCCTGCACCAGGTCCTCTGCATTAATTAATTAACCAATTAATTAATTTGCTGTGGAACTGCTAACGGTGGGAGTGGGTGCATCTCTAACCCTTTTTGCCTGCTCTTGGGACTCTTTCCCTCCTATTAGATTACCCTATCTAGCCTTGATATGAGCATTTTTGCCTTGTCTTACTATATCTCATTTTGTCTTGTTTGGCTGTTGTCTCTTGGAACCCTGCTTTTTTTTTCTGAAGAGGAACTGGGGAGGGGGTGGACTTGGGGAAAAGGGAGGAGGAGGAGGAGAACTGGGAGGAGTGGAGAGAGAGGGGCAAACTGTGGTCAGGATTATTATATGTGAGAAGAATCTATTTTTAATTAAAAAACAGACAACTAGCCAGCACTAGCCCTTACTGTAGGTCAGCTGGTTCTCTAAGTGTGGTATGGCCCTTCTAGACTCTCCTACTCATCTCTGCTTCTTCCACTAAGAATACTATTGCTTTTATATCAGAGATCTATGTTAAGTTTTTTGACGAAGAGTAAAAACCTATATTATCTGTCTCTTTCAAGATGGTTTTCCAAGTCCTCTGAATTTTCTTTCATTGAGAAATAATCTTACCTGTTTCTTAAATAGAATCTAAGATTGGATTTTTTAAAAAGTAGAGGTTTAACTTAAACCCTGTGGCACGCATTGGATCTTAAAGGCATATTTCAATCAACTTTAACAGCTCTAACCATGTAGAGCACACTGCTGTCGAGCATGTCACTGACTCCCAAGTTTCATTGTGTCTCTAAAGTCATTCCTAGCGCCACAGAAATAAGCTCTGTTAGGATTCCTATCCTGAAGATTAGTTTCATCTGTTCCTAAAATCCCTGCAAAATGGAATGAAACAGTGCGAGGCCTTGTGTCAAAGGATCTCTCTCTACATCTCTGTCTATCAGGGGTCGGTTCATTTTCATAATAGTATCAGTCCATTTTTTTTTATATAAAATATCAGTTTGTATTTCTTTTTCTTTGTGGGTACCTAGCCTGTTGCTAGTTGCTGGCTGTTATGAATAAAGTTACTAGGGGTAGGTAACATCTTTTGTGTGTGCGTTTTCATTTCTGACAGGTGAATGCATTGTAGCCTATTGCTGGGCTGAACTGAGGTTTAGCTGTGAAACTGCCAAAACTCTTCGCAGAGTTTTAACAATGCCCGATTCTTTCAACTAGGCTAGAACACACCTTCCTCGTCACCTCCCAATAATGTCATCATCTTATGAATCCTCAAAGGGATTCGTTAGAGCGGAGTTCTCATGATCTAGCCACATCTGAAAACGTCACCACACAAGTTTGCTTCACTCATCTCCTAGACGTTGCTTCATCTAATTAAGCTGACAATCAAAATGAGCTGTCAATCATATTCACCTCTTTGGTCTGTTGCTTTTTTTTTTTTTTTTCTCCCCTACTCACAACTCTCCCAACTTCCCCTTCCAAATCCCTAATAGTCTCCATGTGATTTTCATTTCTTCCTCTAGCCTAGATTATACATATTAAAAAAAAAAAAAACAAAAAAAAAAACATATAGTGTTTTTTGTAAGACTGGCTTGATTCACTTAACATGATGATCTCTATAGTTCAATGACGTGTTTTTGTGGCTGACTTAAAACTCCACTGTGAATATATGCCAAGTTTCCTTTATCCATTCATCCACTGATGATTTCCCAGGCTGGTTAAATGACTGGGCCATTGTGAATAGCACCCTCACAGACATAAGTTTGCATTTGCCTCTGCAGTAAGATGACTTGGATTCTTTGGAATAAAAGCCCAGCAATGGTCTCATCTTCAGTTATCTTATGGTTGTAGATTTCTATAAGTCACCTTTTTTTCCCTGATATAAAGTCTCATTCTGCAGCATATGTTGTCCTCAGGCCCATGACAATCCTCTTGTCCTAGCTACTCAAACATATAGGCATGAACCACAGGCTTAGCTTTCCTAAGAAATCTTATCCCGCTCAACTACACAGAAACAGCCTCTTGGTTTTGTTCTGAGAAGCTTTACAGTTGTGGCCTTTATATTTAGGTCTGTGTAACTTGTGACATCACTTTCACAGCACCAGGACTGCTTGCATTTGCTTTGAGACTCCTTAGAAAGTCCTATATGTACTATTATGTTATAAAGGTATTCTTACTTATATAAGCCATTTGTTGGACTAATACTCTCTCCATGATTTCTGTGTTTCATACAACCAGTCTTATTTGCTTTCTGAAGATTTTGCTTTCTCTCACTTTCTAGAAGACAAGTCTAATGGTATCTTGGTATTTAACAATGCTTCAGGCTAAACTACATTAACTGGCACTTGTTAATTGGTAATAACCAGTATAAATCCAGCAATCTCACTAGAATTTATAATTCATCATCACCCTAATTGTAGGAATGATCATTAACCACAATGTTCATATGAGAAGAAGAAGGTTGGACTGGAGATATGTTTCACAGAACATTTCTAAGTTGGAGGTAATGATTTCCTCCACTCTAAAGTACTGTACTTGTGGGTTTTACTACTCTTTCTGGTTTATGTAGTTTTAGATTATTTTTTATGATTTTAAAATTATGTGTGTGTAGATGTGTCTGTGTGTAGGCCTGTGCGTATGAATGCAGATGACCAGAGAATCCAGAAGAGGCGGTTGGGTCCCTCTGGAGCTGCAGTCACAGCAGATGGTTGGGAGACAACTGATGTAGGTTCTGGGAACTGAACTCAGATCCTTAGTAAAGACAATGTATGCTTTTAACTGATTAGCCATTCTCCAGCCCTCTCTACTTCCTATTTTATTCATAAAAATTCAAAACAACTTCTCGGAGCTCCAGGGCTGAAAAAGGAAGGTTGCCTTAACTGTTGAGCAGCGCTCTATCCCTGTGAACTCCTTTGTTCAAGCACATGAGCTGGGCCCAGTGATTTGCCTCTAACAAGTAGGTTATGGCAAATGTGACAAAAGTTCATTTCCACGACTGGGCTACAAGAAGACTGTGCTTTCCGTCTTGTCTTCACTTTCTAACTCATGGAAGACAGCTACCTTATTTTAAACCATTACATGATCAGGCTCAAGTGGCAAGAAGGATGTCTCCACCCACAAATCCAAGAAGGACTGGAGGGCTGCCAGCAGCCGTTGAAGTCAACTTGGAAGCATATCTGATCTGTCCAGCCTCGAAATGACAGCAGATCTTGCCAATACCGGATTTCAGCCTTGTGAGATACCTTGAACCAAGTCATGGCTGTTTTCCCAGCCTCTGGCGATTGTGGGAAATAAATGTTACTGAGCTGCTGAGTTTGGGAGCAATTTGTTATTAGCAATAGATAAGACATACACATGCTATCTGGTACTGTTGCACGGATGGTAACATCAGTTTCGCCCTTCATCCCTGCGGGATGTTGACTCCCACATCTGCCTGGCTCTTGCACCTTTCCAGAGACAGTACCTACTGGACTCCCACTTAGCCGAAAGCAGGGAGAATTTTCTATTGGGGACCTCTCCACTTTTTCCTTTTCTTTCTAATAAATATTTCATTGGGTGTGGTGAGAAGTGTGTTTCAGTCTTAAGTGCTGTTAGAGCAGAGAGTTCTAACATCCGGAATTCCAGACCAAAAGCATTCGGAGCTTTAGAAATGGCCATTTATATCTCAGCACACCCTTTATAAAAGCTTCCAACACTTCAAACAGATGCAGGGCAGCTCTACTACATGAAGGGGGCCCCACTGCTCCCTGTGTGGGGAAGTTCTCTGTGCTTCTTTTCCTTTTCTTTCTCTCTTGCATTTCCTGTCCGACTGTGGATTCTCTTCCCCCGGGATCACTTAACTTTTTATCTCTTCTTTACGTTCTCAGTTTGCAGTTCCTCCCTTCCCCCTTTCAAGTTAAAAATCCACAGACAGAGAAACAGAAGCCTGGAGTCTTCAGAGTGCTGTTCTGGCTGCCCCTGGATGATGCATATGGTTGTGGAATTTCTAGGGTCTGTATGCTGGGACATTTTCATTTGATCTTCCTGAGAACCAGAGAAAGTCAAGGTCTGAGATCTAAAGAGAGATTACTGAGAACAAATCCTCTGCTTTTTTTTTTTTTTTTTTTTTTTTTTTTAATTTGACCTCAAAATTCCCGCAAAGGCCCCCTTCTCCCCACTTGGGGAAATCTTATATTGGGGTGAAATCTGGAGGTGATGTTTGCTGGCCTCTCATATCTTGTAATAGATCAGGCCAGGAGGAATTGTTTAAAAAGATGCCTAAGCAAGGTTTAAGCATGCACACCATCTCCTGGAAGGGGCTTGGTGGATATGGACCACTTAGAGGTGGGCATTGACCCATCCTTTAAGTGAGCACTTGAAGTCACAAAGTAGCTAGCAGGTCTACAGATGTGTACAGAGGTATAATGAAAGTCCAAAGAGGGGCAGACTATAAATATATACATACACTTTATATAGCGTGTACCTATGTACAGACCCACACTTGCCTATATACTGAGTGCTCTAATTGAGCCTGCAAGTCAAGCTCAGGCTCAGTGTCATTTTCCTGGCACCTCACAAAGAATATCATTAACTCTCTTGAAAAGTTGTCCATCTGGGAAGTGGCATTTACACTCCTTTTTGTCCCCCATTTGAACCCTTTGACTGGGTCTTGGCTTGGATGCCATCTGACTGTACCAGCTCATGGGAACAGGGTCGATGCCTGCCTTGCTCATCAGTGTCCCTCAGGCTAAGAACAATGCCTAGCTCACAATAAGCTCTCAACAGCTATTTGTTAAATGCCGAATAAACCACTGAAGAACATGTTGAATAAATAAGGATGAGCCTAGGGAGAATTTTTAGAGAATTTCCTCTAAAATGTAGCTGAGGATCATGTTCATTTTCATCATAGCACATTCTTAGGCAGACCCTTGGGAGAACAGAATTTCTTTTTAAATGTTTATTTATTTATTAATTTATTGTATCAGAATGTGAATGATTGTGTCTGCACTGAAATAAGTCACATTGCTTCAATTATGTAGATACAGGTTTTCCCTTTGGATTGGTTGCTGGGAAAATAAAAACCACGTTTGATCTGTGTCTTGCAGTTGTGTGAGGCTCCATTGAGTGGATCGCCTCACTGGTGCTGTCCTGTGTTTTGTCTGGAAGCACTCTCTCTCCTTGACTTTTAAAGTTTTCCAAGTGTAGAGCTGGTGAGATAGCTCAGTCTGTAGAACACTGGCCATACAAGCAGGAGGACCTGCGTTTGATCAAAGAACCCACATTAAATGAGAAGATGTGCTGTAGTATGATTATAATCCCAGCTCTGAGAAGGAAGGGATTAGTGATCTCTGGTTAGTCAAGCAGGCTCTAGGCCAAAGAGAAACCCTGTCTCATAAACACCAGAAACAGCCTTGATGCAGGGGGAGGAGCAGTAGGCCTCAATTTTCTGAATGGAGGAGTGAATAGAGCTGGGGGTAGGTGGGAGGTTCAGGAGGGAACAGGAAGAGAGGAAGGAGGGGAAACCTTAGTTGGTATGTAAAATCAATGAAAAATTTAACAAAACAAAACAAAAAACAGAAACCAAGAGGTCAGTGACCCGGAGAAATACCCGAGCTTGTCTGCTGGCCTCCACCACCTATACACATGCCCACATGCATGAGCACTGGTACCTTCATGTGTGCATGTTCTTAGGTGGAGTCCCAGATGATTTTACCTCTCAAAGTCTCCAGGAATGTCTCTAAGTTGCACCACCATCTAGGGACCTAGCTTTCCATTCATGAGCTTGTGGGGGGCTTCTGACTTTTTAGATTCAAACCATAGCACTTAAATCTCTCTGAACTGTGTGGCTTTGGATTTCCACGTCCATTTGCCGTGATTTATTTGGCATTACAGCATCCTTTAAATTGTTTATGTTGCTTTTGAGTGGCAGGGAATTTTCATTCACTCTTCTCCTTTACTTATTGGTTTTCCACTTTTCCAGTCTTGGTTCCTACCTCTCAGCCTTCTATTTACCCTTGTATGGTTCCATCTCAAGCATATTATTCCTTTTGGTAGGAAACTGAGGAAAGATTACTAATCCTAGAAAATCCTGTGCCAGATTTTTAGCTATCCCATTTCAATCAGTCTTTCTTGCTTACCCCCAAGAATTCGGAAAGTTCCAAATTTCTGTTAAATAAGGTCAGCAGGGTTCTGGCTGGGCACTTCTGGAAAAACTGCATTTACTCCACCCACACATTCTGAGATTTGTGCTCCCCTCAACCTCGGGAAAAGGGCCACAGCAACACAGCTCAGAGTAAACAGTGCCTCCTGGATCTCCTCTTCCCTATGAGTGTATTAATAAAAGCACTGCATGGTAAAGAAGCTTGGGAAAAGGAAGCAGAGTTCTCTCAGTGGGAATCTGGGGCTAGACTGGCTTGCAGGTAGAGGTTTCAATCAAGCAGTCCTTGGGGGAAAAGGTTGGGGGAAAGTCAAGGATATCCTAGATCTTCACTAAGTTTGGGTCTTTCTCCTATCTAGATGGCCAACAGCTTTCACAGTCTGTGTTATATCCGAAGCTGCCTTCTTGAGGCTGGTGATATAGCTCTGCTGCTGGTAGAGTGTTTGACTAGCTACATAAGCCTTAGGTTTAATTCTTAGCACCACATACAATTGGGCATGAGCGGTGTGCCTGTACCTCTAATCCAAGCACACAGGAGAAGAAAAATCAAGATTTTCTCTGCTATAGTGTGAGTTTGAGGCCTGCTTGGGATACATGAGCCCCTCTCTTGAAAACAAAAGATAAGGAAAATCCCCATCTCCAAAATGAACTGGAGAGGTGGCTCAGCAGTTAAGAGCATTGGGTGCTCTTGCAGAGGACCCCAGTTTGCTTCCCTGTATCTACTTTGGGTGGCTCACAGCAGACTCTAACTCCAGCTACAGGCAAGGTATCCAGCACCCACTTCTTGCCTATTCGGGGCTTCTGTATTTGTGGCATATTACACCCCCGCCCCCCACCAGCCTCAACCACATAACACATAATGAAAGAAATAATAAAAAATTTTAAAATCCCCACAACTAAAACTAAGCCTTTCTCTATTATCCACTGGGTTTCTTGTGGCCTCAGAGGAAGGCAGGTCACTGATCCACTGGAGTGGTTTAGTTAAACCTGACACAGAGACAGAGATTCAAAGACAAGACAAGAAGAAGAGAAATGATTTAGAAAGGAAGGGAGAGAAATTACAATTAGCCTCAGGTTGCTGAATCTCGATTAGACTCCTGCTGTTCTGTTGTTCTGTAGCCAACTTAGATTACCCAGAGACAATGCTTAAAAGCCACTTTAACTAAATTAGCAACCATGGAAAAGCGTCACTTGGAATATATATTTGTTCCTTCCCTGAAACAATTTCTGTCAGGAAATCCCATGAAAAATGGAGGTCAAAAAAGACTGATGAGGAGCAAAGATGTTTTTAGCAAGACATCAAATATTTGATGTATCTCACTGTGAATGAATGATGTTTAATTAATTGTTCCCCTAACTAGGGCAACTGTCTTGGTTTACACGTGCGCTCGTAGTGCAATGGTTAGTAACGTTCCACTTTACTGTTCAAAGCATTGCATCTTGGGAAATGATTGGAGAAACCATCTCATTGTCACTCTCTGGCCTCTACACATGTCCTACGTGGGCAAGTGAACCCACCTATATTTATTCATGTGCAAAAACCACTTATACATACACCAGCACACATGAAAAACAAGCATTCCAAAGGGATAATAAATTATGTGATCACTCAGGAATGGGGAGACAGCTTGGTTGGTTAAGGGTTTGCTGTGGGAGCATGAGGACCAGAGTTCGATCCTCAGAACCTCCCTCAAACAACATGGACAACAAAGTCCCATGTATCTTAATATGTACTTATAATCCCAGCAGTGGGAAGGTGGAGATGTGAATGCGTGGGACTCACTGCCCTGACCAGCTGTTCCTGCTTGGTGAACTCCAGGCCAGTGAGAGACCCTGCCTGAGGCAAAATAGGAGATGGTGTCACCAGAGGAATAACACAGGTATACTTATGTACACTCACATGATACAAACCCATATGAACACACAAACACAGAGCACTCTAGATCTTTACAGAGGTATAGGAGGTGATGTCATAGATACATCTCCTTTGTAATAAGTGGTCCAAGACTCCTAGACCTGGAGAGGTAGACATTACTCATGTAAGTTGTCTTTGTAATAACACGTGACTGGCTGCCTTCCTGTCAAATAGTTGCCTTCCACCTTCCCATCGTTTTGTTTTCTGGAATCTTCAGAGGAAAAAGGAAATGTGTCTCTGTTTTAGTTTGCTTACTACCATTGTGATCTTAGTTCTATTTTCCTGGAAATGACAGTTCCCTCTTTCTCACTTAAACTCACCAGGAGCCCCAACATATGTACAATAAAAAAGACAGAACCATGGCCCCCATGAGTCCCTGTGGCATCATTGGGTCACTTCAACAGGCTCAGCTTAGAGTCCCCTGTCTACAAGAGCAGCTCCTGGAGCCTTTCTCCCTGGCAATGCTGATGAAACTCAGATCAGGGGCATCTGGAGGGGGTGTGATTCTCCACATGATAGGTGGCTTTATCTTTCTGGTGTTATATTGTAGAGTTATAGCATTTGAGACTCGGTAGTTTTGATATGAAAACTGAGTATTGAGTTCTTAGATCAGTGTTAGGCTCTTGGTTGTAACCAGGGCTGGTGTGGTATCCAGCCATGGCTATGTTCACTTGAGGCCCTTGTGTGGCGCTGCTCTGTCCTTGGCCCATTTTTCGCCATTTGGATTGCTCTGTTTTAGGACTGACACTGGACCATCATCCATTTTTACTTGAAAGGCAAAACTCATTCTGCTGCTGAGTGATGAAACCAGGACAGTGAAGCCACGTCCTTTCTGACCCAAGAAGTTCAAATTAATTAATTCACCCAGTGAGCAAATGTTTATTGATGTCTTTGTGTCAGACAATGTATGCTAAGTCTTTTCCATATATTTCACATTTAATCCTCAGTACATAGAGGCACCAGGGTCTTGCTGCTCGCTTTGTAAATGAAGAAATGGAGCTCATGAAATTTAACCAACGTGCCCAAGATTATTCAGCTAACACGTTGTTCGGCTGATATTTGAACTTGAATCTGTCTGACACCATAGCTTATATTATCTTTACTGTGGCATTTGTCCTTCTGGCTAGTGGAAGATCAGTGGAGGCATATTTAACCAAGATTCTAGAGCCCACGTGTCTGTTACAGGAATAAGAGCAGAAGGTATATGTGAGTTGGTTTGGTTTGCCTAATATGCCTTCCATCCTTCCTCTTTCTCCTGCTTTTTAGTAATGAAGATTACAGCAGATTTCTCCTTTGGAGGAGCATCCCATGTACTTCTTGAGGTGTTATTACAGAACCACCTCCTCTGACAACAGGAAGTTTCCTCTGATTCAAGCCTAGCCAGTCAGAATGCTCTTCCTTTGACTGTTAAGGTTTCTTCCAAATGTGTGTGTGTGTGTGTGTGTGTGTGTGTGTGTGTGTGTGTGTGTGTGTGTGTGTGTGTGTGTGTGTACATGACCCAAATCATCCAGTTGGTTTCTCCCATAGGTACTCATCTATATATTAGATAAGGTTTCTTCTTTTTTTTTTTTTTTTGCCTCAGGAGGGGCTGGGAAGATGTGTCAGTTAGTAAACTGTTTGCCCCAAGACATGAAGACCAGAGTTTGGATTCACAGAATCCATGTAAAAAGCCAGTGATCACTGGAACTCCCTGGTCAACCAGTCTAACTGAAATCAGCAAGTTTGTTGAGAGATCCTATCTCAGAAAATAAGAGAAATAGCTTAGTGACTAAGTGCATGTACTACTCCTGCAGAGGACTCCAGTGCAGTTCCCAGCACCCATGTTTGGTGGCACGTAATCACCTGTAAGTCCAGTTTGAGGGGATCAAATGCCTCTGGCTTCTGTATGCACCTACATTCTCCCCCAAAACCCTCTCTCATGCATATATACACAATTAAAAAAAAATCAAAGCATATATTCTTCAGAATATAAGGTACAAGGTAATTGAGGAAGATACTTGCCCAACACTTCCAAATATGCACACACAATCTCAGTGTACACACACACACACACACACACACACACACACACACACACACGAACACAAACCATGGCATTGGAAAGCCTACTCTGGATTAGTACTTCAGAATATGATCTCTCTCCATTCTTGAGAGCTTCTTTAGAGGCTCTATGGGAGAGCAGAGCTAATGTATAAAAATATAGGAAAACCCATCCTTCTATATTCAGGGAAGGTCATCTCTGTTTCTCTTATCCTGAGTGCACAGCTTTGGGAGCGACACACATGGATTTGAGAGAGGAAGGTGAACTGGCCTAGTCAGTCAGATTATCCAAGTCAACCCTGGTAATCAATGGCTTGACAGATGTCATAGCATGTTACTCTCACGTGTCATCTCTCTCCATTCTTATCTCCTCATTTTGACATTTGTGTCTGTCACATGTGACTAACAGCGTATGTTTCCTAGCCTCTGTGTGTTGAAGCACACGGTCTGGGTGTGGCTTCCTAGACTCGTGGAGGATTTGTCATTGGCTGGGGAAAAACCAGGAGAGGGGCAGCTGAGTGTGAGGTTAGCTGGGTGCTGATGTTCGACATTGATACCTTCAGTATTAAGTGATACATACATTTGTTCTTATACATATGGTTCACCCATAAACATCTGCTGAGGTCTCAGCACCTCAGATCTCTGCTCTGGAGAGCTTTCTACCCGTAGCCATCCTCCTGGTAGGTTTGTTTGCTGTTTAGACTCTACCACTTGGCAGTATCAAATTATTCATATAATCTCTCCCTCTCTCATTCAAAAGTTGACATGCTCTGCTACTAAGGTTCTAAGGCCTGGGCCCAGAACTCCTTTGAGGAACACTACCCTTCTCTTCCCCTTCTTTTTTGCCAGCAGCACATCCATGGACTCACTACAGATTTGTTGCCAACATTATCCCTAAAAAAAAAACTTGAGCTGGCGTACCCCATGAATACATTTTCTGCTCCTTTGATTTTTAAATTCAGCTGTGGTCTGGAGGCTCCTGAAGAGGAAGGTACCCACTTCCAAGAACAGCCACAGGGCCCAGTAATTGTGTGTGCTCACTCTTCCACATTGTACTGCCATCCCCCCATACCTGTCCTGTGTTCCATCTTTTTCTTTGCATCTGGCATCATGCTCTAGGCTGAGGTACTCTGTAAGGTCTGTCTTCTGGCAATGTATTCCTTTTATGGTGCTTCCTGCTACCCAGATGTCTGGGGCCCCTTCAGGGAGCCTGTGGGACACAGACAGCAGAGCTCAGCTGGGAACCCTGAGTGGAGGGTTGAATATCAATTATAGACAAAACAAGGGATGAATGGTGGGTGGTGGTGGCAGAAGAGGAAGTGCTAGAAGGATTCAGAAAGTTAGTGAAGCACATCAGAGATAGGGAACAGAGGAGAGAAGAGGGTTGGGCATAGGATCATCCAGTTAAAAGGCACCTGAGCTGGTTGTAGAGACCTAGTCCTCCTTAAACACATGAACTGGGATCTGGAGATGTAACTCAATCTGTAGGGTGCTTGCCTAACAGGGCTGAGTTCCTGGTTTCTATAAACAGCATGACATAAATAGGGTGTGATGATACATGCCACTAATTCCAGCCTGAGGTAGGCAGAGGCAGGAGCATCAGAAGTTAAAGATCACCCTCAGCTATAAAGGGAATTGGAGGCCAGCCTTCCTCCAAAACAAACCAAACAAAATACAAAACAAACACCACCTGGCTTATCTACCAGCTGACTCTACCTCCTGTGCTGCCCAGGGAAGCCTTTTCTTGCTTGAAAAGTGACCTTCTCTAGATAGCAGCTAGCTCTAAAGTAAATGCTCTGGATCAGTTTGCTTACTACCTTCCCTACTCTTAGGAGTCAGGCTGGTCTTCATTTCTGTGGAATCCCAGAAAAGGTCCTGGAACACACGGACTTCTCAAGCATGTCTGTAGAACAACGGTAGGAAGAAATGCTTCCACATTTCTTCAGGACTTGACTAGGATCGTTCTGCCTGTAAGTGGACATCCACAGTAACAAGGGAGTGGGTGACCTCGTCATTCCAAGGGTCCTAGCTGGATCTCCAGGGTTTTCCTTTCACTCGTCATAAAAATATAACCGAAAAGTACAGACATAAACTTTGAAGGGAGACACACCTGAGAGCTCTGAAGAATCCGTGTCTAACAATAAGACGATGGCCCAAGAGTAGTTGAAATCCAAAGCTAAAGCACATGGGCATTCAGAAGCCAAGGCTACCCCTGTGGTTTCACAAGGTACCCGAGGTAGTGTAGAATCTCTAGAAGCACTTGTAGCCTCCACCCCTTCCTTGGACCCTCTGATGTCAGATAACTGCCCCAGTTCCTTCCACTAAAGCTTTCTGTTACTTGTAAATTGAAGTTTTATGGTCTTAATTAAATTTCCAGACTTTCTCTGAATACCCTGGAATCTAAGAGTCACCCAGAAACCCAAGGACAGGTTGGCAAGTGAGCTGATGGAGTTAGGGGAAGACAGTGCCTCAGCAGGTAAGGGAAGGCTGCTCCAGGAAGAGGTGGAAAAAGCAAAGTCTATTTAAATTCTAAACATAGTGAACCTTTCCTTACCTCTTTGTCTTCTGCCCTCCTTCCACATCCCTTCCTTTCTTCCTTTTTTAAAATTTCCTGTGAATAGAAGGAGCCCAGGCTAGGAGATAGACATGTTAGTGAGCTATGATTCCAAATGCCCATTACAGTTGAGTACTATGCTGCGCTCTAGGGTTGCAGCAGGAAGTGATGTATGGTCCTTTTGCTTGACTTCCCGAAGCTCTCTGCTCAGTTTATGTGTGTAGGTGTGTTCAGCCAGTAACTAACTGTACACAGGAGTCCCTGATGGCCTTGCAGACATTCTCTACAACCACTAGCAACAGAAATCCTTGGAGACACATTGCTTGCGCGAAGAGCTGAACGATACACTGTACAGAGAAGCAAGGGAGATGGACAAGAGTACAGTGCAAAGGTCCATGGCTAGGCAATGAGCCACATGAACTCAAGGGCTGGAGATCAGAGTGGGTGGGATAGAGTGAGCTGGGGGATACTGGCTCTGGAGAAGGGTGGTTAGGTTAGGAAGGGCAGCAGTGCCGTGGTGGTACAACGGGTAGAAGGTTGGACACTCAGGGAATCCTGGAGAGATGCACATCACTGATGCCTTTACAGAAGGTGCCGTCTCCCCGAGTGTACTTAAGAGACGGAAAAGACATTCAGTGGTGGAGGATGTTTCCTTCCAAGTCAAGGAAGAGACTGAGCTGGAGAAGGGAGAGGAGACGA
Source organism: Phyllotis vaccarum (assembly GCA_033318265.1). Lineage (NCBI taxonomy): Eukaryota > Metazoa > Chordata > Mammalia > Rodentia > Cricetidae > Phyllotis > Phyllotis vaccarum. Next base: position 103,904,814 of record JARWLC010000008.1, on the reverse strand, counting down.
AGGGAACAAAGAGGATTGGTTGGGAGCTTCAAGTCCTGGATTCGGCATCATCCAGTGCTGGTATCTGGCCCTCAGTTTCCTCACCTGTCAAAAGGAACTCTTCTCAAAATGTCAAAATGCCTTCTCTGCCTTGCGAGCCCTGGAGGGTCTGTGTGCTTCAGGATCTTCGAGCGAGCGCTTTCTGAGGTCTGTGCCTGTTTGCTTTGTCTGTTACAGCTGAGAAACCCTTGCTGCAAAGAATTTATAAATAAACTTTGCTTTTTGACTTAAAGACACATTTTCTCCAAGTTTCCAAAGTTCTGTTAATAGTTTAAGTGTGTGGCTGTCTTCCGTCTCTGCTTCTTGGTGGGAGGTGGTGGGTGAGGGTGTTACATTATTAATAAAATATGAATACATTAAAGTATTTATTTTCATGTAACTTATGTGGGAAACATGATCTTTTGTGGAGCTTTTGGGGGGTGGGGCCTCAAACCTCTGGAAGCCCTAGAACAAGCTGAGGGCTTTGTTTGCAACAAAGCCCTTGACCCCTCATGGTTTTGGTTCTGTTTACTCTTGGCCAGTGTTTAGGGTTCAAAGGGAGATGCTTTAAAAGCTGCATTGGGGGAGTCTATAAAATCTGAACACATCTTTGACATCAAAAAGCTCTTTCAAAGCCATGGTTTGATGGAATGAATAGGAATGCCTCACAAGCCATATGGAACGCATTTTCCATAACCGCTCTGTACTTGAATAACAAAGGAGAAAAGTTCTTGGCAAAAGGAGTCTGGGATTTTAATGACCCTTAAATATTTGGCTCCCTAGCCAGATGTGTTTTACCAGGCTGAAAACCCGGTGGATAGACCCTGCCTCTCTCTCTGGCAAAACATAAGCTAACAGGGTGCTGCTGTTTGTGAAAAGATGTTTGCGCTTCATTGCAGAAAGCTTAATTCACCATGATTTCCTTAATTATCTACTCCTCCTCCAAACTGGCAGAACTCCCAGCATGCCTCAGAGCATCCGTTCTGATTTGAGACTACAAGCTGTTTGTGAGGAGGCCACAGACACATCCCTAGTTACTTGAAATTGGGACCAAAGGGTGTAGACACTGATTGGAGTGAGTGTCTTTGGAGGAAGTGGGGCAGGGTAGGTAGTTCAGACCTCCTGGCCTGAATGGCCATGCTCTCACTGCCTAAGGAGCTGAGTCAGTCCCTGGATACATTAAGACAGAATGAGGCAGCCCCTGGCCTGGGCTGTTCCTGTCACATGCAGTTTCTGATTATGAAGGAACCTACCTGTCCTATGGACAGACACATTCTTGCTGCTTCTCAGAGTCATCTGGGAAGTCCATGCCTGGCTGCTTCAAGTGCCTTTCTGTTATTTGATACTTTCATGCTTGGCTACACTAGTGACTTATCTTCTCAGTGTGACAGAATATTTGACAGCTACCTCTGTGTCCCCTTTTTTATTTAGGTGGGGATCCCAGCCCCTGAATTGGGCTACTCACCCTTTGTAACTCAGTCCAGAAACTTCTTCCCAGACACACCCAGAAATTTATTTCCAGGTCAAGCTGACAGTCATGATCAGCCATGACAGTGTGTGTACAGAGTGCCTTCATCTCTACAGTACCTCAGAACTACTGTAGCGCTCAGCTCATGTGCTGACGCATGGGTTGCTGCCTTCCCCCAAACCTTCTCTGATAAGAGACAATTGCCATTTCCGATGCAGGGGGCCTTTCAAAGTGATGAAGCTGGAACCCCCTTTAAAGACTGATGGTTAGTAGATATAGAGACCGACCCTAGAATCTACCCAACTCATCAGCAGTTTGGGTCCTTACTAACTTGCTTACAGAACTAGACTGTGTTTGTATAGGACAGAGATTTCCAATTTCCCAACATGAGCTATTTGAAAGTATGGACAGCAGAAGGGGCTAGCAAACTGAACAAGCCATGCGCCCAGCTTTGAGCTGACGTGCTGGGTTGTACAGCCGATATGCTGGGTTGTACAGTGTCCTATTAAAAATGCAGTACACAGTGAGAAGGAGAAACAGGGGCCTAAAGAAGTTAGAGGGCTTTGGCAGGGGGCTCCAAGGTCTTTGCTTCTCCTAAGAGCTGAATCGTGACTGTACTGGACTACGGTAGGCTCAACCCACTTGGGCTGCTGTATCAAAACGCCATAGGCTGGGTAGCTTTTGAATAGCAGATCTTTATTCTTTCAGTGCTGGGTCTGGAGGTTCATGATCAAAGACCCACTGTGGCTGGGATTTCTTGAGGACTGCTTCCTAGTACAGAGTCCTGTGATTATTTAGACACAGAAAAAGACACAAAGGACCTCTCTGGAGCTGCTTTCCTAAGGTCCTTGTCTCAGTTACTGTTCTCCTCACTATGACAAAACACTTGACCAAAACTACTCAGGGAGGAAGGAGGGATTTATTTTGGCTCACAGATAAGAGTACAGTGGTGGGAGGGACCATGCCGGGGAAAGTCATGGCAACAGGAGCTGGAGACCACTGAGCACACTGTGTCCATGGTCAGGAAGCAGATAACAAAGAAATGTGGAGCTTCAATCAGCATTCGTATTCTATCCCGGACCTTTGGAATGGCATCATTTACTTCTGAGGAAGGTCTTCACGCCCCAGTTAAACTTCTCTGGAAACGCCCTCACACGTGCCCAGAGATTTGTCAAGTCTACTATTTCATGCCCTACTGTCAACTCTCTTCTCTCAGGATCATCTCAGTATGTCCACCTGAGGAGAGGACTATTTAGATGTTCAGGTCTTAGCCTGGTCAGGTGGGAAGTCTCCGCACTGGGGACTGATGGGTAGGCCCCTGGCCCTCCTGCTTGTCACACTGGAGGAACCACTGTATGCTCCTCTTAGGGAGGATGGAACCCCAAGGATGAATTACATTTTCCTTCCTTGTTAATTGTCAATAGCAATATGTATGCACTCGGATGTGCGAAAAAGTATAGAGAAGTACAGACCAAATAATAGCAGAGACCGAGCACATGTTCTTACAGACAAAGCATACCAACAGCAAAAACCAAAACCAGGTGGTGTTCAGCTTAACAAAGAACAATCAACACCCAAACCCAAACCTCTTCTTCTAGTGCGCAGAGCTGGTTAAGACTTGCTGCTGTCTTGGAACGGGTAGGATGCACAGCATGACTTGGGGGCTCTGCTGTGCCTGCCACGTTTTCCTGCCTTCCTTCACTCCTCTACCTCTCTGCATGGTCATCTTTAGGAGGACTAGTCCCTTGACTGACAGCCTACTCTCATATGACCCTCTCAGCTATACGGCTGGAATATGCGGTGGGTATTGTACATAGTTCATCCACCGTGGGACATCCTCAAGGGGAAATGATCTCTGAAGAACAAATCAAGAAGTCAGGAAAGCTCGGGAGTGGTGTTCAGCATCTAGGAAAAGTCTACATTTTCCTTCCTTGAACTCCATCTTTATCCCCGGGAGGCTCTAGGTTAGGCTACTGCAGCATCGAGAGACCCATGGAATTACCCTGGTCCTCATTTGGGTTCATGCAGATAACGAACATCTTTTCTCTTTTTCTGCTGCCCAGTCTTGAGGCTGAGAGAAGAGAGAAGGATGCTGTTGCCAGTATCAGGGCCAGCTCTGTTCCAGCATATGCTCGCAGACAGCCCTAGGTATGCCGACAGAGAGCAGGTGAGCGATGGTGTGCCCTCCAGAGAGAACTGGGCTGAAACCAAGTGGCAATGTGCTGTCACAGGCATGTTAATTAAATGTGGGATTATGGACCCCAGATCTTCACAGAAAGTAGATTTATCGTACCTCATTACCAGATTTTATACACTCCACTTGGGCGAGACTGATGTTCTGTATTAAAAGGAATGCTGGATTTTATGGTCTATACCCTTCTGATAGAAAGAGAGAAAACATTCAGAAATGGCAGCGGTGAGACCTGAGGCTTCTCTTGCTGGTCCTGATGACACATTGAAGCTAGAGCATCCAAAACACGCAAGCATTGTCTGGATACATCACTGGCCTACAAATCCAAGAGTGTTTATCTCGAACCCCAGCAAGCTTCTGGTCCTCCACACGCCTGTGACTTTGCTACTGACTTTTCCGGAAACTCATCCTGATTTTTTTCATCGGACCCATTCCTGGGTGCTTTGCCACATTCTGGGTGGATGCTTGCACCTCAGAACTCAGCACTCTTCTGCCCTCTGTCTGGGGGGTTGGAGGGGTGTATGCACTGGCACGCATAACAATAGGGCTTCAGACTCACTACCCCATGGCCTGGCACCCTGAGCTCTGAGATCCCCTGCCACTCCTCACAATGAAAGCCAGAAAACCTAGAAAGAATTCTTTGTTTTTTCTCTCCCTTAAAAAAGACTCTTGCAAGTCTGCATGGGACTGACTTAGGCCCTCTGCATATATGTTATAGTTGTGTAGCTTGGTCTTGTGGGACTCCTAACAGTGGAAACAGGGCTGTATCTGACTCTTTTGCTGGCTTTTGAGGCCCAATTCCCCATGCTGGGTTGCCTCACCCAGCCTTCATATGAGGGAAGATGTATAAGCTTACTGGAACTTGACATGCCATTTTTGGTTGCTATCCATGGGGCCCTGCCCTTTTCTGAGTAGAAACAGAGGAGGAGTGGGTGGGGGTGGGGGTTAGAGGGGCGGTAGGGGACAAGGGACTAGGAGGAGAGGAAGGAATAGAAACTGAGTGCTCAGGATGCAAAACAAATCTATAAATAAGTAAATAAATAAATAAAATAATTATGGTCAAATTGCAAAGACTCTCTTACACATTATATAAGAGATAATCACACATTGTATTCATTCCTAATAAAAAGGTATAATATGTTTAAAAAAAAGTCTTTTAAATAGAGTATGTGTGAAAAAAGAAGGCGCTTGCATGAGATGTCCCACCCTCTGCCTAGAGAGAAGGAATGTGGCTTTCTGAGGACAGGACAATTGGAGTATAAGCTTAAGCAAGGTCTTACTGAGTTTTCTTTGTTAACTACCAGGTGACTGAATTCTTCCTCCAGTCACACCCTGTGATCAGCCACTTCTCAGAATTTATTCACAAATACATAGGCTAGCCTGTTTTATTATTCTATGTGCACGCTTACATATACATGTGTGTGCATGCAACTGGAGACCATTTCTCAGGAATGATACTCAACCACGTCTTTTGAGACCTGTACTCTCGTTGGCCTGGAGCTTGCCCAGTAGGCTTGGTGGGCCGGCCAGGGATCTCTCTCCTGCATCTCCCTCCTTTGAACTTATGTTCTTAATTGTTATATTCTGGTGAACAGAAACTAGGTTGACGTTTGTTCTTCCTACATTGTAATTTCAAAAATAAACAACAACCAGTTAGAAACTGGAAAACAGAGTGATGAGTCTAAAACCACAGTGGGGTCAGGTATGGAATGCGTGCGACAGTCTGTGATTCCAGCATATGTAAGGATCTCTGTCTCTCTGTCTCTCTCATATACACAATAATGAAAGATAGAAAAGGTCAAAAGTAGCATTTTAAAATCACAAGGGATTTAAAAAATGGTCTTTATGCCATTGTCTTAGTTACTTTTCTGTTCTCTGTGGTAAAACATCATGACCAAAAGCAACTTATGGAAAAGAGTTTCTTTTTGCTTATGGTATTGAATAAGGGTCCATTACGTTGGGGTGGCATGGCAGTGAATGCTGGTCATGGTGGCAGGAGCAGAAAGTTGAGAGGGCAAAACAAAGGGAAGGGTGAGCTGGTTGACAGCAAGTCTTCCATATAATTTATTGAATCAGTTTACATTAAAATATTAGCAACAGTTGCCTTACACCGGAGAAACTGAGAACAGGTAGTTTTGGCTCCCAGGGCTGGGTGCCTCAGCAGTTCCTGTCTGGTGCTGGAAGTTTCCTGGAGAGTTGCTGGGTGCAATGGTGGAAGCAGAAACATGGGTTCTGATGTCAGAGGATCAGTAACAGTAGGATTAATCAACTTGGCAGCTGAAGAGAAAACTGAGTGGCCAAGTGGGGTGTGTGTGTGTGTGTGTGTGTGTGTGTGTGTGTGTGTGTGTGTATGTGTGTGTGTGTGTGTAGTGTATGCATGTATGTATGTGTGTGTGTGTGTGTGTGTGTGTGGCAAATGAGCAAAAGGCAAGTCACTGTCTTCCTGCCACACACCTTTATCCTGGCTACTACCCGAAGCTGCTTCCCATAGTTGGGGTTGGTCTTGACACTTCGTTTAAGTCAGCTGGGATAATTCTTCAGGTAACAGTCAGGCGATTCTAATTTGTGAATCTAAGTAGACTTTAAAAATCAACCATTACAGTAGCTTCCAAAAAATTGACTAAAAAATAGATATAAAAGCTGATTCTCATCTTATGCTTTTATTATTTGCTTAGCTGCATTTAAGTCACTTGACATTTTTGTCAAATGCTAACACTTCCACATGTCAAATTAATTTCTAGAATTTAAATTCAGTTCGACTAGCCTCTCTCTTTTTATGTTTTTCTTTTAGAGGCCTCTCTGGCATGCTGTACTGTCTGATAGGGCTGTCATTTTGAAGTGGAACATTAGAATAATATTAAACATAGGCTTTCCTTAGTTTGGATATAGCAGTCTCAATAAGGTATTGGCACACTCTATTAAGCAATGTGTAAGAAAGTAACATGTCACGGTGACGCAGCATACCAAGGAATATAAACATGGGCTCTCCTTAAATTCAATAAGTATATTTATTACACTATATTTACAAGGGGAAATGTATAATAAATTGCAGAAAATAAACTATTTGGTAATGATCAGTAACTGCTTTTGGAAAACTCTTTAACAAATTAGGCAAAGGACACATCTGATTTTAAGAACAGGTATCTTCAACAATCACTGCATTTCTTGGGGACACCTTTATTTAGAAATCCTGCTAGTTCGTGCTTCTTTTAAACTGAAATGTGAGTGAAATGTGACAAGAAAACCCAGGTGCGTACAGACTGGGGCAGGGAAACAAAGATTGTTCCTGCGTAAAACACAGAACCTCCTCACAGAAAACAAAAGAATCTGCAGCCACTATAGGGCTGAATGAGTGAGTAAGGTTCCCAGAGACCAAACACGAGTGGTCCACATGCCAGCAGGGAACAGTGAGAACAGGGCTCTTAGAGCAACGTATATATAGACCACCGGGTACTTAAGAATAAACTTTACTGAAAGACAAACTTCATGGCAAAATTATGAAGTCTGGTTAATGGATATCAAAGGAAAACCTAAATGAATGGAGAAATATGCTGCATTCCCAGGTGTGAAATTATTACCATAGAGACAGCTATTCAAGCCGGAATTGAGTTCTGAATCTACAAATGGCATTTCAAGTGAGCAGGGGACTTTCTGTGAAACTTTACAAGGTGATATTAAAATTTGAAACTTCATATAACCAATCAAAGTTCTGAGAATGAGTGATAGCTTAATTCCCAGCTACACAGGAGACACCTCTGTCACTCTTTCCAAGGCTCGGGGAACATTTCAGAAAAAAAAAAAAGCCTAGGAAGAAGGAAGAGCAATGTGGAATGCTGACTTACGGATTTTGAAACTCCCAACAGCTCTGATTACTTTCATAGGATTTGGAGGGTGGAAGGGACCCTCTACACGCTGAGTATTCTTTTACTGGGAAATGATCTTCACCAATACATGTTCTGATGAAATATCAGAACTCCAAAGACAAACACAGCTACTGAAAGAGGAAAAGAAGCAAGACAAAGATGTTTCTGGCAAGAGAGCAGATCCAGACATCACAGGCCACCCACTGTTGGCGTCAGAAAACAGGGAAGCATTCAAAAATGCTGAGCCAATAGTAGTGAGCAGGTGTGAGGGTTGAGAAGAGACGACTTGATTTTCTGTCTCTGGGTGACATCAGGATCCCGGGCTCACTTCTAAGAGGAGAGGACAGAAGAGGTTGTCTGCTGACCATCGCTTCCCAGGAGACGCTAGTCTGACCTCCTCCAAGGCAGTGCCTGGGCTCCTTCTAGATGGGGTGGTGCTCAGAGCAAAGAGCAGCCGAAGAGAGTATGGTAACATGGGGGGTAGATGAGATACGGAGGCACAGAGACTCACCTTAGCCTCTGTGTGATCTGAGAAAGCACGGTGGTTCAGTGCGGCTTTATTAGATGAATAAAAAAGTGTACAGAAGCTGCTGTGAAGGCATGGATGTATCCTTATAAAGTTTTGTTTTGGGAAAGGAGCATTTGAACCCTGCTGATTTGCCCCCAGCTTTGGCTCCTGCCATTTCTCACCTCCCCAGGCCTGGTCCTGAACCTTTGTCTTCCAGTCTCCCCTTACATAGGAGGGAGTCCCTGGCCCCAAAGAGCAAAGCTGGTCACCTTCCCCTCCCATCCCTGCTGCATCTCTAGCCCCTTCCCTCAGGAACCCTCCTACAGTCCTTTCTAGCACAGCATCCCATGCCTGTGAAGACATGAGCTGGGAGCCATCCTCAGGGCCTGCAGTGATGAACATGGATACCACACCCCCTTTCTGAGGTGGCTATTCTGAGATCACCCACAGTCAGCTCTTTGCCATTTGCTCCTAGCCATGGCCTTAAGCAGCAGAGGCTGGCTGCAAATGTGTCCACTGGCCTTCTTGTACTCAGGGTCCCCTGCCACCCACCCAATGGGAACAATCTGTGTACCCCTAGGCCTACCAATGAGTGGAAACAAGGAATATATCTCCCTCTGGTGATCCTGGTGTTTGGATTCCACCAGGGCTGGTCCCTCCTATGGTAGCAATAACACCTCATCCTGCCATGGACTTTGAGTTCATGGATACCACCCTTCCTAAAGCTGTCATCTTGCATTCTTCTACTGCTGCTGACAATGTCTCCAACAGCTTGCCCCCACAGTTAGTTTGCAGGCCTACTATAGCTGGCAATCCTACTGGAGGTACCTCTCAGTCCCCCCTGAACTGCTAAATGGACCTCAGCCATCTGGCTGTGTCTTTATGAGGAATCCATCCACACCAACAGTGGCAATTGGCCTAATCTCACTAGCTGGCCAGCCTGCTACGGGTAGCACAATTCAACTAGGATTTGCATGCTCAACATCACCTGCTGACCACAGCAGGCCTAAAGTATTGCACTGGCCTATGGGAAGCAGCCATGTGCTTCCTACATTGCCAGGCCCACTTCAGGGTTTCCCCTCAACAGAGCAATGGGCAGCTTCACTTGCAGAGACCTGCGAGATGCCCCTGACTGGAGAGAAGTGTGGGCGTGCTAAGCCCATTCAAGGATGCATGTCCATGCCTCGGTACTGGTACTGCATTGCCAGACAGGAGGTTAAGGACAATAGAGACTTTGTCACTCTTCTGCATACAGTGATGATGTTGGGCAAGTGGGGGCTGGAAGACACTAGAAGAGGGGTGTGTAAATGACCTGCTGTACTTCCTGGTTCTCCGGGTTGACTCAGGATCAGGGTTCCTTATTAGAGCCCTTGATTAACAGCACAACCCGTGCTCCTTATAAAACTGCATAAGAAAGTATGAAAGTTGACAACTTCACTTCTGCAGATGCACAAAGACCTGTTTACCAAGCATGGTTCCTATGGCCTGTGCTTTTGAGTGTACTGATATTTTCTTTAGTATTCAGGGTATTGCCCAAATTAGTTTATTCTCATTATAGTGTTTGTATTATTTTCAGTTACTTATTAAAAGTGAAGCCGGTGTTGATGTGCTTAAAAAAATGACTTAGCTTTTATGTTGTGACTGAGTTTCATGCACACATCATATTTAATTTCTCAATCATACCGAAGTAGTTTTCCACTAAAAATAAGTGGTTGTGTTAGCTACTTTTCTATTGCTGTCGTAAGACACCATGACCAAGGCAACTTGTAGAAGAGTTTCTTTTGGGCTTATGGTGTCTGAGGGTTTGAGTCCATGGTGGCCTAGTGGAGGTAGCACACGCCAGGAGGCTGAAACAGTGGCTAACAGCTCATGTCTTTAACAGCAAGCAGGAAATAGCACACTGGGAATAAAAGAACCTTCTGGAACCTTAAAGCACTTATAAAACCACAGTGACATCTTCCTCCAGTAAGTCTCCAATGCCAGAGCCTGTAAAAGGACATTTCCTATGGAAACCATATAGGCTTAAACCTCAAGTATGTCTGTGTTTGGAGAAGGACCCTAAGGGAGGAAGGTTAAATTACCTAGTTTTAGTGTCCTTACTAGAGAATACCAGAAAGCATTAGGTTCTCCCCCTTTCTCCATATATGAAAGAAATAATGGACAGTAGTCTTAATCATGGACAGTAGTCTCTGTGGCTGTGAAAAATGAGGGCTTTGTTCTCTAAGACCCTCAATCTGTGGCATTTCAATAGGGGAGCCTGAGATGGCTAACACACTAATCCAAGGAACAACAGTCAGGATGTTTATGAATCTGACAAAGAAGACCAGGGCAGATCTCCACTTGAGACTTCCTTGATCACCAGCCCAGGAGGAACTTCTAGTCTACTTTATGAACTATACAAAATATTCTATTCTGTGGATCCCACCATCTTCCTCTTTCCTGGTTTATTCCTTATTAGATATTGCTCATTCCCTAAAAATCTGTAGATGATACTTTACCTGTCCCTAGTAATGTGATATTGTATACCAATGTGGCATTCATATTGATTTTCCCCCCTGTCACAACTCAGCTTTCAATGAACTCTTTCAATCTGTAAGTATGCGTCACTTGGGGGAATAATTATTTCTTTGGAAGCTCGATCTTGTCTGGCTCCCTATTTTTACACCCACCATTCATTCACACACCCTTCACGGCAGCTTGTCTGATATCATCTCCTTTATTTTCTCTTTTCCACCCTTCTGCTCTACTTTACAAATTTATCGTCAGAACACACTTTCTGCTGTGCACATGAGGTTTTCCCTCGAAGGATATTGCACTCATTCCCTGTCTCCCTGCTATCTGTGTCTTGGGTCTACCGTGACTTTTGTCTACTCTGGCGGGTCTTTGCTCAATGCTTGGGGATTCTCGGGCATCCATTCATATGTTTGGGACCAATGTCCAACTGATGATCAGGACTTCCAGTGTGACAGTAGAGATGGGCACCTGGACATGAGTACAGAGACAGAGTTGTGATCTGCTGTGTCTTTGGCTCTTTTTTTTTCCCCCCATTCCAGCTGCTCATACCTCAGGGCTGTTTCCCTTGCATTAATGAGTTTTCCCAGGGAAGACTTTTTAAAAAATTTCTTGTCCGGGAGTCAGTATGGGTACTTAATGGTCCCACACTGTCATTGTTTAGTTGCCAATTCTTGTTAGTTTTTAGTATGTTATGGTATCACAACCCTATGTTATCCTTGCAGACTGGGCTCTTAGTCCCTTTATTTCTTAGTTCCCAGAGAACAATGGTGACTGAGTGTCCTGCCAGATTAGAGGATAAGCTATTACCAAGCTGTAGGGGGAAAGAGGATCTGGAGACATCATCTGGCATATATTTTCAACTAGTGGTCCTGTTTTTATCTCTCATCTTCAGTTTCCATCATCACAGTGACTGCTCTTCAGCCTACGCAGCATCCAGATGTGCCTACTCAAACTCCCATGGCAAAAGTCCTGTCCTTAGAACTCTCGGCCACAAAGTTTTGGTTATGGTGGCAGTAACCTGCTTCATTGCTCCAGGCAGCTAGGCCGCATGAAGCTCATCAGATACATGCCTCACCCCTCCCTGCCATTTCCCTATTCAGATGTGGTTCTGTCAATTAGTCTTGAAAAAGAAACGAATAGCAGCATAGCAAATTGTATGTACGTCCTACTGATTTCATGTGCCTGGTTGTGGGTGTACAAAGTAAATCCACTAAAGAATGCCAGGTGGTGTGGACTCTAAGACACCAAGCTCCTGGGTCCTTCATCTCTGAACAGGCTGGAGTCTGCCTTCTGCCCCTTCCTCCCTCCCGCCTTTCCTTTTTCCTTCTTCTATCTCTTCTTCCATCCCTCCTTTCTTTCTTACCTCTACCTTATCTTTCTTTTCATCCTTAGACATATATTTGAGTTTGTTTTTCTATTGCTGTGGTAAACACTGACAAAAGCAACTTGGGATGGGAAAAGGTTTATTTTAGCTCACAGTTCCAGGCAACAGCCCATCACTGGGGTAAGTCAGGGCAAGAACTGAAGCAGAAACCCTGGAGGAATGCTGACTACTGGTTTACTTACTTCCTGCCTCAATCTCTGTTGGCTTGTACACCTAATACATTTCAGGACCACCAGCCTAGAAATGGTGCTGTTCACATGAGTCTGCACCCCCCATATCTATCACCGAGATAATTCTTTACAGACAAGGTCACAGACTAATTTTTAGTCTCTCAATTGGTATTCTCTTAGGTGAATCTAGGATGGGTCAGGTAGACAGCTGAAGCTACCTATGACAACAGATCATTGTAAACATTAGTGACATAGATAATTTCATATAAATATATATGTATTCTTCTATAAACAAATAAGTAAATATATATTTTAAAACCAATAAAAAGGAAGAGAAGCTAGAGAGGAAAATCCTCTGGGCATCACTTGACTTGGAGATTCTAAAAGTGCCTTCTACAGAGATGCAGCAACCATCAGTGTATGGTTTCTCTGGCCATGCTTTTTTGCGTCATTGTGTTGTCTGGTCCAATGGCAGGAACGTGGCCAGAGGGAGTGTATGCCACACTTACTTCGTGTTCCTTGTCTTCTCTCTTTTGCCTACTTGGTATTACAAAGGACAAAGACATTATCTTGCTAATCTGTACACTTGCAGTATGCAGAGAAGTACTGGGTCTGAGTTAGATGTCAAAAATATTTGTGTAATTGGATGACAAGATGTGTCTCAGGCATTCTTCCAGAGACTGAACTGGAGGAATTAGGGTGGAGGGCCCATGCAAGCCAGCATAGCCCCAGAATCTGAATTAGGTCATCCAGCTTGGCTAGGAACAGTGACTTTGTGGTTTTGATTGCAAAGGCAAGCCATGTTTCATGGGCAAATGGAAATTTAGTGTCAGATATTGTTACCAGGCTGGGAGGACTTTGTTTATAACCTCACATGCTTAGGGATATGTTTGCATTCTCAGCAAGAACCTTTACAGTTGCTGATCCTTGCAACTGTGCTGTGGGTCTTGGATATGGTATCTCCATCTCCTCCTACTCTATGACACTCTCCTGTGGGAATCCAGATCCACTCAGAGCCTAAGGCCGTCAGCCCTGCTATTTAATCTTACCTTTAGAAACAGATGTGTAAAAATACACAAGTGGTTAAATGTAGTAATAAAGAAACACAACGTCAAAAGTTGGTATAAAACATTCAGAGACCAATACTATTGAAGATCTTCTTCCTACATTTTCCATTCATGGTCCACATGATCCTGCGCTTCTCTAGAACATTCCTCTATATATCTATACTGATCAATGACATGCTGCTCAAGTTTCTGTTTGTTCTCTTTTACTTCATAAAAATTGTATTGCATTATAAATATTCATATGCAATTTGCTTTCTTCTCTTATGGGGCTTATAAAGGCGATTCATAATGATCAATTTACTGTCTATTAATTTTCACTCCTACATACTATGCCCTTGTGTGACTGTGCCATGTGTATTTCTGTGTTAGTGAATGTTTGGATTGTTTCCAGTCATTTTTAGACAACAAATGCCATGAACATTATTCTAAGCGTGTCTGGAAGCAAATGTGGCCTTTGAGTGTTATAAGTAATACTCAAAGCAAAGGAATGTTTATTTGCTTTTCAAAGAGAATGAGTTAGCTTTTGCCTTGGAACTTGATATGATTTCTCATTAATGGACATTTCACTAGTATGTTGTATTGCAATATTCTTTGAGTCTAGAAAATACAGCTTCCTCTATAATACAGTCTATCTTACCTTCAATTAAGCATTTCTTCATCATGCAGTGTAGAAATTAGCCATTTTCTCTTCTAAGAATATCTATTGAGGGAGTTGGAGAGAGGGCTCAGTTGCAGAGGACACAAGTTTGGTTCCTAGCACTAATACTGGGCTGCTCACAGCTGTCTGTAACATTGACTTCAGGGAACCTCTTGGGGCACTACAGGCACATGATATAATGGTATCCACACTCAGCATTTTTCATATTTTAGTTTAGAATGTGTCTCATTGGATTTTAGGACTTAAATACAAATTCTGGATCCTAATAATTCAATATCATATTACATTAGTTGTTTTTCTCACCATGTGAACCAAATATCTAATAAGAAGCTACTGAAGGAAGCAGGGGTTTAATTCCACTTACAGTTTGAAAGGACCGCAGTTCACGGAAAGTTGCTGCCCACATTTAAGATGGATCTGTCTTCCTCAATTAATCCCCACTGGAGATGTCTTCACGGCTATACTCAAAGGAATTATTATTGCTCTAGGCATATCTCAATCCCATTGAGCTGACAATCAAAATTAATCAATGTGCTTGAGCACAGGAGTGCACACATGCACACACACACACACACACACACACACACACACACACACACACACCACATTAAGATATTATTCCCAATTTGTACTATTTTCTTATTTATCCTTGGCTGTTTAAAAATATTTAAAGTGTTACATTTCATATTTATGTGTCTATATACATGTACTGATTTTGTGCAAGTGCCTTTGGAGGCCAAAGGAAGACAGTATCAAATTTCCTGAGCTAAATTAGAGGTGGTTGTGAATCTCTTTACATGGAAGCTGAGAACTGAATTCTTGTCTTCAGAAAAAATAGCAAGTACTCCTAACCATTGAGCCATCTTTCCAGCCTCTTTCCCAGCTGTCTTGATGAATAGAAATTCTTAATTTTAGTGCAGTCAAATTTATTGATCCTCTCTTCTTGAATGGCTTATTTTTCCATGTGGATAATCAATTTAATTGTCTCAGCACCAAATATTGATTAGTCATACTGTCTCCTACTCACCTGAAAAATTAGCTCTGTCAAAAACTGTGTGTATACACATAATGAATCTATTTCTCAGTTCTCTACTCAGTTCCATTAGACAATGTGCTTCTTCCTGCATGGTTGCCACACTCTGTATGGTGGTGACAACAGCTCTTCAATAATTCTTGATGCACAGTGGGGGGGGGGAGGTCTCCCACCATTGTTTCCTATGCTATTTTGATCATTTTTTGTTCCTGTGCTAATATTTTAAAAAGTTCCTGTAAGTGTGCTTAGTGTGACTGTCACATCTAAAGGGAAATAACTTCATTAACATAACTAACAAAGAAAATTTCTTAAATGCATATAGTAAAAAAATGAGTCAAAATTCAGTTACAATTCATCATGAGTTTTTTCATGTTCTGCCATATTAGATAATTTTATGTTTGTATGACTACAACACCTGGCAGAAACAAGAAAGGAAATATTTATTTCAGCTCACGGTCTCAGTTCATTGTGGTAGGGGAGGGGTGTTGGCAGCAGCACATGACAGTGGCAGGTTCAGCTGTGGTAAAGCCAAGAATCACGGGTTGTGGTGGAAACGAGGGCTCACCTCTGTGACCTATTCACTCCAGCTATTTTTTACCTTCCAAAGATGGCAGGACCTACCCAGATAGTTCCATTGTCTGGGGCCAGTGTTCATAGCATGAGCTTGTTGGGGAGGTTTCAAACTTGAGATATAACATCTGGGTTTTCTTATCATATCACTCCAGCATCAGTTAACATGCTCCTAGGCTTAATATAGTTCTTATACATAGTTTCTGACTTGGTGAAACTCAAGTTTGTTGTGGGGACAAGGAGAAACAAATCCTCATGGACACTGGTATGAAAACCCACCAGGAACCATGCCATATTCAGCTCTTATTTCAGACAGGGTTTCTATTGCTGTGAAAAGACACTAAGACCATGGCAACATTTAATCGGGGTGGCTTACATTTCCAGAAGATTAGTCCATTATGATCATGATGTAACACGGTGGTGTGTGGGCAGACACGGTGCTAGGAAAAAAAGCTGAAGTCCTACATCTTGGTCTTATAGAACCTACTTGCTACAACAGTAAGTGGTCTGAGTCACTGAGCATGGCTTGAGCATATAAGAGACCTCAAAGTCCAGCCCCACACTGACACCTTTCCTCCAACAAGGCCATGCCTATTGTAACAAAGCCACACCTCCTAATAGTGGCACTCCCTAAGATCTTATGAGGTCAGTTACATTCAAACCACCACAGCTGTTTATGGAGCATCATGGTCTAGATTGACAGATTACTCCCAGTGATGTCCATTGTACCATTTCTCCTTAGGTTTTAGTTAGAATTATCTCATAAAGGATTATTTACCCTAACCTCACCCCCATACACACAAACACACCCATACTCCTCCCTCACAGACACCCCCCACATATATACATACACACACATACACATACACACACACACACACACACACACACACACACACACACACACACACACACACACACACACACACCGCACACATTTAAGGGTTCAATTTGTCAGTTGTATTTTAACCAGCAGTGGTCACAATCCTAATCAGTGTTGAAACTTCTAGAGCTAAGCCTTGCAATCTTTCAAACCTGGCTTCCTACGCAGCGTCAGCATCTCTGAAACCTGAAATGATAAGATATTTAAGGCTGAATTTGAACATTCCCTTCCCCAGATTTTTTTTTAAACACCCTTGGTTCTAGTTAATATTTTTCAAAAAAAAAAAAAAAAAAAAAAAAACAACTATGATCTGGAAGTTAAGAACTCTCATTGCTATTGACTTTGTCATTATTTCTGGAATTTAATGAAAGGAGATAGAAAAATACTTTATTCTTCTGTATATTCTGGACACACATGAACTCTTAAACTTCCAATTCAAACTTGAGGTTATATGGCTTTATTTAAACCCATCAGTCTTCAGTAAGAGTTCTTCTCTATGACATTAATACCATTTTGAAATTACTATTTTATCATGTATTTTTAAATGTATTTTGAATTAGAATCTAAGTGTAGTTTTAATTTATATTTGTTTTAGTTTGAATAAATCATAATTTTATATATGTGTTCATATGCTCACTTATACATTTAATGATATATTTCTAAGACAACTTAGAAAAGTTGTAAAATTACCTTGTTGTGGGGTTTTATTAGAATATCATGAATTGTATGGTCAAGCCTCCTCAAAGTGATATCTTTATGGTACTGTCTCCTCCTGCCCATGAACTAGGTGTAGCTACTCATGTGTTTCAATAAATCCTTCTAAAATCTTCCGTGAGCAATCTGAGCATCATTTTTAGCTTCTTCTACTCCTATATTTGTTTTATTGCTATGATAAATACCCCATTCATACCTATTTCATGGCAACAGAAATATGACCAACCTTTCATCTTGTTTTAATGTTGAATAATTTTGCTAACTTCTGTTTCAATACCTGTCAGTTCTTTCAGGATTTCCATGAAGCCTCTCTTTCAAGATTGCTGCTGTTCACCCCCCCTCCCCCAGTCTTCTAATCTTGTTCTTCTGCATTTGAGCTCTTTCTCATGTCTTAGGCTGATGCTGCACCCTTGGGACAATACTGGATCACATTGGAATATTAGGTTATCTGCACAAAGCATTGGTGGTTACCTGCCATCGCACCAGAGAGCAAAAATTTACACGAAAAATTCTACTCATCTCTTCTCACCCCGAGATTCAATCATCCCCCCATGTGCTGTGGCTATTTGTGAGTCTGTCAGAACACCAATCTGGAGAGCACTTTCTGACATCTTCCCAGTTTCCCAGCTCTGACTTGTGTGTGAAGACCTTTGTTGAAGCTGGCCAGTCTTTATACACTTGTGAAGCTTCTCGTTGGTTTACTTAGGAAGCCTGGACAGACAGAAGGCAGGACCTCATGTCAACATGAGAAGGATGAGCTGTACTCCCAGAGAGTCCTGATCATAGTTGGGACAAATCAATAGGATGAACCTAAGAAGCATGGAGTGTTACGGTCTGAGATCCCGTACTGTGATGGTATGGCCATCTATCCAAGGAAATGTACAGATCAAGAGACAAAGA
The DNA here is from genome assembly GCA_033318265.1 of Phyllotis vaccarum. Lineage (NCBI taxonomy): Eukaryota > Metazoa > Chordata > Mammalia > Rodentia > Cricetidae > Phyllotis > Phyllotis vaccarum. The sequence goes on along the minus strand of JARWLC010000008.1, from coordinate 103,886,873 downwards.
CCCAAGTATTAGGAGATTCAAGGGCTCTTGAGTCTTGGTAATACTGATAACAGGCCAGGTATAAGTGCCTTAGATATAGATTGTGTTGCCTGAATATTATTTCATTATCCTAAGGGTATATGCTATGTCTATAGGTCAGAGTGGTCAGACTCAAGTTAGCACTGTGGTAACATATGGAAATTCCCTTGTTCTTTCCTGGCATGCAACAGGAGCTTAATACACAGCAGCTCTTGGCACCTATAGCTCCTCTGCACATATCCAATATTGTCTGAAACTGCCAGAAACTGCCAGAAACTGCTGTTTATTATGCTCCTCTTGCATGCCAGAACATGAGCTAAAGGCTTTGTGGTCTGTTAGCTGTGGGATACTCTGCCAACTCAGTGAACCCTCTGTGTTCTATGGCCTTCAGGTGCTAACCTATCATAGCACCCATTCTGGAAAACAGATTTCTGGAGCCTGCCCTGCTTCCTGGTCCATGGATGCTCATCCCTGCATGCTGGCTTTGACACTTGCCTACTAGAAACGTTTTAGAGTTCCTTTCCAGTTCGAGGACAAAGCTCAGGTGTGGTTTCCATCAAGCAGGTTTCTGGATGTACAGAGTGTGTGGGTTCTGGAGCTGCTTTTTGACAGGGCCAAATTTACTTAAGCCACAGTCTTGGTTAGTATATCCTGGCTTGTATCTTCACCATCCAGGCAATCAAAGAACAATGTAATTCCCCATTTGGGCCATGAAGTCAGTCAGGTGCGTCATTTGTTATAAGTTATAAGCAAGTTTTCTGTCTCTGGCCTTGAGACCTTCTAGTTCAACTGTACAGGAGTCTCTGAGCAGAGACAAGAAGCACCCTCCTCAGTTTTCTTACAAGAAGGCTCCTAACTCTAGTCGGAGTCTTTCTGCTAAAGAGCTAAGCCAGGGAGGGGTTAGAAAATTCACTGCTCTCCTATCTCATACTATTATCATGACCAATCTCCTTTCACACATTTTATCCTTCATTTTATGATGTCTATTAAAGACTGTTAGGAGCTCTCTCGGTTTCTTGAGGAATATTTATGCATTTTATAGGACTCTCATGAAGGAGAGAAGCCCCTTATTAGTGGCAGGCCAGGAGATCTTGCAGTAAGGGGCATTAGGAAGCCTTGCCTAATAGTGATGCTGAGGCTTCATGTTTAACTTGCTGCTTTATGCACCTGTTTGAACTGTTTTGGGAGGATTAAGAAATATTTGAAAATTTCAAACAGCACAGACAGCTCTCTCATTGAGATCTGCCTTCATTTTTCAGGAAGGGTGGTAAGAAAGGGAACCTGGACCCTTTCTTTCTCTCTTTCTCTCTCTTTCTCTCTCTCTTTCTTCCTTCCTTCCTTCCTTCCTTCCTTCCTTCCTTCCTTCCTTCCTTCCTTCCTTCCTTCCTTCCTCTCTCTCTCTCTCTCTCTCTTTTTCTTCCTTCCTTCCTTCCTTCCTTCCTTCCTTCCTTCCTTCCTCCCTCCCTCCCTCCCTCCTCTCTCTCTCTCTCTCTCTCTCTCTCTCTCTCTCTCTCTCTCTCTCTCTCTCTCTCTCTCTCTCTCTCTCCCTCTCTCTTTCCTTCTTTGCCCCTTTACTCTTGCCTTTCTTCATGTACTCATTAAGAAATTAGTGCCTGGCTAGGAGATTTACTCCTATGGCATTCCTTAAGCCACACCTCAACATTCAGCCTCCCTAGCACACCCCATACTTCATGAGACAAAACACAGTCTCCAGCCACTTCTCCTTCATGAATGAACTTCAATATTTAGAGATATTTTTAGCTCACAACAAAATTGAGCAGAATGTATGTTAGCGCTCATATCCCTTCTATCCATATGTGTAACCTCGCCCACCATTAGCAACGTACACAAAAGTGGCACATTTATTATAGTCAATAAGCTTACATGGATACATTTTTATCCTCCAAACCATAATTTACATTAGGGTTCTCCCTTAAAATTGTAAATTCTGTAGGTTTGAGTAAATGTACAGTGAGATACATATGCCATTTTAGTAGCCTACGGAATAATCACTACTCTAAAATGCTGCTTTGCTTCAAATGTTCACGCTTCTTCCCCAAACCTGAAAATACTAATATTTACTCTCTTCTTCATCTATCTTTCTCAGCATGTTATAAAGCTGAATCATATGGTGTGTCTTCTTAGATTGACTTTTTTCGCTTAGCACTATGTATTTAATTTTCCTCTCTGTTCTTCGACACCTTGATAGCTTATTTGTTTTCCTGTTGAATAAAATCCATTGCCTTAATTCAATATGGTTCTTTTGTCCATTCACCTATGAAAGGGTGTCTGGGGTAATTGTGAGTAAAGCTGTCTTAGATATCTGTGGGCATATTTTTTGTGGGAGTGTAAGTTTTCAACTTCTTTGGGTAAATATCAGGGAACCTGAAGGCCAGATCATACGGTGAGATTGTGTTTAGTTTTATAAGGACCTGTCAAATTGTATGCCAAAGAGGTTCCAGCTCCATTTTGAGTCATTCCTTGTCCCCGTGGGAAGTGGCCTATCTATGCCAAGAGGCTGATGGATTTCTGTTTTCTCTTTGTGTATTCAGAATCTCTGTGCTCTGTTGATTCTCCCTCCTATACATGACCTCCCAAAGGCCTCATCTTTATAGAGGCAAATGCAAATTCTTTTTATTTTCTGTCTCCAAGATTCCTCCAGTAACCCTAATGATGTGCGATGCTGTAGCCATTGCAACTGCCCAGGTTACAAGAGGGAGGGAGAGAGTATAACTTAAAAGCTTTGGTATAAACCTTACTTCTCAAAGTGTGGTCCCCAGACCACTAGGTCCCGGATATGGTTAGATGCCCCAATTCTTAGGTCACCCCAGACCTAACAAAGTACAGTTCTAGGATGTCCACCTAAGAATCTATGTTTCACTCCCCACTTCTCTGGGGGAAAGCTGATTCTGGTAGTCACTCAGTTTTGAGAACTCCTGACCTATATCCAGAACATGCTAATCATCTGCTTCTTAGGCCTGCAAAAGTGCTTCTTTCAGAGCCCCAGCATCTCCTCTGGGGGATGTGCCTATGGATTGTGGTCCTTCTGCACTGTACCTCCCTCATAAGTCTCCCTACTTCCTGTTTGTATTTTTTTTTTTTTTTTTTTTTTAACAATTGGGTCTGCTGCCATCCTGTTTGTGCCTTTTCTCCATTTCATTTTAATTGATTCTGAAGTGTTAAAGCATTTAGTGTGTTTGAATTTGCGTCTCACTGGAATCAATCTTTTTCTGCAAGCTTGCTTCCCCTTTCTTTCAACTCAGCTAAATCTTGTCTCCCCCAAATTAAATGGCTGTGGGCTGAACTGGCTTTGACTTGATTACAGAATTCCATAGCAGCTCTGATGCTGCTGATCTGGCTTGACCCAGTTTGACCCAAAAATGCTTTCTTGCTCAAGAGTATGGTCCCAATTGCTGAAACAGGTGTGCTTGCACATGTCCTCTGAGAGATAGGTGACAGAGAGAACAGAGGGCCTTTTAGATAATGTGGGACTTTTTGCCAAGCTGAATGAAGACCACCACCCCAGGTTGGGAAGAAGGAGGAAATGGCAGTATCCTCTGATGTTTTTGAGTTACTCCACCATAAAAGGTAGAAAACGTTCCCTTTTCTCAATGACTAATTAAGGCTCATTATCTCACTCTGAACTTGGAGATCTGATGTCTTTGAATTATGAGAAGACAGAAAGAATTTTGGAAACAGTTTTGTTTCTCTGTGAGATCATGTGACTCTATATGTCAGGTACTCACCCAGTGATGATCATGTGGTTGTTGTCATTAGTAATTTGATGATAGACCTTATAGCAGCTCTAATGCTGCTGATTTGGCTTCACTCAGTCTGATATGTTCAAATTGGCATGTATTAACTTTTACAGAAATAGAAGGGAGTCACTGAGTGGCTTTAGATGGCTTTCCCAAGGTTACATATTGTCTTAGTTTGGGTTTCTATTGCTGTGAAGAGACAATATGATTACAGCAACCCTTAGAAAGGAAATCATTTAATTGGGGTGGCTTACAGTTTCAGAGGTTTAGTCCATTATATTGTCATGGCAAGAAGCATGGCAGCATGCAGGCAGTCATGGTGCTGGAGAAGGAGCTAAGAGTTCCTCATCTTAGTACACATGGATCATAGCTTAGTTTGAGTATATAAAACCTCAAAGCCTGCCTCCACAGTGACACACTTCCTCCAAGAAGGACACCCCTACTCCAACAAAGCCACACCTTTTAATGATGCCACTCCCTGTGGACATTCAAACCTATGAATGAGCCTATGGGACCATTCAAACTGCCACATGTATTCTATCTACTGTTCACAGGAAGTGAAAGGCAGGGATTGATTCCATCACTGGTTCTCTCCAGCACTAGACTCAGCCCATGAGTTATAGTGCAGATGTCAGGGGCCCAAGAGGCTCTATTCATCACTCTGACTTCTCCTTCTACTAAGGGTAGTCTTAGCATGCTCTTTAGCTCTTTTTCATCCATTTACTGTCTCTACAAATGCCTGTTGTTTAGCGAAGGAGGTCACTTTTGTGCCTGTATTTAATACCTATAGGCTCTTGTTTTGAATGCCTGATTTTTGGCTGTGATTTTGTGAGTCTTAGTAGAAGGTGACATGAAAGTGCTACTTATATGACATTTGCATAATTGCTGCATATGATATATTTTAATCATATTCTCTTCACGTTATTTTATACAATTAATATTTGCTAATTTTAGTAAACGGGAGAAAGTGCTCTTTATCATGATATGTTGGTGGTCATTGACCCCAAGGGCTGTGTTTCCAGACTAAATCTATCTACTATGCTGTCTTTGACCTCTATCCCCTTCACTGCGTCACACAACCTCATCCCTGCATTATTTGTTATGAAGAATTAACTAGTTAAAGAATATGAATGTGCTTGATTGCATACTATTTGATCAATACGTTTTATATCTACACATCTGTACTTATAGTCACAAAAAATAGAATCTGTTAACATGTCTATGCAAGCTGCGCACTAGTTTGTTGAAAGCAGCCAGGACAAGTTTTAGCCTGCCTGCTTGCCCAGGGCATGCCTTCAGCTCCACAACCCAGGGGATGCGAAGCAATTCCAAATCACAAGGATACCTGTCTTTGTTAAAGAATGTACAGTGGGTGATTAGGGGCTACGCTGATTACAGACACGTGAAAAAGTTCAGCCTCGGTTAGTTAGATCAGCAATTCTTCTTCCTGGTTTCCTATCACCCCAGGGTGTCTCCAATTATCTCAAGAAGGGTTGGGAACCACTCAAGATGTTATTAATTTTAATCCATTCTAATTAAATATATAAATGGGCCATGTACCACTTTGTGGAAAGGGAAGGGGGTGGTGCAATATCTCAAAGCTAAATATGTAGTTTTTAAATAGCTGAAGCTCACTTCCTAAGGGATGGCATTTTCCTCCCTCTGTTTCTTTATACCTTGCTGGCTACTCTGACAGGGCACGAGGCAAAGGACACCAAGAGAAACCGGAGTGGTGTGGGGAAGACGAGGGCCAAGGCTGGAGTGGGATTTAGTGTTGTATATCTGGGAGTCCTACTGGGAGCGGTTTGGAGTCAATCTGATTTGAGTCTCTGATGAGGTTTCTGGCTTCCCTGCTTCATCAGGTTGTGGTAAGGTTTGAGGCAACAGTTACAGGCCAAGTGAAGTCTGATTGATATGTCCACACTCATGCCCTTTGCTACATTGATTAATCAGTCGTGCTCTGGGCACTGGGCCACATGCAGGGAGCAGAGATGGACAATAGACTTAGACTTGCTGTTCTTGTGGGGGTCACAGCAGAGAGGCTTTAGTGGAGACAGTCCCAGGAATGCATGACTGTCATTGAGCAACAAGCTGCCTCTGAGCTAGCCCACTCTTAGGCCACAAAGACTGCTTCCAGAGGCAGGAGAAGAGGGGCTTATCCTGTTCTCAGTGAGCACTGGAGATAGGGATGCTGGCCTCCAGGTGTCTTCAGTTTTCCTTTGAAAAGCTGTCTGGGCTTATGTGACCAGCCCATTGCTTCAGTGACATTCTGTATAGATTGTGATAAGAGAGAGAAAGGGGGGGGGAGGGAGGGAGGGAGAGAGTGAGCACATTATAGACTGGTTTGGAGAGATGGGGAATGGAAATGGATAGAACCTGTGTTGTGGCACAACTTGAGTAAGAGGCACATGTTGGAAAAGGCCAAGATGGTGCTGTCTTGGTGAGGGCCAAGTTGCTGAGGACATATTGTGTCCTTATGCTGAGACGATTCCATATGGACCACAAGATAGGCATTCCAGAGCCTCCATGGTACCTCTAGGCTTGGATGTATCTACCAGTGAGTTTCTGGAGGGGGGTAGGGTAAGAAGATTATCTGCCTCAGCAATCTGAGCACTCAAAAGTCTCAGTATGAACTGGCAAAAAGTTAAACCTGGCAGCAGTTAATAGAAGGCTGAGCAGGCAGACCAGAAAGAGGCCCAGCAAGGTTTCTTGACCTTTAATTTGTCAGTTTTGGAGGGTGGAGAAGAAAAAGGGTGTGGAGACTCGCTTCAGAAATCATGATCCTCCCCGCTGAGCCTCCAGAGAGCTGGGACTGCAAGTATGTACTGCTTTAAACATCCTGCATCTGTGGCTAGATACCTTCCATATACAAGCCACTCACTTCCCTTCTAAATCTCTCCTCCATCTACATTCCCAACTGCATCTATCTAGTGCTAACCCTCATTTCAGGTCTTTACATTCTATCTATCTCTCTATCTCTCTATCTATCTGTCTGTCTGTCTGTCTGTCTGTCCGTCCGTCCGTCCGTCCGTCCGTCCATCCATCCATCCATCCATCCATCCATCCATCTATCCATCTATCTATCTATCTATCTATCTATCTATCTATCTATCTATCTATCTATCTATCTATCTATCTACCTATCATCAATCATCTATGTTGTGTGTATGTGTGTGTTGCATGTGGAGGTCAAAGGACAATTTCCTCACCTTTTCCTTCTTGAGTTGGGACCTTGTTTCTATGGCTGCATTTGCTAGTGTCAAGCATCCATTTTCATTGTTTTCTCTGTCTCCTCCTCCTACCTTGATGTGGAAGTGCTGAAGTTACAGATATGGACCTCTGTCTGCATCTGTTCTTTCACACAGGTTCTAGGATCAAATACAGCGTATCAAGCTGTTGAGGCAAGAACGTCTACCTTCTGAGCCATTTCCTTGGTCCACACTCCAGGTCTCATAGGAAATTTCCTTCTTAGGGGCCACTGGCTAGAGCAGGAGTTGTTCTCATGCGTCCTTCATGGCTCTCAGCTCTTCAGTCGTAACAGCCCTGCTTCCACACACTGTGTTCCATATCTCTGAATCTAGAATACAGTACTTAGTGGATGCTTAACTTGGGTTTTTGGAATGAACTCTATGCTCAGGGTCTAGGTGTCAAGCCAAGGTGATGATGGATGGAGGAATTCATGACAGCAAGAGACAGATGTCATTCCTCACCATCAGAAGTTGTTAGATCAGACATTATCTGCCTGGGCCATAAAATGTGCTCGAAGGTTCTTCCAGCTTTCTTTGCTCAGGAGCCTGGGGCTGAAGCTGCAGCTACATTTCAAATTCTTGAAATGTCTTGGGTGTTTTTTTTCAAACGTTTTACCTTCAACGTGCTTTGCATATCACCACACATTTTTAAAGCCCACATATAATTTAAGGAGCATTTAATCAATAGAGTCTTGATTCATTTTTCCCTTAAATCATCAGTATTATTGTTGTGAAGAGCCCATTTGAAGTTCAGGAAGGCTCTTAAGCATTTTTAATAACCATTTTCTTCCCCTGCGTCCTATTTTTTTTAAAACTATCTTTCTGAAAGATACTTTTCCCAGTGGTTGAACAGTCTCAAAATGCCAGGTTCTCAATTGCTTAAATTGTGGCCAATATGTAATCCTGCAAGGAAAAGTAACTCTTCCAGAATAATTTTATTCTCCCCCCTTACACACATACACACACACACACACACACACACACACACACAAATATAAAACCAAAGTGGGTTTTGCTGGTAGTTGTGTGAAAATTACCCTATAGTGACTCTTAGCTCCCAGTTACAGCTTAAGGGGCCACCATTGAATAGGAGAGACTAGCCCTACAACAGTGTCTCACTGCTCTCTTGGGCTCCTAACACGTACACCTCAGGGCTGATGGGACACGGTGTTTGTGGTACTCTGCTGTCTGTATATTACATTTACCGAGCACTTTATGGGCGTCACCTCACAAAATTATATCATTTCCATTCCACTTTGCAGATCAAGAAACTGAGGCATCTGAGCATTTATCATTTCCTGGGACTGCTGAGACTAAATTATTACAAAAACTCAATGGCTTAAAACTACAGTGGTTTGTTCTTTCTCAACTCTGGAAGCCAGAAAGATGATATTCAGGTGTTATTAGGGCTGTACCCTGGAAGGCACCAAGGGTGGTCTGTTGGTCAGTTTATGGTCCTTTTAAGCTTAGCTTCTTCATCTTACCCTGAGTGTTCCTTGGCTTGTGGCTGCACCATCTCAGCTCTGCTCCAGTGGTCACATGACTGTCTCCTCTTCATCTCTGGTGTTCCATTAGTTACTTTTTTGTTGTTGTTGCAAGCATCAGTGATAAAAGCATCTTCAGGAAAGTAGGATTTATTGTGGTTTACAAGTCAAGGGTATAGTACAACCTGTCTGGGGAGTAGGAGCTTGAAGGGATTGGTCACATAATCCCAGCCAAGAAGCAGACATGAATACTGCTGCCTCCGCTCACAATGTCCTTTTTATGTAGTCTGGGATACCAGTCCACAGAAATGGTACAGCCCAAATTTCGATGGGTCTTCTCATTACAGTTTCCATCTGGAAGCTTTCTTTTCAAAGAATGCCTGGAGATGTGTCTCCTAGGTGATTCTAGAACCGGGCAAATTGACATTATTAACCATCACAAGTGTCTTTCCCTTCTCTATTTTTTATGATAGTACCTTTGTAGGTAATCCATAATAAACGTCTTTCACCCAAGATCCTTAACTTAACTAGTTTTGTCATAGTAGGCACATTATCCATTCACTTTCCATGTAAGGTAATATCTACAGGCTAAAGAATTAGGACACAGATATAACTTTTTTGTGGTGGGACATCATCCAGTCCACTGGAGCTTGTTAGGAGTAAAATCAGTATAAAGCGCATCATGGACATCTGGCAGCTGGGTTGGAACTAAAACCATTTTTATTGTTTTATTTTTGTCCAGGGCTAGAAAATGCTTGTATCAGAGTCTTCTCATCATCTGTAAAGTTTTCCATGACTGGTGTTCTACTGTAGACCATATTTTTGCACTGTAGGCAGCCTTAAGTCTGTTTCTCCAGCCCTTTTGTGAGTGCTGACTGAGATGTGATATTATATGTATAGAAGATCAAATCATATCAAAGAGTCATGGTTTTGATCAGCAGTAATCAGATATCAGCAGTTCTTTATAGTCCAAACCTGTATTAATTTCAAACATATTTCCCATCAACATTCTCATCTCTTTTTGAAGCTTGACTTCATCCCTGTGCTTCTTCTGAAGGCCAAAGGAATGTTCTAGTTTCCTGCACATGCCTTTGATTTCAGCATGTGGTTGGTCTGACCCATCCTTGCTCCTGACTTATTTAGGCACATCTTTGGAAGATTTGGTGCTTCGTCACGCCCCAGATCCTGTCTTAATTTCAACTGTCTCCAAAGAAGCCACAGAGCAGCCGGCCCATCTTGAAGTCATCAGCTTCCACTGAGGGCTTGGGAGCATCTGTCTGAAACCAATATATTATTCTGGCTGGCCCATCAGTAGTAGGACTGTGTGCTGTGCCCACTAACATAAAGTACTTACGGGTAGTGTCAAGTTGAGTCCAAGACTAAAAATATTCTCTTCCTGTCTATTCTATTCTACTGTTTCTGCAGTATGACCCAGCTCATAACTGGAGCCTCACTTCACTCTAAACATTTACACATCTAATGCATTCTGAAAGATCAACCTGCATTGTGCTTGCCCCACAGAATGGGAAATTCCTTTTCTGGCAAGGTCTGTGCTATTGGCAATCGTTGGTTGTGATTTATGTTCTAACAAAGCTGAAGGATTTCTTGCATGGTGAAGGTCCAAAAACCAAGCTGGAAATTCTGAAGTTGGGGTTCCAGGGAGATTTGGAGTCTCATGTGGGAATGTCTTTCTGTATACTGTGAATATACATCTTTAAATAAAGGAGCTGTTTTGGCCCTTGGTGAGCACCATAGAAGAAGTAGGTAGGGAATCAGAATAGGTAGAAAAAGGAGGGCGGAGTCAGAGACAGATCGAGCCAGATGACCAAAGAAGAAACATGTAAGGAACACAGGTGAACCACAGACCACGTGGCAGATAGATTAATGAGAATGGGTTGAGTTAAGATGAAAGAACTAGCTAGCAATGTGCTTGAGCCATAGGCAAATTAGCATGAAATTAATATAGGCATCAGATTCATTTTTGGGGGAGCCTAAGCAGTGGCAGGCAGCTAGGTGCTCTGGGACAGGACCTCTGTGGGTCTGGACCTCTGGCCGAATGGGGACAGAGAAACCTCAATGTAACAGTAGTCGTTAGGAATACTTGATCCTGGTTATAGAGCAGCACCAGCCAAGTGTCTAGTGAGCAGTGATAACTCAGGCTGTGTGACTGGGACATATTCCACCTTTCTGAACTTTAGCTTCCCATCTGTATTACAGAGTGAGAGGAACAGGCCATACTCTGTAGGGTTAATAGACAGGCCTCTGTCTTGCCATTACAAACATAGAAGAACATTTTGTAGGAATCAAATTCATGAATGTTGAAAGTGCTGTGCTGGACCGAAAGGTTGATAAGCAGGATGTTGCTACAGGATCCCACAACAGGGAGGAAAAAGAGGGCTTTGCACATGAGATTTAAGGACTGCATTGCTTTCGTCTGGAAGTAAAACTACAATGTGAGCTAGAGTGAGAGCTCTTCAGAGACCTTGGTTCCTAGTGCTTAGTGCAAAGACCCCCACTTGGCAAGTGTTTCATCATTTCACCTCGTACAGTTGTTTAATACTTACTGAATAACTGTTGTGATGCTAACCTATGATACAATGCTAGCCATACTGTTAGGTAAATTTTGTGTTGCTGTAACACAATGCTTCTCACTGAGTACTGTAAAAAAAAAAAAAAAAAAAAAAAGGTTATATTACTTGACATATGCTGGTAGCTGGAGTGAGCAACATGATTCTGTCACCTGGCTCCTGGGTGCAGCATCACATCAGAGATATGGAAACGGGATTGGGTGGGTGTAAAGAGAGGAAGGAAATGTTCCAGGCTCACGTTATAACAATCCACTCTCACAAGATCTAATCTATTCCTTAGGGTGAAGACTCCAAGACCTAACATCCTTACACTAGGTTTCACCTCTTAAAGAGTCTACCACCACAATACTGATGATAGTGGGGACCAAAATTCTAGCACCTCAACCTTTGGGGCAGTTATAGTTTGAACATGATTTGAATGTGTCCCACAGTAATTAGTGAATTAGAATATTCTCACTGTAGTTATTGAGAGGGTGGAAACTTAATCTCATGATGTTTAGAAGAGGGGCCTTTTTGGGTAGATACATTTATTATGACTGGATGCTAGTACCTTTATAGGAAGATGAATAAAGATCAGAAGACACACACACATGCACACACACAAGCACACAATATATGTACATTTACATACACATGCACACAAACATATATACTCGTGCACACACAGAAACACATGTACACAATATACATACACATGATCACTCACACTTTAACACATTCATGCACTCACATACATGCAGAGTCACACACATACCCACTCACACACATCCGTATGCATACACGCCCATTCACACATGTGCATTTGATGTCTAGCCATGTGACTCCATCTTGTACACTTTCTAGCACTGTGATGTTAACTATCATCAGGTGCCATGTTGTTTAGATTTTTCACCCTCCAAAGCTCTGAACTCGTTCTAAAAAGTAGCTCAACTGTGGATATTTTGTTATATGAATGAAAAATATACAAATATAGGGACCGTACCTTAGCAGATGTAGAGATAAGCATGCCTGAACAATGCTTCTAGAGTAATTGTCTCACCTGTTTGAATCTTATGTCCAATCTTATTATGAAAAGAACTCTTGGGAAATAGTTCAAAAAAGAAAAGAACACATACATTGAAGACCTACAACGTATAAAACACGCTGTGTCCCAAAATGTAAGTTAGATGATGCCTGCACGCCCATCTCACAGGTGTGAGAATCAAGTCTGGGGGGGAGGGTTATGATTTCTCAGTGTCTCTGTAGTAGTCAAGAGAGACTGGGCTATGTTTCTGTAACACACATTTCCAGGATCTTAGCAACTGGAAACAAAGGCACTTCTATTTCTTGTCCCATACATGACTGTGGGACAGCATGATTCTGTACCACATTTTCATTACTCGGTATCTAATTTCCAGATGCAGGTGGCTCTGCATCTGGAAATTTGACTCTTGTTGAAGAAATGGAGAAGAAAATATGGCAAAGCAAGCATTGTCTTTCAAAGCTCTCACCTCACTAGCACGGCTGTAAGTCAAATGATCATGCTTAACTTCCGGGAGGCAGCAAGGCGGACATTTCTGGAGGGAGAGTGCCTGGTTGGTGCCTAATAACTTTACTGAGTTTGGGTCTCTGGGCAGGTGGTAGAGCCAGAATTCAAACTTAGGGCAGAGTCTCAAGTCCAACCTGTTTCTGCTAGATATTGACATCAGGGAGATTACAGGAAGCCACAATTCCAACCCTTGGGTCTTCTGATTTCTGCAGTGACTGGTTGTTCTGTATTAGTTGTGATGGCATTACAGTCTGGGACTGTCTTTTTTCAGCCATCCTGTTGTGAGAAATCTTGGTCATGGTTGACATTCATATTCTTCATGAATGATTTCTGCCCCATGTAAGGAGCAACATCCAAGAAAGTCCTTGGGTGCTTTCTCAGATCCAGGAATGAGGAGAGCTGGCTGCAGCAGGTACAGTAGATGCTAAGAAAAGCCTCATCAACCCCTGGAATAGGAGGGACAAGTTGACCCTTGTCTGATGAAACAGGGGACTGCAAGGATGCTGCAAGATGCCAAGGGCCAGAAGAAGATCTACCCTTGTGAGTATATGACTTAGCCACCAGCGGTACCAAAACTACACATCACAGGCCAGATCACTCAGACAACAGACACTCAGCTTCTCTCAGTTCTGGAAGCTGAAAGTCCAAGACAAAAGTTCTGGAAGGATTTGGTTGGTTTGGGGGCTTGTGGGTGGTCAATTTGTCTCCATGCACTTAGACATTTTTCATCTGCTTATGTGGAAAATGAAAGAGAGGGAAGGATGGAGCAAAGGAGAGAGAGGTGAAGGAAGAGGGAGAATGAAGAGTGAGTGGAGAGAAGTCTGGGTTTTCAGCCCTATTAGGTAGGACCTTATCCCCACAGTACTGCTTACCCTTGACTGCATCCTTGAAGACCCTTCTTCCAGATACATTGGATTGACCTTAGGAATTTGAAGGAGACACAGTAGCTATAAAACATGCCCTATTTGGAGCCATCTGCAATAGTGGCATTCCTGTAGTCCCAGCTACTTGGAAGACAGAATTAGAAAGACCACATAGCCTGGGAGTTCAAGATGAGCCTGGGCTATGCAGTGAGACAGTTTTGCAAAGGAAACCAATCTATATTTGTCTGACAGTGACTTAGGAACCTGGTTGTATGGCTAGTGCCCAAGAGTTGACTGCTTTACCTTCAGGATCAGTCTTTATAGCTACCTTACTGAACACAGAGTTCCTTGCTGATGCAGGCCTGCTGAAAGCACACAGCTACTGCTCCTTCCTCTACACCTGATTCTTGATTGGTACACTGGATGTACTATCTTCACATAGCAGAACTGCTCCAAGAGTTGGGGCAGGGAGGAGGGGTGGATTCCTGACCAGTTAAAAATAATTGAAGTTGTACTGGGGAAATGGCTCAGTCCATAAAGTACCTGCTACCCTAGCATGAGGACCTGAGTGGGGATCCCCACACTCATATGAAAGCCAGATGTGGTGGTGCATGTGTAAGCTTTGGGGGAGGGGAGCCCAAGACTGGAGGATCCCTGGATCTCATTGGCCAGCCAGTTTAGAAAACTGGAGATCTCCAGGCTCAGCGAAGAGACCCTGACTCAAACAATAAGGCAGAGAATTATGAAGACCTGAAGTCAATCTCTGGCCTACATACATATTTGTATATGTGCAAATTCACACACACACACACACACACACACACACACACACACACAAATCTGAAATTACCTTTTGGATGACATCATTGTTTTTCTTTTACTTTGTGTCCTGCATGAAAATGGAAGGTGAGATATCATAGGGACAATAAATACGTGTTGACTGAATGAAGAAACCATGAAGTAACAGGAAGGGAAGGACCAACATGCTTGGTTAGTTATAAGCTTACCCTCATTTTGAACTGGAGTTATGTAGCTTCCATCACTAAGGCCAAAACATTCATCAGCCCAAAGAACTGGTGTAAGGCAAGGGAAAGAAAGCAGGTGTTAGGGACAAATGCACGGGTTCAAATCCTATTCCCTATCATTTATTGGATGTGAGAATTAGAGAAAGTTAGCTGCCCCATGCTTCAGTGAAGATGAGGATCAGAGTCCAAGAAACTTGGCAGATTGCAGCAGAGGGATGGCTAAGCAATTAGAGTCCTTGTTTTTGCAGAGAATCTGAGTTCAGTTCTCAGCAGTCACAGTGGGTAGAACATAACTTCCTGTAATTCTTGTTCCAGGGATTCTGATGGTCTTCTTGGACTGCATGCACATATAGACAAGAAAGCACACACATACTTGTCAATAAAAAGGAATACAAATTAAATAATAGATATGAGGAACTGGATAGACAGTAGCTAATGTGGAGATCAAAATAGCCCTCCAATGACCAGGGGACATGACAGCTATCTCCAATTTCATTACCTTTGTCTATAGAGGGATTTCCAGGGAAAGAACCCTGACGATCTGGCAGTGAATCCTGACCACATAGCATGAGTCCCAGGAGTCTTTCCTGAGCACCTCTCTCTGGCCAGGTCTTAAGCTGTGGATGATGGAGAACCAAAGTCCGTTATTCTCAGTGAGGGATGCTCAATCAGAAGAAGCTTAAATATGACTGATGGCTTACTATTTTGTACTCAAAAGGAGGCCGGGTCCCTGAGGATTTCTCTGGTCATGAATCATTGTAATGGCTCCTACTCTTCAGGGAAAATCAGTTCCTCTAACCCCAGACTTCACATATCATCAGTTAGAGACAACTTTGGACGCGTCACTCCTGTCCCGTTTGAGGTTCTGGGGGCTTCCCTGGCCCTGTAAATGGCTTGAGGGCTACTGCCCTTTCTTTATTACTCCTTTCTCTCTTCATTGTACTGATGAGGCCATAGACTGTCGGAGAATGAATTCGCTCAAGCTGAGGCCCAGAGATGTGGCTGTATTGATGTATGTACTTAATGGTATTCCAAGTCCAGATGGTTGGAAGTGCCATCAGGGTGTTCTCAGCCATCTGGGGGTGGCCAGCTGGCCCCTTAGTCATACTTAAACTAAGTTTTATTGAGTACCCAATGTTGGATGTAAATATGGTTGGTAGTGAGTGAGCTAAATCCTTATTCTGTGTTTAATAAGCATTCCCTTTACATTACTGTATCCATCATCCATCCATCCACCCATCCATTTCTTAACTATGTTTATTGAGTCTTTTTTTGTGCAGGTTGAAATGTGCAAGAGTTACGTTGTTCCTAGGGTTACTTAAGTATAAGAAAGCCCTTACCTTTCATATTTTTATGGGAAATAAAAAAATAGATTCACTAATTCATCCAATGAATGAGAAAGGAATCTATTTTAGGAGGCTGTAAAAAGAGAGTCTAGGCAGGGTGTGCATTGAAAGCACAAGGTCAAGGCAGACATGTTAGAATTGGCTTCCCAGAGGAAACATATCTTAGGCTGGATCTTCAGGATCTCTGGACTCTAGATAAGCATGGCCTGTGGAAGGGTAAGCAAGTGGAGGCAAAGGAATGGCCTGAAGTATGAATGCCTGTAGGCTGTGTGTGTTCTCTCCTGAGACCTTAGGTCTACTGGGATATCAGAGGGTGTTAGGACTCAAGCTTCTTCAGAAAGAGGACTAATTTTTTTTTTCTTATCTGACCACATGAGTTTATTATTATGCAAAAGTGTGTACAGGCTCTTGGGTATGAGACCCAAATTGTTGCTATGGGATTGGATGGCTCTTTCACTGCTGGAAACAGCAGGGCAGTGAGTTGACTGTGGCCATGAGTGGTCTGTCATGCATATTCCTGGGTCTTGTCTTGAGTTTCTGAGGGAAAGGCCTCAGGCCTTCTGTTCTGTTTGCAGGTCTTTTGAGGTCACACAGGCCTGGCTAGGCAATGAGAAGAGACAGTCCAAATGTCAGGATCTGGATTCTACAGCTGGGGCAGCCTCTGACTCTGGGTGAGATCTTGGGAAAAGTGCTTCTGGTCCAAGGGACTGTGAAATGATAGAGTATTCTTCAGATCTGCCTTTCCATAAGCTCATCCTTGTGAATGCATAAATACTATCTCCCATTGTGGTAGCTACATCCAACAGTTCTTAGAAACTTACATTTTTCAGGTTACATGGAACCAAGCAACTGTCTTCCCTAGTCTGTATTTCCTGATTTGTTGGCTGATCTTGCAGGTTATGTCCATGCTGCAGTGACAGTGCTGAGCAGGCCTCCAGGGAGAATTGTGCTCTTCTTACACTTCACTTCAGGCAAATGGAGGCTGAAATCCAGCCCATCTTCTACTTGTCCATTCCTAGGACCATTCTTTTCTGCATACTCTTACAATGGCGTAGTAGTGCCAATCAGCTGCCCTGGTCTTAACATAATATCTGACTCAGAGACTCTTATTTTATTACTTTTCTTATGATGATGTATAGTATTGGGGAACCTTGGATTTAAAGCATCAGTTTTCAAAAATGTGAAGCTTTGAAAGTGAGCTGTTTTGTCTCCGATGTTCCTTTTGTGCTTAGATCACTGATGTGATGGATAATCTTGAGTTTTTACTTGATTGGAGGAGAAATACCTAGAAGTTGAGGAAAGCTGGGGTATGACTGTGCTGACCTTTCCAGAGACCAGTCACGAATATGGCTGGCACCATTCCATAGATTGGAGACTCCATGGGTGGGGCGGTAACCTACCTTATTATTATTATTATTATTTTAAGACAATGGTCTCTCACAGGGACCCTTGCCAATTCGACTGGTTGGCTGGTTAGTAAACCCCACGGATCAAACTGTCTCCACCTCCCCAGCGCTGGGATTACAAACATGCACCACCATGTCCAGCTTGCTATGTGGATGCTGGAGGTTCAAGTTCTTTACTGGCAAGCACTTTACCAACGGAGCCATCTCCCCAGTGCCTGAGCTCACCCTTGAGGTTTATTGTGCATGTCCACACACTCAGAGCTTCTGCTTGAGATGACATGACTCCTGTAGTTGGACTCTGGGTTTACTGGTTGCATGGACTAGTCTTGTGGGAAAAAAAAAAAAAAAACCCAAACAAACCAAACCATCTTTTTTTCACCCTAGGCTGTTTTTCAAAGTCTGTGCAAGCCATCTGGGCTTCTCTTGGCTGCTAACGGGACAAGAAAACAACTTCTTGGTCAGTGTCACCATGAAGGCCAAGGTGCTGCTAGAAATTCATCTGGTAGGATGTTCTGAAGAGTCAGAAAAAGGGTAGAGAAGAGGATTGGTCCCTCTGCCCAGACCAGAACTGTGTCAACAAGGGCCCCAACTCCTTTAAAACACCCGTTTTTGAATGTGTGAAAATTCCTTTCTAGCCACTGTTGTTCTTTTTTGTCTTTTCTGATTGTACAACTTTTTTTTCCCAAGAAAACCTTGAGGCAGTCACACCAGCAGAATCTGGCCATGCTGGCTAGCTAGTGCTCAGTTCGTTTCCCAGGTCTTGATGTTTGGCTGTGGACTCTCGCTGGGCCAGGGATAAGTTGTCACCCAAAGCAGACTAGTTAGTGAGAAAGGCTGCCGGTGGAGTTTCTGGCCACTAGGGTCCTCCTAGGTTTCCTCCTCACCAGCCTGACTTGGCTTCTGGTAGGGAGAAGTTTCTGAGGCTTGGATGCTCTGACAATGGCCTCAAGCACAGGTCCCAATTCTATAGGGCCCAATTTTGTCTTCCGAAAGCCAGCACAGCAGTTGGCTCAACTTTCCCAGCATGCTTTCCATGGCTGCTCTCTACTTCTGCCAACCACCAGCAGAGACTCCCAGCTTAGTGGAGAGACAGGTTCCTCTCCACCATCCTTTTCAAAGGGCACAACCGAGAGGCAAATAAGTGGCTTAAAAGGCTGATCCATCATGAGTGGAGTAGTTGGAGTTTTCACAAGTGGTTGATCCTTGTGACAGGATTGAGAATCGATACTCCTCTTCATATGACCTGGCGGTGTCTTTCTATAAGAAAGGAAAAATGCTTTTTTCTGCCTCACTGGATTTTGACATGATCAGGACACTAACCACATAGCATGTAAAACAGTTGTGACAAACCTGACTTTAAGGGTACTTGTCTGGTTTGGTCACATTCAGCAGGTCTGTTTGTTTTGGTGCGTTACAGCGCAGAGAAGCTGCTCATCCTGGAGAGGGATGTAGATGAGGGAGTAGACACAAATGTACCTGTCTCTTCCTCCAAAACTACAATCAGAAGCTCCCTAGTAAATGTGTAGATTTAAGGGCCATATATGATGTCACATATCTCAAAAGAACAATATGTATTGTACCACTGAGACTCTGGGGCTGTGTCTTACACAGCAGCATTTTGGGAAAGCATCTGACTGCCACATAGATAGAATGGATTCTGGGGTCATGTCATTTTGTTTTCTTGATCCATTAGCTTTTTTGCAGGCACAGAGAAAGAATGCCAAAAATTATGTGTTCAATGGAGATAAAGGAGACAGGAAGGGCAAACTCTGTTGTGATCACAGTGCTTGGTGGGTCTGTCCATTCTTGTCTGAGTATAGACTTACATGTTTAAGTCATCGATAAGTCTAGTAACATCTACTGTCAACATTCAGCTTGGATTTGTGTGTACAATTTGTCTATTTTATGACATTATGATGATTAGTGTTAGCCCTTAACTTGACAGAACCTAGACCTCTCTGTGGGAGGCTATCTTGATTGTGTTAGTTAAGGTTGGAAGCCTTACCACAGTGGGTAGCAGCATCTTCTTCTTTTTTTGCCAAAATTCTGGACTGTAAAAGCAAAAAGGAACTGAGCAACATGAGTTCATCTTTCTCTGCTCCCTGATCATGGATATAATATGATCAGCTGCTTCAGCTTCCTGCCATCTTGGCCTCCACACCATGACTTCCCCACACTGTGACCTCTACACCATGACCTTTCTACCATGACCTCCTTATCTTGACCACCCCACCATGACCACCACACTGTGACTTTTCAACCATGACCTCCCCACTTAGACCTTCCCACCATGACCTCCCCACCATGACTTCTCCACCATGAACTTCCCCCACCTTGACTTCCCCACCATGAATTTCCCCACACGACTACTCTGCCTTAACTTCCCCACCTTGACTTTCCCACCACGATTTTCCCTTGAACTGTGAGCCAGAATAAACCTTCTTCCTAATAAGTTGCCTTTTCAGAATATTTTATTGCATCTGAGGAAAAGTAAATGAATTTTAGTCTATTGAATTTAAATCTATTTTTATAACAAAAACAAAGCCACTTCTAATCAGACTATAGATTATCACTTTTCAGCCTCTTTTCCACTTATTCTGAATCTGCTCCTCCTTGATTGACGTTGATCAAAACTTTAATGAGGAGATCCAAGGATACAGAGCAGCAGTCAAGTATATCAACTCGTAGTAGCAGCAACTCATAGACATACTTTGTTCCCTGGACGGTAATCCTTTAGTGCTACTAAAATAGTTCCATACTGGCTGAGAAATAGTGCTACGTCAAGAACTCGGAGTTTTTGATTTGACTGGAATATTAGCTTAAGGTGTGTTCCATTCATTTGTGCTGTGGGATATTTGTCTAGTGATACAGGGATGCGTTGCCTTCTTTTATGTTGCACTTGTTTAACTCTGTGGAGCCCTGTTACTTTGCAGAAAACACACCTGGTTGGTCTAATAAGGAGCTGACCGGCCAACAGCAAGGCAGGAGAAAGGATGGGTGGGGCTGCCAGGCAGAGAGAGTAAACAGGAGGAGAAATCTGGGGAGGAGAGGGAAAAGGAAGAAAAGGAGGAGAGAAGGATGCCAGGGGCCAGCCACACAGCCACACAGCCATCCAGCCACACAGTTATCCAGCCACACAGCCACATAGCCACCCAATCACACAGCCACCTAGCCACCCAGCCACCCAGCCACACAGCCACACAGCCACCCAGCCACACAGCCACACAGCCACACAGCCACACAGCCACACAGCCACCCAGCCATCCAGCCACACAGCCACCCAACCACCCAGCCACACAGCTACCCAGCCACACAGCCACCCAATCACACAGCCACCCAGCCACACAGCCACCCAGCCACCCAGCCACACAGCCACACAGCCACACAGCCACACAGCCACCCAGCCACCCAGCCACCCAGCCATCCAGCCACACAGCCACCCAATCACACAGTCTACCCAATCACACAGCCACCCAGCCACCCAGCCACCCAGCCACCCAGCCACCCAGCCACACAGCCACCCAGCCACCCAGCCACCCAGCCACACAGCCACACAGCCACCCAGCCACCCAGCCACCCAGCCACACAGCCACCCAGCCACCCAGCCACACAGCCACACAGCCACCCAGCCACACAGCCACCCAGCCACCCAGCCATCCAGCCACCCAGCCACCCAGCCACCCAGCCACCCAGCCATCCAGCCACACAGCCACCCAATCACGCAGCCACCCAGTCACCCAGCCACACAGCCACCCAATCACGCAGCCACCCAGCCACCCAGCCACCCAGCCACCCAGCCACCCAGCCATCCAGCCACACAGCCACACAGCCACCCAGCCACCCAGCCACCCAGCCACACAGCCACACAGCCACACAGCCATCCAGCCACCCAGCCACACAGCCACCCAGCCACACAGCCACCCAGCCACCCAGCCACCCAGCCACACAGCCACCCAGCCACCCAGCCACCCAGCCACCCAGCCACACAGCCACCCAATCACGCAGCCACCCAGCCACCCAGCCACCCAGCCACCCAGCCACCCAGCCACACAGCCACCCAGCCACCCAGCCACCCAGCCACACAGCCACCCAGCCACCCAGCCACCCAGCCACACAGCCACACAGCCACACAGCCACACAGCCACACAGCCACACAGCCACACAGCCACACAGCCAGCCATAGAGTAAGTAGGAAAGAAAGATGTATAAAGAAAGGTAAAAGGTCCAGAGACAAAACATAGTTACAGACAAACAGGATAATGTAAACTGGAAAAAGCTGACTAGAAACAAGCCAACCTAAGGCCAGACATTCATAAGTAGAATAAGTCTTTGTGTATTTATTTGGGGTCTGGGTGGTGGGACCTCAAAGAGAAAAAAACAAAAATAAAAAATGAACTACAATACTAAGTATTTTCTTGTCTCCAGTTTTCTCATCTGCTTAATGACTTTATTGCTTATAAGCTGAGAAACTGAGAATCCATGGGTTAGTCATATACCCTCTGCATAAGTCAGCATCCTTACCTACAAAACAGTGGTCAGCTGCTGTCCTGACCTAATTAGACAGGTATTAGATAAAATAACAAACACACACTGCCTGCTACTAGAGTCCATTGGTTCTTCCTTATGACTCTGCAGGATTCTGATAATTAGAGCAGCAACAACAATGAACTGAAAACAGCAGTAGATTCAAATCAGGGGTTGGATTAGCAGGTGAGGGAAACTTGCTTGAAACCATCTTGAAAGAAAGACTAATTGATTCATATGACTTGGAAGACAGAGGCTGAGCCATGGCCTTCTCTGTCTCTCTCTCCTTTCCTCCTCTTTCTTTCCTTTTGGCCCTAATTGTTCTTTGCTTTTGTTATGATTTTTCTTGAGGAGACATGAGTAAATGCCTGTTTACTCTAGATAGCACACCAGTGATGGCCAAACAAGCGGTTCCAGCCAATTGTCACTTAATCAATAAATTCACTGTTATTATTTATAGATGCATGGCTGATGGAGGGCAGGGGTGGGGCTGCATCACCAGAAATCCCACTGTATTATCTTTTAAACTTCATTTCATCTATTATTGTTGTTGTTGTTATGTATAGGAGGAATTTGTGTGTGAACATACATGCATGCTACAGTATGTGTAGAGATTGGGGAACAACTTTATATAGTAGATTCTCTCCTTACACCTTCTTGAGGTTCTAGGACTGAATTTAGGCTGTCAGGCTTGTCTGGGATTGAATTTAGGCCATCAGGCTTGGATGGAAACACTTTTAACTGCCGAGACATCTTACCCACACAGAGCTGCATCCTTGAAGCTTCCTGTCCAACATCCAGCAAGCTCTACTAGCGTCTTTTTCAGAGAAATTATTTGTTGTGGATAAATATAACCACCAAGAGGAGTTCTGTGAGCCCTGTAAATTTAGGGAGCTTTCTGATTCTAACTTGTTTCCTAGTCTTCCTAATCCTTGCAAATTTCCTCAGCCTTTTGAGGCTTTCAAGCCTCCCTCCTCCTTCCAGGAAAGATGTTTCAGTTGGGCAGAAACAGCTATCCAGTATATCTTCATACGATTGGTGATACCATGAACAGAAACAAGGGGGCTTAGGGCTCTGATGACTGCTTCTGTGGTGCAGGAGAGGCAAGGCTTTCCGAAAGGACAAGGACAAGTTGTCCCTAAAAAAACTATTCAACTTGTCTGGAATGTTGAGCCAAACCTTGCTGTGGTGTGAATAGGATTGGTCTTCTCTGAAACTCATGCTGAAGTCTAATCCTCATTATGAGATTTTGAGAGGAGAGACAGACCAAGTGGGGCCTTTAAGAGATGATTAGGGCTCAGCCTTCATGAATGGACTAATCCATTCATTCGATTAATGGATTAAAGGATTTATGGGTTAACAGTCACTTGAGGTGTGATTCTGTAACAGGAACCAATTTGGCTAGGTATCTTGTCTCTTGCTATGTGATCCCTGCCCTGCTTTTGGACTCTGCCAATCAAGATGTGGCCTCTTGACCTTGGACTGGGACCATGAGCCAAATAAAGCTCTTTTATTTATAACCTACCCAGTCTGTGGTATTATTAGCAACAGAAAATGGACCATGAGAAGCTTCAGGTCAGTTTTGGTTCATCAGCAGTGTGAAGAAGCAAGAACACTGGTCAGATTCTGTGTTGCCAGAATGGCTAATGTGTGCTGTCAGGGGACGGGGAGAACCTGCTGGATTCACCAACCCAGGAATTCTAAGCAAATTCACATAAAGGCAGAACCACTTGACACATGTGCAGTGAAAGTGGAGGCTAACAATAGGCCTGCCTTAGTTTGAGTGGCTTGAAAGAGCTCAGATTCTGCATGGGAATTGGCTAGCTGTGGCACTTTCTTCATATGGTCCCTCCCCTATACCATCTCCTCTCTGACTTTTCTGGTGTAGAGTTGGGTGTCGTGTGTGTGTGTGTGTGTGTGTGTGTGTGTGTGTGTGTGTGTGTATGTGTGTGTGTATGTGTGTGTATGTGTGTGTATGTGTGTGTGTGTGTGTGTGTGTGTATGTGTGTGTATGTGTGTGTATGTGTGTGTATGTGTGTGTATGTGTGTGTATGTGTGTGTGCATGTGTTTCTTTCCATTTTTCTTCTGGTCCTGGAATTGAACTGGGGCCTTGTACATCCCAGGCCAGTGTTCTATCACTGTGCTACTTCCAAGCCCAAGTTTCTATCTTATACATAGCTCTTCCTAATCTCATTCTGCTCTCTGCTCTAGGTTAAAATAAACAAAGACTGAAGTACATTGCTCTTAGGTCTGAATCTTCTTCTGCCTTTGATTGGCCTTGTGATATTGGATCTGACAGTCACTCTTTCTGGAAGCTAGAATTCCTCCATCTCTTTCTCTTCTCCCCTTACTCTCATTCTTTTCATTACCACTTCTTTCCTACTTTGTTTTTTCTCTTCTTTCTCTCCCTTTCTGCCGCCACTGCATGCATGCCATATGGTGATATCCTAGGGTTAAGATGCACAATGCACAGCACCTCTTTATTGCCTTACGCCCTCCTTGTACTTTTGTATAATAAAAAGTACAAGGCATAGTGGTGCAGGCTTGCAATCACAGTTACTCAGGCGGCCGAGACAAGGCCATCAAAAGTTCAGTGTCTGCTAGAGTTATGAAGTGAGTTGAAGGCCAGCCTGAGCTATGTGGTGAGATGTTGTCAAAGAAAAAGAAAGTCTGAGGATGTACCTCTACCGTAGAGTCTCTGCTTAGCATGGGTGAGACGATAGGTTGACTCACCATGTTACTGAGGTGGCAGGGAAGATGTGTCTGACCTTTGTCTTGGGGTCTGTATCTGAAAATCGCAGATACAGTTGTCACAATTTCCTAAGTAATAGAGAATGTCTTGACTCATGAAAATCTTCAGCTTACTCCAAAGATACACCAAACATGAAATGACTCAGAATAGGGACTGGTCCCCAGAAAGATCAGCCTTGTGATTATAGGTTTAGGGCTTGGAGCCTTTAGGGAGGGGAGGGAGGTTGTCAATCATGTTGCTATGAGGGAACCCTATATAACTTTAGACTTTGAAATTCAATGGAACTCATACTCGGGGACACTCTGATATGTGGGGGAGGCCAATACTGATTCTCTGGGGAAGTGAGTACAGATGCTGTGTACTCAGAACAATTTTTATATGACTAGTATTCTTTGTAGTAAAATAATAACAAACATAGAACTTCCCAGAGTTCTGAGAGCTATTCTAGTTAGTTGTTAAATCTGAAAGGATCATGGAAACTCCCACATTTGTTGCCATTATAGGTGGCCTGGGGACTCTACTTTGGCTGGTATTTAGGGAATGGGCAGTATCATGAAGGATGAATCCCCTATCTTGTACACTTTGGCTGGATCTGGATGGAATTACAATTTTGCTTAGAGTAGAAGCAGAATAACTGTCCACCAGGCTGTATACCTTTGGGGGCTGATCCTTAGATATATCCACTTCTGCTCTTTATTTGACCAGAAACTTTTATTTATTCTGTAAAACCCATACCAAATGCCCATACCTCAGAGGCTTTCTTTATCAACTTACTGTGGACAATTGCAAAACTGCATTTAAAGAGAATCATACAACTAGTTCCCATGTGACACATGTTGTTCCCATCCTTGACTACTCTGAACTCCCATCTCTCAGGGACTCCTCATGGGTCTTTGTAAGGAGAACTAAAATGTCTTTGAGGGTCAAAAGCATACAAACTAGGCTATGGTTATTTATTCTCTAAGGGGAACTGGCAAACCTGGGGCTTGGCTGCCTTGCATCAGTGACTTGTGTACAGAGGAAAATGGGACAGGAAATGCACTTACATAAAGCTAACTTGGCATAACAAGTGAATTCACAGAGAACTGTGTTATTGGAAGTAATAAGACCAACATTGTACAGAAGGCAGCAGATGGGAAAGAACATTGTCTTGTCAGCCAGGACTTGGGTTAAGAGCCCTGTTCAGGGCTGTTATTTCTCTATGAGTGATGGTGTAGGCAGCAGCTTGCTGTCAGCCAGGAAGTAGTCCTGGGTTTTGAAGGGAAGTGGGAAGGAGGGAAGAACATGCTTCAGGCTTGCTTTCTTATCTCCTCCTCATCCTCCTCACCCACTTCTGCTTCTTTTTCTACATTCACATATTTGTATACATGTACCTTTGCGTGACCATATGTGCCAAGGCCTGAGGTCAATGTTAGGTGCCTTCCTAAGCCCCTGTTCACGTTATTTTTAAAGGCAGGTTCTTTCTTTGAACCTGGAGAACACCAATTGGCTAAAATGGCTGGCAAGCAAGCATCAGGGTTCCTCTCCATGCTAAGATTATAGTTAAGTGATGCTGCTTTTAAATATGGATGTTGAAGGTTCAAAGCCAAGTCTTCATCCTTGCAAAGTCCTTTCCTAACAGCCATTTCCCCAGCCTTATCTTTTCTTCCTAAAAGTTTTTCACTCAATCCTCCCTCCCTTTCTTTGTTCATTCAATCCTCTACCTGTGAGCTCTTCCTCTGTGCTGAATGGAGGTCACGATGACTCCACTGACAAGACCATGTAGTTAGAAGCATGTCTTGAGGGCCTAGCACATGGTGGGCACAGTCCACATGCTTCCCACACCTTTAATCATTTGTTTCTAACACAAAATCTGTTGAAGCCTGTCCTATCACCTGCTGTCTAGATGGAGATATCAAGAAACAAAGAAACTCTTTTCTCCAGACATACAGCTACTAGATGTGCAGAGCAAATTAAGGTACATGGCCTCCAGTTTTCTTAGGCTTTTACAGGCCAAATTTAGATAACAGTTTTGAGCATCCAGTACAATAATACAGCTTCCACTAGTCCATAATTCCTCATAGATGGAGTGTGAGGAATTCTTCACAGAGGAATGCCAATTAATTAACATGGAGCAAATGGGGAAACTATAATTTACAACCTCAATGTGGTCATGGATTCAAGACCAGATCACCAGGGATGCTGAGACTATCTGGGGAACAGCACATCCATATGTTTCTCAAGATTAACTACACATTATGAGGGATAGATGGCCATTTGTAGATGAGAATTCTGGTAGTTACCACCTCTACTGAGTGATTAGACTTTGCATCACTGAGTGTGGGAAACATGGCATCATGGTCCTTCCTTTGTGATACAGGGAAAAGTCCAAGACATCACCTGCATAAAATTCTTGCCTATAATGTTTGCTTTGAATCTACTAAAGAAGCAGATACACAGGTCTACACGTTTTCAAGCCATCATTCCTCATCAAAAAGGAAAGCTATTGTCCATGAGAGACACTAAAAGGCATCAGTATGGCTATCAGGTGTGCATACATTATGTAAATATATATGCTCATGTGGAAATATGTATGTACACATATGTAATGTGTGCACATATATGTAAAACACATAAGTAGGTATATATAGTGGATTTATGATATTATATTGTAAATAATTGTCCTGCCTACTACTTTAATAAAAAATGCTTATTGGCCAAAGGCAGACAGGAAATATGGGGGCTGCCAGACTAAGGAAACTCTGGGAATAGGAAGAACAGAGAGATGCCACTGAGAAGCCAGAAGATGCAGAGGACAACTATGCTGCTCTGAGAAAGGTACCGAGCTGCGTGGCTGAACAGGATAAGAATCATGGGTTAGATTAAGAGCAAGAGCTAGCAAGTTTTATGCCTGGGCCCCAGGTCAATCAGTGTACAATTAATGTAAGCATCTGTGTGTCTGTGTGGGACTACAGGTCTATGGGTCTGTGGGACTGTGGGTCTGCGGATCTGTGTGTCTGTGGATCCAGATCTTGAGGCTAGGCTGGAAAGTTTGGGCCAGAAATCTAATACAACAAATAGTAGCCCAATGTAGGTGATATACACCCACATAAAGCTGGAGAAAGATTAAAAACAGTCTAGAGCACAAAAATGAAGCCAAAAACAGCTTCCAAGTTGTGTTTCCTCACATGAACCATGGTACTGAGACACCCTGGTGAGGCGTATGAGCTTGGGCTACAAAATGGCGGGCTTTTAGAGTGCAACTTAAGTTGCGAAAAGGTCAGTTCCTGAAGTCTCACAGAAGCCTAGATGTAAGCAACAAGTTGTAAATGTTATATTTAAGGTTTCTGTTTATAAGGACAAAAAGGGAACAGAGTCAAAGATAGCTTCTTAGTGGCAGTATTTTCTTGGATTAGCTTTGCTGGAGGCAAGCAGAGGCTTGGCTTTCTTTCTTTCTTTCTTTCTTTCTTTCTTTCTTTCTTTCTTTCTTTCTTCCTTTCTTCCTTCTTTCTTTCTTTCTTTCTTTCTTTCTTTCTTTCTTTCTTTCTTTCTTTCTTTCTTTCTTTCCTTCCTTCCTTCCTTCCTTTCTTCCTTCTTTCTTTCTTTTATCTTTCTTTCTTTCTTTCTCTCTCTCTCTCTCTCCCTCCCTCCCTCCCTCCCTCCCTTCCTTCCTTCCTTCCTTCCTTTCTTTTTTTTTTTTTAAAAGAAGCTTCCTGATTCAGCCTTAGAGGCAACACACTTGTGAGTCTTTTAAGAGGCCCTGCTGCCAAATGCTTAAATGGAGTTAATGAGCAGCAGATGGCAGTGCTTTACTTGGTGATTACATGGACCCTAAAATTCCCCAGAATACCTGGGCTAAAAAGCTAAATTCTATGAAGCTAGACTAGGAGCTGGGTGGAGCCAGCTAGTCATCCTACCAACCTTTAATCCTTAGTCGTTCCTTGGCAGATTAAAGGTGTGGACAGAAACAGAAAGAAATCGAGGAAGCTGGGTGGAGTCAGCCACCCTAGCCAAGCAAAGGTGTGGGTCAGAAACAGAATAAGATAAGAAATAAAAGATATACAGTAAAGACAGATTAAAAAAAAAAAAACTCTAGCTGGTTTAGAGTGTGTTAAAAAAAATATGTTGGCTTGAGAGAGAAAAGAAAAAGAAAAAAGGTAGAAAAAGTCCTTAAAAAAGAAATAGAGTAAAAGTAAATAAGCCACATAAAGATGGAAATTACAAAAGTGTCTGGATACTGTGTGCTACTGTCTTGTCTTTAACTTTCTTGACTACAAATGAGGTAGATAAAACCATTAAAAGCCATTTGATTATAAATGCTGTTGGATTAACTCAACATATATATTTTGTAAATGAGTTGACTTCAAAATTGAAAAGTAGATATGCTACTTTGGAGAAGAGGTTTTCATTTTATTTCCACAGAAAACAAGAAGCTGTGGATTTATTTCTGGATAAAGAAAATAAAGTTTGATAGAGGAAGACCCCCTGAAAAGTCTCCAATGAAAGCATATGTCTCAGATGATCCGGCATTTCAGAGCACCTCTGTTGAAGTTTCCTCTGAGCTCTGCATCCAAAACTACTTCAAGGAGACTGGCTGGGATGACCCAACCTTAGAGACTACTCCACTAAAGACTTGTCCATAATCCTAAATTTTTCTTTAGATCCCTATGGCATTGACAATGCCCCCATTCAGCAAGATATAGCCTAGAGAATGATGCCCACATTCTTAAAAAATGGATTATGGATGTTTTGTCTTTGTTTACAGTGATGGTTACAAGTTGTTTTAGATAATAGTGAAAAATTATAAAAGGAAATTAGATTGTGTTTCTTGTTTTAAAAAGAGAAAAGGGGATATATATATATAGTGGGTTTATGATGTTACATTGTAAATAATTGTCCTGCCTACTAGTTTAATAAAAAAACACTGATTGGCAAAAGGCAGACAGGAAATGTGGGCAGAGCTACCAGACTAAGAAAACTCTGTGAACAGGAAGAACAGAGCAGAAATGCTAGAGTTGCCAGACAAGCCAGAAGATGCAGATGACAACTATGCTGCTCTGAGAAAGGTACCGAGCCGCATGGCTGAACAGGGTAAGAGTCATGGGTTAGTTTAATGGTAAAGAGCTAGCAAGTTATATGCCTGAGCCCTAGTTCAATCAGTGTACAATTAATATAAGCATCTGTGTGTCTCTGTGGGCTGTGGGACTTCAAGTCTGTGGGTCTGTGTATCTAAACCTTGAGGCTAGGCCAGAAAGTCCGAGCCACAAGGCTAAGCCCAAAAATCTGGGTCACCAGGCTAGATGGGAACATCCGGGCCAAAAAATCTCATACAACAGGTATGCATATATATGTGTGTATGTACACATGTTTGTGCAGTGTAAACATGCATGCATATGTATATACGCATATATATACACAC
Organism: Phyllotis vaccarum; assembly: GCA_033318265.1. Classification (NCBI taxonomy): domain Eukaryota; kingdom Metazoa; phylum Chordata; class Mammalia; order Rodentia; family Cricetidae; genus Phyllotis; species Phyllotis vaccarum. Next base: position 103,856,934 of record JARWLC010000008.1, on the reverse strand, counting down.
ATATATATGCTAGATGTAATCTTTCAAATTTTTAATTTTTTTAAATATTTTGAGTTGTTCTTTGAGAAGTTCATGAATCCATATCATATATTTCAAACATATTCATCCCCACTAACCTCCCAACTCCACTAAGATCCCCTCTCATCGTCAATGTCAAGATCACCTCTCACATCCACCTCCCAACCTTATTTCTTCCCTTTTTATTATAATTTATTATAACTCATCATCTAATTAAGTTAGTGCTACTGATACATACTAGGGAGTGTGGCCATCCACTAGAGTATTGTCAACCTACTAGGGACCACACTTTTAAAAATACTCAACAAAAATAAAATAAACAAAAACCCTCTGCTTCCCCTAGCAGACATCAAATATAAAAATTATCTGAAATCCTAAACTTGTGAATTTTATTTGTAGTTATACAGAAGAATGATCTTTTTTAGAAGATGCAGGCTTGCATACTTTCAAATGTTTTGTTCTGTGCATACACACAAGCATGCAAAGAGAACGCAGAGAACATTAATAGTTGGCAGTCAAATGAAGGGAATGTGGAAGTCTATTGTGCTCTCCTTCAGTTTTTGTATAGGCTCAAGCATTTTCAGTGGAAAACATGAGGAAAGTGAGGGAAGAGGTAAGACATGAATCTGTGGACTGTGATGAGTGAGACTATGCTAGTTCCGGAGTGAGATGGTGAACTCGGGAGTAGACAGGAAACATGTAAAAGTGACTGTTTTCAGATTCACACTCACACTTGGTGGGTCTGCTAGCTCTGCCAGGTGGGCTATGAACGAACTGCAGTCTCGACCTTGCCCTCGGTCATTCTACCCCCAGAAGAGACCACCTTTCAGACTTGGAGAGGGCTCTTGGTGTGCACCCCTGTGTGTACAATAACTGCCCATTTTGTAAGTCTTAACTTTTCAGCTTTGAACGTTACTGGATTCTGCTTTTACCTGAGGAAGAGGAGGTTGAGTTTTCTCTAACTCACACACAGCCTTTAGTCCCCCCAACCTCTTCATGTTATTCTAGCATCATTTCCTTTAGAATTATCTTCAGAGTTTTCATTCTTTCATTCAGACCACATAGATGGTAAAATCCCCTTCCCAGGGCTTTGTTTTGGTTTTTTTGTCTTGCACATAGTCTCAGAAGAAAACTATTTAAGAAGATGAAATGTCCGATACACCTGAAAAGGGAATGAGAATACTTAGATAATTAACAGGGAGTTTGGGGTAGAGTCAGTGACTCATACATAGAATCCAAACTTATGGAGGAAAAAAAAACAAAAAAACAATTAAATCTAAGATAAATGGTTTTAAAAATAGTGAAAATTAAAAAAAAAAAAAAAAAAAAAAAAAAAGGAATCCTATTTCTCCACTCCAGTGTGTGGGAGATACAGGATCTGGAACATTTCGGGATGTTTAACAGAGTCAGGGAGTCTGGGCTACAAGAAGTGGATTGGGCATTTTCCAGCCCATCCCCATCCTGCTGAGCACCCTTCCTTTGGTTTCTGGGCTGACTCAGCCTGTACTTTACAGGGCCTGGGAGAATTCCTTAGCCAGATTCCCCAGCTGCTGCCTGCTGAGCCCTCTGGTAATCTATGTTGTAAATGGTCTCGCTCCTTCCCTCCCCACATGCATTCCTTAGGGTCTAGATTGCTCCTTCTTTTTTTTATTCCCTGTTGCCTCTGTTCCTTGGCTGCCATCTCCTTGTCCAGCCTCTTTATGTTTACTGCTTTACTTATTTATACTATAAAATGCAGTTCTTAGCTCCATGGGTCTTCGGGAGGGAGACAAGGTAAATGTGAGCACATCTCTCACTTACTTTTTCAATTTTCAATTTATCTCCTCCCTTCTTGGCCTCACTGTTAGCAGAAGCCTTGTCATTTGAAGATGGCTGGGGCTGGGGAACTGTTGTGAACTTGTGTCTTGATGTACTTGGTCCAGGCTTTCTTGAACTGCATAGTACAGCTGAGCCTGTTTCACAGGTGAAGGTGTCTCATGCCTCCTTTCCTGTGGTTGTACTTTTTCAGTGCCCAGAAGGCAGCTGAAGTCTTTGACCTGACACTTATGTCATGGTTTCTCTGTCCTTTAATAGATTCAACATTTATGGGCTGCATTTCTGTTTGGAAATTAATTGGGACCATCGAATAAGGGAAGACAAAAAAAAAAAAAAATGAACAGAGAGTGATGTAGCCATGGGCCTCTCAACTCCAGCCCCTAGCCACAGCAGCTGCAAAGATCTTTTGCTTTTGAAGTGGCTTTCTGCTCTCTGAAATATTTAATGAAGGCAAGCTGCAGACCAGGCAAGGGAAGGTCTCTGAACCTGGTGGCCTCCTCTCTAAAGCAAGCTGTCCGGTGATTTGTAACAAAGAGCCCAGAAATGCTGGGAGGGCTGGTGATGGCTTTGGGAGCACCACAGAGGCGTGTCTGCTCCTCTGGTCAGCCACCTGCTGCTCTGACACCCCCCCCCCTTCCCCTGCCCACAGGCAGCTGCATTGTCCCTATTGAAACTGTCTGTGATCTCCAGAATGAAACCTTCCTTCCTGTGGGCTGCCGTGGTTCCTCTCCCTGCTTTGGACTTGAATATCTTTGTTCCAACAGCTCTCTCAGAGCAGAACACACATCTTCCCTGGGAAGCGATCTTTTCATTTACAATTTCACCTAATACCATTATTTTTTTTTTTTTCTTACAAAGTTTGATTTCCAGAGATTCAGGGTCTCCTTCTCTGGTACTCCTGCCCAATATCTCCTTCCCTTTGTTTCCTAACTGCTGCATCTCCAAGCGGAAGTGATTGATGTACTTCACATTTGCCTGAGGATCAAGTCCCTCCCCAGCCTAACCTGTTGTGAAGAATGTTCTTTCTCAAACAGAAACAGAGATAGGCCATTCCCTAGCCTCCGCCCTTTACTGGCTCTTCCTTAGCAAAGAGAAAAAAGGACAGTTCAACCGAGTTTATTGAAGACACCTCCAAAACACTGGCTCTCTGCCTGCCTTTCTGGCTTTGTAGCTGTAACTTTCCAATAGGACTTCATATTTGAATATATCAGGCTCTGTTTTTACCTACTTACCTCACCCTCTGTTCACTGGACTGCTATATACCAGGGGTCTGTTGTATCAATATTTTAGATCAGTAATGTCAGATAGCTGTACTGTACAAACAAACCCCTTACTAGTAGTGAGTATGGACAGATGGCTCAGCAGTTAAGAGTACTTCCTGTTGTCCCCAGTACCCACATAGCATCCAACAGTCATCTGTAACTTCAGTTCCAGAGGCTCTGATGTCCTCTTCTGGCCTCTGTATTAAGATATGCTGTGTCCTTTCATCCTGTCTTTGAAGTGGAGCATCTGTGTTCTCCAGGTAGCAATTCTGAGCACAATGGTTTCAAGTTCTGTGATAGCTGTATTAGATGGTGTGGCCCCACATGATGAAGATTCACACTGAGCCACCCTTGCTGAATCCCTTCCTTGCGTAGTTTCCATCTAGGTAGGAGGAGACACGAGGAACAGGATAGTTGATGGTAGCACACATTCTACAGCTCTCTGCACATTTCTGGGTCTGAGCCCTTTGGTGACTATTTCTCACTAGGGTAGTGGTTGATCTGTGGGATGAAAGCTTGAATCACACTGATGCCCTTTACTACTTGTACCAGGGGCTGTACCAGTGATATCCATTTGTGAATCATCAAGACCTATGACCAGGCTACCTTACAATGGTACACATAGCTTCACCAAGGTGATTACAGACATAGACTTGAGGGCAGATTATCCTTAGTTATCCAGGAAGTTCCAAGTCACAAGTACTTAAAATCAGATCAAATTTCCTGGATTCAGAAATCTGGAGAGATGGCAGCAGAAGGTCACAGCCCATATTGCTGGCTGTAAAGATGGAGATGGGGCTGAGAGCCAGGGAATCAGAAGGCCTCGTGAAACTTTGAAACGCGAGGAAACAGATTGTTCCATGTTGTATCCGGAAAGATCATTGCCCTACTGACACCTTGTTCTTAGCCCAGAGAAACCTCTGTTGGGTTTCTGTTTTACAGAACGATAAAATAATAAATATGGGAATCTTTGACTTACAAGATCTGTGGTGATTTGTTATGGCAGCAGTTGAAAACTAATACACTAGCTTTGGGGCTAAGTGATGAATAATTCACCTTTCCAAGATTCAGAAATAAGTTATACCTAACTCAGGGGATTTTCAGAGGATGAAAATGAGGCAACAGCTGTAAAGTTCTTAGTCCAGTGCCCAGCTCATCATAAAAGCTCACTGGCTGTCAGGTGGAACTACATGGGTTGTTATGACATCCCACAGTGGCCTGTCTGGATCAGGGCTCCACAAGTACTTGTTGCACACATTTAGAATGGGCTGGCCTCCTATGGTGACCTTCTCTGACACGACTGTCAGCCTCGTAGAGCTCATCGGCTCCATTATTTTCCTGAGTGTGGATTTGGGTGGAATACAGTCAAGCATGTTTTACTTGAGTGGTTATGCATTTTAATATGCATTGGGGAAATATGGCTGGCACATCAAATCCATAATTCACAAATGACAGATAACGAAGAGAATCCATTTTTAAAATGTGTTATGTAAACCCCAGCTCCCATAGTGAGGCACTGAAGGCCCAGTCTGTGCAGCTGTCTCCTTCTAGAGATGAGGCAGCTACTACTGAGGTTGAGGGATAGACTATGTGTGACCACGAAGGGACTACATCCTTCTGTGCCTCAGCTTACTGGGTGATGTACTGAGCAGAATGAAATATCAGGAATGAGAAGCATTTGAAGCGAATTTGACTTGTGGTTTACAATCAAAGAACATCCTTTTCCAGTCTGATCTCAGCTTTCCTCATTAGGTCTCCACGTGAGGACTAGAAAGCATGTACACAGGGCCTTCCTGTTTGTTTGGACTCTTTTTGGCTGCTAACCTTAGCATTTGACTGCAAACAGCCAGAGGAGGAGTGTACTGGCTAATGGTGGACAGAAGAGCACTGACCAATCACGTCTCAGGGAGAGAGGAGACCTTGGGGGCTATTAGGCACTACTGGCACCACCAGTTGGGCACTCCCATACCTCTCTGCTCCTCTCTCATTTTTATCTTCTTTGTAAATAGCTTTCTACTGTTCTTGGACTTTATCTCAGGAACATAAGATAGAATCTGACTTTGTTTCCCAGTTCTAATGTGGACAAATCTAGAAAAGGACATCTATTGATTAGATATGGCTTGAATATCAGTATCTGGACAAGATTTAGTAGAGATAGATGAAGCTAAGGCCAAGGCCAAAGATGACACTGGCTGCCTTAGCTCACCTTCTAGGATGCTATTTTGCAAAGATGATGCTCATGACAAGACCTGTTTAGAAGCCCACTTCACACTCTGAACAAGCTTGCTGGTCACAACTTATAGCTGCTTTGTACTTCTCAGACTTAACTCCATTACATGTGTGTTTACTTACTTTGTGTGCATACTGTGTATGTGGTGTGTGGTGTGTGTGAGATATGTGTGTGTGTGGATGTCTGTGTGTGTGTGTGTGTGTGTATGTGTGTGTGGTGTGTGTGATATGTGTGGTGGTGTGTGTGTATGTGTTTGTGTGTGTGTGTGTGTGTGTGGTGTGGTATGTGTGGTGTGTGGTATGTGTGTGTATGTATGTGTGTGTAGTGTGTGTGTGTGGTATGTGGTGTGGTGTGTGTGTATGTGTGTGTATGGTATGTGGTATGGTGTGTGTGTGTATGTGTGTGTGGTGTGTGATATGGTGTGTGTGTGTATGTGTGTGTGTGGTGTGTGGTATGTGGTGTGGTGTGTGCGTATGTGTGTGTGTATGTGTGTGTGGTGTGTGTGTGGTGTGTGGTGTGGTGTGTGTATGTGTGTGTGTGGAGTGTGTGTGTTGTATATGTGTGTGTGGTGTGTGTGTGTGTGTGGAGTGTGTGTGTTGTATATGTGTGTGTGGTGTGTGTGTGTGTGTGTGTGTGTGTGTGGAGTGTGTGTGTTGTATATGTGTGTGTGGTGTGTGTGTGTGTGTGTAGGGGGGCATATATGTGCTACAGCCTGTGGAAGGAGGTCAGAAGACAACTTCTCAGGTTGGTTCTCTTTCTATTATGTGGGTCCCTGGGACTGAACTCAAATTGTTAGGCTCGGCATTCAGTGCTATTTAATAGAGCTGTTTGCCTGCCAGTTTTGTTTGTTTTTGTTTATTATTTTTGTTTTTGTCTTGCGAATACTCCTAACTTCTCTAAGCCCCAGGTTCCCGACTGTAAACGTGGTGTTTGTGACACTTATTTTTCAAGATCCTAGGTGGATTTCTGGGTGTTACAAGGAAAATACCTAGAGCACAAGAAAGGATCAAGAAAACTTTGCTCCCTTTACTCCCAAGTGGCCTTTTTTTTTCTCATCCTGGATTTTTGCTTAAGAAGTAGATTTCATAGCTCAGTGATTGAAATCTTTTTCTTATTATTTCTTCCTGTTGATTGGAAAGATACAAAACCAGTTCCTTGGTATAATTACTTCTAAGACTGGTTTTAAGGCACACTGGGTTAATGATAATTGGAGAACACCTAGGACATGGAAAAAAATATGTAGGTCAGGCTAATAGTGACTGCTGGAGTTCCTGAAATAAACATGATGGAAATGGGCTGGGGAAAGCACATTATGCGGATGTTAGAATGAGTGGGAGGACATGGAGGAGGGGCATTCATTTCTTCTGGGGAAACTGCCTGGAAAACGGCAGGAGATAATGGTCTCCAGAGCTGCCGGGCTCAGCAAGGCCCAGGAGGACCACTTACTTCACAAGAGTCTGAGTTAGGTCTCTTCCCTTGCAGAGTGTCTGTGTCTCAGCATCTGACATTTAAGGAAGCTCCTCAGCATGGTTCATCTGGGTGATATGAAGACAGTATTTCTGTGCTGGAGAAAAGTCACATCTCCAGGAGCCTGGAGATTTCTGGGACACTCTACCTGATAGGTGAAGAATCCAAACCTGTCCCCGAATAATTCCTAAGTGTCCTATGGAACAGACAGTGGGTTTGGAGTACAAAATTACAGAGAAGTCATGGAGGGGGCAGGAAGGGTACCATAGTGCTCACCATTCCTGCGTCTCTCCACCCACCAGCCACCCAGTTACCCTTCTTTTCATTGTCTATCTTGCTGCACACAGAATTCAGCTCTAATATGGGGGAAGGGACAGAGGAGCTAACCAGCCAAAGCTGGAGAAAGGGACGTGAATCTGACAAGGCCTTTTCTGTATCAGTAAGGGCATCACCATATATTTTATACAACGTGTGGTGTGGAAGGGAAGCTCTTGCCCTGCACGTGCAGAAAAACAAGGAAAAATATTTAAAATACATCTCACATACTCTGAAACTCTGTCCATCAACATGATTATTCCTGCTACCTTCTCTTCTCTTTCCTTAAGCTTTATTCTGCAAATCGCCTCCTGATTCCTCTGGGAAGATTTGCTAGTTTCTGTTTGAATTGGGGTATACAAAACGATTATTTTTTCCTAACACGCTGCTTCCCTGTTACTGACTTGCTTTTTAAAGAATACTGCATTTTGACCTGCTATAAAGATCAAAGCCTATAGCCGGTCTGGCTCTCACTTGCCCTTCGAATTCTGTGAGCGGTAGCTTGAATTAGTGGGAAGGATGCTTGCCAGGAATTTCGAACCCGAGCTTCCAGCCCTTGTTCTGTGCTCTTGGTGAGTCATTTCCTGTCTCTCACTGGATTGCATCATTTCTGTCTCCCTCCAAGGTCAGTCAGTTTTTATCACTCGGGTATCTTCGCTTCTGAGTGAATGCCTTTGGAGCAACATTTTCGACCTCTTCCCCTCAGGAGACAGGGTTTGAATGAGCCACTTTAAGCTACTTTAAAAAAAATCAAATCCTGCCCCCCCCCCAATAAAATGTTAGCCATATTCATGGCTCTTAGTGGATACCAAATGCACCTGACAGAAGAAGCCATGTGACCCTTTAAAACACATGTATGTGTGTACAGTTATAGAATTACTGAGAAATTCTGACTTGATGCTGACTTTAGGGAGCATCCATTTCACCATGGAGGTGAGGCTGCTAACACTGGCAACATCCAAAGGGCAGCATTACATGGTCATAGAGACCATGGAGAATGGAGTCAGGATGTTTCTGTATTTTGAGGTGGTTTCAGGAAGTGGAATCTGAACGCACAAGTAGGAAAAGAACAGCTCCAAGGAAATAATGAGGTAGAACTCTATCCAGACAATTTGAAGGTCTGCAATGAGCGTCCATCTTTAGCTCAGGTACAGGCAGCACTTGGAGTTTAACTGAAGAGTCGAGAGCTGCACTCTTTAATCAACAGTGGTGACATTCTTGCATGATAGGCTAGTGCAATAATTGCCCTAATGCAGGATTAACCTATCTGATTGGATTTAAGGCCCACTCCATGAGATAGAACCCAAGCCTGACTATGGTTGGATGGCCAAGAAGCTGAAACTAGAGAGGCCAGGGACCTAGGGGAAATCCAAATATCACGAAGGAATGTAGCAATAAAATGACTCCCAAGGCTTCAGAGAGAAAAGAAAGAGGTTAGAAAAAGTTTTTAAAGCGAAAAATAGAATAATAAAAATATAATAAGCCACGTAAAGATGGAAAATAGACACAAAATCTGGATTTTGGTTGTTATTGTGTTTTCTTTTAATTTTTTAACTGTTAATGAGCTAACTGCAAAAAGACAATGGATTGCAAAGGCTACTAAGTTAAACAAGAATGTATATTTTAAAGGTATTTTGATTTCAAAATTTGTGTCTAAGGATTTATTGCTTCAGAAGAGTTCTGCTCTTGTTTCCACAGGAGATGAGAACCTGTGGATTGCTTCCAGGCAAATATGGTTTCATCAACCAAGACACCCTGAAAAAACCTGATGCGAAGAGATGGCTGTATCACCTTCAGAGCTGCAGACTAATCCAGTCTCAACAACTGTGAGATTTTCAACGCCCCTTAATCAGCAGGAAGTAGTAATGGATACCTACGCCCAAATTCCCCAAATATTGTTTCTAAATGTTTGTTTTCATTATAAATGGTTAATGGTCATAGTCAATCTCTTTCTAAGAAGAAAAGGGGGATATGGTATGTGAATGCCTTTTTAAAAAATTAGATTATTGAATTTACAGGTAATCAGCTGTTAATCTCAAAATGCTTTACATTGGTATAGATTTTGGTTTATTGATACAAATTTAAGGTCAATTTTGTTATACTGTATGTGTTTTTCTATTCTTGTTTAAGGTATGATGTTCATGTAACTGTTTTAAAATTGTACTGTATAATTAAGAAATAAAGGTTAATAGTCACTTTTGATAATCAAACTTATAGTTAGGTTAGTTAAGATTTTTAGGTATACAAAGATATATTTCAATTAGATAGGTAATCTTCAAATACTTCTAAGACCTACAGAATATGGCATTTAAAATGTTTTAAGAGCTTAGACTTTTCTGGACAGTGAGACAGATCTGCTCCTGGCAGCACTAATTTACTTCAACAGGAAAATGGGCATCGAAGAAACTCCATATGGAGTCTACTCTCTTTGTGGCAATGGTTAGCCACTGGATAAGGACCTGTTCTTATATTGACTGCTTGACAGTATGCTGTTTAAACTGGACATGCAGGTTCCATAAGAAGATGACCTCTGAACTTTGGCAGAACAAGCCAAGATCATCATTCAGGTTCCTGCTTTACAGAGAAAACTGTCAGACATTCTTCAGGACTCAAGGAGAAGCAACGGATGAACTGTGCCAGAATGGGCAGAGCAGATTTCCTGCTTCACTGAAATGAAAGGAGACTCCAGGCCTATAGGCTGAAGATGGATGCCCCAACTTTATAAAAGAACTTTGGGTGACTGTCCAGGCAGATAGGTGTCATCTCTGTTCTTTCTAGCTTTTAGAAGTCGCTTGCACTTCTGGTTTACTTGGGTAAATATGTCCTTCTGTGGTCTTTGATGTAGTTGAAGATTAGATAGTTAGAGGTATAGTTTTTCTTAGTCATTTGAAAGATATATTAGATATAAAACTTTAGATTCATAAAGATAAGGTAGATGATAGAATATTTTCTTTAATTTTGCTAAATACAAATAGACTAGATATTGTAACTGTAATTCTTACTTGATAGCTATTTTGTTTGTTATATGTAATTTTGCTATGTTAAAACTGAAACCTTCCTTTTTGATTAGAGAGAAAGGGGGAAGTGATGTGGGAATGCCCTTCTTTATGCTGTGAATCTCAATCTTTGAATAAAGGAGCTGTTTTGGGCCATGGCGGGTACCGTAGAATAGGTAGGAGGAGAAATCAGAGCTTAGGTGGGAGAAGCAGGGTGGAGTCAGGCAGACCGAGATGAAGCCGCTGAAGGAACAACATGTAAGGAGACACAGGTGAGCCACGAACCACGTGGCCAACAGATTAATAGAAATGGGTTGATTTAAGATATAAGAGCTAGCTAGCAATGTGCCTGAGCCATAGGCCAAACAGCATGAAGTTAATAGAAGCGTCTGAGTTGTTTCTGGGGGCCTGGGCGGCGGTGGGTTCCTAAGTAGTCTCAGGCGGGCAAGTCTGTGGGTCCCGGACCTCTGGCGCCCGGGACCCGAAACCCACTACTACAATCTGCTATATTCCTAGATCAGTGTCTTGCTCAAGCATCAATGCAGATGATTCCTCCTGCCGTATGGAAACCAATACAGAAACTTACAACTGGACTCTGTGCAGAGAGAGTGAGAAACCTTAGAGCATTCATTCCTCAATGCAATGACTCCATCAAGTCCCTTCCCTCAGAGCCATAGGGATTTGTGTGGCACAGAAGGAGGAAGGATTGGAAGGATCAGTGGGGGTGGACAATACTAAGGAATCAAGAGCTTCTAGACATATGAACTCATGGAAACCGTAGCAGCATGCACAAGGCCTGGAAAGGTAGGTCTAAGCCAGATACGGGGCTTAGCACTGAGAGAGGTAGTGGGCATGTGCAAAGGAAATATTAGTTTTCTCCAATAAAGTATCACTTGGTATATAAACCACATTTAAGGGCAGGGGCCCCATGCCTAGCAGATGGCCAACACAAAATGAATTTAATGGAATTTTTGGAAGCTTTCTGTTTCACAATACTTCATCTGGGATTTTTTCTACTTTAAAGATCTTTTTTATTATATATTATGGTTTCTTATTTTGTAGTTTTTGGATTTTTTTTTTTGAGTGTGTGAATATGCATGTCTCTGAATATGTGTTTCTTAGGCTTTTTCTTTGACTCATTTTTCTGTTTTGTCTTATTCTGTTTGGTTTGTTGTGTTTTTTGTTTTTTAGATGCCTGTTCTGTTTGTTTTCTAATCAGAGAGGAGAGAGAGGGGGGGGAGAGTATGGACTGGGTGGGTGGGGGGTATGGGAGGAGTTAGGGAAGAAGAAACTGGTTAGAATCTATTGTATGAAGCAGATCTATTTTTAACCAGGAAAGAAGAGCTGAACTCTTAAGAGCCTTGGATAGTAAGTGGAAGGATGTCAGCTTCACATGAAAACAAAAGGGTTGGAAGGCGTCTCAGGAAAGGGAATGAGGCAACGTCTTGTGTTTTATTTTTTATTTTTGCTTTTGTTTGTTAAAGCAGTGCTAAGCTAATGACCAGGGTGCATGTGGTACACTTGGATGGTGATCCCAGGTAACAGATGTGGTATGTAGAAATTATTCAAGGAAAGGAGAAGGGAGACAGAATGCGTTTTAGATTTGGTAACTATCAGATCTCAGCCTTGCTGAAGGTCTTTTAATGAATAGTCCAAAACACAGCCCAGAATTGTCACACTGAACAGTGGCACCAGGGACTCTACTCTTTGGTGTGTTGGAATGTAAACTTCTTCATGGGCAATAATTCCTAATTCTAGGGCTGAATCTACCCTTGGAGTTATCTGTAACTTTTGAGAAAGCCCAAATATGGAAAAGCAGCATTGTATCTTAAGGTGGGATATTGAACATGGGCATGGGATTGTCCATCACCTCTGCTCCGAAGTCAGCTGCACTATTAGGATGTGAGCCATCTATTATGTGCGTGGCCAGATTTAACTTTTAGAATGTAGCTTTGGTTTTAATGAGTGTACATTGGAAGGGACAAGGTCAGTGGTAGGCAAACCCTACTTATGGGCAAGAATTTTCCAGTAGTTTTTTTCCTCTCTTCAAAGCTGTGAAATTTGAATACTGTTTTGAGTCGGGACCAAAAGAAAAATGCAGGATAGTAGTGGCTGTAGTCTCTCCAAAAGAAAGGCTAGTTTGCAAGGGGAAAGTTAGTTTAATCTGTGCTAAACAGTATTGTTCTCAGTCATTATAACTTCTGGCTTTATTTTTGGAAGTGGAACAGAAAGGCTAGTGAGGTTAAATGTCAAGGGGGTCATTACAGTTTTAACCGTTCTCTTTCCAGAACCCATGGGAGGCAGGCCAATACTTATGGAGTTACAATTCTTGGCTTTAGAGCTCAAAGTTCCCTTATTTTGGTGGCATCATCAGACACTCACCTTGTTGGGGGAAATTAAAGATGAAATCAGAACTTTCAAATATCCTGTGGGATATATTGATGCAAACGTGGCACATCCACATCAGATGCCTTTTCTCCAGGGAAGGGAATATTATTGTATTTCTCTTTCTTGAGGAGGAATAACATTTAGAGCTGGTGGAGGTTTGTCCTGTGCATTTCCAGTGTCTTCCATGGAATTGAGATAACCCTGCTCTTTCTTTTACTTCTCTACCTGCTGCTGGGAGGAAATGGATCTTCCCTACTTTCAAAAGAAGCTTTCCTTAGTCTCCAAGGGGAAGAAATTCCCTGCCGTTCTTGGCTGTAAAGAAATGACAGAAAAATCAGAAAAGGGCAAGGTCAGAGCAGCAGTTACTGCTGTGTTCCATGGAAGTTCTTTGGCCATAGCTCTGGGACTTTGTATATTTACTGTCGTGTGGGCATAGTGTCTGTAATTACAGTGTTCTCTGAGCCATTTCTTCTGTCTGCGTAAATAACACTGTGTAAATAACATTTCAGGCTTTGCTCTCTTTCTCCATGAGCACGATTTGCACACGTGGATAATGTGGAGCAGACAGTCACTGATGTCACAGGACCACGCCTATCCCCTTTCTTTTGGCCTTTCCTTTATGTGGTGGTAATTTTTAGAGTCAGTTCAGTTTTAGACTTTTTTTTTCTCTGTGGGCAAAGAATTTAATCTTTTTAGATCACAATCCCCATGTATTCATTTGTGTTGATGTACTAAAGCACCCAAAACTTCCTTTCAATTATATAAATATATTTGTGTGTATGAATGTATGTGCATATACATGTATATTGTGTGTGTGTATGTATATAGAATATGCATAGTATGTGTATGTCCTTTCATGCCATGTGCTTATGGGGAGAGAGAGAGAGAGAGAGAGAGAGAGAGAGAGAGAGAGAGAGAGAGGGAGAGGGAGAGGGAGAGGGAGAGGGAGAGGGAGAGGGAGAGGGAGAGGGAGAGGGAGAGGGAGAGGGAGAGGGAGAGGGAGAGGGAGAGGGAGAGGGAGAGGGAGAGGGAGAGGGAGAGGGAGAGGGAGAGGGAGAGGGAGAGGGAGAGGGAGAGGGAGAGGGAGAGGGAGAGGGAGAGGGAGAGACCAAAAGAGGATGTCTAGTGTCTAGTGCCTGGCTCTGTCATATTCCACCTTACTCTTCTGAGACAATCTCTCACTGACCCCAGAACTTAGGCTGGTGGCCAGCAAGCTCCAGTGACCCTTCAGTCTTTAGTTCCCCTACTGGAGTTTCATGCACACATGGCCCTGCCAAATATTTCACAAGTCCTAAAGGGCAGATGTGGTCCTAACATTTATACAATAAATACTCTTACCCACGGAGCCACCTCCTCAGCCATCAGTGAAACTTTTACATTACCCTGGCATTGTATGTAGTAGGTGTTTAAAAACTATTTTCTAAGTGAACACATGATTTTGCATCGGCAGAGGTGATGCCAAACTATTAATGGTAATTAGAACAAGCAGAGCATGATGGAAAGTAAAAATACAGGAAGGAACGAAGATACTTGAAATGATAGAACACTGAACATAACACAAGGACCTTCTAGGTGATTACCTTTAAGGACTGGGGTTATGGATTTGCTCTTCTATAAAATGAATATACTTGATAATGAAGGAAGAAACCATTTCAGAACTAACCTCCACAAAGTAAGAGCATCACTGTGCATGTCAGGCCACAAGACAGGGCTCATGCTTAGGTGACTGTGTACAGTCTTGTGCAGTCTGTATTTGCTAGTTCAGATCTCTGGGATGCTAAGGGCACCTGCTTCCTTCCATGCAATTCTCGGATGCTGAGACAACCACTAGGTAAGTGCTATGAGAGGAATTCTTTTTCTCTTGTACAGAGGTAAGTAGAGTGCGGGAGGGCAAGGTCTGCCAACATTTCTTTCTTTGGAAGAGTTCCTGGCCAGGCTCTCAGGGGCATCACCCTCTTTGCAGAAATATCCTCCTGGTAGCAACTGGTGGCCTCTTGGGGATGGACTCTCTGTGTGACTCTTAGTCAGCAGTGCAGAAGAACAGCCATGTGTAATCAACACCTCAGCCCTGAGTTGGGCCTGGCTGGGAGGGAGGGGAGTGATGTGTGGCATGTAGTCCCCTGTTTTCTTACAGCAATTGCATGAAGACTACAAATATTTGAGCTGATTGTACTCGCTTGCACGCAGCAATGAATCATCTTGTGATGAGAGGCCTGAAATATGCTGGGATGAAATTAATGTCAATTGAAAAAGAAAATGGATTCTAGCTCCCTCCACAATGAACCTCAGAAGATGGGCTCAGAGTGCTGGGAGTTGGCTGTGGCTATTCTTAGAGGTAAAAAAGCCCCTGCCACTGGTATTGCTTTTTCTATTTTTATTTCCTTAAAAAGCTTCTTTTCAGATCCTCCTCTGGGGGTACCTTTTAATCAGGGACTTTGTCTGGTTCAGGCTCCATTTTGACTTCTTGGATCTCTGGGGATAAAAAAAAAAAATGTCTAAGAAAAAGAAAACTCATACAGACCTTTAGAATCTAAAGGAAAAGAAAAATCGGGACCTTTATCCTAAAAAGTTCACGTTTCTCCAGAACACTAGATGAATTGTGCCTGGATGCTGAGGTCCTGGGACGTTTGTGAGTGGGTGAAGGGAAGATTCGGAAACATTAAACATTAATTCATGCTCCGGCTGCAGTTCTTCACTCGCCTTCCAGGCATCCATGTCTGTTGTGGATTTTTATTTTCATGAACACGAGGCCTAGAGGAAACAACAGAAAAATAATAGTGCATGGGGTAGACTTAGAGACTTGACGTGTAGCCCAGTGAAGTTTACTAGTGTGGCATTAGAAAAGGTTTCCGTGGGCTGCAGTGAACACAGTGTGAACTGATAGTGGGTGTCTGAGAAAATCCTGGGGCTCTGGATCCTTTGGAACAGAGGAACCTCAGTTATCAATGACACAACTGGGAAGAGGGAATCTCAGCTGAAGAATTTCTTCCATCAGATTGGACTGTCATGCATATTTTGGCCTCTAGTTGATGTGGGAGAGCACAGCTTACTTTGGGTGGTCCACTCCTTGGCAGGGGGGCCTAGACTGTTCTGAAAAGCTAGCTAGGCAAGCTTGAGGTAGCATGCCACTAAGCAGCTTTTCTCTGTGGTCCCTACCTCTGCTCCTACTTGAGTTACTGCTTTGACTTTCCTTAGTAGTGGACCTATAAGATGAAATGAACTTCCCCAACATGCCTTTGGTCATGATCTTTGTTTATCATAGCAATAAAAAGCAAGTGAAAACACTCTGATATCAGCTTGCTTTGTTTTTTAGTCTTGAAGTCTGGACTCTGTGTCTTGCATCCTTCCATGGCTGATGGCAAGTCTGCCCCCAAACCATCAGAGTCTACAGATCTCTGTTGTGGGATATTTGTACACTATATGGAAATGTATTGCTGTGATTGTGTAAGCAAAAGCTGAACAGCCAATAGCTAGGCAGGAGGCATAGGCAGGCCTTCCAGGCACAGAGAGAGGAAGTATAGGATAAGTAAGAAGCAGGGAGATGCCAATGAGACATGAAGGGAGTTGGACATACAGCATAAAGGAAAGGTAAAAAGCCACAGAACAAAATATGTATTAATTTATTAATTTAAATGGGTTAACAAGTTATAAGAACTAGTGGGACAAGCCTAATAATCCATTTGAATAAGGACGTCCAAAGGTACAAGTTTTGGAGACTATAAGCTATGTTTGGCAATTTGATATGTTCTGGAAAAATGAAAACTTGATCTCTAAAAGAAGGGCAGACCTGAGAAAATGTCATATGAACCACATTGTTATGGCGTTTAGGAGATCAGCTGTGAAGTTGGAAGTGTTTGTCCCCTCCGCCTCCCCCTCCAGACAAAGTTCTCTTATCTGTGGTCTTGTAGCTGTTTATAAAATAACTTTCTTATTTAGACAAAAGGGGGAGATGTAGTGGAGAGCACCTACCATCATCTTGACTTAGAGCCATGGCATCTTGGCCAGCATAGGTCTAGAAATCACCTACGGCTTTGGGGCCTCAGTATTCGTGGCATGGCTATAAGGCCAGTTTAAAATCAGGGTGCCCCTACACAAAAATCTCTTCTTCCTATTCTCTCGTGTTCTTAGATAGGAATTCTGACTTACTGTGAAGCCGAGTGGACCAGTCCAGCTTCAGGAACCGAATGACTATGTAATCTTTGTATCAGTGAGTTTCCTCTCTAAACCCCTTAATAAATAATATCCTTCTTTATCAGTTGCCGGCGACTTGCACTGATATAGCTGTCTGCATTTGCATCCAAATTTGATGCCCGAGAAATGCAGATCCCTACTCTTGACCTTTTTGCAACCTATTTCTCCCTTTAGTGATCATGACTGTAGCCTCCCTCATGCACTGTGAGGAGTGCATGTGTCAAAACCTGCCAAATACTTAAGAAACTACCAGGTATATGGAAGGACTGGCTAGCTCGGACCACATCTCCTACAATATCATCTTTTTTTTCTTCCATCTTTCCCTTGATTTATCTCACTGATCCAGTTAGGTTTTCTAGGTAGTAGAGATTAGAAACTTTTGTCTATCTTCAAGGAAGAATAATTTCTCTAGGATATTCTTGGGCATAGGAATGGACTTACATAGCCCTGAAGGGCTGAGCCATCTTTGAAGAAGAGGACCACGCTGACCCCCTGGCTTTGCCTTCTGCTCTCTTCACCTTTTGATTTTCTTATTTTCTCTGCCTCTTCCCTCTGCTTCCATAGAACTTGATTTCTCTAAGTCTCCCCATGTCCTTGGGAGCTGCACAAGACAGATTCCAGAAGCAGGCCCAGACAGGAGGATTCACAGGCAAGTGACTCCTGGAAGTGATTCCAGGAACTGTCAGGAAAGGGCTAGGGGTGGTTGGGGAAGAAAAACAAGAAATCTAAGGATGTTTCATCAACTCTGCTGATGGACAATCTGGGTCTAACTTCTCTTGGTGAATATGTTGCATTAGCATGTAGGAAGAGACTCCAAGAGAGTTTATATGAAGGGCACGAGAGCTGGAGACTTTGTGTATCAAATCCTGATCAGTTTTTAGGGCTGGCTATAGGGATGTTATCTCTTAACTGTTTCCATGCTCTCTATGTGTTGGCCAGAGTTGTGGATATTTGTAGAAAGCCATTTTTGGTGAATCCAAATACATCCGGGATCTGAAAGGAAAGTCAGGCATCCAGAGCATGCACCACAATTTCTTATTGCTAGATGACAACTTGTTCCTTTATTTATATTTATCACCTATTTCCAGATATGAAGTGTGAGTGAAGGGGAGACACTGAAGAAGAATGAAGAACATGAGAAATATGGAGGGAGAGAGAAAGGCAGAAAGAGACAGCTTGTCAGTCTAGAAGATGCCTTTTTTCTCACCTCCCCCATCTGCTCAGCGATGGCCAGAATGGAAGGATCCTTCAATCTTTGAGGGGACCCATCTGAATGGCCTGTATGTTGTTGACTATCCCAGTTTTGTATCTTTTGTATAATTTCCCATAGAGGAAAAAGAAAAAAAAAAAAAAACCGGGTTTACTCTGACAGCTTGAGACTAAGAGAGGTGAAATCAGATGGTCTCGGCCCTGTCCCTCTGTTTCTCAGCATCCTCATCAGCGAGATCTACTGCATATCTTCCTGCTCACAGCTGAGGTGATGAAAAGTCACATGAAGCCAGATGAAGCCCTGGGACAGTTGCCAGCCCAGAGCAGTTGTTTCACCTTAAAACAAACCTCATCTTGGCAGTGTCACTATCGTGAGAGAAGTCACACATGGCTGTGTTGTCTTCCCTTTCATTTGCAGAAAATTGGAAAAGGAAGTAACAGCTTCAATGCCTTGACTTTTTTTTTTTTCTTTTTCCATTCAAGATTGATCTCAGCTAGGAATAACATAGCTAAATCTTTCTAGGAGAGAAGTCAGCAAACCAAATAATGGAAGAGGCTTTGTAAAGGGTCTTCTAGAACAGTGAAATTGAAGTGTCTGGGAGGTACCTGGCGATGGTGCTAATGTAGATTCTGATTCAGGCAGCCTCTGGTGAAACCAGGGAATCTATCTTCTGACTAGCTCCAAGATTCTGCTGATGCGGTTTGGTCCAAGGACTTTGAGTAAGTATCAAGGCCATCATCTTCTAACTCAGAGACTATTACATTCAAGTTGCTCCCCAGAAATGGAGAATTGGGCAAGTCATGTAGAATGCCTCAACTTCAGCTCTTTGACACTGATCTTGTGGATCAGAATTCTCACAGCCTGGGGTTTACTGTGAAACGCAAAGACTTAATATGTGCTGATAATCCCTTCAAATGTTCTGCCTCACAGTTCGGGAACAGCTGGCGTCTGCTCATCTTACCTTTACTCTGCTCATGGAATTACTGACTGCAGACTTATTTCTGATTCTCTTTCTGGCTTTGCACTCTTGGGCCCGCTTATATGAGTTTACAAGCACTGCTAGGCTTAAGTTTCAAGGGCTGCTTGTTTCTAGGTAACAACCTTCCCTTCATTTCCTAGAAAGAATTTCCCTTTTTAGATCTCAGCTTCCCCATCTCTACAATTCTAAGTGTAGGTCAAAGCAATTTTAGATAATTCTTTCTTGAGCAATATGGTTGACCACAGTATCTTTGCCTAAATGTCTTTCAACAATTTTCCCATTTTTTAAATGTTGCAGGCCACTTGCTTTATATCCTGCACCATTAGTAGGCCACATACACGTGGGAGTGTCTGTTCACATAAAATGGTACCTCTTGGAATTGTGCAGTGTATCAAATGTGCATCAATATGTCATAAACTTATATGAATATACCTTGGAAACTTAATGGTACTTTTTGAATTTCAGAATCTCATGCCTTTGATTCCAATCTCTTTCAATTCAGTATCTATTCTCAAGTCTCCAAACCCTAGCATGCAGTAAATGGCTGGATTTTTCCTAAAGAGTCCCAAATATGTATAATGAGGCTTATATCACACCAAAGAAGTAAGGCACAAGTTATGTGTCCATGGAGGCAGATGACCAGACTAGCTGTCAGTTTAGAAAACTCTTCTTGGATTTGTGCCTCAGGCTTAAAGCTATGACTCTTAGTGAATATCAGACTTTGGTGTGCTTCAGAAAGCTGTCTTGCTCAGCCAAGAAAGAGCATGGCAAATCAATTTTGGTCACTGGATAACAAGCTCCAGTTCTTTAATAAGCATTTGTCTCTGTGGCATCCACAGTACAAAAAGGCAAATGGCAATTAGGCATCTATCAGCCTCGTTGCTGGTTCCTTTTAACGGAATTGACTTCAATAGCTTTGTTTCTAGAATGGCTCTCTTTTTCCAGCCACAGGCTCAATGTCATTGTTCATGTTTTGATGTTCATGTTTCAACACCAGTGTTCTTGCCAGCAAAGAGCCCATATTTTGTGCTGGAGTTTCATAAATGTGAATTGAACAATAAATCACACTTAATGTAAGAAACAGAAATGTGTGATCTTTTCCAACCCAAAGAATATCTCAAGGACATGTAAATGAGAGGGAGAGGGGTAGCTTATGAATGAAACAGTAAACTACATACTCAACATAGCTCTCCTTAACTATGATTTCCGCACACACTTTGTGGCAATCAGGCTATGGACTTCAGAGCTGATTATATCCGCTTCTTCCAAGCTTTTCTTTTAGATACACCATGTTAGTGTCTTGAAATTGGCCACAATCAGAGCATTTTCCCCATCAAAATTGGTCAGTGCCTTAAATAAAAGCTGTTGGGCTTTTTAAAACAAAGATATTTTATAAAATGTTGAATATTTTCTAGCATACTATTTCATGAGGGCTGCTACTTCCCCCATCCTCATGCAAGACAGACATCACCAATGGATGCCAGCGCATTTTCTCTCAGCACACACAGGGCCTGGGACCTTTCCCAGTACATTTTTCCAGTAGCAATTTCTAATGAACTGGTGGGAGTTCATGGAATGACACCCTCACAGAATAATATGCCTGTCTTGTCTAGTATATCTTGCATAGGACCTCACAATAGTATGAAATAGTGGACCTCCAACTTTTGATTTCTTCAAGACCTTTAAAATCCCTCCCCCCAATTTTTTTTAGAGTACCTTGAATAACTTATTACATAGCTATGTAAGGAGGTAAAATACATTAAGGACAAAATATCATCAACCTTCTGTCATAGTCATTTTAGTCAGAAGGACATTGTCTCACCTACTTTCTTGTGAAAAAAATGTCCCCCCAAAAGCAACTCAAGGGAGAAAGTTTCCATGGCTTATAGTTTCAGGGAAATGCAGTCCATCGTGGTGCAGAAGTCATGTTAGCAGAGAAGACATGACACCAGGAGCACAAGGCTGTTTACGTCACCTCTCACATAGGAACAGAATTTGAACTGAAGTCCACAGGCCATAAAGCCTGACCCCAGTGACACATTTTTATGCTTTTTCTTTTTTTCCTGTTTCCTTTCCTTTTCTTTATTTTTCTCTCATGTATTACATCGCAATGGCAGTTTATCCTCTTTCTATTTCTCCATTTCCCTTAGAAAACCAAAAAAATCAGGCCTTCCAGGGGTATTCACCAAACATGGTACAACACGTTACAATCAAACTAAGCACAAACCAACCACAACAAGGCAGGATGAGGCAACCCAGTAGGAGGAAAAGGGTCTGAACCAGAGGCAAAAGAGTCAGAGACACCCTCCCCACTTCTACTCTTGTGAGTCCCACAGGAACATCAAGCTACACTGTAAGACCCCCCCTCCCTTTTCCTCCCTTTGCTTGCAGCCCCCTTGTTTTAGCAATTCCCTCCTGCCCAGGAAGTAACGAAACTTGTCTAAGACATGTCAGCACCAGGTGCCTTGGCCCAGGGACGGGGGAGCTGCAGTCAGAAGCCTGCCGGACACTCCCCAACCAAGGACAAGCTGACTCCCCTGGGACATGCATTCTGATACTGGAAACACCAACATCTCTGCAAAACTTAATAATAAGAGCTTTCACAGTGTCAGCAGGGCAGAGGGGGAAGAAAGATAAGAGTTACATGGCTATGTGAGCTGGCCCCAGTCAAGGACCCGGGGAAGTTCCAGAGAAAGATAGAAGACAGAGTTCCCAGAAAGATAAACAGCAGGCCAGGTGGTGGCCTGGCCCTCACCCCCTCAACAGAATAGCTTCATTCAAACCAGCCAATAGAAACCTTGTAACTATGCTTCTGCTTCTGTACATGTGCTTATGCTCCCCTTACCCTATAAAAAGACCCTGAACAAAGGCCTGGGTGCTGAAGTCCATCCGAGAGTGGCTTTAGCCCACAGGCCCTGTGCTCAATAAAAACCTCGTGCTATTTGCATCTGACCGGTGGTTCTGGCTCAGTCCTTGGGTCCTGGGGTCTCATCCTGAGGGAAGGTCCGTTTCGGGGGTCCCCACACCCCTGGGAGGGTCTTTCAACACAACCATAACACACACACACACACACACACACACACACACACACACACACACAAGATATATATATATAATATAACATAACAATGATATAATATAACATAACAATATATAATATAATATGATATGATATGATATGATATGATATGATATGATATAATAATATAATATAATGACCAGTACTTTGTCTGCCCATTTTGTTTCTTTTGCTGTGTGGCAGCTCAGGCTAGCAAACTAAGACACAAGTCTATCTAGGCTATTCTCCTATGGAAATCCTCAGCAACTCCTCCTTGACCTCAGGGGAATTCAAAACTCCGAATGGGAGACAGAGCTCCTTTATAAAGCTCGGTCGTTGCTGACTCCGGTAGCTTCAATCCTCCCCTTTTCCTGCATGAGCGGCATCCTGTAGCTATCATTAATTTATTTTTCATCCTCATACTCATTCTTTCTGTCATATCTTTCCTCACTTTGTCTATGTTCTCCATCTAAGTTACTTTTGGGCCTGTAGAAGGGCATACATCTTATGTACTCTAATGCTTCATGTATGTGTTTTCACCGCTTGTCACAGAGATCCTGGAGGACGTAATGCCTTATGATAGGTGCTCCAACGTTTGTTTAATAAATGTGTAGGTATACATTATGCAGAAAAAGAGAGAAAGAGTTCCTTTCAAAGGAATAATCTCAGTAAAAATAAGCCAGTATGGAGGAAGATGCTATACTGTGAGGGAGAAACAACCCATATGTCTCAGAGGGAAGGCTAAGGTTGCATAGGTGAAGCTAGAAATGTGGCCTGGAGATAATTCCTGAAGAATCTAGATCACCATGCCTGGGACTTTAGAATTCATCCTGAATGTAGAGAAGTTTGAGACCCATGGGGTGAGAACAAGCTGAAATTCTCAACACAGAAGCAGATGACAGGATGACATGATGAGATACCTGGTGTCAGGTAGAACAGGTGTTTGGCTCTTGTTACTGAAGTGGACCACGATGGAGTCTGGAGCAAGTGGGGTAGGCATGAAATGCAGGGTGCATTCAACCTACAGTTCTATACACATAGTTCAAGTTTATTCCTAGAAGTAGCTTTGAGACACTCTGAGCAGATGTTCCCTTGCAGGATATAGCTGACAAAGCAATCAGGTGTGTGGCACTAGGGAAGCCTGAGATATAAATTAGCACCACTCAGAAAAATTATCCACAGAGTCTGAACCTGGGGGTTAACATAACTAATTTTGTTGGGAACAAACAACCATGTTCCAGTGGCTGCGTGCTGGGGGTGTGGAGATTTGGAACACATCTTGATACTTTCCTTTGCCAAAAGCATTGCTTAGGACATTTTTCATTAGAGAAAATTCACTTCAAGTTTGTTAGCAAATTTTATTGCATTTTATTCGAAAGAAGTTTATGAATTAAAATATGAAACTGGATATGTGTTAAGCAGAAGTTAAATTACCTGCCACTGTGGGGTATTCTTTCTATGTCTAGATGGCGTTGCATGTGTAAAGATTTCAGTACTGGGACATTGCTTTACAGATTTCTTTGTTCAGCAATCCCAAAATAGATCTGAAAGCACAGAGAGGGAAAGGAAAATGCCTGGGGTTACATAGCAAGTTCATTGCAAAGTTGGAACTGGTTTATGTGTCCTGATACTGTTTTTTGATGAGATAAAAAAAAACTATATTTCTGAATTTCCATGTCACAGGATATCCAATCTACAGACTACTGTTAGAATAACTTGGCATCAAACACATTCCAGAACAGAGCTAAAAAAAGAAAATAAACCCGAAGATGTAAAACACTGTGTCTATCTCACAATGGAAAATTTTTGAAAGGATAACAAAGCTACACCTTTTCATGTTTAAATAAGCAACCTACCACAGTCCTGCATTTTGATAGAATCTAGCTTTATGAATCTGTTTTGCTTAACTTCAAAGAATCTTGCACAGATAAACACTGAATGGCTACTAAGGCCTAACCTGATGCTGTGGTCTCTATCAGCCACCTTATATAACCCATTGCCAACTTCTACTGAGTAACATTCTAGAAATCTTCAGGTGTTTCCTTTCTACTGCATCCATTTCCTCTTAATTGAAACATCCCATTGGGAAGGAGGAGGAGAAGGGCTCAAACTCAACTTGCAAGGCTCAGTTAGTTCATGAAACTGAAAAAGTTTAGAAAGCTCAGAAAGCTATAAGAGTCTCAAGGCCTTTCCCAAGGTTATAGAATAGTAAATAATTGCTGGGAAAGGAAGATCTCTGGTGGCACTACCTTAAATTGGATGAGAGCTCCAACTATTCAGTGCTCACGAGTCTTCCCCATGGAAGTGTACCACCCTTTCTTGTGGTGCAGTTCCCTTTGTTACTCGTGCTTCTGAAAGTAGCCACTCATTCATGCTCTTGCAAGTAAACTCAATAAGCCCATTGGAGTAGAATTGTTTCCTTTGTTATTACCAGCTTATCTGGGGAGAATAAACACTTGTTCACATCCTTCCAGAAAAAGTCACATAAAAATTATTGGAGTCCAAGTTCATCACTCACATTGGGGCCATTACAGTAACTCTTAGCACAGTCTGTCTGTCTCCGTTCTTGACAAAACCTATAGACCAACCATCACAGAGAATCCAGATTTAAAAATTTAAAAACAAATGGACTAAAGGCACATGTCTTTAATCCCAGCTATGGGGAATCAGAGACAGTTGGATCTCTATGAATTCGAGGCCAGTCTGATCTATAGAGCTAGTTCCAGGATGGCCAGGGCTACACAGAGAGACCCTGTCTCAAACAAAATGAAACAAAGCACAACAATTTGAAACCCCTTTCTAATAATCCTTACCTGTTACTCCAGTTTAAATACTCTGTATGGCCTCCGCTTGGTTCGGCCCTGGCTCACATCCACCCCCATTCTACTCTTGGTTCCAGCTGAGGATTTTCTTTTAGTCATCCAGACTCCCAGAGATCTCTCTCACCAAGGAGACATCACCTAACCTCCCTTACACCTGCCCTTTGGCTACTCAATGTAAACTCATTCATCAGATTTCAAGCATGATTTGTGTCCTCACGTCTTTGTCTGAGCTTCAGACTGGAGCAGTTTCCTAAGCTGTGCCCTTGTACAGAGTCATGGCACTTGCTGGAGTTACAGCTTTGGAGTTGTGTAATCTTTAATTAGCACTGAGACCCCCCTCTCCATACAGAGTGTGCATACCAACAGGGATGGATTTTGTTCTGTGCTGTTGAGGACGTCACTGAGGTTAGAACTCACCACAGTGAGAGTCTTTCAGTAAATACTGTTGAATGAATGTCTTCCCAAGACAAACAAACTCTGGATCAATTAGTTCTAGCAACTTGGTTCCACTGGCAATGAGATTGTATTTCTAAGTTAATGCCATCAGTTCCCAAGAAACATTAACAAAACAAGGGGTCGTAGTTGATATATACTGGCTCATAAACAGGCTTAGCACACTGCACCAGTTTCTGATGTCTGTGAATCTTTGTAATTGCTTTATAGGTGAATTGCTGTTATAATCTCAGGTGTACCCTACATTTCCCCTCTGTTCCTTTGGCAGGAGTAGTGAGGAAGCTTTCAGTTGCCTCTTTTGGAATATATAAGGATCTGAGGATTCCAGAATGAGAAAAAGCAGTGAATGAGCACCAGCTACGAAGGGCTTGGGATGCTGAGCTTACACCAGGGAGATGTTGAACAGACTTGTAAACAAAAGCAAAGTCAACCACGTCCAAAGCAAGGTGAACCCTGGGGAAGGGGTGGAAGCAGCAGCAAGAGCAGGGCAATAGCTCCTTTTCTCGACCAAATACCTGGCCAAAACAACTTAAGGAGTGCAGGAAGGAAGGAGGAGAGGGAGGGAGGGGAGGGAGGAGGGAGGAAAGGGGGGGAGGGAGAGAGGGAGAAAGTGAGAAAGTAGAAAGAAGGAAGGAGGAAGGGCTTATTTTGACTTACAATTTGATGATAAAGCCCATCATATCAGGGAAATGATGGTGCCAGGGTGTTGAGGTGGCTGGTCACGTAGCATCTATTGCCAAGTGTAGTCAGAAGTCTCTCTGTCCCATCTAGCCCTGAGGTCAGGACCCACAAATGCTTAGTTTCAAATAATCACACAAAAGCTTGCATTAATTACAAGCCGTTTGGTCTATGGCTCAGGCTTATTACTTGCTAACTCTTATCCTTGAAATCAACCTTAGCACCTGGCTTGGTACCTCTTTGCTCGGTGCAGCATTCTCATCTCGTCTCTCTGTCTCTCACTGGCATCCGTTGTTCTGCTTTTCCATGTCCTAGAATTCTCCTAGGCTGGTTGCCCCACCTTTACTTCCTGTCTAGCTACTTGGCCAATCAGTGTTTTATTAAAAGCAATATTTACAATGGCAAATATTTATAGTGTACAAAAGCATAATCCCACAAGAGTCCAAGAAACAGAGAAAGAGGAATCGTGGATCTTGGCCTGTTTTTGTTCGGTGATGCAGGATGGGACTGTTTACATTTGGGGTGGGTCTTTCTATTTCAGTCATCTCCATTAGAAACTCCCTCACAGACATGCTCAAAGCTTTATCTCTAAGGTGATTTTGGTCCTGTAAATTGACAATCTTAATACCACAAACAAAGATAGTGCAGAAGTGTCCACCGTAGTAGAGAAGACAGCAGGCCGCAGGTGGGGAGTCTCTTGTGGAATTTGTGAAGGAAAAGTAGAATGAGCCAGAAGACAGTCTCCAGTTCCCTCTTCTCATCATGGATTTTGATTCTAGTCCAAGCCATCTCATTCTGTTCTGACTAAGTTCCTCAATTACTCTCTTTCTATTTAACTTAAAATTATTGTTCTGTAATCTTCTTAGCTTCTTATTGGTACAGTAATGGGCAGAAGTTCTTAGAAATGTATCACCAGGTAATTTTGTTATTTGTGTGAGCATTACAAAATGGAGTTGCATCAGCTAAGATGTTACCTGGGTGATATAATCTTATGGGACCACTTTTTCAGATACTTTCCATCATTGGCTTTGACTAGAATGCTATTATGCAGTTCAGGATGGAGCATTATTTATAGATATAAACACTATATCGCTATTTTCCTCTAAAAACTTGTATTCTTTTTATATAAAGAATAGTAGTAGATAGGAATAGTTTTCACAACATATCTTCCCTACTGAGAAAATATCAAACAAGTCATTCTTAATAGGAATTTGAGGACATGAGAGTGAAATAAAATTAAAAACACACTGCTTTAGTTAAAGAAATGGCCAATCAGAGAGCCAGAGAGTCCCACTAGTTACACATGAGAAGATGGTGCTCTCAGTACAAAATCAGGTAACTTGTTCACACTGAAGGGACCTGACACTGAGCAGGCAGATGGCACTCTGTGCAGCTTTGTTTTATTGCTAGGACTGGAAGGCAGTGCCCTGAATGGGACACTGTGCAGCTATGGTGACATCTCAGATCTTCTCACTACCTGGCTCCCCGCATTTACTTTTAAACACCACTCCCAGGGTTCAGTGTTCTCTTCATACTTGAACATAGATGGTGAACTAACACAGTGGGAAATAAAGTAGCAATTTTCTGAGAGTTAGTTTAGTCAATGGGGCCAGAGATTAGGAGAGTGCCACAATAGTGTTAGCTACCTGTATTTCCACAGAACAGCTGAGATTAAACTGTCTCATCAGGACCGACATTGTCTTCTCAAAGAAAATGAGGAAGAGGAAGGGAACGGGAGCAGTTGGAGATGGTGGTTACAGCTTTTAAAAGACTCATGGTATCTTTCTATACCACTCTCAACCTTCAAAAAACATTTTCAGTAGATAAATGCTTCCTATGCACTGAATTTCAGTTCAGTGGTCGAATACTGATAACACTCCAGCCTGAGATCTGATATATACATATATGTTTAAGCATCTATCAATGGGGCTCTTACCCACCTGTTGAGCATATCTATCTGCCTTTCACATTTTAATGTATTTGGGAAATGAATAAGGCAATGAATAAACAATCAAAGCAAGCAGAAAACATTTCTTTCCATTAATGAAAGATAGACTTTCTGCTTATTCACTTTGAACTTTGAGCACTGGAGCACTGCTTTTTAAAAAGATGATACTTTCTCAAGGCTAGCAAATGACTTAGTGGGTAAAGCGTTTACTGTGCCGTCAGGAGACCTGAATCTGGATCCCAGTACCAGTGTTAAAAGCCAGGCATGACCAAATACACCCGACTCTGGCACTGGTGATAAGATCAGACACTGATGAATCCTAGAGCTCATTGTCCTTAGTGTTAAGGGATCATTCCAGGTTCGGTGAGACACTCGTACATCACTCACTCAGCACACATTCACACACCACTTCCTACACACAATTTTAATCAACATACGGATAGGACTTAAGTAATGATTACTGCCTTTAAAAAAAATAAGGAAAAACTCAGCCTTGACCTCATGGTGATGTATTTGCCTTCGGTACCATTCTACTTTCTCAAAATCTGTCCCTATGGTCTTAACTTCCTCATCCCCCAGTTTCGACTCAGTCCCCTCCAAGTGCAATTAGTTGGTTTTTGAATTCCTTTTTTGAGGTCACCCGGTTAATCAAATTTTATTTATTTATTTAGCCTCCATGACAATCTACCTGCGTGTGTGTGTGTGTGTGCATGTACGTGTGCATGTATGTGTGTGTGAAAAATGAAGGGAAGAAAGATTTACTTTGAATTTTTGCTTCAGGGATTTCAGTTCAGGGTTGGTTGGCTCTGTTGTTTCAGAGCTTATGTATGATGAGGCAGAACATTCCAGTGGAAGGACTAAGTTTCTTACCCCGTGGTGGCTAGAAAGCATAGCATGATGGGAAATGACAGAGCAAGACATTATCCCCAAGGACATACTCTCAATGACCTACTTCCTCTAGGAGGCCACACCTCCCAAAGCTCCCTGAATCCTCCCAAGTAGTACCACCAGCTGGAAGCTACTCCTTCAGCAGAAGAGTCTGTGGGGGGACATTTTATACTTAAACCACAACAACCACCAACTAGCTCTATGCACCCATTTCCAACACACCTCCTTAATTTCTATGACTCCAGTGACAGTTGGCATGCTGTCCACATTTTTTGTTTGAGACTCTTCCGGGTATTTTGACTCTCTGACCATCATGTACCAACAATTCTGACATTTCCATATCTAGACTTGCTATTTCTAAGTGCTTTAGAATATTTCTCATTTACTTGACTAATTTGCATTTAGATCTTACCATACAAGGAACAAAACTCTAGGTCACCCGCTGCAGACGTCTAACAATCTGCGTTCTCCATTTCTGTAACTATCACCCTAGATATTCACAGTATAAACACTCCAACTCCTCTCCTTTTCTGAACATCTCATTCATTCTTTCAAGGATTTCAACTGCTTTTGTGATCCAATCTGGACCACTTCAATTAAATTAGCCAGTTATGCTGAGGATGTCGTGAAATGATGGACAAGTGTTGAAACAGAGATGGAAAGGGGGAAGTCATAGCCAACAGGGCAAGCTCAAGAGTTACAGATAATGCAAGTCAAAAGTGAGCTGACATTAGTGTTTAAAGATTTATATCCAGGGGTGAACAGAGAGCGGGTAAGTGTCAACCAGAACTTTGGTGGTAGGGTCGGTGTGAGTGCAAGTGGAAGGTAAGGTCAAAGCTCAGCTGATCTGAGTAGTTGTCAGGTTTGAGATTTAGGTCACTGATAGCCAGTTCTCTCTTTATCCCAGGGCCAAACTTGTACTGATCCCTGCTGGGTTTTTAAAGATATTTCTGTTACACTGTCCTGGATTTTGCTGCTTGCAAGTTTGGGAATGTTAGAGTTTTTAATATTAGCAGCTAGAATGAAGAAGTAGGGTGGGAGTTGGATGAGGTAGATACCACCTGCATTAATCTAGACCAGGTCACCAATTCTTGGTACAGAGAAGAAAGAAGAGTCCTTGGCTCTTTTAGATTTTCTCTCTGTGGTCCATCCTCTCTGAACAGTCCGGTGTATTTTACATGGCTTTAACGGGGAGCCCGTGTCCTTTGTAAATCACCACTGTCTGCTGCCCAGACTCACTCTCACTTTTCCAGGGAAAAATGACAAGGATTAGTAATAACTCAGTGCTGCCCTCCTTCCGTGGCCGTTGCTCCCCGCTGGGAGCTTTGAATGTCTTAGTGGTTGAAAGAATGAGATGGGATGGCGTAAATGAATGTGCCATTGCAAATGCCTCGTTTTTAAAGTTTATGATTTGAGATCACATTTCACTGAATTCTGCCAAGTCACAGAGTGATTTGTGATAACACGTTCTGGTGATGATTTAGAAGAATCAAAACGATATTTCAACAAAGCTGTAGGAAAGTTAGGTCGGGAGAGACCCCATGAGGGCTCCATTCAATACAGTTGTTTACTCTTCTCTTTCTGTTAGGGATGCAGACCTGACCTTAGCTTCCTTCCTTTCAGACAGACCCGTAGGACATGTCTTACTCCTTTTTCCACCACTTCCGAACCCTCTAGAATAACCACAATATTGATGAGAAGACTTAACATTCATTCTGTACCTATAGGGATTTAAAATAACAAAGACACATGAGTGAATGTTAATGATTTTAGTTTATAAAAAAAAAAACAAAAAAAACCTGAAGTTCTTGGAGGTTGGTTGACATTTTTGAGGTAAGCAATGTGGAGGAATAGATGTAATCTCACATCTACTAAAAAAAAAAAAAAAAAAAACCCTAGAGGTCCCAGGAAGAGTGGATCTAGTGGAGAATGAATAGAAGACTGGGGATTTTTGCTTTGGAGAAGAGGTCATGTGAGACCTGGTCTAGGGATGCTGTGTGTCCCTGTGCCTCTTTGTCATTGGTGAGAAGATTGCAGTTCTATATAATGACAACATCTTCTGATGAAATGCATAGGCTTGACAGGGCTGTATCACCTGTGCTGGGGCACCAGGGAAGTTAGATTATACAGTACCTAGATCTCCTAGAGCCCTTACGCTTTACAATTCTATTACACGTTACAGCTGTAGCATTCAGGCCTACAAACATCTGCATGCAACTGAATGAACAATTCTAATGGAAATTGATTTTTTTTTTCAAATCTTGCATGTGGCTTTCATCATGATGAGATTATACAATTATTCTTGTCATTGGTGTTGCTACTAGGTGTTATGGAGTTTGCAATGGTAGCTGAGGGGTTTGGTTGATGAAGTTAAAGTGTATAGGGCTAACCTTAAGAATTCTGTTAACTCTGAATATGTTTCCAAGTTTGAGCTCCATTTTCTCCTTTTCCTTCAGCACAGAAGTTCAGAGCTTGAGTGTCTCAAGATGATGGAACAAGTGTGAACTTAAGCAATGCCATATCCTTTCCCTTAGCCCATTTCCTTACCTAGAAAATGAAGTTTGCAGTGTCTAACACAGTTTCTCTTTGGATCAAATGATAGAATGCACACAAATCATTCCTTGTACTGCGAGGCTAGGTACTTAGTAAGTGCTGCTAAAGCTCCTTATGATCTGTCCCATATCAGTCACTGTGTTCACATTTCACAACGTGATTTCTGCGCTTCATGGGGAGCAGTGTAGGTTTTACATTTAAAGGATGTGATCCATGGGCCCAGAAAGGTTATGAACGAAGAGTACTCAGATCATGTCGAGTCTTTCAATTTCGACTTCCTTGTGTTCAGTGTCCTTGATGAGTGTTCTTTCTCCAGAGCCTAGTGATCTCCCCCATGTGCTACTCATCAAGAAGATGCCCACCAAGTATAGCCAACAGCAGCTGGCAGGCATCCTAGTGAAGTGTAAGCATGGACACCTTAAGAGAAACAGCCTTGCGTATGCTCAGCAGAGGATGGGATTATTCACATCCAGGTACTGGAAGGCTGACATCTTTCTCTCTGAACTCTCTTCACCCCAAATTGAACCCATTTAATTCAAGATGCTGGAGCTAGCACCATTGCCAGATACATTTCCATGATGATTAAACATTAAACACACCAGTATTTCAAAGTATTTGAGATAACTCAGAACTAATGAAGGACTAATTGATTCACTCTGTGTATTCGAATAGTGATGTTATTTTTAAAAAACGCATTCTTGTGTCAACTGTTGCATCAATTAATTGCACATTTTCCAACAGTTAGTCGTAGTGTGATTAAAGCATATGAAAATAATCTTTTAATTAGCTTTCATTTTGAAACAAATAGACAATTAAACCAAAGAAGTAAGTGTGAAAATTCCATTGGTCTGCTATGTTTTTTTTTTCTTTCAGGGAGATACTTGTTTAAATAATGACCAAATCATTGGAAATGAGTTCCTTGGAAAGCCTATTGGTTGTGGCAATAATTTCATCTTTTCCCTTTCATGGCATTTCTATTTTCTACAAGCTCATCCTCCTACTGTTTTCCCCAGAAGCCTAAAATATATAACCAAATGAATAGTGGCCTTTCTCAAGAACGTCTTTTTGAGTGGAGCTAGTCAAAGTGTGAGTCAATTTTTATTAAAACTATCATAGTGCAGAACTCTGGTGTTTGAAGATGGCAAAGTTCTGGGGACACTGCATGCTTCTTTTCTACATCCTCTTTCACCCGATGAAGAAAGACAGAGTAGGTGAAAAAAGGGGCTGGGGACATTGCTCACACACCTAGACCACATTTGAGTAGTCACCAGCCTATGGACCTGCTTAAATTTGTACCCTTTAGGTATCACACTTGCCTTGCTCCAGAGTGGTCTTACTATGTAGATCAGTGAATTGGATTCATACTCTCTGTTTAGTGTTATTCCAGATCCCATTAACTATGGAAGGAGGATGGAGAATCCATTTACTCTGAACCTTTTAATGCTGCAAGCAAAGAGGCTGGGGTCTTAGGAAGGGAACCGAATGAGCTCTGCTGTTGAGATGAGAAGGTCCTCAGGCACTCAGTCAGAAGACGTGGTGGGCCCACCTCACTGAGTCTAGGTGCCTCTATGGACGTGCAGGGGATTTCAGGATCTATCTAAGAAGTTGAGGGAGGGACTAGAAGTTTATGGGTTGGGCATAGACAATCCTTCCCATCCACTGGAGATATATTCCAAGACCCTCAGTGGATGTCTAAAGCTATGGACACTACCAAATCCCACATACACTATATTGTTACACACACACACACACACACACACACACACACACACACACACACACACACACACAGAGAGAGAGAGAGAGAGAGAGAGAGAGAGAGAGAGAGAGAGAGAGTCTGATCTGTAGAGTTCTGTGCAGTTTTGTCTATAATTAATCCAAGACCTTTCGCCTTTTTAAAATTAAAAGACGCACTTTCATACTTTTCTTGAGGGTGTCTGAATTGCCAAGTATCTCTGCCCTTAAGTCTTGATGCTATTGTTAGCATAACATCGACTTGAACTCAAGCATTTCGAGAAGGAGAAACAATACAGCTATTAAGTGGGAAGGCCTGAGCACCTTACACAGGATGGAGTGTGAGTTCATTGTCTTGATGAGCACCCCTTTAATTTTTCTCTTCTTCTTTCTTTCCTCTATTCTGTGGTGCTGGGAATCAAATTCGAAGCTAGACAGGTGCCCGACAAGCACCACCAAGCTCCAGTTCTAACCTTCATCATGCTAATTAGAATGGCATACAATATAAAAGTCATAAACATGTTTCATGAACTTTTCATTTGGTGTCCTTAGATCATTATTGATTTTGAAAAGCGAAGCTATGAAAGGTGAAATTAACAGTGGCTAAGTGGAGGGGGGACGACGACATTGTACCCAGATCCTGGGGATCTGCCCTCCAGGGAGAGGGATGTCACTGGAGCCTTAAGTGCACTGAAGTCCTGTGGAAGCACCTTCCCCACAACAGCAGAGTTGGAAAGGAAGCCCTGGCAGTACATTGCTGAAAAGGCTTATTGGCAGGCAATAGCCACGACTTTAGTCCACAGCTGGGAATCAAAGGGATCCGCTCAAGCTAGTGATGACACACTCCTTCCCAGGAGCTTCCTTAGGGTCATCAGACATGAGTCACACCACAACTGTAGGTCACATTTCCCCTGGATCAGTGGAAAACAACACTTCAAAAGGCTGATGTTTCCATCCTCTGGAGACATGCCCAAAGACAATAAATAAGCTTTCATATCTAGGCTTTGTACTAAGTTCTGTGCATTCCTTTTATTTACTTCTCATAGTAGCCCTCTGAGGTGTGTGTGGATATTAGCTCCATGGAAAGCTAAGGGAATGAGCATGGGGAGGCTCATGTTAAGGAAACTGAGGCATAGAGAACATAACAGAGCTGTAGAAAGCAGAGGAGGTTAGAGCTGGGGTGTTGAGACAGGATTGAGATAATCTTTAAATTCCATTTTCCTACAGAACATGAATGTGCTTTTCTAGAGAGCTGGTATAGAGCAAAGAATAATAAACACATTAATGAGTGACATTTAAAACCAGATCTATTATCATGCTTTCCCTACTAGCTTATATGGAAAAATGAATTCACACAAAACATTCTATCTTAATATATAAAAACATATGACTTATATAGAACAGAAGATCTGTAGCCCTCATATCTCTCTCTCTCTCTCTCTCTCTCTCTCTCTCTCTCTCTCTCTCTCTCTCACACACACACACACACACACACACAGCAAGCAACTGAAGCAATGATAGAGTTCAAGTCTTTCTGACTTTGAATTCCCTCATCTTGGAATGTGGGTGAGTATTTTTGTGAATATACTGTGTGTGCAAACAGAAAGCAGCAGCTCTCTTGGGGCACTGTGCCATGTTGGAGTCTCCCTCTGCCTTATCAATCAAGACTGAAAATTCAGAGAAACATAGCTTTCACAGGGCCTGGGATGATGTCTTCTTTTCAACTCAGAATTTTTCAACTCAGATCTAAAAGTCTCAAAGCTGAAGACTGGGATAATGGCAGTGACAAAAATTCTGGACAGGCTTCTTGCAGATGTACTATAAGGTCAGAGGTGAAGTTTTCAGGTAGGTGGGAATGATGTGGCACCAGAGAAGCTGGGGATGACAGGCCATACCATTTCTAAAACTTGCACTGACAATGAAGACTGAAGGAATGCCCCTAAGGTCTGTCTGCCTGTTTTTCATAACACAAGCCAAGGCCCTCTTTCCTTTGGGTAAGCCCTGTCTGTGTAATCTCAGGGTAGTCTATAGTGTGGCTCCTCCCACAGGCGGCTTGGAGTTCTGTGGGAGAAATGAACAAGGACCAACAGAAATATGACTCAATGGATTAGAGGTAACTAAAGGTGTTGGGACTGCAAGCAGGTAACTGAGGATGGAGACAAATTTCTGGTCATGTCCTTTCCATCGAGGAACTGAAAAATCTGTATTAGAATCTCAGGATCTGTCTTAGGTACTTTTCTATTATTGTGATAAAGCAATAATAGAAACACCATGGTGATAAAACACCATGACCAAACAGCTTAAAACACAAAGCATTTATTTAGGGCTTACAGTTTCAGAGGGTGAGAGTCCATGAGCATCATGGCATGGAGCTTGACAGCAGACTGACAGGCATGGTGTTGAACTAGTAGCTGAGAGATTACATCTTGATCATAAGCATGAGGACAAGAAATTCACTGGGTCTTTTGAAACCTCAAAACCATCTCTCCAACAAGGCCACACCCCCAATCCTTCCCAAATGTTTCTACCTACTGGGACCAAAGATTAAGCATATGAGCCTATGGGGGGCATTCTCATTCAAATCACCATAGCTTGCCTATGAGCCAAGGTCTGTAGAACAGTGTTTTGAAGACTGTAGAGGATTTTGGCATGAGAATGTTGGCAGCAAGGGAGGACAGAGTAGGGCTGCTGAGACAGTATTGGGAAGATCTTAAAATTCCCTATGCCCCTTGGAGTCAGCTACCTTCCTCTAGGCAGTCCATGGAGAGTAAACAGGCTCATAAGAAGTGAGTAAGAAAGTAATCATATTTCTGAGGTGATAATTAGAATGTGTTTGTGGTGTGGCAAATGCACAAGGAAATGAAAGAGAGAGAGGTTTTTTTCCTATAGGAACCATGTACATGGGTATACATATACATACATATGTATACACACACAAACTTTTAGACTCCTTTCTTACAAAGGAGGGAAGACATACATATTTTACATTAACACAAAGATATGTAATGAAACTGATAGACTGAGCTCTTGATGGGGTTGGAATGGGGTCTAAGATCAGTAAGAAAATGGACTCTGCAGTGTGTTGAGTAACTTCAGAAGTAGCCCTGGAGTTCCCAGAGGCCAGAGCCAGGAGGAAAACAAAAGATAGTTTCAATCCACAGTGGACTTGTCATCCAACCAAGCAGGAAATCAGTTTTCCCTGATACAGAAGTGGAAATACCACCACTCAGGATTTACCAAAAAGAGTCCCTTGGGGGAATGTTTTAGGTGTTCAGTAAGTTGTTTCTCATGGGGACCCATAACATGGACTGTGGGGATTCTATTAAAATTCTTTTCCTGGCAGAATTACCAAGAGCATCAGAGCAAAGCAATTCAGCCCAGATTTGAGATTTCCTGCCAGCTAGCTTATCACAGGAAAAAAAAAAAAAAGGCTAAAATGAAGGCTTTTGTTCCTTTTAGGTAGCAAGCCTCGTGTGAAAGATGATTATTTTGAAATCTCCTGATCCAGCATCTTTTGTGTATAAACTAGCATCCTCTGGACCAGGGCAGAGGAAGAAAAGGGAGCCTCAGGGATACCTCCAGGAACTCCAAAGCTCTGGGGAGGGTGAACTGAGAAACTGTTGAGCCAAAGGACTGTTGGGCAGCATGTCCTTCAAGCAGGGTCTGTCAATACTGTTCTTCATGGTGAGGGTTTTGAGAGTGGGTGAGGATAGTTGGGAGATGGCTCCCATTGAGACTTGGTAGATAGTTCAGGTGGTTTCTAAAACACTGGCAAGATGGAAAGTGTCAGATTGCTTGGTCTCACTAACTGTTCAGTTTCAGGACACAGAGGATCTTGCCCTGGAGAACTTAAAGCCCTGAGCTTGAAACCCAAGGGACACATGCCCTCATTTGTGACAAGAAACACATTCACTCCGACGAAAGTCCTCCAGGACCATCAGGTTGCTCTAGATCTTTTACACTGCTTCTTGCTTTGTCTTTAAGCTGTCATGCTGGAACGTGATATCTATATGTGTTTGTCTAGTGTCACTGGGGGAAGACATGTGGATAATTGCTCTGAGTAGGCATCCACCTGTGAGATCTCTCTCTCTCCCTAGGCTGTCTTTCTTCACTTGAAGTGGTTGTGTAGCAGTTCAGTAACAGACAATGTCTCTGGAAACAATAACAGAGCACTCAGCTCAGAGAAGTAAGCTGCTGGCTGATGCTCAGGAAGCCCAGAGTTTCTCCTGGGATGCAGTGGCCTGTGCCTTGAGTAGCTGTGCACCTGCTCCATCCCAGGCACAGAGATAGGTGGTTGAAGGTTCCCACAGGGAAGAAGAGGGTGGATGCTCTTAGAAAAATTTCCTATCAGGTGAGGTGCCTGATGCATAGAAAACTATAACTCAATGTATATAGATTTCTGTTGCAAAGAAGGACCCAATGGATGTGATATGAGCCAATAGGTGCCCCGGGGTGGTCTGCTCTCCATTCTTCTCTGATCTGCTCTGTGTAACAGATGCTGAGCTACACAGATGCCACCACTGGGTTCTTTGGTTGTTACTTTTAAACTGGTCCAGCCAATAGGGGACTATAAGAAGATCTCAAACAAGAGTCAGAGAAGGCATTTAAAATCACCCACTTCTTCATTACCAAAAAAATAATGCTGGCAAAATAAGTAGATATAAACTCAGATTCCTTAGATTCATAGTTAACACTCTTAATCAACATACCTCATAATTTAGTGAAAGATTTTGTCACACAGGCACTGTGTTAGTGTAGCCTTGGCTAATTCTTTGTTTCTAAAATTATCTCTATCACCAGAATGAGGTCAACATATTTATCTCCTAATTACTTCTTTCTTAGGATACCTCTTGGTTATAACATCCTTTAACTGGCTGTTGCTTTTTTGAAGGAAACAGGTCGTCTCCTCTGTTTCCTCCTAGCTTCTGGTAACTTCCTTGCTTCAGAAATGTTGGTATTAGATATTATGGAGTTCTGCTGCTACCAAGCACTAGACTGTTGTTCTATCCCATTAGTAAGCTTTGCCTGCACTACCCCACACAGCATCTTCAAGAAGAAGCTCTCTTTGAATCTTTCCATTTTTAGGCATACTGCTTCTAGGTTTTGGGATTCAGACTCCTTCAAGAATGTACAGTTAATTTTTAAATAGAAAAGCAGCTTTCTTAAAAGTTGAGTCTTAAAGAGAGGGGGATATAAATGGGAGTTCTTAGAGGTGTGTCCCTGGAGTCAGAGAGTACTTGGAACACAATCTATAGGATCTCACTGATGTTTCCCAACAGCTCCAGAGGAAGGGATGTTCCATCTAAGACCAGTCAGGCTTTCAGAGGACACCTCAGAGGATTATCCTAACATTCCCATGAACAAGGAAAGAACACTATTATTTAGCTCACACCCAAGGTCTCAATACTGCTCACACCCCATATTTCTACTTGTCAAAGACCTATTTTAAAATTTAACAGTAAGTTGATCTGGAGGGTGAAGAGAGTTCTAGTAACAATGGAAGATGTGTCTGAGAGCCCAGAAAGAGAAGGGATGACTCTGACTATTGTTATGAGATGAGATTGTGTCAAGCAGTCACACCATGAAACCTGGGTTTGATGGCTACTCTTGGTCATCAATTTAACTATATTTGAAAAATAAATTAAAATCCAATGAACTGAGTGACTCTGTGAGAGATTTTTCTTTTGGTTGGATTATTTGAGGTGAGAGACCTACTCTAAATCTGGATTATGTGAGTTCAGAAGACCTGCCCTAAATCTGGTCCACACCTTCTGGGGTAGTCCACCTAAAAGAAAACAGGAGAGGGAGCCTATGTTTTCTTGCCTATGTCTGCTTGCCCTCACTCTCATTGGCAGACATTCCTTCACTATGTTAGGACCTTCCTCTTCCTGATTCCACATCTACCGAAAACTGGCAACTTTCCTGGTACTCATGAACCAGAATAGGACTTCTGAGACATCCAGCCTCATGGACTGGTAGACTACCAGATCCCTCCTGGCCATTCCATTAGGAGACATCCAGAGGTGTGTGTGTGTGTGTGTGTGTGTGTGTGTGTGTGTGTGTGTGTGTGTGTGTGTGTGTGTGTGTGTGTGTGTGTGTAACACACCCATGTTTTGAGTCCCTGAATTCTTAACTAAAAATTAATACAACTTTTCACAAACCAGGGTTCCTCAGACATTGACAGGGGATCATAGTAGAATCTGCTGCAGGGGACTTTAGTGAGACTTAAATAAGTCGTACATAGGTGTAGTACAGCCTCTTAGCCATATTAGGCATTTGATAAATAGTGGTTGTTGCTATTATTGTCAAACAAGAGATGTGGTTGATCAGGCAGCTGTGAGAAGAAACTAGTGAGCCGTACAATTTTATGGTGTGATGTGATGGGTAACTCTTGTCAATTGATTAGGTTGGGTGTGCTGATGAAGTCATTCCAGAGAGGATTAGCCAAGGAATGAAGACCCAGGCGAGATGTGCACAGCCCAATCCCAGGGGGTACGACCTGGGTAGAATATGAAAGTAAAACCTAGCCATCCCATGTGTCCTCACGCTGGTCACTGCAGGGTGAGTTGTTCTACTCCACCATACTCTCCATGCCCTGAGAGAATGAAACCTCTGAATTGGTAAGCTTGAGAACTCCCTCCTCCCTTTCAGTTGGTTTTCCCATGTCTGGGGTCCTCCCTAAGCCTGGCTGGTTTTGAATGGACCATCCCTGCTTCTGGATATATTGGAAAACACAGTGAGATCCTGTAGATTGTGTTCCAAATAAGTAACCTTGATCATGGCCTCAGGATTTGAACTCCAATCTCTTGCTTTTCTGATAATGTCTCATTTTTTTCTCTTCTCAAAATCAGTCTCTTCATTTTTTTTTTTTTACCTCAAAAGATATGATGGCTCTCACAGGCTTATTAATGTCATTTTGTGGGACATCTTAGAAAATGATGCCTATAAATCACAGGGAATTCATTCTTGGGAGAAAAATAACAAAGGTTGATTTTGCTCTGGTTCAGAGACATCCCCAGAGTCACATAACTCATGGGAGGTAGAAGCAGGATTAATTAAGATGCTGCCTTTTCTGGCCTCCAACTTTATATGTTCTCCTATTTATCATACTCCTTCAGCAATTTCTTCATTGAAATTAAGAACCATACTTCCAAACAGAGTCACTTGCTTCACAGACTCTTACTTCTTTGCTTTACAAAACCCTATTTTTGTGGCTAGCTCAGACATTGCCGCTTGTTAAAAAAATTGCCAAGGGACAAGAAAACAGGGCCTGAAATGCTTTATCTGGAAAAACAAACTCACATACAGCCAAACAAGGGGACAATTAGTTTTTGTTTGGGCTGAAGCCAGAGGGGTATTTGTGTTATGGAAGTAGAAGTCTATAGAATTTAATAGGATTATTGTAGGGTGAGAAAATCTATTTGAAGTATGGTAGGTAATAAACATAAAAATCACGAGGAGCAAAATGTACTTATATACATTTTTGAGTAAACCAAAAGAATAATAATTAAAAATTAAATCATATGTGTTTATATTTATATATTCCAATGTACTATTCTTAACAGAAAGAAAATGGTGCCAGCTTAGATGTCTATCAATATATGAATGGACAAAGGATCTGCAGTCCATATATACAAAGTAATTTTATTAATCAATAAAGAAAAGTGAAATCATGATGTTGAAGGTAAATGGATAGAAATAGCAGTTATTATATCATGAAATAATCTATATCCAGAAAACAAATGTCTCATTTCTATGTGAATGCTAGATTTTAATTTTTATAGGTGAATACAGATGTTGAGCGTGGGCTGGGTTATAAAAGAGGAAGGCAATGACCAAAGAAGAAGTGGAGTCTTAGGGAAAGGGAGGGAGATGAGTTCTAGGATGCGTCTGACACAAAAGAGGGAAGTGGCTGCTGGGAGAAAGCCAGGAACAGATTGAGGGAGGTGCAGTGAGTAGCCCAAGAAGAGCAACAGAAAGCATATATGAAAGTATGATAATAAATCCATTAATTTCTATGCTAATTCAGAATCAGAAGAAATGTACAAGCCAAATCAAGTCATATAAAAATGCAGTGTAGGAATATCCTACTAGTTGAAATTAAGCTACTGTCCCCAAAGATGATTGCATCCGTCACAAATCACCATTAACTCTGAGCCTCACCTTGTATGAAGCACTCCATTTACATATTCTCATTTCATCCTCAAGGATGCTACAAAGTACATATTATTAGTTATATTTAAAATTCTTTTTCGTACAAACATTTTGGTCATACTCTTTCCCCTCCTCCAATGCCTTCTAGATTTTTCTCCTCCCCATCCACACAATGTCACATTTTCTCCCTCAAAATCAAGACCCAAGAAACAAAAAGCACAGATATACACAAATCAA
Organism: Phyllotis vaccarum; assembly: GCA_033318265.1. Taxonomy (NCBI): domain Eukaryota; kingdom Metazoa; phylum Chordata; class Mammalia; order Rodentia; family Cricetidae; genus Phyllotis; species Phyllotis vaccarum. The sequence continues at coordinate 103,815,538 of JARWLC010000008.1, read as the reverse complement.
GCAAAACATACTGTCTGTGCGTTAGCCAACTGTTTCTGAGCACGTGGCCTGTCCTGGGCTATGGTTGATATACCCATTCATTCTTTTGAAAAAAAAAAATTCGTTTTCTTTCCTAGAAGCTATCAGTCATAAAGAACTTCTTGACTAGGGGTGGAACTTTGTGTCAACTTCTCTTTCTCTGTGCTGCGATTTTGTCCCATCTGAATTTCTGCAGGTTCTGTGTATGCTGTCACCGCCTTTGTGAGTTCATCTGTACTCCAGCCCTATTGTACTTGGAAAATGCCATTTCTTTGGACTTATCCACCACCTCTCACTCTTAATATTTTCCTACTTACTCTCCTACAAGAATCTCAGAGCCTTGAATGGGAAGGCTTCAGTGAAGACATCCCATTTACAGCTGAGTCTTTGACTTTCTTCATGTGGTCCAGTTGTGGGTCTCTGTGCTATTTATCATCTATTGCAAGAAGAAGCTTCTGTGCAAAGGATTCAGTGATGCACTAATATGTGAGTACGGAAATATGTCTTTAGTGGTTGTTTTATTGCTATACTCTTTTTGCAGAATAATTGTAGTATGTTTTCCTATATAGCCTATACTAGGTCATGACCTATCTAGTCTCAGGCTCTTGACCACATTAACATGGTCAGGTATGGATGCCATATCATGGAATGAGCCTTAAACCCCATCAGAGGTGGCTGGTTTAATAAACCCAGTCATTGCACCAATGGGTATATTGTTCAGGCAGTTCGCTATTGTAACTCAGTGTTAAAAAAAAATGGTAAGTGATAAATACGTGATAAAATTGATGAACCTTTTTTAAAAATTTGATAGTTAGAAGTATTAGGGCAAAGTAATTTTGGAAAAATTGGAAAGTGTAAAATGAATGTGGAATCTGAGCTTCAGTCTCAGTGATTGTTCACATTTCTGCCTCTGTGAGATCTCTTAGGAGTCCAGAAAGGCTCGAAACCTAGCGGATGGGTAGAAACTGTGGGCACCCAAGTAGTGTAAAGGCCTAAGTCAAAGCTTGTGGTGATGGCTTCTGGTCCAAAAATCAAATGTATTGATTGTACAATTCTCCTGAGACAGCAAAGCAGTATAATTCTAATGGAAATAGGCCTGCTGTTGCCTTTAAAATTAAAACTCATTGTATCTACTGAAGCATGGCTTTCCTTAGGTAACATATGCATATTTTAATTACCTTCCTTTATCCTGATACTCAATAAAAGCTGGCCTCAATACAAATATGCTGATCTACTGACCAATGCGATTGATTGATTAATTGATATATTTGGGGTTATATGGCTAAGGGCTTCCATCTCTTGTTGTGAATTGATTTTAAACTCTGTAGGTTAAAAACGAAATCTATCAACTCCCTTCTAGGAGATGGTGATGAGACAGATCTTATTAAAGAGAAACTGAAAATTTATCATCTTCCAACAGCTCAAGGCTATTTTGTGTGTGTGTGTGTGTGTGTGTGTGTGTGTGTGTGTGTGTGTTCATGTTCAATATCTAATTTATTGCAGTTTTACTAAGGGAAGGAGGAGAATCTGTAATTCTTGTGTCCAATTTTCAGAATATATAAACAAACAGTTCATGGAGAACATGGTACACATGAAAGGCTTTTTTTCTACTTAAAGTACCACTTTCTCTAAACCTTGGCTATGATGATTTTATTTTCAATGTATTTTTTTTTTTTTTCTTCTCAGGAGAGGAATAGTCAATGTCCTGCAATGTCATCCAAAGTCACCTGGAGTGATGATCTTCCTGCCTTTGCCTTCAGAGTACTGGAATTACAGGTGTGCACTTGCGCATTACCGTATCTGTTTCTGGACCCAGATGCTGATGGGTTTGCGCCCCCCCCCCCAAAGATTCCATTGTTTGTGTAGTCAACCTGGTTTTGGAAAGTCCTTTCTCTGTCATAAATACTCCCATGTTGCTTACTAAAACCTATCATTTAATGCATTTCACAAATGAATCAAACTCTCAAGCAGCATATAAATTGTACCTTCTGGCCATGGAAACGTTGATCTTGTCTGGATTGGTCAGGACCTTATCTTGTGAGGCATGTGCCACCCAAGAGCTGGGTACTGGGGAAACAAAGCTTGTAAGGCTTAGGAGTGAGTACATGGGATTGGCTGGAACCATTCTCTTTCCTGTTGTGACAATGATGGTTTCTTAGTGGGGCACGGGTTTTAAGTACAGGGTGGCCAAATAATCCTGGAGATAAATCACATTCCTTCTGGATTTACCAACCTAGAGCATAATCAGAGCAAACATGCTGGTCCCCTTTTTTCCAGGTACATGGGGAGAGAGTTAGAAAGCTAGAGAATGAAGGCAGATCCATAGATAGGTGTGGTCATATCCACATTGAGAGCCCTTTGCTCATCTTGTATGTGATTCCATGAATTTCTTCTTTTCTAAACCTCTCCCTGCCATTTATCACCAAGAGCTTTCATCAATACAGGTAACTTTATTTTCTCCATTTTACACTAAGTTGAGGCTCAGCAAGGTTATACTTGAAGATTATAAAATGATAATTGTCACAGCAGGCTTAAAGCCCAAACCAAGTGATTAGTTCCCCCCCCCCCAGGCACCCCACACCCAGGATGAGCCAGAGATCTTTCTGTTTTCCCATTATTCCCTTGACTAACTTTATAATCATACTTGCTTATTTTTAATGTTCTCTAATTATAAAATTAATCCAAACCCATGGCGGATGTTACAGAGAAGCATAAAGAAGACGATAAATTTCTTACAATCTTACCACCTAGAGGAAGTAAGTCTTGAGTGGTGTGCTATTGTCTCTCCAGGCATCAGGAGCCTAAATGTTCACTGAACTCATCTGCTTTCTTAATGAATAGATAAAATTGGCTCAGCTTCCCTTTCCCTTACTCCATCGGTTCAATGTCATCGAACTGCGTTCAAACTCTGTCTTGTACTGGATGTGAGATTTTGATCAGTACCTTGAGTCCTTTGTTGGTAAATCTCTTGGAGTTCATGATCTTCAGAAAGTTCATCTGAGAGCCTAATAAATCAACAAATACTTGCAAAAAATACAGAGTATGGCTCTAAAGGGGTACAAATACTATTGGCCTATGAATTTGTTCCTTTTTCCAGTTATAAAACATTAAAAAAACCTTATATGGAACAACAAGATATAAAAAAGATAAATAAATAATTAAAAAAAAAAAAACTTAAAGCTACCTCCAACCTATAAGTTGCACAGAGGCGTTAGAGACCATGTTTTTTTTGTTTTGTTTTTCCTTTGTTTGAAACACTATTTAGATAGTTTTAAATTGCTTTAATTTTAGAAACTAGCCAAACAAACAATTCAGATCATGATATAGAGAGGGAGTAGGTTAAGAGGGGAAAAAAAGAAAGTAGTGTATCATTGCTTCAGAATCCTAGGGAATGTGACTCATGCCAGGCACCGATAAGAAGATGCATGGAGGGGGCTATTGAGAAGACAGCTTGATCAGTACAGTACTTGCCTTGTGAGCACAAAACCTGAGTCTGATCCTCAAAACTCACATACAAAAGCTAGGCATGGGAGTCCTAAGATGGGGGTCTGAGAGAGAAGGATCCCTGAGGCTCACTACTACCCCTCTTACTGGAATCAGAGAGATCCTGGTCCCAGAGAGAGACTCTGTCTTAAAGAAAAAAGCAGATGGTTCCTGAAGAGTGACACCTGAGGTCGTTCTCTGACCTCCACACATATATGCACAGATGCAAGCCCATCCCACCTACATTCCAGGTGTGGTTACTGCTGAGTCCACAGAAGTTCTTTCATGAGATCCTTCCACCCACTTGCTCTGTGCTCTGGAAGGGGTGGGGATCCATGCAGTTCTAATGACTAAGTATGTACACACACACACACACACACACACACACACACACACACACACACACACACACACACACACACACACATTCAGAGACACTTCCAGACTCTGGGAATAATCCAGACAGCGTGTGTTGATCACTTGCTCTGCACCTTGTTGGATGCTGGGAAGAGCATGGCTGTGAAAAACAGCTTAACTTTGTTCTCCCCTTTCTTCTGAGGACTTGCTGGAGATCTGGGAGTCATATATGAGCAAAACATTGTAAAGTTAATGTGCTGTAATATTGCAATTAGTGTATGTATCATATAAACCTAGGCGAAGAGATCAGAAAGATTCTGGTGAGGAAGAGATATCTAAGCTGCGATCGGACATTAATAAGCAGTCAAGGAAGGAGGTTGTACAAAGGTCCTGTGGAAGATAGAGGATTAGTTCCTTTTGGGAACTGAGAAAAAGTGTGTGTTCACAGCACAAGGCAAGACTGAAAAAGGAAGTAGATCTGAGGACAAGCAGGTTCTTGTGGACCATGCTAAGGATTTTATCCTTTATTCTAGGAGGCAGAGGAGGCTGGGACTCTTTGGCATCTGTCTTTTGAGAGATGATAAATTTATTCCCAGGAAAAGTGATGGGGAGGAAGGAACTGTAATTTAAGCTTTCTTAATAACAAATTAAAGAGAACTTAGCATGTGTGTTATTGTACGTTTCCTTCCCTGTTGCTATTCTGAATGCATAAACTTATGGCCTGAAACAAGAGAAATTAGTTCAATTCTGCTGAATAAATTTCTGTGTTGGTGGCTGCAAATAGGAGATGAGCTAAAATTCAAAGTATCCATAAAGTCGGTTCCTTCTAATGTTCCAGGGGAGAACTCATTTCTTATTTCTTTAGTTTCTAGTGGCTGTTGGCATTCCTAGATTTTGGTTGCCTCATTCTGGTCTCTGCTTCTGTCTTCACCTTCTCTCATCTGTCATTAAATATTCTTCAGCCTCTCTCTGATAAAGAATCAGAACCTTATGGTTACATCTCTGAATCACCGGAATGATCAAAGATACTCTTATTTCTTGATCCTTAATTTGATCACATTTTAAGTATCTTTTTTTTCCCCAAATAAAACAGCATTCATAGGTTCTTTTCATCAATACCTGAGTATGTGTGGACCATTATTTAGTTGGCTATGGAAGAGAGCAGGGCCTGGGACATGAATGTTTCTGAGGATTCTGTCTTGCAAACTGGATGAAAAGGCTGAGATGAAGTTGCAGTCACTGATAAACTCAGTTTGAACATAGTGAGTTGGATATGTCTTGGAGATCTGAGAGTAATAGTCTATCAATTTATAAATATAAGTCTGGAATCCAAAAGAAAGATCAGATATAGAGACGCTTTTTGGGAATTAAGATAGTAGGGTGCAAATAATACGCTCCACAAAGATGATTGTCCGGGAAAGAATATAAAGGAAGGTAGATAAATGTTTGGACCCAAACCTCAAAGGGCATAAGAGGAGAATGATGCCATGAAAAGAACTGTCAGGGAGAATTGGAGGCGAAAAGCATAGGGAATTATTATCTCAGAGTCTACTAGTCTTGGACTGCTCCATATGCTTTTGTAATGATATTCTAGGCATCCTCAGGCCATCATCTGCATGTGATACACATGTTCATCCCACTCCTAAAAATTGACATAGCAACCTAGGATCCCAACCACAGAGCTTTGTGTATGTACCACTGGATTTCTCTGCTTGAAATAAACATCAATGACTCCTCTTTCATTAAAAGTGTCTATTCAAATGTTTTTAAGGATATAGATAGGTACAAAAGCAAAGGGATAAATAAAATCTAGACATTTTTGGAGTGGGTGCTTAGTAAGATAAATTATCTCTCTTACTTTTAAGGAGAATTCCCCATTTGCCGTATACTCTGGATGCATAGTTAAAATCAGATTGATCACAGGAAGAAATATGAGCAGTAGAAAATGATTAGATAACTCAAACTTGTTAGTCATACTAGAGAACCACTGGCCTGCTGCTACAGGACTAGACTTCTGAATAAAGTCTCCATGCCAGTATGTAATATTTGTCTTTCAATTCTTTGAATAAGATGCAAAAAGTCTGGACACACCTGGTTTAAACACTGACCACCATTTAACCAATCCAGAGAGGCAGAAAGGTTTGTGACCAAAAGCCAAGGGGAGGTGATTTCTAGGAGGCAGTTGTTCAGCTCTTCTGCAGATGCCAGTTAAACTGAGAACAGCAATTGTTCATGAACTTTACCACATGGAAGAGTCTCTGAAACCTCCACACCCAGCAGAGTAATGATTCATGGGAAGCAAGAAGGTGGTTTGGTTCTACATGACAAAGTATCCAGTGTTGGTTCAAACTTCAGGAGTCTGACCTTGAGTCATTTATTTAGGCATATTTAAGCACAGGACACTTTGGTGAAAACTTTTCTGGCGCTAATAACTCAATACTGTGTGTACAATAAAGCTTAAGATATGACTACATCAAAACTCTTTGTAAAGTACATGTGATGTCTTCCATGAAGATGGGGTCTACATATTGACTACATGCAATACCTTCCATAAAGTTAGGCTCTATCATCATCAAGCTCATAAGGGTATAGGGGAGGATTTTGTGTGGTATTAGCTAAATATCTAAATATAGCACAAAGATCATCAGACTATTAACTATATCTCCTCCCAGCCTTCAAAAGAGAAACCCTGTGTGTTTAACATTCCTGGTTCTCATAGTGCTTATCTGTGGATTCAAGAACCTCCATGCCTCCCACAGACTCTTATGGAAGTGTTAAGAGAAGCCAGATTAGACAGGGAGCTCGCAAAGTGTGGATGGATGGAAAGACAGCACAAGACAAGTAAAGTCAAGTCTTCCATGTTCATAGTACTGTCTTGTCTTTGTACATTAAATTTTTACACTGGCCATCCTGATCAGACATTAAACTGCTACTTCTTTGGGAAAGAGATCCTGGCTACTGGACCCTCCCCTTTAGAAGTTCTCATAGCCCCATGTCTTTGTCCTATTCAGTTATGGCTTGAATGTGAAATAGCTAATGTTAAAGCCACAGTCCTCTTGTTGGTGCTATGCTGGAAGATGGTGACCCATCAGTGAAGGCACAGCATGTCTAGGCAGAAAGGTGAGTGATAGAAAGACCTAGTTTTCCTTTAGAAGATCAGCACTTTCTTCTTTTCCGTTGTTATTCAAGCCTGGCCAGGGAGGTGGGGCTTAGTTGGAGGAAGTAGGTCACGGGGGTGGGGGGGGTGGGGGTGGGGGTGGGTGGGGGTGTATCCTTGAGGTATCCCATCCCTAACCTCTTCCTGCTTCCTGTCTGACATGATAGAATCTTCTCTGCCCCACACTACCACTGCCAAACAAACTTGTCTGAAACTTCTGAAGCTGTGATAGATCTGGCCCTTATGTTTTTCTCTCAGATGGGTCACAATGACAGAAGGTTACTAATAAGTAATCCTAACCAATTACTTAGATGTGTGATAATTTTGTTTATGACATTCTTTGATCCTTGAAAATGAGACCTAGTTTACTTTCTGTTTTTTTTTTTTTTTTTGTTTTTGTTTTTTTTTTTCCAGAACACAAGCCCAAACTGTCACATAGTAGGCTTATGGATAGCTTTTGTGAACAACCCAATGATCTGATGAATGCTTCAGTTGTAAGTAAGAAAGGTGAGATACCTTCTCTAATGATGACCCAGACTTTGGTATCAGCTGTGCAGAGCCTCGAATTCAGAACCTTCTTTTTCTTAGGGAGATGGCTTTTAAAAATTAGATTATGTGACTAACTCTGGGCCTCATGGTTTTTACAGCTATACAGTGGGATGATTGCTTTTATCTATTATATACTACCATCTACCTAGCTAAGCCTGATGCATTTTGCTCTCACAGCAATTCCACCTTGTCAAGAGCTGATAATCAGACACACAAAACAGGTGATACATATGAATTTTGCAAATGTATCACTTTGGAATAGAAAATGGAGATAGAGAAAGTGTGTGCCAGGGGAGAGTGTCACTGTGTAGTGGCTGCTTAATGAGTCCCATTTAGTGGTTGTGTTGGGTTTAATTTTGCCCTTAGCACACGTGCTTGAACTCCTGAAGCTGGTGAGGCAGGGTTTTCTCATTAGAGAAGATGGTCTAGTGAAAGCCTATATCTACCCATTCTGATGAGGGTTCAACACAGCTAAGCAGAGAGGCAAGGACTTTGAAGACCTAGTTTTCCCTCATGAGGCCCTTTCCTGCTGTCATTCTAGCTGTGGGGTTTGTTTGTTTGTTTGTTTGTTTGTTTGTTTGTTTTGGATTGAGCTCCACACCTGAGATCACATGGGGAGATGGGCTGCTTGCTGGAAATCTCTACTAATTTCAGTTTATTAGTCTGGGTCCCTGTAATTATACAGTTATGTTCATTAGCATTTCTGCTTGTATGCCTTCCCTTTTTATGTTAGAGTTGAAGCTCAAAGTAATTATTTATATGATTTCTCAATTTGTTTTGGTTTCTGTTTTCCCAAAGTGATACTTTTGAAAAATTCATACCCAGTACTTGTTTTGCATGTCTGATTGTCAGCTCTTGACAGGAAGAAATAAATGCAAGAACAGAATCATCAGATAAAAGCTGTGTTCTGGGTGGTAGGTAATTGTGAGAATGTCCCCTTCTGAGGAATTTGCAAGGGGATTTCCAAATATCAGGTACACTTGTGCATGTGTGCGTGTGCGTGCACGTGTGTGTGCGCATGCACACCTGTGTGTTGTAAATCTGGGAGCATATGAAATTGTTGTAAAACAATTATTTAGCTTATTTGTATATCATAACAATTTTTTTCCAGTATTATGCAAGAACAGAAGAGTCTTTATCAAGAGGCAAATGGGAAATTTTGGGATTCAGCTGGGGCTCCCTTTTTCCTTCCAGTAGATCCTTTTTATGACTGATGGGAATAATTCCTTCCAAGGGCATTTGTGGGACATATCTAAGCAACTGTCACTCTAGATAAAGCAAACTGTGGTTCTTGTCTCTGGAACATTTATTATCTTTTCCCATTCATGGGAGACAAAAGTCAAACCAATCAGTGCATCCGTAAAAGATACCCTAACACAACAGCAGCAGGAAAGAGAGCATAGTGTCACACTGGTGACATTTATAACAAAGGATGTTGATGGATGGCTGTGTTAATGCTAAGGAAGTAGAGATGAAGAGGAAAAGTGAAAACAAAGAAAGGGGGGGACGACCATTGACAGTGTTTTTTTGGTGGCAGTGTCTTTTTTTTAATAATAGTGACCTGACAGCTTTGATATCTAGCATTCTTCCCAGCTCCCATCTTACTGATAGAAAGGTAGAGGTTCAGGGAATATTGAGTGACTCAGGGATATACCCAGGAGCATCCATTGTATATTATGGATAGGTCTTAAATGCCATCATCTCCCCAAAGTCTGTGCACCTTCTGATGTCCCTTGTAGCTGCTTCTAACAGCAACTAACATTTGATTTGAGAGACAAAATATTTGACTAAAACCTCCAGATTTACTGACCAGTCACTATGCACTAAGTTTCCAGTTGTTTGGCTTCAAATGCTCAGGGAAATGTTGGGTGAGTATGGATTTGGAATCAGGATGGCGTATTGTCAGAAACCTTTAGCATGACAGTGTAGCTAATACAAATGTAGGTACCATTGTGATACCACTCTAAAGGTGAAGAAACAGAATAATGCATGGTAAATGGATGCAAGTTAAGATACTATATATGATGAATGCTCGTCCAGGTACAGCCCAAGTGGGTGGAACTGTATCATCCATGATGAGTCCCAAGGTCTATTTTCAGCAGAATCCCAGGTGTGCCCAGAGAATAGGGAGGGTGGGATAGAAAATCCAGACAGAAAGCACAGAGCAACAGGGAAGTTCAGAACAACAGGATTGTCAGTGGGAAAGGAGCGTGAGCTTCGAAAGAACAAAAATTAAAAATAGAAAAAAAAACCAAAAAAACAAAACTTGGATGTGTAGCCCTACTGCTTAGCTGAACAGGCTCTCAACCAGCCATTTATCATCCTAGAGCTCAAGTCCATCTTCTGGCAAATCAAATAGAGCAATAAGACTTTCTTGTGGAATCACAATGAAGATTTTATCAGTTTGTATCTGCAAAAAGCCCAGAACAACACCTGACTGACCCACTGGCTTACCGAACACTCTATAAATATTTGAGGAAAAATGAAAAGGGAAAGAATTCAAGTGAGGAAATACCAAGAGTCTTCAAGGAGTAGAAGATATGAACGGTGGGTCTTTGAAAGTAGCAGAGTTTCCCAATTTTCATGTGAATAAACTCCAGAGGTATGTCCAGGATAAGGTAGACAGAAGCCCCTGGGTACTTTGTGACATTCTGGGAGGCTATGGAGAGGATCCAATGAGTCTATACCATGGTTAACGATCCAGTCAGAAGTAATTAGCCACTGAGGGCCAGTCTGCCGGCTGGCTGCCTGCCTTATTCCCACCTCCATGTGACAGAACCATCCAAGCCATCAATTTGGGAGAGGCTGAATGACCTGTGCAAATTGTGCTGAGTCATGCTGAATCATACTTAATCATGCTTGAGAATGAGTGGCCTAGCCCCACTGGACTCCCAGCTTTTGCATCCCGTCTTGAGCTGAGATAACTAAGATGACATCTCAGAGCTAAGCTGTCCTGCCAAGACCCATTGGCTTGCTCACATTAAGGGGGATTGACTGCCACAGGGAGTTGAGCCTCTCAATGAAGATGTGTGTGTGTGCCTCACAGAGGCTGTGATTTTTTGACATGTCACCTCCCGCATAAACATTTCAAATTCCATAGCTTGCCATAGAGAAGATTTGGAAGGAGCTGAAAGTTATCATTTATTTAGGGGGCTTTATCAACAGAGGGCTTCTCTAGCTTTAATAAATGAAATGTGTTGTGCGTAAGCATTGAGGCATGAGAGACCATGTCTGCCCATGAAAGGCTTTGAATAATTTACTTCCTGGAAGGGTATTTTATGACAGTACTTATAATCTTCTTATTTGTTCAAAATCAACATTTATAGCCGACGTCTTTGAACTGATGTGGCAGGTAAACTTATCTCTTTATTAAGTGGCAGGGATCAAGCATGCTCTAGAAAGGGAGGTTGCATTGAAATTGATTCCTCTTTGGATATCAATATTTTATTCTCCAAAAACAGCCAATAAATAATAGAGGTCACTTATTAAATTTTCATTTTAATTAATATATTAGTAGAGGGAACTCTTTTAATTTGAAAGGGCATAAGAGTGAGCTTAGGGATTTTGCAGAGGTGCCCTTTTTAGGTGCCTCTATCTCTGATTATCACTTGGCCTCTCAGCAGAGGCCTGGAATTTATTACTGGGAGCTGTAGCAGGTTCAAGAGGCTCTTCCAGGTATATGACCTTGGAAAGTCAGAGTGAAGAATCATTCTAAACCAGAATTTTTGCAAAATATGAGGAGAACATTTTGCTTCTACCAGCCCTTCAGCGTTTGCCCGAGAGTCCAAAGGACTGACTGGGCGTAACCATGAAGTACTCAAGAGATAATCACAGCTAGTGTGTCCCTGCGAGAAGCAGCCAGGCTCAGTGATGGAACTTGAGCATTGGTGTTCTCAGACACTGATGTCAGGGGAAAATTAATCTCTTCCTCTGAGCATCTCTTTCTCTTTTCTCTGTTGTGGAATATGTTAACAATGTTTGTCCTATAAGTTTGTACTGAAAAATCTGCAGTTATTAGCATTGCATAAGAAATTAGCATTGTAGCTATTTAAACTGAGAGGTCCTGGTGCCCAACAGTCATTCCACCAGGGAATACTAATGTGGACCTTTTGAATTGTTAGTAAGCTTTTCATCACTAACAAAACACCAGAAACAATGAACTTATAGAGCAAAAATGTTGATTGTGGCTCCACTTTGAAGGTTCTAGTTTAAGACTGGGGAATGAGGGCCTGTTTGCTTTGGGTCTGTCACCAAAGCAGGACTTTGCAACAGGAGCACATGGTGCAGTAAAAGTGCTCACATTCTGATCGGTGATCAATAGGATAAAAATTAAACTGAGTTCTATAATCTCATTCAAGTTCATATTTTTATGATTCAAGTTCTTTCCATAAGGTCCTGTCCTTCCTTAGGGGAGACCTCACTATTTCCTTATGATGCAATTGTGAGAAATGAGCCTTTAACACATGGGTCTTTGGGGGAGTGTTCAAGATCCAAAGTACAACTGCAGCTGTAACATCTTCTGGATATTGTGGGTTCTTCATAGCACTAGACCAACAAGCAAAGAAGAGGGTCTTTTGACTGGTCCAATGGATAACAATCTCAATTACCATTACAAATAAGGCTACTGTATTGCATCTTCAGCTGCAACACAGCACTGGATGTGGATCAGGAGACTATAAAACTAGGAGTTTCCCGAGGACACTCTTAATTGTCCGTTTTCCAGAGTCACTAATAACTGTGACAACCCAACAAACCAAGACCACTGGGGACTGGCCCCTCTCAGAGATAAAAGACTGATTTACCTGCAAGGTAGAGAATGCATTCTAGGAAGCAGGGAAGAAGGTTATGGAATGTTTAAGAAGAGAGGATGTGAATCCCAGTGACCAGAGGACTTGGGGGCAAGTGAGATCAGCTAATATCATATTGACAATCATTCATCAGTCATGTGACTTCATGCAGTCTCTTATATTGGACCTTTTGACTTGGATAAGTATGGATGTCCTTTACGTTTTGTCTCAGGTGGCTGATCTTTCTGGGATATCAGCCCATTCTGCACTTTAGCTTTCTCTTGCCTGTGACTAATGTGAGTCTACAGGAGGTCAGACAGAAAAGGAGGAAGGGCTTGGGTATTTCTTCCCTGTGTGCCACTGCCTTTACCACAACCTTCTTTGGGCCTAGTTATAGGATAATCCAGTCTGTTCCTGCCCCATTTTTAGGGCTATAGTAGAGATGGCTGTCCCTGTCACAAGTCTAAAGAAATAAGGAAAGACAAGAGCCAGACTAGAGAAGAGATCTGGCTCTGATTTCCATTCCATGAATTCTTAGTGACATAGATGGCTTTTCAGGTTTGAAGCCCCTTCTGCCATGGTTTGGTCCTTCATAAGCAAATCCATAATTCATTACAAAGTTTATGATGTGAATACAGTGTGTGGAGATACATGAGGAATCTGGGAACAGGAGTATAAACTAAGAAGAGTTGCTGCAAAATCCCACCATCTCCAGCAGATGTGCTTACAGCCCCTTTGCTAATGCAATTCAGCAGGTGTTGGCTTTCCACTTGCCCTTTGCTGGTCAGCAGGCCAGATAGGAGGCCAGGAAGCAAAGACTCAATCAGGCTTTTGTGGCTATACTTGAGGAGATGTTTACTTCATGTAATTAAGGAGAGTAGGTCACCAAGAGCTCTTTTCTCACTTTCTAATCAAAAGCAATACATTAGACATGCTGCCTCCAAAACTCCTTCAGTAGTCTGTTGGACAGCTGCCTCAAGAATGAACACTGATTAGAGCTATGGAGGAAAGTCCTGCCCAAGCTCACTGATGCCGGCTGTCTTTGATGGAAAAACAACACTGTTCCCTTTAGGCACCCCAGTGACACTTTCAGGAAAGATGGAAACAGTCCCAAGGCAAGGCCATTGATATGGTAACTAGCTGAATCCTTGGGACATTGATTCAAGATCAGCACAAAGTTGTGTTTCTCACTCATATTCTTCCAGAGTGATGTTCTGGTCTTGCTATGACAGGTCTCAAAGAGAATGGGACTTGGTTTTGAGATGTCAGAGCTAAAACCAAAAGAACAAAGGGCGAAAGGTCAGTGGAATACAGCCTGTAACAACTGCTTTATCACAAAGAGAGAGAGAGAGAGAGAGAGAGAGAGAGAGAGAGAGAGAGAGAGAGAGAGAGAGAGAGAAGAGAGAAGAGAGAGAGAAGAGAGAGAACAGAGGACTGGGGGTGGGAGTGAGTGGTGGTGGTGGAAAGGAGCCTCTGAACTCATCAGAGCTCATCTGAGGCCCCTGCCACGGGGTCTTCAGAATCTCACCAGGTGTTTATGGAATGGATGAACAACTGATGAAGGAATAAATAGACAGATGCAGAAAAGGCAATCAAATTGCTAAGACTCATCAAGGAAGTCCTCTGTAAACATGGTTTGTGAGGGAGCCTGGACCATGACATACTTGGTGCAGGTGACACCAAATATCCAAAAGAGAGTCCCAACTCTTCATCTTTGGTGATCACCTCTGGGGCATAATTCAATGGAATTGGGAACCCATGGGGAGCTGTCTGATCTTTCAAAATGCAAAGAGTGCCTGGAATTATGATATTTTTGATCTCTGCCAGCCCCATTGGAGGTGTGTGAAGAACCACATGATAAAAATTATGTTTTCTACCCTGTGATTTCAAAAGTTCAGGTGCTTGGACTGAACAGAAATGGGTTAACAAGTCAGGTGAGGCATACTCTGGAAACATATTTTGGAGAAAGTGGTCACATGTGTATACTTAACCAGGCAGCCTGCCAGAAGATTCTCTGGACTGTCCTCATTTACTTACTCAAGAGGATGGGACATTTCATACTAAGGCTTCTTCTACTTAAGCTTTCTCTTCTCAAAAGTTTAATAAAATCATACACCTGATTTACCAGGAGAACATCTGTTGCAATGAGGTTTCTTGGTCCTGGGCAGCCAGAGGTCCAGACCCACAGACCTGCCTTGCCAGGCCCCTTAGCTGCCCGATGCTGCTCAGGCCCCAAAAATGATTCAGCACTTATATTAAGTTCATGCTGTTTGGCCTATGGCTCAGGCACATTGCTAGCTAGTTCTTACATCTTAACTCAACCCATTCTCATTATTCTGTCTGCCACGTGGCCTGTGGCTCACCTATGTTCCTTACATGCTTCTTTTTCGGCAGCTGGCTCAGTCTGTCTCTCTCCACCCTTCCTTTCCTACCTATTCTGATTCCCCACCTACTTTTTCTATGGTGCCGGTCATAAGCCAAAACAGCTCCTTTGTTTAAAAATTGATATTCACAGCATATAAAAAGACATTCCTACATCACCCCCCTTTCTGTCTAATCAAAAAGGAAGGTTTCAATTTTAACACAGCAAAATTACATATAACAAAACAGCTATCAAGCAAAAATTGCAGTTATAATATCAGGTCTATTTGTATTTAGCAAAATTAAAGAAAATACTTTATCATCTACCTTATCCTTATGAATCTAAAGTTTCATATCCAATATACCTTTCAAACGACTAAGAAAAACTACACCTATAACTATCTAATCTTCAACTACATCAAAGACCACAGAAGGATATAATATTTACCCTAGTAAACAGGAATTTCAAACAACTTCCAAAATCTAGAAATGACAGAGATGACACCTATCTGCCTGGACAGTCACCCAAAGTTCCTTTATAAAGTTGGGGCATCCATCTTCAGCCTACAGGCCCAGAGTCTCTTTTCATTTCAGTGAAGCAGGAAATCTGCTCTGCCAATTCATCAGTCGCTTCTCCTCGAGTCCTGAAGAATACCTGACAGTTTTCTCTGCAAAGCAGGAACCTGAATCACCATCTCAGCTTGTTCTGCCAAAGTTCAGAGGTCACTTTCCTAGGGAACCTGCATGTCCAGTTTAAATAGCATACTGTCAAGCACTCAATATAAGAACAAGTTCTTGTCTACTGGCTAACTGTTGCCACAAAGAAACTAATTTCCATATAGAGTTTCTTCGATGCCCATTTTTCTCTTGAAGTAAATTGGTGCTGCCAGGAGCAGGTCTGTCTTACTGTCCAGAAAAATCTAAGTTAATAAAACATTTTAAATGCCATATTCTGTAGGTCTTAGAAGTGTTTGAAGATTACCTATCTAATTGAATTATATCTTTGTATACCTAAAAATCTAACTAACATGCATTTCTTAATTATACATTACAATTTTAAATCAGTTTCATAAACATCATATCTTAAACAAGAGTAGAAAAACACATACAGCATAAAAGAATTGACCTAAAATTTGTATCAATAAACCAAAATCCATACCAATGTAAAACATTTTGAGATTAACAGTTGATTTCCTGATCTAAGTAAATTCAATAATCTAATTTTTAAAAAACCATTCATATACCATATCCCCCTTTTCTTCTTAGAAAGAGATTATCTATGACCATTAACCTATTATAATGAAAATAAACATTTATAAACAATATTTTGGGAATTTGGGTGTAGTTTTCCATTACTACTTCCTGCTGATTATGGGGCGTTGAAAAATCCCATGGGTTCTTGAGACTGGATCATAGCCTGCCTGCAGCCCTGACGCTGATTACAGCTATCTCTTCCCATCAGAGGTTTTTTTCAGGGGGTCTTGATTGATGAAACCATATTTGCCTGGCAGCAATCTAAAGGTTCTCATCTTCTGTGGAAACAAAAGCAGAATTCTCCCAAAGCAATAAATTCTTAGACACAATTTCAAAATCAAAATACCTTTAAAATATATATTCTTGTTTAAGATCCACTGTCTTTCTGCAGGTAGCTCATTAACAGTTAAAAAATTAAAAGAAAACATAATAATAACCAAAACCCAGATTTTGTGTCTATTTTCCATCTTTACATGGCTTATTATATTTTTATTACTCTATTTCTCTTTTTTAAAGACTTTCTCTACCTTTTTTCTTTTATCTCTGAAGCCTATGTACATTTTACACACAATGTAACCCGTTTACAGTTTTTTTTTATCTGAATCTGTTTTATTGTGAATCCTTAATCATTTTCCAACTAGAAGAGCTTTTACAATACTCACACTCTCTTAAAGAGCCACATAGTTTTTGCAGATAAAGCTGAATCAGTAAGTTCTCTTAAAGGGACCACGTACGTCTCTGTTCACTGCCAGCAAACAGAGCAGACCCAAAAAAAAATCCTGCTACTAAGAAACTGTCTTTGTTTCCTTTTTGTTCGAAATAAACAGAAACCTTAAATCAATCACTTGCTATTGAGTCTTCTATGAGACTTCAGGGACAGGCCTGGTTGCAGCTTACACTGCCTGCCCCCAGTCTGCCAGTGCCATTTTGAATATGGCCCAGATGCTGCGCTTTCTCTGTACAATGACCTGCTTCAGATACACAATTTGGAAGCTGCTTTGGCTCAGTTTCTGTGCTAAAACACTTTTTAAGCTTTCTCAGGCTTTAAGTGGATATTCGCCCCATGCTGGGCACCATCTGTTGCAATGAGGTTTCTTGGTCCTGGGCAGCCAGAGGTCCAGACCCACAGACCTGCCTTGCCAGGCCCCTTAGCTGCCCGATGCTGCTCAGGCCCCAAAAATGATTCAGCACTTATATTAAGTTCATGCTGTTTGGCCTATGGCTCAGGCACATTGCTAGCTAGTTCTTACATCTTAACTCAACCCATTCTCATTATTCTGTCTGCCACGTGGCCTGTGGCTCACCTATGTTCCTTACATGCTTCTTTTTCGGCAGCTGGCTCAGTCTGTCTCTCTCCACCCTTCCTTTCCTACCTATTCTGATTCCCCACCTACTTTTTCTATGGTGCCGGTCATAAGCCAAAACAGCTCCTTTGTTTAAAAATTGATATTCACAGCATATAAAAAGACATTCCTACATCACCCCCCTTTCTGTCTAATCAAAAAGGAAGGTTTCAATTTTAACACAGCAAAATTACATATAACAAAACAGCTATCAAGCAAAAATTGCAGTTATAATATCAGGTCTATTTGTATTTAGCAAAATTAAAGAAAATACTTTATCATCTACCTTATCCTTATGAATCTAAAGTTTCATATCCAATATACCTTTCAAACGACTAAGAAAAACTACACCTATAACTATCTAATCTTCAACTACATCAAAGACCACAGAAGGATATAATATTTACCCTAGTAAACAGGAATTTCAAACAACTTCCAAAATCTAGAAATGACAGAGATGACACCTATCTGCCTGGACAGTCACCCAAAGTTCCTTTATAAAGTTGGGGCATCC
Organism: Phyllotis vaccarum; assembly: GCA_033318265.1. Classification (NCBI taxonomy): domain Eukaryota; kingdom Metazoa; phylum Chordata; class Mammalia; order Rodentia; family Cricetidae; genus Phyllotis; species Phyllotis vaccarum. The sequence continues at coordinate 103,797,715 of JARWLC010000008.1, read as the reverse complement.
ATCTTCAGCCTACAGGCCCAGAGTCTCTTTTCATTTCAGTGAAGCAGGAAATCTGCTCTGCCAATTCATCAGTCGCTTCTCCTCGAGTCCTGAAGAATACCTGACAGTTTTCTCTGCAAAGCAGGAACCTGAATCACCATCTCAGCTTGTTCTGCCAAAGTTCAGAGGTCACTTTCCTAGGGAACCTGCATGTCCAGTTTAAATAGCATACTGTCAAGCACTCAATATAAGAACAAGTTCTTGTCTACTGGCTAACTGTTGCCACAAAGAAACTAATTTCCATATAGAGTTTCTTCGATGCCCATTTTTCTCTTGAAGTAAATTGGTGCTGCCAGGAGCAGGTCTGTCTTACTGTCCAGAAAAATCTAAGTTAATAAAACATTTTAAATGCCATATTCTGTAGGTCTTAGAAGTGTTTGAAGATTACCTATCTAATTGAATTATATCTTTGTATACCTAAAAATCTAACTAACATGCATTTCTTAATTATACATTACAATTTTAAATCAGTTTCATAAACATCATATCTTAAACAAGAGTAGAAAAACACATACAGCATAAAAGAATTGACCTAAAATTTGTATCAATAAACCAAAATCCATACCAATGTAAAACATTTTGAGATTAACAGTTGATTTCCTGATCTAAGTAAATTCAATAATCTAATTTTTAAAAAACCATTCATATACCATATCCCCCTTTTCTTCTTAGAAAGAGATTATCTATGACCATTAACCTATTATAATGAAAATAAACATTTATAAACAATATTTTGGGAATTTGGGTGTAGTTTTCCATTACTACTTCCTGCTGATTATGGGGCGTTGAAAAATCCCATGGGTTCTTGAGACTGGATCATAGCCTGCCTGCAGCCCTGACGCTGATTACAGCTATCTCTTCCCATCAGAGGTTTTTTTCAGGGGGTCTTGATTGATGAAACCATATTTGCCTGGCAGCAATCTAAAGGTTCTCATCTTCTGTGGAAACAAAAGCAGAATTCTCCCAAAGCAATAAATTCTTAGACACAATTTCAAAATCAAAATACCTTTAAAATATATATTCTTGTTTAAGATCCACTGTCTTTCTGCAGGTAGCTCATTAACAGTTAAAAAATTAAAAGAAAACATAATAATAACCAAAACCCAGATTTTGTGTCTATTTTCCATCTTTACATGGCTTATTATATTTTTATTACTCTATTTCTCTTTTTTAAAGACTTTCTCTACCTTTTTTCTTTTATCTCTGAAGCCTATGTACATTTTACACACAATGTAACCCGTTTACAGTTTTTTTTTATCTGAATCTGTTTTATTGTGAATCCTTAATCATTTTCCAACTAGAAGAGCTTTTACAATACTCACACTCTCTTAAAGAGCCACATAGTTTTTGCAGATAAAGCTGAATCAGTAAGTTCTCTTAAAGGGACCACGTACGTCTCTGTTCACTGCCAGCAAACAGAGCAGACCCAAAAAAAAATCCTGCTACTAAGAAACTGTCTTTGTTTCCTTTTTGTTCGAAATAAACAGAAACCTTAAATCAATCACTTGCTATTGAGTCTTCTATGAGACTTCAGGGACAGGCCTGGTTGCAGCTTACACTGCCTGCCCCCAGTCTGCCAGTGCCATTTTGAATATGGCCCAGATGCTGCGCTTTCTCTGTACAATGACCTGCTTCAGATACACAATTTGGAAGCTGCTTTGGCTCAGTTTCTGTGCTAAAACACTTTTTAAGCTTTCTCAGGCTTTAAGTGGATATTCGCCCCATGCTGGGCACCATCTGTTGCAATGAGGTTTCTTGGTCCTGGGCAGCCAGAGGTCCAGACCCACAGACCTGCCTTGCCAGGCCCCTTAGCTGCCCGATGCTGCTCAGGCCCCAAAAATGATTCAGCACTTATATTAAGTTCATGCTGTTTGGCCTATGGCTCAGGCACATTGCTAGCTAGTTCTTACATCTTAACTCAACCCATTCTCATTATTCTGTCTGCCACGTGGCCTGTGGCTCACCTATGTTCCTTACATGCTTCTTTTTCGGCAGCTGGCTCAGTCTGTCTCTCTCCACCCTTCCTTTCCTACCTATTCTGATTCCCCACCTACTTTTTCTATGGTGCCGGTCATAAGCCAAAACAGCTCCTTTGTTTAAAAATTGATATTCACAGCATATAAAAAGACATTCCTACATCACCCCCCTTTCTGTCTAATCAAAAAGGAAGGTTTCAATTTTAACACAGCAAAATTACATATAACAAAACAGCTATCAAGCAAAAATTGCAGTTATAATATCAGGTCTATTTGTATTTAGCAAAATTAAAGAAAATACTTTATCATCTACCTTATCCTTATGAATCTAAAGTTTCATATCCAATATACCTTTCAAACGACTAAGAAAAACTACACCTATAACTATCTAATCTTCAACTACATCAAAGACCACAGAAGGATATAATATTTACCCTAGTAAACAGGAATTTCAAACAACTTCCAAAATCTAGAAATGACAGAGATGACACCTATCTGCCTGGACAGTCACCCAAAGTTCCTTTATAAAGTTGGGGCATCCATCTTCAGCCTACAGGCCCAGAGTCTCTTTTCATTTCAGTGAAGCAGGAAATCTGCTCTGCCAATTCATCAGTCGCTTCTCCTCGAGTCCTGAAGAATACCTGACAGTTTTCTCTGCAAAGCAGGAACCTGAATCACCATCTCAGCTTGTTCTGCCAAAGTTCAGAGGTCACTTTCCTAGGGAACCTGCATGTCCAGTTTAAATAGCATACTGTCAAGCACTCAATATAAGAACAAGTTCTTGTCTACTGGCTAACTGTTGCCACAAAGAAACTAATTTCCATATAGAGTTTCTTCGATGCCCATTTTTCTCTTGAAGTAAATTGGTGCTGCCAGGAGCAGGTCTGTCTTACTGTCCAGAAAAATCTAAGTTAATAAAACATTTTAAATGCCATATTCTGTAGGTCTTAGAAGTGTTTGAAGATTACCTATCTAATTGAATTATATCTTTGTATACCTAAAAATCTAACTAACATGCATTTCTTAATTATACATTACAATTTTAAATCAGTTTCATAAACATCATATCTTAAACAAGAGTAGAAAAACACATACAGCATAAAAGAATTGACCTAAAATTTGTATCAATAAACCAAAATCCATACCAATGTAAAACATTTTGAGATTAACAGTTGATTTCCTGATCTAAGTAAATTCAATAATCTAATTTTTAAAAAACCATTCATATACCATATCCCCCTTTTCTTCTTAGAAAGAGATTATCTATGACCATTAACCTATTATAATGAAAATAAACATTTATAAACAATATTTTGGGAATTTGGGTGTAGTTTTCCATTACTACTTCCTGCTGATTATGGGGCGTTGAAAAATCCCATGGGTTCTTGAGACTGGATCATAGCCTGCCTGCAGCCCTGACGCTGATTACAGCTATCTCTTCCCATCAGAGGTTTTTTTCAGGGGGTCTTGATTGATGAAACCATATTTGCCTGGCAGCAATCTAAAGGTTCTCATCTTCTGTGGAAACAAAAGCAGAATTCTCCCAAAGCAATAAATTCTTAGACACAATTTCAAAATCAAAATACCTTTAAAATATATATTCTTGTTTAAGATCCACTGTCTTTCTGCAGGTAGCTCATTAACAGTTAAAAAATTAAAAGAAAACATAATAATAACCAAAACCCAGATTTTGTGTCTATTTTCCATCTTTACATGGCTTATTATATTTTTATTACTCTATTTCTCTTTTTTAAAGACTTTCTCTACCTTTTTTCTTTTATCTCTGAAGCCTATGTACATTTTACACACAATGTAACCCGTTTACAGTTTTTTTTATCTGAATCTGTTTTATTGTGAATCCTTAATCATTTTCCAACTAGAAGAGCTTTTACAATACTCACACTCTCTTAAAGAGCCACATAGTTTTTGCAGATAAAGCTGAATCAGTAAGTTCTCTTAAAGGGACCACGTACGTCTCTGTTCACTGCCAGCAAACAGAGCAGACCCAAAAAAAAATCCTGCTACTAAGAAACTGTCTTTGTTTCCTTTTTGTTCGAAATAAACAGAAACCTTAAATCAATCACTTGCTATTGAGTCTTCTATGAGACTTCAGGGACAGGCCTGGTTGCAGCTTACACTGCCTGCCCCCAGTCTGCCAGTGCCATTTTGAATATGGCCCAGATGCTGCGCTTTCTCTGTACAATGACCTGCTTCAGATACACAATTTGGAAGCTGCTTTGGCTCAGTTTCTGTGCTAAAACACTTTTTAAGCTTTCTCAGGCTTTAAGTGGATATTCGCCCCATGCTGGGCACCATCTGTTGCAATGAGGTTTCTTGGTCCTGGGCAGCCAGAGGACCAGACCCACAGACCTGCCTTGCCAGACCCCTTAGCTGCCCGCTGCTGCTCAGGCCCCAAAAATGATTCAGACACTTATATTAAGTTCATGCTGTTTGACCTATAGCTCAGGCACATTGCTAGCTAGTTCTTACATCTTAACTCAACCCATTCTCATTATTCTGTCTGCCATGTGGCCTGTGGCTCACCTATGTTCCTTACATGCTTCTTTTTCAGCAGCTGGCTCAGTCTGTCTCTCACTGTGCCCTTCCTTTCCTACTTATTCCGATTCCCCACCTACATTTTCTATGGTGTCTATCATGGGCCAAAACAACTTGTTTATTTAAAAATTGATATTCACAGCATATAAAAAGATATTCCCACATCAAACATCACTCAATTCTTTTCTAGTGAAGTGCTCCCACCCAGCAACCCCAAATCAAGGAAGTGTGAAACCACAGCTCTAAGAGCTGATGGTGTCACCCAAAGGACAACATGGTTTGAAATCTGTTGTTTGATCTTGAAAATTAGATTAAAGAAATAAGTTACTCATCAGAATGGCTCAGTCAGCTTTATAGTTGTATATTTTAAGTGACTTACTACTAAGCCTATCCTGGTGAGGAGAGCTGGGTACTTACCTTTGGACATTAAAATGTGACCAAGCTAAATAACACCAGATACAGAATTTTCAAGTTCAAATTACCATACTGTCCATTTCACATTGTAAATAAAGTTTTATTGGATATAGTATTGAGATTAGTGGGAGGAAAGTGAAGCAGAGCTAAGGAAGGAATGCTATCTGCATTTAACATTTTACTATTGGCTTCCCTATGGATTTGAGAGTATTTATTTGGAGGTTTTAAAATTTACATTGAAGTTCATCTTGATTACTGAGTTTATGATAGGTATAAGTTTTGTTCTGAAGTAAGACACTTTTTATTTCCTCTTAATGAACCTGGCTGTCTTTAGTCATTCTCTAAAGACAACAGACCTGCAAGATGCTTCTGCGAGGGGCTACTTGGGCCTTGTATCAGAGTCCAGAGCACTGTTGTGTGACACACAAGTGCAATGCTGGATAGCTCCTTGAGATTCCTTGCATCATGACACACGCCCTGGTACTCATGAGACCTTGGTAAATGATATTATCTAAAGGCCATGTGCTGGTGTGTAGCTCTTTCTCTCTCTACAAATGCATCAGTTTTCTCTGGGGATTCCTTACAGATATGTTTCTACACTTAACATCAACAAGATGAGGGGTTGGGAACACACCATCTTTCTCCTTTCCAGGTTCAATGTTCTGTAGTTCTCTGAGGCTATAGGTAGCCAGGCATGAGGGGAGTAACTAGAGAATGCATATGGGTGGATCCCCAAATCAGGTCTTCCTGTGAGTCACAGGTTAGGAAAAGGTCAGCATGAAACGTCTTAGGTGTTGAAAAGAGATATAAAAGTTGGGGCTTTCAGGGTGTTAGAGGGAGGGAGTAAGTGCTTATTGGTCTCTTTAAGGCTCTGCAGAGCACACAGGCCTTGCACCGAGGGCCAGAGCAATGGTAGAGAGCAGGGAGGGGGCTGTACCCTTCTGAGCTGAAGGGAAGATCATGTACAAATTGATGTATGGTGATATGAAGAAGAGGATTATTGGCTAGACAGTGTGTGAGAAGGAAGCAAAGAGATGTCTTGGAAGGCTCTTCTGTCTGTAGAGGTTTCTGGGAAAAGGTGATCTTGAGAGATGTGCTTTAAATGATGGTAAAACTTTACAAACTCAAAGAAGCCTCCTACCCAGAAGGAAACATGATGTCTCTAATAGGGGAATACAGGAGAGATCAATAACTATGTATGACAGTTAGGGAGTGGAATGACTAGGGAAGAAACAGGGATGGTGTATATGTTGGGGGCAAAACAATAGAGGGATTATTGAGGCTTGATCCGGAAGGGGGAGCAAACAAAGGTTATTGGAAACTAGAAGAAGCTGCCCTTATTGGAGAGGGCTTCCTGCTGGAACTGTGGCTTTCCCAATAAGTCTAGCTATTGACAGCCTGCAGATGGAAGGCTGAACCATGCAATCACAGACAACACTGATGCTTGCCTGCCTTCCTTCTACGGTGCTGGTTCTTCTCAGTGCCTGCCATGGGAAGAACCTGAGGGATAGCTCAATTGGTGTCATGTGTGTAGTGCTCCGTTCCAGAGCAGGTTGGAAAGGCAGTAAGAAGAGGAAGCACACTGATGGAGGTGTGTGTAGTAACAGATGTAGCTGTGCAAATGCCGGTGTGGTTAAAGACTAAGGGATATTGAGTCTCTACTCACTGAGCTTTCAACACATGAACGCATTCCTTAGAACACCTGGTCAGGAAGCCATCGTTAGTTGAACTTGGTTGAAGAAATGGAGTGTGGAAAGATTGGCAGCCAGAACGTGCTATCATTTATCTCAGCCTGGTGCAGAATCTGCTATTTCTAGAGAAGGAGTTGGCTCCTTTCTTGTGTTCCCTGCAGGGTGATCCCCACCTTATGCTGCAATTTCAGTCTCTGGTGTCTTTGAAGTGACTCCTTCGATGACTCAAGACCGGAGAGAAACACATCCTCAGAACAGAGATGCAGATAGGCTGCCTATGTATGGGAGGAGTGCAAGTGTGTGTGTGGGGTAAGGACTCTTGCCCAAATGAGATGAGTGTAGTATTGGGCATGAGCTCTGCCAACCCTGGGAGTTGTGAGCCATGCTCTAAGTGTGGGCAGACTGTGTTAGACCTGGGAACTCCCAAGTAGAACTTTCAGGATGACCAAAGGCCAGTGTAATCTTCCTATCTGGACATGTGCCTCCAATCAAACATCTTTCCCGATTGCCAGTGAAGTGCCAGCTTGGCTGAAGGTTGTGTCTTTGAGTAGGAACACTCAGCAACATTTTTTTTTGCATGGGCTTCATCTGTCTTTTCACTCCAGACACCATCACTGAGCTCTCAATTGATCTGCCAATCAATGGTGTGCCCTCGTAGGACACAACATGGCGGCTGCTATTACCACCATTATCCTCATAAGGGACATGGAGGGCCTGAGTTTAGTGAGAGAGTGAGGAGGGGTCAGGCAGGTGCAATCCCCAGACAGTTCTATAAGACGGTCCAGCTCTGCACTTCTTGGCAGATTTGCTTGACTTTTGTTTCTCTATCCACAAGAACCACCTCTCTTAGCAGTTCCGAGGAAGACTGTCCTCAGGAAACCTTGAGGATGCTTGTGATAATAGGCACTCTGTGTAAACATAGGCTGTTGTTGTAGGTGTCATTGTAATGCCATCCTTTTATCTTCTGACGTCTCTTTCCTTTTTTTTTTTTAACTCCGTCACCAATCAAAATCCTCAGGCATCTGACTGGGGCTACTCAAATACCAGGGTCTCGTAAGACTGGTCAGCCACACTGGGCCTGCTGCAGGTTTTTCAGAGCTACACTGGGAACAAAAGGAGGTCTCAAGATACAGAAAGCGAATTGTGTCTAGTCTGGTATGTGTGTGTATATGCACACATTCTCTCTCTTTCCTCTGTTTCTTCTTTCTCCATCAAGGTCCTAGGTATTTCCAATACTGTGTCTCCCTTTAGATGTGTGGAAACTGTGTAGATATGCCACCTGATGCTCTGACACGGTTAAACTTGTCTCATTCACATTACTACAGGTCTGTCTGACACTGAACCTGAGTCCCTGCCTCCTGTGAACCTTTATACGTTGGAATCCTATGGTCTTCAAGTTGTCTCTGTCCTTCAGTTTGGCCTTTCTAAGGGGACTCCCCCTTTCTCTTGATGTTCCCAAGTTGGTCCTGAGGCTGAGAAGATCAGACTGTCTCTTAAAGAGGCTGGCTCTTGGCGAAATAAAATAGAGTCTGTGTGGGCCTGATAGAGAAAAACATTGGATAAAGAGAGCAAGTGAATCAGGCAGGGCCTGAGGATGAAGGAAGAACCAAGATAAGCCCACTGGAAGATGATGGAGTTTCATGGGACATCCCTATTGGCCTAGAGCTGGGGTGCAGGCAAACTATGTCAGGCTGCCCTTGGTAAGCATGTGCTCTTTTTGGAAAGGGGCAATCTGGAGCACTCAAGCAGTGATTAATAACGCTCTCCACCCCACAGCGCAGACATTTTTATTAGCAGTTGCATGTACAGATGTAGCAATGTTTAGAACAGGAGAGCAGTGACATATACCCTGGGGCTGCTGCTGCTCCTGCGGTCTCCATTTTGTATCTCAGGCTCTGAGCAGAAGGAAGAAAGGCTGCCTCATCTTCCCATGCTGGGCCAGAGTCTCACAAGGAACAGCATTTGGCTTTCATTACTATCTTCTCACAGACTCACCTACAGGGCTGTAAAGTCCTCACCAGCCCTCCTCCCCCCCCCCCCCCCCCCCCCCCCGTGTTTTGTCTCCAGTAAATCTTCACGGAGCCAACATACTCTTGTTACTAGCGTATACCCAGATGATGCTGAGCCATTGCTATAGGACCCTTGATCCTGGTCATTGTAAGAGTCACCTGCAAAGCCTTTAAAGAGTCCTAAAACTGGGAGTCCTATTGTAGAACTGTTGCAGTGGGAAGCCATACATGGTACCACCTGCAAAGCCCCCAGCTGATTCATTTACACACATTCTAACCCTGAATAGCTTATTCCTCAAATGCTTTGCTGGTCGTCATAAGATTGAGAATGACAATTTTTGACCGTAATGGGGAGGGGCACCCAACAAGAACACCTACAGAATAAATACCACTTATATTTCCTTCATCATTTGTCTGATGTGTTGAATAAGCCGACAAAAATTTACTGAGCATACATCATGTGCCAAGAGTTGGACTGAGCACTAGATTTGAAAGAACAAAACAGACCATAGGCATCCATTGATACAAACAAGGGGCTCTTTTGTTGGACAAAAAAGGTTTATAATTATTAAATATTGAATATACAGATTCAGGTTATACCTAATGTGAGTTCATCTGTTTTTCCACTCAAGTACTAACCAGGTTTAACCCTGCATGGCTTCTGGTATTGGTTGACTTTTGGGTGTGTTCAGGGTAGTATGGCCATAGACAAGTTCATCCATTTTCAAGAAACATTCCCTGCTACCTGAGTCTTGTCCTATGGTTCTTCTACTTATGGCTAGACAGAAGAAGCAGCTCAGTCAGTGTTGACATCCCTAGGAAACTGATCAATTATATGATGGTCTTTCATTATGGGAGAGGCCTACTTTCTCTCCCACATAGATGCCACACATGCATATGACAGTGACACCCTGACCCTACATGCTTAGCTTATGGAAAATTGTCATATATGTAAAGCCATCCAGGGCAGGTCAATGTACTTTTAAAAAGCTTTCCTATGAGAATTAACATTAGTAAGTGTATGTATTTTTGTATATTTAACATACTATTTGTTTTTTTTATCAACAAGATAAAAGTCCAAGTCATGATGTAGAGCCCAAGGACAACTTTTAGGCATTTTCACATGGCTCAAATCAGAATTCTAATGAATATTTAATTTGAAAACTGCATATCAAAGGGACTTTAGTACTCTTTTTCTCTAGTACTGTAAGTATGGGAAGAAAGATAATTCTTCAAGTTCAATCTTAGAACTATGGCAGTTCCTTCAGGGTACAGAGTAAGGCTATGTCAGAGGTGGTACAGTGCATCCTTTGTAGGTCATCTGAGATGTCTGCATGTGGCTGAGGCCATGAATCTCTGCTAGTGGTTTCATTTCATGTCAGCAGCTACACCATGATTGGTATGGCTGATATTTTCTGAGAAGTCAACCATGATGGCTAAAATTTTACTTCTTAAGGGAGATGTTTCTGTCAGGGTCAGAAAAGTGCTTAATGCTCAAGCCTGAAGACCTGGGTTCTATTCCCCAGATTCCATCTAAACAAAAAGGGCTAAACATAGCAGCATATGCCTGTAACCCAGGTGCTAGAGAGCTAGAGACAGGAGGATCCCTAGGGCTTACTGAACAGCCAATCCTGGAGAATGAGTGAGCTCAAGTTCAGTGAGAGATGCTGTCAAGGTGGAGACTGACAAAGCAGACACTTGGCATCTACTAGTGGCCTCCACATGCATATACATACAATGGACAGAATTTTGCTCATAAGAGGAACATTATGGGATAGAAAAACACCGACCCATAGACAGATGAGGTTCGGTGAACCTTTGGGAGGAGAGCAGAAAAAAAACAGTATTAATGTTTATATATAGCCTGGCTCCCATTCTAGCTCTCATACATAGGAGGGACTGAACAACATCTGGATTTTGGGTTTCCATAGACACAATTTCCTCTACTCACACAGAACAATGAATAAAGACCAGTTACAAGGGAACTCTAAGGATGTGTGGTTATGTGGCCATTTTCTACATCATTCTTCTCTGTTGCGTTCTGTGTCTGTGATGAGAGAATGAAAGAGCCAGGCTTTACTACTAGGACTTCGATGCATCTGTAGATCCCCTCATTTGCTCTGACAGTGTGGGTTTCCTGTTAACTGGATAAGTTTCTCTAGAGATTTCCTTTCAGCCTCCAACAAAGTAAGAAGCAACCTTTGCTGGAGAGAGAAGCTGGTGTCTTCTCTTATTCCAGTGTTTCTTTTCTTAGAACTAAAAGTTAAATATGCCAGTGCCCAGAAACATGACTCAGTGGCTAAGCTGTTTCTGCACATCTTGACTTGAGCTTAAATTCAAGTAAAAGCTGGGTTCATTGGCCCACGTCAAGACAGATCTTGGGGGCTCATTGGCCATCCAGTTCATGCAAAACATTAAGCTCCATGGATGCACACATAGGTTAGTAAACCTGGGCACATGTGCACACTGATAAAAAAAATAACTCTGATGATTGGCATTATTCACACTGTTCAGTTGTGTGCATGTGTGCGTACTTGAAAACTTGAAGATGCTTGAGCGTTACAAGACCCTACATTTAAGACCTTGTGTTGTCTTTTTATGCTGTGTGGCCTTGGGGGAATTCCCTTCTTCCTTCTTGGTTTCAATTGCTGATCTGTCAAAGATAAGATTGAACCATTGGTCTTAACACCCACTAGACTACAAATGTGTCTACTTCAAACTCTGGGGGTTTGCCAAATTAAAATGATGAATGAGGACAGTACAGACTCTAGAAACTCTTTCCAAAGGTCATTTGTTTCAAGGCTTAGAAAGAGGGGGAATGACTTGGTCCTCATTCTCCCGAGTTCAGATTCCACCCCTGCCATTCAGTCATCAAAGCAATTGCTATCATTGTTTAATTGCACCTGAGATTTAGTTTCCCTATCTATAAATGGAAGAGATAGCCTTGCTCTCCTAATAATGTGAGCGATGTCTCCAGCAATCTTGTCTGGAAACCAAACGGAGGCTGGTTGGGGCATTCCCTTTCCGGTTGTCCATCTTTGCTTCCTAGTTCTCAGCACAAGGCGTGACACCTGTTAATTAAGGAATAGCAGCCACAGCTGGGTACGGGAACTCGGCTCTTCTTACGCCCCATGCACAGAGCACACTTACATGACCAGTGAGCGGGTGGGATGAGGACTTCATGTGGCCACCTGTGGTGTGTGCCCGTTTTCAAAGCCAAGATGCCCCTCTTCAGTCTTGAGATGAAGGCAGAGAGCTTTTAGTGCCTTCCATATGCTTTTAAGTTAATTGCTTTAGGTGGAGTTCTTTTGCTTTTGTATTTTTTTTTAAAAAATAATACGTCAAAGGGCGACTCTCTGCCAATTGTTTTTCTGCTAGCCATGCTAGTCCTTGGCTGGGAAGAGACGAAAATCTACAGGTAGGGCAAGCTTAATGGCTTCCTCGTGTCAGGGCCATAGACCCGAATTCAGAGACCCCAAACTAAAGCCTATTTGGTGGGCTAGCTTCAGAAAACAACCTCCAAATGCAGACAGAACGACCTTCATTGTGCACTTTCATCATTGGACGGGCTCTGTGTTCCTTGTCCCTTAGTGAATGATGGCATCCCCCTTTTCTGTCCCATGAGGCCAGTGGCTTTGGGGCTGTAGCTCATCATGTGAAACCCTCATGAAGTCTCCATGTTAGAGCACTGCTCATGCTAATTCCTGGAAGGCTTCGGTAGTCACTTTCTAGCTTTCTGGTTTTTACTACACCGTTGCTATGGAACATTGGGCTTATATTGGAGATGATGAAGGTAAAGTTCAGAGAACTGACAGCTGAGTTGCCACACAGCCAGCCACAAGGGTCTTTGAATCAGTCAGTATATTGCTCAGTCCGCAAGGTTGGCTCCATGAATCACTTACCTACCCGAGTGCTGTACCCTCCGTGGTGCCCTTTGCTCTCCAGTGAATTGAGTACTGTCCTCCATCAGCTATTCACTTAAACCGTGACCTTCTGTTTACGAGCCCGCCCCTCAAGAAGCTGCAGGAACTTCCCCAGACTCACCTCCACCGTTTGCCTTCGCCTATATCAGTAACTCCAGTTCCCGAGTCTATCCTTCAGTGCCCTGGCAACACCCCCAGCCTCGTTTCTGCCTCTTGCCTTCACCCAGGTTCTATTCTAGTGCACCTTGCTCCTCTATTTTCTACAAACACTGACTCCCGCCATAATAGCTAAAAGCACCATTTTCCTGGGCAGTGTACCATTGTTCCCTCACGGGTCTGCTTTTACTTTCTTGTCTCCATCTTAGCGTTTCCACACACTACTTCATTCCTTGGTTCCAGTAATCATCAGTAACAGCATCCATCCGAAAGGTCTGGAGTCCTAGCGGGCTGGCTAAGAGGCAGACTGTGGGGCCTCCAGACAGAGATCTTCAGTATCTGAGGCTGCTGCGCTGGGTTTTGTTTTTAAAGCATTGCTGTAGATTCCCATTCAAAATGCTTCTTTTATTTTTATTTTTTTCTGCCAAGAATCTTCCAGTGTTCTCCTGATTAAAAAATAAGAATATACTCTGCCTTTGAGATGCCGATGGTCCAGGTAGCAGTTCAAGTTCAGTTTCAGCTTAGAGTCACCTGGGGAGCTTTAAAAATATTATGTATGTCTTCCCCCGCCCCAAGCAATTGTTCAAAATCTCTGAAGCAGGGCCTGACATTGTTATCCTTTTGTTAACTCCCTAGAGGATGCTAAAATGAAGCCAACCGAGGCTGAGAACCATTGGTCTAGGGAGGGCCCGTCCTGTAACCAGAGAATTTACTAGAATCAGCAGGTGATCTCACTCTCCTCAGGGAGTTAAGGAGAATGTCTCCAACAAGGTGTCCTTGGACCTGGGTTTTTGTTCCAACCTAGTTTTGTACATTCAGGCAAATGTCTCAGCCTCTCAGGTCCCAGTCTGGGGTTTGGGGCTGGGATGGGTCTGAAGAATGTCTGAGAACCTTTTCCACATCAACACTGATGATTCTTGGGATCTGAGAATGAGCCTCTGAGATGGCTATTCTTTGTTGTCAACTTGACTACACGTGAATTTAACAAAAACTCAAAAGAGCTGGGTACACCTGTGAGGGACATTTTATTAATTAAGTCATTTGAAGTGAGAATGCACACTTCTAATCAGGATCTTGGAGGTAGGAGGATCCGCCTTTAATCTGGCCACATCTTCTGCTGGAAGAATGAAGCTGGCTCCCTCTTTGCCTGCTTGCCCTTACTCTGGCTGGTAAATTCATTCCTTTGCCAGCCTTAGACCTTTCGTCTTTGGGATTCTGGAGTATGCTGGAGACCAGATGAGACATCCAGCCTTGGGGTCTGAACGATTACTGTATTATTGGACCTTTTGTCGATAGACAGCCATTGTGGACCTAGATAGAACACAGCCTATTATCCATTCTAATAAATCCCGTTCATATGTATGAAAAGAACCCCAAGCAATACAGCCTGTCGTTCTATGGATATTCCTACACCAAAAGGATAGGATATTACCACATATACAAGCAAACTAAGGACAATGGAACTGCTGAGTGGCATTAGCGCCATGCCAGAAGATATATGAGTTCCACACCACCCATACTGTCTTGTAGAAATTATATGGGTTTGCCAGTGGGGCTTTCTGTGTGTGAAGAAGCAGTTCTTAGGCTGTGGACCAGCAATACCATCTATCATGGGGATTCTCTAAGAGCTTCTTGGAAATGCAGACTATTGAGCCATGACCACCCAGACTACTACATCAGAAGCACTTGGATGGGCCCAGCAATCAGGTGGCCATAGGTGCACTTGTTAATATGAACTAGAGAAATTCTGCTGTGATGGGTGACAGCCCCCTCACTGTCCCACTCCAGTCAGGAGCCTAGGATGGCAAATGTTGTGTGCATCTGTAGAATAATTAGATTTTAGTTTGTTCAAAGAGAGAGACTGGGCACATGAATGTTTCATTCATTGGCAATTTTTGTTCACATTTTTTTTTTTTTTTACTTTCATTTGGCTTTGGAATTTGATATTCTTTGTTAAATGAACATAGATAAAGGAAGTATCATCACCCAATAGGATGGGTACTTTTCTCTAAGTGTGTCTATGGTCAGTGTTATCTTTGTGATAATCCTATTGCTGAGCTCCAGAGTCTCCATTATAATGGAGAAAAGACAACATTTGAATAGGTGTGGTTCTATGCAAAGGATGAGCTAAGTCAACAGCTGGGCGAGGTTTGGGTTGGAAAAGGGATAGGCATGAAAGGTTGAGGAAAGGCTGCATTGTGTCAGAGCAGTTAAAAGGGAAAGGCCCTTTTACTTTGAGCACAAGAGGGATGTCTATAAGGATTCCAGGTCTGCTTTTATGAATATGAGGATCTAAGAAGTATTGCGGTTGTGAGCTGTAGGAGACAATGTCACCTTGATCCGCCAATTTACTGCTGCCAGCAGTCAAAAGAGCCAAACATCTTCACAGGATTCTCAGTTCACTTTCATTTGATCACCCAAAGAGGTGCCTGGGACAATAGTTGTTGGATGTGACATTGATGTCATATATATATACATTTGCTCCAACTAAAAGGAACAGGTGTCTTTGAAGCACTCAGAACTGAGAGAGGGTTCTGATTCTCCAGATCCCTGGTACCCTGAGGAGGTAGAAACAGGGTTTTGCATCAAGCTGACTCTTGTTTGACCAAAGTTTCTCCAAACAAAGACGCTTCTCCATCTCCCAAATTCATCACTGATTGGATGCTTGGACCACCCCTTTTGTCTGAGCATCTCAGGTAGGTTCTGTGTCCCAACCTGCCTCAGTGCTCGTTCATATACAAAGGTGTCTTTGAATTCTATCCCAAGACCATAGTACAACCCCGCAGACATTGGGTAACAGCATTTTTCTGCCTGGTCTGTTTAATTGGTGACTGGCAGGTTCCCACACCCCCTTCAGTCTAGCTCTGGAAACATCTGTCTTTTTATCCACCAATAGAGTCTCCAAAGAGTACCAAACCTGCTAGACAAAATATCGAAGTTATGAATTCTGATTTAATAAATGTGCCTTTGAGAGATGATTCATGGCGTGTATGATGGCTTTCAATTGCTTTCTCAAACAGTTCATGCTTCATTTCATTAAGAGCTTCAGTCAATGCCAACTGATTAATTATCACAGTACTAGTCAGCTTCTGTTTTGCAAGCACGTGTGCAGGACCTGCCTGGGAGCTGGCCATTATAGACATTTATTGAAAATGCAAATAAAAATGGTATTTTTTAAAAGTGTTAAAATCTCACAAAAATGATAGTGAAAATCATTTTTCAAATTTGTTTTTATTTTTATATCCGAGAGTTTTCCTGTATAGGTATGTCTAGAACATACATGCAGTTCCTCCACATATCAAAAGAGGGCGTCAGATCCTCTGGAACTAGAGTTTTATGGAGGTTGTTCTTGTAGCGGACCGAGTGCTCTTCACTACCGAGCCATCTCTCCAGCCCCTAGAAATCATTTTGGTTGCTTAAAGCTTGCATAATGGGAACTTCCAAGACTACGAGCACCTGGACAAGGCACACCTCCTGCTTCCAAAGCGTGTGCACATAGCAGCCACGAGACACTGAACAAGGGCATATTTGCTTCTTCCCTCAGTTTCAACGCAAGGAGCCCACAGAACACAGGCTCTGACGCTGACAAAGGCAGCCGGACAACTGAGCAGAATTCTCTTCAGAACCATCGATCTTCTTCACACCCTGATTCCCTGCTCTTTCCAATAATTGCAGAAGTCACAGTGAAGATCTCATTTATGGGCGAAGTTAAAGTTCTTAATGCTATTTTTTTTTTTTTTACTTCATCCATAGTCTCTGAAAACTTTGAATTTGTTTTCATTTAAATAAAGAAGCCCACATACTTTTAAAACAAATAAGAAGACTTTTTCATCAGGGACCACATACAGGGTGGCTAGTCCTGTCAGCAGGAACTATTCACCTTGATCAATAGTTGTCCCTCCCGATCACAATTTGGCTTAGTTCTATGGGTCGGGAGTCGTTAAAGAGGTGTGCCAGGCTCCGGGGAACTCTTCACTGAGTTATTTCTTCATTACCTCAACGTTTTCATTTGGCTAAGTGTGGCTTATAATGACTGGCAAGGGTAGCTTTGGAGTGGAGGAACATTTGCTGCGGTGCATTGTGGGAGCCTAAACAGTGTGCATGGAAGAAATGAGAAGGACTGTTCAGTGACAGCCTTCCTGCTGGAAATAAAGCTCTGCAAGATGGCTGGGCTTCCACAGAGCTTGGAGAGCTTCTCAAGTATTCATGGAGAATTAAAACAGCTTTGGCCATTCTTCCTGAAAGGCATTTTCCTGCTAGAATGGACCTTTCAGGAAGCAAAGCAAACAGACACTTGACGATGGGGAGATGATGTGTTTGTCTATTCAGCAAGGAGTATCCATCCTGATTCCATCATTTTTTGGGGGTGGTAATTAAGATCAAAGCTCCTTTACTTTCCTCACCTATAAATGGCTATGCCATCCTGATAACAATTTTGTTTTTTGAGATTGGAGTGAGCTGACGGTAGTATAGGGCCAACGCCAATGCCAAAAAAGAATTATCATAGTTGAAATGAGTATTTTTCTCTGTGTATGCACATGAGGACCCAGGCAAGCACTTCACAGATTACAAAGCACATCTACATTTCAGGTCTCGTGTGAGTCTTGCGGGGGTTCTGAAGAACAGTGTGAGCTGTATTATACAGATAAGGAAGGTCTGTTCACCCAATAGGAACACAGCTCAGCCTAGATTGCTTATAGGTCAGCTTTCCTTCTACCATGCCAGTCAGGGGACCCCTGAATAGTTGGCAAACAGTTTCCTGATCGGCTAACTGAGTGCCAATTTCCCTGGAGACATAATGACATTTTAATTCAACAATATTATTTACTCTTTCAAAAATTATTTAGACACAATGCTATTTTGTGATGAATTATAGTTAACTAAAACATGTTTATGGGGGCCGGTGAGATATCTCAGTGCAGAAAGGTGTCCGCTGCTGAATTGATGGCCTGAGTTTAGTCCCTGGGACTCCCATGATGAAAGAAAGAACTGACTCCCACAAAATTTTCTCTTACAAACACATGCCTGTATTGGTACATACACGTGTTCACACATGGGCCTGCACACAAAACAAGCAAACACACACACAAACAAATAGAATAGAATAGAAAAAAACATATTCACAAATGAAAGTTATGGTTATTTGAACAGATATTTTTTCTTTCTTTTCTTCTTTTTCTTTTTTTTCAAAAAAAAAATTGCTGCATATGGTTGTGTGCACCTCTACTCCCAATGCTTGAAAGGCAGAGGCAGGTGGATTTCTGCGAGTTCGAGGCTAGTTCACACTGTGAGTTGCCAGACAACCAGAGCTACTTAGTAAAACCCTGCCTCAAATGAAATTAAATGACACACTTCCCATAATTAAATGAATCTATGTAACTTTGTGAAATATTAGTGTATTTTATGTCTGCTCTGTACTTGAGCATGCTTAGTAGGAGTTAGGCTGTATGCCTGTAGTTTTTCGATGTGTACAATGAAGTTAATATAACATGTGTCCTTATATTCTTTCCATTTTAAACATCACACAAGTTTTGAGACCCATCTTAACTCTTATGACTCAATAATCCAGATTCCTCATTCTAAAAGCATTTTTCTCATTGTTCCTTTGTATTCTTTCCACCATCACCCTTGCCCCAACTCATCTGTGAGAGCTATTAATTATTAACTGGACCAAATTTAGAGTCGGGCTTCTAAGCTTGTCTGTGAGATCATATTGATTGGGGTGGGACACCTGCCACCATTCCATAAGCATGGGAATCCTGGACTACATTAGCTGGAGAGAGTGAACTGGGTACTAGTGTTATATGCATTCACTGATGTTCCCTGATTATGCTTGTAATTAAGACTGTGTGTCTTGCGATGGACAGTGACATGAAACTCTGATGAGAAAGAAACCCTTCCCTCATGTGTTGCTTTTGTCAAGGCATTTTATCCCAGCAGCAGGAAAAGAAATACTACCTATATATCACCTATCTATCTATCTATCTATCTATCTATCTATCTATCTATCTATCTATCTATCTATCATCATCATCTATCTAATTTCATGACATCATCTATCATGTATTCATATATCATCTATCTTTATCCATCTAACTATACAAAGCCCCTATCTGATCTGGATGACTTGCCTCAGCTAGTGACATTTCCAGAATTAGTAGACTAATTCACTGTTGTGGGATTTTCCTTTGTGCTTCAGTGTGTTTATCACCATGCTGTGTCTATAACCTCAACATTCTAATATCAGTTCCCACCTATTTCCAGTTGTTATAAACTCAAATATTTTCTAACTTTACCAGTCTTATCCTGAGGGGAAGAATACATCCTGGTTGATGTATAACGTTTTAGATCTATTTCTAAGTTTAAAGTTTAGAGACATGAATTCACATCAATACTTTCAGTTACAGCTCAGAACCTCCCATCCAATCCTCCTTTCTATATGTATACTTTTTAAAAAATTTTTTTTAAAAGCCCTGGCTGTTATTCTTCTCAATGTAATTCTTGATTTGCTTAAATCTCCTGAATGTAATCAGTGTTCTTGTTATGTTGTTTACTGCTCCAAACCCACAGACCCTGACTGCTATCTGAAGAGTTTCTCCCAACTCGTTCCTTGGTCTCATGATCATATCAGGCCACTTCCATCTTTCCCATAATTGCTTTCATGCATGTTTTCCACTACTAAATTCTGAATCCCATGAACGTGGATAGTGTAGTAAGAGTTTCTGGCCAGGCCTAGCCCAAGATATGGACCTGCTTGCAGCTGCTTAGCTCTGCCTAGCCCTGAGGTCTAGATCAACAGTCACAAAATCACAAAGGAACACACAGAAGCTTATATTTATTACATGCTCTTTGGTCTATGGCTCAGGCAGATTACTTACTATCTCTTACAACTTAACCCATTCTATTCACCTATGTTTTGCCATGTGGCTCGTGGCTTACCTGTACTCCATTACATCTTGCTTCTTAGGCCAATGGAATGCAGCTCTCATGAATCCACCCTCCTTCTTTATCTATGCTTGGACTTCCCTCTTGCCCATAAGTTGGCTTGCCATAGGCCAAAGCTGCTCCTTTATTATCTAATGCTAACTCACAGTGTACAGAAAGACATCCCACACCAGGAGAGCAGGCTTGTTCCATTCCTGTCTAGTTCTCAGATACCTAGCCTAGTGCCGGTATGCAATTGGAGCTCGTTATTTGTCTGATGAATGACTAGATGTTTATGTGTTCAGCTTGTCAATCCTGTGGCAGCAGGGAAGCGTTGCCCCAAATCATATGCATCATTGCCTTACACCCATCTTCCAGGTAGAAAAAGCTGAGGCTGAGCTCTGTCTCTCTTACACAGTACTCGTTTGCAAACTTCCAAGTGGCCTTTGGCTCAAACCCAGCTCTGTGCTATTGTACCCCATCAGGTAATATGACCTTCCTGACCATGTGAGAGTTTTCTCGTTTTGCAGGGTTTAAGAGCTGAATTTCTAGCTGCCAGCGAGTCTTTATTTGTGTCTCTGTTTGATAACAGTAAAGCTCTCTTCTGCTGTTCCTTCCTGCCTGACCCTGTCCTTAACAATGCCACCACCTGGCTGCCTCCTCTTCCACCCCCCTGTGGCAGCCAGTGATATTTGCTCTTCTTTTAGACTTGCCTGGGGTAGACCAATGATGTGGAAAAAGGACTATTTCTCTGGCACCCTGAAGGGTTTTCAAATAGATCTCCTTTATTGAAGTTCAAAGACACCTGACTATCTAGCACCAATGCTGATAACCAAAAGGAGGGGGAGCGGGGGTGTTGGGATGTTGTTCCATTCTGCCTTTCATCTGAACCTTGATGCTGTGGCTTCCTTCACAGGTAGTGCAAATAATTCTGAATCTTCTGCCCGCCTCCTGCAGTCCCTAGCAGAGTGTGGAATGCTGCAGGCTTTCTATAGACCTGAGAGGTATCTGTGTGGTGCCAGTGGTGTCAAGTACAATATGCCAGCGACAAACAGTCCCATTAGAAAATGGCCCTTATCCCAGAAGCACCCATTTCGTTTCAGCATTTCAGTTCTCCCCCTTCACCATGTCAAAATCTCAGAACCCGTCCCAACCTCTGCAAAAGATGGCAGAGGCTGGAGAAATGCAAAGGCACTTTGACCTTGATCATGCAAAAAAAAAAAAAAAGCTCTCTTTTAATGAGAAGGATTGCAGGGAGGAGAAAGAGGGAGTGCTTGACATTGGGAGCGCCATCTTCCAGCATGTGCTACAAACCTGACCTTGGAGTCTCATTGGTCTTTCTCAGCATGGGGGGGGGGGGGTGGAGCCCTTGGAGAGTGATCAGTGTAGGTAGGCCTGTAACAGCCGTCATCTGTCTCCCTGTTCGTTCTTTCTCAAAGTCCTTGAGCTCTGGCGGCACTGTTTGTGAAGTGGGGATAACAGCTTGTTGATGCAAAGTTGACTAGAAAGGAATGAGATGCTGTTGTCTGAGTTCAGAGCACACAGGGTCTTCCCATTCTCAGGGCAGGACTCAGCACATATGCATCTGGAACAGAAAGGGAGGAGGGATAGAGGGCAGGGCAGAACAAAACAAAGCAGCCTTGGCATATCCTGGGATGGACATCCAGTAGTGAGCAGATCTGCAAGCCATCATATCTGCTTGTACTTTTTACTGTTATATTTTAGTTCCATAACAGTCTTGTGGGGAAAATAATGAAAATCATCAGTAGGTGACATACCAAGAAACTGTCTGTTCCCTTGCGCAGGTGAGGGATTTCTGTCACGCCACTGCTAAGATATGGTGCCAGAGATTCAACCCCCATGTCTACCAGGTTCCAAAGTGGGTATTCTTTCTATCCAGATCTCCTATTAATGTACCTTTTTGATTTTTCTATCAAAATTCACTCACTCCTCTCTGACCCAGAACTTTGATAACAGACTTCCTTAATTCCAAAAAGGAGGTCTTTACTATTTATTTGGAAATCGATTGGCAGGCAGTATGGATCAGTCCAATGAGTA
The DNA here is from genome assembly GCA_033318265.1 of Phyllotis vaccarum. Taxonomy (NCBI): domain Eukaryota; kingdom Metazoa; phylum Chordata; class Mammalia; order Rodentia; family Cricetidae; genus Phyllotis; species Phyllotis vaccarum. The sequence continues at coordinate 103,775,969 of JARWLC010000008.1, read as the reverse complement.
TTGACAAGGAAATGACTATGGCATCGTCATCCCCACTAACTGTGTTTGATCCAGTGGCTAATGGGGTCATTAGCAAAAGAGAGTAATTGTAGGTGTGCCTTGCCCTACGGTTGCCACCAGATCAATGGTCATTTTTCATCTTCTGACATCTTGCCTAGGATGCAGTCAATGACATCAGGTTCACGTTGGTATCAATTCCCGGGAAGGTAAACATACTTTATAACCATCTCAGGTGCCAGGCACTTCCCTTCAAGGCCTTCCTGTGCTTGGGAGCCTGCAGCTACTGGGGTGGTGTGCCTCAGCCCAGAAAAGGGCCTTGGCATCTCAATATTTCCCATGTGAGACAGGCCAGGCCCTGAGGGCACACTGGAGATGGTACATTTGATCCTGAAGGCACCCAGCAAGCCTCTTGCTTGAAACAGCCCCAGCTAGACAGAATCAATTTCCCATTGACTTTCAGGCTCCATCTCAGACACAGTGTAATTCTTGTCTGAAGGTTTATAAAGGCCATTGACTGTCTTATAAAAGATTTAAACACTCACCTAGTGGCACACAGGAGCTCTATCTATCATGGTGCCTTTTTGACAATTTGTGGGGGTGGGGATTAGTTGGGGGAGGGATGTTTGAGGTTCCCAGGGCAGCCACTGTGTAGCCTGCCAGTGGCTGCATGATTGGCTCACAGAAAAATGAATGGATCAATTGAAGGGCCCTCCTCATTCATCACTGAGGGGCTTGTCTCTACAAGGAGTCAGACTCCCCTTGCTCTACTTTGAGAACAAATCACACTCAGCGTCAGATAAACCTCACCCCCACATTGCCTCTGTTGGAACCAAAGGCATGCAGCTGGCACATAAGTGAAACCAGAGGCTACTTTTTTTTTTTTAATAATGCCCAAAGGATTTCACAGTCAACAGGGAAGCCACAGTGATGATTTCACCCTTGTGTAGTCCTGTGCATTTCTGTTTTCTCTTTAGATACACGGAGTAAGTTTGGATGACAAGTGAATCCCGACTGCTATGATTATTTTACATATATGGAGCTGGAGTTTAAACAGAGTGAATAATTTGTACAATTCAATCTTAATTTTCAAGAAAAATAGCAATTTTCAGGGCTGAGGTGATGGCTCAGTCGGTAAGATGTTGTCTGTGCAAGCATGAAGACTAGAGTGATATTTCAGCAAAATGCTGGGCATGGTAGCACATGACTATAATTTCAGTGCTGGGCTGGCAGACACAGAAGGAGCCCTGGGTGTTGCTGGCCAAGCTAGCCAGCAGAACCAATGATTTTCAGTGAGAGACACTGTTTCTAAATATAAAGTAGACAAATGACTGATGATCGACATCTGACATCACCCTTGAACCTCCACAGACACATACGTGTCCGGATACCTGAACATGACAGAGAGAGAGAGAGAGAGAGAGAGAGAGAGAGAGAGAGAGAGAGAGAGAGAGAGAGAGAGAGAGAGAGAGAGAGAGAGAGATGATATTTTTCAACTTATCTAGTTCCTGGAGACAAAGGGAAGAATAAGATGATGGAATTTCTTTTCCCAAAGAGCTCTTTCTAGAGTGATCTAATCAGAAAGTTGGGCTTTTGCAATCTGTGTATTAACAGATACAATAGTCCTGTGGTCAAGATATACAAGAGCACAGGGGGTGTGGTAATCAGAGATCTAGTTATCAGGGCAAAGATGGAAACTGTGACTGTGGCTAATGTTGATAAAGAGGGACAATGGCAGAGGGTAGCGATGTGGTCTTTTCCCTTGGGGACAGCAGCTGCCTCTCCTTACCCTGTGGGAGATTATGTTGTTATATTGTAAATAATTGTCACACCCACTGGTTTAATAAAAAGCGCTGATTGGCCAAAGGCAGGCAGGAAGTGTGGGCGGGGCTACCAGACTAAGAAAACTCTAGGAACAGGAAGCACAGAGCAGAATGCCAGAGAGAAGCCGGAAGAAGCAGAGGACAACTATGCTGCTCTAAGAAAAGGTACTGAGCCACATGGCTGAACAGGTTAAGAGTCATGGGTTAGATGAAGGGTAAAGAGTTAGCAAGTTATATGCCTGGGCCTTAGGCCGATCAGCCTAAAACTATTGGAAGCGTCTGTGTGTCTCTGAGAGGGTCTGTGGGTCTGTGGGCCAAAACCTAGAGGCTAGGCCCAAAAGTCAGGGCCAGAAATCTCCTACTACATTTCCCCATGTTCACTGGGTTTTGGTCTCTATGCTCTCTGTGATGTGTTTCTATTACAGTCCCTCTCCACGGCCATCACACCATCTCTCCTTATGACCTGGAATGGCTTCCTACAAATATTCCTGAGACATAGACTCCCCAAAGTCTTTGCTCCAAGGTCATTTTCTGAATCAGGCTCATTCCAACCATCTGGTTGACACTCGGGACCCCCTCATCCCATTTCCAGAACTCAGGGTTACCTTTCTCAGCTACTTTTCACTTTTCCTACAGCTCTTGCTTCTCCACAACTTTCTCTTTCTTATCTTCAGTTAGATTCTTATATTGTATCCTAGGTCAATCTTGAACTTATGGATTTCCTGCCTAGGCCTCCAGCATACTGTATTATCTGCATGCATCACCACACTTGGGACACATACCACCTTCTAATGATAATATAATTTGTCCCCTTACTAAGGTTATTATTGGTTTCCTTCTCCCTCAGCAAGCTTCTTGAGGCAGAGATCAATGTCTGATTTATCTTCAGAGCCCAGGACACAGCTGGTATAGACTAGATTCTCAGTAAAGATTTGTTGACTGGGTGAATTAATGAATGGCTGGGCTTTGATGACCACCAAGGAGAAAGGTACAAGTTCTTTGCTGCAGGTGATAGAGCTGAATGAAGTTAAAGAGAAAAGTTATATAATTACACTTGGTACAGAGAGGCCTACACAGTTCTGCAGTGGGAAGACAAATAAGAATAAAAAATAATCCAGGTGAGGAATGAGAAGGAGGCTCTGGGCTGAGATGGGAGTGTGAGGCTGAGAACAGCAGCCCAGTGGGGGATTAAATAGACTTAACTTGGGGCTGGTGATGGGCTCAGTAGTTAAAAGCACGTATTGTTCTTGCAGAAGATCTATACTGAGCAGCTCACAACAGCCTGTGATTCTAGCTCTAAGTAGTCTGAACACACACACACATGCACACACATGCAAACACGCATACACACGCACACACACACACTAAGAAGCCAGAGAGATAACTCAGTGGTTAAGAACATTTGCTATTTTTGCCAAGGATCTGAGTATCTTATACATGGTGGCTCATTTGTGACTCTAGTTCCAGGGAATTCACAACCCATGTCTTGCCTCCATGGGCATCAGCCGTGTGTGTGTGTGTGTGTGTGTGTGTGTGTGTGTGTGTGTGTGTGTGTGTGTTTGTGAGTGTGTGTGTATGTGTGTGTGTTATACAGACATGCATGTGGGCAAAACACCCATAAAAATAGATAAAAATTGCCAGAAATCAACTCTTTTAAAAGGTGACCTTTAAGCTCAGCATTCCATGGGGAGATAGAGTCAAGGGGATGCCTGTGAGTTTGAGAACCTGTTTATACAGCAAAACTTGAGTTTCTGGACTACTTAACAAACAAGTGGTAGAGGTCTGAAGATAATCTTGTGGAGCTTTTTTTCTCCATCTACCTTTATGTGGGTTACAGGGATCAAACTGAGGCCATCAGGTCTCCATAATGGGGGGGGGGGCACAAGTACCTTTACCAGCTCAATGATGTTGCTGACCTTCTAAAGTAGTTCTATTCTAAATCTGGTCATGCTGACAATAAAATTAACCATCTCATGAAGGATAATATTCTTTGTGGAATCAAGGTCCGCATTAGGAAAAAGAATATCAATGACCTGGATATTTGAGTGAGAATGGGAGGTTCTCAGGATTGAGAGTCGGGATAATGATTGGGCACTCTATGGGTGAAAGGGAGGGACATTTGGCCATGGCCTTGCGAATATCACACTTGATAAATGGCCAGGACAAGAAAAAGTTAATTTTCACAGTGTCTTCTGGTATGTAGTGCTCTCTGCGGAAAGAAGACCCAGCTCAAAAAAAAAAAAAAAAAAAAAAAGGCACTCACCAAGACAACGTTTTACATGTTCAAGAACAAAAATTACCATCACCACCACCAAAATAATCAAATTCCCCATCTAGTTCAAGCCATGTTTGATTAAATATTGGGAAGCCACTGATCTACTGAAAGTATTTGGTGAAAGAGGAATTTGCTCATGGTTGAAGGGAGCTCATACCTTCATCTTGAAGTCACCGCACCTCAATCAACTATGCATTACTCAGCTTGCTATCACTCTAACAGATAACTGAGAAAATAAACTTATAAAGCTAACAAGAGCCCAGGGAGTTATCTTACAAGCTTCTTACTCCCTCTTCTGTATAGATTCCTGAGCCTTGAGGGGAGGGGGAGCTTGACATAGACCTATTGTTTAGGAATGAGTGCCCCAAAGTCTCTCATTGTCTACACATTGTCCAGTTTGTGGGGCTTGGTGTTAATTATCATCTACTGCAAGAAGAAGCTTCTCTTTTGAGGGTTGAGGCACACACTAGTCTACGGATAGAACACTAAGAGTCATTTTAGTCATTTTATGGCTATGTTCATTTAATAAAAGAATAGTTGTAGGTTTTTCCCAATGTAAAGTGAGTGTTTGATCCCAGCTGCAGTTGAGCAACATAAAATGAACTTCATGGTTTGAGGATGTATTTGTTTGTTTTTGGCCATTTTGTTTTTTCCCTTGTTTTACTTCCTTGCTTTTATTATTTTGAGTAGTAGGGATATAGGAAGGGTATGGGAGGGAGTGAGGGGGGATCAAAATATATTGTATGAAAAATATAACAAATGTCTTTAAAATGTAATAAAGATAAATAAAGAGAAAAGTTTTCTTTAGGTTTACACTTCAGCTCAGTGGGCACTGTTTTGGGAGTGTGGCAGAATGGTAGAGTAAACCCAGAGAGCGAAGAGGAAGAAGGGAGATGAGATCCTCTAGTAAACCTCACACTAGCCCCACCACTTAAAGGTCCCATTGTGTTAAAATAACAGCATCCCAGGGACCAGGTCCTGAACACACTGCCCTTTGGTAGCAGTTGTTATGGCAGCAATGCTAATAGCCACACCATGAGGACAGCCCTTGTCCTGTGATGCAGTGGGGCCTTTTTAGAATACTAGAAAAGGCAAGAACATTTTGATTTTCCTTTAAGGGTGCATGGAAGTTAAGATTAGGTGTCTTTGGATGAAGTTGTGAAGTTAAAACACATTACTAGTAGATGGAGATATGGGTAGCATTTAAAAGTATTATATTAATATAATACAGCCAAGATGGATGAAGATTTAAATTACTGGGTGGGTAAAATAAAGGAAGGGAGTCGAGTACAACTCTATGTTGCACTTACTGAACTTGGAGCAGTTTCAAGGGAGGGAAGAAAGCAAAGAGCCGTGGAACCTAACGGAAAAAGAGGAAAGAAACCATTATTTGAAGGAACTGGTCAAGAGAGAGAGAGAGAGAGAGAGAGAGAGAGAGAGAGAGAGAGAGAGAGAGAGAGAGAGAGAGAGAGAGAGAGAGAGAGAGCGCAGGGCATTCATTTTTAGTTTTGATGTATGGGGACTCTGAACATTCTCACGCTGATATTTGGTAAAAAGAAGCCTACCAATACAGAATGCAACTATGACAATAGATGAGAAAGAGCCCTAGAGGCATGCATGGGTCCAGAGGAGAGTAAAAAGCTGATGCAGCTTCCTTTGAAGGAAGCAAGAAGAGCTCTAGAGGCTTCTAAATGTGTCAGTAATAAATCTGAATATGAGACTTTATACCCAAGTCTTTGATCATCACTTTGCAGTGGGACACAGGGCCCTCTGCTGTGAGGCTGAGAGAGGTGGTGTGGCTAGGGTCTTCTGGATAGTGTAGCAGATCTTTCTAGAGCAACAGAGGAGGAGGAGGTATGCTTGGCAAACAAGGCGTATCAGTGTCACAACTGGGATAGGGGATGACTGTTTTGTTCCTTCACCATGAGGTAGGACCTAGTGGGGCAGGAATGGCAGATGGTTTGGGCTGATTAAGCAGTGGGATAAAGTAGAGGTAAAGCCCAGAGACTGATTAAAGTGATGAATGACAATAGTGGAATGGAGGGAGGGTTAATCTGGGAACTGATGTGGAAGAGGAAAGCTCAAAGGCATGGACATCATGATAAAGTCAAATCAAAGGTGCTACATGATTAAGGGCCGTAAAGAAACAGATGTAGTCAGATGCTGGATTTATGATTTTTAGAGCCAGAAGCTACTTCTTAGGTGAACATGTCCCAGAGCATGGAAGGAGAGAAGAATGGCTGTGATATAAAGAGGCACCAGCATGATGCTAAACACAAAGCTAGCTGCTTACATAGATCTTCTTCTTGACTCACAGAGCATTCCCTGATGTGTGTGCGTGTGTATATGTGTGTGTATATGTGTGTGTATATGTGTGTGTATATGTGTTCAGGTGCAGGCATGTACTCATGCACATGGAGGCCAAAGGACAACATCCTCTGTCATTCTGGTGCCCTCTACCCGGCTCCTTTGAGACATAATCTCTCACTTGCTTCCACTTGCAAAGTAGTTGGAATTGAATCAAATCTGAAATAGTCAGTGACGTCTTTTAGCCCCAGGAGTGGAGATCACATTCTTCGTGCCAGAGATGTTCCTGGTCGATTCAGAATAACTTTTCCGTACTACTACTGTTTTAAAATTTTTGTACCAGGAATTAGGTCTCTAGATTGTTAAATCTTTAGCTGTGTGGGAAGTCAATGTTATGCTTTGGTTTTTCTGGCTGTTTCCATTTTGATAGTATACCATGTTGCATCATGCAACATTTCTTCTCACATATTGTGCCATTTGTTTAGACAGAGAAAGCACTAAAACTGTGTAGAAATGACAAAAAGTATCTAGTGAGGCTTTCTGGAGTTGATGTCTTATCTCCAAGTCTTTATAATAAAAATACCAGAGTCCTTCTTTAGTCTAATGACATAATGCAGGAAGAAACACCACAAAAAGGCTAAGATTCAGGACAGGGGATAAAGCTAAGCCAGCAAAGTGTTCACCATAAAAGCACAAAGTTCAGAGTCTGATGGTCAGAATCTATGAAGAAAGCTACATACGGTGGCCAGTACTTGTTACCCTAGTGCTGAGAATTGGAGACAGGTGGATCACTGGCCATAAATCCTAGTCTATTGAGTATGTTAAGGGCCAGTGAGAGAAACTGTTTCACAAAACAATGTGGATAATGGCCACAGAATGATATCCAAGGTTCTCTTGATGCCTATGTGTGTGCTTGGGTGCGCATACACATACAGCGTACCCGATTAAACACAAACAAATATGTACACATGCACCATGCAAAGAAATCTGCAGACACTGCTTACAGGTATATTTCTATCATCCTTTAATCTATAAGCCATGACCCACTCTTTAATGATAGGCTTCAAGAATGAATGTAATAGATATTTATTTGTTATTAAAATACCATGCCATTAACATTAACAAAAAGTCAGATGAAAAATTTCTCAGTGTTCATTCATTGCTTTTAAGAGCAGCATTTAGATGGTTGGTATGCAGTTTTAGAATCCATTTCCAGTGGTTTTTTTTTTTTTCTTTAGTTTTTTTGAAAATAAAATTGATGCATTATCCTTTTACCTTTGGTGGTGATTAAGTGAATAAAGTCCACAATGTTATTAGTGTCCACTTAGACACCACATCTGATCTCTTGGCCTGGCACCAGAGATAGAATTAATAGTTGTCCAATGCTCCCTTCACCTTTGCCTTTGCCTCACCCATGGGCACACCCATTTTAGATACCAAATCCTCACTCTGTTTTGTTTTGCTCAAAATCTATTCGGCTCCTGTTTTAGTCACTATTCTATTGTTGTGAAGGCAAATAATCAAGGCAAATTTTATGAAAGGAAACATTTAACTGGGACCTTGCTTAAAGTTCCAGAGGCTTAGTCCATTATCATCATGGTAGAGATCGTGGTAGCAGGCTGGCATGGTGCTGAAGAAGTGGCTGAGAGCTACATCCTGATCGACAAGCAGAGAGAGAATCTGGGCCTGATGTGAGCCTTTGAGACCTCAAACCACCCACAGTGACACACTTCCTCCAACAAAGGCACACCTACTCAAACAAGGCCACACCCACTCTATCAAGGGTATACCCACTTCAACAAGGCCATACCTCCCAACTCTTCCAAACAGTTCTACTCCCTGGTAACTAAGCATTCAAATATATGAGCATACATGGGCCCTTCTTATTTGAACCATGATGGCTCCCATTGCCTACTACATTCCCCAGGGCCTGGAATGTGCCCTAACTCATTGGTATAATTCTCCCAGTCACTCTCATTCAAGATCTGCATTCAGGTGTTTATTTATTGTGTTTTCACTGTCCTCTTACAAGCTCATTTTTTCATGATTTGCACTGAGGTTCACCTGCAACAGAATGCTGCCATCATGAAATTTCATGATATTTCTTCACAAGAGTCATTTGCCACCTAAAGGATGCTCAATGCCAGCTTCCCTTCTGCAGGTATTTGTCTTAAATGGATCAGAGAAGAGGGATGTGTATAGATCTATAAGCAGCTGAAGAATTTCCACAAGATAGGTTGTTTTTCAAGATGATGAAATCTTGGCATCTATCTGTGATCTAACATCTCCTTGTTCAGAAAAATTACCCTTGTATGAACACACCTGGCTGCTCTGTACACATCTCATCTATTCTGTAGGCTATGAACAAACAGAACGTTTCATGTAAAATCACACTGCTTGTATTTTAGTTTACTACACAGAGAAAGTTTTCTCAATAAAGTCTTCCAAGTACATTAAAGTGAAAGGTTCTCACAGACATTGTAAGCATGATTTCACAGCAGCTGAGGCTGCCTATACTGGCCCTGTATAAGAGTGGGCTTGCCATTATTTAATCATGGATGGGTATCTGCAAACTATTGGTGGGTTCTGAGGGAGGGAAAGTCATTGTGTTCATTTTTATATCCAAGAGTGAGTCTACCAGGCTTTAGTGAAAAGTTTCAAACTCATGGTTATGTAGGAGTCCCGGATTAAACTCAATGGGCTACCAAAAAAAGAGAGAGGAATGAAAAAATGACGTTTTAGGGAAGAATGGGGGGGGGCAGTGGAAGGAGAGGATGGAGAGTGAGAGCTACCAGGATTCATTCTGCACATTTGAACCAATTTAATAGTAAAAGTTATTTTAAAATTAGCAGAAAAGAGAAAATGGCCCTGTGTACTCTCCTGGGTTTTCCAAAATTTAAACTCTTTGTAGTGGGATTATGTTCTGTTACATTGTAAATAATTGCCTTGCCTGCTGGTTTAATAAAAATGCTGATTGGCAGAAGGCAGACAGGAAGTGTGGCGGGTCTACCAGACTAAGAAAACTCTGAGAATAGGAAGAGCAGAGAGAGACACCAGAGAGATACTAGGAGAGAAGCCAGCAGCAGAGGAAAGAAGACAAATGCTGTTCTGAGAAAAGGTACCGAGCCCCATGGCCGAGCAGGATAAGAATCATGGGTTAGTTTAAGACCAAAGAGTTAGCAAGTTATATGCCTGAGCCATAGGTCAATCAGCATAAAATTAGTACAAGTTTCTGTGTGTTTTTTTGAACTTTGGGACTGCTGGTCCAGATCTTGGGGCTATTCCGGGCCAGAAGCTTCATATTACAGCTCTTACAGCAGGAAAAATCACAAATATGGGTGACTGGGAGAGTCACTCCTGGAGCAGATGCAACCTATATAGTATGAGGTCAGTGAGTAAAATGACTTAGAAGTGTGCACATGTGCATGCACGTGCATGTGCACACACACACACACACACAACCCACAAACACACCCTACAGTGCTATAACAAATTACTTGAAATTAAGTGACTTAAAATAACACAAATATAGTATTGTACACATTGCACACTCAGTGTATGTCAGGTTTCACCAGGATAAAATCAAGCTACAAGCGGGGATATGTTCTTTTCAGAGGCTTCAGGAGAGACTCTACTTACTCTTCCAACTTTCAGAGGCTGCACACAACCCTTAACTATGGCCCCAACTCCATCCTCAATGTTACATCTCTCTGGCCTTTTGTTTTTTGTTCATGGCAGTGATAAAAGCTGAGAAACCTGTTCCCAAAGAGCTCCGCCTTATTTGTCCTGCTTCTATTTTTAATGGCTTCTCTGATGACTCTGGGCCATTCTGAATAATCTAGGATAATATATCTGTTTGGTTTACTAGCATTATTATTTCCCTTGCAATCTCCAATTGTGTCTCTCCTCTCTGTCTCTCTGCCTCTCCCTATCTTCCTCTTTGTGTGTATGCTTGCCCAAGTGGGGTGTGTGTGTGTGTGTGTGTGTGTGTGTGTGTGTGTGTGTGTGTGTGTGTGTGTGTGTGTGTGAGGCCTAATAACAATATCAGTGTCTTCCTTGATTGCCCTTCACTTCATTTTCTTAAACAATATTTGTACTGGACCCAGAACATAGTATGTTGGCCAGACTGACTAACCAGGAAACTTCCACTCTTTTCCTATTTCTATGTCTCCATCTACTCAATGATGGGTCACAGATGCATGTGTGCTTGGCAATACAAGTCTGAGTCCTCTTATCTCCATTGCTAGCAATGAACCACCTCCTATCTCTGCTCCTGCAATATGAATAGCACTGCTATATAATTGAATGTATTCTCTGATTCCAAGGAATGGGATATAAGCATCTATGGGGGCTCTTTCTTCGTGTTACAAATACAGAAGAACAATGGCCTCAAAATCCACTATTATCTTATCTGTGGTGAAGACATTTGTATATATAAAAAATATCCACTCTGAAATCTCATCTATTTAGAGAATATAGGCCATAGTCATAACAGAACTCTTGACATACCTTATCAATGAAGCTCCCCAAAAGACAGATGTCTGCTACATACATAGAGGTTCTGAGACATCTGGCTCTCTGTGGAAGGAAAATATCTAAAGAGACAAGATGCTATTTTTGAGGCTCCAGAGAGAGTTTGCAAGGAGATGTTGATCATACACTAGTGCCCATTTGACCAAGATAGGTGTTTCTGCAAGACAATGTACAGACTGTGGAGATATAGACCCAGTGCAACAAGTCTAGAACCAGACAGAGAGGCTCTATTGCCATGTAGAAGCCCATGGAGGCCTACCAGCACCTGGACTTTCAACTGACAATTACATGTGGAAAGGTTTGTCCCCAGGTCACCTTTGCTAGCACAGTTTTCCAAACCAGAAGGCACATACAGATTTTCTTGAAGATATTTATGCCTGAAGTGAAAATGAATTTTATTTGGACAAGAGATACGCTTATGTGTACAAAGCAAAGGATAACACAGGATCTGTTAGCAGCAAGCCAGTTGAAGCCAGAGTTATCTGGGGGAAGGCAACTTGCATTCAAGGATACTGTAGCATGGTTTGTGCCAAATTCCGAAGCAAACTTCTTGCTAAGACCACAGAGACAGATCCTATAACATTATATGGCTGAAGATTTAAGAATCAGAGCAATAAAATAAAATTCTGAGGTTGGGGGTGAGACTAAGAGAGTGGTTTGACATTATTTGATACTATGTGGTTGAGGACGAACTAAGTAGAACTGACAAACAACAAGTAGATAAAACAGACCTCTCAAAAACTATATGTTAAAATCATCAGGATGTTACTGTACTTAAAATAGACCATTTGATGAAATAATTAAAGCAAAACTTGGCAAAAATGAGCAACGAGTAGGTACTAATCCATTATGACTGATGCTCCCATAGGAAGAGGGCTCTAGGGAGGAGGCAATCAGAAGGTACACCAACCATGTGAAGACAGAGGATAGGTGGCCATCTACAAGTCAAGAAGGGTGTTTTTGGAGTAAATCATAGCTGTGCAAAACTAAACTTCTGTCATCTGGGACACTAAACTCCTGTTGTTTGGGACACCCCTCTCCGGTTTTTTGTTGTAGTGTCTCTTGCAAATAAATGTAGTGGAGTCTATAAAAACATAGTTATTATTGTGTGCTAGATCTTCTGACTGCTCTGATGCAACTCTTAAATTCAGGACTGATGACTTTGTTTTCCTAAATGTTAAGAAAACCTAGAGCCCTGAGCTGTCATTTTCTTTTTTCTTCAAGATTTCCTTGGATTAAGTGTTGTGTTTGCCTGGGTTCCTGCATGTAAGACTTGTTGAAATATCATTATTAAAGCTTTGTTCCTTTAAGCAACTCAGGTCAGATCTGTCAGGCCATCCTATTCTCCAGCTTTCCCAACATGTGGCTGAGGTCTTTGTTGAGACTTGGTAATGCTCAGCTTCTACTCAACACATTTTCCTGTCTTCCTGGTTTAATCTCAAAAGTGTGCCCCACATTCCCACATGCTGTCGTTTGTCTTATGGACTTTATCTAAAGAATGCAGTGTGCAAAGCTTCATAAAGAAGTCATGATTTATCAGAACAGAGCCTGGAGTCTATTGAAATACTATATCCATCTGTAGCATTGTTTATAGTAAGGTTGGTTTAAAGGGTTAATTTATAGAAGACCAGATTGGATACAGGTAGGTCAGTTAGATACCAGGACAGGAAATGTGACAATACTCAGGCTGCAGTTGTTACTGATTGTTCTTCATAGGATTTTTCTTAGATATTATATCTCTTCTGAAACTCGGATCCATTCCACCATGAGAAATACATGGTCCTGGCTTGGCTGGAATTACCTTCTTTGTAGAAGTAATTTGAAGGGAGCTCATGTCAGATGTATTTTTGAAAATTCAAGAGCCAATTAAGAGCGCAGATAAATACAGCATGGGGAGCCTGATGGTCCAGCACCTTCTCACAAATACAGAGAGAAATGAGAGTGGACTGTGCACGTCCTCCTCACATTATGCAGGTGTCTCCTGAGCTCAGTTTGACTAGATGCAAGCCATGCAGCAGTCCTGACTGCCTGTGCCCTTCCCTCACACAATACCACAGTGGCCCCTGAGCACTAGCTCATACCCTCCTGTTTCATGATCTTTATTTAGCTTATTTATCACTCAAACTCTGAAAGCACTGTTTCCAGAAAACCGTCTCTGATGGCCCCATGCTGGGCTAGCTAGACTTTTTTTGTTATCATATCTTTATGTTTTACAACCAGACCATAAATTCCAGGATGGCAAAAAACTAAATTTTCTTTAAGAGTTGGGGAATAAAAAAACAAAACAAAAACTGGCTCTTTATTTTTGGCATTCAAGGTTCTGATCATTAGAGAATATATACAAAAAGAAGAGGTTGCTGCATGAAAATCCCTTTATCTGCTGTAATAATTTTATAAAATGCCTAAGCCATCAAACCTGGCCTGTGGTAACGGTGTTAAAGTATATGACTTGTATCTGGGCTAAAGTGGTATCTTTTTTTTCTTATACATTTATATTTCAAGATATGCAAATGGGAGAAAAATATAAGCTATGCAGCGTGGGGTGCGGAATGGACTCTAAACCCCTTTAACCATTCAGTCTTATGAAGCAGAACTGCTGGCCTGACTACACTAGCCACTCAAGTCAACTGGGAGCAAAGAGGACAGTGGAGGTGCACAATGGGGCTGAAAACACTAAGGGAAACCTTCCCTAATAGGGCTGTGACAGGGAAGAACATGAGAACCTGGAGGCCAAAGCAGGGAGAGAAATTCTTTTAGATGATATCTATGCTTGCGAAGGAGATGCCACACATGGGTTTTAGATTGACCAATCGGAATAGACATTCATCCTTTTTGCAAGAGCAGAACAGAGAGATCATAGAGAGAGAACAGTAGTTCTCTCCATGGCACCCCTTGTATGTGGAAGTTGACGGGAATATGGCAGAATTACCATTTTCAGAAGATGAAGTGAGGGCACATGGGAAACACCACTGTGGGTTTTCATCCTTGTCTCCTGGTCTTTATGTCCCCATCAGCTAACAGAAGATTGACCCAAAGCAAGTGCTTGCCAGCGCCTACTGAGAGAATGGACAAATAGCTAACTGAATGGATGAGAAGTAGCATCAGCTAACAGATTTGTACTTCTCCATTTCTCCTAGTTGCTAATCAATACTTCAGGGTTATTTCATTCATAAGTTAATCTCAATCTCACACACCGGCCACTGTGCAAGCCCCTGTTATAATATGGTTTGTTGACCCTGGCCATCACATCAGTTGTGAAGGTGTTTTGTTATCCAAGATTAGTTGCTGCCAGGGAGGTGATGGGATGAAGGTAGCTTGATTTGGGACCAGAGCCTGAAATTAGAGGCTCCTAGTTATCCTGAAGAAATGAGCTCTGTTTGGAGGCAAGTGATCTTGCTATCTGGCAAAAGTTAGTGCAGTAGCCTCCAAATCAGTGGTTAAGTGGGTCCAGTTGTTGCCTCGTGGCTTCATCTACTTATTGAGGAATGTAAGCAGGATGAATGCTGGGATTCATTGCTGAGTAAAAACTAATGGTGGGCTGTGGTCCCTGGAAATGAGATGGGAGCTCAGAATCCAGCCCTACTCTCAGCAAATAAGATTACAGAGAAAAGGAGACCAAACCCCAGTGTCAGAGTTGACTAACCCAGACAAGGATGAAGAAGGGACTCTTGGAAAGCAAAGCCACATTTCCAAATGCATAGTATTCAGCAAGCATGCTCATTGCTCTTGATTGGGTGACTTTGGCATGAGATCATGCTATTTCCCTACATCAGGAGGCACAATTTAGCTCTTTACTATGTGTGGAAGATGCTAGAGTATACTGCTGACATTTCCCTTCAGTGTGGACCTGTTGTTTTTCAGCTGTGGGGAGCTGTATTGACAGAGATAATCTGGGGACTGTCAGACTCTTTAAGGATGGCTCAAAGCCAGCTTGTCAAAGTCATATCTATCCTTGGCACAGCCTATCCAAAAACTAATAAGAAATGTCTCAACTCAGGCTGTTCTAACTCCAGAGCTTCCCGTAAGGTCTTCTGAAGCTGCTGTTGGGCCTTATCAAACCTGCACATTTCATGTTGCCCAACTCTGCTCTTCGCTTGCCTTCCCCTCCTACAGTTTAAATCTGAGGACTCTTGAATATCCCACTTGCTAAATATAGTTTGTTGCCTATAACCCTCCCCTTTGTACAAAGTGTTTTAACATGGCACAAGAGGAGCAAGGAGTCAGTTTAGATCATAAAAGCGTAGCTAGACCTGGGTATAGTAGGATAGTAAGAACTTGGTTTGATGAAGCTAATGATGGCTTACTCCAGCAATATTCTAAAGGGATGCTATCATGAAGACGGAATGATGGTTACTCCAAAGCATCTGGCTCATGTTATCCAAAGTGACCAGTCAAAATCTGGCCACTTTCAGGCAACATTTTATAGGCTACCCATCCATCAGTAGGTATTTTATAGGTGCTGCCTGGTTAATATCTGTAACTTTGAAGTATAAATATAATCAGAACATCATCACCCACTACCATAGCCTAGAATGGATTTGAGCCAAGCTCCATCTAGAGAAAGGGGAGGCATACTGCAGAGTACACTATGAGCCTCTGGTTCTCAGCTTAATTTTGTCTAGTTGTCTTGAGTAAATTCTTTCCTTCAAATCTCTAAATTTGAAAAAACAAAGAATAGATTTTTTTTTTTTTTTTTACTTCTCAGACTTAATGTAGGAGGAACTGGTAGAAAAACACACAACGGTTACCAAAAGGAAATCTAGATAGTCACAGCTCTCTTTGTCCCGCCTCGATTGCTAGCAGCTCCGGGGCACTCAACTCCAGGCCTCACAGCAGTTTCTTATGAAAAAGTTGCATTTTGAGTATCATCCATGTGGCAGGTATTGTGCTAAACAGTAAAGAAGCAGCTATCTCAAAAACACGGTACTGCTCTTGGGTACCTCTCACTTTCATGTGGGAAGCAGTCACAAAGTCATAGAAAGGACATGGCATTGGGTTCCTCTGAAAAGGCTGAAGAATGCTGGGGGGAGGATGGGGGGAGGTGGTTCAGGTAAGGACTTGGTGTGACCCATACTCAAATAATGGCGATGAAAGGCCACAAAGTTCTACAGTTTTGTTAGCTGGATTGAGAAGACTTGAGAAGCCACTGTGTGCTTCATCGACCTCTATACTATGGATTCATGGAAAAGGAGGCCTTAGAGACCATCTTACTTCAGCATTTCCCATGGCCAAAGCCAGATCTGAGAGTCCTCCTTCTCAGAACAGAAGGTTCATATTTAAATTTAAAACAGAGAATTTAAAATTGCTTAGTGCTGATGAGGTTGTCAACTGCAGAGCATTAGGAATTGAGACAGATCCCTCAGGACTATCCCAAGTTATGGAGGAACACACTGACAGTGCTGTCTTGTTGCTGGCTTCTATACAATTATTGAGGTAAGCCAGAATTCCTGATGTGAGAGGCTTTGTTTTAGCTAAAATTGGTAATCAATAAAATCTACAGTCAGCAGGCATTGGTCAAAATAAAGTCACATGAAGTTGACCAGTGGTAATTTAATGAGAGTGATCCATCACTTAACATAAAGCACTATTGGCCCCAGAAGTGAAAAGTGATCTGTTAGTAGAGGGTCAGGCTGTCTGAGGTGGGTGTGTGCATATATTTGGTATCACCAGCTCATCCACACAGAATGGAGCCCTCACCAGCAAAGCTGACACAGAGCCACATTTATAGGTGGCATTGTGATGAAAAAGTATTAGTATAAATACGCTTGGTGTACAAAAACACAAGTGTTGATTAGCTAGTGAAAGCATCAGCAAGCTCATTAAAGCAACACAGTATGTTTTGGTCCTCCTATTGACCTAAAGGGTACCATTAGCATCCACACCCACACAAAATGCAAATGGAGTTGTTAAATGAGTTTTGAAAGTCTGGTTTCTCAAGCTTCTTGGTTCCCATGCCAACAGTGCTCTTGGAGTCTGAGTGCATGGAAAACATCTTGTTCTTAGCTCTTCCATGAAGTCCTCAAACCACATGGCTGACACTTTGTACTTTATAGAGAAGAGGGTGCGTTATTGAAAGAAAGCAATTTTGGTGAGACATCCTGTTATGGGCAGCTGAGCATCTGAAAGCACCTGTGTTCTTTTCCAGGTGATGCCTGCCTTCTGGCATCCCCAGTAAAAGATTTTTCCTTTCTGCTGGTTCAAGGTCTTACCCTAGAAACTAACTCAAGCCTTTCTTTCCTCCACCCACTGCCTTCCAAACCACAGCCTCTTCTCATCTCTTTTGTCCAATAAGGATTTGTTTCACATCATAAAATGTTATTCCAACCATGTACAAACAATAAAACTGTTCTCAGCTCCAGGTGAGTAGCATAATAGTACTATACAACTCTGTGGTTTGATGACCCTCCCCTGCTTTATTAATTTCATGTTTATGGGTTCTAGGTCCAGGTCATTTGAGTTTGAATGGGGTCTGCTTTTTCTAGCTGCATGAACTTGGGTAAGGCATTAATTCTGTGCCTCAGTTTCCCTGTGTGTGAAATCAGGAAATAGTGACATTCTGATTTGGGGGTGAGGACATTTGGTTAGTGAAGAGTACTTATCAATACTTTAATGTATACTGCTTTGATTCTTTCTTCTGTCACATGTAAGCACTACTGTGACTTTTCTAGAAAAGTGGAAGTATCGGCACACTCATTGGTGAGTGAAGGATGCAGCTAGATCCCATCCCATGTTGCCTGCTGCCCCAGCCATCCCTGAGCTTTGTTGTTTGTTTATTTATTTTTACAGTCTGACTGCAATTTCCTCTCCTTCCTTTTCTCCTAGCCCATCTCCCACCCATCCACACATCCTCCTCTGTTTCTCTTTAGAAAGGGGCGGGCTTCCAATAGGTATCAGCCAGCCGTGGTATATCAAGTTGTAATAAGACTGAGCACCTCCCTACGATCTCAGGTTAGTTGATTTTGTGAGTTTTCTGGGGATGTCCTTGACCCCTCTGGTTCCTACAATCCTTCCTCCCTCTCTTCTAGAGGATTCCCCAAGCTCCGGCCTAATGTTTGGCTGTGGATCTCTGCATCTGTTTCCATCAATGACTACATCCTGGAAGCTTCTTAAGATAGCTTGTAGCCGTTTTAATACCTAGCCTGCTTTCTTCCTTAAAACATCCTCTTTATTGAAATCACCCTTGAAATTCGTTAGAGACATGCACTTTCCAGAACCGTATGCACATGTCTCAAATCAGCCCGAATCCAGTGATTTCCCATCTTCCCTCTTCAGTGTTCAGTGGCCTGAGTGAACTCTTCAAGCTGTCTGTCATGCCATATCTAGGCTCTCTTGATCCTTCCTTCCTTATTCATCTCATTGATTCACTTGAAAGCAACGTTCCTCTGTTCCTCTTAAGGTCTTTGTCTCTCTCTCTCTCTCTCTTTTTTGTTGGTTCTCTTATCAGTCTTGTCTTTGGATTTCAAAAATGACCTTCATGTGGGTGGTCTCCACATGCCCTTACGGGGGCCTCATCTTTCTTGGTTTCACTTACTTGAACGCTGAATGCTTCTCACGTTCACTAGTAATTTCCCTAGTAATATTCAGTAAAATAAGTCTCTTGCTATTGTACTTCAGCTTCTTCAGGAAGTGGTGTCAAAGGAGTCATCTAGTTGCTAGGATATAGACTGCTTTCTACCTCTGACCATGGATGTGGCCAGTGACAAGAAGGGTGTCAGGTGCTGGCATGAAAGAGCAGTTCAATTTCTGTTACATCGAATCCAGAAGTTAATTTTCATGGGCTGAGTCTGTGTCTCACGTCTCACTTTTACTATCAAATTCTTTCATACTAGGTAGTGTGTTGATAACTCACCCAAATTGGATAAATTAGACTCTTTGTTGGAAAGGTTTTAATAGTTTGGAAGCTGTGATGGGCTTCTGGGCAAAAAATATGAAGTCCCAATTTCCATTCACTTCATGGCCATTCTTTCTTGATACTTAGATACCAAACACTCAACAATGTCTCTTACTCTCTCAGTTAATTTTTATTCCCATCTCTTCTACTTTGGAAACATAAACTCTTATATCCATTTTTTTTTCTATTTTATTCCTTAGATTTTTTTTTTTAGTCATACTTGAAATTGAACCAAATGCCTCATGGATACCTGGCAACCACTTTACATCCCCAGCATTCTTCATTTTTCATTTAGAGACAGGTTCTCACTAAACTGTCCAAGCTGGCCTTGAACTCAGTGAAGCTGACACAGACCTTGAGTTTGGGATCCTCCTGCGTCAGCTTTCCAAGTATCTGAGATTATCGGCCTCTGCCTTCCGGTCAGGCTTCCTCTCTCAGTACATGCCCAGGTTTTTGTAACTCACTTTGAAAGTGCCTTCCTGTCCCCATCTACCTCTATCACATATCCTCACATGTCAATATCTCAAGTAACATGTCTATTTTTTCAAAAACCTTTCTTGATTCTCCATTATCTATGAAATAAAGTCTGGCTTCAAAGTTTAGGCTTAACCTCTTAGGTAGGCTTGCTCCTAAGTGATTTTCTTTGTTGTTGTGAAAAATGGGGTTGTTTTCTCAATTTCCTTTCCAGGCAGTTAATTATTGGAATTTTAGAAGAAAATACTGATTTTAAAGTTGATTTTACATTCTACAGTTTACTGAATGTGTTTGTTAAATGTAACAGATTTTTTTTTTTTAACAGAACATTAAATGCTTTAAGCACACACGATTGTGTCACCTACAATTGGAAATAATTTTACTTCTTTTATGACTTGGATAATTCATTTTTTATTTTGCCTAAATTCTTTGACTAGGGTGCTCAGAACTATTTGAACAAAAACACCAATATTTGATAAGAAAATCCAGGCATAAATAAACAAAAGCAATAGAAAAACTAATATTCTCTACTGCCTGGAGATGATTGTTAGAATACCCATATACTATTTGAAACAAGCTACAAATTCAAGGCAATCTCTGTGAGAGTCCTAAGACTCCTTTGCTCAGAAATAAGAAAAAAACATGAAACATCACACACACACACACACACACACACACACACACACACACACACACACACACACAGAGAGAGAGAGAGAGAGAGAGAGAGAGAGAGAGAGAGAGAGAGAGAGAGAACAGGCAATTAAGTCTTTTAAAGAAAACACAGGCTTCTAGAATCACAGTCAAGTGGGAGCATGTCAAGTTAAATTCTTCTACACAAAAGGAACAACCAACAGAATGAAGAGACAACTTGGATAAAGTATTTTCAAATCTGTGTCTCATAAGGGCTTAATTTCCAAAATATATAAAGAACTCCTACAATTCAATTTTAAAACATTTACAAATGGATAAGAGGCTCAAACACTTCTTTAAAGAGGATATCAAAATGCAATATATATATATTAAAAATGTTGAACATCAGTAGTCATTAGGTTAAATTAAAATCATAATATTAGCTGGTAATGGATGAAATAAAAAAGGAACTATAAGTGAGAATATGATTAAAAATGAGGAGAAAATCTTTCATAAAATGTGAGTGTGAATGTAAATTTGAAAAGCCATTATTATTATTAATATTAATATTATTACCATTATTATTTTTAAAAGCAGTGTGGCAGTTCTTCAGAACATTAAGAATAAAAACACTATTAAAAATAGAAACCACTTTAATCCCAGCACTCAGGAGGCAGAGGTAGGCAGATCTCTATGAGTTTGAGACTTGCCTAGTCTACAGAGTGAGTTCAAGAACAGCCAGAACTGTTTCACAGAGAAATCATGTCTTGAAAAACAAAACAAAAGCAACATAAAGGAATAGAAACACCATGTGACCCATAATCTTACTTCTGGGTCTACATCCAATTAATGCAAGTATGATATGTTGGTTGAAGAGATTATCTGTAGTCTCGTATTCACTTCAGTAAAAAGCAGGGCAGCCAAGATCTAAAATCAACCTTTGTCCATCAGAGGATAAGCAGGTGAATGCATGAAACTAGGAAAATTAACTAAGTCAAATAATCCAGGTACAGACAAGACAGACAAGCATCTCATGATCTTTATCATTGTGGCATTTATAAATGTTGAGTTTACAGATGCACAGAATTGACTGGTGGCGTCTATAGAACAAAGGACAGGAGAACTTGGAGGTGTCAGTCAAAGGAAACAAAACCAGGGAGAATGAACAAGTTCAAGAGCTCTACTGTGTATCATGTTGACTATAAAAAAAAAAAATAGTTCTGTATCTGAAAAACAAGGGATCAGTCTCTCTGTTTAAAAAAAGAGCACAGGAGCACATGACATATTTTGTGTGCCATTTGGTTTGATTCAGCCATTTCACATAGTGTATGTCTACCAAAGCACATTCCATTTTATCATAAATACAGGTTTTACTTGGCAAAAAAAAGAAATTCTGCTACCATTTATGCCTATAAATATGAAAGACACACTAAGAAAAATGTCAGTCACAGAAGGACAAACAACCCAGGAGTTTTTTTCAGGTGGAACATCTATAATTATCAACATATAGATGCAGATGATGGGGATTTTCAATGACCATAATGTTACTGTTACATAAAACTTGAATATATTCTACAATGCACAGTGATACAGTATATATTAGGCACTTATCAACTTGCTAAAACACTAGAACTCAAGTTAAATGAGCATATATATGCATGTGCTCATGGATGCACGTGTGCGCGTGCACACACACACATACATACACACACACACACACACACACAGAGAGAGAGAGAGAGAGAGAGAGAGAGAGAGAGAGAGAGAGAGAGAGAGAGAGAGAGAGATATGTTTGCAAGGAATGGATGTGTTTATTACTCTGATCATGGTAAAGGTAACCTGAATGTATACATCTATCTAAATTCACCGAATTATAGACTTTTTCTTTTGAGTTCTTTGTATCTTAGGAACACCCTAATAAATCTGTGAGTGGGTGGGCACAAAATTCTTTCCTATCAATGGTGCTACAGCCAACATGAACTTGTATATGAAATGTACTCTTCTAAATAGCTAGAGGAGAAACCATGGCTCTCATTCCTACAGGGTCTGATGTGGCTGATGAGTCTAGTAATTGTTATGGTTAATTTTAATACAGCCTAGTGGAACCCCAAAAGAAGGACTCTGAATTGAAGAATTGCCACCGTAGAGTGGCCTGGGAACATGTCTGTGAAAGATTGTTTTGATTTATGATTGATGTGAGGTAGAGAGCCCAACTCGCTGGATACCAGTGAGTATAACCCAGTGACGGCACCATCTCTGGGTAAGGAGGATCTGGATTATATAAACAAAGGCTGGAGATAAGCTAGTAGGCAGAGTTCCTCCATGTTTTGTGTTTTGGTTCTTGCTTGAGCTCCTGTTCTTTTGCTCTGACGTCAATGATGAACTATGACCTGGAAGTATAAGCCAAAGAACCCTTTTCTCCCACAGTTGCTTTTGGACCTAGTGTTTGTCAGAGCAACAAAGAGTTAATTGGAACAGTAATTCTGTCCTTTTCCTCAGGAGGACAACTGCAGTTTTCAACCTGAGACACATTCACCACCTGCAGAACAATCTGAGTCCTGTTGCAAAGGCCCACAGATGTCAGTTTATTCTCCCAGGATGCTTTCGGTGCCTTTATGCAGGCTCTGAATGAGACTGTAGTCATTCTTAGGACCTTGTGTAGCAAATGCAGCAAGTGAGTTTTAGGCTCCCATCACAGGGTGAAGAGAGGTGGAGAAGGAGACACTTAAGCCTTGAAGTGACCCAACTTATTATGTATGTTACCTCCTGCTTCCCTTGTCAACATGGAGAATCTCTACAGGAAAGATACTGTTGTCTTTTGAACCTAAGGACTGAATTTCAGGGTATTGCCTGCATGTATGGGTTGGCAATATGTGTGTGCAAAGGTCAGAAGAGGGAGCTATGTCACTGAAATTGGATGTAGAGATGGTTGTGAGCTGCCATGTGGGTGCTGGGAACAGAACGTGTCCTCTGCAAGAGTGTTAAGTACTCTTAAGCACTGAACAGTTGCTACAGTCCCCATGGCTACTTGCTTGCTTTATTGCTTGATCTCAGGACCCAGAACTCAGCTTGGTGAGGACAAATATACATTTGCCAAATGAATACACTGAAACATACATTTGTCACATTAATTATTAGAAAATACAAGTATAGAAATAAATTTCAGCAAATTGAGGTATCTGAATGTGCACTTGAGGGTTTTTTTACCTTAGTTTTTTTCTTTAAAAAAAAAGTCTTTTAGTGTTCTGGTTCTTGAATACTGGGTAGGGCATTTTGTTTTGGTTTGGTTTTATGTTTGCCTGTTTGTTTTTAAACGCTGAGTCCAGTGTCATATAAGTTATCTAGTGGCACCAAAGGAACCCTTCAGAGTCTTCTGGCTGGCAGTTGTAATGAGTTAAAGCTGGCCACCAGAAGCCCAATGTGCAAAGTAGTATAACTCCAATGGGAACAAGCTTTCTTGGGCTTAAAATACCTTCCTTCCTTCCTTCCTTCCTTCCTTCCTTCCTTCCTTCCTTCCTTCCTTCCTTCCTTCCTTCCTTCCTTCCTTCCTTTTTATTTGAAATTTTTTATTTAAAAGGTTTTTTTTTTTTTTTTTTTTTTTTTTTTTTTTGCTTTGTTTTGTTTTGTTTTGTTTTTGGCATACCAACTACAGTTTCCATTCCCTCCTCTCCTCCCAGTCCAGTTTTACACTCCCCCTCCCCATCCACTCCTCAAAGAATAAGGCCTCCCATGGGGAGTCAACAAAGTCTAACACGTCAGGTTGAGGCAGGATCTCCCACCTGTATCAAGGCTGAACAAGGTCCCTCTACAGGGAAAGGGCTCCAAAAAGCCAGCTCCTGCACTAGGGATAAATTCTGGTCCCATTGCTAGAGGCCCCACAAACTGCTCAAGCCACACAGCAGTTATCCACATTCAGAGGACCTGGTTTGCTTCCATGCAGCTTTCCCAGCTGTCAGTCCAGTATCAGTGAGCTCTCAGTAGCTCTGGGCAGCTGTCTCTGTGGGTTTTCTCCTTTACTCATATAATCCTTCCTCCATCTCTTCTAGTGGACTGGGCGCTCAGCCCAGTGCTTAGCTGTGGATCTCTGCCTCTGCTTCCTTCAGTTGCTGGATGAAGGTTCTATAATGACAATTAGGTTCTAGATAACTTGATTACAGGGGAAGGCTAGCTCAGGCACCCTCTCCACTCTAGCTTGGTATTTTAGCTGGGGTCATCTTTGTGGATTCCTGGGAGTTTCCCTTGTACCAGGTTTCTCCATAACCCCCAAATGGTTTCCTCTGTCAAGATATCTATTTTCTTGTTCTTTCTCTCTGCCCTCCCCCCAAAACTCTACCATCCTATTCCCTCATGTTTCTTCCTCCCTCTCCTTATCTCACCCTCCCCCATGCTACCAATTTATTCAGGAGCTCTTTTTTTTTTTTTTTTTTTTTTTTTTTTTTTCCTTTTTTAAATTTACCCTTTCCAAGAGGATCCATGGATGTCTCTCTTAGGTCCTCCTTATTACCTAGCTTTTCTGGGGTTGTGGGCTGGGTGAAGTGTCACTCACCTCATGGTCCAATAGGAGCTGGCCCGGGCGTAGAGTTCTTAAGGAGGTCCAAGAGTGCCAGTAGATTTTTTCTACGCAGGCCCCAGCATCTTCATTGGCCAGCGTTCACTTTTCAGAACTCTCTTTTACTTAGTAGCAACTAATGGACTGGAATGCCTCCAGCTTAAAGTATTTCTATATAGGCTTTCTTTTGTACTCTGATCTTACCCAGGAAGAGAGGCTTCCAAAACAGGTCTTTCTGACCCTTCTATTGAGCAACTGATTGAATTTGTAGGTGGCAGTCACTCCAGGGAGTCTCCTGGACTGGTCAGGCTGCTTGTTCTTATATTGTTTCATGTGTGTGTGTGTGTGTGTGTGTGTGTGTGTGTGTGTGTGTGTGTGTGTGTGTGTGTGTATGTGAAGTGTGAATGCCTTGTGTTTTGAAGCTGGATTTCTTTACTGGAAACTGGGGCTTGTTGGGTAGGCTGGTTAGTCAGATGGCTCTGGGAATCCACCTATCTCTCTACCTTCTCAGCACTGGGATTACAAGTTATGGTACCATGTCCAGCCTTTTTACAAGAGCACTACAGATGAAACCCAGGTCTTCACGCTTGTCAGCTTCTAGTACTTTATTGACTAAACCGTCTTCTGAGCTATCCTGTTTGCAATGCCTCTTCTCATTCCAGAGTGTTTCTTCCTTAGCCTGCTGCAGTGTCATGTTCTTGTCCTGGGCTATCTTTAGACTCCCAGTAATGAGGCATCAAAGCAGAGCTCCTGTTTACTGAAGGCATCAAATAAACATTTTAAAGGTTGTTAACATAGCCCTCACTGCATTGAGGGGCATTCACTTTTGCCTCCTTAATGGATGAGAGTAACTGTCTTACCACCGTCTTTCCAGTTTTGAATATTACTCTTTTTTATTAGTCTATGCCAAGTTAAAAGACACTGTGATGGAATTTCATTACTGGCTCCATTTTATTAATTTTCCTTTAATTATCCAAAAGATGGAGCAATTTCCATATGCTAATCAATCATTTGCATGTCTTCATCTGCAATTTATCTTTAACCTCGATGAATTAATTAAAAAATAATCCCTCCACCCCCTAGAAATGTCTATCTAGTTTTTGTCTTTCTCTGGATAAATTCAAACAGCTAGTGGTCAGAACTATACTAGTGTATTTATGTGTATTGCCTCAACATCATTTTCTTCTTCACCATATGCATATGAGCATTCACTCTCTCTCTCTCATACACACATACACAAATGCACATGCTTATGAGCACAGGCATACACTGAAGGATACAATGTTTTCTTGTATAAAGTCAGTTATGGGTGGGGTATATATATGCACAAATATTCCATATGTTGAATAGTTGAACTTTAATGGGGAAGGCTTGGTAGCTATAGCTGAAGCAAGGGTATTTTCCAGCTAGGCCAAATGACAATCTGTGAGTCAAAATATGCTTTGCTTTACAATGAAAAGCAGCAAAGTTGCTTTATAAACCCTGGGAAATTAACTGCTGAGTTTGGCATCACACACCATGGACCGGTCTTTTCCAGTACCACTTGATGCATTTATGGTCACTGGTCTCTTTCATGGTCAGATGTAGAGGCGGAGTCAGTACTTTGGCATTTAAGCAATGTCATTATGTACTCCTCTGAAATCTAGAATATTCTACTGATGCCATTTTCCAAAGTAGAGTGTTTCTCAGCTAAAAACTGAACATGTGATGTGTACTTTTTTTTTCCAGGCACAAACATTAGCATCCATCTGGGGCTTGCATAAAGTGCTTTTTCTGGGTGGTGGTGGTGGGGAGTCTCTGGGAGTATTCAGGGTTTCCACAAGACCTCTTGGTAGTGCTATTTTCTGGCACCTGTGGATTTATGACGTGCTTTTATAACAGCAACAGGGTTACATTTATCAGGCTACAATACCAGGGCACTTGGGATGGCAGGGGATTCAAATCTATTTTATGACAAAGATGACTTATTCAATAACACTAGTTTATTAAAGTGCTCACAAGGTTGAAGTGTAGTGTTTGAATCTGTGGTAGATCACCCCATGGAGCACCTTATTTGCTGTCCTCTTTGCTACTCACCCTTTAATCAGAAGCACGGGTGTGTGGTTGCCCTGGCCCTGCAACTTGTGCTTCCAGCTTTTGTATCTACAATTGGCCACAACGAGATCCACTTGTGTGTGGGAAGTTCCATTCCTACTTATGGTCTAATGCTGCACATCCCCCAGCTTGCATTACTCCAGGGGACCCTTTTGTCCTAGCTGTCTGGCCTCTCCTTGATTTCCATATGAGCATCCCATCATTTACTTCTGCAAACATTCCGTACTACCTTGCTGCTAAATACAACTGTTCTAAGCTCTTCCTTCAGAACCAGAGTGTTTTCCTTTGTAGCTCTCAGCCCTTGCATGGGCACACATGCATCCTGGTTTCTATATGTCTAATTTCAGCTTATTCATTGGTCTAGACAAATGCTTTGAATGCTTGGCTTCTGTCCCATGGGATCCATTCCAAACTGCCTTCTTCCTTCCTATTCCCTCTAAGACAAGGGCACTTGTAATCATAAGAATTGTTAGAAGGAAGAAAGTAAATATCCATCTAGAAAACATTCATTCCTGGACATTCAGAGCAGAGTGGGGCAGAGATGGGAGCTGAAGTTCCTCTTTGAATTTGTCAAACCAATTCAGACCCGGAATTGGGGATCAATTTTGGGGTTTGAAGTTGTAGAGGAAAAAATGACAGTCTATATCAGAAAGTCCCTGAGATAGAGTCACAGGGGCACAGAGATGGACAAGCTACCAGAGACATGTGTAAGTAGGGCCCTTAGCACCCTTTCCGGAAGGCTGTACATTTTTCTTTGCTGTGCTCCCAGCAACCAGGGCAGACCTGCTCTAGATGCACAAATATCGAGTTCATTCTGACTTGTTGAATCAGTGAGCTGAGTTATAAGAAGGTCTTTTGTTCTATCCTGTAAAAATCGAAAACTGGGACCTGGGAGAGATGGCTTGGTGATTAAAAGCATTGGCTATTTTTCCAGAATACAAGCGTTTGATTCCCAGCACCCACGTGGCTGCCTACTACCTCATTTGTAACTCCAATTCCTGGGGATCTGATGTCCTTTTTTGGTTTATTTGGGTACTGTATACACATGATGTATAGACATACATGCAGCAAAAACACCCCCACTCATAAGCAATAAATAAATCTGCAGGAGGACTGGGGGAGTTCAGTGTTCTACATGAAATACAGCCTGTCAAAATATTTCCTGGTGTTCTAAAGGCCTTAACTGGGATTAAAGAAAGTTATGGAAACATCCATTTCAAATTCACTTCATTGTAACAGTTTGATGAGGATCTGGGCTGTATCCTGGAATAGTGAACACTATCACAGAAAATGTACTCATGATCAAGATGCACACAAGCTTCTGTGGCTGGTACTGTGGGGAGAAATTCTTAGGTAGCTCAAATGGTGCAGTATTATTTGGGGCCTAAGTTATAACTCAGTTGATAAAGGGCTTGCCTTGTGTGCATGAAGCCCAGACTTTGGACCTCAGCACTTAATACAACCAGATGCTATGCCACATGCCTGTAATCCCAGCACTTTACAAGTAGGGGCAAGAGGATCTGAAATTTAAGGTCATCCTAAGATGCAAAGTGACTTAAAGGCCAATCCGGACTACATGATACCCTTTCTAAAAAGTGGGATCAAAGAAATGGTGATGAGCATGTCTGGTGGAGAGACATAGGTGACCCTCAGGGAGGCACACCAGGTTATTAGACTCTTTCATGTAGGTCCTATGTGTCAAGAAAGAAGGGGTCAGGTGACGAGGTTGTGGACATGAAAGATGGTAAATCATGTAGGACAGATGGAGAGAGTTTGGGGTCTGAAAGTTTGGGGGAATGGAGAGAGTAACAGGGAATGTAGACCTTCTTTTAGGGTGAAAACGCCAAGTAATGAGAATGCTTTTGTTTCCCCATGGAACTTATGAGTACAACTGCAGTGTTCGCTTTTAATTAATGTATGCCTCCCCCCCAAAAAAAAGAACAACCAAAACCAAAAGAAAAGCTATCAGAACCAGAGCCACCAGCACCCACAACACCAATCTTGGCCAAGCAGCCAAAAAATAAAATAAAATAAAATAAAGTGAAAAAATAATTAAAAAAAAAAAAAAGACTGGAAGGTCACTGCTCTGGCATGAGACAGCAGAGACAGCACTGTGCTTTATGGGAAAGCTTTTCCACCCCTTGTCTGCTCTCCAGGATGACTTCCATTTTAATGACTTTCTTCTCTTGGAAAATAAATTTCTGTCCAGATGGATTTCAACTCTAAATGTTGAACATCATTTAGTTCATTCCACAGAAGTTCCTGGAAATTATGGTGCAGAAGATAAGAGCAGAACTAGGTCCGGGATCCAGCTCTCTCCTATAAGAACATGAGGCTCAGGGCCTCAGGACACAGAGAGGCTGGAGGAGCTATGATAATTGATACTCTGACTGTCGGCGCTGTCCAACCCAAGAAGATGGGGGAGTAAAAACTGGATGCATTTTGTTCATGGTGGCTTTACTTGGCGTGTTTTAAATACCTACCTGGTGGTTATGGGAACTGTGTGCTGCTCTTCTCTGTTCCTAATTTAGAGCTTAGTGCAGACTCTTCAAAAATTTATCGTCAATAGGGAAAAGAGATAAACTTTTCTTTGACAATGAATGTCAAAATCATTGTTTCAATGCTGAATTGGCTGCTGCGGTGGGAAACAGAGTGGACACAATGGGATCCCAAGGGAAGTTCCTCCGAGTTGAGCCTGCTTTCTGGAGCAGAAGACATGAGTATAACCCCAATTCAGGCTCTATTAGGATCTGGCCTAGTCATCTCCATACTTAGGCCTCTCAGGCTGCTTCGTCAGGGTTTCACTCTCCCTAAGCAACTATCCAGCCTGGAAGAAGAAGGGTCATCCTTATGACAGAATAGCAGGCCCCTACAGAGGTATGTAAAGGAGATATTCAGGAGAAACTCAAAACATAGCCACGCTGAGCTGGGACCAGGCTGGAGACCACAAAGCCTTCATCATAAGAAGAAAGGGAATCTCCGAAGAGGGAAAGGGTCTGTGTGGCACAGGGTGTCGGCTGGAAGGAGGCTGCTTCTTATTCAGGTTGGTAGAGGTGAGGTTCTGAGAAAACATCTGGTAGGAGCATCAGGATCCTGGGGACACCCAACCCCACTTCTGCATCATGCTCCTGCTCCCTATTTAGGCCGGACAGTGTGAGAGCAGCAAGTAGGAGTTGCTTATACTGTTATACTGTCCTGCTGCTAGGTACCCAGCCAAAAGCAATGGCATGCTAGGCTTGTGGGGAAGGAATTACCAGAGCCCCTCCTGCTTCTGAATCCTCAGCACTAAATGTAGGTTCTGGTAATCAAACTCGGGTCCTCGTCTTTGCAATGGGCATTCTAGTGACTGAACTGTCATCTCCCCCAGTCCTTGGGGGCTTTTTCTTTATACTGCTGAGTAGGATATGCCATTCACAATGGACCTGAGTTTGATTACCAGAACCTACATTTAGTGCTGAAGATTCAGAAGCAGGAGGGGCTCTGGTAATTCCTTCCCCACCAGCCTAGCCTACTTGACAAATCTGAGACTGACTAAGAGACGTTTACCCCAAAGGGTAGATGGCTTTCCCGAGGAATGACTTCTGACATTGTCCTCTGGCTTCTACCTGCATCACATAATGCACAGCACCAATAAACACTTATGAGAACTTGCACATGCACATACACTAAATAGCATGCTAATGGAATAACAAAATTGACACTCTCAACTTGAGGAAAAAAATCCAGACACAAAAGAAGGATATTCCATATGATCCAATTGTTAAGATGTGTAAGAACCGAACAAAGAAATGGAGTCTTTGAGAAGTGGATGACAGGGCTGGATTGCAGAAGAGGAGGAGGGAACTTTGGAGGGAAGTGGAAATGTCTTTCCTTTGAGCACTTAACAAAGGTTCCCATAGATGGTAAAATATTCAACTGTACCTTTAAGACCCATACCTCTCAAGTAGGTATATATTTTAACTAAAAATGGAAGCTAAATGCCCTGCCTTAGCTTTCAAAGGGGAGGCTCCACTTCTGTTATCCCTCTGCGGTGTCTCTGCAGTAGGCCACCAAACTGAGGCAGTAAAATCAGTCACAGAGTATGAGGAAGCTGGGAATGAGGCTAGGCTGGGGCTGATCACGGCTCGAGGGGTCTTTGTGACCAGAGGACCACCTCAAGAACAAAGATGGGTGGTATAGACTTCCTCATAGCTAAGCTCTATTGATAAGCACCTGCCCAGAGCAAGGAAGGGTCTGGGTGCAGGATGTGTCACCCACAGATTCATTTAGAATGCAGAGTCTTTGAGACTGAGAGGTCAAATAAGGTTTCTGAAACATCCTAAACAGTATGCTTTCAATAAAAATACATCCATAACCAAGAAGACAGAATTTGGAGTGGGTGATGGAGGAATTACATAGGTCCAAGGTGGAGTGTTCCATATAGAATGGACAGAGTTTAAAGATCCCAAGTAGTGATCTGAAAAACCAAGTTAAGACACCCACAGAGGCAAACCTTTCAGGACTACAACTGTATGACCTAAAGGTGACCTTCAGAGTGTCTTTGCAAGTGAATAAAAAAAAGTGGACAGGAGCCGCACGCCAGCCTGATGCTGGATGGCAGCATCCAGTCAGCTCAGGGTCCTATGACCTATCCTGGACACTAGAAACTGCAGGCAAGCGGTGTCACTAAGTTCTCCAAGGTAGCCTCTGAGAAGATGGTTACACAAGAACACCATAGAGGCCTCAGGACATCTGTCAAACTCTGACTCACCTGCTCATCTGGATTTCCAGCCCTTTTCTGTCCAAGGTCTCTGAGCTCTGGTGAGACATACTCGCAAAACCCTAACTGTGTATCATCATGTGCCAATCCATGGAACAGCAGAAAAAGGTGCTTGAGCTAGTAAGGCAACCTGGCTTCACCCTTAGAGCTGTGGAGTATCTCCTGATGTTTGCTGGCACCTCTGTCTCCTTTCCCGAACCCACCAAACCCACTCCTGCTGTATCTGTCATATGTTCAGGCATGATGTCACAAGGGACAGAGCTTGCTTGCATCTAGAACAGCTGGCACATGTTCACTTTTCATTTTGGTATTGCCCAGATCTCTAGGTCCTGGGTAACTATCTTAAATGAAAGGTTTTTCTGTGCAGCTCAACTCGGCTGCCCATTCTGCAACCAGCTCATTCTGGGCCGTCACCCTCCATATTCCATGGTCCAGAAGCAGCCCCTGCCCTGCCAATGTCACCAGGATTCTTTGGCCAGGCTGAATTCCTCAGACACAGGCAGGATGCCTGCTGTTTACTCTGGTCAGCTGGCTTCTACAGCTTCCCCGGGAGACAGTAGGATTTCAGGATATTCCATCTTTCAAAAACGCGGAGAATCCTCTCTCCACAGCGAAATCCAAAGCTCTTTACGGCTGGGCCAATGAGAGTGGTTGAGGCTGGAGACCCAGGAACTTTGGACCATCTGCTTTGTCCAAAGACAACAGAGGTGAGGGCCTGTTGATTTCGCACATGAGAACAGACACACTACCAGCTGCCACATTAGAGTTTACTTGGGGTGCAAGGGAAGAGAAAGGGAGGAAAAAGGGAAGAACACCTCGTGGTGTTTCCTTATAAGAGAACTGGTGGGCACAGATTTACATAGCCACGCCCAGGGGCGTGCCCTCGGCAGGGGGCGAGTTCTGCAGGCTCCAGGTCAGGTTGTGAACTACCACGTTTACCTTGTAGCTGCTATGTGCCAGGAACTCTTACAGGGCCAAAGAAGAATTTTCAAAGGGGAAGAAAGAAGAGAAGAAGAGAATGAATGAAGAAAAGGAGGAGGAAGGGGGAGAGGGGGAGGAAGAGAGAAAGGAAGAGGAGGAGCTAAAGGGGAAAAAGCAGGAAGAGGGGGAGGACAATTAAGAGAAGGGAAAAGGAAGATTCCTGGCTGCTGGAGGAGACCGAAGGTCAAGACAAGAAAAGGGGGACATCTAGCAGCACCTTGGCTGCCAAGGTGGAAACGGTCTTCATGAGGCATACTTAGGGCCGCAAGAGCGAGATCGTCCCCCTGTGACTTAACACCCTACACAGAGGCAACTGCCCTCCCTCGGGTGTCTCAGGAGGTTCTTCCACGGCTTTGGGTGCCCCAACTCTCACAGCTCTGAGGTCGCAACTCTATCCCCAGCAGGCTGCTGAGGATGTCAGTCTCAGCTAGCTGCTCCACACTTGGGGAGACGTTTCCTAAGAAAGGACTAGAGCTAACTTGTCTTCCAGGTTCTGTAGATTTTCAAGAATCAAGGAAGGAGAAGCTGGGGGAGAAACCTCAGACCAGTGCTCCCAGGAGCCCCACTATTCCTGTGCCTGCACGAAAAACCCTCAAGAGAAGAGCAACCATGCTGGCCCTTCTGTTGCCACCCTGGGGGCCATTGCCACCCTCAGCACTACTACAACTACTGTAGGATGGAGGTGACCTGACTTTACATCCCGAGATTCCACGTATCGACACAGAAAAAATCAGACATGAAGTACCAAGTTATCCAAATCTCAGATGCTAAAGTGGATGCCTTACAACCTAAAAACCCAGTGGTGTCAGTCCACACTGCCCCTCAGCCTGTCCTGCCCAGCCCCCCACCTGCTTCAGGACCTGCAGGCTTCTGTCCCTGTCCACTGATGGGGGAGGGGGGAGTTTCAGCCCTGTTCATCTTGCCTCCTCTCCCTTGCTAGGCCAGGCTTCTGGGTCCCCAATCACATGTGTCCCTTCACCTTCCCTCACATCAAATACACCCACAATCCCCATTTCTCCTTAAG
Organism: Phyllotis vaccarum; assembly: GCA_033318265.1. Taxonomy (NCBI): domain Eukaryota; kingdom Metazoa; phylum Chordata; class Mammalia; order Rodentia; family Cricetidae; genus Phyllotis; species Phyllotis vaccarum. The sequence goes on along the minus strand of JARWLC010000008.1, from coordinate 103,742,629 downwards.
GTCATCCTTGTGAGACTCTTCTTCCCTGGAGGGCCAGGTTCAGTGTGGAGACTCTTACCAGATGCAAAAAATGACCCTGCTGATTTGCCCACAGCTTTGGCTCCTGCCATTTCTCACCTCCCCAGGCTTGGTCCTGAACCTTTGTCTTCCAGTCTCCCCTCACACAGGAGGGAGTCCCTGGCCCCAAAGAGCATAGCTGGTCACCTTCCCCTCCCATCCCTGCTGCATCTCTAGCCCCTTCCCTCAGGAACCCTCCTACAGTCCTTTCTAGCACAGCATCCCATGCCTGTGAAGACATGAGCTGGGAGCCATCCTCAGGGCCTGCAGTGATGAACATGGATACCACACCCCCTTCTGAGGTGGCTATTCTGAGATCACCCACAGTCAGCTCTTTGCCATTTGCTCCTAGCCATGGCCTTAAGCAGCAGAGGCTGGCTGCAAATGTGTCCACCGGCCCTCTTGTACTCAGGGTCCCCTGCCACCCACCCATTGGGAACAATCTGTACACCCCTAGGCCTACCAATGAGTGGAAACAAGGAATCTCTCCCTCTGGTGATCCTGGTGTTTGGATTCCACCAGGGCTGGTCCCTCCCATGGTAGCAATAACACCTCATCCTGCCATGGACTTTGAGTTCATGGATACCACCCTTCCTAAAGCTGTCATCTTGCATTCTTCTACTGCCGCTGACCATGTCTCCAACAGCTTGCCCCCACAGTTAGTTTGCAGGCCTACTATAGCTGGCAACCCTACTGGAGGTACCTCTCAGTCCCCCCTGAACTGCTAAATGGACCTCAGCCATCTGGCTGTGTCTTTATGAGGAATCCATCCACACCAACAGTGGCAATTGGCCTAACCTCACTAGCTGGGTAGCGTAATTCAACTAGGATTTGCAGACTCAACATCACCTGCTGACCATGGCAGGCCTAAGGGATTGCACTGGCCTATGGGAAGCAGCCATGTGTTTCCTACCTTGCCACACCCACTTCAGGGTTTCCCCTCAACAGAGCAATGGGCAGCTTCACTTGCAACACATTTACAGTGGTGAGACCTGTGTGTGATGCCCCTGACTGGAGAGAAATGTGAGCGTGTCAAGGAAGCATGTCCTAGGTACTGTGTTGCCAGACAGAAGGGGAAGAACAGCAGAGACTTTGCTACTCATCTGCATACAGTGGTGATGCTAGGAAAGGGGGGGCTGGAGGACACTAGTAGAGGGGTGCGTGCTCTCTGGCCTGATTCCACTCAAGGGCACGTTCTCTAGCTCCCGATGGGCAAGCACAACCTTTGCTGTTTTACAGAACTTCATATGCAAGTTTCATACAAAATGTCATACTCTGCAGAGGCCCAAAGAACTGTTGACTAAGTGTGGTTACTATTTATTTAGCCTGCATATTTTTTTTTATTGATTGTGCTGGTTATTTTCCTGAGTAGTATTCTGGATATTCCTGAGTTAGTTTATTCTCATGTTGATAGTATTTTTGTTATTTTCAGTTATTTATTAAAAATGAAACTGCTGTTGATATTCTTGTAAATGACTTTGCATTATAGTATGACTGAGTTTCATGAACACTTTGTATTTAATTTTTCAATAATACTGAAGTGATTTTTCAATGAAATTGTAAATGTAGAGAGGAGTTTGGGGAAATATCAGAATTCAAGTTCCACTCAACCAGCAATGAATTTTCTTGGGCTTTTATTGTAGTTCTTTATTTCTTTATTTGTTTATTTATTTTCTTTGGTCTCTGCCCCAGTATCTCCTGAACTGGTTTTCTAAGCCATCCAAAAATCAATAGAAAGCAATTGGTATGGATAGGAAGAAAGACTTCTATTTCTAGTTTTTATACAATGCTTCTTTGTGTTTCTCCTCCACAAAGTAATTATATGGTAAGACCACCGTGGTAGATGAGTGCGTGCGTTTCTTTGCCAATTTCCTATTAGAAATAGTTTAAAGGGGCAAAGACCTACTTGGGCTCATGCTTTTACAGGTTTCTGTGGATAGCTCTGGACTTGTTTGCTTTCATTCTGAAGCTAGACTGACCAATTATGGCAGGAGAAGGATGTGACATAGGAAGCTTCTCACATCATAGTAGCTAGGAAACAGAAGGCCCTGGTCCTCAAAGATTCCACCTCTGTCACCTACTTCCTCCATGCTAGACTACAACTTCCAAGATTCTTAACACTTTCCAGAATAGTGCCACCAGTAGGAAGACCAAGCCACAAACACAGGAGCCTGTAAGAGGGTATTTCTCTCTTAAGCTCCTTCTTGTTACCTAGCTGCTCAGGGGTTGTGGATTATAGTCTAGCTATCTTTTACTTTGTCTAAAATCTACTTATGAGTGAGTACACAGTGTGTTTGTCTTACTAGGTCTGGGTTACCTCACTCAAAGATGATGTTTTTCTACATCTATCTACTTGCCTGCAAATTTTATGATGTCATTGTTTTTACTGCTAAGTAGTACGACATTATGTAAATGTACCACATTTTTTAATCCATTCTTTAGTTGAGGGGTATCTAAGATGTTTCCAGGTTCTGGCTATTATGAATAATGCTGTTATGAATATAGATGATCAAATGTCCTTGTGCTATGAATGTGCATTCTTTGGGTATATACCCAATAGTGCTATGTTGGATCATTAGGTAGATTGATTCCCAATTTTCTGAGAAGCCGCCATACTGATTTTCAAAGTGGCCATACAAGTTTACATTCCCACTATAAATGGAGGAATGTTCCCCTTGCTCCACATCCTCTCCAGCACAGGCTGTCATTAGTATTTTTGATCTTAGCCATTCTGACAGGTTTAAGATGATATCTCAAAGTTTTTTTGATCTACATTTTCCTAATGGCTAAGGATGTTGAGCATTTCTTTAAGTGTCTTTAGGATGTTTGAGATTCTTGTGTTGAGAATTCTCTATTTAGCTCTGTACCCCATTTTTATTGGATTAATTGGATTTTTTAAATCTCTAATTTCTTCTGATCTTTATTTGTTTTAGAGATCAACCTTGAGTCACATGTAGGGTTGCATGACATGGGTAATTTATGGGGCCTCTGGCAGTGAATTTATTCCCAGTGCATGAACTGGCTTCTTGGAGTCCATTGCCTACAGAGGAACACTTTGGTCATCCTTGACACTGTGGAGAGGGGTTTGGTACCTCCTCAACTGGATATACCAGACTACACTAACTCATCCTGGGAGTTGTTACCCTCTCTGAGGAATGGGAGGATGGGCTGGGGGAGAAGCTAGGGAATGACTGGGAAAATGGTAATGGGTATGTTAAAAAAATAACTTTAAAATTTTTTTAAAAGGACATTTTCTATGCAAACCATGAAGGTCCAAATCCCTGGTGTGTCTGTGTTTGGGAAATGCCACCTCTTTGGAATTAATTAAACTTAATGGAGTCTTAAAAATGGGGCTTCATTACAATAGTGCCCTTATGAGACGATACCAGAATATACTGGTTCTCTCTTCCCCCATCCCTTGAATAACAGAGAAGAAAGGCAAGAGGACACAATGAATAGATCCCCATTAGGAGAGAGGTGTCATCAGAAAGCAAACCCAAGAATACTTTTATCATGGATATGTAGCCTCAGGGCTGCAAGAAAACCTATGTGAAAAGTAGAATAGCTATTATTAGGACACTCAATCTGGAGCATTTTGATAGGGGAACCTGAGATGACTCCAAGGGACAATGGTCAGGGTTCTTATCTGAGACAATGGAGGAAATTGTAAGGGGTATTTATTTTTACTATTTTCTTTTATCCCAGTCCTCAGGGAACACCATGGTGCCCATGGCAGTGATGGATGATGGCAGCAGGCTAAAGGCAGGAGCTTAAACTCCAAGGCTGGGTAGCTTGCTTTCTGACTGCCAATGGCCCCAAGGCTGGGGGAAAGGCCACTGTGCTTCTCTCCTGTTATCTATCCCCTATCCTTGTTTCTCCACTTTAATCTTTCCTCTCCCTGCTTAGTCTCAAAATACAGTCAATAGCAATTATGAAAGAGAACAGAGAAATAAGCCCCAGCTTCCTGAGTATAACCCATCTAGAATCTTAAATGCCCAGGAAGACCACAGAGAGATCCAAGCACGGATCCATTGAAGTTATATCTCAACTCCTAGGATCACCTCCAATTGCACATGAGTAGATCTGACCTATTCACCAAATGGAAGTCCAGGAGATGTAAAATACACAGCATATCATGGCTGGCTTCCCAGAGGCCTGGCCACTAACATGTAAGGGACAAATCCAATAGCTCTAAAACAATGATTGACAGAGCACCTAGCTTTAGCTTAGTCTTGTTATATGGAACTCAAGAAGTTCTACAAGCTACCTATACCTAACATAAATACAACCTAATGCCAGCAGTGCAAACCTTTTCAAGTGAGCATGGGGCATTTATATGATAGTCATTTATTAGGGAACAAAACTAGTATAAATACATTTAAAATCGGCAACGTTCAACATATATTTGTGTTCTTGGACTGAACCAGTAGAGGAGACATATACAACGAAGGTGGTTTATTAGATTGGCTTACATGGTATGGCCTGTGTAGTCCCACAGTGGCTTCCCAGCAGGAGAGCAACAGTCCAGGTTTCCACTTAGTCACAAAACCTGCTCGTGTTCATCATTAGCTTGAGGTTCCAATCGGCCCATTTTCCTTGGGAGTTTTGTTTATGTTGGTCAGGCACAATTTCCAATGAGAAGAGCAGTCTTTATTTCTGAGACTATTTAAGGCCGACTTTGCAAATGATGTGTGCTACTTTACGCCTCCTCCTGCTGCTGTCAGGGGGAGGTTCTGGTGCTCCTACAGAACAGGTCTGGAAATCGAGGGAAGAAGCTTGTTGAAGGTGGTACCTCTGGTTGGAAAGAGGGCTTGGATGTGATTGTGGGATTGCCACTGCCCCAGTCCTCACATTCCAGCATAGGGGCTGCTCCTCCAATTAAAATGTAAAAAAAAGCATGTTTTGTGTGCCCAGTTTGGATAAGACTTACCTCTGAAGAATGGCTCCGTGTTCTATCCCGGCAGGCTCAGCTCCACCAGCCTCTCTTGCTCTTAACGATGGCCAGAGAGCAGGATCATAAATATTGCAAACGATGTGGCTTGAATGAAACGCCCTATGAACCATAATAAAACCCTCGTGATTAATTCCAGGACGCTCTGTTCATATGGGACCTGCAGTGGCTTCCCTGATGAGATCAATACAGCGTGGCCCAGTGATCCTAACAGAAGTGTTATTATCTTTTAATCTTCGGGAAAACGCCAACTTCTCGAATCCGTCACTGGGCCGCCTGCTTTATTTTCTCGGCACAACCTTGAAGGCAGTTGTTTTCCCTGAAATGAAGATACATTACAGTCTTTTCAAGGATTTATCAATAATAAGACTTGGGCCGTTTTTTTTTGCAGGGCACACCGCTAAAAGGCACATTTGTATGCGGCAAGTCAGACCTGGTCGCGGTGACCTTTGCTGTCAGTTGCTATTTTCCCAGCAGACAAATGCCTCTGGAGAAGTGAGTGCTGAAGACAGATATTCATGGGAAAGAGACAAGGAATCGAGAATGGGGAGAGAAATAACACTAGCAACAATAATCAGGAGAGTTTTAGGAAGCCAGGCATGTCCCTTGTTTAGGACACTGGCAGCCGAAATGGTCTCCATGGCCCTAGCAGGCAGTTGCAGATTTTTTTTTTTTCCTGTTGCTTCTACAGGCCTCCAGGGACTGGAGCATAATAGTAAAACCAGCTGTGAGCCTAGTGGGAAAGAAAATGTCACTATCTAGTAGGAGTGTCCAGAGGCCCAAAGGAAGAAAGACAAACATCTCTTGGTGTCATGCCTCCAGGGGGCTGGGCCACAGGAGACCACAGGAGGCCCGGGACTTCAGATAGGAGGAGATTCTCTGTCAGCTGAGTGAGTACTTTTCTTGGAGAGAGAGGTGCAGGTACGTGGTGGGTCCATGCCTGTTGAAGGTGAAAATGCATTAACTAGGTGGTGTTGATACTGGGGAGCCTGGGAATGGTGCCAGCTGTCCTGAACCTTTCTACTAGTTTCTAAACAGAAGCATCACATAGCCTCCTAGAGTGCCAGCAAGAGCCACAAAGAGGGGAGGAGCCTTTCTGCTCCTCCTCTTAAAGGGATACAACATCTCTAAAGGGCAGGTATGGGGTAATCTTGTGTGTTTTCTAGTCACACCTTGTACAGAAAGGGAAAATGAGGACCACCACAGAAAGAAAAGACATGTGTCTCCCAGAAGATTATGTGGGGGGACTATGTGCTGGGTATCTATCTGCCAAGGGTCCTGCCTCTGTGTGTGCTTCACTACCTAGGGTTGTTTATCCCTGGTGTTCTAAGCTTCTGAGACCTGCATATTACTTTCTGCATTTGGCCAGCGTACAAGGAAAATCATGCACAGAGTTTCTTGGAGTGGGAAAAAAATAAGAAGCAGGAAGGATATCGTTCATCGAGTTTGATTGGATGAAATTCAGCCTCGTGGCTCTGCCTAAGAGCCAGATGTTGGGAGGTATCACCCTCCAGTGTGCTATGGAAGGCAAGAGCAGAAACTTGGAAATAACCTTATCTCACTTTTATCTATAAAATATGAAAATACATGTGTCAGGCTAGATAGTAAGCATCCCTTGGGTTCCCTGAAATGCCTTCTAAAACATTCCCTAATGTTGCGAGAGAAGCTTTCTCCTCAGGGAGAGCTAGTGAGAAATTGTGGACACGTTAAGAGAGAGATCTTAGTGGGAGGCTTCAGACCATTGAGATATCCTCAGAGGAAATGAACAGTCTCTTTTTCTCTTGTGTCCAGGCCACGTAGTCCATTGCTCTTCTATGCAAGGTCACTTCACTATGGGCCACAAATTGAGGGAGTCAAACTTCTGAGCCACAACAAACATTTCCCTCGTATATAGTGTTAGTCCTGAGTATTTGTGACAGGATACAAAGTCACCACAATAGGCACATAAATAAACCCATTGGAGGGGCCACAGCAGGGAAATGAAATAGATGATTTCTGACTAACAGCAGGAGTAAAATAAAGACCAGTACCAACTAATTTAGATCTTAGAGATTGGGGAAGGTCTACAAGTTCCACACTGGCCTTGCCTCCTTTCCTTTCTTTCGTCCATTGTTTTGAGATGGACCTGCTCTTTGATCAGAAAGAGAATTCTTGACTCCCCAGATTCATCTTTGCCGCACCTGGTTTGTTTACCAGTCAGAGTGAACAGCTTGGCATCCCATGCCCCCCACCCGAATGTGGTAACAGCAGCTGGGTACCTTTGCTACTTTCACTTATGACCCTTGTGACCTGTGGAAAGCGAAGCCTCACTTGGATTCTGCAAACTTGGTAGAAAGAAAACAAACAAACAAGACCCAGGTTGTTGAGAAGAAATACCAAAGTCCTAGTTGCGACTCACAAAAGTCAAAGTCTAGGTAAGCAGGGTGGGCCTGTAGAAGCTAATTCTCCTTAGTTCTCATGGTCTGGACGACAGGGTACTCAAAATGGCCTGATCATAATGGTGAAGTTGATAGGGCAAGAAAGGTTGGGTGATGGCAACAGGGTTTGCTTTTCTCCAGAGTAGCATTACGAAGTTTCAGCACTTTCTCATGTCCCCTCCCATCTCTGCTGGATTCTGTGATCTTTTGAAACTCAAGATATCTTTACAGTCCTGAGTGGAGGAAATCCACATCCTCAGGAGAGCACAAAACTGATGGAAAACTTTAGTTTTCCAGAATGTTTCTTTCTCAAATCAGCCCTCTGCACCCCATGGAGCTTTTAACACTCAGCAGATGGTCTCTGAAGAAGCTCATCAGAGAAAAAGGCAAGCAGGGCAGGTGAGAAGCAGTGGTAAAGCCAGGGTGGGTCCTTGTGTAGTGAGATTGCAGCATCTTGGCCATCTGCTCTTGCTTTATTGAAGTGCTTCTGCTTTTTTAGAAGCTTAAGAGAACACTCAAGGAGGGTCAGGCCATGCTGGAGCAGAGCATCCAGCACGTGTCCCATTCCCTGCCTGCTAAGCACATGCCTGTGCAGGTGTCTCAGTTCTGTTCCTCTTTAGCCCAGTTATAGCTTTGTTCATATGGATTCTTTCTATCTTCACACAACAATTATTGTTCTCCGGATGCTTCAGATGCCCTAGCATCCAGGGACACTGTTCTTTTCTCCCATGCATGCACATCTTTCTTTTTTCCACCTTAGGGGAGTTCTTGAACCTTCTAGGAGATACGTTAATGTACAGCTCTCTTTACCTATCCATCATAATAGTGGCCATTATGATTCTATTAGTCAGTCATTATATCTATACAGTCAGTGACTTTTTATCAGCCCATCTGCAAGTGACAAAGCTATTATTGGCAACTTTAGCTATTAGCCCTCTGTAGTGGGATTATGTTGTTATACTATAAATAACTGTCCTTCCTACTGGTTTGATAAACATGCTGATTGGCCAAAGGCAGACAGGAAGTATAGGCGGGGCTACCAGACTAAGAAAACTCTGAGAACAGGAAGAACAGGGCAGAGATGCCGCAGTTGCCAGAAAAGCCAGCAGATGCAGAGGACAATTATGCTGCTCTGAGAAAAGGTACCACACTGCATGGCTGAACAGGATAAGAATCATACTAAGAGTGAAGAGTTAGCTAGAAATATGCCAGAGCTATAGGCTGATCAGCATAAAATTAATACAAGCATCCGTGTATTTCTGTGGGACTGTGGATCTGTGCGTCTGTGGGTCTGTGGATCTGGACCACTTACCAGACAGGCCAGAAACATAATACTACAGCTCTCATAATGACTTTTGGAGAACACACCATCAAAGTCCCATGTAACAGGTAAGGAAACTAAACCGTGCTGAGGTAAAAAAAAAAAAAATTATTGCAGGTCCTCCAGAGAGTAAGACCTGGATCCAGGATTTACTTCAAATTCTCATGGTCTCAAAGTTAGTGTTATTATATGTTTAGGCAGAGTTTCTGTATATCCCAAGATGACTTTGAGCTTGTGACTCTTCTGCTTTAGCTTTCTAAGAACAGGAAATTACAGGTAGGCATTAACTTGCCTGTTCTAAGACCGGGTTCTTGACCACTACCACTTGTCTACACTTGGGCTTCAACATTAATAACCCATAGGTAAGTTCTTTGTCACATTGTCTGAGGAATAATACAGATATCTGGAATAAACAGATACTTTTGGAATCATTCTCTGGGCTTAGGGCCATAGCATTTTGGATAATTTATTTTTTTTATTCCTCCATTTTTCTTCTACGAAACATAGAGAAGTATATGTACCTCAGGGCTGAATGGTGATGCTTAGCTGATATCAAGCATGACTGACTAGCCATTCTGATAATCTATCACTGTTTACAGTGTTAGCTAATATTTATTAAACACTCTGTGGCATATATTACCTTATGCAATTCATATGGATTAATTTATTTAACTCATAAATGCAGAAAGTGGAGTGACTATACAAATTTCAAGCCAATTAGACTTAAGCCTTGAAAAATGTCATGGAAGTTCAAGAGGAATATTTGATAATTGTGAGGTCAGTTCATAAAGAAGTCACATATATAAGCTCTCTCTCTCTCACACACACACACACACAACACATAAAAATACAATTTTACATGATATATATATATAAATAAAACATATGGAGCCTGATTCACTTCTAAATTAACTGGTGGTTCGACAACAAACCACACATAGAATCAGAACACAATTTGTAGTCCATGGAGGGGGAGGTGCAGCACACCAAGGCTTGGAAGTGCTGATTAATCAGTGTTTAGATGGAGATAACAGATGCGAGTGTGTGGACATAAGAGAGGAAGAGGCTATAAGGCTCCACCTGAAGACAGTTAAGACAGAAATGTGAACTGAGTTGCAAATGACTTAAGCTACTTGACTAATAATGAAGACTAAAGACTTTCTATTTTTTCCAAAGTAATTTATCACACTTTCATTGGAGATGTTTAGGTGATTCCTGTGCCAAATGATTACTGTACACATTTTATTTGTGAGACTGTAGTATAAGTAGACGATTTCTTCTTTCCTTTTTCTCCTCCAAAATTTCACATGACTCCCCTTGTTCTTTTTCCAATTCATGACCTCTGTTTTTATTATTGTGCATGCACACATGCATGAGCCTGTACACACCCACACATGAAGAGAGAAGACCGTTCTCCTCACTTCTGTACAATTTAAGCAACACATTCCATTCAAAATATCATCAAAATAAATAAAATGTTGAAGAATAAACTTAATAAAAACAAGTGAAAATTTTGTAATTAGAAACCTATAGGGTACCTCTAAGAATTGGAAGTTAATAAAAAGTAAAGAGTAGCAAAACAGTCGAGAAATAAATCAACTCAATAAAATGTTATTTTATCCAAAGGACCTGTAAAATTGACAAATACCTATTAGAAAGATTCAAATTACTATAAAAAGAGATGAAATAAACTGTGTATAAAGCTATGCTATTAATAACTGCAGGTCAACAGTTCAAAGAGCTTGGAAGAAATAGAAAAACTATTACAAACGATTAAAAACTGACTCAAGAAAGCAAAATAGTTCATAAAACTTTAACACATGGGAAGGTCAAATTAGTAATAATAATTAAAAAAATCCTATAAAAAACTGCCCAGAATCAGATAGTTTCATGGGTGATTGCTATTAGATATTTAAAGAATTAATGACAATTTTTTGTAACACTTGCACAACTAAAAGAAGTCTAATTTCTACCTCACCCTGAGAGATCACCATTACTTTTTTTTGTAGTTTATCTTTTAACTTTTTAAAATAGTTTTTTTCATTTAACAAGTTTTTTCCCATGCCCACCACTGCTTTCTCTCCCTTCCCTTCTCTCTGTTGTTCCTCAGCCCCCCACCCCCACCCCATTCCTTCATCCATTGCCCAGGGAGGGCAAGGAATCCCAAGGTGAGTCCATTCGATCTGGCATATGTGCTTGAGGTAGGTCCAAGTCCCTCATCCCAGTATCAAGGCTGAGGAAGGTGTTTTTCTTTAGGGAATGGGCTCCGACAGGTCAGTTCATGCACCAGGAACATAGTCTGGTCCTACGGCAAGAGGCTCCACACACTGTCCACTTTGTTCAACTGTCGTCTACATTCTGAGGGCTTAGTCCCTTTCCATGAGGGTTCCTCAGCTGTCATTTCAGAGTCAGTGAGCTCCCAATCGCTCATCTCTGCGGGCCTCCTCCTCATGATACTGATCCCTTTGCTCATCTACTCCTTCCTTTCTCTCTCTTCAGCTGGACCAGGAGCTCAACACAGTACTTGGCTGTGGACCTCTGCTTCTGCCTCTATCCATTGCTGGATGAAGTTTCTATAATGACAATTGGGGTGGTCAGTCATTTGATTATAGGGAGGTCCTGTTTAAGCACCCTTTCCTCTATTGCTTGGAATTCTAGCTGGGGACATCCTGTGGGTTCTTGGATGTTTCCTTAGCACCAGGCTTCTCTCTAACCCCACAATGTATTTAAACTTTCTGTTTATATAGATAAAAAAGAAACAGAGTCAAAGACAGCTTCTTAGCAGCATCTTATTGGGAAAGCCGTGTTTGCTGAAGGCAAACAGAGGCACAGTTTTAAACAAAAGTTTCCTGATTCAGCCTTAGAAGCAAAACACTTGTGAGTCTTTTAAGAGGCCCTGTTGCCAAATACTTAAATGGAATCATGAGCAGCAGATGATAGTGCTTTATTTGATAATTATATGGACCCTAAAATTCCCCAGAGTGATAACTGTGAATCCTATCAGTACCTGGTTCTAAAAGCTAAATTCTATGAAGCTAGACAAAGAGCTGTGTGGAGCCAGCCAGCCATCCTATCCAAACCTTTAATTCTTAGCCATACCTTGGCAGATTAAAGGTGTGGTCAGAAACAGAAAGAAATAGAGAGAGCTGGGTGGACTCAGCCACCTAACCAAGCAAAGGTGTGGCCAGAAACAGAATAAGATAAGAAATAAGAGGTATACAGCAAAAACAGATATAAAATAAAACTCTAAATGATTTGGAGTGTGTTTAAAAAAATATAGGCTTGAGAGAGAAAAGAAAGGAGAAAAAGGGTAGAGAAAGTCCTTAAAAAGAAATAGAATAAAAAATAAGTAAGCCACAAAAAGATGGAAATTACAAAGAGTGTCTGGATATTGTATGTCATTGTCTTGTCTTTAAGTTTTTTGACTGAAAATAAAGTAGTAAAAGCTGCTAAAAGTCATTTGATTATAAATCCTGCTGGATTAATCTAACCTATGTATTTTGTTAATGAGTTGATTTTAAAATTGAAATCAAATGATATGCTACTTTGGAGAAGAGGTTTACTTTTATTTCTACAGAAAATGAGATGCTATGGATTTATTCCTAATTAAAGACGATAAAGTTTGATAGAGGAAGATACCCTGAAAAGTCTCCAATGAAAACAGATGGCTCTTATGATTCAACATTTCAGAGTACCTCTGTTGGAGTTTCCTCTGAGCTCTGTATCCAAAACAACTCAAGTAGACTGATTGAGATGACCAAGCCTTACAGACTATTTTACTAAGAACTTGTCTAAGAAGTGTGTATGGGGCTATCAGACTAAGAAAACTCTGGTAACAGGTAGAGCAGGGCAGAGATGCCCAGAAGATGCCAGAGAAGCCAGCAGATGCAGAGGACAACTATACTGCTCTGAGAAAAGTCAGGGAGCCTCATGGCTAAACAGGATAAGAATCATGAATTAGTTTAGGAGCAAGTACTAGCTAGCAATATGCCAGAGCCATGGGCTTATCAACATAAAATTAACAGAAGTGTCTGTGTGTTTCTGTGGGATTACAGGGCTGCAGAACCATAGGCCAAACAGGCCAGAAACTTAATACAAGGAAAAGTTCCGTGGAGTGCTGAGGAGAATGTGTATTATTTGTTATTTAGGTGGAATGTTCAGTATATATCTATTATGTCTATTTGAGTCATAATATCTGTTAGCTTCCTTATTTCTCTGTTCAGTTTCTTTCTGGTTGACCTATCTAAGGGTAAAAGTGGAGTATTGAAGTCTCCCACTGTTAGTGTGTGGGGTTTGATGTGAGGTTTAAACTTTAGTAATGTGTCTTCTTCATATGTGGGTGTCCTTGTTCTAGGGGCATAAGCGTTCAGGATTGAGATTTATTCTTGATGATTTTTTCATGAGATGAATAACTAATGTTCTTTCTGTTCTTTTTTGATTGAATTTAGTTTGAAGTCTATTTTGTTAAATATTAGGATACATACACCAGCTTGTTTCTTGAGTGCATTTAATTGGAGAGTGTTTTTGTAATCCTTTACTCTGAGTCTTTGTCTGTTTTTGAAGTTGACGTGTGTTTCTTGTATGTAGCAGAAGGATGGATCCTGCTTTGTATTCATTGTATTAGCTTGCTTTTTTAAAATAGATGAATTGAGTCCATTGGTTTTAAGGAATACTAATGACCAACGATTTTCAATCCCTGCTATTTTTGGTGGCAATGTGTGTGTTTCCTTTTTTATAAGGTTTGCTACTGTGAGGTTATCTATTGTTTGTGCCTTCATGGGTGTATCTAGCTTTTTCAGGTTGGACTTTTCCTTTTACTTCTTTCTGTGCTGGATGTTGAAATATTGTTGAAATCCTGTTTTGTACTAGAATATTTTGTTTACTTTGTCTATGGTCATTGAGAGTTTTAATGGATATAATAGTCTGGGCTGGCATTTGTGACTTCTTAGTGTCCTTCCAACACCTGTCCAGGACCTTCTGGCTTTCATAATGTCCATTGAGAAGTCAGATGCTGTTCTGATGGGCCTGCCTTTATAAGCTACTTGACTCTTTTCCTTTTCAGCTTTTAAAATTCTTTCTTTATTCTGTGTGTTTAGTGTTATCATTGTTATGTGGCAGGGCAGTCTATTTTGTGTTGTTGAATATATTTTCTGTGCCTTTGAGCTGCTATTCTTTTCTCAATAGTCTTAGATTTTGTCTTTTCATTGTGTCCCAGATCTTCTGGACATCTTGTGTTATGATTTTTTTTTTTAACTATAGAGTTTTCTTTGACTGACAAATCTATTTCTTCTATTGTATCTTCTATGCCAGAAATTCTCTCTTCCATCTCTTACATTCGGTTAGTTATGCTAGCATCCATAGTTCCTGTCCATTTACTCTGGTTGTTTATTTCCAGCATTTTGTATCTTCTTTATTGCTTCTGTTTCTGCTTTTAAGTCTTGTACTGTTTTCTTCACCTGTTTGATTGCTTTTTCTTGGTTCTCTACTCTTTCTTTAAGAGATTTATTGTTTTCTTCCAATTATTTTGCATCTTTTCCTCTATTTCCTTAAGGGAGTTTTTTTTTTTTAAATTTCTTCTTTAATTTCCTATTTAAAGGCTTCTATCATCTTCATAAAGATATTTAAGGTCATTTTTCCTCTGTTTCATCTATATTGGAATGTTTAAGTCTTGTTGTTGTAAAACCACTAGGTTCTAGTGGAGCCATATTGTTCTTTATGCTGTTGAATGAATTTTTACACTGGTGTTTACCCTTCTTTTCCTCTGATCAGTTCGAGCATTGTCTGTGTTCCAGGGAATTGTTTTTGGTTTACTAGGTGCTCTTGGTGCTACTGGAACTCTTGAAGAAATTGAAGGTAGTGGAGTCTGTGTTTCAGGGAGCAGTTGAGATCCACAGCTGGAGCTCTTGCTAAGGAGCTCTCCAGAGGCTGTGTCTCAGGAATCAGCTGAGGTTGGAGGTATGTTTGGTTTTGGGGAATGGGTTGAGGTTTACAGGTTAGAGGGTCCAATGAGGGGTGTTGATAGTCAGGCTTGCACTCAGGAGTCCTACTTGCTTTCCTGCAGCTGGAGCTGGCCGTGTTTTGTGCCCTGCTGCCTGGACCTGGGGTTGTCCTAGCTGGCTTGTCTGGCCAGCTGGAAGGAAGGTAACTCACCTCTTTTGTGAATTACTTTTATTTTAGCCAATCCAGACAAAGATATTGCCAGAAAAAAATAGGCTAATATCTTCTGATAAGGTATAAAATCCCTCAACAAAATTATAGCAAACCAAATTAAATAATGTATCAAAAATATTATACACAATGACCAAATGGGAAATGTTCTAGGAATGCACAGTTGGTTTAACATTTAAAGATCAATTAGTATGATATACTACATTAATAAAACAAAGATTGGGAAGAACATGATCAAAAGTCTGACAAAATTCATCACTTTACCATAAAAAAAAAAAAAACTCGAGAAAAAGAGGGTCATTTTCACTATCTGATGAAGGAATCTGTCTGAATAAAAATATGGGTAATATCATACTTAATTATAAAAACTTAACATTCCCTGTAAAAGCAGAGATGTTCACACTCATCACCTTTATACAACACTGGGTTTAAGCAACATATTTCTTTTAAAGTAGTACCAAAATGAATATAATACTGAAGAATAAATTTAATGTAAGCTAAAATTTTCTACTCTGAAGACTATAAAATATAATTAAAGGGCATTAGGAAGAATCTAGTGAATGGGAAGGCAGTCTGAGATAGAGAAAAAAATGTTTATGAAGAACATTTTCAACTATTATCCATGGGCTTTTGGAAATGGTGTTATGACCATTTAGTTTGGAGAAGAAAATATTTACATGTAAAAGAAGCTGAACATCCTATTTCATACCACTTACAAAAAGTAACTCAAATAAATCAAATAGCTAATGTGACATCTGAAACTATAAACTAATTGAAAAATGTGTAAATCTCAAAATATTGTATTGGATATTATAGACACTTTAAAAAAATATTTTTGCAGTCCCTCTAGTGATTAGGTAATAGAATTACCACATGTTCCAGCCATTTTCTTTCTAGGAATTTACCAAGGATAAATGCACACCTATTCATATAAAACTTGTACAGAAATTATCATAGCTGCATTAGTCACTATAGCACAGTAGTATAAACAATTCAAATGTCCACTAACCCATAAATGGACTGAGTGTGGTATTCAGTGGAATATTATTCAGAAATACAGAAGAGTAGAGTAGCATTGCTCAGTGTGTAAAAGTTCTTGCCATATAAGGCTGAAGAACTGAGTCTCTCTATAAAATTTGGACATGCAGTATGAGTGTCTCTAATCCCAGAATCTACAGAAGCCTGTAGGTCAGATTACCTGCAAATACAATGGGAAAAAAAATGGTCAGAAGACTGACACCTGAGGCTATGCTTAGATGTTCACATATATGCCATGGAAACCTGTTCCTATATTTGCACACTGAAATACACACACACACACACACACACACACACACACACACACACAGAGAGAGAGAGAGAGAGAGAGAGAGAGAGAGAGAGAGAGAGAGAGAGAGAGAGATGAACAAAACAATAAATAAGGAGTGAAATAAAGTTACATGACATAACACGAATTGTAAGGCCCCCTCCCCAAGAAGTAGAGTTAACAGCAGCGCGTTGCAAGTAAACCTCCCTAAGACATATTAACAAGACAGTAAAGATTAACTCCGTAAGATGCTTGAGATAAAGACAAGGGAATGTAGTCAGGTAACTTTCACAATATATGTCAACAGGGCAGAGGGGGGGAAGGGAAGAGAAGCAGTTACTTAGCTATGGGATCAGGCCCAGCCTGATCAGGGAAAGAATTCCAAAAAGAAGATAAAGAACAAAAGAAACAGCAGGCCTGGGGGCGGGTGATAACCAGGTTGCTTGGTCAGGCCGGATGGCAACCTGGGGGCCCTCACCCCTCACCCCTCAACGGGCGATTTCATTCAAACCAGCCAATGGAAACTTTGTAACTTCACCTTTGCCTCTGTACGCACGTTTTTTTTTCCTAAACCCTATAAAAAGGCCCTAAACAGAGGGCTGGGCGCGCCAACCATCCCAAATGGCTCGGTAGCCCGCAGGTCCTGCGTTATTCAATAAACCTCGTGCTGTTTGCAGCTGATCTGTGGCTCGGTCCTCCTTGGGTCATGGGGTCTCCTTCCGAGGAAAGGTCCGTTTCGGGGGTCCCTAACCCCCGTGGGTCTTTCAGAATGAGTTTGAAAACATGCATAGTGAAAGAAACTGCTCACAAAAGCCCATGTGTTTATATGCTATGTGTAAAATGCCCAGATTAAGCAAATATATAGAGATAAAATATGAATTAATTGTTATGTAGATTAATTATCTAGTGGTGGAGTGGTTGAGGACTTGATCATTAAGATTTATATAGGTTTGGGGGTGTGATGGTTAGCTTTTATTGCCAATTTGACACAGCCTAGGATCACCCTGGAAGAGTCTCAGTGAGAGATCATCCACATTAGGTTGGACTGTGGGCACATCTGTGGGAGGGATTGTGGGCGGTACCATTCCATAGGAGGAATTCCTGAGTTGCTTAAGAGTAGGGAAATCAAGCTAGGCACAAGCAAGCAAACAAATGAGTGAGCATGCATCTATTCTCTTCCTCCTGCTCTTGTCTGTGATGGGATGTGGCTTATAGTTTAAAGTTGTTACCTTCACTTCCCCATTGTGATTGGCTGTAGATGAGGATTTTACTCTAAAATAGAGTGTTTTCTCCCATATATCTCTTTTATTCAGAATGTTTTGTTGTATTAATAGAAGTGAGCCTAGCACAGAGAGGTAATGAAATTATTCTAAACTTGATTGTGATGATGGATGTACAAAGTACAATATACTATAAAATGCACTAAACATCTAAACTATATAGCTTATATGTATGAATTATGGACTATATCTCAAGATATCTGTTCTAAAACAACGAACAGATATTCAATGCATTTTACTGAGAGATAGATGAAGTATAAAGAGATTATAAAACATGGCCATGGTGTTCGAAGAGCTAGGATCAGACTGACAATGCCCAGTATCGCCTTGAGAAACAGCAGTCATTGCTTCTACAGATTCATTCAACAAACAGATAAACAGCAACAATGTGAAGGCATTTTGTGGAGGAAGTAGTGGAGACACCAAAAGATCTCCTTAATTCTACTTGCGGATTCTGTCAGCCTGGATAGAGGATCACAGTTGCCACAAGCATTTAAAGGGTGTCTTTTTGTTACATTAAATGACAAACAAGTACACAGTTGATGGCCTGTCTTAATCTTGACTCCAGCTGTTCAGCAAAGCTTGAGACTTTGTTGGAAGACCGAGCTGATGTGTGACACTCAAAAATGTTTGTTCATGATCCATGAGTAAGGAGACACAGTTTACTGTTTTGCTTTGTGTTTTTCTGTGTGTCAGCAAGTGCTCACTTCTGAGCTCTATCCCCAAGCCCTCTTTTGACTTTAAAAAACATTTTTTAAAGTTTAACTTATGAAGCAGGACCTCACTGAGTTCTTGAGACTAATCTTGAACTCACGCGGTAGACTGTGTAGGTATTGAACTAGGATCTTTTTAAAAACTTAGCCTTCCAAGTAGATGAGAATTTAAGCCTGCACCAGGAGGCCTGATTTAGGTCTGGCACTCTTGATCAATGGCTGTTTGACTTTGGAAGGCCACACTAGGTGGAAGGGCCAACATTAACTGCTGCTTGTAATGGAGGCAGTGCTGAAAGTGTTCCAGTGGCCACCTAATTATTAATCAGAATCAACAGTAGTCAAGAACCAGTGTTAATCAAAGATTGGACACATTTTAGTGTGACAGATACAAACTAAACCTTCACCTGCCCCATGCTCTGTGATAGTTATTAAAAAGAAAACCAAATCTAAAATAGGACTTGTCAGGCTTATAATCTGTGATGCTATTAAATGATTACTGTCGAATATAATTCCAAAGCAACTTCAGAGTTCTCAGATGCATTCAGTAGTTCAGGATAGAGAAGATAGTATGGAATTGGGTTAGGAATGATGGCTCTGGGTGGAGACCAGATTCACATTTTGGCTTGGGCTTTGTAGAAGCTCAATGTTGGTGGGTTATTTAATTCTGAACTTCAATTATGTTATCTCTCAATTCATTGATAATGGGAATGCTCTGTCAATTATCTTAAGTATGAAATAAAATAGTGCAATGTAATTCCATGTTCTTGGTAGAACTGGCATTTGAAAAAATATGTTATGTTTTTGTGGTTATGACCATAAAGCATCACTGAGGTCAGTGGCACTGAAGATGGTCAGTATCTATCATCATGGACGTTGGAGGCAGAAGGCTGCCTGTGGCTACTCTAGACACATTCTGTAAATATTTTTGGACAAAGAGGCAAGTGGAACTCTGAGGGATGAGATCAATTTTCCAGCGACCTCACAGCAGAACAGTTGTTTGAACATGCTCATCTTGACCCCTCTGCCTTCCTCCTCCCCTGCCCTTCTCATACCATAGAAAAGGTATACAACTTTAGCTTAAGTGTTTAGCCTGGTATTGGTGAGGAACTTAATAAACCAGTCTGATTTGCATCCTAATTAACCATCTCTTTTCCAAGGGTTCTGTTCTCTAGGTGGAAGGTCTGTTGGGAATCTGAACTTGAGCCAGGAGGACTCCTGGCCAAAATACTAGGTAGTGGAACTCACAATTGTCTGTGGCTTCCAATGCGGGTGGACAACTCTTCATTAGTCAACATCATTTCCACTAAAGGGTGAAAAAAGGCCAGTTCTGTTTGGGATGCCAATGTCTCTGTGTGGCGCGGTGGTCCTGGTTCCTTTCTGGCTCTCTGTCCTTCTCCTGTGAGCCTAAGGGCTCTACTTTCATCCTTGTCTGGTTCATGCTGCACTGCACAGTTTGTGTCCTGCTTCCTACAAAAAGCACAGTATTTACTATTGCCCTTGCAGGTCAGATTTAAACAGCAGGGACTTATTAAGGAAATATCAAGTCATAATTACTCATTTTCTTTTCTTTTTTTTTTTTATTTTCCAACTGAATAAACTGAAGCTCCTAGCAGAAACTTGTTTGAGGTCAGATAAATAAGTCAAGGCTTATCTATAGAGCCAAATGGATGAGGGAAGGAGTGGCTAGACAGAAAATCTCTTTCACCTCTGTTACCTCTGTCCTTTGCATTGATTCTTGGCTCTTCCCTTGATTTTGGGAAGAGTGGGTCCACAGAAAGGGGAAGCATATATGGTACTCATCCTTACGTACTCCAGAAGTGTACCCCTTAAGGAAGGGAAGATGGTGAATTCTAAGGCAAGGAGAACAGACTTCTCCTGGCAGAATGAATGATTTCATGGGGAAACTGAAGGCACACAGTGCTTGCTCTCCCAGTATGCTTTCTATAAGCAATCCCAAGGTGTCCACCCTACAAGAAAATCTTGGGGATGGAATCTCTAAAATAAACTGTTAGAAGATCTAAGAGTTCAGGGACTCGTGATTTAGCTGAACTCTGCTCCTACTCTTCTTACAGTCCCCACCTTTGATATTGCCCTGTATTTTAGCTTTAGAAACCTTAGGTCCTCAAATAAAGAGCAATAGAGAGTAATGACCCTAGTTAGCAGGGTGCAGAGTAGGTACAGATGGGAATAGTCATGTAGGTGATGATGTGTCAGAGGATCCTGTGAAGCTGTAGGCAGACTTTTCTCACCAAGAGCTGCTCATAAGCCTGTGAAACCGCAAGCTGCAGAAGATATGTAGAAGATATGAAGAGGTACATAAATATTAACAGGAATGAATGAATTAGTTAAGCAAAAGGCGTGGAGAGAGAGAGAGAGAGAGAGAGAGAGAGAGAGAGAGAGAGAGAGAGAGAGAGAGAGAGAGAGAACAGATAAAAACAAAACAAAACAAAAAACTAGTCCAAGCCTCAATTCATGATGGCGATAGTTTCCACTAACACTGAGTGCTTAAGACTTCTTTTAAATTCTTGAACTTTCCCACCAACCATGCAGGTGTTTTGATATGTCTACATCCAAAAGTCTACAGACTTTCCTAAGGTCACACAGTCAAGACACCAGCGAAGACCAGGACCCGGTGCCTTCAAAGCCTGAAGCCTACTTTCTCTTTAGTAGCAACTGCTCTTTTTTCCTTTCGATCATGACTCAGGAGAAAAGTCAGTTTTCCGTGGCTGTGGTTGTTTGCTGAAAGGAGCCAATTCCCTTTCCTCTAGCTCTAATTTTCCTCCAACTAATTGCAAATTAGTGGTAATTTTCAAATGAAAAGAGGGATCCAGCGTGCCATCCATTTGTGCTTACCCAGCAAGACCCTGGACTTGTGACAGCTCTGTCACCATGGCAACGCTGCCTACAAGCCTTTCTGGGATCCTTGGCAGAGCTGCCTGGGCTCTGGAGGTGGGGCTTCTGGCCCTCTAGGTTAGCCTTGCCTGTTGCTTGAATGCCCCTGAAAGGGCACAGAGTCTCCATGGTTAAAAAAGCTCTCTGCTTCGTATTTACTGCTCCCTTTGATGTCTCCTGTTTAGGAGGAAGTTCAAAATTAGAGCAAAAAGAAGAGGAAGAAGGAAGGAGAAGAAAATCACCGCAAAGGCAGCTCAGTGGGGGGTGGAAAACTACTTAAAACATGGGGACATTATCAACTTTCTCAATTCACTGTTTAGTTGTTGGGGTAAGTTTCCCACTCCAAGGCTGGGGGATGCAGAGGGCCCTAGATTTGGTATCACTGATAGGCCTTGTTCACAAAAGAGGTGTGATGAGAAGATTGTAAACTATTTCAAGTCCAAACAAGAGGAGCCTACTCAATAGGAAACCCCAGACCTAAAAGGGAATTCGGTGCAGAGCAACTGTTCTATTCCCTTGAGGTTGGTGTGTGTCCCTTACACATAGCAAACATTCATTGAGACTGACTGTGTACTGTAAGCATAAGAGAATGAAGGATCAGTGGAAAGGGATGGATGGATGGATCCCAGTGCTGCCTGTTTTGTGAGGTAGGAACAGGGTTAACGATCAACCACACTTGTGACTGTAGGGATAGTCCAATTTGGGGGAAGAATGAACAAACAACTCAGAAAAGAAGGAATGCAACCTAGGCAAAGAGTCTAGTAAGTGTGAAAATATAAAGATCCAGTGGGATTCGTTGCATTTTGGTAATTCCAAGAATGGGCACTCTTACTACCCAGAGTTAAATATATATATTAAACTCTCATGAAAATTAATTGAATATTTAGAATACGGCTTGAGGGAAATGGCTCAGTGTGGGGATTAAAGGAAGCCTGAGTGAGGGAAGTTCTGAGTGAATGTGTATAGTTTGATGAGGGAGTGGGCCGTGTCAAGGATCCCAGAGCCTTAGGCTAAGGGACATGGCAAAGTGATTCAGAATATTTGTTTACACTATGAAAATACATCTTTGCCAAGGTGCCTTCTGATTGGTTTAATAAAGAGCTGAATGGTCAATAGCTGGACAGGAGAGGGATAGGCTGGACTTCTGGGGACAAAAAGAAGAGGGGATCTAAGCATGTGGGAGTTGCCATCTGATGCAGAGTGAGGCCCTTGGGCATATGGAATGGAGCAGAAGGTAAGGAGCCACAAGCCATGTGGTAGGTCATAGATTAATATAAATGGGTTGATTTAAGTTATAGAGCTAGTTGGGGACAGTCTAAGCTAAGGCCAAGCTTTCATAATTAATAATAAGTCTGTATGTCATTGTTCATGAACTTGTGGTACCAAAAGGAATGTTCTGCTACAGCAGAGCCTTGCTCAGGAGCCTGAATGTTAGTGTTGACAATGTTGTTGTACCTTTCCCCCTGGGTACCTATGGCTTGAAGATTGCTCCCTGACATAGACTGCTTCCATGGAGATTAGCTAAACCTAATCCATTTAACCGCTTGTCCGCTTAATCCTGTTTCCTCGTTTGTCTGTCGTTTGTCTGTATATAACAATCCTGCCTCATGTTCAACGCTATATAATAAACACACTGAGTTGCCAGTGTGCTGTGGTTTTACAAGCACATAGTCCAGACTACCTTTTTGTTAGAGGTCTTTTCTTCACTTCCTCACCAACGCCTGTCAGTTCCAAGTCCCTGGAGCTTTGCTGCATGTAGAGTGTAGTTTGAGAAGTATTTACCACACAAGCAAAATAGCCCAAATTTGATTCCCCAGAACTTATGTGAGGAAACTGGGCATACCTATAATTTTAGCACAGAGGCAGAGACAGGTAAATTCCTGGAGCTTGATAGCTGGTCATTCTAACCACTGGTGACCTCCAGGTTCCAGAGAGATCCCATCTAAAAATGTAAGGCAAGAGGTAGTGATGGTTAGTTTCTTGTCAGTTTGATACATGCCAGGGTCATCTGGGAAGAGGGAAACTCAATTGAGAAACTGTCTCCATTGGTCAATGGGAATACACTCTTGATTAGTAATTGATGTAAGGGAACCTAGGCCATGGTGGGAGGTGTCATCCTTGGGCAGTTGGTCCCAGGTTAGACTGACTAAGCCATACAAAGCAAGCCAATAAATGGTGCCTCTTCGCGGTCTCTGCTTCAGTTCCTGCCTCCAGGTCCCTGCTTTGAGTTTCTGCCCTGATAATGGGCTGTGGCTTGTAAGCCAAATATACCTGTGCATCACCAAATGCCTTTTAGTCATGGTGTCTATCACAGCAATAGAACACAAACCAGGACAATATCAGTTGAAAAAGCCACCTAATGTCAGTCCACATGTGTGGGAGATTATGTTGTTACATTGTAAATAATTGTCCCACCCACTAGTTTAATAAAAAGTGCTGATTGGCCAAAGGCAGGCAGGAAGTGTGGGTGGAGCTACCAGACTAAGAAAACTCTGAGAACAAGAAGAACGGAGCAGAAGGCCATAGAGAAGTCAGAAGAAGCAGAGGACAACCATGCTGCTCTGAGAAAAGGTACCCAGCCCCATGGCTGAACAGGATAAGAGTCATGGGTTAGATGAAGGGTAGAGAGCTAGCAATTGATATGCCTGAGCCTTAGACCAAATAGCCTAAAACTATAGTAAGCCTCTGCATGTCTCTGTGGGTCTGTGGGTCTGCGGGCCTAAACCTTGAGGTTAGGCCCAAAAGTCCGGGACAGAAACCTCATACTACACACATGTGAGGTCACAAACATTCACATACCAGAATGTCTGGTCTGGGACTGACTTGTACTTGGGCCTCTACAGGATCTTTTGTTTACAGAGAGAAAGAGAGAGAGAGAGAGAGAGAGAGAGAGAGAGAGAGAGAGAGAGAGAGAGAGAGAGAGAGAGAGAGAACTGGAGCTTCCATCAACATTACATTATTACAGTGACCAGAAAACTCATAAAGGTTGAGTTAAGGTCATGATGTCTTTGTTTAGGGGGTTGTAGGAATGACAGGTAGCTTCCCTTGCCTCACTCCCAGTGTCAATTTCAAGGTAATTCTTCTCATGGACATGAGTTATCAATTATTAAGTATGGAATTAGAGCATTGGCAGGTAATCTGAGCTGGAACCTTTCTGTGGAAGCTAAGGATTTGTACTTGTTGGGAGAGGAGGTGTCAAGGTTATGTGCGTGAAATTAGAACACAGGGTAAAGGCAGGGTACCTATGGAGTAGCATGAGCTCCTAGAGATCCCAAAGCCCAGACCATACCTGTTCAAGGGACAGATGATGAATGCGCTCAAGATCTGGCCTTTTCAACTAGGAACCTCCTGGGTTACAGTCTTGATGAGGCCCTGCCCTGGCCCATGCCAGCTGCTGTGAGCTTCTCTCCACCCCTCTTAACTTTGCATTTTTCTAACCAAGGTCAAAAGCCATAATAGAATATAATTGAATATCTTTGGATGACTATAGCATGTATCCTAAACCACAACAAGATATAGCACATTCCCATCTCCTTAGAGTCTTACACCATTTCCTACTGTTCTCATTTCCTGTCAGCAGTCACAGTACAATGAAGTCTACCCCGGTTTTGAACTTCTTGTGAATGAAACATCCTTCTGTGTCCTCTTTTGCACAGGTTCCTTTGGTATGGTTGCTATCTCCTGGCCTTGGTTCTCTATCTCAGAAAATAATCAGGGGACTCTTCAGGATTCGGCAACCCCCTACTTAAGTTTCTTTGGGACCATTGTGTTAAGCAGGTCGTGTGTCTCTTTCATGAGGCTCTCCCTGACGTCAGCATCCTATGTCTCTCAGTGCCATCAAGTGAGTTAGGAAGTACAGGAGAGCAAGAAGGATGGATGGTTAGAGGGGCTCAGATAACAATACCTCAGAGGATCTGCTGTGTCCAATTAGAATGGCCCAAGCTCTGGACGTACACCATCTTCTCAATATCATGCTGTTGTCCTTCATATGGGAATCAGAATGAGAGGATACTGGAATAATTATAATAGAGTTCCTGACACTAAAAAAATGCTCAGTTTTCATGTGAGATACACCAGGTTAAAGGAACACAGTGCCAGCTGTCTAGGAAAGCTTATAAGGTATCTCATCCCATTCCCAAAAGAAAATGTTAATTTTAGCTAAGATTTGCAGGGGCTTAGGAGACAGTTTTAAGCATTTTGCATAAATGTTTCACTTGCCTTGACGTAATTCTGTCAACCATATGAGTGATGGAGGACAGATAGGCGTGTGACTCGTAGCCAATGGCCATGTTGGGGCTCCATCCAGGAACTAGACTTTTTGCTTCTGGTTTTTCCTGGTAGTAGATCTTTTGAAGCACAGCCCAAATCTGGGTAAATTTTAAGACAGCATGGGTAACTCAGGAAATGTATTCACTAATCAGGACATAAGGTTCTCTACCTCAAAGCATGCTTAACACTCAGAGGTCTGAGCTTGGTTCTTTTAAGTAAGGAGGGAAGGGGAAAAAAATCAGCAATGAGATTTGTAGCCAAGCAATCAACTGGAACAAATCTTTCTTCACAAATGGGGTTTATACTTAAGAAGAATAGTACATGCACTGAAGAGCCACATTAAGGATTAATCAGAGACAGAGTGTTCCTCCAGCATGGCATTTAGGGTACTTGCCTTGCATTTGCATTAAAAAGTAGGATCAGATTTTACTAAAAGCAGATGACAATTGTGGTCTGTGAAGGGACAAAGGGAACAGCATTTTTCAGAGCATTCCCACTAGCAATTTCAGTTTCTGGGTAAGGGAATAGGAAAATGATACCCTGGAGTTAAAAGTCTATCCCAGCTGGGTGTGGTGGCTCATGCCTTTAATGCCAGCACTTGGGAGGCAGAGTCAGGCAAATCTCTGTGATTTCCAGGCCAGCCTTATCCATAGAGCAAGTTTCATGACAGGCTTCAAAGCTACAGAGAAGCCCTGTCTCCAAAAACCAACTAACCAACCAACCAACCAACCAACCAACCAACCAACCAACCAACCAACCAACCACCCAACCAACCAACCCAACAAACAGTCCTGGAGCCTGACTGGTGCTGACTGTGTTAAGCTTCCTGCTACCCTCCCTCCCCCCCCTTCCCCTTCTCTTCTTTATCCTTTGGAGATCTCCTGTGTCTGGCCTCAAATTTCCATGTAGCTGCAAATGGATGATCTTTTGTGAATTTTCGATCCTCCTACCTTCATCGCCCTTTTGTTGGGATTATATGTGTGTACCACTACACTCAGGTTACTGGATACTGCAGACTGAGTTTAGGACTTCCTACATGCTAGGCAAGCATTATCCCACCTGAGCTACTCTCCAACCTGTCTTGTTTTCTTAATAGTTCTTACTTGCCCTGGGCTCCAAGTTTTTATATATACAAGGGATTCTTATTGTGAGTGGCAGACCTTTTATATTTACCATTAGACCTTGGGAGTCATGTATGCTTGCAAATTCCCTTCAGTGCACTAGTGAGTATTTACGAGTATTTCCCAGTTCTTTATATTCCTTGGGTCTAACCTTTTGAAATCTCAATTACCTTGCTTATTCAACGAGGATAACAAATTCACTAGAATTCCTTGGGTAATAAATGATATGATATAATATTCTCCAGCAAAGGGCTGATGTGTAGGAAATCCTCAGCTTACTTTCAGGCTTTTCCTCCTTAATACTTCTGTTCATGTGAACTTAGAGTAAAGGTTCCTTAATTTACTTTCTTTTTGCTGAAACCCATAAACCTGTCTCCTGGGGATCTGTGAGAGGTACTGATAGCTTCCTGCCTCTTCCAACATCATCCTTCTCTGCAATAAACCTGCTCCCTATAAAATTCTAAATAGTAGTTTTCTCATAGTCATAAGACTAGTTATTATGGGTAATGATAAATCAAATCTAGTAAAATAGCCACCATTTCCTTTCACAGGTCACATATTATTTTTAATCATTAGATTTCTGGAATGTAGATGACAATTAATAATTACTTATCCAATAAACAACTGAGGGTATTTTTTGCACTCATATCTGCCATGAAAAAAAGTCCCAATACTATCATCCACCCAATTGACAGATTGACAGATGAAGAAAAAGTTCCAAGAAGATTAAATGACTTCCAAGTGAAGGACATCAAAGAACTGGTATTTGAGACCAGACTTATGCATGTCTAGATCCTTTAAGGGCCTTGGACCACTCCTCTTCCTTGTGAGCCCCTATAAAGGCCTGCTCATGGGCTTTGTTTTGACATCATTCATTTACAGTTCTCAGCCTACCGGTTGAATCTGCATTCATGATGCACGCTCAGGTCTTCCATGACTTGTGTTCCCAGAATTTCATTAGGCTGACCTATAATTGCTGTGGTAAATGTTTACACATTTATAAATTATTATTAGGAAAGTGGACAAGGTCAACCTTTATCTTTCAAGGCACTGGGAACAGACTCCAGAAATTTCCCAGCAGACAGAGGGGCTGGGATCTGATTAATTATGGACTGTGTTGGTGTCATATTGACAACACTATTTCTTGCTGTTAATTTTGAAATCCCAGTTGAGTCATCTTTCCTGAGCATGAAAAATTATCACCCTTCTACTGATTGTTTTGCTAGTGATTCAATTTTATATCACTAATGACTATTGACAGCTGATCCTTTAACTTGGGCAGCAGAAGGTGGACCTTATTTTACCATACTTCCTCTGGGCTAATGCCTGTATTGCCAGCTCAAGGACATTTCATACTAATGGTTTAAGATTGCAACAACTAGATTTTATAAACTTCTAAGTAAAAAGCAAGTAGTATAACTAGATACAATCTCTGTGACACTTTTATCCATTGTGTTATATAACGTAACAATTCTCATTGTCTTTCCTTTCTCCCCTTCTTCTCTTTCTTCAATATTGAGGATTGAACACGGTTCATGTCTTAGCGTTGAGGTGGATCTCCAGATAGTTTTATTTATTTACTTATTTATTCATATGTGCTGTTTAAAGTTTGAATTAAAGTTTCAGTAAGTGTTCAAGCAGGCCTTAAACTTCCCTTGTAGCTCAGGTAGACCCTGAATTTGTCATCTTCTGTCTCCGACTCTGGAATTAAAGGCCTGGCTGTCCCTATCGATGGCTTATAACGTTGTCTTATTGTTCTTAGTAGCTTAGGCAGCGGACATGCAATCGAATATTAGGCTTCTCCAAAGAAATAGAACCAACTTGGTGGGAGGTGGGGTGGTGACAGACTGATAGAAGATGGGTAAGTTAAAGACTGAAATAGAGGTAGATCTATAGAAACCAATTTGTTGTAGGGAATGAGACAAAGAAATCCCAAAGACTGTTTGCAAACTTGGGGTGCAGGAAGGCTCATGGTAAGTCTGAGGATGAGGAGAATCAACAGCTAATCCCCAAACTGAGTCTAAAGAGCACATAATTGAGAGGGCAGTGTTTGGAGGCAGAAGATGGGTTTCCAAGACAAAGAGACCAAATTTGCTCTTTCTTTATGCTTGGGTTTTATCCATGTCCCGGGCATCTATTAGAGTAGGTACATAGTGAACTGTTGCAGGAGGCTTTTAAGGAGAACGAAAGAAGCCACACACAGATGAAAGAACACTGATGTTCATCCCAAGGAAGTTCCTAGTAGGAAGGAGAGGGAAGGGAAGAGGGTTTATCTACCCTTTAGAAAATTAAATTGGAAGTGAGTATTCCTTGAAGCCTTAAAATACTTAAGCAGAACTTTGATGCCTATCACCTCAGTTTGTTAGTCAAGGTCCCCTCTGTTCTTCGAGGAAGGCTGGGTCTACTTCCCTGGCTTTGTTAGTTAGAATGAGGCTGGGTCATTTCTTGAGGTTAATCAATGTTATTTAATACCACCCCGGCCCTGAACCACCTGGATATGATCGTTCTGTGACTCTGCCTATCTCACAGGGAACCTGCCTTAGTAACAAAAGCATGGCAAGGTTGAGCTTCTTGTCCTGGCTTCCTTCCTCCTGACGATTCCTTCTTTGATCAGTTTGCCCCTTAAAGTCCAAACGCCTTTCTGAGTGGAAATGTTAAGAGTCCATCAGTATATGAGTATTCAAATGTAGTTCCTAGTCACTGTTAATACAGTTGCAAGGCTTTTACATTTAATATCCTAGAAAAGACACTGCCCAGTGTATCTCTTGCCATGTGTCTATGCCTTAGACAAACACTGTCTGGAGTAACATCAAGTGGATGACCTGAGTTAACCCTCAAGATCATATGGGTTGTCTAGCAGGTAAGGTCCTTTAGAGTTGGTGAAAGAGCTGTCACACTAAACTTCACTGTAAGACGACTTAACATCATGATTATGTGCCTTCTACTGTGGTGACATATTGTATACTTAATAAAATCAGCCTGGAATATCAGAGAAGAGAATCACTCATAGTGAAGTCATGGGGGTCAGAGAGTGGTGACTCACGCTTTTAATCCCATCACTGAGGAGACAGAAATCTTTCTGGATTTCTGTGATTTCAAGGCCTAACAACCAAACAGTAGTAGCTCACACTTTTATTCCTAACTCTAGGATTATGATACGGAGTTGAACCTGGATGTGAAACAACTGGGCTGGGAAGATATTTAAGGAGGTATAGGCAGACGTTCAAGCATTCTGTAGGAATGACCAGCCATGCAAAAGACTCTTAAAGATAACATTTACCCTGTTCAGTCTAAAAAGTTGACTGGGTAAAAATTCATTGTGGTCTGTTTCTTATCTCTGATATTCCAGCTTTCCCCCCAACACTTGGCTCAGTTTTCATTGAATACTGTCGTGCGGAACCTCGCTAGCAAGGACGACGTGACACCAGGCTCTTCTTTCAGTGGTTTATTCAGGACCTTGAAACTTCTTCTGCTGCTTCTGCTTCCTCTACTGCCTTCTCCCTACTGGGGAAAACCCGCTCCCAGCTATATACCCTCTGGACTGCCAGTCACAGGGCGCCACGTGGGCCATGCCAATAGACCCACGTGCACGGAAACAAGCCACACCTGGAAGCAAGCCAGGAGCTTAGCCTTAGCCAAACAAGGAGTTGTTTATCTCAGAGAGCTCTCACCTAGGGAAGGTGAAAGGCGGAAGCCAGCACCATCTTTAAGGTGCGGCCACGCGGCTCTCTACAGAATACCAACTCAAATTTTTACAATATTCTACAAAAAGCCAGATTCTCACCTTTAAAGATAATGCCATCTCAGTGTACTGTAGAGCTGACCCTGCTGACTTGTTTATGAAGACTGTCCCTAAGCCCCTCTCTGTTTGCATATATGTAAATATCCCACTTGAAAATAATGCAGATTTAATATCCATCCGGAAGCTGGCTAGCTGGCTTACAGAAAAACTCTGATCACCACCACCCAAATGCCTGCCCTGCTTACTTGTCATACCAAGGATTATTTATCAGCTCGCATCTTAGGAAACCAAGCCAAACAACCCTTGAAAAGAGTGGATTTTCATCATGAAATACACCAAGCTTTCACTTAAGCTGATCTATTTACTTGGTCAGTTTACTAGACACAAGCCAAATGCCTGGCCTAGTAAGGGCTCTTGTTCTCAGGCTCTGGGTTCAGTTTTATAGGAAAAATGGCACTGAAGAGTTCCTGACCTGGGCCAATCTGCTATTTCATTAGGTGGTTCTTTAATGTCAGCTGGTCCCAGACTGCATCCTATACCTTCCCTGCTACCTACCACCTCATCTGTGCTCTCACTTACCTTTAGTCACCTGAGGTCCAATGCAGCCAGA
The DNA here is from genome assembly GCA_033318265.1 of Phyllotis vaccarum. Lineage (NCBI taxonomy): Eukaryota > Metazoa > Chordata > Mammalia > Rodentia > Cricetidae > Phyllotis > Phyllotis vaccarum. The sequence continues at coordinate 103,711,782 of JARWLC010000008.1, read as the reverse complement.
GTATTCGTGTGTGCTTGACCAAGAAGACCTGAGGTATTGTTAGGCGTCTTTGAGGATTTTCACTTTGAGGATAAGTTTTTGCTAATGGGTCTCTCACTAAACCTGGAGATCATGAATTCAGATAGGCTGGCTGGCTGGTAAGCTCCAGGAATCTACCTGTGTCTGCATTGCCTTCTCTCCCAACACAGGTGTTTTACAGGGGCATGCTGCCTCTTTGCATGAAGGTCCTAGGGATCCAGACTCAGTAAGCACTTCACCAATTAAGCCATTTCTCAAAGAAGTTGTAAAGCCTTTTGCACAAAGGGACATTAAAAGCCCTTTGATCTGAGACAGAGAGGAACAGACAAGGAAACTGATGGGTGACTTACCTCTAAACTACGGGAGGCAGACTTCTGGGGGCCTGTGTACTTTTAGGATGGTCTTTTACTACCTCTTCCTAGGGTGCTTTTCTGTTTTGAGACGATGCATCATTTTCACAGTGATGAGAGAAGTTTAGTTTAATACAATTTTGATTCTGAGTTAAGTATGTTCTTTTTTTTTTTTTTTTCTTTCATAAAAGCCTGAAGCAGTCAGGTGTGCGAATCTTCATCCCAGAGTAACCTCTATTCCTCTCGTCAATGACAGTGCCTCACATCTCAGAGGTCGGGACAATCAGAGCAACGAGCCCAGGATGTATTGAACCACAGCTTGTTGATAATTATTTCTCCCTCTTTTCAGCAAACTCCCATTAGCTGTTCAAGGTTTGCATTTGCAGAGGGCTCTGCGCTCTGCATATAATTCTACTCAGATCCTTTGCTCGGGGTCTGAACCTGAGTGCTGCTAGCAGGCCTATCACCACCACAGGGTTGTTCCATACTCTCCCACACTTCCACCCAGCCAATCAATCACCAGGAGCCTTCTGCCCTTCATAAGACCTTCCTAATGCTTTCTGTCTCCACCACCTTCATCTGATCCTTGCTGCGTTTCTGCATTTGCTTTCTCCTATGTATTCACCTGCCATACTCTCTAAGCATCCTGCCTGAGAGATAGCCACCTCAGTGCCCTGTCTAATCCATTGTCCTCGGCACAGTTAGAAAATTTTTATAAAATGTAAATGCCCTACTTTCTGCATAGGAAGGAAGAGGGATTCATTGCTGTGGCAGAAGTCACGTGGAGTGATCAGAGCCTATTGCTCTATGGTCATCCCCTTGTGTCTGTGTCACCCCATAGAATAGAATGCAAGTTCATTGAGGGCAAGGGTTATATGGAATTTTATCCTCACAGTCTTAACAATACACACAGCTCTTACAAAGCCTAATATGAAGGTTTAATTGTGAATGAAAGAGATCAGCTAAGTGAGGAAGGGCCTTGAGGTCACAAGAGGAAGAAAGAAGATAATACTAGCTTATAGACCTGAACCGAAGGAAGGTATCTGGATAAACAACCAAGGGCCCATTAGGTCAGAGGCATATGGATGATAGACTGGTAATGCTGACATTAGTGATGGTCCATCAATGTGGTGGACAGAAAACCCATGGGTTTCACTGAGGTTTGACTTGAACACCTAGATGAATATGAACTCCTAGCCAAGACCCTGTCATCTCACTATTCCTTATCAATGCCGTGATCCTAGGAACTTACTTAATCTGTGTGAGTCTCAGTTTCTCAGCTTCCTGAAGGAAAGTTCAAAAATGAGAGATGTAGCCAGTAACAGAGACTTTTGTTCCATGCACACATCTGTGGATTCAATCCCTATAGCTAGAAAAACAAGTAAGTAAATAAATATTAAAACAAGTTGAAGAAGAACACTTTTATGATAGAGAAAAGTGGTCCAGAGAAAAGAATATAGTTTCTGGAATCAGACAGGCCTGTGGTCAGTTCTGTTCTATCTCCATGAACTTGAACAAATTACTTATTATCTGTGGGGATGAGTTCCATATTCTATGAAATAGGCAATACTAATATCATGTGGAGAAAAATAAACAGAGTGCACATGAACAAGGTAGCATATCACGATTACAGTGAGCCATGAAAAATGCTTGCTACCATTCTCTAGGGGGAAACCCAGACCCCCCTTGGAAGCCTTCTTTTCTACCCTCTCACTACAGCTCATGGTTCATCACACCCAGAGTTCACACCCATTCTGCTTGATGTCCAGTCTTTACATCCTGACTTTTCCCTAGCACTGTGAACATTATCCTTTCTCCTAGAGAGCAAAGAGCAATTTTATATCTTTGTCTTTTTGTGAGCTCTTGACATATGTTAATGTTTGGAAAATCAGCCTAGAACAGACAGGGAGCTCTTTCCAACATGGGCCTGGAGGCAACAAATAAATTACTTTACAGGGGGAGTTCTGTCTGCTTCAAGTTAAAGCTTAACACAGAAAACAATCTCCTTCTGTCTTTGATGGCCTGGAAGCTGTGGGCATCATTGCCTGTGGGGCAGAACTCGGCTTCTTCTGCCAGGGAGGGCGCCACTATCAAAGGCATCTTGCACCATGTGCCTGGCATTGTGCAAGATCTCTAACTCATGCATTACAAATGAGCAACAGAAGTTTAGCAAGGTTAATTAACTTGCCCAAACTTACCTACAATATAAATAGTCAAAATCAAATTTCAAAGCAGATCTGGTAGATTTCAATGTCCATGTTAACTGTTCATCTCATGGCTGTCCTCAGTATAGAAAAAGAGAGAAACAGTATCATGAATTTTGTTTAGAGAGAGCATTTGGAACATTTGTTCTTGGTGCATTACAGATTATTATAGGAGATAGAGGTGAGATTCTAAATGAAATCCTTCTTGGGCTTGTCAGTAATTGGGGAACTATATTTTTTTCCATCCTGGAAAAGCCAAATTTTAATGAGGAACCCAGATGTCTTGAGCTTTTTTCAGTAAGAGAGTGTGCAAAATGATGGTGTACCACATACTCTATCCAGGCCTCCATTAGGCCCCTACCAAGGAGACTCAGATTCATCTTTGTGCTTCGCTGTCTCTTGTTCTAGCCATGTAAAGTAAGTTATTGACAAATGATCACAAATATTTTTCCAAACTTTTATTATGTGACACTGCATTTTCTCTCTTTAAAATATGGACTCTCATTCTTTACTCCAGGGATCTGTATTTAGGCTGATATGTTATTGAACACACGATGTAATGGATAAGAGATGTATCTCAGTGGCAGAGAGCTTAACTAACATGTATGAAGTCCTAGGTTCAATCCCTAGTACTGAGGAGAAAAATTCCACCACCATATTAGCGTTTGCTGTCCCATTGGCAATACTTTGGGCTCATGGGTGAAGGTACTTGATGGTCAGACTTGGCACTCTGAGTTCAATTTCTGAAATCCTTGTAAAATAGAAACAAGAGAACTGTCTCCACTGTGTTGTCCTTAAACTTCCACAGACATGCTGTGGCCTCTGTAGCATTACCTAAAACCCTCTATCTCACACTACTGATACCAAACATATAAAAGGAGATATGGTTCCATGAATCAAAATCTCCTTGTCCAGTGATTCTTACCACCATTCCTTCTTGAGCTGGTTTTGAACTCCTGAGAGACCATGTGGAGCCAAGAAAAACTGGTCCTGTCAGACAGATTCCCCCAGATATCCAACATCCAGGAATTCTAATCTCCAGGAATGTCCAACTACATCCAAGAGAATGCAAATCAGCTAAGATGCCAGCTGACCACAGGGACCAACCGAGTGAGTTTCATCAAGAATCTTGTCTTAGATGACCCACATTTGCTGCTTGTAGTCATTAAAATTTGAAATAATTTTTTTTTCCTTAAGCAAGTTATCTAGAATAGTAGAGTGGTAGGGCAGAAGGATCAGAGTGATTCTGTTCCGGAACCCTCATTGTCTTTGGCATCTGGATGTCAGAATATATCATTTTCTCTGCCTTAAATTAGAACCTGAAAATGATCCTGCGTAATCTGGGTTAGATGTGAAGATGACAAATGACCAACCACTCTCTTTTACTTCCCAGCTGAACTCTAAGCTCTCAGGACAACATCATACGAAGTTTGATATCCTGGAAAACAGATGAGGCTACATCCCGAGAATGTTTAAGACCCTTGGAAGTTTTTGTATGTTTTGATCTAGGACTAAAGCTACTTTCTGTTATTATCATGATGATGGTGAGCATTTGTCAAAACCTACAGAGGTGCACACTTTCAGTAATTTTTACTAACTTTTACTATGTGGATTATTCTTCAATACAACATTCTAAAACAAATAGTTTTGTAGGGGTGTAATGAGAATTTGAATGAAATCTTGTTCCTCAAGTCCCATTACTGGCTGAGGATATTACACGGTGAGAGAAGCAGAGAAAGGTAAGCTGAGGAACAAATTCACGTCTACTGTTAAAAATAGAATATGTTGAAACAAGATCCATAATATCATCACGTAATTCTCAACATGTGTCCAGGTTTCATAGACAATCACTTAACATACCAGTCAAGGAAATATCTTAATCCAGAAGGGAAAGAAAGGTGACAGGAGCACAGACAGAGCAGACAGTGCAATTACTCTGTAAAGACCATAAAAATCATTCAACAATTTCAAAAAGTACCTTGAGCAAGTGACAAAATGGAAAGCGTCTGGAAAGGAGTGCGAGACACAATGGGGAATGAAATGGGAATCTTGGAACTAAAAAGTAAAGTAACTGAAATAGAAGCTTACAATGGATTTAATAGAAGGATGGACATAGTGATAAACTTGGATGCAGGAGGTAATGATTATGCAGTAAGAACTATAAAAAGGAGCTAGAACAAAGTCCTCTTGGGTTATGATAGATATCAAGCACTTGCATGGCTGAAGTCCAAGGATGAGAAGAGAAAAAAAACGTGCATCTGACAACCACTCAGACAATAACAGAAAACTTGTCCAAGCTGACACACAACATATAAAATACCAAGATGCTGTGTGATCTCAGAGAAGAACAAATTCAGAGATCCCACTGGGCATGACTTGTATGCCTATAATCATAGCACCCAGGATTGCTTAGCGTGTTTCAGAATAAGACTTTATCTTATTTAATAGAAACAAACAAGTAAATAGCTATCCCCAAATCATATCGTACTCAAACTTCTGAAAGCTGAATAAAATGATAAAATTAAAAAAAAAATCCCAGCTAGATATTAAAACAAATTGAATGGCAGAGGACTCTTCACTTGTAAGGAGAGGCCAGAGAAAGTAGCATAATAGTTAGCAAGTACTTTTTCTTTTCTACACACACACACACACACACACACACACACACACACACACACACACACAAGTTGTCGGAATTCCCTCTGACAATGACCTTGGAATATTGGGCCTGATAGGCATTTTTTTTTTTTTTTCTGGGTAGCTGCAATGGCTGTTTACTCTGTTCTATATCTGTGAGTAGATTATTCCCATTTTATATGTTAATAGATCTTTGATATACTTTAACAGACTTTCCATGAATTTCCCATAACACACACACACACACACACACACACACACACACACACGTTTCATGTTCATATTACATAAGTAAATTTTGGAGATTTTCTATTTTATTAATTCTAGGGCTTTACTGCCAATCATCAGGTAGCATGTAAATGATGTGCATGCTGATGCCTCCACTTTGATGGTCTCGGATGTGCCAGTAATAGGCCCAACTTTTAGCAAGATTTTCAGGCTTCCTAGGAGAACTTTACTGACTGTTCCTTGTTCTGTTGCATAGTTGGTGAGGTAAATTCCTACAAATTATCCGATTAATGATTCCAGGACTGACATAGGTTAGTATATTTTTTTCTTCCAGATTATTCCTAAGGAGACTACAACTCAGCAAAGTTAAGACAGTCTACTAACTGTCTCAGTCTACTAACGCCTGCTTAATCTCCACTGCCTGGGTCTCAAGAAAGAATTGTCTTCAAATGAGTTAAGATAGAGAATTATGTAATATTACATTTCTGGCCTTTCCAGCCTGTGGTCCAGACCCACAGACCTGCAGTCCCACAAAAACCCACTGATACATTACTTTCATGCTGACTGATCTATGGTTCATACAATTGCTAGCGCTTTCTTATCGTGATCTATTTCTATTAATCTGTTTAACCACGTGGTTTTAGTACCTTTTCTCAGAGCAGCATGGTTGTCCTCTTTCCTCTACATTTGCTGGCATCACTGATGTCTTTCCTGGAGTCTCTGCTCTGCTCTTCCTGTTCCCAGAGTTCTCTTAGTCTGGTAGTCCCACCCACACTTCCTGTCTGCCTTCTGGCCAATCAGTTTTTTATTAAACCAGTAGGAGAGCCAGATATTCACAATGTACCAGAACATAGTCCTACTACAGAGTCAGGCAGAAAGAGGGCCTGGTAAGGGGGCTGTGGGCCTTCCAAAGGACATCAGATTTTTCCTCAAGGTGGCAGGAAACCATGTTGGTTTCTTATGCAGCAATGATCTGGTGGCATCTACAATTCAGGAATTACTCTCAAGTGCCCTTGTAGCCCAGACTGATCCAAACTCACTATTTAGCAAAGGATCACCTTGAACTTCTGATCTTTCTTCCTCCATGTCTCTAGTACTTGGAGTGTAGACATGTGCCACCATGCATGGAGTTCAACTCAGGGCTTCCTGCATGCTAGGCAAGCACTCTACCAACTGAACTACATGTTCAGTCCCATTCCTATATACTTCTGTTTCTGCCAATCAATCCAGTATAAAATAAGCCAAGCTCCTTGAGGCCTTAAATTAATTAGTACCTGAGTTTCCAAAACAGAATTTTCAAAGAATTCAGAGGACTGATATATGTTCACAGATGATCACAATATTCTGAATCTGGCCCTGCTACTATGTACCACCCTTCCTATGATGGTGGTGTCAGTAAAAACAGTATCCAGCCCCTTCTGTCACTCTGTCTTCTAGCACAGGGTTTGACACAAAGCTAAAGACTCAGGCTCCTGAATTGAAATGCATGGGTCCTCTTGCAGTTTCTTCCCAGCTGCTGTTTAGCAGATGGTAAAATTCCTCTCCAGGTGTTTCGTGACCTAACAAGTGTATGTGTGGAAGGCCTTCCCCTTTGCAGAGTGTCTGCATGTCTGATTTATTATTAACAAGATGTGGTAAATTCAGACCAGAACCTGAAAGCAGGCATAGACAGGAGTAAAGGGTTAACATCTTTTTTGGGGGTGTGCTAAAGTAAATGCAGCAACCCCTCTAGTCAGAGAAGGCCATGTATGAGGTGTCAGTCCTGTGAGGGGATTTTGGGAAGAAGAAAATCCTCTTCCCTCCCTTCCTCTCCCTCCCTCCACCCCCCCTCAGTTCCAAGCTGTAGATACTGAACTTTTAGAGGTTTCACATTTTTTGAAAAGATGCATAAGCTACCTCCCTTTCGATCCTACTCCAGCAGCACCTGCTGGCTTGTTGTGTATGTTGACTGAACACCTATTCTGTGCTAGCTCCCATGTTAATGGATGGGAAGGATGAATAGGTTTATAACGCATACTCTATGCCTTCAAGACAATTGCAATATGGTAGAAAACAGGAAATTAATAGCGGTAATAAAACATCAAGATTAAATGGTATGAGAGGTCATAGGGAGGAAGCAGAGATTACTTCTAGCTACGTGAAGGCAGAGGAGAGCTGGAACTTGAACTGGAGTTGAAGGAGGGACTGAATCAAACTCACTCATAGGAGTCATTAAGGGCACTGACTTTATCTAACAGATCTGATGTGAAACCTGATTCTCAGATTATCAGCTAATATAATTAATAACGTCACTTCACCTCTCTGAGCCTTGGTGCTCTTCTCTGTAAAAGTGGACAAAATATCCAGTCATCTCTGTCCTTTCTTCACCATGGAGGGTCTGTCCATCCCTTGCTTGTCTCCATAGTGATGTAACAGCTCCCACTGAAAGCACCTGTCTATTGAAACTCTCTACCACCAGCCACCACCCGTCTCACCATTTTCTTACAAAACAAGCTTTTTTATGAAAGTTGTCCATATTTGCCTCTTTGTCATCCCCTAGTCTACCTGTGTTAATCCCACCAGGCTGTTGCATTCACTATCCTGCTGTAGTGACTACCTGCCCATGATCCAGAACCCAAGGGTCAGTTGTTCATTCAAGTCACTGTCACTTAGCAGAGACTCATCTTGTTCTTTCCAGGTTCCCACAGGGCATTGCTTCTCCTCCAGGCTGCCAGGCTGTGGTTACTTATCTGATTATGATTGTTTTGTCCTCATGTCTTGGATTTGGCTCAGGTTCTGGTACACTGGGGACCTCACTCAGTAGTACCCTGACATTTTTCCAATTGCCTTTCTCAGATGTGCTTCCTGGGGTTTAGGCTCAGACACTTAGGAGCCTCCTAGGCATATTCAGTTTAACATCTCACAAACATCTGAGTTCAGTACACCCACACGCGTACTCTCCAACTAGCCTGCTCTCTTGCTGTTCCCTTCACGGTGTGATGGAAGACAGAAACACAGCAACCAGCCTCGGCTTTTCATTCTTCCATACTTTATATGAAATTCACTGTCAAATTCTGTGGGTTATGCCTTCCAAATACACCCTAAAAAGTGACCATGTCTCACCATCTCCAGTGTTCTCACCCTGGTCCACACCACTGTAATTATTCGTTGTGGAACAGCCTTCCAATAACACACTGTTTCTGAGTCAATGCCCGGAATGAACCCTCCACATTGTCCCATGTTGTGGTGTGTCACACCAACACATGCTATCCTCTGCCCCCAGAGTGAAAGCTGAAGTCTCACTGTGCCGTAGGTCCACATGGTCTGCTATCATATTATCCCTTTCTCTACCCTTCTTCCGACTTTATCTGCTGTCAGTCTCCTGCTCGCTCTGTGCCAGCCAAGTTGATTATTCTCAGGTGACCCTCAAACCTACCGAGCTTGACCTCACTTCAAAGTCTTAGTATTTTTTAAAAAATAACTTTCAAAATGCTTGCTGTTGTGAGCATTTGCCTGCATGTATGTCTATGCACTTGTGAGCCTGGTACCTATAGAGGCCATTAAATCCCCCCCAACACCTTGAATGGGAGTTACAGATGGTTGTGAGCAACCAACCATATTAGAACTGGGAACCCGACTCTTGTCCTCTGCGTGAACAAATGTACTTAACTGTTGAGGTATTTCTCTTACCTCAAGCTTTAGCATCTTTTACAGTCTAGGTTCCATATCCAGAAATCTTTAGGATCTGGTTTTTACATCCCTTGATCTGCCATAGCAAAATACCACTTACACAAATAGAAATTCATTTATCACAGTTATGGATCTGGAAGGTCCAAGGTTAAGAACAGGCAAGATTTGGTCACTGCTTATGGCTTCCTGCCTACTTTATAAATGGTGACCGAAACACTGTCCTTTTATAACCTCTCCGTGTGTGCTTATAGAAGGTTTGTGCTCCCCCTTTCTATTCCTATAAGGTCATTAACTCTATTGGAGTGGGACCCACTTTTATAGTCTCATTTATCCTAATTAAATGCTGTTCGTCCCCTCCCCCAAAATTGACACAAGCTAGTGTTATCTGGGAAGAGGACCCTCCACTGAGAACATTTTTGCACCGTACTGCCTATAGACAAGTCTTTAAGGCATTTTCTTGACTAGTGATTGATGTGGAAGGCTCCATCTCACTTTGGGCAGTGCTGTCCATGGAAAGGTAGTCTGGGGGGGGGGTGTATAAAGAGGTGAGCAGGACAGATAGTAGCAGTCTTCCATGGGTCCTGTTCCAGCTTTTCTCTAGGTTCCTAATTGAGTTCCTTCCCTGACCTCCCTCAATGATAGACTGACCTGAAATTTAGAGGAAACGAAGCCTTTTCTCCCTAAGTTGCTGTTGCTCAAGGTGCTATAGAACCCTAACTAGAATACATCTTGAAAATCAATCTCCAAATATAATCATTTCTAAGGATTAAGATGGCAATATTTGAATTTGGAGAGAAGCAGATTTCACACATACAAACATACACAGAGTTAATTGCTTATTTTATTCAATAACTTGTTAGTACTTATATCCTGACATGCTATTTCTCTACTATTTAGAGGTTGGTCTGGGTTTTGTATGGCAGTGCCACATTCCAAGACACTTAGATGCAATCACAGTAACTTTTGTACTTATACTCATGTTGCTTCTGCTTGCCATTGCTTAGGCAATGCCTGCAACATGCAAGTGTTCAAAAACGGTATAGTTATTACGAAAGATTGGCAATGAAGGTTCTTTGAGTGAGGGATCTCTGTAAAGCAGGGGCCAATTTTTATAGAAGAAGGGGATTCATCGTACCTTCGGGGGAAAGCAAAGGGAAGTCTCCATCAACTTTGGGTAGACTTTGCTATGTTATCCTAAGAGGCAGTTGAGTGCCAGCCTTCGAGAGTCTGAGAACAGTTAGGGAACAGTGTGTTCTTGGGCAGTGGAGTGTCATAGTCCGAATTGGATTTTAGTTCAGCTAACCTGCGCTGAGGAGCTGGGGAAGGGAAAGCCTTGAAGCAGGGAGCATCAAGAAAAGGTTCTCAAGGGTCAGTGTGCCCAACTGAATTTTCAGTACCAAATTATTTGTGTCCTATGACGCTATCTCTTATACAGCAGTATATTTTAACATTTTTTTCCCACTGAGAAACAATTCTTTTTGAGCCTTTTGTATATAAGCATCCTAATTACTAAAGAACTTTTTTTGAGAAATCTAAATTGGAAGATTCCCTCTTTTCTCTCAGTCTCTTGCTCTCTTGCAATGTTGCCTGTGTTATGGCTCTAATAACTCAGAACGATCTTTCTCTTGTGAACTTTTTATATTCTCAGGAGTTCAGTGGTTTCTCATCCTCTTGAAAAGAAATTCAACTCTCCTAATGCTGGAAGGGTAATGAATTTGAATGGATCTTTGTTCAAATCGTTGAGGCAAAGAAAATAAGGGAAGTAGTGCATTTCTTGAGGCCCAGGCTTATTTGCACAGGAATGCTTCTGTCCAGAGGGTGGGATGCATGCTCTATCTCACTGGAATCCACGTTCTGGCTTTCCCAGGTAGAGGTGTAGAGGTGACCTGGGGTGGTCTTCTCCTCTGTTCCCTCCTCATTGATGGTCAGGTCTCTTGTTCGCCAAATCTTTCATACCTCCAAACCTTTATATCAGAAAAATCTGCAGACAAGTTGTTCCCAGCCAGGCTATGGAGCACTGTAGTATGAGGTTTCTGGCCCAGACTTTCGGGCCTAACCTCAAAGTTTAGGTCCGCAGACCCGCAGACCCACAGTCCCACAGAGACACACAGATGCTTCCAATAGTTTTAGGCTGATCAGCCTTAGGCCCAGGCATATAGCTTGCTAGCTCTCTACCCTTAAGCTATCCCATGTCTCTTGTTCAGCCATGCGGCTCGGTACCTTTCTTTAGAGCTGCATGGTTGTCCTCTGCATCCTGCAGCTTCTCTCTGGTGCTCTGTCTGGCATTCAGTTCTCAGAGATTTTCTTAGTCTGGTAGCCCCGCCCACACTTCCTGCCTGCCTTTGGCCAATCAGCGCTTTTTATTAAACCAGTGGGTGGGACAATTATTTACAATGAATCAACATAATACCCCTACAGAGCACTATTATCTGTGCCACATACGTTTACCTTGACTTATTTCCCAGACTTTCAGATGCAATGCATTTGTATCATGTGACCATTGATTTTCTTATGTGGACACTGAACTCAAATTTGTTCTTTCTTGGCTACAGTTTTGTCTGAGCACAACTCGGAATATCTTAGGAAGCTTAGTCAACATGCAAATTCTTGGCCTTATCTGGGGAACCTCCTCATGAAAACCTGAGTTTTCTTTTTAATCCCCACGGGTGACTTGCTTTTATTAAGGTGTATGTATGTGTGTTGATAAGAAACAGAAGCACCATGTGCATGCAGGTGGCCTCAGAGACCAAAAGAAGGCATTGAATTCTGAGAACTAGACTTATGTAAGTTGTGGGCTACCCATTGTGGGTTCTGGGATCTGAACTAAGATCCTCTGAAAAAGTAGTGCTCATTCCTAACCACTGAGCTATCTCTCTAGACTCTGAAGACGCTTGCAAAAATGGCCCTTTATTTAGCCTGTCCCAGGTAACTGTTCCCTATATCATTTATTCCATTGAAATATAAATGTATAGACAGTCTAATTTTTATATATTCAAATTTTTATTGGTCATTTGCAATGGAAAATTAGAAGGGTGGGGAATTAAGTTTGCTGATATGTTAAGACACTTAACATCTTATTCCATCATCTCAAGAGATGAAATAGTTTTTATATTCATTATAAGTTTTTATTAGGACAATAAAACCATATTGCAGAAAGCTGAAAAGATAGGTAGAAAGGTATAATTTCTCCAATTTGATGCAACAGCTGTTTCTATGCTGCTATGGTCCCTGCGGGTCTCTGTGCAGAAGCATCTGTAAATGTGTGCTTTGTCATTGGGAGTGTTCACACCATTTATTGTGATATATAGTCAGAGAGCAGAGGCCAAGATCACAGACTGCTCCATGCTCCATCCTTCTTGGAGGATCTAGCCCACTAGACTCACAGGAGGAAGCCTACTACAAAAAGCTCATCCAAGGTACCCCAAGCCCTCCTGCAGCACAAGATGCAGAATAATGTAAGCCCAAATCTCCATTTTGCCAAAGTCATGGGCATCCCCTGGGCTGGTGTGCATGGAATCTTTCAATTTAGCCCATATGTACTGTCACCTCCTGCATGCCACAAGATGAACATGATTCTGTCACTGCCCCAGAGCTCCTAGGCTGGTGGGGGAGACAGATACATAAACAGCAATTACCACATGGTGAAATATGTGTAACACTGGAGTTTGGCACAAGTTAGGACCCTGGAGGCAAAGCTCAGACATTGGCTGACCCACCTTAGAGCCTTGTGTTTCTATTTCAGGCTTGTTCCCTAGAGAGGTAAGGGACTTGAAAAAATTAAAATCCCAGAGACTCTGTTATACACAAGATATGCTATTACTTTGTGGTATCACTTTGTTAGAGTTGTCACGCTCCCCTTTTACTGAAATTCTGAAATACCTAAAATGTACAGAAATGAACATAAAAGTGATTAACTAAACATACATACAAATACTAGGATGACTTAAACAAGGACATTATTTTGCTGTGTTTCCTGTAGTCCATAAAGCAGCTAAGGTCCCACGCTGCTGAAGAGCATCCATTTTTGAAACCCACTAGATCACATCTCCCTCCTTTCTTTCCTCTCTCCTAAACTAGAAAAACTACTGTTTTGAACTTGGTACGCATCCGGGCTATTCTACTATACTTTCAGTTCTGTGTGTGGGAAGGCTTTAAAAACACACGTACATGCACAATCACATATGCACACACAATCACATATACACACACAGAATTACATATGTGTTTTATGTGTTCTTCAATTTACCTCTCCCCTATTAATCAGAGAAATATAAAATTCAGTTATACAGTTGCATGCTGTTTCTTGTATATAAAACTGTATTGTGTAACAATGTTGTGATCATAATGCAGGCTCTGTCTTTTACTGGTAGGAGTCAAAGTAAATTCTCAAGACTTATCCTTATCCAAGTGAAGTGTAGAATCCTTATTTAAGGTAATGATTGTGAGCTACTGCTCAAAGACAAGATGGTGTATTTATCTAGTCTTTTCTGGGTGGACATTTGGGTTGTTACTGCAAACATCCTTCCTCTGAGCTCTTACACACACACACACACACACACACACACACACACACACACACACACACACACACACACACACACACACTGGTTGGGCCATCAAAAGTAAACTTTTCTGACTGTTCAGAAGTATGCATTTTCAATTTGAGTAAATGGTCCCAAATAGTTCTCTAAAGTATTTGCACACAATTTAACTCCTACCAGTAAAAAACAGAGCCTGCATTATGATCACAATGTTGTTACACAATACAGTTTTATATACAAGAAACAGCATGCAACTATATAACTGAATTTTATATTTCTCTGATTAATAGAGATGATTGATATGTGCTTTTATCTTTATATGTATAGAATGAATATTCTCTGTACAGATTCCTTTTTGTTTATACTAAATCTCAATCTTTGGCTACTTTTTATTTTTATTCTCAGGATCTTGTCCCTTATGGATATTTATAAATGTTACCACGATGTAGTTATGCACTGAACATTTTGTTTAAGGAATTATCCTCTCATGGGGCCGTAAGTTCAGCCCCCAATATTTTCTTGTAAAAGATTTAAGGTTTAATTTTTACAGTAAGTTCAATACTTAAGGAGTTAAAAACTCTTTTAAACTAAAAAGAATTATAAAATTAATTTATTCCTAAATATTATAAAATAACTATGATGTAACTGCATCTACACCAAGAAATGAAACCTTAGGACAATGGCTCTCAACCTGTGGGTGATGACCACTTTGGAGAAGGTTGGTGATCCTTTCACAGGGATTGCATATCAGGTATCCTGCATATGATAATATATTTACATTATGATTCACAATGGTAGAAAAATCACAAATATGAAAAGTTTTATGATTGCGTGTCACCACAACATGAGAAACTATGTTAGAGGATTGCAGCATTAGGAAAGTTGAAAACCACTGCCATACAGTGAGAGAAACCCTATATTTGCCTGCTGTAAATTAGAATTTTTCACTTTGTCCAGGTTCATCAGTATCCTAACCATGATAGCAATTTTATTGTTCCTTCTAGTTATAATTGTACCAAGTATTCAAACAGTCTGAAAATGAATAAAAATAATATTTAAACTCTACTGTTATTTTTGTTTATATTTTTCTATAGCAATACTCTACATTAATTTGCCTTTCTATTGCCATGCCAAAATATTTGAGACTTTTTTTGCTTATAAATAAAAAGAGATTGTCAGTTCATAGTTGTGGAGGCCGAAAGTCTAAGTTGAGTAGCCTTGTGTGTTTGGTCTCTAATGAGGGTTCCCTGGGCTGCGCCATATTATGACAGTTGACATCACAGAACAATGACACATAATGAGAGCCATTACTAGGTGAGTCAGGAAGCCAAAGAATAAGCAAATCTGGCCTTGTTCTTTTTGTAATCACAACCCACTTGTAAGAAATAAGCATGACCCCAGGGCAGTACTTCTAATAACCTAGTCACCTCCCTCTATGTTGCCTTGTCAGAGGTTTATTACCTCCATCAACTAATTGGGAAAACAGTTTTCAACACATGGAACTTCTAGGGACATAGTCAATCCATAAACTAGTCTTCCATGTCAGCCTTATTTTTCAAAGTGTTCAGTCTGTTGAGTCTAGTTCAAATGGAGACTTTCCATGATAGAGTGTGGAAATCCCACAATGCACTTATACATGGCCATCCCACAGTGCACTGCTGCATAGATACTGCACAATGCACTTATGCATCCTGATGCTGTCAGACATTCTGACTGTTGTTGTTTGAAGATACAAAGAGGTTGATTGCATCTCTATGTTTATGGATATCCAGACTTCACTGACAAATTACAAAAGGTTCTTTTTCCCCTGGCATTCTGTGGTACGCAGCATCTTGGACATGGGTTAAACCTCCTTTTGTGTGGGCTCATTTTTATCTTTTGTTGTGCGACATTAATCTATTTGTCTCTTTTTGTATCCATGATACTCTAACTTAATTAACTAAGTTTTTAATCACTCTCAAGCCCAGGAAGGCAAATTCTTCTCTTCTATTTCTTCAAATACATCTTTAAATTTCCTGGATCTTTATATCTCTAAGTTTTAATTAGCTTTTAAAGAAACACATACATACACATATATGCACACACACACTGTTTCCTTTTAATTGGAAACCATCTGGATTTAATTTTGAGTAAGCTACAAAGTTGGAATGTAATTTTATTCTAATTTTCTTCTTATAGTTATGGTCAATTGTCCCAGCTTCATTTATTAACTATTCATTGATTTATTAATATAGAAGCAGCATTTTTCTTTGACAAGTGTAACTGATCCTCATTTTTCACAGATTCTGACTATGTCTACTCACTAAAATTTATTTGTAACTCCAAAATCGATATTCATGGTATTGCAGTCATTTTCTGATATATGCAGAGCAAGGAAAGGTTTGAGTCAGCTGACTGGTATATTCTCAGCTGATGTCAAACAAGGTGACCTGTGCCAGCTTGCTTCAGTCCTTATGGTGTAAACAAGGGTCCCTTCTGGAACATTTTAATGCTTTTCAAATTTTATTTATTATAATTGTGTATAAGAACTGTGTGTGTACATACTATGGGGCACATTCTGTAGACTGCCACAATTCTATACAACATTCTGCATCTCAAGAAAAGGTGTAATGTGACTTATGGAGAAAATTCACATTAGATAAGTCTGTATTGTGGGCTGTAATGTTACTGGCCGTAAACTCAAGGTTAACAAATCAGCAGTATACATTTAAAAATTCTTTAAGTCGACACACATAAAACAATGCTATGCATATTATAAATATCAGCCTTACAGAAACCTACCTGTATATTTTTCCCATAACCAATTGTTCATTAATTTTATGGTGAATTTATAAAACATAACTACAATCAGTATAAAGAACTGATTGCATTTGATTATAATTGACTTTACTTCGAGAATTTCTGTGTGACTTTAGCAAACATCATACAGCTTACATTTTCCCAATCTAAAATGAGAACATTTGGTTTTTTTAAATGATAGTTAATCTGTTCATGAATAGTGACATATATTGACTTGTGTCTCCTATTTTACCTTGTGTTTTGCATTTGCTTGGTTGTTTTGCTCTCTGACTTTACTTTCATGTTTCCATTCTCAAACTTATGCATTGATGTTTATGCTTATATTTTACACATTTGATTTATTTCTTTGGTACACATATTGCCCTTAAATTTTAACATATATACTTACACAACAAAGACTAAGCAAGTATACTGTTTTCTTCTCTTCTCAAAATACAAAGATGTCACGATATTTTTGCTTTAAATCTGTCTGTGGCTGCAGCCTAGTATTAGAATACTTACCTAGCAGGTGCAAAGCCCTAGGTTGAATCCCTTGAGGGCGAGAGCTAGTGAGCACACACACCCAGAGTAGATAGAGAAACTGACAGCCAAACAGAGGGTTTACATTATATGTAGCCAGGTATTGTGACAGACATCTTTAATCCCACTGCTTGTGTGATAGAGGCAGGTAGATTTCTGAGTTTGAGGTCAGCATCATCTATATGATGAGTTCTAGGACAGGGAAGACCTATGTAGAGGAACTATCTTAAAAGAGAGAGAGAGAGAGAGAGAGAGAGAGAGAGAGAGAGAGAGAGAGAGAGAGAGAGAGAGAGAGAGAGAGAACAAAAGCACTGATGCATGTAAGCACTATATCAATATCTGTTATTGAGTTGTCCTTATTAAAAATTGAATCTGATATACCTCCCACAGACAAATACTTTGAAAGTGTGTTCGTTCCAATACATCTCTTTGGGGCAGGATGTCAAATCTTTAGAAGGTGAGGCCTAGCTGGTAGAAAGAAAGACTCTTTGAAGGTTATGTCTGGTTCTTGGTCTGCCACTCTGCTTTCTGATCCATCATGGATAGCTCATGCTCATGAAAATGTCCTTTCCTGCCTTCCTCTCTCTGATAGATTGAAATCCTCGAAATCCATAGGCAAAGTAGGTCTTTCCTCTCCTAAGCTGTTTGCATGAGGTCATTCAGCACAATGCATGGGTCTCTGGTACAGTTTTTCTAGGCTGTGAAGAGTGAGTGGTCTCAGGCAGGAGCTGGGTCTCAGGTGGCATTGTGAGACAAGAGACTGAAGCTAGTGCTCACACGGGGTTTTGTCTTTGTCACATGCTTCTTCCACTGGGATGTGTGCAGCTGACGCTAAATGCAAAACCCTTTCAGTGTCACACCAGGGAGAGAAAGAGAAGAAGCCAGCTCGCCTCGCTGCTCTGACTTCAGCATGGTGCTGAGTGATTGCGGTTCTCCCAACTGTTTGCCTATCAGCTGATGGCCTTGCTGAGGAAGGACTTCAAATTTTGAACATTTTAAGCAATTTTAAAAATGTGAAGCAGGGAAAAGAAAAAGATTCCCACGCTACCCAGGAGTCCCGTGGGTCCTCACAGTCAGACTAATGCCACTATTTGGAAATGATTGGTCATCACTACCCATATGGGGCCATTCTGTTCTTCCTTTTTCTTTCATCCTTGTCTCTGTGGATTATGGATGAAATCAGCTCTTGAAACCCTGCTGGATCCTACCTGGAGCCTTGGGTCAGAATTACATTCCTCTTCCAAGGGCAGCTCCTCTCAGTGACTGTGCGTTTTGTGCCAGGCCCCTTGAATGAGATACTTACACACCTGCTAACTCACTTAAGTTCATGACCACAAGGCAGAGACCCTTAAAACCAATTCACTGTCTGCATTTTGTGACTCGGGTGACAGAAGGACTGGAAGGACAGAGACTAGGCAGATCCCTGCTTTAGCCAACGTGCTCAATTCTAGTTCTGTCCTTCTTGAGAGCAAGGCCATCAGGGAATCTCAGAATTGCCTGAGGAGCTCATAAAACTGACCTCGCGGGGTAGTGACCCCTTTTCTGGATTCAAGTCCTAGGAATCGGTGAATCACCATGCTCCCCAGATGATGCAGAATGTCTGGACAAAGGCAAACAGTCACCCTGACAAAGCCTCCAGAGATGTTTAGCCAAAGAGGTCAAAGACCCACCCAGACAAGAAGTATCTGGCTAAGCAGCTCTCCCCAGTTAACACCTCTCTGCTCCGCTTTGGTAGTCTCAAGATTGTGTCTCCGACTTGCTTCTTTCAGCCTTTCCCTTACATGTATAAGATATGGGTGTTTGGATTTCCAGTGTGTCCAGGGTTAGGAGCTAGCTTGGATCAGACCCTTCCTGAAGGACACTGAAGCAGGATTTGAAGGTCAAGCATCTCTGGAAGAGATGTGTTCAGACTGGAAAAGGGGGCAAGAGAATCAACCAGTCTCCGAGGTCTGGGACTGTGTCCTGCATCCTTGAAGGCTGGAGCTGAGAACATTTGCAGAAAAAGCAACCAAATGAAGCTTAAGAGAAGCTAAAGCTTCTTCTTTGTCTGTCTCTCCCACTTGCTCTGCAAAGCACCCCCAAACAAGAACCCTCTCCTTTATTTTTAATGTTGTCAGAATTGGGGAGGCAATATAGATCTCTGGGACTACTTGACCTTCTAGTCCAAACAAGTTGGTAAATTCCAGGTCCCAGTGAGAGTTCACAGGTGGGTGTGTGTGTGTGTGTGTGTGTGTGTGTGTGTGTGTGTGTGTGTGTGTGTGTGTGTGTGTGTATCTGCTGGTCTGTCTTTTTGTGTGAGTGCATTGCACAGGTGCAGAGGCCAAACTCTGATGTTGTCACTTGCTCCACCAACCACCTCCTTCTATCTTCTGCTCTTCATTCTCCCAGGTTTGGGGGGTCGGAGGAGGAGCCCTGTTCTCCACTCAGAACAATACTGCCCAGAAGGATGTTGGGCCATGGTACATTCTCTTCTTGTTCTGAAAGACATTGAGTCAGCTGTGTCTAAGGCTTGCTCAGAGACAATGGGATCTGGGGCTGGAGGCACAAACTCCAGGTTTGCTATGAGTCTGGCTTTCTGGTTCATATTCACAAATATCTGTGATGTAATGAGGCCCAGGCCTGTACCTACTCTGGAACAGGAAGGGTGGCTGAGGGGAGGAAGTGAGTCATTCTGGAATCCCAGAGCTTCACGAAAAGCCACAGGCGGAGCCCTTGCCCAAAAGCTCAGAACCTAAATATGGGCTCCTTTTTCCAAGGCAGGAGGGAATTCCAGTCTCCTTTGTTTTAGAAGTCACTGTATTTTAGAGATTTACAAGCCATTAGGGAATGGCTTAAGAAGTTAATAACCTGTTACCATTCTGGAGAATTGCATCTGACATTGTTTATAGCTGTTTGGAGTATGGAAATAAATACATTAAGATCGAGAGGTAATTCTTACTCATGCCACTTACTGAGGGCAGATCATCCAATAATGAGCAAATATCATTAATCTTCAATTCACATGGAGAGAACTTAGATTTTAAATATTAATTGTACTTGTGGGCTTGCAGTTTTTAAAAAGTGAAGTGCAAATGACTGCTTCATGGTACAGACTATTATTTGGGAGGATAGAACACAAAGTAACAGTGAAAGTTAGCCAGGGGGAGGGATGCAGATTACATGGCGCTCAGGATTAGCAGAGCTCAGGAGGGCACGGGATTATTCTTTATTGGAGAAGAGGTTCCGATTTCCTTCTGAAGCCTGGCTGTTCACTTCCTTTGCTTGGCCTTACTTTGCTCATATAGCTTTAGATAGGGACACTTCCCTAAGTGTGAGCATTGAAACTTTGGTGGGCTTATGTCTTTGTTTTAGGATTAATATTTATCAGGGGAAGTCTGTGTGTGCGGGTGCGTGTGCGTGTGTGTGGGTTTTTGTGTATATGTGTGTGTGCATGTGTGTGGTGTGTGTGTCTCTGTGTGTGTCTGCATGTGTCTCTGTATATGTATGTAGTATGTGTGGTGTGTCTGTGTTTGTATGCATATGTGTGTGTGTCATGTGTGTTTGTGTTTGTCTATGTATGACTCTGTGTGTGGATGTCTGTGTGTGTATGTGTCTGTGTGTGTATACGTGTGTATGCATGTGTGTGTGTCTATATCTGTGTATTGTGTGTCTATGTGTGTATGTGTGTGTGGTGTGTGTATTTGTGTTTGTGTCTGTGTGTGTCTGTGTGTATATGCATGGGTGTGTCTGTGTGTCTCTGTGTGTTGTTTGTCTGTGTGTGTATGTATGTGTATGTGTACGTGTGTGCATGTGTGTGTGGTGTGTGTGTTTGTGTGTGTCTCTCTGTGTGTATATCTCTGTGTGTCTTTGTGTGTTGTGTGGCTGTGTATATGTATGTGTGTCTATGTGTCTGTGTGTCTGTGTGTGTGTCTCTGTGTGTTGTGTGGCTGTGTGTTTATGTATGTGTGTGTATGTGTCTGTGTGTGTCTCTGTGTATGTGTGTGTGTCTCTCTCTCTCTGTGTCTGTGTGTCTGTGTGTGTGTTTGTATGCAGTCACAGAAGTAAACTTCTGTTCAAAAAAGAGGCCAGAGGTGAACCTCTGATGTTGTTCCTCAGGAACCATTGTCCATTCTGTTTAACACAGCTCCTCTCACTGAAGACGGAGGAAGCATAGGGATCTGCCTGTCTCCTCTCTCCAGAGCTAGAATTCCAGGCACTTACCAACTGGCCTGGCTCTCCTATAGATACTGGGGATTGAACTCAGGCCCTCATGCTTATGTGGCTGGTGCTTTATCATCTGAGCTATTGATCTATCTCTCCCTATTTCTCCTCCCCGTATGGTGAATTTTAACGGAGAATAAAGAGTTTACCAAGGAGAAGGGATGGGTGACTTGATGGATGTTCAGTGAGGGCCTGGGGGGATGATCAGGAAGCAGGGGTCCCAGAGATGCAAACAGCATCTCAGCTTGGCCACATCCTCTGATTATCATGTCTATTCCCAATATGTTTCCAGCTTCAGCCCAAGAGGCCTGACCTTTTCTACTTCCCCCAGCCCCCTTCTGCTGGGCGACTTCACCCTGTATCATTCACGATCCACAGAGGTGCTGTCTAGGCTGGCCTCCGCCGATTGTCCAGAGCTTGGGATTTCCCAGTGGCTCTCCATCTCAGTCTGCTGACACACCATCACTTTCCTCTTCGTCCTCAAACCTGTTAGCTTCATCTCTCCTCTGAGCCTTCACAGATGCTGTTCCTGCTGCCTGGCAACCTTAGTTTTGTAGAAAACATCATCTTTCTCTTCTCCATCCCACCTACCGCCAACGTACTCTCTGATTCCTTTCTTCTGTTACTCTGTAGTTCAGTGTAATTTAGTCACTCGTTACCCACGCCACTACTTGAGGAGGGGTGTTGTCTCTCTCCTTCATATCCCATGAGAGGAGGAATAATGTCCCTCTCACTCACAGCGGTGTTCTCACTTACAGTGAGGTGACAGGCACCTCCCAGGTGCCGAAGAATTGTTTCTAGAAAAATCAATGAAGGGGCAGATTCCAGAGGCCCCTGCGTGTCAAGCTATGAGCTTTTAACCTGAGCCTGTGAACAATAGGAAGCCAAAAGAGAGACTTAACCAGGCCTGTGATGAGCATGGTGTGGGTCTGCCTGACACAGAAAATTAAACTTAAAATATTTTCAGTAATTTTACTCATTCTATAACTTCCCTGGCATGCCTCTGTGGTGATGTGATGATGGGCGAAAAAGGCGATTTTTCCTTTCTCCAGTAAAACATAAAACCTATTCCTGCAGGGCCTTACGCACACAGAATAAAATCAGAACTGAGTGGCTCTGTCCAGACAGGCCAGAACTGGTTAGCAGGGGGGTGGTGGGTCACTGACAGCAGAGGGGACTCTGGTTTGCAATTTTAAGGGGACATAAAATGCTGGCTGGCTTTCACAGAACACCGGGCTGAGCTACAGAAGACTGTAAAATTTCCCTGTTGCAATATAAATATGGGATGAAAGTTGATTAACCAATTTCATGTTGTTATCTGAGCCTTCAATCCATTCGCACTTGAATTAAAAAGACAGAAATTGAGTTGTGGCTGGACAGGCGTTTTTCTACAGGCAGCATACTTAGGAAAAAAAATAGGTTTCAATTCTCTCTTCACCTGAGATCTTTATCTGGCAGAGAATTTTCTATGATGTTGTTCTACTTGGCTTTTGTGTAATAATTGTTAGGGTTTCATATGAGTACGGGGGGCACACAGGCTTCCATAGGAAGAACATCTGCACTGGTTTCCAGGCAATGGTGGCCTTTATTTCTTAGCTGGATTGTTATGGTCTTTGTTCTCCACATCCTACGGAGCTTTGGGCCATTACTGTCCTCTGCCCTCAGGGATGTGCTTCTAGTGTGCCTCCAGAGACTTACCTTCCCACCAAAGTTCTAATTTGTCCATCTATTAAGCTCACCACAGAGTTCTTTGGTGTCAACCACCAAAGCCATTAACAGTCCATCTGCACATGGGTACATTTTTGAACTTGCCCCTTTCCCCTCTCTGCCATTTTTTTTTTTTTTATAATGACACACCAAGTCCTGCTAAATTTCCCAGACTCAGCACTCTAGGTATCCAAGAAACCACACATGTATTCACTCCTGTTGATACCAGACTGCCATGCTTCCCTCCATTATTATCTCCAGCTCTAATTTTGTTCATCCTTCAAATCCTGATTAAGAAAGCAACATGACTCAAGTGTCCTCCAGTTTTCCTGGCAGTGGGGCTCACTAAAGCAAGTACTGCTTCAGAAAGGGTCACTTTGGCCAGAAGAGAGAAGTCAGCTTTTGCCAACGCACATATGGTCTCAGTTCTAAGTGACAGAGGTGCCTCTCCACTGGCTTCTGATCTCCAGTTTTGCCTTCCCATATATTGCTTGACATCTAACCTCTAGACTTAAAACTTAATTTTGAATTCAGTTTCCAGTTCTTACCTATGGCATTGGTTTTGACTCGCAAGTTGTTAGAAAAAAATTCTTTATGCTTGCCTTGGACACTTTCTTCTTGAGATGGGATTAATTTCACATAATTATTCAACTCTCCATGGTTCCCCAATGACAATGCAAAACCAGTCAGTGTGATCTTTTAAACATTTTTATTTAATTAACATTTTTCATTTGTTTTACAGACCAGCTGAAGTTTTCCCTCCCTCCTCTCCCACTGTCCACCCTCCCCACAAACTCTCATCTACCCCTTCCCCATCCACTCCTCTCTGCCTCAGAAAGGGCCAGGCTTCCCGTGGGCTTGAACAAAGCATGGTGCAACATGTTAGGGTAGGACCGAGCTCCTCCCCATGCAAAAGGCTAGGCAAGGTAATACAGCATGGGGAACAGCTTGACCTTTAAGACTACTGCTCCTGTGCCTTACATTCTAGTCCTGGACCAGTTGTTCTTGAACACACTATGAACTAACTTGACATCTCTGCCTAATAGTGACATTGTTATTATTTAATGAGCCAGTCTTGGTCGGTGAGAATCCTTTAAGTTTGCCTGCCAAAATCAAGAGTCAAAGCTCAGCTCTCCTAATAAGAGATGAACTTGGGCATATCAATTAATAGCACTAAGTCTCGAGAAGCCAAGTGAAAATGAAATCCAGGACCTTGATTTTCATGGGAATTCTGGGCAGCATGAGGTACAGCACATTTCCACTCAAGTGCTATGATAGAATCAGTAAAGCCTTTTTGCCTCCTCACAGATACTGGTGGCAGTTAGGAGAGTTCTTCTGGTGTCTGGGCTGAGGTATAAGCACAGTCATACATCTGATTCTAAGAGCCAGTGGGACCAAGGTTCAGAGGGTGGTGGCCCATTCTTGATTGAGGTCCACTCCTGTAGAGACCATAAAGTGCCATTGTGCAGTGGCTGATTCTCTGATGAATTCTGATGGTCTTGGGGATCTTATCCCATTGGGTCTTATTATGACCTGTAGCTCAAACCCTAGAATTTGAAGCACTGCTAGGGAATTCTCACTTAGAAAACCCTTTACCTGAGTTAACTTCATTGTCCTGGGAAGGGGTCTAAGACTCATTCACAGAACTCGTGGCAGCTTCTTCACATGCTGTCAGATAAAATGACTCTGGGCCACTGCAATGACTAGAATGGATGGCACCTCTATTGGCCATCAAGACACCAGCTTTTCCCCTCATTGTTGATACTACCTAAGTGACCTTTGATGCATCTCTTCTTCTTCTTGCATTCCATTTTCTTCAACTGACCAATAAGTGTACTTGGCCAAGAGATCTCGAAGATTATATCTGAAATGTCTCCGTGGTGTAATTGTTACTAGTGAGCGTCCCTTGTGAACCTTGTTGGGCTGCTGACCTAACAGCAATGCACAATGCAACATCACACCTGAAACATATATCAGTAGCTGCCATACTTTATAATTTCGTCATGGGTAACTAAAACATGTCTGAGGGCTTGTTTTTACCCTGCCTAACTGTAGACGCTTTGCTTCACTGGTAGTGTGAATACCACCCTGGCTTAGTTGGGAGATTCCCCAATGCGGACCCTGAGACAGGAGGTATTTACTTGGAGACTACCAGTAAGAGACATGATGAGCAGGTGAGATCACGAAACAGAAAAAAGAAGGGAAACTGTCCAGGGCATTACTGAGGAGGTCACTGTTACCAACAACTAGATGCATCTCCAGGGTAGTCTAGATGCTGAGGGAACATGGATCAAAATTGTCTCATTGTGTGTGTATGCTTGCTCATTCACCGCCTTCCAATTCTGGATTGCTGAAGGCATTGTCTCTTCAGGCATTAACTCTCTGGTTCTTCAGCATGCTGTTGCTATGGTTCATTTAGGCTGCTGTTACTGGGAAGTGTCCTCAGGAAGACACACTGAAGACACTGAGAAATAAGGTCCTCAGGATCAGTGACCTCTGGAGTATATGAATGTCTATGATATGCTAGAATTGGCTTATGTGAGTTCCCAAGAGCTGACTATCAACCTTTCAGGAAATTTTGCTAGCTGGTTATTAAACATAGACACTACTAAAAATTGCATCTAAAAACGTATAATTAAGTAAATGATATAAAAGGCAAAGGAAATAAAACCTCAAATCTCCTTTAATTATTTTGCTATTTTGTTATATGCTTTGTGCTCTCAAGGTTGTTGTCACCTAGGAATTCTTCTCTGAGATTTCTCCTGGGGAAATGTAAACCTTGAATGGGGAAACTGATGACAGACCAGAGAAGTGATTCCATAGCAGTCCAATTTGCTAAAATAATTTATTGGGGTGACATATGTGTGAAGTGAGTTATGATTTATGAGGTGAAGTATGGCTGAGGAATTTTATACAGAAATATGGATGTCGGAAAGGTGGGTACTTCACTGAAAAGCTAACTCAGAATGAACCTATCAGTGAAAGCTGCAGTTTTGTAACTCTCTGCACAACATCTAGGCAGCTCCCTATGTCAGGAGTCTTTACAGCTCATGCAACCTTAGGAAGAAGGGGCCTTGTTAATATGATAAATTTTAAGGATTTCCTAACACTTGTGAGTTGTTTACAAACTGAGTCCAGGGTTGAGTATTTCAATTCAAAGGAAACTGTTACATAACACATATTCATACAATAAAAATGCAATATGATAATGCGTATGGATATCAGCCATTTGGGAAAATAATAAGATATGAAAAGTGGTAAATGATATCATGCTTCATGCTTTTTATTTCCTGCTGAAGGACTAGTGATTAAATGTTTGTCAGGATCATTGGTGAGTTGTTTACAATAAGTACAGACAGGGCACTTTTTGTAGAACCATGGCCCTAACAATGCTACTGCCCTGGTCACAGTTAGGAGACTGTAGACTTGAGAGGTGGCTTACAGGTTTAGGAAAGAAGCCTTCACAGCTCTTCAGTCCTGACCCACAGCATCAAAGAAGAAACTTCTTTGCAGCTTGCCTCTTTCCTGGCTTGACTCAGGTCTAATTCACATATCTAAAAAATAGGAAAAAAAAAATAGTATCCCATCTGGACCTTTGCTTGCAATGGAGTCTGAGAAAGACAGCATATTAGTTGTCCCATTGCTGTAACATAACACCAAACCAAAGCAATCTGAGAAAGAAGGGTTTGCTTTATTTAGGTCCAGTAGTTATACGCCATCATGGAAGTAAAGTTATAGAGCTGGAGATGACTGGTCACATTATATCTTCTGTCAAGTACAGAGGATAGGACAAGTATTCTTGTGTTCACCTCACTTTCTCCTTTTTATGCTCTCTGAGACTCTTGTCCATGTAACAGCAATGTCATGTTTAGGGTTGTTATTCTCACCTCAATTAACCTAATCTAGATAATCCCTCTAGCCATGCCCAGAAATTTGTTTCCATAGTGATTCTAAATCCTGTCAAGTTGGCAGTCAGGATTAAGCATCACAGATGGGCTTTAGATTTCTGCATTCTGTAGAACAGAAAGGAGTTACATGCTGGGAGAAATTTGTAGATCAGTATCAGTGGTCACCTTCCTGAGGAGCTTGAAAATGCAGATAACATTATCATAGGCCTCTTGCATTCCCACCTTGAGCATCCTGAAGCCTAATGCAAAACCAGGTATACAGTGGGAATTTCATATTAAAGAATGGCTGAATATGGAAAAAGAAATTACATTTTCTTTAGTTTCATCAAAAATTGAATTCTCCATGAGATTTGGGCTCAAGAAACAAACATGCGGCCTGAAATGAATACCTCTCTTGGCTTTTCTTGCCCTCTGTTTCCTCTTCTCTTATCTGGACCCCTCCTCTGTCTTTCTGTGTCTACCCTGGCAAACCCTTCCCATTGATTCAGCTTCCATCATCAGGAAACAGTCCTTTCTCAAGGCCCCACCAAAACACTCATCCTTATTCCACAGTGCAAGCCTGTGCAATGCGTGCTTT
This sequence comes from Phyllotis vaccarum, assembly GCA_033318265.1. Lineage (NCBI taxonomy): Eukaryota > Metazoa > Chordata > Mammalia > Rodentia > Cricetidae > Phyllotis > Phyllotis vaccarum. Next base: position 103,684,425 of record JARWLC010000008.1, on the reverse strand, counting down.
GCCTCTTCCAATTACTCACCTCCTCTGAGGCAATACCTCAGTGCTGCGGAGTTCTCAGTTCTGCAGGAGCATATCACCAAATCTCAGATGTGGTGTTAATGGGAAATGTGCTCCAGGAAACGGCTTTCCCCTTGAGGGAGGGCCAAGCTTCTGTCCTTTGGAGCCTGCACTAGGAACTTGGGAACTCTTTGCTAGGAGGACCTGTATATATTTCCCACTCTGTGCTCTCTAGGGCACTGCAGGCTGAAGCAGTTCACATGCCCTTTTCAGAACATGAAATACATGGCTAATTCGCAACCTCACTGGGTCCCACTTTTCCTCACACCTCAGTAGGGCTTTTAATGATGTCTTCTGCAGGAAGAGACCTTGGGATTGGACTGCCAGCTCTGAGTTGTCATGTTTAGGGTCTGGCTTTTTCTTTATTAGTTTTTGAGTTAAGGAGTTTCAAATGGATCACAGTTCTACCTGGATTTTCTTTGGTTAGTACTGAGTACCAGCCCTGCTAGGTCTTGAGACAGGGCTATGGTTTCTTCATGGAACTGAATTATGTTGGAGCAATGCCTAAAAATCTCCAGATTAGGTGGGCTCCTTCATTGGCTGGATCACTCTTGTGCTACTCTTCCACACCAACTCTGCCTGTTCTGTCCTCATCCTGGTTACTAGAATTGGGCTTATGTTCTGTTGAGTTACTGTGCATAGCCTACCCTCCATTACCATTTAAGCAATCAAGGCAGAATTGCCTAAGATACTTTTTTCCATTGTTCCAGCCCATGAAAAGAATGACAAAGGGCCGGTAGACATCCACCCACAGAGACCCAAGAATGTGAGATATAGATGTGCATATGTATATACAAATATACACACACATATATGTGTATGTGTATATAAAGTCTCCTGACATACCCAAGTTCTTAGGATTAGGTTCCATATTAAACTCAAATTTATCTTTTCAATCAGTTATAAAAATTTATTTAAATAAACAACACACAGGGATATAACACACACACAAACACATACATACTCAAGGAGAAAGTAGAAACCAGAATTAACTATAGCTTAGATCTTGATATTTTAGAAGATATTTACAAGTTTATCTCTTCATATGAACCTTTCTCCAAGCCAGAAATGGTAATTCAGGATGGGATGGGCCCCTTAGTTGTTTCCCAGATCAATGTCTTTGTAGAGGAACATAAATCTTATTTCTGATAGGTTGATTTCATTCTGAGACAAGACGTTGGAAGTGAACTTCCTGTCCATATTAACATGCATAACTCCTAAGTGCCCCAGTATACAGTTAGAATGCAAACACTATTTATAACCCTCAAACTCGATAGAAAGTGTTCCTGAGAACCTATCTCTTGTATGATTGGAATTGTTTTACCTGCTGGTACTAGAATTGTCTCTAAACCAATGGAAATCCCTGCTCAGATGGAGTTTGGAATCTATTGGATTCAAGTTATGTAGTCAGATGTTGGAGCTGGCTTTGGGACCAGTTAACACTGCGGGTTTAAGGTCCTGCAAGCATTTTAATGATTCTCTCTGTGTCTTACAGTCATTTCCTCTAAACAGCTTCTTATTTCTACCTCCATTAAGAAAGGCAAAAAATGTCCCGTATCTATATCCTGTCTGAGTCCCAACTGAGGGGGAAGAATTTAGTAGAGAAAGTTCAGTTGTTCAACAGAAACATGCCAGGTAAGTGACAAGGTTCTGCTGAAACAGAATGTATACAAAGCATGTGAAAGTGAGCCAATGTGGGGAACATGGCATCCAGACTTCACTGTAACTTGGTCATCATTTGAACCTGAAGAATAAAGCACCTTCCCACCATGGCCTGTGGAACTGAAACCATGAAGGACTTTGGAGCTGGAGAGATAGTTTCATGGTTAAGGACGTGCAATGCTTTTGTAAATGGCAAATGTAAATAAAATATACCCTTTTCTGTTCACATGTTAAGAATAATCTTTATAAAATTAAAACCAAACCAAACCAACCAAACAACTGGAAAGAAGCAACTTGGAAAATTCCAAATTTCTCCAGGATGAGCACTTCTTGAAATCAAAATACACACTCGGTTCTGTGTCCTATTTTCAAAAGCTGTGTGTTTGTAATTCATGTTGAGCCACTCAACCATATCAGAGTGTGGGGCCAAGTTCTGACCTCTCAGAGTGAGGTCTAGGACCATTTTTGAGTTATTTGCCTCCTGATTTAATATGCTTATACCTCCTTCTGCAATAATAACACTTTGTGCATGGATGAAATACTTTAGGTTATATAGTCGTTTTCTTGGGGTGCCAGGCCCATTCCTAACATGCAGAAGAGTGAGTTTGGTTCCCAGGATCCATGTCTGTAGCTCACAACTGCCTGTAACTGTAGCTCTGACACCCTCTTCTATACGCCACAGGCATCTGCGCTCACTTGGGCACCCTCCCACATATACATACAATTAAAATTAAAATCCATCTTTTTTTAAAAGGTTGCTTTGTATACCACGAGGCAGATGGATTTCTTCTGAGCTTGGCAGCCTGCACCACAGGTGCTATTTCTACAGAAGGAAAACTTCTACCTCAAGCGTCTACGGCAGGGCTCCATAGGGCTTGCCAAGACATTACAGGCTGCCTTATAGTGTCCTTGTTTGCTCTTTATAATGTTTTGTATTTTTGAGAGTTTATATTACTATTGTTATCAGTATTACCACCATGACCACCACGCCTCATCTCCATCATAATTTGTTGCCATAGTGATCATCACCATCACCATGACCACTATCATCTCTTTCTCATCTTCCCTCCTTTTTGTCCTCATCAGGCTAGTCTGGACCTTCCAGGTTGTCTTTCACTTGTTCCTACTTTTGACATCCTCTCTTTCTTTCTTGCACTTCGCATATTTGTTTAGTCCTAACCCCAGATCTTTGCTTCAGCTCATGCTTCTTAAATGCCCCGGGAATGTCCCTTGCACTCGCTTTTTATTGAACTCTGACATATACGCAAGGCTACCTTCAGCTATATTTTCCTGCCTCCAGAGCTGCCTGAACCCCTGGCACACATGAGAACGTAAGCCGTCATCCATTTCTCCAACCATTCCTGCAACTCTATGGGGTTTTGTGTACTGGGGAGCTGGAGCTCCGGCAGCTTACCTGGCTGGATGCATGTGGCGCTCCCCAGAAGCTCACTGGACATTCAAAGCTGTGGTCCACAAACTAAAGTATAGGAATATTATAGGGAGACTGTTTGATAGTAACATGGCAGAGTTGGGGAGGGTTTGGAGAGATCCTTGGGTGTGTATAGTGGCTCTGATGGTGGTTTGTGAACCACTAACTTAAGAAATGTGCCTGGTGGTGTTAGTGAGGATGGGAGTTACCAGGTGGTTTTTGGAAGTCTAGCCTCCTGATGAACCAAGGATGAGTGGTCCTTGAAAATTCTAGCTAAGTGCTCCAGGGGTGTTTTCTCATCTGGTGCATTTGAGAAAGCTGACTGAGCTTCAGGCCCACCCAATTAGTACTTAATTGTATCCCAGTTCATCTTCTTCTCCAGTTAGTTCTGCATCAATTAAGCTCCTTAGAGACCCATACTATAGTGCTTAATTTTGAATCACCCTGAGAGCTGGGGTACGGGTAGCTGGTGACTGTCGTATAGAAAACTGGGTGCATTTGTGTGTGTGTGTGTGTGTGTGTGTGTGTGTGTGTGTGTGTGTGTGTGTGTGTGTGTGTATGTGTGTGTGTGTGTGTGTGAGTGTGTGTGTGTGTGTGTGTGTGACAGAGAGGCATTTCTGAGATGTAAATGCCAGAACCTCTGTGCAGACTAATACCCAGGATTTTTCTTATCTTTATCCTCTCGTTCTATAAGGCTGGAATGTCCTTGTTGCTTCAGGGCCAACTCTCTGAACTCCGTGAGCTCATGGCATGGCCCTTAGCAAGGTGTGAGTTCAAGGCCCTTTGGTCTTTCTTATGTGGGATTATCTAGAATTAGTGCAGCTCTGGAGGGTGAGCTCTAGAAAGTTCTTGGGCTGGTACATTTGTTTTGATTTCTTTCCAACCTCTTGGGCAAGGGACACATTTTATGTACCCAGCATAGAAAACAGTGGCTTATACATAATACCAGTTCAACTCTCAGCAACATTATTAAGTATTAAAATAATACTGGAGTTGGGGAAATTTCTCTGTAGTTAGAGCACTTGATCTCTTGCAGAGGATAGCATTTAGTTCCCAGGACTCACATGGTGATCCACAATCATTCAGTTCCAGGAGAAATGATACTGTCTTTTGACCTTTATGGGCACCAAGCACACACATGATATGCATATACACATGTGGACAAAATAGTTATACATATAAAATTAAATTGAAAGAACATTGCAAAGAGTGTGAATAGATAGTTGGTGTGTGTGTGTGTGTGTGTGTGTGTGTGTGTGTGTGTGTGTGTGTTATTCTACTCTGCCTGAAGGCATTCCTTACTCTTTTTACTGACCAGTACCCAACTCACTGGTTTAGATATTGGCTTTCTAATATTCTTGTTTTCTTAATAAATAAAGTTATTAACTACTGAGAATAAGTCACAGATTTTTTTCAATGTCATCCTAGATTTGGTTCAGATCCTTCACTATTAAAAGTCTCTGGGTATCTTCTTTGTCATTAAAAACAAAAATGAAAAAAAATCATTGTTTTGTAACTCTAAACACCTCTGGAAAATATTTAATATAGTATGCACACGCAGTGAGCTTGCCATAAATTGCTAGCTGCACAGTATAATGCAGACAATTTGAGACACAGACAGAAGACAGAGCATATATTTCATTCCTATCAAAGGAAAATCAAAACAAAACAAAACAAAGGAAATTATAAAAACCCAGTGTGGGTGGCATTGTGATGGAATTGGTGCACATATTTTGTGAGACTGTTTATCAGTACACCCAAGAGTCATAAATATTTTTACATACCTTTACCACCAAATAGCAGTTCAAGGAATTGCTGTAAAAAGATGGCTTTTATAGAAGAGCAATTCAGATGTCGGCATCAGCGTAATTTACAGAACTGAAAATCAAAAGTAACTTCAATGCAAATGGGATCAGACTTATGTAAATGACTCTGCAGAAATGCAATGGAATCTCTCAGCAATTAAAAAGGCTAAAGACAAAGTCCAGGCAAAAAGTCTCAGTGATGAGAAATGACAAGTGTAACACTCAAAACACCATTCTGTGTCCATCAGGGCTAAAATGATGCAGACTGATATCTTTACTTGCTGAGTAAGAGAGGCAAGGAACAGAAAGATGTTTGATTTGTTATGTTGGTGGCTTTAAATTTATCTTACATATGTAGAATCTCCCTGATTTTTGAATCCTTTTAATAGTTCTGTTAGGTGGTTTTTATTATCTGCTTCTTGGATGAGGAAACAGTATTTTATGAAATCACACGTGTACAGAAAACAGTGCTCTAAATCACTGTTGAACTGTGTTACAATGTGGTTTATTGGCCTAGGCAGCCAGAAGTCCAGACCCCTTAACCACCCGCCACTGCTCAGGCCCCCCAAAATGACTCAAACACTTACATTAGCTTCATGCTGTTTGGTCTATGGCTTAGGCACATTGCTAACTAGCTCTTACATCTTTACTCAACCCACTCTCATTACACTGTCTGCCACGTGGCCCATGGCTCGTGGCTCACCTGTGTTCCTTACATGTTTCTTCTTTGGCGGCTGGCTTGGTCTGTCTCTGACTCCGCCCTTCCTTTCCTACCTATTCTGATTCCCCACCTACTTTTTCTATGGTGCCTATCATGGGCCAAAACATCTCCTTTCTTTAAAGATTGATATTCACAGCATATAGAAAGACATTCCCACATCAGAACTGTTAAGAGCTGGGGCCTGGTAGGGTGTCTTTAGGTCACTGGAATGTATCATTGCAGGAACCATGGGAGCCCAGTAACATTCTTGATCTTGCTTCACTAACCCTGATGGGGATATTTTGATCCACTATGCACTCCTTCCATGATGTCCTATCTTGTCACAGGCCTAGGGTGGCAAAGCCATGCCATCACGGACTGGGACCTCCAAAGTGGCATTTATGCACTGAGAAATGTCATTACAGGGATAGGAAGATGACCGACACCAGCACAAAGAGAATTGAACATGAACGTGATGAGTTCAGTCACTCCATGGGACCGTAAGGAGTAGGTTCCCAGGCCCAAACTGTGGAGTGACTTGCTTGTTGGCAACTGACCACGGACAGACTGGAAGATGTGGTAATATATTGTATATTTAATAAAATTATTCTATAATATCAGAGGACAGAGCCAGGCAGTGATGGTGAATGCCATTAGTCCCAGTACTTGGGAGGCAGAAGCAGGAAGATCTCTGGGAGTTCAAGGCCAGCCGCGTCTACAAAGCAATTTCCAGGACAGCCAGTATTGTTACACAGAAAACCTTGTCTCAAAAAGACAAAATAAAACACCCCCCCCCCCAAAAAAAACCCAAAAAGCAAAAAAGGCTGGAGAGATGGCTATGTCTTCTGATATTCCAGACTAATTTTATTAAGCATACAATAGATCACCACAGGAAGATGGATATTTAAGCCCCAAACAATTTAACACACAGTGTTTACTTAAAGGAGGAAGGGACTTACTGCATTTTGGCTTTAAAATTCACCCTTCTGTTTCTCACTGCAACCTTGCACTTCAGCAAGACATCTCTGTGGAAGCAGATTGATCTGCAAACCCGGCCAGTGATCCTGACCTGGGAGGCCTTCCCAGAGGGCAGGCTTTCTGTTGTAGAGCAGAGTGAGCATTGTCCCCACTGAAAGGACAGATCCTTTAGAAGCCAGAGTGTTCCAGCCATGGGTTGATAATTGCCCCGTCTCCTGCTACCACTTCCATTCTTGGCTCTCACAATATAGTTCAGTCTCATGCTCATTTTTTATCTCCCTCAATGGAGTCTGACATATGACAGCCATCTGTATTAGGATCTTAGGCAACCATGACTTTCCCAGCATTGCCATCCACACTGCCATGGCCTCCAATGAGGCCCTATCATCTGATTCCAACGGCCACTAACTAGTCTCTTTAGAATCTTGGCTTCCACACCTCTCTTCCTTTCTCTGCGGCAGGCAGTAGGCCATTTCTACAGTACAAATTGAGACATTTCAGTTCACTTTTTGAAAACCCCACAGGCTCCCCATTACTTCACAGCAGAATTTCTCAAACCGAATTAATGAGCTTTCACAAGGTAGGCTGGAATGAGATTCACAGTCTAATACAGCTGAGGAAACCCTTGGTTAAGTACACTTAACCGGGTGTTTTTATATGTTGGCTACAGGACTTCTCAGAACCTTTAATATGCTGAAGCAAGTTGCGAACCTCCAAAGGGATACTGTAAAATCAAAGCATTGTTACTACAGTTGGCTTCTTGGCAGTTGGCTTTGGCTCCTTGAGCTGTTTAGAACAGCTGATGAGCCTCTCAGTTCATTAGTTAGGTACAGATGTTTCTTTCCTAACCTTTTGCCCATTTTCCTAGCTCAAATTCCAGTATTTCTCTTAAATTCTAGCTTTCTGATTACTCAACACCCATATACCCGCATTTCTTCTATCTAAAATTTTTATCAGCTCTGCTCTTTTGTAGCCTGCTTAATTCTTATTTACCCTTGAAACTTCAGTTCAGTCTTGGATTTTCTGGGAAATATTTTTCAATTTCGATCTATTCAGCTCTATAGAGGCTGAATTATAGATTCACTCTTCAGCATCTTGCGGTTTCCTATTATAGGAACTTTCACATAGTTTTTATATATATACGTATATATGTATTTATGTAAGTATGTACATATCTATCTATCTCTCTATGTGTATATGCATCTATAGACACAAGTCTGTCTGTGTATCTTTGAGCTCTAGTACCCCTGTCCCGGTCTCCCAAATGCTTGAATGGCAACCGTGATCCACCACACCTGGATGCTACACAAAGCCTAATAACTATCAGTCTTTTCATCCATTGAGCTTCCTCCCTCAGTTAGGGCAGCCTTTGTTACTTAGTGACCAGTTACTTGGGTTATTTAGTTGATGCTTACTGACCAAATGAGCAGGGGTTGGATGAGCATTCCTTTTCTGAAATACTACAGACCAAGTATTTTAGACAAGAGAGGATTTTTCCTCATATATGGAAACATTACAAGTGTTATGATATTTATATATGTATTTTGTGGCAGGGACTCAAGTCTAATCATGAAATTAATTCATATTTTCTTTAGACCGTATACACATAGTTGGATGTAAGTTCATGTAATATTTTAAGTAATTTCGTGCATAATTAAAAGTTCAGTGGTGTGGAATTCTTACCTGTGGCATCAGAGCATGTTCAAGGCATTTCAGTTTGGGAAGTATTATAGAGCTAAGTTTTTCAGATTAGATATAGTTCTATCCATGCCTGTATCAATGTATGTTTGTATGTATCCATGTGTGTAAGTATGTATACATCTACCTACTTACTTACCTACCTACCTACCTACCTGCCTGCCTGCCTGCCTGCCTGCCTGTCTGTCTATCTATCTATTTATCTATCTAACTGTCTGACTGTCTATCATATATTACTAATCAGGGTTTGTTGCTGTGATCAAAATAACTAACATAAACAACTTAAAGGAAAACACTCTCATTTTTGCTCATTGTTTCAGATGGTTCAACTCTTAGTTGCTTGGTCCCGTGGTCGCAGAAGGAGAAGAGTGAGGCAAAGACGCTTCTCATCTCATGTGGACAGGAGGCAGGAGAGAGGTGGAAAGGGCCTAGGAGTGAGGTACTCTTAAAGACCTTTAGTGAGGATTTACACCTAAGCTTCTGAAAATCCTCCAAACATTGTCAGTGGCTGAGAGAAAGTCCCCAACACCTGAGCCACTGCAAAGATACTTTAAATACAACCCCCAAGAAGAGATGCAACCTGAACTGAAAAACAGTGAATTTTCTAAGAATAATTGACGTAAGGGGGGAAGGATTGCCCATGCAGGTACATTATCAGGTGGTACTTTCTTAGTGTTCATCCATTTACTCGTGATACTGTCATGTCTCCATTTCTAACCATTTCCCCACAGCTGTTCCCTGAAAAACCTGGCTCCAGAGATCATGCCAGTTTCCAGGAGCAAAACTATGCCAATTTGATTCATTCCTTGAAAATTCAGACTTCACAGTTGTCAGAGGGTTATTTTCAAGAAGTAAGTAAACTCCCGCACTCTGGTGGTCTTTCTGTGTCAGATTGGATGGAGAAGAGAAGCTTCAGAGGAAAGCAAACACCTAGGCATTATTTGTGAGGCAGAAAAGATGATGGCAGGCAATAGCCCACATTCTTAATCTCTCTTAGGTTTCTCATCACAGTGTAGTTGAGGCTCAATTACCTTGTTTGCCTTTGAATTATGAGTCTATTGTTGCAATAAACTTTCTTTTTCAAGTTCAGCTTATTTGAAAGGGTTTTTTTATGTGTTAACCATGCAGCCTTTATGGAGCAACATCTAGTTCTTTCTCCTTCAAAAACTTGAAATGCAGAGAGCCCTCTCAATATGCATCTCTGTCACAGCCACATTGTGAATATTAATGGCAATACTTAAGCAGGTCGATTGCACATTGAGAATATGAAATATGTGTGTCACTTAAAAACAAATGATTGTCAACATAGTGCCTGGGCTGAATTAGTCTCTCCCAGATTGTCACACCTGATGTGAGGGGAAGCTAAGGCAATGTGTTTATGCCAGACTTTATGGATCCCAAGGTCAAGACAAAAATGTAAAGCTTCAGGAAGGTGCTTTCCCACTAATGATTTGTTATCATTAACTTGACTCGCGGGTGGATTTATAGAGAGAAAAATGTTAATAAAAAAGCCCTCTGAGCTCCACTGCTGCTTTGCTGGGTTGTCATTCCATTAAGCAAATTCAAGGCAACGTAATTGCTACAAGATTCTACATATCTGCAAATGAACTTGTGAATTTATTTGGGAAATGAATGGGTTTTAACTTGGCTTGTTGAATTAATTCTATCTTCTTTTTTCCAGACAATGTTCTGACGAGGAACTTCCAATAGCTACAGCAGCCATTCCAAACAGTTTACTTTTGAGAAGATTATAGATGGATACATTTTGACTCTGTCCTGTAGCAATTATTGTACCATATCTGAGTCTTAGCTTCCTTGTTTTCAAATAAACACAGTAATATTTAGTTCATATGGCTATGGCCAAAGTTAGCATGCAATGTTAACTCAGTAAAGTGCTTACAGAGTAGACATGAAGACCCGATTCCCAATCTGCATAAGAAGTCGGGTGTGGTGATTTACACTTGCAATCCCAGTGCTGAGGAGGTGGAGGCAGAAGAATCCTGGGCTTGGTGACCAGCTAGTTTAGAGCTCCAGATTCAGAGAGAGGGCTCTGTCAGAGAACAACACAGTGAAGAAGTGACTGATGAAGACAGCCTCTAGCCCGTGCATGTCCTTGTCAGTATATACATATGTAACTGTAACACATATTTACATACACATATAAGAACATGCACACATACAAAGAGGCTAGTGGTCAATATTAGCAGCTCTCATTTTATATTTTGTACCTATTCATGTGTGTGTATGTGTGCCATAGCATGTGTGTAGAGTTCAGGGGAAATTTTGCAGAATCAGTATGTTTATGTTTTTTTTTTTCTATTATGTGAGTTCTAGAAATGGAACTCAGATTGCCAGCCTTTACCAGGTGAGCAGACAAGAGTACTCCGAGAATACCAGTCAGTGAGAGAGAAACCGTAACCATTTCCCATCATGGTGCCTGGAATAGTAGTAACACTGTCCATCAGATGTGTTTCTGTTTTTCTTCTGAATGCAGCTTCTGGACTCTTTGGTATAACAACAGGGTGGTAGTAGAAATTGTTGTTGCCCAAAGGAAGATGGAGCCCTCTACATCAATCAATGTTTTTCAGGCAGGCAAAATCCAGATGTGAATCTGGCCACTCAGTGTAAGTACCTCATAGCCATTAGTTGACTGGATGACGTGGCATTTGAATACTTATATTCGTGACTTTTTAATCTAACCTTCTTTCTTAAAGTCTGCAATGAACAGCAAACCTTTGAAGGCAGCATAATAATGACACATAATAAACACTATATAGAGCTTGGTGAAAGCCTTTTGGAAAAATATTTCTTCTCATAGGGTTTACATTTTATTGGAGGAATAAGGGAGATAGTGAACATCTCAGGAAGTAAAATGCAACGATTATTGTGTAGTGATAATTGATGCTGGTGAGAAAGATCAGAGACGGAGAAGTTGATGTGTAAGGACCTGTTGGGGACCATTAATTTAAAGTAGACTGATTGAGGGCTGCAGAGCAGGTTCAGCAGTTAAGAGTATTTCCTGGTCTTCTAGAGGGCCTTCATTTGGTCTGTAGTATCTACAATGGGTAGCTCACAGCTATTGTAATGCTACCTCTAAGTCATATAATATCCCTAGGATCCGTAAACAGACATAGACACAGACACACACACACAGACACACACAGACACAGACACACATAGACACACACACACACACACACACACACACACACACACACACATTTAAACATAATAAATATAAATTCTTCAAAGTAGAGTTGCTGGAAAGGGATGTGTTGAAGAGGTAGTATTTGAATAGAGACTAGAAAGAAACGAAACGGTAGCAACTCAGAGAAATATGAGAGTATGAGGGCTGGGTGGTCATAAAAGTCCTAAGATGGAACAGGGTAAGGGGTGTGAGGAAGCAAGAGAAGGCTACGGTTGTGGCAGTAATTCACTGAGAGACCGAGAGGCAGGTGATGAGGGCAGCGCAGGGAGCAACAGATGTGAAAGACCTTCTGACCATTCAATGCTGAAACTTTGGCTTTGACTCTACTAAGGTTTGGATGGGAAATACCTTGCATAAATAGGCTCCTGGAGGCTAACTTCTTAGTCCCCAGCTGGTGGTATTACTTTGGACGAGTATGGAAACCTTAGGAGGTAGGATCTAGCTGGAGGAAGTGAGTTACTAGGGGCAGGGTCTTTAGGGGTCTCTTATTCACAGCGTCTTCCTCTTCTGTGCTTCCTGGTCATCATAGTATAGACTACTCATAAATCTTTCCACGATGGACTTATGTCTCTGAAATGGAGTCATCTTTCTATTCAGTGTTTTGGTAATAGTGATACAGAAGTAACTAGCTCAGACCCCGAGTATGGACCTGAGGCAGTAAAGCTTATTCATGTGCCCAGGCTGATTCCACTTGGCAATACTGTCTTGACTGACACGACCCCATGCTTTATCTACAGGGCCTCAGAAATATGACTAGTGAGACTTAAGTGGGGGTGCTGAATGTTTCACTTTATTTCATTTGAATTAACTTAAATTTAAAAATCATTACTTTATTCAGATATTGGAAAACTTTTATAACTGCATTTGGAACAACTTGAATACAGGAATCTAGTTCTTCAACTGTCAGTTTATGAGACCTAAATATAGATCAGGTATTTCTGATAAAAATTTATCATCTAAACTGAAATATGGCATAATTAGAAAAGACACTGGATTGCAAGACACAGAGGATGACAAAGTTAAGGTTAAAAGAATCTCAATTGCATTTTTAGACTAATGTTGAAATAACTATATTTTGAATACATTGGGTTCAATAAAATAAAATAACATAATTTCACCAGTTTCTTTTTGCTATTTTGAAATATGTATATACCAGAATATTTAAAATTAAAGACATGATTCACATTCTATTTCTATGAGAGAGGGTTGACTTAGGAAAAGTCTTCCACCCACCTGGCAAGCACATATTAATAGGCTGCTTCCTTCATTTATCACAGACATGCAGGACACTTACAGGGGACAGAACCCAGTGTGCAGAAAGGAAAACACAAGCCTTCTGTGACCTCATGAGATGTAGAATGCAAAAGACAGAAAGTTGTACTTATATATTTAGGGTTTGAATGGGAAGTACTCTGAAAAAGTTCCTGGGTGCTGTCTGCTTGGTCCCCACCTGGTGGGCTACTTTAGATGGGTATAGAAACCTTATGAGGTGGGATCTAGCTCAGGAAACCACATGCATATGTTTATTTACATACATGGATGGAAAAATTAATGAATAGAGAGAAAATGTATTTGAAAGCAATGAGTAAGCAAAAAACAAAACAATGAGAAACCTTTATGAAAGATGAAAGCATACTGGCAAAGTGCCTTAGATGGGTGATGGAAAGAAGCTCTCTGTGAAGGGGGGAGTTACTATTTTCAGGAAGGTAATTATCCAAACTGACATTGAAGTGGTCCCTACCCTTCACCCCTGGGTACTATAAGATGCGTTGTAAATATCTGCATTCTGGGCAAGGCATTTGTCTAGAAAGAAATCTCCTTGAGAAAAGAAGTTGACTCTTAGTCACAGGTTCACGTGGGTTTTCTGCTCAGGGTCAGGGTCAGATGAGATTCTGGTAAGGATATCAATGCTAGTTTTTTGAGAGATGGAAGTGCTGAGTGGGTGCTTGTTTCATCTGGACTTTCTGGTCTGGCCCCGAGTATCAGACCTACTTATAGCCCCGCTGCCACTTAGCCCCAAATAATCACACAAACAAAGGCTTATATTAATTTCATACGGATTGACCTATGGCTCAGACATATTGCTAGCTAGCTCTTTCATCTTAACTCAACCCATTTCCATTAATTTATTTAGCCATGTGGCTTGATACCTTTTCTCAGAGCAGCATCCTGGCTTCTTTCCTTTGTGTCAGCTAGTGTCTCCCTCTGACTCTTCCCCTTCCCAGAGTTTTCTTACTCTGGTAGCCCCATCCACACTTCCTGTCTGCCTTCTGGCCAATCAGTGTTTTATTAAACTAGTAGGAAGGACAAATATTTACAATGTAATATAATTGCATAATTATAGAACATAATCCCACAGCTTTCCCCCTTTTTCTTTTTAAAACAAGAACCCCAAATGGAATTTCCTTCGTATAGTTATTTTTCTCACCATTGTCTTTAACATCTTGTAACCAACACTGTAAACAAAGGCAAACATCCATAATCCATTTTGTGGGGGAATGTAGGCGTAGTTCTATAGGCTATTTCCTGCTGAATGGGGTGCTGCCAATTCCATGGGGGACCCAAGGAAAAATTTAGGTTTATTGACAAGTCTTTAGTGAAGCAGTCTGTAAGGCTGCGTCATCTCAGCCAATCTCCTTAAGGTATTCTGTAGAAGCAACTAGCTGGGCTGAAGACTCTTGAAGACAGCTTTTACCCTGAGAAGTTGGTTGGGTGAGAATTGACTGTGGTCTGCTTCTTTTCTCTGACATCCCAGCTGATTTTTATTAAATATAAAATATATCACCACATTCATCAAGTTTAGATGTGAAGAAAGATTTCAAGGCGTGCAACAGGAGCTGAGCTGCTCTGCAGTTGAGTTACTAATCCACATGGGAGAATTAGAATTAATGCCTGGGGGCAGAGACCCAAGGAATGGGGAGGGTACGACAGAGGAAGAATGCAGGACCTATGGCTGATGAGATATTTGAGTTCTAGATAGGAGTGCTCAGGGCAGGAAGGTTGGCACAAAGGTTTGGAGGTGAGAGCTAGTGACCAAGACTGACCATGCATCTGCTTTCCTGAGTTCCGAGTCACTGAATCAATAGTCTAAGAGATGACTAAGATGTAAATATAAGCTGGGTATTCCCAACAGAAACTTACCATTAGAACTGAGATCCCCTTAATTATGAAAGCCCCTTACTCCAGAATATGTAACCTATGAGGGAATAGATAAGGGAAAGGGCATCTCAATTATGCTTTTGACATTTACTATATGTTCAAGTCATAATACTTGGATGACTGGGTTAGTAGGATATATTAATATTAATTTTATCTGCTTATCTTTTAGTTTTGGGAAGACGTAAATAGGTAGAAAAATGTAAATGACCAACAAAACAACCATTGTGTTTTTCTGAAGAGCATTGCAGCTTTCAGTCCTGATGTCCTTGGGAAACCTACAAGGTCTGCACAGCCTAGCCCAGTTTTCTTCTCTGAGGTAGTCTTTAGAGAGCTGTCATGCAGTACATCACAAGTGCATCTAAGAATTGCACTAGGTACCAAACCTAGGTTATTATGGTACTGAATCAAGCTTTCTCCTCAAAGAGAAACGTAGTACTGAGTTCATGTGTGCTTGGGTTTTTTCCACAAAGATCCATTATTTAATGCTCCATGTCACTTTTTATGTGAAGTAAAAACTCTCACTCTAATTTTAAACATTTCATAAGTGGGATATCTGGTCTGTGGTCGCACAAAGTAGCTAAGGTTCAAACCTGGATCTTGGAAAATTAGTGATCATGTTGAATCCTTGACATGAGTGTGGAGAGGGACCTACTTCGCTCGTGCAACACTGATGGAAGTTGAGACACAGAAAGAATAGAGATTTATCCAAGGTCATGTGATTAACTACCTTTATCATCATCACTTCCCTTCCAAATGGAATCCCATGGGATCAAGTTAATCTGAATCCATCTGAAGTAAGACAGAAATGAACCACCCCTTTCCTAGCTTATCACTGAGACAATAAAATCAAGATTTATTGAGTACTGACCTTGAACCAGGAAAAAGGCTGTTGATGCCTAGTCTTGCTATAAATTAGTGTTTTGTTCACAAATCTGTCAAATACACACACACACACACACACACACACACACACACACACACACACACACACACACACACACACACACACCTCCCAGACTCTAGTGACTTCCTGGAGGCTACAGCTGCACATCTGGGTTTTTTTTGTTTGTTTGTTTTTTGTTTTTTTCATGAAGAGGTAAGTGGCTACAGACTTCTTCAGCTCCACTTGAGTAAAGGCAAGGCTGAGCTAGGCTAGGAGGACTTGATGATAGTGCTATAATTTGCTAATTTGCTACATCAAACATTTCTGTTCTTCTCTAGGGTTTAGAGCTGAGGGCTGTGTAGCAGGAGATAAGGTCTGCTCCAGTGACAGGACCTCCCACATGCTGTTTATAAGCACATTGCCTGCCATCTGGTGCTTGTTCCCACACTGGCCTCTATCCTTGGAAGCCAAGTCATCATACATGCACACACACACACACACACACACACACACACACACACACACACACACTTCTTTTTTATATATTCCAGGTTACTATACAGAAATGTACTACAATGGAGTAACTCAGCCTTGTTGAGGGAGTGGAAGGGGAAGAGATACCCAAGGATAGAGTTCTCATGATGATCAAGGATGCCCAGGAGCCCAACCTAGAAGGGAAATTTACATCAGAGCCTCTTGGGAAGGTTCTCAGTGACCCAACTTGGTAGCTGTGGGCCAGGGAATGGAAGAGCGTCAGTATGGTATCATGTAGGAGACAGGATGGGCTGTCAGGGTTCTTCTGTCAGTTCTCCATGACTATAGCTTTGCTAACTGACAGTGTTTCACATCCCTAAAAATTACATTCTTTATCGGAAAAGAAACGCTCTCAAATGATAGCGATAGTTGATGTCTGTGGGTTTGCAGCTTATGAATGATTTTTTTTATTGCTAATTTCCATTTCTTTACAATAAGCATGTTCTTCACAGATTTTGCATTACTTTATAACAATGGATATTTGAATGAAGAGATTTTATTTTTTTTCTCCTGAAAGATAAGGACTTCCATGGAACACATTACTGACCTGGAGCTAAGATGCCAGTTTTAAAATCAGCTGAAGACTTCACTACCAAATACTCCATTCTCCTTTATTCTGTTGCCACATCTTCATCAGAAAACAAACAAATATGACAATCTGAAGATTTTATATAATTTAATTCATTTAAATATCAAAATAAAGCAATAAACAAGAAAGTACTAATGGGGAAGATAGGAGCTCTCTCACTTTGGTGCTCTGGTCCTTACTAGCACTCCACAGATCCTTGTCCAGTATCTGTTCCATCATTCTATCATCGTCGTCTCACACTGAGTACCATCTTGCAGCTTCTCCATGCCCAGTGTGACCCGAAAGCCTTTATCTGTGCCTTTTGCTTATCCTGGATTCTCACATATGTCACAGTGAGGGTTCTCAGTACCTAGATGGGAATTAAAATCTCTGAACTTACCATTTCCTTCATCTGCTTTGTCCAGGAACATTAGGAGCAACTAAATCAATATCATAATGTCTATCAGTTTGCCAGGATGTTTACAAGCATCACTCACATAGCTAGTTAGCTTCCTGCACTTTTAAGTGGCTGATTAGGAGTATCCAGTGGTGATATTTTGTGTATCTCTATTGCTGTTCATATCATGAACTATTATCAGTGCTCTCTTTACTACTGGAAATGAGTCAGTAATGTCTTCAGACAGAATTATATTAGAGATCCAATTCTGGAAGCATGAAGATCAATTCAGAAGACTCATCTTTAAATTCTCTGATTCCTCATTAAAAAACCATCTTGTACAAGGGACAAATGAATGGTTGAAGATTTCTCTTCCACCTATACAACACAATGCATTAAACAAAACTACTCCCACAACTTTTGACTAACTATGCAGAGGTTGGGGATGGTGACAGGTGAGCACTGCAAATCTCACTTGTAGCAAAAGGAATGAACTGAGAGAGAACAAGTGAGTACAGGAAATATACACCTCAGTGTTCATGGAAGAGGATTCAAAACAAGCAGTAAATGCAGACAAAGATGCCCAATAGATGGCATTTCTCAGTGTTCTGTGAAACGGCAAACACTGGCAAGGCTGAGGTCTCTCTATGTGAAAGAAGCAATGTTCTTCTGCAGTGTTACTACTGATATAAACTGGTATAGTCTCATTTGAGAGCAATTTGCAGACACTTGGATTTCATATTTTAAACTGGTAGTTCTATCTATAGATATGTGAACCTAGAATAAGGAGACACATGCAAGAATGGAGATCACAACATCATATATGGTAGCAAAGTGGTACCTGCTTAAGTATCAAGAGGAAGAAACAAGGCAGAAAATTGTTATGTACTGTGCAATAAATCTCCCCAAAATACCACATAACAGCAGGGCAGCAAGTTGCTGAGGATATATGTGGTTTGATATAATTCATATGATAATTAAAATGTAGAAAATAGGACTATAAATTGTCTTTATATTCATACTGTATTCTTATTACATCAGGTGTGTTCATTTAACTGCCGTATATAATTCCTTGGGTTTTAAATTTCAATAATTGTAAATTTCAAATCCTAGAATTTCTATTTAGTTCAATTAGACACCTGCCTATTTTTTTTGTCTTTGTTGGTTTCCAAAGTATCTTCAATGTCTTATCTTCTTTTACTTTCAATATTGTTTTCTTTATATATGCACATATTTATTCTATTTTGATAATTTTAATTTTAAGGGACCTTAATATAGAGATGATCGTCTATTTCTGTAGTTTTTCCCAGGCTTTCTTCTTAGTTTTTCTTCTTTCCCATTCACGATACCACTGAATTTTTGCTGTTTTTCTTTTGTTCGGCACTTCTTAATTTTAAAACTAAAGGGATTTCACTGAAATTGCTTTTCCTTTTCCACAAAAATTGCAAAATTGTCTTTTTTAACGTATTCATAAACAATACTAAACTCAGACAGCATTTCTTCACTTTGGATTTTATGCGCCTCTGAGGTGGAGCACATTCAGACCCAGTGTTTGCATTCCGCAGAGGAAGTCTCGTCATGATTTCTCAGGGAGACATGTTCAGAGGAGGAGGACTTTTGGGTGATCCATCCTCCCTGCAGCCTAAAGCAAATGCTTTCCCCAGAAGTGGGTGTTTCCTGGCTCGGTCTCTCATTGAAAGCACGCTCAAGGTTCTCTACTTTGTGCGGAGGTGTCCATCTTCTGTCTGGTCAAGGCCACCTGTTCATACCTCTTCCTTCCACCCTCCTCTTCTCCCCCTCTTCCCCTCCTCCTCCTCTCCTAAGTCCTGCTTGCTCACAGTTGTTTGCTTCCATATTGTTTCAGGAGCATTCAAGGCCGCTTGTATGCTTATATATTAGTGTGATCAGCTCTTGTTTCCTGATTTTATTTCACTTTTAACCTCTATAACTTCTCCTCTTTTAAAATTAAGATTGTTGATGGGGTGAGAGGGGGTTTTTGATTTTTTTTTTTGCCCTAAATGCTTTTTGTGGACTGAACCTGGTAGAAAAAGCTACCTCTACGTTGAAAATTCTGCAAAGCTGAGAACGCTGTGACTGGGGGAAGTTGAATGTTGTAGATCCAGAGTCAAGATTATCTCTGACTGTTTTTAGTTTCCTTAAGAGTAATTTAGCTTCCATCTTCTCTGTCTTGCCTAACATCGTTTCAGCTACCAAGTAAGACTTTTGGAGCTCCTTAGCTTAGCTAAGAATGTCACCAGGTAACAGCCAAAACCTAGAGCAGCGATTTTGCCTGGCTTTGCTAGACCCCACCTACATGATGAGTTCACCAAAATGCTTGGAAAACACCTTGATATACGAATCTCCTTTGTATGTGACTGTAACAGTGTGAGTAACTGCTTCCACACTGGACCATACTGTTCAAGGTGATACAAACTCATGCTCCCAGGCCAGATTCCTTCAGATTTAGCTCAGAATAAATTCTCTTTCCCTTTGAGGTGAGAGCTGTCATTTGCATTGACATTTGTAATGGAACTTTTAAACTTTTCACTATATCTATTTTCCAGATTGTATGAAGCAGAAGTAACCATGTATTTTCTACAGTGTACATTTAATTGTACAGTGTGCATTTGTGTATATGCACATATACATAAAGTTAGTACATTTCATATGTCTAAAGCATCTAAAGATGATACAATATTTAGGATGGAATCTCACCCTGGAAAGCATAAAAGTAATTGAGTTGAAAAAGAGAGACAAAGAGGCCTTAAAATACCAATAACACAGTAAAAATATTAAGCAAATGTAGGAGAAGATGTTAAGATGTCTTACAAAGCTGGGTGGTTGTATGCCTTAGACTTACTGTATTATTGTCAACATGGCCCACTGAAAATACCTAACAGGTGAAAGAGAAGAAGAGAGAGAGAGACCAAACAAAAGACAAAACACAAACCAAGACAGGAAGCAGGAGTAGGACAGTGGGGAAAATGCCCACAGTGCCAGGCAAATCAGGACACAGGAAATCTAAGAGTATGCCCTGCTGCCATCAGACCCTGGGTACTGGGAACCCTCAGCTACCATGATCACTGGAGTTCAGCGTTGGTCCCAGCACTGCCAACACCCACTGCTAGTCCCATTCCTGGAACCCTGAGTCTTCATTCCTCCACCCTCTCCTTAGCTGTGTGTCGGTACATGCAATGGCAAAGCCCCAGTGTCACGTGGATAAAAGGGAATGACAGATGCCTTTACATTGCGTATTAAGATTCTATCTCTGCATCACAAAGAGAGGGGGTCTTCTCAAGGATATAGAGGGGACAGTTATTCAAATAACAGACCACCAAAACCTAAGCCCTAAAAACTGATTCACCTACAACCACTGAATTTTATCTATACGATCCTGATCATTGGCTAGATTTTAGGAAGGGTTCTTTATATACAATAACTTCATCCTGTTGCTCCCTGTGCTCATCCTGCTTTGTGACAGAAAGTAACTATTCACTCCTACTGTACGGGTGGCAAAAACACGATTCATTGTTCCACAGGAAAGCCAGAGATAACTCAAAGATTGGAGTTCAGAGTGAGTTCAGACTGCATTGACTCTCAGGTCTTTCTTCTGAGACTTTCCCCAGATAAAACTGAAGAGAAACACTCTTCATGCATATGTGCCACCTTTGTTACTTCCTCACCCTCTCTGGCAGTTCTGCTTTGTACTGGTGCATGCTTTCTAGGATGGTAAGTTTAAAGAAAAGGTGATCTTTCTTTTTTGCTGTACATAGCAAACTCACTTGATAGACTATCTGATTTTAATAATGGAGATGTACTAAGATATCTCCCCGGATACCACAGTGACTAGAAACTTATAAAAAGAGGCATTTCCCCGAAGCCAGCTATAAAGGTTCTTTTATTTTATTTTTAATTTTTTTCTGATACAGTGTCAGTAAGGGAAAATATCTATTTGAGACTTTAGGAGCTTTTCGGGTTCTGATTAAATATATAACTCACCAGTTTACAAATAAGATAGGCTAATGATCCACTGTTTGTGATAAGTGTGGAAAGGGGAATGGTCAGCATATGGATGCTCCTGGGCCGCCAATGTAGATTTCAATGTTGTAGAAATAGCCTGTGTGTCAAGCACTAAACCTTCTTCATGGCGCTTTGGCTCACTGCATCTGCAAGCCCCAGAAATTGGTTCTATATTCTCAGAATTAAAATTCAATAAGAAGCATCTTTTATTTCTCCTACTTTTATGTAGCAGACACAATACTCTGGTGACAAACGCAGGTGAAATGAATTTTGTTTTTCTCCATAATGCTCGTATCCAGCAGCAAGCTAATGTCTTTGTGATCAGAGATGAAAATAAGGATAATGTCTGACCCTGAACTTGAAACTGCGAGACTGCTGCCAAATGCCTTTCCATTCGACCGTATATCTGTCTTCCTTTCCTCTCTTCCCTCTTATTTCTGCTAAATCTTCATTTACCTGTTAGAATCATAGCTCATTAGAGGGCTGCTTCGCAACATACTGAAATGAGAGGGGCCATATTTCATTCATCAGTATTCTCCCCCCAGGCTCTTAAACACGAGTTCAAAGCCTCTAGTATTTCTATCCAAACACAAGCTGTAGGATGTACATTGGTTCATCTCATTTTTTTTTTTTCATTCAGAAATCCAACACTTATGGATCTAGCCAGGAAAATGAAGATTTTGTCTCGTTTATGAATTGCAGTCTTATCAATAGACTCATGCAGTTTTTTAAAAAATATCTTTCTTTCTTTTCCTTCCTTCCTTCCTTCCTTCCTTCCTTCCTTCCTTCCTTCCTTCCTTCCTTCCTTCCTTCCTTCCTTCCTTCCTTTCTTTCTTTCTTTATTGTTTATATATCCCATTCAATGTTTCCTTCCTCCCCCCCCACCCACAGTTTCTTTCCCACCCCCACTCCATCTGCTTTTTCTCCACGGTTTCTCTTCAGATGTAGGTGAGCCTCCCATGAGGATCAGCCAGCCATGTTATATCAAATAACAGTGAGAGTAAGCACCTTCTCTTCTATTAAACCGCATGAGGGTCCCCAAAGCAGGCAACATAGTCAGAGTCAGCCCTGCCCTCACTGTTAGGAGTCTCACATAAAGATCAAGATACACAATTGTACAAATATTCAGAGAGCCTAGGTCAGTCCCGTGCAGGCTCCCTGGTTGTAGGCTCAACCTCTGTGAGCCCCCTATGAGCCCAGATCAGTTGGCTCTGTGGGTTTTCTTGTGATGTCCATGACACCATTGGCTACTCCACTCCTTCCTCCCCATTCAGGACGCCCTGAGATCAGCCTAATGTTGGGCTCTGGGTCTCTGCATTTATCTCTTCCAGTTTCTGAGTGAAGCCTCTCTGATGATAGTTGGACTAGTCACCAAACTATGAGTATAAGATCATATTATTAGGAATCATTTCACTGAATTTTTTCCCATATGTGTTTGGTTCTATCCGAGGTCTCTGGGGGTATCTTGCCTCTGGGTCCTGGTTCTCAGGGGAAAGTTCCTTCTCAAGGGACCCATGTATCTTTATGTCCTTTATGATTTAGCATAAGGATGTATTATCCCAATAAAACTTATTAGAATATAGTTTTTATATAAGATTCCCTTTAATTGTCTGTGTGCATGTTTGTATACATGTGTGAATATATGTGGAGTCAAGAAGAAAACTTGTGAGAGTCAGTTCTCTCCTACTTTGTCAGGCTCCAGAATCAGACTCGGTCCTCATAGTTAGTTCCTATATCTGCTGACATATCATTGGTCTCAGAAACAGAGTCTTCATGAAGGTGATGGAGTGGATGAGAGGGCGAGGAAGATGGCTAGGTGTGGGAATGGGTTAGGAGAGCAAATCACAGGGTTAGTTTAGGATTGTGTTCATTGGAAACCCTCTTCAAAAGTCAAAGTGAAAACACAGTTATAGAATTAGTAAAACTAAGAGCGAATGAAAGGGGCCAAAAGGGGAGATCAGTAGAATTTAGACCATCTTGAAGAATAGAGATGGGCTCCTTTAAGAAGGGCTGCTCATTGTTAAGGGTAAGGAGGGGGTGCAGGTGTCCCCTCATCTACCAAGAGACTACAGGAGAGAAAGAGCCTATCAAGGAAGATAGCCCAGGAAGGACCAGTTAGGGGAGAGGGAGAATCCAGAATCCCTAGAGCTAATACCAGGAGGGACTCAGAACCCCCAGATAGACACTCATCTATAAGCCACCCACCCTTTGATGGGCTCTTCTCTAAAAATGTTGGTCGCTTTTGTTGTTTTCTCTCTGTGTGGCTGCAGCTTCTCAAGTCCCTGACAATGCACAATTTTCCTTCCCCTTTGTCAGCTGCCTCAGGTTCTGTAAGTGCTAGGAATGTGAGTGCTATTCTTCCAGATACTCACCCCAGATCTCTGCTACTTTCTATCAGTGCCTCTCACCATGCAGACTTGCTCTCTGGATCTGGGTCTGGAGATCCTAGATAAGGTCTCCAGATGTCACCATGTCTGTGGCCCTTTTCTCTTTAACTGTCACTTCATATTTTTGTCTGAGTGGGCCTTTTTTCCAGGATCTACAATTATCTGCCCATACAGGAATGAAGTTGATGATATTCCCTCGATGACCACCCCTCACACATGAACCCCCAAATCGAATGGGTCAGAGAGAGAAATGGATATCGGACTAACATTGGCGTCATTATTGCTAGGTCCATTGTACAATATGTTTTCTAGCATGGAGTTGAGCTGAGAGTCACCTATATCAACTTCTGTCTTGGCCTCTGTGACTTCTAAGCTTTCATCTGTCTTTTGTAACTGCTGCTCAGCTCTGAGTCAGAGGGTGACATCCCATCATTGATGTTGGGGTCTTTAGAACAAAGATAATGCTGGATTATACAAATGAATTCATCACATTGGTACATATTTCTACATCTCACTTTGTCTCCACCAAATCAGTGGTTCTCAACTTTCCTAATGTTTCGATCCTTTAATACAGTTCCTCATGTTGTGGTAAGCTGACCCCTGACCATAAAATTATTGCTGCTGCTACTTTATTACTGCAATTTTGCTGCTGTTATGAATCATAGTGTAAATATCTGATATGCATGATTGGTCTTAGGGGACCTTATGAATAGGTCATTTAACCCGCAACGGGGTCATGACCCACAAATAGAGAACCATTGACCTAAATGCTTAGAAGGTTCAAATAAAACAGGTCCATTTTCTTTGTCTCAGCCTAGAATTATCCTAAGCAGCACTGTACCCCACATCCCTAAGGGCTTTGCTTTTTCTCAGGTTTCCATGGGTGTTCTTTACTCTTCTGCCTACAGATCAAGCAGGGCTACATATGACCTTGTCTCATAAACAAACAAAACAAATACCTTAGTAAGTCCTGTAATGAAACAGGAGACCATGAGGCTGACTCACTATTCTTTCCCTAGTCAGATTATCAGCAAACTGAGAACTGTTCACCATTACTTTGAACATAATTTAGTTATGTCAATGCAGAAATATGGGATTGGCAGTTGGTACATAATCTTGCTTTTGATTAGGTGAGTCAACAGACTGCTCAACAGGTATGTCACATGACATGGACCTGCAGTGACAGAACTTAAAAGAAAAAAAAATGAGCAATGGAAATGATTTAGTGTCAACCTAGGACCAGGGTGAAGTGGAAAACTTGCTTTGACCCACAAGGCAGAGGTCCAGGAGCAGACATAAAGGTATGTGTAAGAAATATTCAAAGGGGCTGATGCATGTCTAGAAATCGTAGAACCTGGAGTTTATTCTTAAGGAAAGAAAGAGATGTAGTGTAGGGGATTGTATTGTTTCATGGTGAATAAATGTCCCACCCACTGGTTTAATAAAAAGCGCTGATTGGCCAAAGGCAGGCAGGAAGTGTGGGCGGAGCTACCAGACTAAGAAAAACTCTGAAAACAGGAAGCACAGAGCAGAATGCCAGAGAGAAGACGGAAGAAGCAGAGGACAACTATGCTGCTCTGAGAAAAGGTATCCAGCCACATGGCTGAACAAGATAAGAGTAATGGGTTAGATGAAGGGTAGAGAGCTAGCAAGTTATATGCCTGGGCCTTAGAGCAATTAGCCTAAAACTACTGAAAGTGTCTGTATGTCTCTGTGGGACTGCAGGACTGTGGGACTGTGGGACTGTGGGACTGAGGGTCTGTGGGTCTAAACCTTGAGGCTAGGCCTGAAAGTCCAGGCAAGAAACCACCTACTACAATGTAGCTCCCTGAAGTAGAGAGAAACATCATGAAGCTATGTGACAGAGACAGTAGGGTTGGGCAATTTTAGATCATTTGGGCAGGGAACATTTCTCTACATAAGGATAACAAAGTATTAATAGCACATGGGCATATTTGCATAGGTAAGACCTGGGGACTTGAACTTTATGACAACTTTGGTCCCCCTGGAGCTTTTTTTTTTTTTTTTTTTTTTTTTTTTTTTTTTTTTTTTTTTTGTAATTCTTGCCCTGTTTCTAAACCAAAGAATTTGTCAAGCTGACAGAGTTCAGTCGTGTTATGATTGGGTTCAATATACCTAGACAGTTATTAATGTAGAACAAAATCCAAGAACTGGTGTGGGGTGGCATGTGCCTATCTATTATCAGAGCATCCAAGAAGTACAGGCAGAGGTTGCCAGTTTTAGGCAGGCCTGTGTGCTATAACAAGAGCTTGTTTCATGGAAAAGAGCAAAACAAAACAACAAATCCATTTGCGAGAAAAATTCAGGATTCTTACTAACTTGGTTTCACTTCCTCAAACTCACAACTTCTACTAGAGCACCACTGGCTTCCTCCTGAAAACATGGCCCTCCCCCTCCAGTCTTTTCTCACACCACTGGAGGATTTTTTATTTCAATTCTGAATACCTATTGCACTCAGTGCTGTGCTATTCTTTCATGGAACTGGTCCCCTGTTGCACTGCTACGCAGCTTCCATTGCTCAACAATGCCCTTTCTGCCCTGCACTACCTGTGTCAAGGAGCCTGTGTCTCATCCTCAAACTTCCAGGAACCAGGAGACTGAAGAAATTGTGCTTTTATACCCAATCAAAAAGTAGCAGGTTTCCTAGCAGGTGTCCTTTTAGGGGTTATGGTTTAACTAAGGTTATTTTAGAGGCACCCTGGAAATCTGGCTTCTGTCAGAACTTCTGCTCAACTGGGGAAGGACCATAGCTAAACTTGGAGCTTTTCAGATGAGCTGGCAAGTACAGAGAATCTATGGGAAGCATACTCTCAAGGACCAAGATGACAACTCTTGGCCAATTGTAGTAGGGTAATTGAGAAGACAGCCATTGACATGTCTTTGCTTAAGCTTCCATGACCTGGGAACTTGGCTTTTGTGACTGTATCAGCAGAAGCCAAAAAAGACTGGTAGCATCCAATGAAATCCCAATTAGGCTCTGGCCTAAGTTTCAGAACCATCCGTTAAAAGGTTTAGTAAATGGAGACTGAACAGCCCAGCCACCTGTCTCCATAAAACATAGCCTTATGCCAACCTTCATTCATTTCCATTTTCATACCATTTGTGCCGCACACCCGCTCTGTGCCAGATTTCCCAGAGGTGCTGTGCCTTTATTGCTGTGAGTCCATGTGATATACCACTGAGTCCTTGAGTCTCTTTGGACATCACACCTCCTGTTGGAAGACTTGAAATCTCACGTCATGTCTGCTCTTTGTAGATAAAAGGGACCCTGTGTCATTGAAATTGCACAATGCAAGAATACAGGGAGAGTTTTAAACAACAGACAGGGTGTTATACAGACATATCCTGCAAATTGAAACATTTCCTCTCGGTGGGAAGACAGGTGCTCAGGAGACTGCGGAAGTTTGTGAATCTTAGAAGATTCATAAAGTCCTTTCTCAGAATTACGTGAGCAATAAATGATTGCTGAGACAGTGGAGATGCTTTCATGAAGCTGCCTGCAAGCTGCAGGGAACTACTGTGGTGTAGCTTTCTTGAGTTTCACCCATTCTGGGGTGGGCCTTTTGATGCTGCTGTTGCCTTTGAGTAAGTAACCACAGTAAACGTAGTAGCTGGCCACATTTTAGTTAGTTGGAATCATTTCTTTCGTCTGCCATCAGTACCTTATATTGGTGATAACCAGATGTTTGTTTATATCTCCGTTGGAAAAGTCATGTAACATAGGCAAAAATTCGGAGTCAGATGTATATGAATATAGTCTATGCCTGAGTACTGAACCTTTGCTTTTTATGAATTCTTTTATCAGCCAAGATAGACCTATAGCTTGGATCCTTTATTCTTCCACCTCCAGGATTGCTACCACCTTGCATCCTAGCAACGACTCTGACACGTGGATATTCTTTGCCCATTTGTAGAACAAGAAGGATGGAAAAAAACCCCAGGAAATTCCACAAATCATATGGATAGCAAATGCCACAGTTGGCATTCGGATGCCAAGTCTGGCCCCTGTAATAAATAAGAGGAGGCTCTTGGGCACTTTCCAATTTTGTGACTTTACGTGAGCTTCTTCACGCATGTGAGCCTCAAGTCTAACATTCCTGAAGTGAATGTTCACAAGTGCCCTGTCCACACTCTGACACCCTGACTCACAGTCAGAGTGTCTCACAATCTGGATAGAGTTCAAGGGTATTGGGACGAGGGGGAAGATGGAGTGTGCACCCAGGTAGCTGGGGGAAGCAGATAAAGAGAATGTATCTGAACAAGATGTGCATTGTTCCAAGAGGGCACAAAAGTGGGGCCATCTGATATTCCTGGAGGTTGAGTGAAATCATCCCAAAAGATGATAGGCTGAAAGGTATGGGGGTATGGGTGCTCAAGGTGGTGCACTTCCCGCAGATGAATCTCTATACAGCTTCCTTGTTGACGTTATGGGTTTTATTTTTACAGGAATGATTTTTCATACTTCTAGATTTTGCTGTGACTCTGAATGGGAGGTGGGAGTGACTTCTTCCTCTTCTAAGAAGCTGGCAGCAATGGGGATTTTTTTCTCTACTCATCATGACTGTGCATGTGAGCAATACTGGTAACTTGTTGCCCACCATGCACGGCTGCACAGCCAGCTGCTGGTGAATCCCAGGTCTCCCAGCTGGCTCAGAGAAGGCTGTAATCACAGAGGCAGGATTGGAGCCTTCTGGGCTGGTGCTTCAGGAAATCCATCTGATTCCTGCAGCAAAGATGCCCACTGGGGCATCCACCTAACTTCCCATTGGTCTATGAGTTGGAGGAAAGTTCCACTTATTGGAAGGCTGCCTCCAAAGGACCTCCATGGGCCTTCTCTGCCTCTGGTTGCTAATGCATATTGCTCTGAGTGAATGGTTTCCCTGCTTCATCAATATGTAATATTTAGAAAAAAATACCTCATCCCTCTTGCTAAGTGTGAATTTGGAAAATCCTTGGTGTCATCAAAATGGATGTCAGTGGGTTGGCAGAGAGGGACACACTTTTTCACTAGGTTCCTTTCCTATGAGTACGGTAAGCTGATATTGCCCTAAAGCCTTCCTTGGGATTTAGGCAGCATGATGACATTATCTACATTGTTATCAACAACATGGATCATTTTAGGTTTGGAGTCAGAAGATGAGGGTTTATCCCAGGGCTTAATTGATGATTAGCTTTGGTACATGACTGTGAGTGCAGTGTCTCAGTTTCCATGTGTATAAGTATAGTTAATCATGCCTATGGCACAGGACACCACTCATATGTCCATAAGCACCTCAGGAAAAGCAACATTGTATTTATTATTTTAGCAAAGTATCTCATAAATTGCGATGAAATATACATTATATTAATAAAATATACATTCATATAAAATGAACATTTTAAGCACTTAAAGAAAAATTTTAACATTTAGTAGTCTTAAGTACAGCCATCCTGTTTTGGAACCAGCACCATCATCAATTTCCAAGCCTTGTCTTCCCAGATGAGAATCTACACCCACTGAATGAATGTTAGCTCTCCATAGTTCTAGGAACTGTTTCCTGCCTCTGTGAATTCTGTTTTTGCATACCCTCAAAGGAGTCATATAGTGTTTGTCCTTTTATATGAGGCTTCTTTTACTTCAAAGTTAATTCACATTGTAGCATGCATAAGAAACAGCCTTTTAAAAGCTGATTAAAGACCCACTTGTCTTCATAGACCACATTTTGTTCTTCCAGTCCTCTGCCAATGGACATTTGGGTTGTTTCTATGAGTATAGATTTTCAAATACCCATTTGAGTGCCTGCTTTTAATTTTTGAGACATATTCCCAGAAGTAGTAATGGGTCAGTGGTAATTCTGCCTTTAAACCTTGGGATGACTTTTTTTTTTTCTTGTAAGAGGCATCATCACAGTTATGAAGTATCTCATCGTAATCTGATTTGCATTTCCTTAATGATTAGGAAGGTTAAGAAACGTGCCATGTACCTATTGACCTTTGCAGGTCTTCTTTGGAGAAACATCTATTTGATTTACCCCATTTAGCTCCATAAAAATTAAAGTATACAAATGCTACAGCAAGACTTTTACATATCACCATTTCCCTTGTTCCAGGACATTGATCCAGTGATTTAGTAGTCAGACTTTTCTTGGACATCTACTCTACATCTGACCCTGGAGAGAGTGCTGGAGGCATTGGGATTGGGCAAAGTGTGGTATGTGCAATCCAGTGCCAAGGGGAAAGCAGGTAGAGAGAAACTTCTACAAAAAAAGGGATGTGCATTATTTCAGGAAACACAACAGTTGTGCCATCTGCTATCACTAAAGGTTTAATGTCTTCATCCAAGGAAAAGATGCTAAGAGTAAGGAGCAGACAATGAGAAGAAATGAAAGGTAGGCATTCTAGGCAGAAGGACAGCAGGTGGAAAGGTATGTACATTACTGCTAGAACCCAAGTTTGTGAAAACAGCTTCCTTCAGATGGATACTCTTGAATCTAGAACTATGAGCTTCACTGAACATAGTATGGATGTGTTGATCAAGGATGATTACCCAACAGGGCTGTTACTATTCAAAGTCACCCTAGTGTATACTCTCCTTCCTAGCTGGGCTACGGGCTTATCTCAGAAATGATAGAAAAAGAATGTACTTAGATGAGCCCTGATACTCAAATGTGATGGGGGATAAAGGTTCCCATGGCAGCTGCCCTTACAGGCAGCCTTGTTCTGAACAGTGCAATGGACTCAGCATAGATGTGGAGCTATTTGTTTCTCACCTTAGAACCTTGGCTTTTTGGGACTACTGCTCCTGTCGACCTCATATGTCCAATCCCTGGCATTCTAATATCTTGGGAAGTTAAACAGAAGACAGGCTTCTGAGAGCACCCACGCTTCTAGCATAAGATGACAATTAAGGTCTTGTAGCTGAGCTAATCAGGCTTCTGCTCTGGACAGGAAGATTTCTATGTACCTCTACCTTCTGGAACTGAAAGCTAATACAGTTGTGTTTTTATGGCACTAAACATTCAGGACGTTGTCATAAAAGCAATAAAGAAGCATGGAGTTGAAGCTGGGAATCTCTAACTGTCTCTTCAGTTAGAAACATTTAGGGAATACACCATTTTGGGAGTGACATCCTTGCTACAAGAGCACCTAATAGTCACCACTCTTCCCATGTACAGGGAATAACAGACTGAAAATCCTGGAGACACTGTGCTTTTTTAAGAGACACATTTACTGAACAGTTACCCAGTGTCCAGAATTTTGCTAGACAATTTCACAAGTATCAAAACAACATTTCACTCATATCCCAAGAGACACTGTTTTCATTCTTCCATGTGTTGTCAGCCTTCTGCCACGGTGACATAATACCCAAGATGGCCAATCTAGAGGGAGGAAGGGATCTTTTGTGTCACAGCCTCAGAAATTTGAGTTCCTTGTTGTTTGACTCTATTGAGTTGTGATGGGACAAGACCTAATGGTGAGACTGTGTGCTCAGCAAAGCTGTCTACTCCCCAGTAGTCAGAAAGAAGAGAAGAGTGGTCCAGAGTTCCAATATCATTTCCAAAGTCATATTCCTGTCACCCAATTTCCTTCTACTGGACCCTACCTCCTAAAAGTTCTATCACTTCCCGAGTATCCAAAGGCTGTTGATCACTGAGTCTTCAACAATGGGACTTTGCGGGGCATTCAAAATGGAAACTATTAACTTACATATGAAGAATAGTACCTTGTCCAAGGCACACCTTGCTCTTGGATAGTTTATTCATCTGTCAATCTCTAGTTTTTCCTTGTAAAGACACAGCAATAAGACGTGTGTTACAAACTGGAAACAGATCTCTGCTGGGCTATGCAGCTGCTAGCACCTTGATCATGGAATTCCTGGTTTCTAGAACTATATTTAAAAGTTTCTATTGTTACTAAGCTACCTACTGAATGTAATTTTGTTATAGACACTCAGACATTAGAACAGTGACTCTCTACAGGTGAAGGAGGAAGGTCTGGAGTAATTCCCTCTGTCACAACCATCAGTGAAACCAACTATGCTGACAGAGTCACTTGACCTTCCAGCTACCTTTTTTTTTTTTTTTTTTTTATGGGACTGTACATATCTAGTTTACTACTCAGTCTATTGTGCCTTGTATGAAAGCTTACTCAAAGAAATAGAATATCCAAAGCAAGTAATATCCAAATACAATATCAAGCAAATACAACATTCATAGAAGGAGCAGTTTGATAAACCATGTCAGATTCAGAAGGAAGAGTCAGAAGCTATCTTTGTGGTGTTTCTACAGATCAAGTAGAGTTCATTTCTACCCAAACAGACAGAAGGATGAACAAAAGGACAGTTTGTGGGAGACTTTTCTTTGTGAGATAATACTTTCTCTCTTCAGAGCCTCTGTTTCCATTTTCTTGTTTTCCCTCAACTACCTCATGCTTATAAATGTCAAGGAGAGATGTTGTCATGGACCACTTAGTGTGACTGAAGTTATTGGTCACTCAGTTTCCTGTGGCTTTTGACTCAGGCCAACAGATGAGATGCTTGCTAACTACTATGGGTCCAAGATACTCCTTACACGATCAAAATTTCCTACCCCTAGAGCATCAGTCTCCAATGATGTTGTAACAAATGACTACAAACCAGCAAGTCTCTCACCTCTTGCTCTTCATCTCAGAGAAGCCATGAGATGCTGTCCCTCAGTATTTTTTTGGTCACTGGGCCAAGCTTCCAGTCTGGTTCCAGTAGCTGTAATTTAAATAACAAATGAGGGGTGCTGGGTGTTATTTTTACTCTCTGTGAACTGCACTGATTTCCCTTCCTACAAGATTTCATTGATAATGATCTCATATGATTAACAGGAAAATGAATACTACAAGGCTTAAAGAGAATAAAAAAAGCCTAGTGATAGTAGGGCGTGGCCAACATTAGTTCTCCAGAAGCATCTAGATGGCTAAGAACAGAATGACCTGAGAACACATGCTGGAGGTTCATTTATGTTACGGGCACATAGGTGTGAACACCTGCCAGAATGCATAAAGAGTCCATTGGTGTGGGATGTCTTTCTGTATGCTATGACTGTGCTTTATTACCATTTGTTAAAAAGAAGCTTTGGCCTATGGCAAGGCAGCTTAAAGGCTGGTGGAAAATCCAAGCAGAGATAAAGACAAAGGAAGAAAGAGTCATGGAGAGATGCTGCAGGCTGCCATCCAGAAAGCAAGCTGTAAGGGAGCACAGGTAAAGCCATGGAACATGTGGCAATACAAAAGATTAATAGAAATGGGTTGAGTTAAGTTATAAGAGCTAGCTGGTAATGAGCTTGAGCCATAGGCCAGTTTGTAATTACCATAAACCCCTGAGCCATTATAAGTAGTTTCAGGACATTGGGTAGGAATGCTTTATCCTGATCTGGGGGCCTGGACAGGACAGAAAACCTTCCGGCTACAGCCCCTTCTTTGCAATGAGACAACTGCTTTGGCTGAGGTGGCAGCTACTATAAGTGGCTTCTGGAAAAGAAAAAAAAAGCTGTGTCTTGGGAGAAGAGCGTGGTAGGCATGGCAACATGAACCTGTGTGGGGTTTTATATTCTTTTCTGCAGATTCTTAGTGTGTTAGTGTCTTGGCCTCTCTGAAATGCCACAACCACTATGAAAGTTTGGCTCAGCCTTTTCTAAAGATTTTGACAGCCATGACTGTGCTCAGACTACATTGTGGAGCTCTGTTGTTCTAGTGATCTTCTGGGTTCAGTCGAGGACCCCAGAGCCAAGAATCCCACTGATTTCAGCCTTCTCAATAAGTGAAGTGTGTCATCGCATACAAAAGGAAGGAAAGACTTTGTGTACACAGATCGAAACAAATCATCTCAGGAAATGTTGAGCATCCTTGAACTAAAGAAAAACGCCTTCTCCAAACCTCTACAATTTCTCTGTCCATTGGTATATGGGAATAGCGCATACTGCATAAAACAGAATGCCTTCTGCATCACACCAGTTGGCTGGCTCTGGTTTTCTCGCCTTGCTGAGTGTTTTCTGGCTCGGTGTTGGTAAAGCTCCTATGTGTTTGGGCTGTGTTCCTGGCTAAGGCCTGACCTCAGGCCTTGGGCAGCTATCTGGCTCTGCAAGCCTCATCATCCCAGCTCATGTTTTCTCACAGCCACGATAGACTTTCTAGTGGTAGAGAAAACACTCATTGCAGATCTGTTCACTTCTGTCCAAACATAGACATAAAAATCACTTTCAGCATCCTTTCTGGTCTCCTTGGGTAACAGGAACACTGGTGGTACACACAGACACACAGACACACAGACACAGACACACACACACACACACACACAAATAAATGTAAAAATTAGCATATATCAATAATACAAAAGTGGGTTTTGTTATTTCCTTTTTATTCACACACATTCACTGCAATCATTTTGCCCATTTTTTACATACTGCAGTCTGACTATAGTCATTATCCATCACCAAGATATCCTTCATCTCAAAAACCACTCAGTTCCTGTTTCCTGAATTTTTCTCTCCTTCTTCCCTACATCTTTTCTTCTAACATTCCCAATGGTCCGACAGTTTTTGTTTCTTCTCACTTTTTGGTTATAATTTTGTGCATGCCGGTTTCTGCTTCATTCATGCTGAAAACATCTCAAAAGCTTTAACTTACATCAAAAAATATTAAATCACTCCAAGTTAGCATTTATTTAAAACAAACTGTGTTCCAGTTACAAAAGTCATCCTCTACCCACTCTGGGATCTGGATATGTGAAGTGTTATCTTCCTTTTCTGTAACCTGACATTGGGGCTGCGGACATTCGGGGACCTGCCAAAGACAAATATTTAGGTACCATCAAACCTGAGATTTAACTTTGATATAACTCTAATATTTACTCCTCAGCTTTAAGCTTTATCTAATAATTCTTTAAGGTAATAATAATAATAATAACAATAATAATAATAGTTTGTTGAAATTTTGACACCAGGTTTCCAATTCCGTTCCATTTAATTATAGGTTTTCATTTTGCTAATTAATGCCTGTAAGATCAACCTGCTCACTTGTGATTATATTATGGAGTACATTTCTCATCTGAAGCTTGTCTGGCCCTGGACACTTTATAATCATTTGACTGGAAGATACCACAGATACCAAGTTGGCCTCTGAGTAAATCAGGGTTTGCAGACACCCTTAGCTTTCCATGACACTAGTTTGCATCAGGAATCAGACAAAACACACATTCTCAGGCTATGCTGGTCCTGGGGAACCCTGAGCTTCACTTCTGACCTGGTGACTCTGAAGCTCTAAGGCAGTGGTTCTCGCACTGCCTAATACTGTGACCATTTAATACCGTTCCTCCTATTGTGAATGACCCCAACCATAAAATTACATTCATTGCTACTTTATAACTGTAATCTTACTACCTTAGACATCTTAATGTAAGTATCTGATATGCAGGATGTATGATATGTGAGGCCCCTGTGGGTGTCTCAACCCACATGTTGAGAACCACCGCTCTAGGGGTAGCTGAGATTTCTGTGTGGTGATAAAAGTCTTCAGCCTTTGAAGGTGGCTGGAGTAGATTTAGGTGCAAGTACTGTATCCTATGGGGAACAGTGACAACACTTGAGGTGTGCATGGGGCATTCAGAGCATATCTAAGAGAACCAGAGAAGGTAACTTGGGGGTGCCCTTGAGAAAATAAGTCTTCCCCAAAGGTCAACTTTTAGCTGCTAATATGGTATTGTATTATATGTCTAGGGCACATTTGTTGCTTTTATTTTTACAGCCAGATAAACACAGAAACTTAGAATGAGAGTATGGGCTAGGGCTATAGCTCATTTGGAAGTGTGCTTGCCTAGTATGCATAAAACCCTGGTTCAATCCTTAGACCCATATGAATGAGTTGTGGTGACTTATGTCTCTAATCCCGAACAAGGGAAGCAGAGACAGGAGAACCAGAATCTTCTTTGGCTACATAGCAATGGCAACCTGAAATACATAGAACATTGTCTCATTAACATATATATGCATATGTATATATACATATATATGCATATGTATATGTATATATATATATATATAATACTATAAAGCTAACATGAAAGAGGAAAAGCAGAATATTTTTCATGACTTTGGGGAGCAAACTGATCTGCATGATGCTGGGACACAATATAAATCCAACAGATGCAAAACGGCCACAGTCACCAGGATGCAAAGGGAAGCAGCCCCACAACTCCTGATTCCTGATTTGCATGCTCGTCCTTCCTGCTTCTCTGAGGCATTGGGCAGGATAATTTTCTTAATCTCTGGCCCTTTAATCCTGTTCTTCTGGAGGCTGGACCTTCCAAGCCATAGCAAATTCATTCTTCTGTGAGTCATTTCTGATCCAGAAGAAGTTACTGATTGGTACTCAGGGTCCTGTACTTGATTTCTAGTGCCTGGGTTTTGGTCCCCCCTCTGATACTTATAGACTCTATGCTCTTGAGTCAAACACCAAATATTTCTGTTTACAGTTTATTTGTTTAGTTTGTAAAATGAACACAGTATTTTTAAAGGGATAAGATAAATTAATTCATGAGTCAGCAGACATTTTTTTTTTTTCTAGAAAAAACCAGACAACAAATACTTTAGGCTGTATGGGTTCTTAGGCTTCAGTCTCAGTTACTAAAGGCTGCTACTGTAGCTTTAAATCAGACATAGATGACACATACATGGGTAGCTAGCTGGCTTTTCCAGTAAAGCCTTTTGAGGCAGCTGTAGTCTCTTGTTTGCAAATCCCTGAATGAATGCCCATAGAGAACTTAATACAGAGCCTGATACAAGGCAGAACATGAGAAAATACTGTCTTTATGAGTAGTCCCTTGTGAGGAACTGAAAAGAAACTCTGCCTGGCAATGAAGGTGTCCATGAAAGAGGTAGAAGCTCAAGGGACCCTGAAAGCCATACAACACCATTTTCAATCATCACATTGCTGTGTGGAGCGTGTTGGTGTTCTGAGGTTACTAGTAAAATATGAGAGATGTCTGTAGAATGGTGCAACCATAATACCCCACCCCCGTGTGTGCATATGCATGCACATGGGGTGTGTGGGTGTGGGTGTGTGCGCGCATACGCACTGGGTGAGTAAGCACATTGATATTCTTGCCCAAGAATATCCCTGCCAAGATATAATGAACTAGCCATCACCATTTGTCACTTAAATTCTTCACTGAAACTGGCAGGGGAAACCTATCACCATTAGAAAAGTTCTAATTGGAAGCATTGCCCTGAGGTAATTACCATTTCTTTGGTTGAAACAGGACTAGGATTCTCCTTTCTGACTTCTCAAAGTCATTTGGGTGGAGGGCAGTGTAGGAGGGACTTGTGAAAGACTCATCATCTATCTTCCTCTCTACCAAGTTACAGATATTGGGAGACCTTGGCTTTTAGACGGACTGTTTGCCTGTTTCTGCAACTGTAGGCTTTGGGCTTCCGTGGTCAGGCTTCAGGAAAATCCTACTGGATTCCCACATGATGGTGTGATGGGGAGGAAAAGTAAGATGCTATTATACCAGGTGAGTGAGTAGTTAGGGAGTCTACCTGTGGGCTGAGGGGAACTTAGAATCTAAATGGAAGGCCCCGGGAGAAAAAAAAATAGAGACAAGAATTCTGTGATGGCTGTACACTTCCAAATAAAAATATCTTGGAAGGAACACAATTATTCAGCAACCCTCTGGAGCTGGCCAGAGCTCCCATCTAGTTCTATGCTGCAACGTGGCTTCTATTGTTTATACATCATGCTTGAGAGGTAGATTTGATATTTCAGTCACAGTGGCATCCTTCTGCACTGCTTACAGCTGGATTCCCAGTCCTCAGGAAGACCTGGCATGAAGAGGTTTGCTGTGAATATTCGTCATATGGATCATTAGTCACAAAGGCTATTTCTCCCAAGCGGTGTTACCAGTGCATTAGATGGGTCTAGAGTCCTGGGAGAAGAATGGTGCTATGTTTACTGTGACCTGTGAAAAAACCGTCGCTAAAGGGTAAGAAACAGACACTCAATGTGTAGACATTGTCTAAGGGTCATCCTTTAGGCTGGATTCTGTCATGGGATGATTTTGATTGCAAGGGACTGCTTTGGGATGTGATCAGAGACACCCCACTGAGAAATGGGACAGTTAGATAAGGAAGGAGAGCAAAACAAGAGCCCAGCTATGCACGAACAAGCACGCTCTGGGTGAAGTGTTTCTGTCTCAGTAGGGCCCATGGAAGACTTAGAAGTTTCCTACAGAAAAGTGATGCCTCAGTCTGTTTCACATTGCTATTGTATAAATTACTCTACGATTTATCATCATAAATTAGGTGGGCCCAGGTAATTTGTAAAGAACCTCATGTTGGCCTGTGTTCTAGAGTCTGAGAAATCAACGAGCAAGCAGCAGCATCTGTTAAGAGATTTTTCCAGTTTTAACTCATGGTGGAAACCAAAGGCAAATGGCTCACATATTAAGGGAACAGGGATGGGGCAGCCTTGCTTTTTAACAACTTACTCTCGGGTCAATTATCCAGCTATGCAAAACTAGAACTTATAAGAAGAGAAAAATATAAACCCATTCACAAGAACTTACTCCACAATAAAACAATTTCTACTAGACCTCACCTCCCTACTTTGGCCCTTTGGAGACCAAACTTTAGTGCAAGAGTTAGTAGGAACAAAGCATATTCAAACCCCAGTGGGTGAGGATTATGGATATTGAACCAGCCACTATGAAAAGGCAGATTCCAGAGGTGCTACCTTCTTAGCAACATGGCCTATCTGTATTACAGTTGCCAGCCATGGTGCAATCTGAGGGAACACTGTCTGAGCCCCATTAGTCTGCCTGGAAAAGTATCTATGGACACTGACAAAAGAGATGCTCTCACTCATCCTCATCCTCGTCTTCCTCCTCCTCCTCCTCCTTTTACCTTCTTTTAATAGGCTCAAGGTGGTTGAGGACTTCCTGATAAGCAGAAGATATGGGTTGGTGTTTTCTGGTAAGCAGCAACCAAGATTTGGGTACAGTGTATCTGGCTGCAGAGCACTGCCTCTTTCTGCTGGGACTTGCTAAGTTCCAATCACTTCTGAGCAGAGATGTGGTGACAGAGAGTCTGGGAGGTGGCAGCCTTCTCTGTGGTTGGAGCAGCATCTTGGCATTTTTTTTTTTAGGAAATTTCATCCCTAGTATATTCCATTATAATATTCCTCCTTCTGTTCAGAGCAGTTAACTTTGCCTCATTATTATTTCATTGGGCTGAGCTTTAGTGAAACACGGCCTTTAATTTGTTTATTTAACATTCCTAGTCTGCACTTGCTGATAGAGTATAACTGATTAATTAATTAATTGCGTCTTGCCATGGCTCAGGCTGGATCATGGCAATATTTCAGACACTAATGGGATTTTAGGCAAAGGCGGGTGGTGATGGAGGAGTGTCAGAAGCCTGGGTTGGAAGCTAACACAGGGCTAAGATCAGGCAAGGTTTCCCAGCTCTGTCTAGCCAAGGTGCTAAGGTCAACTAGGCCAGGAGCCACAGTCATCAGAAATCTAAAATGAATATATTGATCAGTCAGGTGCCTGCTGAGTTTGGAGCTGTGAGCTCGCAGAGGGTGTCAGTGGGGGCACCCAGCTCATCTGGAGTATTTCTGACTATGTTTGTTCAGAGGATTGATTAATTATTGGGCATTAGTGATCAACTCAGACTTCTTCTCCTATGCCTAGGGTTTGGTACAAGTCTTCCTTATAGGAACACTATTTAAGAGACCTTGGCTATTAGTCATCTCATTAATAAATAAAAAGATACTCATGACTTAGGAAATTAGGAGCTGTGTACCATAAAAACAAGACTAAACGCCAAATTTACATATTTCTTAATTCATTACAATTAGCCATGAAGTTGATACAAGTATTTGGAACTATCAGTGTAACAGCCCTTCAGACTTATCATAACTGACACCAAGTTAGAAGCATCATCTGACCTTAAAATCCAGCATGTATGGGCCCCAACATCTGTCAAGCAGGAACAAAGACCTAATTCATCAAAGACGCCATCCCTGATTCAAGGAAGTTCCTAAATGGATTAACCCTGTTTTTTGGCTTCTGTAGTTCTAATTTTTGCCAACTGAAGTGTGATAATTAGGATGTGTGTGTGTGTGTGTGTGTGTGTGTGTGTGTGTGTGTGTGTGTGTGTGTATGTGTGCATAAAAGACAAAAAGCTGAAAAGTTTGATTTGGGCAAGTTCTCTGTGCATCCATTGACTGACCATAAAGGCTTTCTTTTTAGCTCTGTTGATGTCTATGTGATGGTCTGTGGTCAGCTTGCCTTGCCTTAGAATATCCAGCCCATATTATACATCCCAGTGATATGTAAGCTCTGGGACAGGATAAAATGATCACCACTTAATTTCGGATTTTATGTCTAGAAAAATTGAAATGGCCATATGTATGTAGGTTCCAGAAATCATTTGCCAATAAAGAAACCCAAGAAAGTGTCTTTGGTAGAGAAGGTACATGACAAGGGCAGGCAGTGTAGCTACAGTGACCATTACTATCACCAAAGTCATGGGCCTGCTTATCTCAGAGATAGGATACTGCCCTTATTGGTGCCAACCGAGAGACTGAGTGCCCTCCCTTGACCATGCTGAACAGGCAACTGGGGTCCTTTGAGGAAGCAGGTATCATTACCTTTGAAATTCTGCAAAGCTGTGTGTTTTAAGAAGTGATGGCCAAAACATATCTCTTCCTTAAGGTAGGATTACATTAAGTTAAACCAAATTTTGATTAAAACAAGCAAGAAAATAAAAAGAAGAGTATTTGGATTCATGCCAGACCAGAAGAGGAGGAAGACGAAAGAATGGAAGACAGAAAACTGAACCCTACTGTGGTCATGACTCACTCTTCCATGCAGAATGCTTTTGTTCCACGTGATTATTGAACTATTGAACTATATTCCCAGTACTGGAATTCCCAGCATACTATCCCATGTGTTGCAAGCCCTTCTGTAGAAGAACATGGGTTTTGTGAGGGTACATTCTCAGACAGGAGGCAGCAGCTTCTGGTGCACAGAGGAGGGAGACATCCACTATGACCTGGGGACAGAAGAAGCCCCACTGGGAGGTGACATGAATTGATCTTAAAAGAGAAATGAAATTTCATAGAAAACCGGAAGGGAAAGACCATTTCTGAGAATAATAAAGGCAATGTCTGAAGGAGATGGGAAGGGAAGGAACCTGTGGTTCTGGGGCATCCTTCCCAGACTTGGGAGAAAGAGAAGGTCTTGTAAAACCATGTTTAGTGATCCTGTAATTACCTTCACCCTAGGAAAAGGGATAACGCCAAAATGAAAGCAATTTTTCCAGGGCACAGATTCCTCCTTGGACTCAGCTCCAGAGACTCAGCATGTCCTGTCTGGCTAGGACACTCCATTAAAGCCCAGCCCTGCAGGGATTCTGACTTCTCCCAGTGGCTGAGCTTCTTAATGGGCACAGTGCCTGGCACAAGGTCATTCTGAAATAAGAATTTGCTGAAAAGCACATTGAAATGAGTGAGTCCATTGCTTTCCAATTTTGGTTTTGCCTCTTTGTGAAAGAGCCTTGAGCAAGAAATTCCAGTCCCTTAACTATGAGATTTGCTGGCTAAAAAAAAAAAAAAAAAAAAAAAAAAAAAAAAAAAAAAAAAAAAAAAAAAAAAAAAAAAAAAAAAAAAATGGAATTTGTAATACCCAGGGTTGTGGGAAAGATCAAATGAAATGTGGATGTGCCCAGGAAAGTTTCTGATGCACAGTAGCTGCTAAGGCAAGTGTTCCAAAGTCAAGTGCATGCAAGAATGGGCAGAGCCTTCAGATGACTGCTGTGCTCTCCACACCACAGGCACCTTTTCCCCTGGGACTGCAGGCATGTAGCTTCTCCCTACAGCTCTGGAAGCACTTAATCTTGCCTGTTACCAGTGTTTTCATCCCACAAATAGGGACACAGACCTGTTTTCTAGAGAGTTCCATGGGAACACAGAAGACCCTGTCCACCCTAGAACCCTGGAAAGGAGCAATGTTTATTTCCAGTGTGTTGGGCAGGAGGGGGATGGAAGTTAGCAGACACCAACTATAATTATCTGTTTATTTCGGAGATGTGATCTGTGGATGTTTCTGTTCAAACACCAGTGTTTAGCAATGCTCAGCTGTGCATAAAACTTCCATCTGCTCCTTGGGTTGATGGTGGACAGAGCCTGAAGGGGACAGAGCCTCTCATTATCACAAATGTGAATTGTTTGATCTTACCTGGAGTGGTTCAACCATTGGAAATATCAAGGGTAGCTCAAGGATCAACTGATTTATCTTCTGCATTTTAATTGACAAGAAGGCAGCATTTTTTTTCCTCATCAGAAACTTGATCAGGTATATAGTAGGACCTAAAATATTAATTTAGAAAATCATAAACATATCAAGGGATAGGTAACTTATTTGCTTTGGGGACTCCTGCACAAAGGGGAAATGATTAAAGGAGACTGATTGTAGAGTAAGGTCAACTCAAAGTATCCAATTGCCTTTGAAGCCGCAGCAAAGCTTTAGAGATTATTCACAATGGGAAAGATGTTATGAGTGAAGAAACAAACTGTGACTGGAATGTTTTTTTCCCAAGTCAAATGAGAGAGCTCCATTGTGGATAGAATAGACAGCAGTCCCTGCTGAAAGGCAAAGATGGGCAATGGAGACGTCAATATGGGTTACTCAGATGGGGTGGTGGGAGGCTACCTCATAGAGGCAGCAGGGGAATGAACAAAGAGAAGAGACTCTGGGCACAGGTAGTAGCATGAAGAGGTTTTAACATGAGGAACACTGAACCTAAGAACGCTCTGTGATGGGGGCTGATTGGTAAACCATTAGCTGATCAGACAATACCAGATTTTACTTCCTGCTTTGTTACCTAGGAGGTGGGCACCTGGGACTAGTCACCCTCCATCTCAGGATCTTAGTATTTTACTTTGCAACTTTTTTCTCATGTCTGACTGATGGCATGTGATATGAAAACTGAACGTGAAGTTTGACTCAACCAATACATTCCTCCAGTTCTTCTGAACTTTTAGAAAATGACTCACCATGGCCAAGTAGAAAGGGGTATAAGATTAGGAAACTTCCAGAATCCTAAAAACATATATCTGGATGTGACCAGATAACATTGTTCCTATTCTTCCCTCAAATCGCTGACTGCAAATGTGTGTCAGGAGGATGGCAGTGTGACACAGTGTGACTGCAGCTGCACCCACTGTGCCATGCCAGGAAGATAAGCCAAGCAGGCTTGTGTTCCTGTGTGCCTATGATCTTGAATCACAGATCTGATATCCTGCCATTTCAGGGGCATGCTGCAGCTGTTCCTCCTGCAAAAATGTTCCTATGAATGACAAGGAATCTTTTGGAGAAATGTACTGTGGTGAACAGATTGGCCCCCTGGGATGTCCATACTGGAATCCTTGGAATCCATGATTATGAGAGCCCCATATGGCAAAGGGGAATTACAATTGTGGATGGCACTATGCTATTGATCAACTGCCCTTGAGGAAGATCATTCTGTGTTACCTGGATGGGCCAGTGCTGAGGAGATAGCTCAGTGGGCAAAGTACTTGCTATGCAAGCCTGAGTTCAAATCCCCAGAACTCACAGAAAGATGCTCCTGGGTCTGTAACCTCAGTATGTCTCTATGGGGGAGTGGTAGATAGAGAAGGGGGAAACTGAGGGCTGGGTAGTATGGTGGTCTGATAGGCACATGAGTGAACAAAAGAAACTGGTTCAGACAAGGTAGAAAGGGAGGCCTAACACACACACACACACACACACACACACACACACACACACATACACACACACACACACCACACTACCCCCACCCCCCCACCACCCCACACACACCAAAACGACAATGATGGTGATGATGTCAGAATGATTTAAATATAATCAGAGGGTCCTTAAACGAACTGAGAATAGGCTGGAAGGGCAGTCCCCTCAGAAAGACTTAGTTTCGTGGTACTGGCTTTGAAGATGGAAGAAGGAGCTGAAACCAAGGAGGGTGGGCAGACTCTCAGCAAAAAAGGTAAATAAACAGGAGAGAAATTGACGTCAAAGGTGTCCCACAGCCCTGCTTCACATTAATTTTAGGGCAGTGAGACTCATATTTGATTTCCAACCTGTAGAACTGTATGTACAATGACAAATGCATGCTGGTTAAAGTGGTCATGATTGTGGTTACTGTAGCTGTACTTACCTGCTACCCCCAATACTGCAATTCTCCATAGACTGCAATCGGTCCTTTCATTCATACATTATCTCATCTGTTCATTCATTAACAACTCCACGTATTTATTCATATATCCTGGCCTTAGGCTGCTAACATGCAAATAGGAAAATATACTGTTTTATTATTTTGAGGGTTAAATGAAGAATTAAAGGCTTAGTACATTGACAGGCCTAGTGCAAATGTTTGTGAGTGTTAATTGTCTATTTTTATTGTTCTTGCTCTGTAGTCAGCAAACATCACTGGTGCCAGGCTTGTGACTACTGTGTCTGAGCTCGTCTTTGTTCCTAGGCAGGGAAGTCAAGCTGTTAAGAAGGTGTTGATATATTTTATATTTAATAAAATCAGCCCGGAATATCAGAGAACAGAATCACCCACCATCAAGCCATGAGGGTCAGTGTGGTGACTCATGCCTTATCCCATCACTCAGGAGACAGAGATC
This sequence comes from Phyllotis vaccarum, assembly GCA_033318265.1. Taxonomy (NCBI): domain Eukaryota; kingdom Metazoa; phylum Chordata; class Mammalia; order Rodentia; family Cricetidae; genus Phyllotis; species Phyllotis vaccarum. Next base: position 103,640,225 of record JARWLC010000008.1, on the reverse strand, counting down.
TTTCTGTATTTCTGTGAGTTCAAGGCCTAACAACCAAACATCAGTAGCTCACACCTTTAATCCTAACTCTAGGATTATGATGCAGAGTTGAACCCAGAAGTAAAACAACTGGGCAGAGAAGATATCTAAGGTAGGTGTAGGCAGACATTCAGGCATTCTGTAGGAGCAATCAGCCAGGCAAAGGACACTTGAAGATAGCTTTTACTCTGAGAAGTTAGCTGGGTGAGAACTGACTGTGTTTCTGATATTCTCTCTGTTCTCTCTGATATTCCAGCATTTCCCCCAATATCTGGCTCTGAGTTTTCATTAAATACCAACTAGAATTTGTGGTTTAGAAAGATATCTTGCTCAAAGCTTCACTCAATAATGTCTTTAATCTTACTGGCCAGTATTATCTTTAAGGCGGGCTGGTAGATGTTATTGACTAGTCAAGCTTTAGGTTGCCCCGAAATCAAACCAGAGATTTTATTTTATTTTTTTAAATGGGGGAAAAAGGGAGTTGAGGCATCGGTACGATGTTGTCCACAATTTGTTAAAGCATTTGAACCAAGGAAGAAAGTTGTGGGAAAAAGGAAAAGATAATTTATGCTGTCCCATTGGATCTCCGCACCACCTCACAAGTGGTTTTATCTCCACTTTAGTCTGATGAGACAGAGACTGGAGAACACACTATCAATAGAGGGAAGATAAAATGTGTAGATGCACGGCTTTTCTCTGTCCTGCCTGGTTCTGCACTAGTTCATAAAATAATCACTCAGGGGCTTAATATTAATTATGAACTGTTTGGCCTATGGCTCAGGCCTTTTATAACTAATGCTTACATCTTAAATTAACTCATTTCTATTAATCTATGTATCGTGGCTTTACCTGTGTTCTATTGTATCTTGCTCATCCAGTGTCTGCCCTGATTCAACTTTTCTTCTCTCCATTTCCTACCTGGCTATATCCTGTCTTGCCATAAGCCAAAGAAGCTTCCTTATTAGCTAATGGTAAGGTAGTAACACATATCCACAGAGTACAGAAAGACCATCCCACAGAATACTGAGTGGCAAATCTACAAGTGTTTAGCCACTGCCTCCTGCTGAATGTTGAGAGCTGGGTTTGCATGCAACCCCAGTTTTTGGCTGACCTTTATGTAGCTGAGACCCAAGAAAAGAAAGGATTATCCCTTGACACCTACCTATGCCAAGATCTTCTACCTCTTGACTTAAATGATTTTGAGAGACACTAAGAATGAGATAAAAAAAAATGGGTCAGTGAATAAAGTGGGGCCTTTACTATCTTTGAAAATAATTAGCTGATTCACTAGCAGCTCAGTAGTTGAGGTGATATCTCTAGCAAATAGGTTTGTTCCCCAGTAACAATGGCGACTGAGAGCAGAGCAAGGCCTTGGCATCTGTCTAGGTTCACATTGTGAAGCAAAGCCAAGAGCTTCACTTGCCTTTTTAGAACTCGCTTGTATGAACTTGTACCCGCATGCTAGAGGTTCATCAGGGTATCTTTGCAAGTAGAAGAAACTCTAAAGTGTTTTTTTTTTTTTTTTTTTTAATGGCAGGCGAGTCTTAAACGCGGCGGCTTGAGATGTCTTACTGCTAAGTAAGGGCAGCATTCGGGATTGGCCTCTCTAGTGGGCTTGTGTCCCTGGTGGCAGGAAGGTCATGCAGAACATGCACTGCAGAACTGCAGCTCACCTCCCACACATTTTCCTCCTTATGCCTAACCTTCTAACACCTGCTCTGTGAAGGTCTTCTCCATGAGAACAGCTAGGGCTTCTGTAATTTCCCCTGGCTGGTCCTCGACATATTTATTTTTCATGGAGTTGAAATAGAATTGAAAGGAAAAAATGAAGAAAATAGAGTTGACTTGATTAAGCATGTACTCGGAGGCAAGCAGGCTTGTGCTAAGGGCTTTACAATCATTATCTGATTACCACCTTAAAGCCAAGCCATTATATCAAATTTACAGATTAAAAAAAAAAAAACCCTTAAGGCTGTAGAGATTATTTTTGCCTGAGTATAGGCAGTTCTTAAGTCTATAGTGAGGATGTAGCTCAGGTCTGTTGAACTACTAGAGGAACCTGTATCATTTTCACTATCTAAATGGGAAACTTCCAATAATCCACATATTTCTCCTTATAAATCGGGAAATGGTTGTTTCTTATCATGACTTGGAGGCAATATAAAAACTTACCATTGCTTTACAGCTATCAGATAAATATTAAATTATGTTTGATTAAAATTTTGCTTGAAAAACCTTTGCCATATTCCAACATTGAAAACTAGAATTGCACGCATGCAGAGTCTGGTTTCCTCCTGTAAAATAAAGCACTCAGTTATCTGGAACATTAAGTTCCTAAACATTTCAGATGAAACAGTTTTCCCTATGAAATGCAAGGAATACCATATGGAGTAGAATTCACAGTGCAGTTCACAGAACTCTTGGAAGCTCCGAGACTATTCACAGTGATAGAGGAAGACTGACTTTTAGACTTCATTTTGTTCTTGTCTTTTCATCCCCTCTTCCTAATTTTCATTGTCTGCTTGGGGAATGGGAGGGGACAATACAGGAATGGGAGAGCCAAATTATCCCTGTGTTTTCAGTTCCCCAAGGGTGACTGATAACAGAAAAGTCATCCTGTCTTTGAGACCACAAGAGGAGACACATAGGAGAGCTCCATCATGTCTTTCCTTAAGTTGTTCACAGGAAGACTATTTGAGGGCCACTTCCAACAATTACAGCCAATGCACTGGGGACACATCGAGGATATTACAATGAGAAAGAGTATTCAAAACTTACATCACAGGATCAACAAGGTGTGGGGATGGGGAGATATGCTTCAGTCCACTGGTAACCCTACATTGGTGTCCCCAAGGGACAAAGGTAAGACATGTGACTCAAACACACAAGAAAACCAACAAGAAAAACCTTTTGATTGGGTCTATTACACCCACTATAGTACTTGCCTTTCTAGAAAGGGCTAGTGGGGAACCAAATGTTCACACATTTCATTGCCTCAACACATTTCTTACAGGGTAATCATAATTTCATCACCTTAGAGATAGAGTAGCAAAAGTTCTAGACATTTTATGACTAGTCACTATCTATATAGTGTAAGAGGTAGGTGGTAGAGGTCATGTTCAAGTCCTGGTGAGGCTTCTTCCATAGAAGAGATGGTCATATAGAGGCCTTAATAGGCTACAGTTGCAAGAGGAAACAGCTGTTGACCATTCTTCAACGAAACCTGCCCCAATGTACGGGGAGCATGATAGATCTCCTAGTTTTATTAAGGACCCCCAGCTGTTATATCCTCAAGAGGAAGAAGCTATTATTTGTATCATTCAGGGAAGAATTTCCTGTTTAGAGACTGAGTGCTCTTCCCTCTTCAAAGTTCGAGAGAAAGAGGATTGAGTGATTGAATGTAACAAAGCAAATCTCTCAGAAATAAATGAGCATTTCATATTGTGCTTCATTGCCGTTTCTTGAGCTCCAAATAGCACTTCAAGTGATTAGTGTTTTCCTCATTAGCAGTAACTAAGTCTGAGGAAAGCCTCTCTCTTTTTCTAACATGTTTTTGTAGGAGATCAGGGGTAGTAAGTAACCCTTCAGCACCTGCTATATACCAGCTCAAATAATATGGGTCTTGCTGACAGACTGGCATGGGGTTGGTTGTTGGTCCTGTAACTTTCTGTATGATCTTTAAAAACAACAGTAACAACAACAATAAAACCAAGTTCCTCTTCTACATTATAACATTAGGGTGTTCATGTGACCCTCAGAGAAACCTAGTTGTCTTCTCTGTTGTTCATTGCTCAGGAACTGTCCCCTGGTTTAATATACATTAAAACTGGGCTTTCTTTAAGACTTACCTTAATCAACAGAATGTACTAGAAGGTCTTGAAAGTTTTTCTCCAAAGCAGCAATTTCTCAATAGATATTGTTATTTCTCCAGAGTGATATGATGTTGGTGTCAAGAGACATTTTCTTCATGATCCCAGAAGGAGGAACACTACTACCATCCAGTGAATGAGGGACAGGGGTGCCACTAAATGGTCTATGATGCAGTTGGGTAGCTACCATCTCTCCATAATCAACCATTCTGTAGTATTCACAGTGTGGAGATAAGGGAGCTCTTCTAAATCCCTGTGCTCAGATCTGATTCTCAGTCTCCAGCTACATGACTGGAGAGCTCCAGTCAGAGTGCTCCATTGAGATGACAGGGCCACACTGAGGATGAGGATGGAGAGGATGAGGAAGAAAGATGTATTAGGGTTTTTTTTTTTTCACCTGTGATTACCTGGCAAAAAGCAACCAAATAACGAAGAGGTTTCTTTAGATCCACAGTTTTACAGCTTCCTAGAAAAGGGTTTACCATGGGGAAAGCCCAGGGCTGGTGGCATTGGGCTGGGAATTTTCATCCAGAGGAGAACATGGGTGCTTAGCTAGCTCTCTTCTGTTTCCCTTTCCATTCAGTCTAGGATACTAGCCCATGAGATGGTGCCACTTACATGCAGGGTGTACCTTTCCAGTCAATCTACAATGTAAATGCCCAGACACACCCAAAGGTAGACCTCACTGATGTCTTAGGCATTTCTTCAACACAATACAATACAATACAACACAATCCTTGAGGGTCTACATGATCCACCCACCCCACAGTTCAGATAAGTCTGGTCCTACAGCTGACTAGCTAGCTGAATGTAAACAGAAAGGAATTATCAGTAAGAATGGTCAAGGAGCAGCCCAGCTCAGCTTTCAGAAACAGACAACATTTACATTTTTATTTTTGCTGGAGATTTTTAAAAATAGGATATCTTTTATTTACTTTTGTCAATTTCATATATGTAAACAATATATCTTTTTCAGCCTTCCACTCTCCACAAGAACCTTTCTTTATGACCTTTCCTTTGTTTTTGTAACCCGCTAAGTTTACTTGGTGCCTTTTGCGATGGTGACTAGTCTTGTTGGGTTGATCTTATATAACCTTTCACAGGGAGGGAGACCATAGCTTCAGGGAGTTCATGAGTGCACTGGCCACTCCATGTTCAGAAGGCAGATTCCATGGTACTCCTCCAATCCTTCAGCTTATTATTTCTATTTTAAGATACTAAGGTCTAGAATAGGTTATAATAACTAAACCCAGAGCATCTACTAAATACAATATAGCCACAATAAATAAAAGAGTCTTCTTCAGAGCACCCGCTAGTCTGTCACTCAGGTCCCCTCTTTGGGTCTAAGGCTTTCAGCACCCTGGCTGAAAAATGATTGACAGGTAATGATGGTGTCTGAAAACTCCAGTGCAGTTCCTTATTAAAGTGTCCTCTCAGCTGACAAGAGTCATATCATCTAAACTCACAGTCCCTTCCCTGGAGCAGTTATATAATGACTAGTCTATGTGTTTGGAAAGAGAGACTTTACTGCCAAAGAAGTCAACAAAGGATCCCAGCACTTCCCTTGCTCCCCAGGTCCATTATTGAGACAACATTTCTCATTGTTGGTCTTGGCATTCTGAGGTCCTTCCAGATCTTGATCTAAAGAAAGATGCTCCAATACTCCCTGGATACAAACCTCTGCTAGAGAACCTGGCTTGCAGTACCCTTCTTCCTCCATCTTTTTCAACTTACATTAAGGTTTAAATTTCAGGTTTTTGCCTTAAAATCAATGTGGTTCGGGTCAAAGTGCCATGCTTGATGAATGCATTAAGCCTAGATCTCTGCTTTAGCACTGGCTTTTGGTCTGATCTTTGTCAAGTTACTAGTTTCTTTGATGATGAAGATGGAAACAGTAAGCTTTGCTCTAAACACAAAGAGAAACATTAAAGTTTCACTGTAACTTCAGGAAACTATAAATAGCAAATAAATATGAGGAAATATTAATGTCCACCAGAAATGCAAAAAAGTGTAAATTAAATCCACCTTGAGATGCCATTTTACACTGACTAAATTAGCAGAACAAAGTACAAATAAACTCAGATACACAGTACTGGTGGCATTGTGGTAAAGACTGGTCCTTTTAATCTGATGATTTAAATATAAATCCCTTAACTCTAGAAGAAAGTAATATGGCAACACCTGATGGAAGCTATAAATATGTTCCTGCCCTTTGGCCCATTAATAGTATTATAAGAACCTGTCTGAATAAATTCATTTAAGAGAAGACTTGGAATTTAAATGCAGATCTTCTGAATTCCACTAGGCTAAGAGTCATAGATGCAGCATATTTACTTATATAGCAGAGAACAGGAGCCCAGGGCAGAGGTGGAAGACAGAGCTATGAATTGTGTATGAATAAAGGCGAGTGAAATTGGTGTGTCTCAAAGCTTTGCATTCTGACACATCATCCTAGTAGCCAGGGATGCAACCCTGCTCCTGAAACCTCAAATCATGAACATCTGATTGTGTGAGGCAGACCTATACACCTGCATTTTAAGTAAATTCTCCAAGTGACTCTGTGCCTCCCAAACGAGGTTACCCTTGTCAAAATGCTTCCTGTTTGTCCTTTTAAAGAGAGATAAAATTAAAAGAAAGTATGTTTTCAATTATTTCAGTGTCATTTTGTTATGTTTTTATAGTTTTCAGGAGAAAAAAAAAGTCATCTTCCTTGAACACTTCAGATAAAAGTCATTTTAATTATGGGTTTTGTAATAGACCCAGATTAATGTACAACGATGTAACCTCCTCTCTGTGAGTAGGTTAAGTATGAAGAAAGAAATCCTGCCTTCAGAAAAGAACATTATTATCATGATTAATCTTCCTGATAGTAGATATTTATGACATATTTAAGAATCTAAAAGTTCCAAAGGTCCCTGGCTTCCACACATACAGCATTCTGGTTAATACCTCGAGGGTGGGACACCTAAGGTGTGGTTTAGCTTTGTTGTAGTTTTGCATGGAGCTGCTCTCACAGCTGGCTAAGACATACCAAATCTCAAAGATTAAAGATTTTTTTCCCTTTACTCTAAAGAAAGGAACATATAAATGACCACTTGGGTAGACCCAGAAGATAGGCAGAAAAATGAAATTTAACAGCTAATGTCACCCCAACCATGTTCTTGGAGCTATGTGCATAAATGAACTAGCTATAATAAAAAGTGATACATATATTAGTCTCAGAATTGTTTCAATGACTAAATTCTGTGTGATAGCATAGGACATTTCCTATTCTTTAAGGAAGACAAAATCCTGCCATTAGCAGAAACATGGTTAACTGCAAATTCTGCATCAGGATAATATTGGGCAAGAAGACATTTTAAAGGTTATCCCTTGACGCTAATTAGTGTTCACCTGATACTTAGCCCAATTACTGATGGCAAGGGCCAATATAGGATTAGAGTGCAGGGACATGTACACGTTTGTGCACATGCACGCTTATGATGAAAGAATCTCAAAAAGTCAAATAATTAGTCAGTAGGAAATATTGCATAGCTGTAGGAGGCACGCATTGATGTAGATGGAGCAAATGGCAGAGACAGGCTTTCTTTCTTGTCTTTGTCATGTCTGGACAAGATGAAACAATATTTTATCCTTGGCTTCCTGTGTGTGGGCACCAGGTTGGGAGAGGCCTGAGTGCCTGTGGTTTCTTTGACTTCAAATACAATTGTGCCAACTGTGGTGTCCGGAGCAGTCTCAAAGGTTTTACTTTTTCTGACAAAAGGAACAGAGGTTTTAAGGGATATTCTAATTAAGATGATTCTGAAGATTGAGGTTCATTAAGTGGATTTGGAATAAGAACAAATGAGAAAGGATTCAACAATAAAAGTAATTCTCTTCAAATGTTGGCCTGTTTATAGCAGCGGGTAAGCAGCATATCGGGTTCATCTAGCTAGATGTGACTAAGTGTCAAAAACAAAACATGATGTTTTATTTTTAAATTAGACCATTATTTGATCTTACAAACTTACCATTATTCTCTGAATATATAATAAACACATTTCCTGTTATTTAAACTGACCATCCCATAAGAATGACCCTGTGGCTCATATAAAAAAGATAGAAATAAGAGAATCACTCAACAGCTGTGCCGACATCTTCAGATCACTTACATGGACATGTGTGCATGACAGTGTATCTTTTCCTTCTCATGCTTAGAGAAGTTTAGATTTTCAGAAGAGATATGGGGACTTTATAATGCAGTGTTTGTACCATAAAGTCAAACTTAATATTAACATCTGTTAAAACTAGGGAAACAAAAATATCATTTGTTGAGTTTGTTTGTTGATTAGTCATACTTTGGTGTCTCTCAAAGTTTTGTATTCTGATTAGCATCATCCTAGTAACTGAGGGTTGTAACTCTGTGCCTGAATTCCAAATCTTGAAATTCAAATACACAGGCAGAAAATTTATTTGGACCAGGAGTGTATAAACATTGTAGAGAATGCACAAGCACATTCTTGTGTATGTATGTCTCACAGGCACGAAGCAGAGAAAATGTTTTCTTACAGAGATCAGCAAACATGTTTGCAATGGATCAAATAGTAAGCAGTTTTCCAGTGATGGACTATACAATTGTCCTGTTGCATCTGCTCTACCTTACCACCCAATAAAGCAGCCATAGATGGTAGTGTTAATGACCAGGCATGGCTGTATTTCAGTAAGGTTTTGTTTGAATAAACAAGTGACAGGTAAAATTTGGCTCTTACAGTGTCTATTTCTGGTTTAGACCATAGTCTAACCAATATTACCAATAAATGTGCCTTTTCTTAAGTCTGGAGAAATCAGTAGATAAAAGCATTTCTAGGCAGGCATGGTAGCCTGAGTTTCCTATATGAATTTGGATTTGGTTAGAAGCCTATAACCCAGTGCTATGTGTGACAGAGACAAGAGGATCTGTGGGCTTGCTGGCTGCCAGCCTAACCACAGGCTCAGTGAGAAACCCTGTCAAAAAGGAATAGAGAAGAGGGTGATAGGCAAGTACCTCATGGCAGGCTTTCCTGAGTGCATGCATAGAGACATGACTACTTGCACACACACGTCTCTCTCTCTCTCTCTCTCTCTCTCTCTCTCTCTCTCTCTCTCTCTCTCTCTCTCTCTCACACACACACACACACACACACACACACAATTACACGAATTGTCTCTTCCCACTAAATGTTTCTCTTAAGGAGAATCTGCCCAAAGTGATGAAGCAAGTTGCATCAATAAACAAAGAAATGAGCGGCAGAGCCTGATGGCAAAAAATGCTTCCTAGATCCTACAAACACTGCATAGAAGCTGTGTGGCTGTTTGTTCCTTGGGCTGAGTGGCTGGTGTCGGGAAAGGAAGTGGAAAAGTCTATAGAAACAGAGGACCATCTGTGCTGCACATGGTTTCTTGTTTAGTTTTCAGGGGCAGAAGAACCAAGAGTCATGGGCTGGGGCCTGTCAGCCACATCCCTTCACTCTAGACTTTGAGGCAAGACATGCCTCTTTCTGGATCTCTGTTTTTTTTACTAGGTAAAAAGGGGGACTTATCTAGAGGATCACAAATGCACATGTTTTTCTCAAATGTAATGTTTCTTCTAGCAGACTCCTTTGGGCTCAGAACTTCTCCGGTGTCTATTACTTCACAAGTTGGTTAGAGCTTAATCAGGCCTTGGGTGGGGTGTGTCCTCATTCATCACATTTCTCTGTGTTCAGAGAGCAAGCAGTCTTACCTCCATCCCCTGCTCTGGGAGCATCCCAGGAACGCTAATGTTTGTTGGTCCTTTGCTGATGACTGTGATAGAGGTGTTTACCTGCTCACAAGGACTTCCTATGTTTGGACTCACTGCATTTTGGTTCATTTTCTCTCTGGAAGACATCTTATAGAAAGAGTATGAAACTGAGTCTTTGGACCTGGCTTCAAATTCCAATATTCTTACAATTCTGATGTATGTTCTTGAACAAGTTACTATAACACTTCTCAGATTCTCAACTAAGGATCAGAGAAGATGACATCTGCATCACATTCCATACTTCACTTTGTAGTCAGAAGTTTCTGTCTTGTCCATCCTGGCCTTGCTCAGAGGTCTGGACCCACCGTCCCAAATAATCACACCAAGTCTTACATTAATTATATGTTGTCTGGCCTAAGGCTCAGGCATATTCTTACTAACTCTTACTCTTAAACTAATCCACGATTAGTCAAGTAGCTTAGTACCATTTCTCAGAGCAGCGTTTCCATCCTCTTTTTCTCTTTGTCTAGCATCTCTGTCCTGCTCATCCTACTCCTAGAGTTTTCTTAGTCTGGTAGACCCATCCATACTTCCTGTCTGCCTTCTGGCTAATCACTGTTTTATTAAACCAGTAGGAGAGACAAATATTTACAATGTACAAGAGCATAATCCCACAGCACCACGTCAGCTGTTCTGAACTCAGACTATGCATGGGAAGAATCTGAGAAGCAAAACAGTCCATAATTCTGAGGCCCTTTCTGGATCCACTATATCAGATATTTTGAGTGATCTTTAAGTATCAAAAGTCATTTAATGCTCCAGGTGATTTGTTTTTGCTTCATTAAGAATGTGTATGTATGCATATGTGTGTATGGACTTGTGTGAACGCATGTGTGTATATGCTTGTGTGTATGTAGCATGGAGAATCTCCCCCATTCCCATATTCATGTTCAGGCGAGGCTATATAAACCTGCTTCCACCTTCTCCCTCATAAGGAACATACCACAAGAGGTTTGCTCTCTCTTTTCTCTTGCCTCTGTACCTGCCCAGAAACCCTCTTAAATAACTCTAGTGTGGGTTATTAAAATTATAGTTTGCTCCCCACTCACGCTAACAACACATATGTGTTCTCATGTGTATGAGTGCATGTTTGTGTGCTGATGCAAGTGTTCCTGTGCCTGGGGACTCAAGCATTTCATATATTGATCCATTTCCCCAGCCTGCCCAAGTTATTTTAATGAGCTATAAGACCAGAGTCATAATTCTTAATAGTTCAGTAATGTGAGTATAAGTGTATCTTTTAAAGCCACTATATTATTGTAGTTTATTAAATTATTTTTTTGTTTCTTCTATTTAAAAGAAATGCATCAAAATTCTGTATGAAGAGATTCCAAGTGCAATAAAATTAGAAAGTGACTGAGAAGAAGCTTCCTGTATTTCAACATATTTGGTGCTTTAAAGTCTTCCTTGAAGTTAATAATCTTTCTAGATTTAAGAAGTCACAATTAGTAAACCAGCCCGAAGGGATTGATTTCATCCTACAGAGATCTTGTGTGTCTTAGTCAGTGTTCTATTGCTGTAAAGACATAGCATGATTACAGCAAATTTTATAAAAGAAGCATTTAATTGGAGCTTGCTTACAGTTTTGGAGGTTTACTCTATTGTCATAATGATGGGTAGCATGGCAGCAGGCATGTGGACATAGTGCTGGATAAGTAACTGAAAGCTTTACATCTAAATCCCAAGGCAGCAGGAGGATAGAGGGCCACTCAGCCTGGCTTGGGCTTCAGAATCCCCAAAGACTGTCCCGAGTGACACACTTCCTCCCACAAGGACACATGATCCTTCTCAAGTAGTGCCACTCCCTGATGACCAACTCTTATTCAACCACTAAACCTTACTTTGGGGGATAAGCTTAGTGGTGTTTTTTCTTCCTTTTTTTAATGAAACAACTAACCTTCAGGGAGGCAAATTATATTACAGAAGTTCTCATATCTTGGAAATGTGTGGTGATGAAATGTCAAAGGAAATGGTGGTTTTCACTAGCTCTAAGTTCCTTCCTAATTTTACTGACACAAGACAAAGACCCCCTAAATCTCAGATGGCGGGAATAGAATATCATCGCAGATGACAGTAAAGGGATGATCATCTTTCATGTTGTCAGCCCTGTCAGGCACTTTTTACTGATCTTAGAACATTATTTCATTGACCTCACAGGCCAGGTGGACACTAAAGGCAATGCTCTATGTAATTGTGAACAGAGTTGCAAATGTTTTCATAGAAAATTTCCCAGGAGTGTATGATATAAGCACATAGTAGGTAGTTTTAAGGCTCTCCCATTGCTACCCTACCTCACGCTGAAAATGAGGCCGTGTCAATGACTAGATAAGACATTTCAAAAAGAAATAAAAATTCTCCCAGAGATATAGCAATCTGATCTTGGGTATTGATCCAACAGATTTTTTTTAAAGGCTAGGTCTATACAAAAACATGCATATAAAAGACCAAATAATCAGTATAATAGCACTATTTTATATATACAAAAACTGTACATAAAGATATCTTTCAACAGATTATTGAGAAGATACATTCTGGTATTTCCATACAAGGGGATATTATTGAGCTATGTAAAGAAACAAAAATTTGATATCTGTTACAGTAAGACTAAATTTAAAAATTCTAAGCCCAATAAATGAGATGCTGAAGACGTATATAGTACATTATTCTATTTATATTAAATGCCTAGAAAAAGTAAATCCATAGCCTTGGGCATGGGAGAAACAATGGTTAATTATTAGCAAACACAAATCTTGACCTAACAGAAACATTCTAAAATATGATCATGGTTGTGTGTTCTATCTGTTTTCTCCAGGTGCCTGATTACATGTGCCTGGGAAAATGGTTGGCTATGGGCTAGGCCATCCTCCGACTCAGATATTAGGGCAGCTCTTCTCTCTTTTGAACTCCAGGAATTTACACAGATTCCTCAATGCTGGTGAGGCTCTATAACATGTATCCAACACATTTACCGGGCTGTGGCCAGTACACTTGACATACCAGAACACTTGACTCCAATGCTCAACTTTGATACTGATAGAATTCATAGTTACATCACTAATCCTGCTCTCTAAGTTGGAAGTGTCCCAATATTAATGATATAAACATTCAGAGCACTGAGCCCAATGGTTAGCACACTGTAATTGATCATTTCATCTATAGCAACAATCCTGTTCTTCATTTCATCTTGAATCCAATGTTGTGAACCATATTGGCAAATTTAATACAAAGGATCAAGTTTGATGCTTAGTCTGTCCCAAGTCAGAATAGATATCCATCTATCAATTAACTAAGCCATCCATAAATCTTCAAATACTAAATTAACATGGTTTTATCATTTATTTCCTATACTCAATACAGAATTTTTCACTGCAGTGCTATTAATATTTGGGATCTAATAATTATTAGGGAGCCATTCTGTGTATTTTAACGTGTATAATGACATTTGGGGCATCTATTTTTATAACAACCTCCCAAACTATGAAATTAGAAAAGTAATGGTAACATGCTCCATGGGAAGGAATATATGCTGGTACTGTAAATGTGCTCAAAGCCTATGGCTAGGAAAGTCAAAGGTCCTGGGAAAACTTAATGATGTTGTTTGGCTTGATTATCATGTGGTCAAACTGCTTCCTAAATATCTGTGTTTATTGTCTGTAGATTTGTGCTTCTCCCCACCTTGGCCAGAGAAGCTTCTTGTTGCAGTGAGTAGTGTCTGATAATAAGACACAGTGAGTGATGAGTCATGATACAACATCCCTGTCAGCTCCTTTCCCCATAGCTCAAGAGACCATCCTGGAAGAGGGAGAAAAAAAAAAAAAAGAGAGAGAGAGAGAGAGAGAGAGAGAGAGAGAGAGAGAGAGAGAGAGAGAGAGAAGCGCTATAACCTGCTTTCTGAATATGATGTGGCTATTGTATTCATGAATTTATAGCATGAGACCTGTACAAGATCAAAGCTGTTACAAATTCTGGTATGGAGCTAGGAGGGTCTTTAAAAGCCCTGGACTAGCCAAGGAGTCACTGACAACTGACAATTACTAGGAGAGAAAGAATCGCTTTTCTTTGTGGGGTTAGTCACTGATAGGCTGTCCATACTCCAACGGATGATCTCATGTCCATACGCACGTGGGCAGCTCTATTTTGAGTCAGTGTAGTAAGCTTGTTAAGTATACAGTACTAGGCATAATTTCCCTCCTGTTAAATGCCATCCCCAATTCTTAATCAGCCAAGTGTGTCCTAAGTTTCTACAGCTCAGATAGTAAGAGAAGTAAGGAAGACAGTAAATCAGCTGAGAAAAAAGCCTGCAGTGGGATTTGTCTCTCCTACTGGTTTAACAAAAAGCTGATTGGCCAGAACACTTTTTTTGTTTAGTTTTTTTTTTTAATTTCATGCTGATTGACGCAATTGGCGCATGGCTCAAACATATTACTAGCTAGCTCTTTCATCTTAACTCACCATATTCCTATTAATCTGTTTAGCCATGTGGCTTGGTACCTTTTCTCAGAGCAGCATGATTGTCTTCTTTCTTCTGGGTCTGTTGGCATCTCTGCTAGTATCTCTCTGGAGTCTCTGCTCTGCTCTTCCTGTTCCCAGAGTTTTCTTAGTCTGGTAGCCCCGCCCACACTTCCTGTCTTCCTTCTGGCCAATCAGCTTTTTATTAAACCAGTAGGAGAGACAAATCATATACTACAAGGTACTAGTTAACCCAACACTAGCTGTAGGTAAGTTCCTTTCAGCAAGGTCAGGCTTCTCATACTGCATCTTAAAGAATACAAGTGGTTCTTCCACCATGTGAATCTACTATCTGCTACAAACTCCAAGCCTTAGCTTGGCTAATTGGCTCCCATTTGCTCATTTCAACTGTGTCTAGATCTACTTAATTGTGAAAGACTTAAGTTTCTTGTCTTTCTGCTGTACGAGAACATAACATCCAAGTTCCAGTGTGTATGCAGAAACCAGATACCCTATATCAAACTTTCCAGTGTCTTGCTCTTGGACTTGTCAACTTCCAGAACATTAAGAAGCAAACACATACTGTATATAAATTACCTAACATTGGATATTTCTTTATAGCATTACAAATAGACTAAGATATTAAGCAGATGGAAAAAAAAACTAAGGGAGTTTTAGCTAGTCTGTTGGTTTCTCCTTCTGACATTTTGATTCAGCTTTTACACAGTAATTTTGATTTCTGCTCCAATACTCTGATGCCCATTAGACGGCTGACAGCTTCGGCTTTCCTATGTCCAGAATTCCAACAGTGAGAGGCATCCTTATATAGCAATTAACGGTGATGCTTGGAAAGGATGGCAACAAGCTGAAAAAATTAATTGAAAATTTAACCTTCAAATAAAAAAAAAATACTGAGACTTAGGTTTCCATTTGTAAGCAGCTTGGGCTGCCTGTGAACACTCTTGTGTTATTTAAATGTTTCCCACACCATTTTTAATGAATACAACAGTGTTATTTTCCAGTCCAGTCTCCTTAATAAATATATGTGTCAAATTTCTATTCCCTCCCTTGAATGCAAAGACTTTTAATTCCCCTCGTTTGCATGTGCTAACTGGTTGTATAGCGAGACAAACAGCTTTGTCTTTTTTTTCTTCTTTTGGATTTTACAGAAAAGCCAGTGGGCTTCCAGATACAATGAAAAAGGTGCCTTCTTTAATTTTGCATATTGTTAGCTACAATCCAGTTGCTAATGTTTGTTTTATTTCCATCTGTCAAAAGTAATGCCAAAATACGTTGTGTTTGCCTTGAGTTGGCTCAATTAATCCTCTGCTGGAGACGGTTCTGTCACTTCATGTTTGGTTAAAGCCCTGATTCAGTAGCTCCCTAATGGAGAGCTTGTCTCTGCCAAAGGCAGCCAGGATTCATTTCATTACAATCTCCTAGGAAAATCCCACTTGACAAAGACAAAGGGAAAGGTGGGGTCGGGTCCTTTTGTGCATTGTCCACCTGGGACCAGCCTTACCTCTCAAATCACAGTGTCGTGGGCCTTCTCCGCTCAAACTGCTCTAGAGACACTAAAAGAGCTGTGACAAAGTCACACCAAGCAACTGACTATGTCAGGACTCAGCATGGGCCAGATGCCCAAACTCGCGACCTTCATGGGAGTCCAAATGATGGCTCATTAGTTTGCTTGGACTGTCCCTACCAAAATGAATATTAGTGGTGGCTTAAACTGGAAAATGTGTTTCTTTCTCCCATTCTTGGAAGCAGGAAATAAGTATGAAGGCGTCAGTGAAGTCTGGTTCTTTGGTGGTGGTGTGGGGCTGGAGGATGGGCTTCCGCTCTTGGCTTGTAGGTGATGTTGTCTCTCCTTCTGTACTCCGTCAAATTCTCCTTTTTCATAAGGGTGATTTTCAGGCTGGGCTAGGCCCACCCATATGGCCATTTTGTGTTTAATTATCTATTTAAATGGCCTATCTCTGAATACAATTATATTCTGAGAAAAACTGGATTAGGGTTTTAACACATGAATGGTTACCATATGAGATGGTGACCAATATAAAGTAAAATAAAATTAATAAAACTAAAACACAATGAGGTGGGAAGCAAAAGATTTTAGGCTAAGAAAATCTAAAGTGATCTGTTGCTTTCTTTATGATACTGGAGGCTAAACCTAGGACTCACTGAGGGCTAGGCAAACACTCTCCTAGGATGCAGTTACATCTCCTGCCCACTCTATGGCATTTGCTACACCTTGTAACTCCTCTTCTATCTCTCACTGAAGACCGTCATCATCTCTGGAGTCATCATGTTCTTATAGACTGTAGTCTTTTGAGTGGGCATGCTTTGCTTTCACACCTTGATTTTATAGCCTTTTCTCAGTGTGACCAAATGCCTGTCGTTTAAATTATATGCATTTCAGTTACCTCATTCTTGAAAGGGGAATCAAAACAGCATCCAGTACCTCCTATTTTGTATTATTGGTGGGGTTGCAGCATAAGGGCAAAGTATCATGAAGGTGAGTGACATAGTAATGGTTGGTAAACATGCTGTGCCTGCCCTGGATATGAACAGTCTGGGATTCTATCTGTAGAGAATATAAAATAACAACCAAACTGGTGGTTACAATACTGCCTGTGGTAAAGTTTCCCTTGATCCATAGCCAACTGTTCTTCCTTTCTGTGATCTAGAGGTCACACAGTACTCTGTCCATAGCCCCTTCTCTCTCCTCTCTCTCAAGCTATTCTGAAAGGGGCTTAACCAAAAATATATCACATGACTGCTCCCTTACGCTTTATTCATTTTTCTCACAATTACATAAATTATATATGTATGTGGTAGAGGAGACACCTCTGTTATTTTTGCTTTAAAAAAAAGAATGAAAGAAAGCCTACTGGCTGTAGTTGGAGTATTTCTTTTTCCAAAATATTTTCAAATTCCCCCCAGTGAGGTGGCTTGACTTCTAGCTTGCTCCTCAGACTGGACCTGATAGGAAAATCCCCTGACGTAAGTCAGGAATCATGAACCACAAGAGGAGGGAGCTCTCCTGGGTTCATAATATTTATTATTCCATATCCTTTCCTAAAGTAGTACCAATCCCCCAGTATCTGTATGTAAAGAATCTTATTATAAACGTGAGTCTAGATTCTGTGTAAATTGGGACTTACTAATAATAGAAGAACAAAGCCTTGGTTTGTTGTCATCAAGAAAGCAGAACAAACAAACACACAAAATACAGAAAGAACAACTACAGCAAAGCAGAGCTCTGAGATGCTCATTTTGTTTTGCAGTGGAAGATATCTGTCTTCACCCAGTGCCAGAGTTTGACCTTTGGGCACGAATAATTCAACTCTTCAGAAGAATATTTCACTTTGAGAGTCTCCAGATGACTCTCTCAAATTTAAATCTCCCACAACAGAATAAACAGATGCCAATGGTGTGTGACTGGAAGGGTGGCATACAATGTCCTAAGTGATAACCATTTAATACAATGGGCATATTTGTTAATTTGAACATACGTAGTAGGAAAAGAATATAAATATTATAGGTTATGTAATTATGTTAGTACGTGCAAGAACTAGGTCAGAAAAGCACACTTAGTTATGTTTGAAAGTTAGGTTGGTCACCTGGGAATACACAGAGGAAGAATCATCGTCTGTGTGGTGGGTGGTGGTTGCTTCATCTGCTCTGCCTACATTACTAAAATCTTCCACCTGTATCTCATTGGTTTAGATTGAGAGTTCCATAATTAACAATACAGTTTTTATGGGAGCTGAGAGTGAAGGGTGGGACCTAATTTAGGATTTAATGAAGGTAATCAGAGGGTAGTTTAGCACAGTTGAACCTAATCTGAGAGGAAAACTTTATGGAGATTTCTAGACAGTTGGCATCCCATAATTCATATAACCTTTGACTATTACAAAGCAGTCTTAATAAAAACCTGAAGCTTTTTCTTTCTAATACATGGTAAAATGTGCCGTTTCTCCTTGCCAAGAAAATTGTTTTCACTTAACTCAAATATTTTTCCCATTAATATCTCTCTTCTCATACTACTCTGGACATGCGGATAATCACCCATGGTAACATTCCATGGGTCAGGTCCATGACTATGTGTTGTATTGTTTCATAGGTTTCTGCTAGTAGGAATCACTAAGTTTGTAAGCTGTGAATAATGACATTAATATAAAGTCCTACTTCAAGGGCATTGTGTTTGGCTCCAATCTGCTTCCGGTTATGTCTTCTTCTCCATGGCTTGAGGTACGGCACTATGGAGGAGTTTGCTTAGCAGCCATTGTTTTTACAAATTGCAATTACAAATAATGTCTTAGCTGCCTATTTGTAGGTTCCATCCCTCCTGCCGACTTTCATGATCCAGCACCCACCCTGAGCTTTGGCTGGTGAATAGTTGCACACATAGCTATGGAGAATACACACTTAAAAGACTCCTGAAAAGGAGCATGCTGAAGTAGTTGACAGCAATCATGTGCAGCTTTGGGATTATGGGAATCCACCCCCTATTTGCTAAACCTCCTTAATGACTTTCACAAGAAAACAACATCTTTTTAGAAGTCTCCTTAAACATGTTATCTTCATGTATGTAACCTGACCTCCAAATATGTCAGGGACTAATTCTGTTCATTCCAGCAGTTTTGACACCACATGAAAATTTAAGATATTGAAAATGAAAATGAGGAGTAACAAAATAAATTCTCATTAAAATCATTGACATATGATGGACACCAGAAGGAATAATTTTCTAATTGTGAATTATGAAGAATAGACTTGTAAACCATATAAATAGGACAAATAAATGCCATGGAGAAGACTTTACTTGATGTTTTAAAATACACATCTGGTTTGAGCAATTTCAAACTTTATTTAGTCGCTCATTTATTCCCTCAAAATTGTTCATGTTCTGGCCGCTTGGACTTTTGACAGGCCAAGCACATAGTCTATGTCCTCAGCAAGCTTGAATCTTTAATTCATTTTCTATGAGAATAAGTATATTTTAGGATCAATAGATACTAATTTAAAAGAATCTGGACAAAAGAAAACTAATAGGTAGTGAACTGTTTTACATACAAGAAAAAATGCAAGATTTTCAAAACTATTTCTTTTCTGGTAAACACACACATGGAGTTTATAGTATCTCAAGTAACCAGAATCTGGAAGAAACATAAAAAATATTATTTATTTTTTAAATTGCCTCTTGTTCTTTTTTTAATCCTACCCCATCCTCCTCCACTATTCCTTTCCACTTCATGTTTCTAGAAAGGGCAGTTGGCCGTGTAATATTTAGTGTTAGTTAAACACTTGACACTAGTTAGTAACTTCAGAAAGTAGTCTCAACTGTGAGATCACCCTGTTTAGACTGTTTTGTGGGCATGTCTGTGTGAGGTTGTTTTGATTGCTAATTGATATAGGGGGACACCCAGTCTATTAATAGGAGACACTATTTCTTGGGAAAGTGTAAAAATTCTAGATAAGCGTGAGTCCAGTGCACCACCAAATAACATTTCTCCATCGTGTCTGCTTTAAGTTTTTGTCCTGGATTTTATCAATGATGTACTATAACCTCCAAGCTGAAATAATTGACCCCAGAAACCCAACTTGCTTTTGGTCAGGGTGTTTTATCACAGCAAGAGGGATGAAACTGAAACAGCCATCCTGGGTCTTGTGTGTCCTCTGGTTGTTTACTAATCTGAGATAAACTCTTAAGCAGTGATAGGATCCAGACATCTCAGGAGACAGTCCCCAGAGGGAAAGGGATATCTTTGCAAGGGAGTCAGTGGCATCAATGCTTCATACACACATACCTTCATACACACACACATACACACACACACACACACACACACACACACACACACACACACACACACACCCCACACACCATGAAAACAGCATCTTGAAAACTGGCTTCCCATAAGAGCTTATGTGAAAGAGACAAACCTACTATGACTTTTCCATAGTAGTTCCATAGATAAGGAACTGACTTCAATGACTTAAAATGAAGACACCGTGGTAGGAGGAGTCTTTTCAATAAAACCAGTGACCATGCAATCAAAATGGTAAGCATCCATCCAGTTGAAATGCACGCACCCAGATAATTCTCAGGAGATGCTTCTCTATCATACAAGGCTAATCAAATTGAGATCAGGTATGGGGAAGAAAATCAGCAACCTGCTGAAAGTTCATCTTAGAGAGGAGGGGAGTTAATAGGAAATCTTAAAAACCAGAGGAAAATTGTTCTAAAATAAAAATATATCCAGTGTCAAACTTTTAAAAGAGAAAGTTCCTTCCAGATGGCCAAATAAAAAAGTAGATCAGAAAATACAGACATAAAAATATATAATTATGAGAGAAGATGTTTGGATGATCAAGGCAATCAGTAGAAGGTAGCATTTTTGTTGGGAGTGATGTGCCAAGATATTGTCCCTAGCGTCCCCATGCACTCTGTTAGCTCACTCAGTCCTTACTTTATAAGAGAAACCTAAGGCACATGTGGCTAAAGCATATACCAAGGTCGTGGAGCAGATCTGTTCACATGTGGTACTAGATCCCACCACTGCACACAAAGCCCTTGTGGAAACATGTACTGGACCAGAGGATGTTTCTAATATTGTTAATAAAGACTTCTTAGTTTTCTACAACAACCAGTCCTGCAACCACCTTGTTGTTATACCAGGAGCCCAGAAGCTGAATTCAGAAGAAAATCAGATGGAGACATATCTGATAGACAATGTTAAATGGTTATGGCTTCTCTCTCACTGACTAGTGTTCTCAGGTACTCTTGTCTGCATAGCCCACAGACTAGCTTCACTTAGGTCTTCCACTCTATACCAGGAATGACATAAGACCAAGGGCTGCCATCAAGCCCTGACACTCTGAGGAAGCCACACAGATATTGTGCTGTTCCAGCTAGTGAACATTTTTTAGGTTATGTTTTAAAACTTGACAATATTTCATAAAAACTAAAAATCTCAAAATTTGTGTACTATGCTTAGTAGTAAATAATGGTGAGGAATTAACCCTAAAGAAGAGAGAAGCTGAATTTAAAATGTTATCAAGGAAATGCAAAAACACTGGTAAGGCCAGAAATTTTCCTGTGTCCTGCACACGTTTGGCCCCAAATAAACAAACATTGGCTTATATCAATTGCAAACTGGTCTATGGCTCAGGCTATTACTAGCTAGCTCTTACAAGTTAAATTAACACATTTCTATTCATCTCTGTCTTGCCACATGGCTGATGACTTACTAATACTTGCACATCTTGCTTCTTGGGCCACTGGATCACTCTTTCTCTGATCAGCCTTTCTTCCCCTACATCTCTGCTTGGATTAACCATCTCGCTCTGTCCAGCCTTGCCAGAGGCCGTCTTCTGTTCTTTACCAGCCAATAGTAGCAACACATATTCGCAGAAAGGCCATCCCACAGCCCACGGGAAACAGGATTCTCAATATTACTTCAGACTTTATTCCAAACCAAATAATATTAAAGAAGACAAAGGGTGTCATTTTACAGTCCCCACTGAGGATCAAACTGTCATAAAAATTGATGTGCTGAATAGTACTACATCAAAATATATAACTCTAGAAATGTTAGAAATAAAAGGAGAAATTTACAGAAACATGTTTACTATAAGAGAGAATGAAACAGTCCTCTTAACCCCCGGCAGCTAGGAGAGATTAAAAGTAATAAGTACACAAGTTATCCTATGATTTATTCATTATTTTTATAAAAATCTGAATATGTAGTTCAGTTTAGTCTCAATTTTCTGAAGATTACAGGTTTATGTTTTACTAAAATAATGTGCTAGATTTATATAAGGGAAAGTTTTATTTAAACTTCTATAGAAGATTTATTTAAAAAGTTTACCTTATTCTGAGCCATAGGAATAGCATAATAAATTCATTATTTGTTGTCCTGTTTTGTTTTTGAGAAAGTTTTTCTGTTGGATGCGGCTGTCTGGAACTCACTATGTAGAAGAGGCTGGACTCGGAGATCTGCTTGTCTCTGTCTTCAGAGTGCTGGGATTAAAGGTGTGAGGCACCATGGCCTGCTGCATAATAAATTCTCTAAATATTTTATAAGATAAAGTACATAAATAAGTAAAAATAAAAGGTAGAAGCAAATGAAAATTAATTTTTTCCACTCTAAACAAAAATCACGGGACGGAGTAATGGCCTCTACATTACCATTACTGATTATTAAGGTATAAAATGAAGCTAAGAATATTCTCTAGTGATATACGCTATACTGCCTGAACTGTTCCTCAAGGATAAAGGCAGGTCCATCCTGTATTAAGTAGAAAGCAATGAAAGGAAACTGTCCAGTCAGTTGAAGGCTGAGAACCCAAAACCAACCTGGGGGAACAGAAAAATGTAAATGGAAAAGATAACAATAGAAATAAATAGAAATATAAAATAAATAGAGGAGAGACCAAAGAGATTATTGTAAAAAATTATTATAAAAAACTGTTTATATACCTTTTTCTCTCTGTCTCTCTCTATGCCTCTCCCTATTACACACACACACACACACACACACACACACACACACACACACACACACACAATGAGGGGGTTAACTGGAAATGGAGTGGGGAGACCTGCACAGAGGTAGAGGGATGGAGAAGTTATTAATAACATTAAGAATATCTGAAAAAGTCACAGAGAAATATTTTAGAAAATTACTTTAAAGTATGTATAGGAACAGGAAACATTAAAATTATAGTAGAATTACACATTTGTGTTAGAAATGCCGATAGAAAGCAAAACAGATATTACAGAAGATGGGATCAAAGACGTGCAGGGCAAATAGGACAGACACTGGGATCTTTTCACTTTCCTCACAGGAGAACTGGGTACATTTATTCTTTGATAATCCAGAACCCTCTTTTTTGCATGCCCTGCCCCTGTTCTGTTTTCACATACTCAGGCTACTTCTGTGTATACACAGCCCAGCCTGGTGAACAGTTCCCGCATCAACCTCAAGGCTTCTCTTCCCGGTCTACTCTCATTCCCTAATTCCCATCAGTTCTTCAAACTGAAGCTATCTCTGCCTTTCTTTTTCTCTTCTAGACTGTATCCTTTGGATCTTCCAATCTGATGCAGAAAGGCACTAAATAAAAGAGCTTGAACACATGACCCCTAGAGAAAGCTCTGCTCCTCATTCTGCCCAACAGATTAGATTAGGTTATTATTAGATTAGATTTTATTTAAAGCTTATCCCTTTATGGACCTCAATGGAAACTATAAAAGGGGGGAGGAAGTCCACAAACAGATCTCCCATTCCTTGAGTTGAAGAAAGAAAATAATTGTTTGTATCATAATCAGATCTTCAGTTTAGACTATGTAGTTTTAGAAACCAAATCATTGGAATATAAAATGAGGAGTCTTCCAAACGGGCAGTACCTAGCACCTGGCTTCACATGGTACGTATTGTAATATGCTCTAAAAAAGCAACCAACAAATTTTATTGGAAGCATATGAAAAATTATCTAGAGAAGAAACTAAGTTTTAAAAATGATGTTGTCAGAGGCTGTAAAGAATTCTTTGGGGGGGGCATTATTTGAGAGGTGACAAGCCTACTCTGATACCTCAGGGATATTTTGACTGGTTTCTTTATCAGGATTTACTCTCCTTCTGCATGATATATTGATTTTTCTGTATATAAAAATCACCTTAATGAGTATAAACCAAGGGACACATTCATACAGCCAACTCGGAGGAGTTTGGAAGAATAGCAGTATGATGAAGCCGCTTGATTTCTTCTGAAAAAGAACATGAGAAAGGTTTGAATGTTATTTTTAACCCTGAATAACTAATGATATATTTGAAGAAATAGTTGGAGGAACTAGGTATGAGACACTTATTTATAATTTTCAGGAGCTAATAAGACTCTTATACCCACAGAGTTCTCCAAGTCAGGGAGAGCCTGTTTCTGAATCTTCTACTGAACCACCTTTTCCAGAGCCAAAAGTGGTTCCATGGATGATGGAGGCATGACATCTCTCTTTGGGACTTTCTATATCGTAAATGTAGTTTATAGAACTGTCATGGTGGAGGTATAATGACTTCTACCTAGACAGTGTCAGTTACTCAGGGGAAACCCTTATCCGAAGCCAGATTGCTGGAATCCAGCTGTAAGGGAGAATCCTCTTTTTCCGGTTTCAACTGCTCACTTTTTAAGCAGAAGTCCAGGTTGGATATCTGCTTATGAGATAATTAGTAACCTGACCTTTCACACCCCAAGATGTGGGAGGTTCTTTTGCGGAAGTATTTCTCTTTTTCCTTATATGGCTCAAACTGAGATTCAGCAGCAGCATAAGCCTTAAATAGACCAACATGATCTGTTGCATAGTGGGAGGAGCTGAACTTCAGGAAGTCACATGATTATAAATGACTTGGTGGCTACTCCATGGCATCGTTGGGATGGTGTTATTTTCTTTGCAAAATGAAGAAAGGGAAGATGAGGGGGAAGAAGAGAAATAAAGATGTGCTCGCTCTAGTTGTAGCAGAGAAGGAGGGAAATTTTAAGATGAAGTTAAAAGGATTGAAATATGTGTGATGTCTACTTGCCACAAGTTAGAGCTGTCAATAAAGAGAGAACCTCAATTGAGAAAATGCCTCCACGATACTGAACTGCAAGGGCACTTTCTTGATAAGTGATTGCTAAGGAAGGACACAGTTGATTGAGGGCAACGCAATTCCTGTTTAGGAGGTTCTAGGATATTTAAGAAAGCAAGATGAAAGAGGAGGGAGAAGCCACCAAACAGAACTCTTCCGTGGCGTCTGCTTCAGTTCTTGCCTTGAGTGCCTGCCCTGACTTCCCTTCATGATGGATTGTAAGTTGTAAGATGAAATAAATCCTTCCCTTCCCAGGTTACTTTTGGTAAAATTCTTTTTCACAACACTTAAAAGCAAACAAAGACAAAGATGTATACTGCTTTGGGGGGATATTTGCATGCAATGACTCAGTGATTTGAAGAAAAGGCTTCTTATTCTATGGCCTCCATGAAGACTATTGAAAAACTGAAGCACCAAGGGCAAATAAGCAGAACTATCAAGTTCTGTTGTCTTAGGTTTTGGAAGAATGGCACACCAATTTCTGAGACCCTAGTCCTGGCTTGAAGAATATGGCACACGGCACTAGCACTGTGAGTAGGGAGGGATTTTGGAAAACTTTTAAGTTCAACTCCCAACTCTATGATAAAAATAACCAAACTTCCACAATTGGTTCTTTTTTGTACAAATTTGTTTCAATCTGGAAGAGCAGAGTCAATATTCTCTAATCATGCCCACCTTCTGGTGGTACAAAGGCATCAGAGAAGAAGGGCTGGAGTTGGGTATGGAGTGGATATTTCGTAGATTGGTGTTGTAGTCTCATGGAAGTTTAAATAAACACTAAGACTTCCAGTTTCCAAGGTCATGAGCTTTCTAGTCACAGGAGTGGTCAGTGAGAGTAAATAGCGGAGAGACAGTGCTGACTTCTGGTTTGTTCATTAGACCAACGAATAGAAAATATTGGTCTCAAGACCATGCTTACCAATTGACATCAGTCCCAGAGAGAAAGTTCTCTCCAGACAGAACCTACACACAGGGTAAAGGATGCGTCTGGCTCAGAACAGCTTGGAAGCCTACTTCTCAGAACCACTGATGACACGCTGCCTTAACAGAGCTTAAATAGTAGCTCATGAAACCCCTTTGACCATGTTGTGCACCACCCAAATCACGGTGTTCTCCATCATCTGGTTCTGATACCAAATGCAAGAAATCTATCTTCTTGTCTCTAAAAAGAGTGGCTATTAGCTGAATGGAAACTGTCCCCAACAATAGGTCAATTAATAGCTGCATTTTAAACAGCTTCTTTAAAAACAGCAATTAATTTTCATGCATTTTAGATATCTCTCCTGTGTACCTTATCTATTTGAAATCACTGTTATTCTGGGGAGATATGGAGACTATTATTTCTGAAAGCTTTACAGATCGTATTCTGTTTTTTTCCGTAATGAATGCAGAGATAGAATTAGGCTTTAATTATCGCTGGCACCTTTTCACTAGTAGAAATAGACTTTAAAAGGCAGAAAATGAGAAGAATCCACCCTGAAAGGAGAGTTGATAAATGCTCAGAAAGGATATTTATCCAAACATATCTTCAAATCCAAATGCTATCTGATCAGAAAAAAAGGAGCAGGCTCCAAATATAACATGGGCTATTTCTATTTACTTATTAATATTCCTTGCACTTTCCTAGTCTAATGGGTTAGGACTGTCACAAGCTTTTTCTCTTGTGAAAGAAAAAAATCAAGGAGACTACCCCCCCCCCCATTCTTTCAGCATTGCCTCAGCTGCAGCAGCATTATCTTCCACAGGACTAGGCTCGTCTACCCTCCTCTTTATTTTCCAAACAAGCTGCAAAGAGGGCAGGAGTGACTTTGGTCCAAAGGGCAGTGAGCCATAATTTTTCACTGCTTATATTATCTGACTGTCAAAACGGGGCAAATCTAAGTCCAGAGAGCAAACGTAAGTTGGATATTTTCTTTTGACCTTGCCAGGACCTTCCCAGAGACATCTGATTTTCATGTAATTCCTTATAGGTACAGTCTAGGGAATCGGTGCTTTTACCGTTTGGGCTGGTCAAATCCTGATCTGTGAAGGGCTACGTTGTGCGCCACAGAATATTAACAGCATCCTTAGTCTCTACCCAGTAGACGCCAGCAGTGTTCCTCACCCTTCACATTAGATGACTAGAAATGTCTCCAGACATTACTAAACATCCCCCAAGGGAACAAACTTACCTCCAGTGAAGAGTCACTTGTAGGAATACAAGCAGTTGAAGTGGTAGAATTGACAGGTGCTAGGCTGGCTGGGTAGGCACATGAGCAGGGAGCCTTACATTTCACTATCTATTTATTTATAACTGGTTGTAAGAAATAAATGGTAGGGAAAGAGACTATGTATTTTTAAATTGAAATTATAAATGTCAATTTGTTCTTCAAAGTGGATAAGGCCATTTACAGCACTCCAGTATTCTGTATTATCAGGCTAAATTTATTATTGGCTAATCCAATAAAAAGGAAAACAACAAATTTTTGCTTAAATTTTCATTCCACTGATAACTGTTAAGATGAAAGTGTTTTTTTCTGGTTGTTGACTGATTTTTTTGGGGGGGGAGATTGCTACCTCTTTCCTCATGCCTCTTTCCATATAGAACTGTCCCTCATTTTTTTAAAAAAATTGATTTGTCTGTTCGATACTTTCTAAAAACAAACATGTTATAATTGTTACAAAAGAATATTGCTGGAAACAGTATGTAGTTGATTTTTTTTTACTCTTTGGGAGTCTACCACCCAGCTTCCAAATAAACACATGGAGACCTATTCTTATTTATGGATGCCTGGCCTTTAGCTTGGCTTGTTTCTAACCAGCTTTTCTAATTTAAATTATCCTCTTTCTCTTTAACTACATTTTGCCTCTGGGATTTTTACCTTTCTGTATTCTAAATATCTTCCTTTTCTTCTTACTTTGTGGCTGGCTGTGTGGCTGTGTGGCTGGTCTCTGACATTCTCCTCCCCTCCTTTTCTTGCTCATATCCCTTCTTTGGAGCATTGATTTCTTCTCCTGTGTATTCTCTCTGCCTAGAAGCCCCACCTATCCTCTCTCCTGACTAGTCATTGGCTGTTCAGCTCTTTATTAGACCAATCAGGTGCTTTAGACAGGCAAAGTGACACAGTTTCACAGAGTCAACATAAAAGATATCTTTGTGTCATTAAACAAATATTCCACAACATAAACAAACGGAACACATCTTAAACTAATATTCTACAATAAAAATACATGTCAGTAGCTTTTGAACATTAGTGTGTGTCTCCAAACACATCTGAGTTTCAGACAAATGGGTTTTGTTTTGGTTTTTTTTGTTGTTGTTGTTGTTTCTCCCCAAAACAAACTGATGTTTCTTCATCTACAATGTAGTGAAACTGAACCATGAGGTCTTGGAGAACATGTGAGTATCTATTTACAAAGCTGAGTCTGCTAGACAGTGTATACGTTAAAAGATGCTTTTCCTCTGCATGCAGACTTGGCTGGTTCCTTCCAGGAAGCACAAGAGCCCTTCTAGCCATCCGCAGATGTTCTACTCTCTTTGCTTCCTGTCAACTGAAAGAGAAGGTCTGACTGTTACACCATATACTGATTTACTATTTCACTTAAAATTACCTTGTTTGATCGATGATCTTAGCACATACAAAAATGTTTTTATTAGGGGGCTTCAAATATCAAAGGTAACGTATGGATATTCCTGGATGATTTTACTCCAAAACTACTCCATCCTAAGGCAGTTTTGGACATTCAAGGATTTCCCTCCCTCCAGCCTCTTATAATATGACACAGCCATTATTTTGTGTGTAAACACATTTGTGTCTCGGACGTGAGGATGTGTTATTGCATCACTCTTAGTGTATGCACACCTGAAATTCTAACAATTAAACAGCCATTTGGCATTTCGGAGTATTGGAGCTTTGGGTCTTTTATCATTGAGGGAAATCACAAAGAATGCTGAGGAGAACAGCTTTTCTTGTTTGAAGGTTTTTCAGAATGCTCTAAGGACTTGGTACCCAGTCTACTGTGCTATAAGAAGCAGTGGAATCTTCAGGAGGTGATACCTAGGAGAAGTCAGAGGTATACGTTTAAAGGAGGTATTTACAACCTGAACTATTCATTAATCTTTGCTTTCCAGCTATTACAAGATGAGTATCTTACCGTAGTCTGAGCTCCCCGAAATGATCTTATTGGGTATGACCCAAGGGCAACAGAACCAAATACTATGGCCCAAATTCTGTAAAAGTATAAGCCAAAATAAACATTTCTCCTTCAAGTTTGACTTAGCTCAAATGTTTTGTTACAGTAATGTCTAATTAATAAACAGCCTTATATTTCACTGTTCATTCATCTTCAATGGAACTGAATAAGTGAACTGTCTGGATGGAAGTGTTATACACAGTTTCTATTTTAATGAACATGTTATCCTCCAAAATGGCTACATAGGCTATTATTTTACAATATTACAATTATTCAATAGCGTGCTAGTCAGAATGACCTGTAGCTGTGACAAAATATCTTGGTAAAACAACATAAGAAGGGGGGGGGCTCAGAGATTCTGGATCATGGTGGTATAGAAAGTGTGGTAGAGCCAGGCAGCTCACATCATGGTGACACACCATGACACACACACACAGAGGGCAAGCCCTGTCAGGCTCTCTAAAGAGAAAGCCTCTTACTTACATGCCCATCTCCCGAGCCATGGAATGAGGCTGCTTTCACTCAGGTCCGGTGCTCTCTTCAGTACATCTCTGAGAATGCCCATCCAAACACACTCAGAGGTGTGATTATTCATCCCTTCGTGCCTTTTGGTCCACTCAGGTTTACAATCAAGACTCGGTCACCTCCAGCTCCATCAATTTAGTTTTCTAGATAGTTCGATGAAAATCTAAATTTTTTTTTTTAAATTTACACACCACTGAATATTGGCAAGATGAGTACATTTTCTCTGTTTGTGTTTGTTAACTTTTTTGCCTTTTGTAATTTGCTTCTGCCTTTCTTCCCCCTGCGGCACTGGGTTGTTTTTCTTTTCCTTATTGATTTGTATGACTTTTAAAAATATGCCTGCATATTAATCCTTCGTCAGTTATACACAGACTGAGACTTGAAGGTGCCACGCAGCAAGCATTTCAAAGGACATTGGGTTAAAAAGCTTCTGTCTGAGATAATTAGTGAGCTTTTCCCAGATGCACCGTGTTCCTGTCTCCTTTTCTTTGTTCCCTCCATTAGGATCTGGACATCCAATTACATGCTGACATCATCCTTCTTCAGTGATGCTACTCCCCTCTGAACTTCAGGATCTCCAGCATCCAAGAGTGTCCCTCAGCTCAGAGATCATGGCCTATGTCTGCTCAAGAGAAGGCCATCAATGCCCTTTCTTCTGTCTGTCCATGCAAGCCTCTCCTTCCCTAGGAAAATAATTGCATGTATGCAATATAAAACACCGTGCCTACAGAATATTAATAAATACTGTAGGCAGACAAAAGTGGAGGCATAAGGTTGCAAATCACTTAACTGAGCCAAATAAAAATAACTTTATTTTTTCACTGCAGGGCATTGTTTATCTCTTAGAACCTTTCTTACGCCAACCTGCTAAGTGACCCTCCAAGAGGGGATGGCGTCAGTACATCTCCCAAATGCATTTGCCAAGACAAGACTTTTCCCTAGAGCATCTCTTAGGACCAATCACTGTGGAAGATGCTTCAGGGCATTTTGTTGTGATGCATGCAACAAGGATACACATTGACAGGTGCCTCATGTACTTTCTGGAATTTTGTTTTGGGAGAGGAGAGCATTCTGTGTCATATTTGCCTTCTGTATATGCAGGGTATGATGGATTATTCAGAGGGTTTTTGTGTGTGTGTTTATATATATGTGTGTATTGGTGCATATGTATATGTACAGGTGCATGTCTGTGCCCATGTGAACACATACATATAGCTTTGTAGACACTGGATACTGATGTCAGATATCATCATCATTACACTCCTTATGTATTGAGGCAAGGTCTCTCGTTGGTACCCAGAACTCACAAAATTTGCTACTTGTGCTTAGTAGCTTGCTTGCTCTGCGGGAATCCTTTCTCTAACCTTTCTAAGCACTGGGATCTCCAGTGGGTTGCCAAGACCACCTAGCACTTACGTGGGTGCTGGGCATCTAAACTCTGGATTTACTACTGTGCCATTTCCTCAGCTTAATTGTGCAAAACCACTTGATTGGATTTAGGATTCTGAGAGCGTCAGCGAGGGCGTTTCCAGAGAGCGTAAGCTAGAGGAGAGAAGATAGTGGGTGGTAGAGAATACAAGGGGTAAAACCAAACCATGCAGGGAACTTCCTCTCCCTGCTTCCCATCTATCATGAGGTAAAGGGCTTCCCTCTCTTACCTGCTCTCTCCATGGTGTTTTACTGAAATATGCGGGGCCAAGAAAACATGAACGGTATGCCCTGAATCAGTGAGCAGAACTGAATGCTTCTTCCTTCTGCTTGTTCTTTCAAGTATTTTGGTCACAGTCTCTGCCAAGTAACTGACACAGGAGCACTGGAGCATGCCCAGTAGACATTTCTTGGTAAGTGCCACGTGCCAACTTCTATCAAGACTCATGTATGACCTGGGCTTCCCAAAGAAGTTTCAAGCAGAGGTGAGATACTTGAGTGGCTCTAGGCAGTCTTAGCAACTCCCCACTCAGGGACACGTCATTTGCCTGCACTAGAATGGAAATGATCATCGGGGCATTGAAAAAAAACCCTGAATGAGGTAACAGGTGCATCAGCATAGAACCGGTACGTAGATGTATGAAAGCAGTATTGTTTGTTTGTGGTTTCAGACTTGGCACATTACAAAGTGTCAGAGAAAACCCAAACCTCGTGTGCTCACTGATGCCCCAGCCAGTTTTCAGAGACACAAACAGCATTTAAAGTAGATGTGCTTTAGGAGAAGAGACTCCAGTGTCCTCTTCCTCTGGACTTCCTGTCAGCTTCTATTCCTGTCCCTCACCCTCCCCTGATGGAGTAGCTCCTCCCCCATCGACCCTGTATATCATTCAACTCCTTTAGTATGTGTGGAAATGCTCCCATCATGCCCTCTTAAGATGCTTGTACTAGCAGGAGAGTCTGAAGCTGTGAGTGCTGCCTCTCCTCTGTCCCAGCCCTAACAGCAGTAACTGCCTTCTGCTGCTGACTCAGTGTGTTAGCAGCTTTGTTCCTAATGTTGTTTAAACTGAGAGGATTTAACATTAGGAACAAAGCTGGTAGTTCAGGTCTTGATCCAGATATGCAAGGTTTGGAGCCCAGCTTCCAGCACTGCTTGGATGTGCTGATACCTTTAGGTGCAGGGCTCCAGTGGAAGGTAGTTAGGCAACTGGGAACTCTGAAGGGGGGAGGTATGTGGTGTTTCTACCCCATTGCTATCTGTCCTCCCTCCCTGTGTGCCCTGCTATGGTAAGTGGGGCCACCACAGGCCAGAGCAATGAGGCCAGTTGTCTGACCATCAACTGAAATGCCAAGACCATTACCCAATGCATCCCTTTTCACTTTTCAAGATGATTATTTGAGGTATTTTTGTCTCAAGGACAGGAAGCTGACTAACAAAGCCAAACTGGCTTTTGTTCTGTGACTGAACCTTTACTGATAAAAAGAAAGGACAGAAGTGGCCTTGGGGGAAGAAGGAGCTTGGTGATCAAGCTTTAGAATCTACATCTTGGTTCACCTCTAAATTCTCTTCTGCCATCTAGGCAGGATAAGGGTAGTAGCATGTACAAGATTTTCTGAAATCAGTTTGAGAATTCAGAATGCAGTGAAAACTCCTTTCTTGGCACATAATCCATTTAAATGGATTGCTTTATTAATCTCTATATGTCTCTTCTGTGTCCTCGTGGAATTGGCTGTCGAGATGTTTTCCTTTAAGGCAATGGAAAGTCATCAATAATTCATTAAAGTGTTCAGGTGATGTTGACTGCTGTTCTACTAATGATCATTATATTGTAACATTAGCTTATAGGTATTAACATTCTCTGTTTTATGGGATGTTGTTAATCAACTACACACACTTGCAGAAGAAACTAACCCCAGTAGTTTGGTGCTTTCCCAAGAAAGGGATCAATCATGAGAAATTAGACACTTGACTTGTGTTTCACTCACTGTGAGAACCCGGACCATTCCCTTAAGTTTCCTGATCACAGTACCAAGTTCTCTGAACTGTGTACAGCAGTAATGCTTCTTTACAGATGTTTGGCTGATTAAACAAGATAATAGAATACGCACATTCATTTTTTTAGAAATACCTACCAATTGTGTCCATAAAGAGTTTCAGATTCCATAAACTATTTATATCCAGTCCCAACTTTTATTTTTCCTTTCTGGTTCCATTTCTAATTCGTATCTAGAGAAAGGTGGAGTGTGGGATTTAGCTTGCTTTGTTTGTATGAATCTGAACCTTACTTGGCTTTATGAAAGTATTTTTTATTATCTGCATAAATCTATTTGTTGGCTCACAGGTTTGTGAAAATTAAAGGCTGCAAGCTGAATCCATGAACCAGAGCTAGTTATATAAACTGGGCAAGATGCTGGTGTTCTGTGGTTCTCTCTCTTGTCATCTGTAGGCAGGGACATGACATATATCTTACTGTTGTGGATCCAAGTAAGAATCCCTATCAAGCTTGTTGATTAATAACCATAGTCTAGGGATTCCCATCCGGTCTGGGTTGAGATCTGATAATTATGTCCTAAGATGCTCCAAGGAAGCCTGAGACCTATGTAGGTGTCCTGAGGAATATACTTTGAGAAATATTGTGTTTGTTTCATTGGATCATGGCTGTGCATGCAAGATACATTGCTAGAATTCAGTCAGGTTTGATTTCATCCACTGGTTGGGAGGGGGGGTTGTGATGAAAAACCTGCTGGATTTGATGTCAAGAAAATTGTGCTTGAACTTCAGACTCTCAAAAAAGCAACTGTGGGCGGTTAGATAAATGAATTTACCTTTCCAGGTACACTCTTTCCTTCTGTGTATATCAAGAAGGTTGTTGATGGTGGGTTTTCTTTTTGAGAGAGAGAGAGCTTTATTTCATGTATAAGTGCTTTGCCTGAATGTGTGGTGTATGTCTGTATACCATGTGCATGTATGGTGCTCTCTGAGACCAGAAGAGTGTCAGGTTTGGAATTACAGATGGCTGTGAACTGTCTTGTAGATGCTGGGAATCAAACTTGGGTCCTCTGAAAGAGCAGCCAGTGCTGTTAACCACTGGGCTGTCTCTCCAGCCCTTTTAAGGGCTCAGTTTACAAGTGTCTTGAGATACTGAGAAGCACCTTGAAGAACTTCAAATGTCTTCCGACTGCTACATTTACAAAGTAATTTATTGGTCTATTTTCCAACAAGCTCCTCATTTAATGTTTAACAAAAGTTTTTTTTTTTTTAAATAAAAGTATGATTTATAAGGGGTTAGAAATAAGATCACTACCACTGTCACCTGCAAAGCCAGCTCTGAAACAGAGCCGAGGCTCATTTTGAGCCCTTAGGTGACAGATGGGGAGTCTGAGTTTTGTGTCCTGGTTCCCTAATTCTGCCCAGCACTGCTCCTGCGAAGTCCCACCCACTCCACACTCTCCAGCGCATCCTCCTAGGCTCCAGTCTCTTCAAACGTATGGACCCTCTTTTCCTTGCTTCTAGAATGAGTCAGAAAGTATTGTTCAGCTTTCCTTGGACCATTGCCACAAGACCCTTTGTGATGGGAACTTCCCACCTTCCTGGAGCTCAAGCCCTGGAAACAGCCTGTGACTTTCAAGGAGCTGATGACAGAAAGAGTTGTGGACCCTACAGCAGACAGCAAAGATGGAAGCTTCAGAACTTCTATCCTCAATAATCCTCCTGACCCCTCACTTTCATCCCCCTCCTTATCTAAAAAGGATACTGAAGAGAATATGCTCTCCGGGTTGCTGTGGCTATAGATGGGAACAAGAAGTAGAAGAAATAAGTATCAATTAAACACCCCCATGCTCCTGGCCATCAGGCTGTGCTAGCCTATAGGATCTTCATGGAAGCTGAGGCCATCCTGGTTGTCGGTGCCCTCATTCTACTAAGATCTAAGGATTACAAATTCAGGAACATTCTTCCCTTTACTCATTGGAGGATGCTGAACCCATGAAATAGGCAGACATGCAGCTGCATTGTCTCTACTACCTGGGAACTGATTTTACTGCAAACGATGGGTCTGAGACGACCACCCACAAGCCAAAGTTCATATAGCCTGGAAACGACAGAGCATGAACCTCGTCCTCCCTGTCAGGTTGTGCAGTCTGTTCACACCATGCACTCACGTGGTTAGCTCGGCTCTCCTTTCAGGGACCGGCTGGGCCTCATGAGCCTGCAGGGAACTGGTACCAAAGGCTGTTCCTGTTTTTCTTTGCTCTTCCTTTATTTTTTCCTCCTGACTGTCTCTGGGACTCACCAGCCTTCTCATTAGAATGCGGTTGCATGATTCATCAACATTATTGGAGAAAGCAGTTAGATACAATGAGGGAGGATTAGTATTTGCAAAGACAAGTAGTATTGAGCTTTCTACCTCATCAAGGGGCTAAATGCACACATGTTAGCCATACACCCCAACTACCAAAAATCCCCCGGAGCTGAGACTTGGTGTTTTATTTTCCCCCCCTCAGTCGTT
The DNA here is from genome assembly GCA_033318265.1 of Phyllotis vaccarum. Classification (NCBI taxonomy): domain Eukaryota; kingdom Metazoa; phylum Chordata; class Mammalia; order Rodentia; family Cricetidae; genus Phyllotis; species Phyllotis vaccarum. The sequence continues at coordinate 103,604,825 of JARWLC010000008.1, read as the reverse complement.
TTGCCTCTTATATGATCTTTACATTTTGCCCACAGTCATGAAAGCTAATAGCATCATTTTCATGCATGGACATGGGCCTGCCAGCTGACAGTGGTTAGCAATTCTTAATACAAATATATCATCTAATTCCCGAGCTAGAATTGTAAAGCTTTTCTATAGTGACACTGAACCAAAATATCGAAATTGCTGAAGCCTTTAAAGAAAGCCAGCGAGAGGTTGTGGAATGCCTTTTCAGTAATGCTGCAGAGAGGCTCCGCAGAATACAAATATTGTCTTCCTGCCTTTGCCTGTCACCTCGCATCACCCAGGGACTCAGACTCTAAACTTCCACTGCCTTTGGCAGGGATTGATTGGGAGAAAGAGAAATAGGAAAAGAGAGAGAGGAGAGAGCAGAAGAGAAGCCTCTTTGAAAAAGAAACTTCTGCGCAGTTTTGATGGCTGCTACTCTCTAGGTGTGGGAGAGACTTTGTAGATTGGAAATAGAAATGATAAGGAAGGCGTGTATCAAAAGCACCCATGGGCCTCTTTGATTGATTGATTGGCTGACTGCACTGCTATCCCAGTACTTTATGCATGCTACGTGAGTATTGTACTATAAGCTATACCTGTAGCCCTAGGCCTCTCTCTCTCTCTCTCTCTCTCTCTCTCTCTCTCTCTCTCTCTCTCTCCAATCTATCCATCTGTCCACCAATCAATCCATCCACCCACCAAGCCACCCAGCCACCCAGCCACCCATCTGTCCTTCTGTCCGTCTGTCTGTCCGTCTGTCTATCCATCCATCCATCTATCTAGACATCTAGACATCTTGTCTACTCTCTTTCTCGCCCTCCTTCTCTGGTCCTGCTCACTGTAACTTCTTCAAGACCCTGTTTAATAGGTCACCACTGTTCATAAAAAGCTTCTCTTCCTCTGGTTGTCTTCTTTGTTGCCCACTACTCACTTCCAAACTTCTATCCCAGAAAATTAATGCATGAAAGTGATTTTTCTTGTCTTTGAAGTTGTCCTAGGTGTCTATCTGAAATATGTGACTTATAATTGGGGACGAGACATTTTTACTCTTGAAGGATTACTTGCTTTACCCAGTGAATGGGAAAATGCCATGAGTGTGTTTACTTTGGGGACTGTTCGTGAGTTAAATGGGCTGACAGAATAAAGATAAATAAATGAGTATTATTTATTTGGGCTAAGAGTTGGACTTAAGTCATTACACTAAATCTATACTCATTTTATTTTATTCTTTTAGAGATAAGACCTTGCTGGCTTAAATTTGTGAGCCTCTTAATCCAATCTTCGGGTGTTGGAACAGTGCGGAATGCTACCACGCTTAGCTACTATTTGCTTTTTAAATAGATGTATCGTATGCCACTGTTGGTGGCTGTCTTCTTTTGAAGATGGGCCTTCTTGAGGTGCCAGCCAGAGCTGCAGCTCTGCCACTTATGCTGCCCAGATATTCCCACGTTTCTGCCCTGTGCTGACTTCCTGCTGCAGACAGCCCTGCCTGAGTGGCCAGGGAGAGGAAAGGTAGCTCAGCAAGCTGGGATGCAAGGGAGAAATCTGTCTTTCCTGTGGGGTCAGCCTGCCCCGGTTCCTGCAGCTTTGCTTTTCACAGCTTTTATGATCCCCAGACAATAATCATGATCTAAAGATACCACGTTGAAGTTTCCAAAAATAAGCAGTATGCGGTAAATAGATTTGTGGCTTTGGTGTGTGTGTGTGTGTGTGTGTGTGTGTGTGTATTTGTGTGTGTGTGTGTGTGTGTTTTGTTTTGAGAAGGGGGTCTCACTATACAGTTCTGGCTGTCCTGGAACTCACTATATAGACCAGGCTGGCTTCTCATTCAGAGATTTGCCTGCTTCTACCTCCTGAACATATTAAAGGTGTTCACCACCACATTCAGCCAATAAATGAATTTTAAATTGCTGCCATTTTCAGTACCCAATCTCACCTGGGATATGCTCATCAGCTCACCTAGCAGATGAGCCATACCTTTGTTGAATGTCTCTATACCACGTATGCATGCTTCCTGACTGGCATTGCCATGAATACATGATTCAGGACCACCCAAGCAGAGGATTTTTCTTCTGTCATACAGAGGATGGTCAGTGGTAGTCAGGTACTACATCACAATGAACGTCATTCACCTCACCTCGTATCGTCATGTGAATACTGCATCATCCCCAGAAGTGTGTTACAGCCACTGATGTTTGAAAGATTCTATTTATATAAATTTTATTATAATGTAGAAAGCTGCTGCTTATTCATAATCATTCCACATCATCATCCAAAGTGCTAGGACAACAGATTTGCAACACCACACCTAGCACTATTTTATTATTTACTATTAATCTATTACTGTGTCTAATCTAGACATTAAAGTTTACCATATGGAGGGTAAAACACGTTTTCTATAGATGTTGGTGTCATATGGTTTCAGGCATCTGCTGTGGTCTTAGAACATAACTCATGTAATAATGAGGAGTTTGTGTGTTAGCTTCAAGGAAAGCTAGTTGTTGTACTTGGGTCCGTGTATTTCGTGGGTGGAGATCAGATAATACACGATGGAGCATCTACTCCCAGTGTCTCCACTCTATCCCTCTAAATGGGTCTTAGATGTGGACAATGGGCTGGTATCCTTTAAATCTAGAAAAGGAAAAGACACATCCCAGAGAACTGAGTGGCTGGCACTAACAAAGGAAGCAATTCTTGGGAATTTAAAACCCAAAGTGGTGCATTGCATGGCCAATCTTGGCATAATAAATGAATTTAAAAACAAGCAAATAGATGATAGTAGATTTGTGCAAACTAGCTAAATGAGAGGATAGGGAGAATCAAGCTTATGCCCCAAAGTCTCTATAAATGTAGACGACATTATATAACTTTTGACCTTGCCTGTCTGGGTCTAATGTCTCTCCTGGGCTATAGAATGTTCTGGTTGGACTAGAAGATCTCTAAGGCCCCTTCCAACTTTACATGCCTATTATCTCATACTACTACTGCTCATTAAAAAGAGAAATATAAGTTAATTGAAACAGGCTCTGGAGACAACAGTATAGATATCCATAGGTTAAACAGAATGAAGAATAATGACAGGCTTTGCCTAGCTTGGGAAAATAATAACTCAGAAAATGAAAAATAAGTAAGACTAGCCATCCTGCTGAAGACAGTGTTGTATGCACTCTGGGGAAGATACAGGCAGGGAGGTACATTTGGCAAGCTGCCTGTGTGAAGATCAGCTTATTCTATAGGAAAGATAAGCTAGAGGTGTTGGGGATGAGGCCAGGCACAGATAGCCCACATTTGTTCCACTCAGGATTAGATTGTCCATATGACTCAGCATTCTGTTGATCAGGAGATAAAGCTTCTTATGAAATTGAAGGACCTTGGCTTGACATCAGTGTCTGGAAACTTAGACCCCCCCCCCCCCATGACCCTTTCTGTCAGTCTGGACAGCACAGGCTATACTATGTATTTACCTTGGCACAGAAATGGGTCAACCTAATGATGGGCAGCCAGTATTTGGTCACTCAGTGTTCAAGGGCTAAACAAGAGTTGGTAGAGCGCTAGGATCCCATGGATGTAGAGTGTAAGAGAGAGGTTAGAGCAGCTCAGAGACCTTAGTCCAATTTGTCCTTCTCAACATTAGCGTACCTGGCCCATGACCTGGAGTCTCCTAGGAGGACAGAATATCTGAGGACTCCAGCAGAGGTGTGTTCATGAGAATGAAGACATTCACAGCCCAAGAGGAATAAGGAAGCTGTGAGGCTCAAAGCCTCAACGGGGGTTGAGGTCACTGTCCCATATTATTTCATGGTTCTTGGCATCTTCTCTTTCTGCCTTTATTTATCCTCTCTTGTGGCCTGTGTCTTCCATGTTCTGTTTGTCTTTGAGCTTGTCCTTTCCTAACCACTGTATATTTCTTTCTCTTCCTATCTTCTTCCTCTCCACGTTCCCACTCTCTTGCTTCATCTTTCTCTGTCTTGCATCTGCCTATTCTTCTCTTCTCCGTTGCCACTACTGGACCCTGTCCAATTTGTTTCTTCCTTTCCTTGGAGCAAGTGGCTCTACTCGGCTCACCCTACCCATCGCTAGCTCAGCCCTATCTCACAATGATTCCTGACTCCTGTAGTAGCTTCTGTCTGATATCTCAGGTATGAGAGCTTTTAGATCTGTGGTTGGCCATTGATCAACATCCCTACTCTGCCCTCAACCGCACCACCATGCACACAGCTCTTCATGAAGTTCTCTGAGCTTAAAAGCATTGATGGTGTCTCTATCATTCCCAAAATGGCACCCTGGAGGGTTAGGGGAGCAAAGGTGGAAGAAGCTGAGATGTGTGGGTCAGACTTCCTCTATCTGTTGTCTTTTCTTCCCAAGGACTACATTTCCTTCTCTTGTATTCTCCTGTGGTCCAATGAGAGCCATACTGTGGGTCCTTAGTGGATGGCATTCTTGTTTATCCCAGCCCTATTGTCTTCCAGGTCCTCTCCTTTGTCACTGCATCCATTCTTCCTTCTGCATTCAGAGAACATTTTACAAGCACCCTGCTGTGCACTGAGATAGTGCTATGTACCATAGAAAGACCAAGATGGCGGAAATAAGCTTTCAGCACTGTGCTCCTATCCTTTTAGTAAAGCCATGTAGGTAGAGACGACTGAGGCTACCAAGGGATGTGTGCTATGGTGTGGATACCTCGACACTGAGGGACTAGATCGGGGCAAGTGCCCACCGATAGCCAACTCTTCCTTTTCGAACCAAAGGAAGGCATTTGACTTTCCTTTAAAAAAAAGTGAATGTATTCAAGGGTTGATGGGTAGGTCAAGAATGTTTCTCTTTCCTTTCTTCCTGAGAAAACAAAAATTCATCCTTCAGAATGCAGCCCAGCTGTAAGCCTTTCTCTAAGTTCCTTTTCTATCCTTCCAGAAAGAGCTTTGATCACTTTCTGCCAGTGGCTTGGTTCCTTCATTGGACAGGAGCTGTCTCATCTTTGACATCCTATAGCCTCAAACTTGAACTATGATCCACTATCAGTAGGAACTATTTATTTATTTATTGTAGTGCCAGGGATCAAACTACATGCCAGACAGGGTTTCTACCACTGGGTGCTATGAAACTCGCTGTAGGTATCATTAAGCTCTGAAAGGCAGGTGGACAGATAAGAATTAATAATTGAAAAATACTCTAGGGATGAGACGATCTTGGAGGCTGCCTGAGCTTTTCTTACCTACCCAGGTTCCCTTAAGAAAGAAACACTATGTCCACACAGTGTTCTGGGAATGTGCTCCATCATTCTCTCAAGCTGCATGGAACTCCATTTTCTCTAAAAAATCAAACTAACCCTCAAAGGTTGGGTGTGTTTTGTCTATGTTTCCTGCAAGCTAAGGCACAAATTTCGAGAAGTAATCAATTCCAATTGATTGGCAAAATCCAACTTGTATTCTCTGGGCCAACTTTGGATGGTAAAGTTCATTAAAAGCAGGCCTCTGGCAAGCTCGACACCCCTTGATGCTGCAGTAATCAGGGCTTTGTTATGCCAAGTGGCAAGATCTGCCCTAGAGTCCCTGGCATGGTTTTTGTAGGAACTTACCCATCTGCAGCAGCACTTTTTGCAAATGAATAATTTGACCATGATAGAAATTCATGAAGAGCTTTCCAAGTATGGCTGGGAAGGAATGGAAGGAACTAGTTGAGAGAACACATAGCTCTTGCCTATGGGGTGTGAAAACACCATCCTTCCCTATTCACCTTCTGGCACAAATGTTGCTTCCCTGAGCAAAGATATTTCTCTTGGCATTGCCATCAGGAATGCACTTTGGCCACTGGCAGGCAAAGGGACTCTTTGGGAGCCTTAAGATCTCTTCAAGGAGACATACTCATATCTTCTATCCAGCTGTTTGCTTTCAGAGGCTCCAAGGAACCAGGAAGGTGTAAATTTCTTTCAGAATCTGCATGAAGCAACTTCTGGAAGTCATCAGTACTGGAAGCAACTGGCACAGGGTTCCTGCCTGAGCTTGCCAATCCCAAAGCAAGAGGCTAATTTTAACCAATAGTTATGGTCTGTCATTTGCCAAGCACTATGCGGGGCGATTAATACATATGGCCACTTTCACCACCTTCCTCCCCAAAAAAATCAAAGCTGGAAGTCACCAAAACCATACTTTGAAAACAAAGCACATTTTTTTTTTTGTTTTTAAAGAAAGTTTTTTAAAGTCCTCACATGGAAAATTGCAAAGGTTATGTTTTAAGAGGTAAGGGTGGGGGTTTGGCAGGAGATTTCAAAATTTCATTTTATAGGTAAGCACTCGACTTATAAATTTAAGAAGTGGGTATTAAAAATAATACTTACATAGATTTCAGAAAATAAAGGTAAGTGAGGAAAAACTACCACAAATTAGATATGATTAATGTTTACATTTTTATCCAAAGACCCAGGTTTAAACAGCAAGCGTAGATTTGGCCCAGACTCCATAGTGCTTCCTGCCTTACCAGGGTTTCTGAAGCTGTGTTCCACATAAACCTCTGTCCCAGAATGACTCTTAGAGGAAGTGGGGGGTCCAAGTTTGGGAGAAGTTAGAATATGGCATACAGTGAGCCTTCCAGACTGACACTTTACAGTCAACTTGTATATAGCATTTATTAGCTCTGAGAAGTTGAGCTGTCTTACACAAACACATGAACTATTTCCCTTTTCTTTAAATAACATTGGAAAATGCTTCTAACCAAATTCATTTGGGGAAATGCATGTTTACTTCTTGTTTTCAATCATTCAAATTTCTCTAATTCACTTGAATCTCAGAACCCACGTAGACAGATATGGTACTATGGTGGGGGTGTGAGGTGGGACTGTTAGAAGTATAGGGGATTCATGCTGGAAGCTTGACTCCACTACACACACACACACACACACACACACACACACACACACACACACACACACACACATAGACACACCACTTTTTAAATAAATAAACAAGCAAAAGAACGAAAATGAAAGTACTTCACTGTGCCACAGAGAAAGTAAGTGCAGGATTAGGGCTGGACAAAAGGCCTCTGGGAATAGGATATGGGGTCTCTACCAGATGTGGGGTATCTATAGGATATAGGGTCTCTAACAGATGTGGGATATCTATAGGATATGGCATCTCTACCAGATGTGGGGTATCTACAGGATATGGGGTATCTACCAGATTGTGTGAGGGTGCAGTTACCTGGTTCAGGTGAGGTTCTGATGTGAGGCATTGCCAAGATGGTCTGGATGGGAATCTATGGGACTGGTGTAAACAGGATTCCAACAAAAACTGATCAGGAACTCAAATCTTTAACCTAGACATCACCAAGCTGTCTGATTTTAGTTTTAACACATAGTAGAGATCATATATGGCCCTGAAAAGTTTCTGGGAATGCTTCTGCCCAGGTTTTTTGTTACCAACCCTCTTTTCCCATGGCCTAATGAGGTAGGCTTCAGTAAAATGAATGGCCCCGTGGCTTTGTGTTTGCTAGCCTCTATGTGCTGGGTTCCCTCTCTCATTTTGTCTGCCAGTCCTAAGAGATTGACAGTCTCTACTTTTTCACACTCTAGGACTCCAGGCTCTGGAAGCTTTTCTCTGTCATTCATTAAATCCCACCTGCAAACCAGCCCTGACCATTACCTTTGGCTCATTCCTTTAACTGCCCCAAGAATTAGAAACCTCAAACTATGGATTTCTCTTGTTCTCTTCCACTGAGTGTGGACCAGAGTCTAGGAAGCGTTTAGACCTGGGGATCTCAAGGTGATAAGGGATGTAGTAGACCAGATGTATAAGCAGTTCATTAAGGTAGGGATGCCCATAGCATATATCTAAGGTACTGTAAATCTCAGGGTATCCCAGGGAAGGAGTATAGATGACAGGTTTGAAGAATGAGGAAGGGTTACTATGATGCACAAAAGTGCCTTGATTTGTAGTAGAAACAGCTCAGCTAAATAGGTGGCTGTGGCTAAATTGCACTTCTGCAACCCAGGAGTGTGTATCTGGAGGACGAGGGCCTGGGTTGGATTAAAAGCCACAGTAGATGAAACCTCAGTGATGGGTTAGGGCCAGGGCCTGAGGAAAGAGCATGAATAAATGCATAGCCACTAAAATTCCCCCCTGCAGTGCGTGATGGGCTAGGGTGCCCAGGGAAAGAGTGAGAGCTTGGCATAAGACAGCTATCCAATCAGAGGACTCCTGAGACTGTGAAGTATTGTTGCGACTACCCTGAAATGGGACATGCCTGTTTATTCACCCATATAGTAGGGTAAAACATTGTGACCGTGGAATAATGGGGTAGAGTAGGCTTGTCAACCCCTGGCAGATTGAAAGCATGGAGAATACAAGAAGAGGGCAGGTCAAGGTACAGCTCCCAGGGATACAGAGCTCTAGTAACCTGCTTCTTCCAGCTGGGCACTGCATCCTACTCTTTACCACATCCCCATAGTGCCACCATCTTATGACTCCAATAAGGAATCAGAGACTGATTAGTTAGGAGCCGTGTCAGTTATACCCAGAGCTTTATGTTATTAACCTCCCAGCTGCTTCTCATCCAATCAAGTTGACACTCTGATCAACCAGCAGACAGCTACATCCCCTGAAGTCTTGTCTCATACACTAAATCAGCAGTATTTTTATTTTGTTTTCTTTCTAGACCAGATCTCAAAAGGAAAAAATGCAGTATGGGACAGTCTGAGCCACCCATCCGCGCAATGTCAGTACAGACAAGAGAATATAGTATCTGTAGAGAATTTAGCAACAACAGAATGTTCTTATCACTAAAATGGGTTTGAAAATTCAGCCACCAAGCCTTCAGACTAACGTGAGCTACTACTATTCACAGATCATGCACTTTGCTACTTGTACTGCCTCTTTAACTGATGCCCCACCCAGCACAGATTTGAAGGCATTTGAGGTACTTCCTTAAGAATATATTTAAGGTCGTCTGGAGCCTCTTGCCCAATACCCCCACTCCCAGTCTCCGCCTTCAGATTTCAGAGCAAATGGCTTTGCAGTTTGAAGAGAGCCTCACAGCTTCTTGCCAGCCAATCTTCCACCACATAATTGTCCAGGCCTCTAGCCAGGAGGAGGCCTAGCTTCTCTCCACTGCAGGAAAGGCACTCCTAGGCTCTAAATAAACCTCATAAGTCATGCAAGGCTCCTTGACAGAGTCTGCTTGGCCTTTCCCCGGGATAGCAGCACTGGCTCCTGGGGAAGATAAAGTACTGCTTGTGCAGATGCTGTGTCAGGGCCTCTGGGTGCTCATGCCCTGTAATGAATGGAAGGGTTTGGAAGAGCCAGGGAGGGTGGTCCTTCCTGAAAGTGTCATTAGAGGTACTTTCTCCAGGTTGTGGAGAGAACCTGGCAGCTGGCCCTAAGGAACTCGGGGACTGAGATTTTTCTCAGCAAGGGCTCTGAGGCAGGACTATAAATTGCCAGACAGCCAGACAGTGCAAGGGGCTAGCACCAATGGCTTCACCATGTTTATAACTATAAGCCTCTCAGCTACATGCTGAATCTCTCAAATGCTGATTTGGGAGGTTTGCCTTCAAGATGGGAATGGTGCTGAGTGAGGATGGGAAACAGCAAACCCCTGGGCCCAGTGCATGTGCACAGCAACAGGGTATCTAGCAGGTAAAACATCCTAATGATCCTCCTCTATTTCCATTTCATACCTCCTGAACCAAACAAGTTGGTTCTCTAGAGGAAGTTCTGACTCGAGGCTGCAACTTCTGAGTTGCTTTCTCACCTAACACCCCCATGTCTGACCTGGATCTTTAGACTCCAGAACAAATTGCTTTGTAAGACAGAGAGAGCCTTGAAGCTCTACATTCATCTCTCAGGTGTCACATGGACCCTGTTAGAGGCTGGGAAGGTAACAGCTGTACCAAATTTCTATTACCGTAGTACCTGCAAAATACAAAACTGAAGAGAAGGGTTGGTTTGGACACACAGTTTTGAAGGTTCTTACCCCAGACCAGATAGAAAGAGGCATTACCTTCAGGCTTTAAGGTTAAGGGATGCAATATATCATGATGGACTTAAAACTCCAGAGTTGATACTTAGAAAAATGAAAGTTTGTGTCCTAAATGTCCTCTTCAAGGATAGGCCACCAGTGATTAGAAGACATCCTGCAAAAGCCTGTTTCTGAAAATTTTACCATCTCCCAGTAGTGCCAAGCTGGAGACTAAGCCTTTACACACAATTCTTTGCAAGGTCTTCCGAAAGTTTCTTGTTTGCAGGTATGGCATTTGTCTTGTGTGGTTAAACAGGAGTGGTCATTGGGTCCCCCTGCAACTGCTGCTATTCTCCGATAGTTCAGTCCATTGAAGCCCTTCATATCCAGACAGATACCCTTATTCCACATCCCTTACCAAAACTTTGCACTTATTCATATTTGTTTGACCCACGACAACAAAGATAAATATGGCGTCTCCTGGTTGCTTCAAAGTTTGTGTCCTGATGACCAGTAAAAACAAATGTGCTTCAATGTCACTGACTATGCTTCTCTCTGGATGAACTGCCAATAAAAATCCTCAGGTCATTTTTTGTTGATGTGTATAGGCCTTTATTTATTGACTGGGCATGTTTTACGTGTTCCCATTATCAATCTTTGGACTGCTATATATTTTGAATGCATTTTTTTCATCTAACTTTGCAATTCAATGTTTTGTTCTTTCATTTCATACTATTTGTGTTTAAAAGGTCTGATGTTATTCAATGTTATAAATGCATTTCTCCTTCTTCTAGCCATTCAATATATTAACTTGTTCGATATTTGGCACTTTAATAATTCTGGAACTTTGTGAATGGTATTAGGTAGGAACTTATGTCAAATGAATAGCCAGAGGCTCTCAGTCACTCACTGAATCATCTAACATCTCTCAGTTGGAAACATATCCTTAGTAATGAAATATGGTTCTGTGTTTTCTGTATTATAGGAATTGTGTGTTTGTGTGTGTGTGTGTGTGTGTGTGTGAATTCAGCACCACAATACACAGTTTATGACTTTTTATTGATTCTTTTGATATAATTATAGCAGAAATATATATAGGAAATGAGTGAAGGAGCTACTGTAGTATTGTTGCTATTTTTATGCTTTCTCATACAATAGCACCATGTATTATCACATATTTTTGATAAGTTTGTATTGCTTCATAAGCGGTTATGGCTGTCTGCCACTTGAAGGTCAATATTCAAGAGAAAGGATGATAGAAATAAAGTTTGTTCAAGGGAATTCAGAGGTTTGAAGAGTTTTCTAATGAATATGTACTAATTACCACAATGTATTTGTTATAACATTTCTTATCTGTGTATATATAATGACATCCTGAAGTTTTTCACACAGACACCTATAGAGAGCTAAGGAGAGGAGTTATGAAGTCCTCACGTGCTCTAGGTTCTACAGTGTTAAAGAAAAATTTAGCAATAACCATCTTAGCTCCGTAGGTGGGTTAGGATTAAGAAGCAGTGGCAGCCTATGGACCTCTGTTATTGACAGCCCCTTACAACCACTGACCTGTTACACATATTTAGTGAGCACATACCTTCTGTCTATTCCCTGGTGTTCTTGCCTCCTAGAAACTTTCATTATCTAGTGAGTGGACAAATTGGATGTTTCAAAAGTTTAGAGACTCAAAATAATTAAATTCAATCTAATATTCTAGATTGCATCTTTGAACTGAAAAATTTGTGCATAGAAAAAGTGGTGATATTCAAATACAGCCTGTAGCCTGGTTAATGGTATTGTAACGACATCAATGTCTTTATTTTTAATAAATCTCCCATGGTTCTAGAAGTCAGTAAGCATTAAGGGAATCTGGAGAATGGGCCTGTAAGAATCCTTCTGACTGTGTCTGTAACTTTTCAGTAATCCTTGATTATTCAAAAACAAAAGGTTTGTCCAGGTTCTTTATAAATCAACAACGTCTCAGAAGGGGCAGTATTGACAGTAAGTGGTTCCTATAAGACACCAACCAGCTATATCCTGTTTTCACAACTAGTGGAAGACGATCTCTGACATCTCTCCCACATCTGGCTGTTTGCTCTGGTAGGAAGTCCTCCAGATTCTTTGCTCACCTGAAATTCATACTCAGTAGATGCTCCAGGAGTTTCCCCTCTAAGCAGGCATAAGTAATTGATTCATAATTCTAAAAGAGCAAAGAGCTTGGCTCAGAAGAAAATTGTGTGAGCGGCAGACCAACAAACTGATCAGCCCACTTTGTTAAGCTTGTATCTTTTGATACTTAAATTCTCAGTATGTCCATTTGTAGAGTGGGGATTATAAATTCAGGGAGGCCAGGGCTGCTATGACAGCTGAATTCAGAAGCGTGGTTATTGGATTGTTGTCAGTGCTTGGTGAGCCCAGTGCTTTCCTTCCTTCCTGCCTGCCTCCTATGCATTTAAATCCCATTTCAGTGAACACGGCCACACAGCATCCCTGGTTAACAGCTGGAATCTCATTTTGACTTCATCACCATCATCTTCCAAACTCTTGTATCATTTGGTGCTTACGTTTCATTCTGGATACTGGCACAATAAAGCAAGAAAGATGCTTTTGATGTAGTGGGAAGTGTAATTTGTTCGGGATTGTACTATATGTGGAGGAGTTTGTAGTGGGCTCACTGTGGCAGATAGAATAAAGGGAAATAAAACAAATACCAGTGTCAGTTTTCCTGAAAAGTGGGCACTGGATCCCACATGATGCAATGTGCAAAGCAAAGAGGTAGAAGAAGGAATTGATCGGTCCCACAGCCCTGGAAAGAGGGAGCCAATCTCTATTCTGCCAGCAAGAGAGGCTCCTGGAATTGTACAATATATCACCTCGAGGGGGCGCCAGGATGACCCAGGTCCATATCCTTCATCTCCTAAATACATGCTGACAAACTGATTTATTTTAATCCCTTTAGGCTTGATATCCCTGCCTGTGAAATGGGGACAGGAATCAATGAATCACTAAGATTTATAGCATCCAATGAAGCATAATTTTTAATGAATTTCATTAAAATTAGTTGCATGGGCTATATTGCTAGGAGTCAAATTCTGAGAGCAGCATTCAGAGTCCAGCATGTTAATAACAATCTGCTTCTCAAGGCAAGTTGTCTTCATGTGGGCCCGAGTTTTATGATTTTGTTTTATATCTTGCCTATTCCTCATGTATATTTCATACTGTAAAATCTATTACATAATTTAAAGAAACCCAAGGCAATCATTCTGAGAGTAAGTTTGTGTTAACAAGTTTATTGAATGGTTAAAAAAATAGAAAGAAAGAAAGCAAACATATCATTAATCAGCAGATGTACGAACTGTAAAAGACACAGAAACTTCATGCATCATTGGACTTCCAAACTCATTTTCAGCCAGGTATGGTAGTGTGCACCTGTAATACCAGGATGACCACAAATTCAAGGCCAGTCGACAGCAACAAAAACACAACCCACTCCATTCACAGTCAAGTGAGCAGGCAACAGCTGGCACTCAGGGATTCACCTCTCCCACCTTGGTGTAGGGGTGAATCCAGCTTAAGCTCAACTCTGCTCTGATCCCAGTCTGCTCCTGGGACAGGGCCAGGGGTCTAATTTTCACAGGCAAGCTATCATGTAACATTTACTTTTTCTGCTTATAGAAGATTTTAAAAACCTGCCCTCTTTTTTAAGTGTCTTTCTGTTTGTGGAATTCCCAAACCACCAACCCCTTTCTCCTATTTATTTCCGTGGGTCTTCTAACATGTGTCCCCCATGCCTTTCCACAGGGCATGAGTTAGGAGATGAAGAATGTAGACCTGGGTCGTCCTTGCCCCCTCGAGGTGATACGTTGTACAATTATTGTAGGAGACCCCATCCTGCTGACAGGATGGAGACTGGTCTCCTTTTTCCAGGGCTGTGTGCTGTGGGACCTGTCAATTCCTGCTTCTACCTCTTTGCTTTGCACATTGCATCATGTGTCTGCTGGGACCCAGTGCCCACTTTTCAGGAAACCTGACATTGGTACTTGTTTTATTTCCCATTATTCTATCTGCCACAGTGAGCCCACTACAAATTCCTTCACAAATACTCCAGTACTTTTATTTTCTTTGGCATTCTTAGTCTCCATTTCTCAGTTCTTAAAATGGGAACAACAATGTCTATTTAATGGAGATTATGCAAGGAGAGTGCTAATGTGGGTGCATATACCTTCCATCATGCTTTCCTGGCTCTCTGGCTCCCACAAACCATTTTTTATTTTAGGGTGCTTCAAGCTTCTCACCCAGTAGACACATATATTCATTGGTTCATGCGTGAAGCTCAGTAGATGAGAAGGTGTCAAGACCATATTAAAAATGCCCTTGAACACGTTGCAAAAGAGGGAGGAGAGGGTCCTAAGAATAAGAACACCCATCCACAGGGAAGGTTTCTGTTAACTCTGCCTCTCTTACAAATGGGCTGTGAAGAAGACCTGGACAATAGTCATGTTAACATAGAGGGGCGAAGATCTCAGGGGTCTCACCCATAGGCAAAGAACTACAGGCATCTAAGGACTGCTGAAGGAGGGGGAAAGATCCTCTCCCAGGGGCGACCTCTCTGATTTGTTATTCAATACAAAATTGTCATTCCTGAAACCCTATGTACACAAAGAACAAAAGGGAATTCAGTAGATTGCATTTATATGTTTGTTGATATTTATTATGTATAATGTATTGTATATAAGACAAAAACAAACCCCAAGGAGGCTAATTTGAGAGGTGTGGAACAATAGAGGGCTTGGAAGGCAGAAACATGGGAAGTGCTTGGGGAAGGAAAAAGAAGGAGAGTGTTATAATTACATATTTTTTAAAAAAGTAAAATTAAGAGGCATCCTTAAAGTTCTAGTATGGGACATAAAGACCACACAGCTTCAGAACTTTTTTCCCCAAAACCTTTTGATGGCTCATGAGTCCTCTTACTTGGTTCTGGATTCATTAGCAGTGTGAGAAGCACTACCACAAGTTCCCCTCCATGACCTAGAGATATCCATCTACCTCACCTTCTGCTCAGTGGCTTGGCTTCTTCTTAAAGGCTGAGCTTACAGGCATAGAATCAGACTAGACTAAAGTGCTTTGGGGAGTCTGTCATTTATGAGCCAAAGGTCACAAGAAAGTCGTGGCCTCTTTCTCCTGCTTCCTCTCAAAGCCTCTGAGGGCAATCTTCCTGCTTCTCTTGCTGGTCCCTGATCACCAAAGCAGAGAATTCTTCTTGTTTCATGGCTGTGACACTTGACACTACTGGCGACATATGGAAATCAGCTTCTGTCTGCCTGCAGAAGTGGTTTTCAGTTTTGAGGCCCAGGATATGTTGGAATGCAGACAGGTCTCCCTCCTACCCTGGAGAGCAGACAGACTTGTTCACAACACAGTTCTCAAATAACTTGTCAAAACCAGGAGAGGGAGGAGAACAAAGGACCACCTGGGGCATGTGCCCTTAGGAAGTGGAGGCTCCACAAGGTGCAGGCAGGAGAAGACAGTCTGCTACCCTCTCAACCTCTCCCTTGTCTCCTGCAGGATGCCTCGCTAATTAGACTGTCTCCCTGTGGCCTGCCATACTCCTTTGATCTATCTGTTCTGACTGGGCAAGGTTTTAGCTGCATGACCTTGGACTAGTGACCTACCACCCTGAACCAAATGTCACCACCTGGCGAGAGAGAGAGAGAGAGAGAGAGAGAGGGGGGGGGGGATAGGTCCTCATTATATAAGTGGAAAAGTGAGAGCGAAACCATATTGTAAGGGAAGAAAAGCCATTTCATCCTCCACCTTGATTTGTCTTTACAGAAATTTCTTTGAACAAAAGATAGATTAATATGAGAAAACTAGGTGATTTTAGTATAAGAATGTGGTCTATATGCATGGGAAATAACAAAGTGAAGTAGGTAAATCTCTAGAATAGATATCAAGGAGTTGTCTTAGCCTTCAGGCCTGAATACATCTTCCTTCAAATTACAGGAAGATGGAAAGGGCAATCCCTGATTGAGACAAGATGGCCGGGGAAGCACTGTAAAAGAAAAATGAGGTCATAAGTTGGTACTGTCTCATGGATTGTTGGTGCACAGTGACCTAGTTCTTCTCTCTGGTGTAGAGAGAGTAGCATCCCTTCTACATGTACATGTCTCTTACAAAAGTGGAACTTTCTCAGGGCCTCTTGTGGGGCTTGTAGTGTTTCCAAACAACAGTTCAAAACAACCCATATGCCAGAGGTTTACTTGGGGAGTCTCCTGGAGTCATACAACGAGAGAGCGCACCCTTAAAGTTGTCTTTCATTGCTTATCCATCTCTTCCCCCATCCTGCTACTTCATAATTGTTTAACAAGATTGACATTGGCATCTCTTTGGGAGGAATGTCAGATTCTAAGAAAGATGTTAACTGCTAAATAATGCTTAGCTTTATGGAACCTAAAACATATGATGGCCTTTGTAACTCTATTACATAGTCTTTGATTGTGTAAATCTGTGGGGTTTAATTTGTAGAAAACTGATTTAAGAAAATATAGGAATCAGCTGCAAGAGGTGAAGGCCCATGGCAACGTTTCATACTGTCAAAGACAAACAAACAAACAACCCCCCCCCCCAATGGCACAAGCCCTGGAGTAAATAAGACGAAACTCAGCACATAGCCAGTCTTACTGTCATACTCTTCTTACTACTAAAGGATTTTACAGCCCTGAGACCCACAAGATGCAATATAGTAAGAAGTTTCTGGCCTGGACAAGATCCAAACCAGCAGTCCCAAATAATCACAGAAAAGGCTTATATTAATTACATGCTATTTGGGCTATGGCTCAGGAATATTGCTTACTAGCTCTTATAACTCAACCCATTTCTATTTATCTCTGTCTTTCCATGTAGCTCATGGCTTACATGTACTCCATTACATCTTGCTTCTTAGGTGACTGGATCACATCTCTCATGACTCTGTCCTCCTTCCCTTTTATTTATGCTTAGATTTCCCTCCTGACTGTAAGCTGCCTTACCATAGGCCAAAACAATTACTTTATTATCCAATGATAATTTGCAGTATACAGAAAGACATCCCACATCAATGCAGATTTGAGGGTAAGAGTCCTCCATCTTCTCAAGTTGATGGCCCTTTCGATCAATTTGATGTTTAGCTACTGACTTGTCTACAGCCTATGTTAGGCTTGGGGGATGAGGAAGAAAGGGCCTAGGGAAGAGAATGGGCTACTGAGGCAAATGTCTTTCAGGATAGATTGTTAACACAAGGAATAACACAGAGAAAGACTTGGAGGGGAAGAGGGTAAGTGGAAATATCTCAGTTCTCATACTGAGGCAGGTTTTGCTTCTTACAGGTTTTCAATGTCTAGGAGAGATCTTGTGCCAGGAGGCCATAAACTTAGTCCACAAATAACCTATAGTAGGGGCCTGTTGAGGGTCAAGTTGCGTCTGAATCCCAGGCAGCAGGAGAAAGGACGAAAAACTTCAGGGAAATAACATGTGTCCTCTCTCAGCTTCTCACATCAGGTAGAAGGGTGGAGAAGATGTAGAGAGTATTGCCAGCTTGTGAAGACCTACCACCTGTGATGTAATAGCCTAGTTTGAATTATAATAACAATATCTTGGGGTAATATCCCAAGCTTGATTAATATGGAATTCCTAGTAATTTGCAAAGACTTAGAATGTTGGAGATATTTCTCGAATTATTGCTCTGTAGCAATGCTATATCTCAGTGCATGTAGCCACCCTTTAGAAACACAATTTGGGCATGATTCATTATTGTGGCATAAATTCTAAAATCCTAAAATAGGGAAGTAGAAGGAACAGAATGTATGGGATTAAGCTCTTTGCTCTTTTTGAATTTGAAACTTAATTTCTTATTAAGAATTCTAACACTAAAAACAATAGTCTCCTGCTCCACTCACCATGGAGGTAACATCTGTTTTCAGAGTGGGCTCTTAAAGATAGCATCTATTTCTTTGCGAATCTCCCATTGCAAACCCTCTGCTAACTCACCCATCTGCTCTTTAGATCCAGATCCAGTGGACAAGTTCAATGCAGAAAGCCTAATAACCACATATCATCAAGGTTGTGCTCTTGCTTCTGATGGATGAGGTCAGGCCACATTTTGCATATTTAAAATGTGTTTTTCCTAACTTGCTACCTCATAACAAAGGAAGAACCAAATCACATCCTCATTAGCTTCAAAGAGAAATACTGATGTTTGTTTTATTTTTTCCTCCTTTTTCTCTGTTTCGTGCATTGGCAGGAGATTTAGTTTTGCTTAAAGGAAATTCAGATGACGCTAATGAGACCACAGTGTCTTAATTTGCATATTAGATGAGATAAATATTGAGCTAATTAACACCTAGGATGAATTTTATTGCTTGGTACATTGTTCTGTGGTGATAGTAGTTCTTCTTACCCAGGAGCAGAACAATTTGAAAGGAGACTCATTTCTACACAATTAGCTAGGGTCAACCAAAAAATTCCTCCTAGAAAATTCCACCTAGGATTTTTATTTTTACTTTTAATCAACCATGAGTCTTCTTTTGGTCTAACTGATTCCATTGGCAAGTGATACCAACTGAGGATCTGTACACAGAACAGAACCGAGCATGGAGCTAGAGCAGGGGCATTTCTTCCATCTTGGATTCTGAAGCAAGGTATAGAAAGAATAAATTTGATTGTAATATTCAGTGATTCTAATAGCAAGACAGAGTAAAATACCAAAGAACATCTATTAATGTTTGTTACAGCCTTGGATGACAGACAATTTAGGGTCATAGGGTCTACGGTTATAGAGCTTTATGGTAGGAAAAAAAATACTGGATACAATTCCAAACACATCATAGACAGCAAGGAATTAATAGCCAAGAGATAGATTTGGTCAATGGGAAGAAAATTACTAAGTGAAAATATTAAAAGTAAGAGGAGGTCTTGGTTTGCTTTGTTGTTATGGTAAGATACGGATCAGTGTTAACGTGGAGAAGAAATTGTTTTGGTTTACAAGTCCATCATCAAGGAAAGCAGAGCAGGAGTTCAGTAACAGAACTAGAGTAGAGATCATGGAGAAAGGCTGCTTATTGGCCCCCTCCTAGGCTCATGGTTAGTTACTTTTCTTATATAGCCTAGACTTCACAGGAACGCCACTGCACACAGTGGGTTAATACCCAGATCCCACGTCAATTAGCAATCAAGAAAATGTCTCCACAGAAATGCCCATAGGCCAATCTGATGGAGGCAATTCCATAACTGAGGTCTCCTCTTTCCAGGTTTGTCAATTGGCAACCAAAATGAATTGTAACAGAGGAATTCTAGCTAAATTATCCCAGAAGGATTCCTGCTGAACGCTGATCAGGGTGATCACCACAAACCAAAAGGATGCGGTTACAGGTGCCTACCTAACTTTCAAGGGCATCTGCTGGAGTTTCCAGGTTCTAGGGTCCCAGGGCCAAAAATTGCATGAAAAATACGTGGTATGGTATAGAAACAGAGAACTTACTAAGCAAAAGGGATCCATTCTGAGAACAGGAGTGGAAGGTGAACTGAAGAAGGATGTGTTCATATGTGCTAGACCATGAGCTTCATAGCCATGTATAAGTCATCCATCTGGCGCCTGCCTTAGCTCATGATGATTTTTTTTTTCCTTGTAGTCCAGGGGAAGAAGAGTTTCTAGTCAACTGTCTTCTTTAATATGTTAAATTGTTGTTACTCTCTTACTATACTCCAGACACAGGGGTATAGGCTTGGACTCCTGACCAGATATCAAAGATGATCAGGTGAATGGTTTTTACTAAGCTGACTATGCAAACATCTTGGACGAGACTGGATTTCGAAGATGGGCCTAGGAGAATCCTCAGTAGTTTACCCAGAATTTGTCTAAGGCAAAAACCTTTGATATTGTACCTTAAAATGTAGGCTCACAGAAAGGAGCTAACATATGATTACCTTCAGAAGAACTCTGTGAGGATATGAGAACCTGGAAAGGGCAATCAGGCCAAATGGAGCTACATTTGGAGAGCTAGTTGTCATGTATAACATGAGGATGCTGTGACACATGCTGCAGTTCCTAGACTCTCAGGAGAGAGAGGATACTATGGCCACAGGCAGCAGGGATGGGGAGGAGAAAACCTTCCATCTAAATCCCAAGCACTAGGGGGGTTGATTACTCCTATAGGTTTTTAGGATGGGCAAGTTTCATACAAAGTAATCTAGTCTGGCATAGACTGTGTGCTGATGGGAATGGATGCAGGAACATGTAGGACCACTGACTTGTCTGAAAACTGCAAAGACTTCAAGGCCACAGTATAGCTTCCTTCCATTTCAGTCTTCTGTGCCAGAGCAGAAGAGGGGCAGGAGGGACAGAGTGACAGACAGACAGGGAGAGAGCTGATATACATGCAAGGGGGTCATGGCCAGATATCTGGGAGTAAGATTCAGGCAACTAAAGGGTCTGTGATCTAAAAATTAATATTTGGTGTCGACCAGTGCAAAATGAATTTGTGGGGCCCTTTGCTCTAGGTTGAGTTCAAGAAAGCAATCGTAGAACTTGAGATCAAGTTTGGGGGCCTTACAAACAGAGCCCTGTTTCTCTGCAGAGTTTACATCCTTGTGAAAGCTGGCTCTGCCTAAAGCATGAGTTTTGCCAAGAAAAAAAATTCGAAAGGAAACAATTTTTTTAAGGGAAATAATACTTCCTGTTTAGCTCACTTCAATGAACTGAATGAATGTAATTGAATTGAAATGACATGAAATTGAAAAACTAAATGCTGGACGCCAGGCTTTGCTGTGTCTCCACTGCCTGCATGGCCTTCTCCTGAGTCAGGGAGGAACAGTCTGTTTGCATGCTTGATTTTGCTGACTGGAGAACTGCATTCCTGCCCCCCTCCCATGTTTTGTATTGGTTCCCAGCCTTCAACAATGCTTGCTCAACTCTCAACTACTGAGCATTAAGTTTTGCTCTGCCTTTTGTATTTTAATTGCTTTCTCTCTTGCTTTTAATGAGCAATCAGGGCCATTTCTTTATTGAGGACCTGCTGGCAAATTTCAAGCAGAGAGTGTGCATATGAAAGGAACAGGTGAGATTGCAGGCTATGGCATGATTATCTGTGGGGAGGCCCAGAATAGCCATCCATCTAAGGAAAAATGCCCACTTAACTTGCAGCCTTAATTCCAAGGAAATGTCAAGTTCTCAACTATATACTCTGTGGCAATTGAAGAAGAGACTGAAGGGAGGATTAGAGAAAATAATGGAGATTATAGCAACTGTAGGGAAATTAGCTTTAGGTAGGTGTGTATGCCTGTGTGTGTCCATCTGCGTGTTCCTGCGTGCGTGCGTGCGTGCGTGCGTGCGTGCGTGCGTGCGTGCGTGCGTGCGTGCGTGCGTGCGTGTGTGTGTGTGTGTGTGTGTGTGTGTGTGTGTGTGTGTGTGTGTGTGTTGTGGTTAAATGAGGGGAAACCCTAAACTCGTTATGGAGGAAAGGATTGTATTAGTGCAGGTCATGCTGGGTTGGGTTGTATTAGAGCAAGTCAAGCTGCATTGTAGGATTGCTTGGAAGGAATGGTTCCTTTTTACCTCCTATATTGTTTCTTTCAGTTAAATTGTAACGTTTCCAGTGGGGGTGTTTGTTTCTTCAGATTTCAATACTTTTCTCCAATCACGCTTTCTGCTGTTCTGCACTCAGGTGCCTGCCAGTACTTGCCTGCTGATTGACTGACAGAGGCACAAAGGTGTGGGAGGGTTCTCTGAATAGCTTCCTCCCTTCAGGACTGGAAACCACATGTCTTCAATTAGCACCTTTCCTTCTGGTTGGGGCTTTTCAGGGATGACAGAGGCATCAGGTTACAGAGGGACACAGGGAATTGCCCTAGCCATGCCACAGATGTCACTCCTGTCCCAAACTCTCAGAGACAGCTGAGCTCAATGATAGCAAGTGTGGCTGTGTGTCTGTGCCATTTTATGGAGCTCCCCAGTGTCCTGAAGGGCAAACTTGAAATGGAACTATTAACAGCCATTGGTTCAAATGGATAATTTGACTATTCAGATCAAATGAGCAAGTATTTTCTGTGAGATCATTTTAAGCAAGGGAGAAACAATTAAAGAAGCAAAGTATAATACTTTATAAACCCTATGCTCACCATCCCAAAGGGATAGGAAAATAACTTGTCTCTTTCCAAAGAAAACTAGACATTTGGAAAGTCTGAATATCCCATTATGTCATTGCAAATTGCAAATATATGTAAAGATCATGTCACCTGTATGTGTGTGAATTCTGTCACAAAGCACCATGGCCCCGGGGGGAGGGGAGGCTCACTCGAAGAAACTTTCCAAAGTCTTGGATACTATACGGCTTGAGGTCACAGTGTGGGAAGGATGGGTTTATTCTGAGTCATCTTTGGGGTTTGCACATAGCCTCTTCTCTCTATGTCCTCAGACAGTTACATTTCCATCTATGTATGCTAACATGCTAACTGCCTCTTTGTAGAAAAATGTCATCAGATTGGATAAGCATCTGCCCAATGCCTTATTATAAATTTAATATTTTTTTAAACCCTATCTATAAATATGCCATATTCTGAAATACCGAGAATCCAGGACTTCAGCACATGAATGTAGAGGAGAACACATTATCTCTAAGTGTAAGTTGTCCAGGAGTAGAAAGATAGTGAGGGATGATCATAAATACATAAACTGTGAGATGTACATATGGCTTCACTTTTTAAGGGCTCTGTCATTTCCCAATACTACTTTAACACAAGGACTCCTGAGGGAAACACAGTACAGTATAGCTATACCATGACAAAGGGGCAGCTTCTGTGAGCTGAAAAGATTCCAGAGAGCACAAGAAAGGCAGGCAGCTGAACCTGAGCCCAGACCCAGGCTCCCTGCTTTGCTCACTCTGTTCCTTTGATGCACACTTACTAACAGTGTATGCCCAACTCCATGCTTGACTTAGAAGGTCAGTTTCCACAAACTATGCATCAAGTAGAGTAAAAATAAATACGTAGTAACAAAACTGTCCTACCCAGCCCCAGTCTGCTCTGGTGTGACTGTCTGAAACAGCCCCCTTCTAAGTTGAAAATCCTGTATAGCCTTGTACCATGGTCTAACTGTCATATACATATTCCACAGTTTTTATATTTATGGTCATCTGAGTGCTTGCTTCCAGGACACTCACAGACACCACAACATGCAACATACAGATACTCAAATCCTTTGTACGAAAAGGTATAACATTTTCATATAACCTATGCAATCCCCCATACAGTTTAAGACCTCTTTAAAGAACCTGTAATATCTAATGCAATATAAATGCAATATACATACTGCTTATACTATGCTGATTGGAGAGTCATTGCAAAAGTCTGTTTATGCTTGATATACATTTTTTCCCAATATTTTTTTATTCATATTTGCTTGGGTTTATGGATGTGAAACCTATGTGTAAAGAGGGCCAATTTGCCAATTTGAGTCTCTGTTTCTCTAAGTGGAAACTCACCTCCTGCTGGCAGGCCAAAGCTGAAAAGAATTAAAGCTCTTGATCTGCAAATTGATCAACTATTAAAGTCACAGCGTGGGTTTTGTTTTGTTTAGTGTCTGCTTTATTGGTTAGAATGGGACTCCTTCACTTATGCTCCTTGGGAAGAGCTTCTTGATGAGTTATGCCATAAAGGGTCCAATTTGTGCGATGGATAACAGGTACTCTTGGGGAGCATTAAAATGACATTGTTGTGAAATATTTCTGCTAATAAATAGCTCCATTGATCACCTAGCTGGTGGCTTAGGAGTGACTGTCTTTGCTTAAGGAGTAGGTGGTGATGTCATTCTGCTTCCTGGCTTTTTCTTTGAAAAGATGGGTGATATGGGAATGCCTTTCTGTAGGCTGTGAATCTCAATCTTTAAATAAAGGAGCTGTTTTGGTCCATGACAGGCACCATAGAAGAAGTAGGAGGAGAAATCAGAGCATAGGTAGGAAAGGAAGGGTGGAGTCAGAGGCAGATAGAGCTGAAGCCGCCCAAGAAGAAACATGTAAGAAGCACAGGTGAGCCACGGGCCACGTGGCAGACAGATTAATAGAAATGGGTTGATTAAGATGTAAGAGCAAGTTAGCAATGTGCCTGAGTCATAGGCCAAACAGCATGGACTTAATATAAGCGTCTGAGTCGTTTCTGGGGACCTGGACGGCTGGGCGGCTAAGCGGTCTCAGAGGGCAGGTCTGTGGGTCTCTCGGACCTCTGGCCACCCGGGACCCAGAACCCCCACTACTACAGACGGGAGAGACAGCCAAGCCTCCCACTTGTTCACCTCCTGTTTTAGATGTTCTAACACATTCTTTCCATCCTCTCCAGAACTCCGAATGGAGCCATGGTGTGTGGATGGAGCCCCAGAGTGTGGATGGAGAAACAGAAGCCCAGAAACAGCTTGGAGTGACTCAGTTTTCAGATGACTTGAAAAATGGGACCCCACCCCCCTCCTTAATACTACACATTCCCTTCTGGGCTCTGATTCCACTGATTGATTTTCAAGTGTGTTTTCTGTGATAAAGAGAGGGAAAGGGCTAGAAAAGGGTCTAGAAGAATTTCACATATGAGGCAAAGCAGGAGTTCACAATCCTGTCACAACCTCTATCTCTTGACATCTGATTTCTAAAGATCGTCATCGAAACTTAATTAGTAGGGACTAGTGAAAGAAATTGGGAACAACTGGTATATACTATCGCTCTATGTACTGTTTAAGGACTAGCATACACACACACACACACACACACACACACACACACACACACACACACACATATATATATATAAAGAGAGAGTTTATTTTATGTACATGAGTGTTTTGTCTGCATGTATGATTATGTACCACATAACATGCTTGGTACCCTCAGAGGCCAGAAAAGGTAGCTGGATCCCATGGAACTGGAATTACAGGCGGTAACGAACTTCTGTATGGATTCTGGGAATTGATTTTGGTTACTCTGGAAGAGCAGCCAGTGCTCCTAACCATGAAGCCATCCATCTAGCACCAAAACTAACTTTTTAAACTTCAGAAAAAGCCCAACATAGAACACTTTTTGTTTTTAATTTTTTAAAGATGTATTTTTATATGTGTGTGTGTGTGTGTGTGTGTGTGTGTGTGTGTGTTTGTGTGTGTTGTGTGTCTGCTATATGAGTGCCTATAGCAGCCAAAAGAGGGTGTCATCGGACTCCTTGGAGCTGGAGTTACATGTGATCATTAGCTGCCCAGTGTGGGTGCTTGGAACAGAATGCAGGTCCTCAGAAAGAGCAGTTTACCCAGTGTAGACATCCACTGAAACACTATCAAGGGCCTATTAAAGTGGGATAAAGACAATGGCTTTGCTTCCTGAGGACCATATTCTAGGACCTTAAATGTGGTCAGAAAGGAGCTGTAGCATCCCCTGCGTGGGTTATAGATTAAGGAACATTCTTAGGAGTAGTGATTTTCCAACAGGAGTCTTGTTAGCGTTCAGACTCCAATTCAATAAATATGGAGCTGAGCTAAGATGATGCATCTTCTAGGTCCCAGGTCCTGCTGCTGCTGAGTGTGACTGTCCTCTCTACCGGCTCATCTATTTCAGTGTGTAAAGCTGACATCATTCCAGTTTTCCACAGACTGAACTTTGCCTTGCCGAACAGCTCTATGGTCCTCTGAGAAGGTGGCTGGAGATGAGAACAGCTGTTTAGAGAGTACAGACCAGAGTGAGAGAGTCTTCTGCATATCAGAGTCAAGTCTTGGCTCAGCAGCAGACCTTTGCTGAATTCTAACGGTCTGTTTTTGCTAGATTTGGAGGAAATCTTTTAGTTATATGGAACATTAAACAGTCCAGTTCGACACTCTCAGCATATTATATTTACAAGCGCAACCACCTAGTCCATGGTTTCTTCCTTGTATCTCAACAAAAATATATTGCTGTTTTCATTGTTAATGTTCTCACATATACCTAAATGTCAGTACCTGTCATTATTCTGGATCACCCCAGCATCTTGGGAACCACTTCCATATCCAAACTCTCAAGCTGCCAAAGAGACACTAGATTTTAACTCTTAAAGCACATGGCTTTACACATGTGTATTTTGTTTCTTCGCCAAGATATGAAACCCTTGAGGTTACCTGCATTGAATCTGAAAAAAAAAAATGATCCCTGAAAACTGGACTTTCACTAAGGATGAGAAGCCTCTCCCCTACCTCTTGAAGCAGAGTTGTTCTAGCATTGCAATTAGTGTAGTGAGAGGAGGCACTTAATGCAGTGGGAGAAGAAGGTCAGAAGGTCTTTGTGTGTGTGTGCCAGACACCGGAAGCCTGTGGTATCAGGGAGTTTGGTGATATATCATATACTTAATACCAGAAGCCTCTGGTATCAGGGAGTATGGTGATATATCATATATTTAATTTAAAAAATTGTCTGGATTATGAGAGAACAAAGCCAAATCACAGAGGTCAGGGAGGCTGGTGACCCACGCTTTTAATCCCATCACTGAGATGGAAGAAATCCTACTGGGTCTCAGTGAGTTCAAGGTCTATCAGAACAGAACCAGGCAGTGGTGGCACAAACCTTTAATCCTAGCTCTAGGAAAGCTGAACCAGGAAGTGAGACAGCTGGGCGGAGACGGAGGAAGGAGAAGAGCAGCTTCACCTGGCACTTCCCTTTTCAGCTGGGGACAGGGAGGTTGAAGTCAAAGGATTGAGGAAGATAGACCTGAAGAGCGGCTGAGTGAGGAGTGGCTGTGGTTTGTTCCCTGACTCTGATATTTCAGCTTTTCCCCCGATATGGCTCTGGGTTTTTAGTATAATACCAAATGGAATTCATGTAAAAAGGGGGATAAAATTTCATGGCAGAGAAAGGGGACTTCTACCCCCAGCAGAAGCAGATGAATTTCCTAGATAAAAAATGCAGCCTAGGGTAAATGCTATTTCCTCTAAAATATGAACTGCAAAGACAGTAATTGTTTAAAGAATTCAGCTGTTGCTGCTCTCTTCATTCTAGCTCCATTACCTCCTAGCTGCCCACTGGTTCGTTCCCCTGCCAAGGGCCGTGGAACCAACTTAATAAGGCACTTAGCCAAAGATCACATAGGAAAGAGGGGACAATAGCCTGGAGCAAGGAGGGAAAAATAAACAAGACACTTGAATTTTAACAGTACTGTTCCGAGAGCATTTTTATTCTAAAAAAATGTGTGTGTGTGGGTGTGCAGAGTTGGGCATAACATCAATAGTAGTGGGGACACAGATACCATTTTCCTATTTTCTTCAGTGTGACAGCTGCAGGGCACATGCTTGCTGGAAACCATTGGACTCTTAATTAGAAGTCTGCAGATCTTTAGATTTCTCCATAGCTAAGGTTTAATAAGTGCCATGCAGTGTTGTCACCAGCACAAAGTGACATGTAACTTCCTGTGTTTGCACTTCTTCTAAAATATCCCCTGTTCATTTCAGGTCCTGATTATACAAATGTGGTTGTTGAAAACTGGATGCCAAACCCAGATTTTTTTTCCCTTTCTTTAAGAGGAACTCTTAACAAAACCACTAAAAGTTTCAGGATGATGCCTCAGCCATGTTTAAAAGTCACTTACAGATAAGAAAGGATTCTGTCATCCTAGTGAATAGAATAAACACTGGACACCTTTATTAACTGTCTAGATTTTAGGGAGATATAATAGCTTCTACCAGAGGTACGGTTAGCTCTCAAGCCCAGGGGCACTTCATCATGACGTACCCCTAGTGATTGGTGGGCGGAATGTTGGACTCAGTTTATCTGCAACATCAAGAAGATTGTACTTATTCATTTGTTCCATTATTATATTTTACATTATTAAACATACTATATCATATATATATAATTTCAATTATTCTTATATGTATGGCAACATATTCTGGGAGTATATAGGTGACCAAATGTCAACCATAACCAGAACAAAGGACATTACCTTTGCAATATATTTTTACTTTAACATTCAAAAAAACAATCAAGGACCAACCACTTAAGGAAGTCTAAGGTGGCACCATGATATTTGGAACAATAGCTGGCCACACACACACACACACACACACCACACACACACACACACACACACACACACACACACACACACACACACACACACACACACACAAATATAGAGTAGTGTGAATTGACCAGGTTCATGACTGAGAAGGCTACCGGAATAGCTTATAATAAAGATGTTTCCTGGCCAAGGGTATCCCCAGTCTCTCACTGGTTTGCTGTTCTTTGTTTGTTTTTAATTCTGTCCTCTGGTCTCCACAACAGATGAGCAGGGAAGAGGTGACTGACTTCATGTGACAGACATGGACAATGAAGCCCAGATATCAGATATGGCAAGAGAGGGCAGTCAAGTAGAACCCCACCTGTGATGCACCCTGACATCTCTGATGCCACTCAGCCTGCGGAGATGGCTTCTGTTTGCGTTTACTCCCTTCTGGGATACACTTCACATATAGTCTGGCTGGAGGTAGCTAAGACTAACCTTTGGAGAGGGCCCAAACTCTGCATGATGGTAATGAGATAGTTTTGGCTGCTTTTTCAGCTGCCCCTGAAAGACCACCCTCCTAAAGGCTGGAGTCTGGATGCCTCCATTTGCCATGGAACAAATCTTCAAAGTCTTTAGAGTAAGCTGACGATGCTCCTTCATTGGGTTTTCCTTTGTTGAAACCAAGACTTCAGTGAGCTGAAATGGGAGAACATGCAAGACTAGAGGGGCATACAGTTTATGAGGATCCCTTTTGTTGTTTGATGGGAGGGGAAGGATTTGAGAAAATTCTGAAACTTAATGATATAATAAAATAGGACATACATTGGAACTCAGTTTGAAAACCTACACCTGATTCATTGTTCTGTGATGGGTCAGTGAAGATGAAGGTAATGTGTTCTCGTAGCCACTGGCTTCTACTTCTATAAAAGTGTCATTGAGTCTTCACAAGTTACAGCTGTGGGTCTGAAGAGCTGAGTTCTTACTTGTATGAAGTGCTTATTTATACACAGCTGGCTTAAGGAAAGTACTCGGCCAGTTTGAAGCGATGGAGATTCACTTAGGACTTTATAATTTCACTATTAATTACATTTTTATTCATGTATCTACCAAAATGTGTTAATGTAAAATCTATTACAGAATTGAAATTAGCAAAAGAAGAGCTGAAGAAAGACATTGTTTAGAGGTTAAGAGCCCTGGCTGCTCTTCCAGAGGTCCCGAGTTCAATTCCCAGCAACCACATGGTGGCTCACAAGCATCTATGAGATCTGGTGCCTTCTTCTGACGTGCAGGCAGAACACTGGATATATAATAAATACATAAATCTTAAAAAAAGAAAAAAATGCACAAAAGAATGAAACAGTTTTGCTTTTTTTTTTTTTTTAATCTCATCAATACATGCCACCCTCTCCTGGTCTTCTTTCTAAGCTTCATAGTACACCCACACTTACGCCTGATCCAGGGTCCACATATGAGGGAACACGAGTTTTTTTTTTTTTTTTTTCCTTTTTCTTTCTAAGTTTGAATCTCTTTTCATAATGTTATCCTTTTTAAATGCACCCATTTTCTCACAAATTTCATGATCTCATTTGGCTTTATACGAAAGGAGGAGGAGGATGGCATGCAGTCAAGAGAACAGGGAGGCTGGGCATGGCGGCATACGCACTCAGGAGGCTGATGTAGGAGAATTCGGAATCTGAGGTCACCTCAGCTACATAGGGAAAGAAAGAAAAAGGAGGGAAATAAGGAGGGAAAGATGGAAGTTGAAAAATGAGAGAGGGGAGAGAGAGAGAGAGAGAGAGAGAGAGAGAGAGAGAGAGAGAGAGAGAGAGAGAGAATGTACAAAGGAAATGTGAGGACCCAAGTTCAGATATCTAGAACTTATGTAGGGTATATATGTGTCCCAGCTCTCCTTTAGGGACAGGGAGACAAGAGACAGGACAATCTCAGAAGCTCCCAGGCCAGTCTGCCTGACATTCTTGGCAAATAGAATACCCTGTCTTAAACAAGGTAGAAGGTGAGGAATTACACACAGGGTTCACATAGACATTATGACACACACATGGCCACACTTATGCTGATGAAGGCACACACACACACACACACACACACACACACACACACACACACTACATGCAACAAACACACACATAAAAGTTACAAGGAGGACTCATATCCTGGTAATCCACATGGGTGAGTCAAGTCCAAACGTAGGAGAGCTTAAGGAATCTTCTGGGAATGTTGGCAGAACCACCTGCAAATGTTTCCATGGGGAGCAGCTGACACAGTGCTCCTGAGAAGCCCAGCTCTGAGGTGCTTCAGGACCTTAGCCCTGTTGATGCTCTGAACTGAGTCACTCATTGTGAGTCCGTCTCATAGATTATGAATCGCAGAATCTCGGCAATCCTCTACTTTGAACGTGACAGCAACTGAAGTCTTTAGACATTGCCAGACATCCCCAGCAGTGAAATCACCTCTGTTGAAAACAGTCCTCTAAGTCAATATTCTTGGCACTGTTGGCAGCAGGGTTTCATTGTCCTCACAGCTGGTTGTAAAACTGGGGATAACTGTTACAGCATTGGTGGCTGTGGATGTGGACTTTTAAAATCACGTTTGTTCCAAGTCTATGTAAGAGTCTACCCTTCTGCCCAGGGGTTGGTGGGCTGGAGAAGCCTCTTGGACCGGGTTGATGAGAGCTTTGATCTGTTCCCTCATGCTAATTATTGCTTGCCGCTGGCTGGTGCAGTTTATCCAGTCAGGCAGAAGTGTCCTGTGTAGACAGTAGATGAGCAGAGTGTTGGATTTAATCCCTTTAGGCACGCCCTATTAATGCTCTTGTGTATCAAAGGGTAAGCAGACTCATTCACTTTCTAACATTTGCAGAGCCCTGTCTATGTCCTGCTCATGATCCTCAGCGCTGGGGACAGATTACACCCTGATTCTCACAGCTCTGGATTTGATTTCATAGCATGAGACAGGCAAGCACAGCAGCAAGATCATGACCACCACAGCTGCCACGGAGGTGAACTGTGCATACTAGAGATGCGAAATGGGAGAAACTGCTGTATAAACTGGAGCCAGAGGGGTGAACTGAGGTGGGCTGTGTGACTGTGTGGGGAAGAGATATTTAAGGCAGAGGGAGTAGCCAGTGTCAAGAGCCTCAGGTAAGAAAGAGCTTGGGTCTGTGCAGGAAGGGTGTATTGGTACTGGGTTTATAGAGAGCCTCCTGCTCTAACCTTAAGTACTGATCATCGGAAATTCCAGACACTCATTCCTCATACAGATTTTCACTACAAGGAAGCTTCTAGCCTGGGAGCGAAGGCGGATCATCTCATGACTTTCTTTATTTGTCTTTTACCTCCCTCTCTCCCTCCCCTTTCTTCCTTTTTGTATCATCTCATGTATCCTAGGTTGATTTACATCTTACTCTGTAGTCAAAGATGACCTTGAACTTCCCATTCTCCTGCCTCCTCTTCTCCAGCGCTGAGATTTCAGGTACGCATGACCTTGCCTGGTTTATACGTGCTGGGGACGGAACTGGGAGTTTTGTGTGTACACGCATGTGGCCTCTAATGAAGACAGGTATCTGATACACCTCACAACTTTTAAGTCCACGTGTGCTGTACACATCTGAAGTTGTAGCAACTTCTTCAGACATTGCCACTGAGACTCTGCTCTCCTGGGGTCTATGTCATTAAGGGATTGCTTTTTAACTGTACTGCTTAGGCTTTCAGGCTCTAACCCTTGCCTTTGTAAGTCACCTCTTCATGAGTAGGCTGCTCACAAAGTCTCCCATCTGTTATATGCATTGCTCTCTTCTTGGTCCAATGCAGTGAACTTGCATTGGCCTGAAGTGGCCTCTTATGCATCCCCCCACCGCCCCGTTTGCATTGCTATTTTTCTTACCCAGACTGCATACCTCTGCCTTCTGTCTCACAATTTGCATAGAATGCCTCCCATTCTTTCATGAGAGCTCTAAGGGTGAACATATTTTACCTACATTCTGACTTTTCTTCAACCCATGAAAGTGGGAGACTCAGGAAAATAATGCCAGGTTCTTCTTTCAGGAACTCATCTGGAGTTGAAAGGAGCTGATATTCCTGAGGCTAGGAAGTAGCTCCCAGATTCAGAGAAGCTGAAGGTTTAAGACCTAGACCGCTAGGCTAGGATGTCAGTACAAACCTGTGGGAGCGCTATAGTGCTTGCTTGCCAACAGGCAGAACTGACTCAGAATGTCAGCACCAACGCAAAATTCAGGTGTGCTGGTTTGAGTCTACAGTCTGAGTTCTTGGGAGGTTGGGGCCGTTCCTGAGCTCCAGATATAGTGAGACTCTCAAACTCTCAAACAAAACAAAACCCAAAACAAATAAACAAACAAAGGGAGGTAGCTGGGCATGAGGAAGTATGTTTTAATTCCAGCCTATAAAAGTAGAGGCAGGGGATCTCAGTGAGCTTAAAGCCAGCCTGATCTACATATAGAGTTCCAAGATAGTCAGAGATACGTATTAGAGAGACCCTGTCTCAAAAAGACAACAACAGCATAAATCTAGAGTGACCGAGAAGGACACCTATCATCAGACTCTGGCCTCCATGTGCGTCTGCACACACGCACACACACACACACACACACACACACACACACACACACACACACACACACACACACACACACTTTTCCTTTAAATAAAGAAACTGTTGAAGTTCAGAAAAGTTTTCGAGTCTCCTGACATATGCTGGCTGTATGTGTGTATGTTATGTTGTGTGCACGTGTGTGTGTGTGTGTGTGTGTGTGTGTGTGTGTTTGTGTGTGTTCCCATGTGTGCACACAGTGGTGGTGATTGTGAGTGCTTGCAAATGGACAGTAATGCCCAGGTGTTGTCCCAAAGCATTTCCTTTACTCTCTGCACCCCAATGGTGACTTGGCTCTTTCTCACCTTACATCTGTGACCATTTCTCACATGGTTGTAGGCAGCACTTCAGCTTGGCTTCGGTTCTCCCCCAGAATCCACATATACTAGGTAAATGTGGGTTCAAGCGCCCTCATTGGCTGTGTAATTTCAGACAAGTGGCTTATTCTTGCCAGGTCGCTACCGCCTTCTTCCTCCTATGTAAAGATAATGCTCCCTCAGGAACAGCAGGAATGTGTGAGACAAGAATGAGATAGAAGCCACAGCCCAGGCTCGACACTCCGAAAGTGGCGGCCGAATTAGGTTCTCCATCCTTCACTTTCTTTTTTCTGTTCTTCCTGCCCCCTTTTTTCTTTCCATCTTTAACTCCTCTCCCCCACCTTCCCGAATAAATCAAGGCCAGATCACTTGAGGACATACTTCCTTTGTCTCCACGGAAGAGCCCTCTCTCCCTGCTTCATGTAATTGTCAGCAACAAAGTTGGAAAATACAGACGTCTGAAGCAGCTCTCCGCACCGCAACATCTGCACCAGACAAAACTCAAAAAGCCCTCAATCCCCAGTCATGAATGCACTATAAAAACAATGTGGCAGAAATGAAAATTGTTCCATCATAATATTTCACAGTTCTTTTTGACAAAAGCCAAGCCGCCCTCATGAATACACATTTCCCAGCACCTTATGCATTATGCATCAGCCTATAGCAGGGGACCTGGGAATTGCCAGGCCCTAGTAAAGGGCCTTTGAAAGTGCCTATTTTGTAAACAAATGGAGCCCAGGCCCAGCACTTGGGCTCTTTAGGTAATTGAAGACTGAATCCTGCAGCCCAAGTCGGGACAGACTCTTCTGGGAGTTGTAAATGGCAGAAGAGTCTTCAAGATTCAATGGATAGGGTTGGTGATGTTCCAGCATTTGGGGCTTCTAATCTATAATTTCAGAACACCTAAGACAAGCATGCACAGAAGCTGGAACAACTCCTGCTGGAATCAGAGTTAAGCCAAATGTCACCAGAATGCCAAATGGGGTTGCCAAGATGGCTAACTAGCTGTGGGGTCAGGCAAATTAGTTAGGACGTCTAACTTCCAAGAACTTCAAACCAGATTGCCCCTCTGGATGAATATGCTGGCTGGGTCACTAGAGGTATGTAGAATCAAATATGGCTGACTTTTCTCAGAAGGGCTTACACTAGATATTTTACTTGCCCGAAGGCAACAAATTGGAATTACATATTGCCTTATGATTGTCAATGAAGGATCCTTGAAATTTCTAAATGAGTCTCTGTGTTTCAAATATAGGGAGCCAGATGCCATGAAAATTTGAGGAATGTGTTCAAGGTCAGGCTGAGAGTGAGCTGGCATGATGGGGACTGCTGGAAGCTTGTCACTTTTCCTCAGTACCTCCCACTGCCTCAATCATGGGTTGGCAGTAGCTGCAAAGACCAGAAGCAAAATAGTTACTGATTGTGATGATTTGAGAAAGGGCAGATTGGGATTCTTCAGCATTGAAAAAGAGTTATCATCCAGGACCGTTGTGTGTAATTTGCAATCTGTCTTCCCTGGTAGGCTCCTTTTAAATGGTGACAGATAGAGGACAGACATCTACTCATGTCCGTTATGTCTGTTGCAATAACGAGACGGTGATTGATTCCTTGCTATGTGTACTTATTTCATAAAAATTGTTCTGTTTCCATTAGGGTTTAGTACAGCGGGGTGTGAGTAGAGAGCAGAAATGTGGAATTACAATGTGGAGTATGCCCTGTCCTCCTCTTCTATTACATTTGCATGCTTAGTTCTCCAGACTTCAGGAAGTGAGATGTCTGGTTTACACCCAAGTTAAGTCAACTTGCTATGGGTATCACAGGTACGAGGCATAGGGCACAGTAAACCAGGCAAGAGAACCACTGTTTACTGAATCAGGTACCTGCAAACTCAGGATCCTGGATGAGGGATGGGAGGAAGCAGGATCACTCCAGTTAGGGATAGTAGGGAGGTGCCTCAATATTGCTCTGGTGCCTGGTGCAATCCAGTTGAAGGATTCACTTGCTGATTGATGTAGTTTGACTAATAAAAACAGTAACAGCTGAAGGTTGATTAAGAGGAGGCAACTTGTTACTCTTCATAGATAGCTGGAAGAATATACTTAGGCAATCTGGCTGTAATCTATGCTCTCCACTGACCCAGAGAATAACAAACTAGCAGGGTGTGGAGATGAAAGGAAAAAAAATCAGGATCACCCACTTACCTTTCACACTGAGAGCCTGTCCACAAGTCTCTAAGTCTTGGACGAATGCTTTTCTGGCTCTCTGTCTGATTTTGTTAAAACTTCCCACCTGTGAGATCTCTGACTCAGTAGAAGGGTTTGGGAATGTGTGTGCACGTGCATGTGCGTGTGCGTGCGTGCGTGCGCGCGCGTGCGCGTGCGTGCGTGTGTGTGTGTGTGTGTGTGTGTGTGTGTGTGTGTGTGTGTGTGTGTGTGTGTGTGTGTGTATAAAGAGAAGCATATGGATTTCTGATTTTGTATAATACTGCTAACCTAGGGGATTATACTTGTAAAGCTACTGGTACGGGAGAAAAGAAAAGTCTGCACACAAATTGTCCATTTTCATATCTCTGCATCTTCAGACTATTCAAAAATACTCCCAAATATTTGTAAAGAATATTTCAATTTCTACAACTCGCACAGCAGTGAGTAAAGAATGTCCCTGGGTGCCATAAATAGTCTGTTATTTGGTTGTAAACCAAGAAATAATTTCTTCTGAATTAGGAAAGTAAAATATTCTATTTGGGTATAGTCGAAATTCAAAAAAGTATAAAAATGAGAAGAAAATGGAAATGTGTCACATAAAGATAATAGCTGTTTACGGCCACATTCCCTTCATTTTTGACCAATGAATATGTGACTATGGCTATCTAGCTCTTGGCACCCAATTTATGCTGTTTTGTAAACCTCATTCTTTGTGAAGATATATATTTTGCAACAAAACAATGGCAATAAAACTAGAAAGAACATCAATACAAAGGGTGTATTGTGAGACTAATCCAAAGTAAAAATCTGCAGAAAATACCATAGCTAAGTTGAATAATATTCAACTGGAGGATTTAGGCTCTCATGGGTACTCATTATAGCAAATGTATATGAGTGGGGTGTTCTTCAGTTATGGTTTCATGGTTCAAATGCCCTTACCACAACCCATGCTGAGGTTTAATCCTCATTGGGGACGATTAAAAGGCAGACCAAGGTAAGTCTTCTAAGAGGCAATTAGGTCAGGAGATTTTTTACCCTCATGGATGCACTGATCAATTTGTGGATTAGAAGGTTCATAGGTTATCTTCAGAGTGTCTCTCTCATAGAAACAAGTTGGCCCTGTCTCATGAATATGTTTTTCTTATCACATGATGGCCTGCCTTGTCTAAGACTAGGGATGCTGCAGGTGGTCCTCACTAACAAGACTGGCCTTACCGTCTTGATTTTTAACTTGATGGGATTTAGAATCACCATGGACACAAATCTCTGTGACGTTTGCAAGTAATCATACCGGCTAATTTAATTCATATGGTAAGTCCCATACTAAATGTGGGCAATACCATTCCATAGGCTGGAATCCAAAACTGAATAAAAAGAAGGAAGTGAGGTGATTACGAGAGAGAATTCATTGCTCGCCGATTCTTGCCTGGTAATGCAGTGTGATCAGACTCTCCCGTCTTTTGACATCAGGACTATGATCTACTGCACCTTCCAACTGTGAGCCAAAATAATAATAATAATAATAAAAAACTTTCTTCCTTAAGTTATAGAAACAAAACAAATAACTAACATTGGAAATTGATATCGGAAATGGGTTTACCAATACAGTACACTTGACTGTGTGGTTCTTAAATATTTGGAACTGGCTACGAGATTCTGTAGAGTTTGAAAGTTTGGGCTGGAAAAGTCCTAACATACTATAAGCATATCTTCATGGGGGTATGTTGGTGGTAATTTGGATTACCAGAATTTTGAGAGAAATGCATTCAATGGTGGCCCAGCTCGTGATGTTTCAGGGGAGAACAAGAACTTTCTTGGGAATTGGACTAGAGAATATTCATGAGATGTTCTGGTGGAGAACCGGGTATCATTGTTCCTACTTCTTGAAAACTTGAATGAGATAGAATACAGAAATAATTGGCTAATATGTTTAGTGGAAGTAATTTCAAGACAGGAGAGCACTGGGACTGTAGTACGGTTTTTCTTACTGTTCTCATCAAAGTCTGTAGTGAAAAGGAGCAAAAAGTGCATCAGAAAGGTGCTAAAATGTGAAGTTTGGGGAGAAGCAGAGTATAAAGAAGCTTAATTTTACAGACGTGCCAGCTTTGAAAGCAGCTGTAATTGCTTAAAGAGATTAATACCATTAATGATAAACTTACCACTCTGCGTTGGGACACTAAGAAAGACATCTTAAGAGCAAGATCTTATCTCTCAAAAAACTCTCTCTATAGGTAAGAATGCAAAATCATTTGAAAGCAGAGAGACTGAACAGAGTATCACTGAAATTGTTCTTTGTTCCTCAAAAGCAGTTGTTCAAGCAAGTATTTATCGAGGAGCTGTTGCAGTTGTGATCTGAGAGGGTCGGGCTGCAAGACAAGCTAACAGCAGAGCTTGGCAGCAAGATTTACAGTGAAAAAGGGATGCAGATTGAGGAGTCCATGGAGTCTTGTGTCACAGTTTCAGAGAGCCAGCCATGTGTGGGAGGGTTGGAGCTCCTGCAGAGAGGTTCTGAGGGAACTCAGCTTAACATTATGAGTATGAAGCCCAAGTTACAACAGTAGCTACAGTACATTGGAGATGTCAGAACCATTGGACATCCAATGAGGAAAGCTTTAGGCACGGAGTAGAGCCAGTCTAAGAGACAGGCTGTGTGTGCCATAGGCAGCAAAGCTGGAGGGGTGGGTCTACGCAAACCATTTGGGATGCAGATGATTTCATCACGATCCTCAGATCCTGAACATAGAGCTTCACGTTTGTTATTTCTCTGTTGATGTGTGGTTTCCTTTAGAACAATCATTCTTTCCTATGACTCCATGATTTCATTTTATTTTTAAACATAATCTTTAAATGTTTCTTTGGGGATTTCAAATCATGCTCCCTAATCCCTCTCATTTCCCAGTCCCTCTGTATTCCTCCTTCACACTTGTAGTGTCTCTCAAAGGAAAACTTAAAAAAAATAATAAAAATAAAAACAATAAAAAACCAAACAGGAATACTATTCAAACAAACGAAAGCCAAAATAATGTATAAATAAAACAAAACAAACAAAAATCCCACTTCCCTCCTCCCTCTTACCTGCCTGTCCATTACCTCTTCATTTGTCTTAGTAAAAGCTGCTGTGTATCATGCAGTATACTGTTTGCCTAAACAGCCTTTCTTGCAAATGTTCACTGGGTAGTGTGCTGGACCCTTTCTCAATCTTCTCCCAGATATTCTGCTGTTGCCCTGAGCTGTAGTGCTCCTGTGCCTATGGTTCGTCGGAACTATTCCCTTCACGGGCTCAAGTAGGTCATATATAGGGCAGATATTGGGTACGGCCAACTCAAAGCCCTGGATATGTGCCTGGGTCATAGTTGAGTTGCTCAGTCTGGGCTTCTGGAACCACCCTCCTCAAGTGAAGAGTGGATCTAGCTCTCCCAATCACATGGTGAACTGTGGGGACAGATTTGCCAAGTACGTGGGAGGAAGGCAGCTCTCCTATGTGGGGAAAAGTCAGTGGGATATGGGATCAGCTCTCTGGTAAGGGGATAGATATGGCAGGCTCAGCATGGCCCTCATCTTCAACACATGGTTCAGTATATTGTTCACATGGGCCCCTGTGGCAATAAAGGCAACAGACATCAACATAGACCCTAGCTGTATCAGGATCA
The DNA here is from genome assembly GCA_033318265.1 of Phyllotis vaccarum. Lineage (NCBI taxonomy): Eukaryota > Metazoa > Chordata > Mammalia > Rodentia > Cricetidae > Phyllotis > Phyllotis vaccarum. The sequence continues at coordinate 103,566,053 of JARWLC010000008.1, read as the reverse complement.
CTGACGGGACATGACCACCAACAGCTGCTTGGTCCCAGTTGTCACCATGGTCCCAGGTAGCAGTGCAGGCCTCTCAGATCCAAATGGGTCCTGCAGCAGCACGGTACCAGACTTCAGCATGGTCCTAGGTGATGGCTCAGACTCTTGACAGTTACATGGCCTTTGACAGTACCAGGAGCCATGAACGTAAACACAGAGACCCTGGCTGCAGTAGGAATATAAACCTAGACATGACTCCCAGCCACAGCTTGGACCCAGACTTCACTGTGGTCCTGGGTGGCTTCTCTGGCTACCCTGACCTGTATGGCCCTGGCAGCAGCACGACCCTTGACTACCAATATGGCCTCAGGTGTTGGCCCAGACCCTGGGCATATATACAGCCTTTGGTGGTAACAGACTTCAGTGAAGATCCTGGTCGTGGTGGGGCCATTGACCAAGACGTGACCCTCAGCATTGGCATCATCTTGGGCCTGGACAACATCCTGGCTTTGGGTTGCAGCTCAGGCTACTCAGATCAGTATGACCCCAGTAATGACACATCCTTCAGACCCCAATATGGGCATAGGTGACAGCCCAGAACCCAGGAATTATTTTGGCCTTTGGTGGCAACACAGGTCACGGACATTAACACAACTCTTGCTGTGGCGGGACCATGAACCCAGATATGCTTGGCAGTATCCCTGGCCTGAATGCCACCAGGGTACTGGGAGGCAGCACAGAACACTTAGGTCATCAGCACTCTGGCTGTAGGGTGGCTTTCAAATATCATATGGCCCCAGGTGGTAGCCCAGAGCCTGGGCATCTGCACGGCCCTTGATGGCAACAGAAACCATAGATATCAACGTGAGCTCTGGCTGTGGTAAGGCCATGGAGCTGGATATGGCTCTTGGCTACAGTTCTGGTATAGACACCTCCATGGCTCTGGATGGCAGTGTAGGTCACTTAGATCAGGGTGGCCCCTGTGGTAGCATGGTGCTCTGTGGCACATGTGGTATCCCAGATCCCACGCATCCTCACCACCTTTGGAGATAATCAGAAGCCACAAGTATAAACACAGATCTGACTTTGAACAGCAGCTTGGGTCTGAGTGCCACTATTGCTCTTTGGGGCAGGCAGGCCTCCCACATCTTTCCATTCCTCCATGCTTTCTCCTCTTAAGATCTGGCCCTCTCCACAGGACATGAGCTATTCTGCCTCTCTCTCTCTCTCTCTCTCTCTCTCTCTCTCTCTCTCTCTCTCTCTCTCTCTCTCTCTCTCTCTCTCTCTCATACTCCACCATAGATTGGCTTACCATAATGGTGTCAGAAAGCCCAGAACCTCAACTGACCTGTGGTTTTTCTTCCCCATTCAGGGAAAGCGACTTTGGATGGCTTGTAAGATTTTTTTCATCTGCCAGGCCCATTTTTTAAATTAATTAATTAATTTATTTTTTTTACTTTAGAATGAGAACGTTTACTTTGTGCCATTGTAGAGTGTACATAAGTTGTAACCTGGTCTTTTTTTTTTTTTTTTTGAGATCACTATTAAGAGACACAGCTGAAGCACAAGAAAAATATCCTCAAAACCAATTCTGTGAATATGATGGACGTCTTCGAAGAAGAAATGAATAAATCTCTTAAAGAAATCCAGGGAATCACAGACAATGAGAGGTAATAAATTAATACCTTAAAGAAAACCAAGAAATCCAAGAAAACAAAACAAGCAAACAAATAAAAAACAGTGGAAGAAATGAATCAAACTGTACAAGACCCGAAAATGTAAATAGAAACAATAAAGAAAGCACAGACTGAGAAAACCCTGGAGATAGAAAATCCAGGTAAGCAGAACAGGAGCTACAGACTCAAGTATCACTAACAGAATTCAGGAGATGGAAGAGAAAGGCTCAGGAGTAGAATACACAATAGAAGACATTGATAAAGCATCAAAGAAATGTTCAATCTAAAAATAAATTCCTGACACAAATATCCAGGGAATCTGGGATACTATGAAACCTGGGCAACATAGAATAATAATAGAAATAGAAAAAGAATCCCACTGACTCAGAAAATATTTTTAACAAAATTATGAAATAAAATGTTTCTAAGCTTAAGAAGAACTTACCTATAAAGATACAAGGAGATAACAGAGCACCAAGATAACAAGCACCACTTAGATCAGAAAAGAAATTCCCCATCACATAATAATCAAAATACTAAACATACAGGATTAAAAAAGAATATTTAATAACTGCAATGGAAAAAGGCCAAGTAATATATAAAAGCAGACCAATCAGACCTGAGTTCTCAGTGGAAACTCTAAAAGCCAGAAGGGTCTGGACAGATGTCTCTTAGACTCTGAGATCACAGATTCTAACCCAGACTACAGCAAACTTTCAATCACCATAAACAGCAAAAATAAGGTATTCTATGACAAGGTCAAATTTAAACAATCTATCTACAAATTCAGCCCTACAAAATGTACTAGAAGGAAAACTTCATTCCAAAAGGCTAACTACACTCATGAGCACACACACACACACACACACACACACACACACACACACACACACACACACACACACACACAAGAAACCATCACCAATGAAAGAACAGGAGTTGGTTGACAATCATTGGTCACTAATATCTCTCAACGTCAATGGACTCAGTTCCCCAATAAAAACATACAGACTAACAAGAACAGCAGAGAAAACAGGATTCATTCTTCTGCTGCATACAAGAAACACACCTCAATATCAAAGATAGGTATTACCTCAGACTAAAGGGTTGGAAAAAGATTTTTCAAGCAAATGGACCCAAGAAGCAAGCTGGTGTAGCCATTGAAATATCTAACAAAATAGATTTACAACCAAAATTAATCCAAAGAGATTGGTAAGGTCACTTTGTATTCATCAAAGGAAAAATCCTCCAAGATGACCTCTCAATTCTGAATATATATGCTGCAAACACAAGGGCCCCAATATTTGTCAAAGAAACATTACTAAAGCTTAAATCATACATATAACCCCACAAATTAATAGTGAGAGTCTTCAATATTGTCAATATGCCATCCTTACTAATGAACAACTATCCAGAAAAAAACCTAAATAGGGAAATAATGGAACTAACAGATGTTATGAATCAAAGGAACTTAATATATGTCTACAGAACTTTCAACCGAAATACAGAAGTATATACCTTCTTCTAAGCACCTCACAGAACTCTGTCCATAACTGACCAAAACAATATACTCTGTCACAAAACAATTCTTAACAGATACAAGATGTTTGAAATAATCCTTGCATCCTATCAGACCACCAGGGATTAAAGCTAGATTTCAACAACAGAAAGCCTTCAAACTCATGAAAATTTAACAACTCTCTACTGAATGATGTCTGGGTCAGGGCAGAAATAAAGAAAGTAAAGACTTTAGAATTCAATGAAAAGGAACTCACAAGATATACAAACATATGGGACACAATGGAAATAGTGCCAAGAGGAAAGCTCATAGCATTAAGTACCTTATAAAGAAATTAAAGAGATCTCACACTACCAACTTAACAGCACACCTAAAAGTTCTTAAACAAAAGAAGCAAGCATACCTAAGAGGAGCAGATGGCAGAAAATTATCATACTGAGGCATGAAATCAATAAAATAGAAACAAAAAGAATAATACAGAGAATCAATGAAACAAGAGTTGGTTCTTCGACAAAACCAACAAGACATACAAAGCCTATCACTATCTAAAGAATAAAGCGACAATATCCACATTAACAAAATCATAAGTGGAAAGAGGAGCACACCAACAGACAATGAGGGAACACAAAGAATAATTAGGTCATACTTCAAAAACCTGTGCTCCACACAATTGGGTAATTTAAAAGACACGGGCAAATTCCTTAATAGAGACCAATTACCAAAGTAAGACCGAAAATTAAGATATGACACTTAAAGGAATTGAAGTTTCTTCAAGGCAAAAGACACTGTCAATAGGATCAAACAGCAACCTACAGAATGTGAAAAAAATTTCATCTTCTTTACATTTGTCAAGAGGATAATATCCAAAATATATAAAGAATTCAAGAAACTAATTATCAAAAAACTAATTAATGCAATTAAAAATGGGGTATGGTTCTAAACAGAGAATTCTCAATAGAGGAAATTCAGATGCTTGAGAAATACTTAAAGAAAAGTTCAACATCCTTAGCCATTAGGGAAATTTGTTTGTCTTATGTTTCTGGAGGCTACATCTGATGTGTTAGTTATCCTGTTGCTGTGACAATATACCTGACAGAAGCAGACGAAGGAATAAAATGTCTAGTGCGGCTTACAGTGTAAGGGCAAAATACATGAAGGTGGAGACATCATGAGGATCGGAGCTTGAGACATCTGATAATATCACATCTACACTCAGAAAACAGGAGGCAAGTGCCAGCCCTTAGCTTAGTTGTTTCTTTTCCTTCAGTTTGGGACCCCATCCCATGGAATCCTGCAACCCACTTTAGAGTCTGTCTTTTCATTTCAGAGAACCTCAGATATATCTAAAGATGTGTTGATAGTCACAGCTTACCCCAACTTGATGCCCAAATACATTAGTTTTAAGCTTTATGGATCTTTGGCCTGTTATTCACATAGGCTCGTGGACATTCTGTATTGTAAAATGCATACAACACAACATTCAAAGTTCCCATAGTTTTTAATAACGCTGATGTTGTGTATGGTCTAAGCTGCATTTGAGACACTAGGCAATCTTCTTAAATTTTTATAATGTTTTCACTCTCACATATTACACCCAGTCTACAGTTTCCCTTCCTTCCTCTCCTCCTAGTCTCTCACACATCTCCTCTTTGCTCCAGGTTCCCTCCTCCTCCGTTTCTCTTCAGAAAAGAGAAGGTCCCACCAGGAAATCAACCAAGCATTGGATACCAAGTTGCAATGAGACTAGATACAACACTCATATCAAGGCTGGATGTGGCATCCTAATAGAAGGAAAAGGGTCCCCGAAACAGGAAAAGAGTCAGAGACAGCCCCTGCTCCCATGTTAGGAGTTTCACAAGAGGACCAATCTACAAAACCATAACATATATGCAAAGCATCAAGTATTGAACCTAGAGTCTCCTCATAGGCTAGGTAAGTGCTTCATAATTTAACTTGCTTACCAAACCTTTACTTTTATTTTTAGAGAGTTTCTCCTGAGTTCTCTATTTGGACTTAAACTAACTTTGTAACCAAGGGTGCCTTTGAACTTGTGATTGCCCTGCTTCAGTCTGCTGAATACGTGGCTTCAGGGCTGAGCCACCAGGCATGGTGTCCAATTAAATTTTATCTTCGATGAACAACTCAATCTATTATTCTGAGTGACAGCAAGGAAAAATGAAACAATACAGCTCCCTGATAAATTAATCTGCCTGATTGTCTCCATTTCTGCCCCCAAGACCTTTAAAGGAAACCTGTAGGAGAAACCCCAAGAGTTGGAAGGGATTTTCTGTGTATATAACATAGTACATGCTGTAAATCTCCCACCTCATCTCTCAGTTGTCCATTGTAGGTTTGCTAAAATGAGATAATTTATTTTGTTGAAAATCTAATGAACAGGCAAGAAATGGTTATGTTACCCTTACTACCTCTCCCTGGAAATTCAAGAACCATCATCACACACTCTATGGACTGAAGCTATGGTGCCTCACAAGTGGAGAAGTGTGTTTTCTGCTCTCTGTCCAGATGGCAGACTCCTTGAGAACAGGATTAGTCTCTCCTAGGAGTCTGCTGTGAGCATGTGCCAACAAATGTGCCCTTCCCCCCCTCTTCCTTCTTTTTCTCTGCTTCCTTCCTTTGCTTCTTCGTCTCTTGTTTCCTGCTTTCCCCATTTCTATTGTGGTACTCATGATTGAATCGAAGCCCAACACATGCTAGCAAGTTCTTTACCATCAAATGGAAACCTCAGACCTTTATTTATTATACATTTGGAGACAAGGTCTTGTTAGGTTGCAAAGTTTATAACAACTGCTCGAGAAATTGTAAAAAACAAAGATCTATGTAAGTGCTGCAGGAGGGGAAGATATTTCAGGCTCTGTGAATGACTAGATAGGAATGTAAATCTCCTTTAGAGGTGTCCTTTCTCCCTGTGATGATTTCATAGAGTATAAAAATCACCTTGAGCTTTTGCAAAACTCTTTATTTTGGCTGTTATAAGTCCACTTTGAGTATGGATAAACGTTCTGACCTGTACATCACCTGAAAGTTCACATTATCAATGCTTGGGCTCATCCCAGTGAGGCTCTATGTTTCCGCAGAGGACAATGGATATGTCTACATTGAGTCATCACTGAAAACACTCTCCATGGACATTTCAGATCTCATTTTGCTGAGGCTCAATTACCTGTAGCCCTCTCACAGCTCTTCAGATTCAAAGGGTATAGTTTCAAGAGACAATGTCATCAATAAATGCTGGGCTGGGCACTTGGTCTGTGATCTTATATTTTCTTTACATATATATGATTGTGTCTGCCATTGCTTCACTTCCCAGGCACGAAGAATTGGAACCTGTGATAGTTATCTCAGCTCCACAGAATTTGGAAGCTCACGTGTTCTACCATATTCATTAAGCCAACAGGATCCCCAAGGTCCTCCAAAAAATAGCACCCTTTCCAAGTGGCAATTTACGTCTGCCAGTTCAGCCTAAATTCACGTTGGCAACCAAAACCTACTTCTAGCTTACATTGAGCTTCAGATTCCTTTACGGCCTTTGGGCATTTTAATGTTCCCTTATGTGCACCTTGGTCATGTTGCATGGCTCGCCTTTGTGTAGTTTATTAAAACAAAACAAAGCCAAACAAACAAACAAACATAAATCCAAGACAAAGTCAACTACCACCACCAAAAATAAAAACAAAAGCCTGAATAAAGACTACGTATCCCAAACCCACTGATTTGCTGAAGGTGTTTTGAATATTGGGTTTTAAATTCACTATTTAAACTCTTTTGTTGTTGTTGTCGCTGTGTGTGCATTGTGTGTATGTGTGTGTGTGTAATTTGAAGGAAATAAGTTCTTGTCTGTATCAACGTTCCCTTGAAGACTTCAACTCTGATTGTCGCACCATGTGATTTTGCAGGTTTGGAGTTGTCTCTGAACTATTCTGTCTGACGGTGAAGTGACAGGTATTTGGCTGGGTTACTGCCATAATTAGACACATTGTGTGTGAAGTGCCCAACAGAGCATCTGACACATAGAAAGCACTTGAGGATGGTTGTTATTTATCAGGTAATATATTTGCATTCGATAGGGCCTTTTATAAAGAAAAACAATCAAAATTAACAGTACTGTTTCTGAAATCTCACTTATTGTATGAGGTCTGCTTTGCTTGCAGTTAGTGGTAATAAAACATTTCTCTCCTCCAGATCCTTATTATTAATATTCTTAAGACTGGTTCTGTTAATTCATGGTCTCTAGAATGTGCTACTTAGCACAGAGTTCTTAGTTTTCTCAGATAGGCAGTGGCTATAAAGTGGCATTGGGTTTGGCTAACAAAGAGTTAAACCCATAAAATCTTCAAAGCACAGAGATTTTAGTGGTTACCAATAAACCCACAGTGTAAGGCTGCATAAGGTTCTCACTGTGTTGAGCATTCGTGTTCTCAATGCCAAGCTAAGAAGTCACAAGGAGATTCTGACATGGCCCTATGAAGTGTGAAAGCCCTTCCTCCTTTCCTTCACCTTCTTGGACGCGTCCAAATGGCTCTGTTCCATGTATGACAGGTCATCCAGGCTTATAGGCTTTGAGATCCCAGACACTGTTCATTATCCGGCTTCCCAAAGCAGCAGCTCTCAGTTAGCATGCCTGATGTAATAAAACAGCATGTCTGGGTGGCTTTTGCTTAGTTCTTACAGTTCTGCAGGCTGAAAGTTGGAAGTCAGTTTCCCTCAGATTTGACTCCTAGTGAAGCAAGACTTCCTGGTTACGTAGAGATCCCAAGGCCTTTCTAGGGTACATGCTAATGTTCTCTGTATCTCTCTCTTATTATGAAGGCTTCAGTCCTATCATGAGGGTGCTGGCCTTATGATGTTATCTTAATCTAATTGTAACATTTGCAGTTAAGATTTCAGCATATGACTATCCCATTTGGCCGGTAGGAACAGCAAGCATCCAACTAACCTTGATGAGACTGATCACATCTGTAGAAGAGAAATGGTTATTCCCACAGAGCTTAAACAAACAAACAAACAAACAAACAAAAAACAAAAAACTGACTCCAGCTGTTGTGAATGCATCCTATTGCTGCCTGCCTGTCTTCTCTCACAGGATCCATCTCTCCTGCCTGGAACAGCCTGTTTTTGCCTATCATTCCCCAGTCATCTATTATCTCAGATTTTCTGGTTCTTCATGATACAACAGTTATCTCAAGCAGGCAGTATACCCCCACTTAATTTTCTGCTACTTTGTGTAAATTTCCCTCTTCCTTCCTACTGGTCTGTGAGGACACAAACTGTATACACTATCTTATTTTATTCCATATACATCTGTCTGAGTAGAACACACTAGGTGCTTAATTGGTATTCAAATGATGGATACAAGCACAGAAGGAGGAGACAGATGGATACATGGTTTCAACTTCCAGTGAGAATATAAGAAAGCAACCCAATGCTCACCAATGTTTAAATGAAAATCTCTACCATGGTGGTAAGGAGCCAAATAAAGAACAATGCATTCGGGGAGGCAGATAGCAGAAGAGGTGAACAGAAAGCTGGGTTTGCTTCGAGGGTCTTGTATCTGCTTCAGTATTCCCTGTGCACTCTCAAGTCCTGGTGGAGTAACTGTGTTTGATAGATGTAGACTTGCTACCTAGAAATTGTGAAGCTAAGCATGAACCTGCGTGGCTAATGATCATCTTAATTAACCCACAAAACATTATGCATGGCCGGTATTCACCCAACCTTTTGATCCTGGACAGGAATCTATTAAAGCCAGTCAAGAGAATAAAAAGACAAAATCTGGTGAGTGTTTTTACCTTAGTGGTTATAAAAGTTGGCGGGTTTGAAAACTCTAAAAGGGATCTATTTGCCAATGGCAATATTACATTAACTTAGGGAAACAGCAGTCTTTTAAATGCAAGCCTAGTGAGCAGCCTGAAAAATGACTTAAAATTGCTTGTGTCCAGAGTATGTTGAAGCTAGAAAGGATAGAATTCACATTCCTGCTTTATAAGGAGCACATTTTCTGCAAAGAGGTAGTTCCAAATTCATTTCGAGTTAGCAACTAACTGGAGAATCTAATGAAAATTATGGACTGTCTCTTAGAAAATTGTTTGTGACTGGGCATAGAATGCTTGATGTCTCTCAGGGGGTTCATGGACCTTTGAGATATATATCTGTGGAGCCCCTTCATGAATACCAATGCCCGGGAGCCTAAATGGCTTCATACACAGGTTTCTAACTGGGAATGTAAGCAGCCTTAACAGACCCATGATTGAAGTTTCTCAAAATCCACAGTTCCCTGACTAGAAATGAATGTAGATCATGGCAGCCTTCCAGGAGAACTGAGACTGGAGAATTTTTAAAGATACCTTTAAGATTCTCTTGTCTCTCACCCTCCACTGTCTACAGAAGCATGATTATAAGAGGGAGGATTGCCCATTGCAACAGCTTCTTACATGATTATCTTAGGACCCTAGTTGTTGAGCTTCCCTCTGCAAAGTTTTTTCATCTTGTAAGTGTTGAGGCTAAGACAGTGATGAAGGGCATTCACTTCTTGGCTCTCTCTTTCTCTCTCTCTCTTTATTTTATTTTTATTTTTTTATTTTTATTTTTATTTTTTTTAGAAATGGGAAAGCAAAGGTGAAGAATAAGGATTTATTATGTGGTTTCCTCAAGGTGGGAGTCTCAGATGCTAGCTGCACCATGTCACTTCACAAAGTCAGATACAAGAGTAGTGAATGATAGCAATCCTCCATGTTGTTCCCAAGGGTTTGAGATTCTGGAAAACTATTGCTACATTCACAGAAACCTCTTAGAAGTGATTACATCACTCATAAGGGACACACACACACACACACACACACACACACACACACACACACACACAAATTCAGAGGACAAACCAAATTAAATTGTGTAGGAGACCCTTAAGAACTAAAGAGGTGAAGAGCAGAATAAAGTGAGAGGAACCTAGAGATGCCAGAAACAAGCAGAAAGAGGTGGTGGTTTATGGGGATATTTTCAAATATAATAAAAAGCAGTCTGAGATATCAGAGGGATCTACCCACAGTTGGTCTAGGAGGATCAGACAGTGGTATCTCACACCTTTAATCCCAGCACATGGTATATCCTGGGAGTGGTGACCTATCCTTAATCCAACCTGAGTTTGAGGTCATCTTGGCAGTGGTGGTGCCACGCCTTAACTGAGCAAAGAAAGTATTTAAGGGAGGCATATAAAGACAGAGTAAGCAAAAGAAGCCATGGCTCACACTGTTAGTTCCAGCATTTGGGAAGCAGAGGCAAGAGAATCTCTATGAGTTCAAAGCCAGCTTGGTCTTCAAAGCAAGTTCTAGGACTGTTACACAGAAAACTCTGTCTAGAAAAAAAGGACATGATATGTTTTTATGATTATGATTATGATTATGATTATTATTATTATTACTGTATTTGAAATATCCCCACAGGCCTTGGAGCAAAACCCAAGGCCTGACTCAGGCGTTGTACTTGTGTTTACTCCAGCCTTATCCACTTTCAAAAAATGGTATTTCCTACCTACCGCAGCTAGCTTACCTAGGGCGCCCCTATGTACCCGAGATCTTAGTTCCTGCAAACCAAACAGTAGGATGCTGCACTTCAACCTCCACTTCCCACTGCCTGGTGCCTGGGCACTAGGACAATTCGGGTGAAAAGTTTGTAGAAGGATTCTTATTACTCTCTCATGCAGCATTCTCAATTTTAGCCTCTCGTGCTCTTATCATTATCTTTGAGGGTACGCAACGAAGCCTGGGGTTTAGATGTAAATGATTATGTTCCTTAGTAGGTTGCAGCTGAGAATGTAAGGACCATTATCCAGTTCTCATGTTTTGAGTATGTGTGCATGTGTGTGTGCTACCCTCTCCACGCACACGTGTGTGTTGTGTGTGTGTGTGTGTGTGTGTGTGTGTGTGTGTGAGAGAGAGAGAGAGAGAGAGAGAGAGAGGGAGAGAGAGAGAGAATAGGGGTCAGTGTCCTGTGTCATTCTCAACTGTCCACCTAATTATTTGCAATAGGGTTTCTCACAGAAGCCAGTGCTCACTAATTTGGGTAGACCAACTGGTCAGCAGTCCTCCAAAGTCCTCCAGTCTCTTCTCTCCAAATACGGGAGTATAGACATGTATTACCACATTTGGAGGTTTTATGAGAATTTTGGGGATAAAACTCAGGTACTCAAGATTGCATGGCAAACATTTTTACCAGCTGAATCATTTCCTCAGCCCCTAGTTGTATGTTTGGATAGCATGTGAGTAAAGCCTGGCACCCAGCTGATAGTAGATGCCCAACAGTACATACTAAGTGAGTGCATGCATGGGGACATTGCCCAAAATTTAAACTTTCTTAATCAGAGTCTGAAAGGATTATTTAAATCTAAGTAGTTTTACTAACCTTTCACAAAACCAAAGCACCATTTCAGCGTCTTACTCATGTAATTGCAACATGTAGAACTATAGTAGTCTCATGTTAGTAGCTTTATATCTGCAGTTTCCTTGAAATTCTTTTGGAAATAGCTCAGCCTATCACATGTTTTCAATGCACAACAAAGGAAATTTTCTCTCTCCACCTTTGGAAAGTTCAGCTACATTTGGTCAGAAGCCCTCTGAAGTTCTGAGAGATATATGGTCAATGTAGCAATAACATGCCTTAAATATTTTCTATCTTTGATGTCATCCATTGGCTTTTTAGGGTTGGCCTGTGAACTCAGGGTATCCTGCATGATACACAGTTGTTTTGCTACTGAGCACCCATACTCTTGAGTCATATTTGTCTTTTGTTGGGCCTGGACAGAAAACTATGATTTATTCTTTGGAATACATGGGAATTCCACTAGATTGGGAACTCCTGGAAGAGAAAACAATAGTATCTTCTTTGTTTTTATTTCACATTTTTTAGAAAGGAATTTTCTCCTAATGGCGAATATACTTATTAGAGCGACAAGACAAAGCTGGGCATGGCTCAATTCCCTTCAGTCATAACAGGAAGCCAGGTATTCTACAAGCCCCTAGAAACAATGTTACTGTGGTGTGAAAAGATTTATCTTTCATTCACAGAGCTAATGTTTAATTTTATTATTATGGTTTTATTATTGTCAAAGTATTATCAGAGAGGGGATGATCAAGTCCCTACTGACCTAGGGAAGTTCTTTCTTGACCAATGGAATTGTTTTGTGCCTTTATCCCCCACCCGTGTTCCCTAATTGTATTAATGATCCCAAATGTGCCTCTAGCTAACAACCTCTTGAGATAATATGTAGAGGAAAATAAAGAAATAACATAACGGAAACTTGAAAATTGTGAACTCTGAGGGTATGAGTGGGAACAAGACCATTTGGGGGTCTAAAAGATCAACGAAGCATACCTCTGGGGCTATAGGTGGAATGTGTTCAAAGAAGATTAAATCCTAAGGGCTCCAACTTAGTGAATGGATGAATCCCTTGCTTCATTCATAATGTGATAGCTTTCTTTGGAGCTGGTAAAAATTATGGAGATGATTTAAAAAAGTAAAACAGAGAAGTAAGGCTTAGTTGGAGGGAGTGGGTCAAAGGGGTTATGTCCACAAAGGCTGTATTTTCTTTGGCTTCTTCCTATCATCCCCTCCTCTCTCTGCTTCCCTTCCACCATAATAAAGGTCCTTCCATATGAACTTATGTGGCTGTGATGATCTGCCGAAGTTTATGAAGCCAAACAACCATGTCCAAGTCCCCTGAAACCATAAGCCAAAATAAATCCTCTTTCTAAGCTCAAGTATCTCTAAGGTCAAATATCTTGTCATAGAGAAAAGCTAACCAATGCACACACAGAGTTTAGGATAACTCACAGTTCATTGGTCTGTATCTAAGCTTTGTAGGATTCGATCTGCCTTCTCACCCTCCCACTGGGCTAATCATGTATGGCCCTCATTGTAAATGACTTGCTTTGACTCCAGACACTGTCCTGCCTAAAGGATCCCTCCTCTGTGCTTATCCAGACTTGACTCCTTGCTGACGGTTCAGTGTGGGAGTCCATTCTCTGAGGATCTTCTCGATTCTTCACTGTGTGCTGTCATGTACCTTTATTTTCTATGTAAATGTCATCGTTGCCCAGGCTGTAATAGTTCAGAACAGAGACAGTACTACCACTTCCTATCCCTCTTCAGCACTGAACCTGTGGCAATGTTTATTTCTGATTTCTGCCAGTTTGCTAGGCAGACAGATCTGCTCCCTGGTGAGGGTGTGCCATACCTTTCCGCATAGTTTTGTTGAAATTTCCAGCACATTTCAGATCCTGAGAAAAAGGTACTTGTTTTAACAAGACTGTTGGGCAGAGGTCATCACTTTAGACAAGGTTTCCTTTCTTCCTTTTTTAATGAACTTAATCGGTTTTAATATCTTTTCCGAAGCAGACTACATTAAATGACCCTGACTTGGCTGAAAGCCTTCTCTTGAGTGCTTTGGGAGGATTATAGGAAGTTCTTTTACAGCCTCTTAGCATGATTGGCTGTCTTTTCTTTTCTTTGGGTTATCAGGGATTGAGATTTGATCCTAATTAATGAAGGTGAATCCCTGAGCCCTGCAGTTTTTGCTTTTTTGGAGAGTTAGCAGTTGAGTTCTTTTGGGAAAGTGAATATGCCTCCCCTCCTCCACACCTCTGGATCTCATCATGGCTGGCTTTCAACTTGAGGTTTGCCTGCCTCTGGAATGCTGGGATAACAGAAGTCTCCCTTTGAGACTCATGTTGTCCCTAAGTCTCAGATCTTACGTCTGAATGTGAGAGCAGGTGGAGATGAGGATAAGGGGAATCCGTAAGCTCCAGAGATCAGGAGAGAGCTTCATGGAGTTGACAAAGAGCAATGCTATCCTCAAACTTACCTCTGGTTCTAGAAGTCATCTTTAACACCAATGGAATCAAGAGGCATTTTCAAATTAAAAGTCAGTGTGACATTTTTTATTGTCCAAAGATTATAAAAAGGGAGCGGAGCTAGGACAAGTCAGTTAGCAGAGTAATGACAATGGGAAATGGTCCAAAGTAACTTTGCTCTTTATATTGTAACCAGATTCCTGACTCATTTTGTTTTGGGAATGAATCTGTTTGGAATCAGTTCACAATAGAGTCACCAGAAAGGCAAAAGGGTCCACTTTAGGATATGTCCAGTGGGATCTCTTTTAGCTGCCTGTTCCTGTGTTATCTCCTCTGAATCTTAAATATAATACTATTCTCATCAATAAGAGTAAAGGGGGGGGCATTTTTTTTTCTTCTTTCTTCTAAGAAAGCCAGTGAAGTACAGGCAGTGTAATGCTCCTGGGGACCTTTGAGGAAGATGCAATATGCAGGGCACTTTCCACAGGTCAGGATTAACTAGTGGAGTGGCTGAAGATGATTTAGCTGGTACTGAGTTCAGCAATCAGTGAGTCCTTTTAGCTGTGATATGTAAATTCTCCAAAGCAAGCAGCAAACCCCACATTTTCTATCCCTGGTAACAGGTAAGAAACACTAAAAGATTCCAAAGAAGAAAGCAGAATGAATGTGTCCAAACATTCTAAGGCAAGCCTGTCTTTAAGTCTTGCCTATGGCATTGCTGGTGAAAGCCTACGCCTTCCTCAGAACATTGAATTCAAATATTCTGCTCAGCTGCCCTGTGCACCAGAAATACAATCAACGGCAGCACTATTTTTTAAAGGCTCATTGGGCTTTATTAAGTAAAGAGAGGCTTCTTCTTGACATGATTTTGAGGATTGCTGTCTTAGCAGCTCACTTGGGGTGTTGATATCGTGGCAGAAGTTTCTCTGTGTGTATTAATAGACCTGGTAGCTTCTGTGCTTAGACAATGCTCTAAGCATCCTTTAGCCAGTCACTTGGAGCTCTGCAGTCCTCACTTTTTCTTCTGGGATAATGGAGATTAAAAAGTTGCCTCCTGGTTCACTGTGGGAATGAAATGCAAGCGATGGCTGTACTGCCATAGAGAAGTGCTCCTTGGCCTCCATTCCTTATTAACCACGTTCACCAGGATCAGGCCTTCTAAGGCATGCTGTCAGAGCAGACTCCTAAGGAGGCTTGTTGTCATTCTAACATCCTTTTCAATTTGCATATACCCATAGGTTCTAAGAAAATACTGGAAGATGAAAATCCGCATGCCGAGTTTCAGGCTCTTTGATTCATTTTCCCACACACAGCATCATAATCCACCAACTCTTACTCAGGATTAAGAAGTAGATAAAATGATCTCTCAGTGGAAATGAAGAACAAAGTCTTGGCCAAAGGAAAAATCTTTGCATTTGGCTAGATTTATTTAAGTCCCAGACCCATTGCTTACCCAAGGCTGTGTGTAGGGGAGGACCTTACATGCTGAAAGTCAATGTTCTACCATGTGTAAGGGAAGGATAATACATCCTATCCCAGAAGGCTGCTGGATGCATAAAGTGCCAGATGGTCTAGACTATGGTCAGCACACCATGGGCTTGTACACAAGGAGAGTATTTCAGCAGGATTGTCTGATCTTGAAGTGATGACCTCATCTCTAGTTTGCCTTTGGTTCTTCTCACTCAGGGCTTTCCCTTACTGTTCCTTAGCTGCTCTTCTATTGCTGTGATGAGACACACTGACTCAGACAGTTTCCAGAAGAAAGAGTTTATCGGGGGGATTACAGTTTCAGAGAGTGAAAGTTGGACTGTCAGGGTGGGGAGTGTGGTAGAGGCAGCGTAGGCTGAACTGCAACAGTAGCTTATCCTGATCTGCAAGTAGGAAGGAGAGAGAGAGAGAGAGAGAGAGAGAGAGAGAGAGAGGAGAGAGAGAGAGAGAGAGAGAGAGAGAGAGAGAGAGAGAGAGAGAGAGAGAGAACTTGAAGGACAATTGAAGAGAAAGTGAGACTCTTTGCATAAAGTTTGATTTGGGAGCCTGCATCTCTCAGTGACAGAGTATAAAGTAGGTACACATCTCTTGTTGTTCACACAGTCAAATTATGGAAGACAAAGTTTAGATGTTTGTCTGTGGCACCATGTTTAATGGATGTCCCCAAATCTAGACGCTACGCTAGCTTCCCAAGGGACTCCATTTATTTGCAAGATTTTATGAAAGACTCACCTTTACTTGTTGTGAAAGGCAAGTATTTTTATTCCAAAATACCTATGGAAGGTTTGACCAGAAACCTCCATTCTATGACTCATTAGCTCTGTAGCCTTGGACAAGTCGTGGACTTTCTCTATGCCCCCATTTACATATCTATGACAATGAGAGTTTTGCAAGTGGCTACCCCAAAAATCTCTCATGAAGATTTAACAAAGAATATCTATATAGCACTCTGAATAGTATTGCTTATGGAGATGATATTTCTTGAGCACTTAGTGTGTAATAAAACTCAAACCCTTTGGCAGGTCTGACATCCTAAGAGCCAGGTACCGTCACTTTAGCGCTTTGAATCAAAGATCTTCACCAGCTTCTAAATAAACGCCACATGGCTGCTACCCTCTGCTACTCTTTTTGGAGGCGTCTATTAGAATTATGATTCAATTGTCAGAAACAAAATATTCTTAAGATGCCTCCAACCATACCCTCAAATTATATGACAGTGTGTGGCTTTAATACCCATCTAAATGGTTATACTGTTGACAGGTTTTGAGAGCAGCGTTTGCTCTTCCATTCCTGTCATTAACTTATGTAGCAACATCATAACTCTCTGGAAGGATGTGAGGAAGGAAAAAGCACACTGACATATTCCATCTGAATTCATTTCATATAGCGTCTGTGTCAGAGTGTTTGCATATGAATGAGATGCCTTGACATTCCCTCATTAACATGGGAGCTTCGCTGTGGCATGTTTTAGAGTTTAGGTTCAAGAGTTTGAGGTGAGAGAGAGAATAAGGGCTGGAGGCTCAGTCCATTTGAGATTTAACTGCAGCAGCCTGGTGGATAGTCTTCATTAGGAACTCCCATCTTTTGCCGTTAGGGTAGAAAGCCAGCCTTGCCTTTAGCCCCACTCTCCATACCCACATAGGAACCTGAATTTTAGCAAGGCTGATAAGATTTTTGCATTAGTACTTTCATCTTTTGCCTGAATAAATGGCTCCCACTATTCTACAAGGCCACCCTCCCTCTCTGGCAAGTCTTAGCAATTCAGTGGAATCATAATGTCTCTCAATCTTGGCTCAGTTCTTCCAGGCATATATAGCCATTTCATCTCTGGGCTTCAGCAGCAGACAGTCACATAAGAACTGATCAATGTTCCATGTTCCTCAGGTTATATATGCCCTCTGTTTTAATTTTTTTTTTAGAAGCTTATGTAACTCAGACTAGCTTTGACTCTGCTTTGTAGAGGAGAATGGCCTTGAACTCTGAAACCTCCTTTGCTTCAAAGACTAAGACTAAATGTGTGAGCCTCCACATTTGGCTGAATCTTTGGTGCTTTAAACTGAAGTGTGTAAGGCCAAAGGGAAGAACTACTTTGTTCATGACACTAGCCTCAGGGGTCAGCATATAACAGTAAGAATTTAATAAGTGTCTATGAAGGAGATGGTGTAAAACTACAACAAAGCCATGGCTTGTCAGGTGATCACATTTTTATACCACTGAACTTGAGGTGATTCACATCCATGCTCAGCTGTGGCTCTTGCTTATGTAGTCTAAATTGAAAAGATATAGATTTCTGGGCTAAGCCCTTGGGGATGACATAGTTCCAGCTAGAGCAGCAACAGGCAGGACCAATGGCACTATCTCTGGGTCTAAGGGACCTAGAATGACTGTGATCGCTGTAGACCACTATATTCAGAGCAGTGACATGAGACAGTAAATCAAGCTATGCCATTTCTACTTCCATCTCAGTCTCCTGTGAAAGCCAGACCAGCCATGTGACTTTGCCTAAGTTTTCCAGCCTCCCCAGAACTTATCTGAGCAATGGGAATAATAAGCATGACCGATGTCATAGGACTTCTTTATGTACTGTCACATAGTAACTCATATATGTCATAGTTTAAGAATGTGAAAATATCGATTCTGCAGATGTTAACTATTGCTAGATACTAACACAATTTGTTCCATTTGCTTCTCACCTAAGTCCGGCAAAAATTCATGTCTTCATTTAGAATATGTGAAAAGCCCTGCTGTTAAAAGCATGGGTGTCAACTAAAAGCTCACTGAGATCTTGGTTCTTGTGCTCCAAGTGATTAAATGTCCAGGCACTGTTATGTAGTATACATCTTCTATGCTTTAGAAACTTTGATACAGCCAATATAGTCCTGTACTATCTTGTGTCAGCACCTCTGTTGATATGAACTTGGGGCTGTCACTTGTGGACCATATCAGTTAATATAGGAGACCAGCAAGATCTGGGGCTTCTGTGGAAACATCGAAAGCAGCGTGTAGGTGACTACACAGGTAATTGGGTAGTACACAATCGTATCACGTTCTTGTTGCTGCTGTAACAAGTATCTCCAAATTTGGTGACTAAAAACAATGCACATTTACTCTTTCACAGTTAAAAAGCAGAAATAAAAGACCAGGTTCACTGAGCTAACAACAAGGATAAGGATCTGGCTCTTTATGAAGTCTATAATGGAGAATAAATTCTCCTCCAGCACCTGGAGTTGGCCATGTGGTTGCTCTAGCTCTGGCTGTTCCTTGACCTGCCAAGTACAGAGTCCAGCTATGGCCACAATAGTGCTGCCTTCTGTCCTGCAGGCCCATTTTGTCTGCCTCCCGCTTACAAAGATACATCACTTCTAGGACACACCTTGATAGTGAAAATAATTTCCCCCTTGCAAGAGCTTTAATATAACCTCACCTACAAAATCCCTTTTGCCATTTAAGGAGACATTTATAAGTCCTTGGGAATGAGGACATAGATAACTTTGGGCCATTACTCAACAACCTATTACACCAGGCAAGAAGCTCTAGCTTGAAGCTGAAGAGCCCTGACCCGTGAGTATATACAGGACTACTACAATAGATTCTCAGTGTGGGTTTTGCTGTGGTCAGAGGCTATCTAGGACTTTTTTTTTAAAAAATCTAGCTTACATTGATTAAAGACAAAAGAGACAAGTCCTGGATTGCTGTTGTCTTGTGATAATTGTGTTGGGGAGGAAAGGAACAGAGTAGTATTTGACTGTCTAACAGCCCTGTAGTATGAGTGGTGATGTCTGGTTCAAAGATAGCTCCTATCAGATGTTAACAAAGCCACCTTTTTGAGAGCCCAAATTTAAGGCTACAAAGTAGAACCTTCGTTGTTTCACTTAAGGGGAAAAAGAAATACCTAGTTTAATTGTAAGCACCTTGACTTGGCCACACGTTTTTGGAAAAGACACTCCTTTTCCTGGTGTTTAAAAGTGTTCTGAGCTCCCCCCAGTTTATCTCAGCAGGCTCAGCTGCTGCTGGTGATGATGTGGGAACAGATCTTAGTCACAGGATTTAACACATTGATTGACCTCTGCAGTGTTGGTCTGGACATGGCAGCCCCTTGTTCAACTTTCTGAGCAGTTGGAGATCACAATGTGCCTTTAATCTCTTGCTTGGGATAATGGGATGACTTTGAGCCCAGCTGGATACCTGTGGGAACCTTCCTTCTCTTTACAGATGTTTCAGCTAGGTGACTTTGGAAGTATCTGGCCATTGATTTGATTATTTCAAGACCACACAGAGGGCTTTAACTTGTTCACAGAGAATTTCAGACAATTAGGGGGCAGAAAGTGTTCCAAGCTCCACTCTGCAAATGTTCCTTTCTTTTTAACACATCCCTGAGCAGAATCCTGGGGCACTCAAGTCCTCAAACATTCACTATCAATGTGTGGAGGAGGAAGAAGAATCATCACCATTAAAGAAAATCTTCTTTCTGTCTTCCAGATAGAGCTGTTGGGGAATCTTTTTGTTCTGCCAACTTGAGTTGGTATCCTGTCTCCAAAGGTCTTGTTTTGAAATTCCCAGAAATACCCCCTGTCTCAGTTCTCATCTACAAAAGTAACAAGACACTTTACCCAGCAAGGGTCCTTGGAACAGGTGTTTCTCTTGCAGTGAAGGCTGGTACATCAAGGCCAGTGACTAGGCATAGCTAAGTTATACATGTTCTGCAGTTCTACATGTAAACAGTTCTACATGTACCCTTGTTTCTGGGGTGTAGGTGGGCAGTGGCATACACAGATGGAATATTAGTGCCCTCTTTCTGCTCAATAGGTAATCTATCAACTCTGTGTAAGACGTTTATTTTAGTTCACTGAACTTGAAATCATTCTGTCCTTTGCCACAGCTGGTAGACAACAGCAGACTCACAGTAAGCCTGGGATGCTAGGTGAGTCAGGTTAGGAATATTTAACAGGCTTTTAAACATAACACTGGCCACAGAGCCTAATATGACGTTCTGAATGTGTTGCTTTAAGTTGTTTGCTGGCTTCCTATTTTTTAAATGAAGAGACAGGGTCTAACTGGGTTTAGGAAACTTGCATTAGGAGGTGAGTTTGTAAAATGCATATGATGTGGCTTAACAACCTACTCTTCATCTGCTAGCCACTATCATGTTACTCTGCTTTTCACAGTGCTGGTGTGTAGAGGGATTATGTTGTTCCATTGTAAATAATTGTCCCACCCACTGGTTTAATAAAAAGTGCTGATTGGCCAAAGGCAGACAGGAAGTGTAGATGGGGCTAGCAAACTAAGAAAACTCTGGGAACAGGAAGAACAGAATAGAATGCCAGAGAGAAGCCAGAAGATGCAGAGGACAACTATGCTGCTTTGAGAAAAGGTACCGAGCCGCGTGGTTGAACAGGATAAGAGTCCTGGGTTAGATTATGGGTAACGAGTTAGCAAATTATATGCCTGGGCCTTAGGCCTATCAGCCTAAAACTATTGTAAGCATCTGTATATCTCTGTGGGTCTTGAGGGTCTAAACGTTGAGGGTAGGCCCGAAAGTCTGTGCCAGAAACCTCTTACTATACTGGTGTGTGTTTGTGTGTTCTCATATGATCCCTCCTTTCTCTCTTCAGCTGGACTCCAGGAGCTCGGTCCAGTGCTTAGCTGTGGATCTCTGCATTTGCTTCTATCAGCTGCTGGTTGAAAGTTCTATGATGACAATTAGGCTGGTCACCAATCTGTTTACAGGGGAAGGCCTGTTCAGACACCCTCTCTGATGCTGCTAGGAGTCTTCTTTGGGGTCATTCTTGTGGATTCCTAAAAATTTCCCTATACTAGATACATCTAGGAAGTTACCGGAACTGCAAATCTCCATTTCTTTGCTGGATCTCCAATACCAGCAGTGGGTGCCCTGGCCGAGTGGTGACATTCAAAAGCTTCAAGGGCAGGTCGTACTTACTCTAAATCGACCTCAATCTTCTGCCATTCTCAGACATCCTTAAATCATCTTCAGCATCTCCTCCTAGTATGCAGAGGAATGAGGGAGACCCTGTTAGCGGAGGATGGAGGGTTCCCTTTCTGCAAGGTGCACTTTTGCTAGAGAGCGCTTCTACATGCCATGAAATGAGTCTGGTCACTCTTGGATCCAGGCTCTGTTCCTGATGCCTCCTGATTCAGAGTTTCTGGCTGACAGATCGTGGTCCTGGTTCTCTACTGCCTTTCTCTTCCCTACCTGTGCCCCAGCCCCCAAGCCTTCTGATTTAGGGAGCATTTGTCTAAGCCTTACCCCCAACATGTGATTCCAGTCATCAGCACCTTGTGGTTGGATCCTGGCCTTGTAAATCTCTTTGTTCTCTCAAAGTTCAGGGAAAGGGAGGGCAGGAAGCCTGGAGGAGCTCTGCTTTCAGCCCTGTTCATCCATCCATTCCGGGTAGAACAGAGCTGGACTGTGGGGAAAGAGCCTTGATCCCTGAATATGGAAGTGACTGGTTGGACCAAGTGTTTGGAGAGACCAGAAAGCTCTGGCACAAAACAGATCAGTAACTCTCTCTCTCTCTCTCTCTCTCTCTCTCTCTCTCTCTCTCTCTCTCTCTCTCTCTCTCTCTCTCTCTCTCTCTCTCTCTCTCCTTAACAAAGTCGAATGTTTTGAAGGAGGGTGTTTTTCCATGCCTGAGTTTCAGGCATCATCTGAGGCACCTGCAGATTGGATGTTCCCTAGCAGGCTCTGTTCTGGGATGGAAGGTACCTTGACAGCAACATTTTCCATGGATTCTGAGAACACAGCATGGCAGCTGGGAAAACGCTGGAGGCTAGAGGGGACCTTGGGGAACTTGCCCATGTTTGTTCAAGATAGTTGGTAGCCACAGAAAACTCCAAGTTTAAAACTAAGCATCATAAAATAAACTTTCCTGGGTCTGGGAGACACCTTAGCAAGTAAAGGTAGTTACTTCAAGCCTCATGACCTCAATTAGATCCCCATCACCACTGGTGTGATGGAAGGCAAAAAACTGACCCTTAAAGTCTTTCTTTGACCTTCAAGCATCCCCTGTGACTTGCTCACAACCACTCACATAACGCACACAGCCACACAACACACACACACACCCCAAATAAATGTAATAATGCCATAAAAATGGTTGAAATAAAGATTGTGCACAGAGCACCTACTGCATAACCATGCTGCAAACAAGGAAATATCTGCTATTCTGGGGCCTCTGTCTCCCCATTGGATTCATGACAGTGGTAATAACAGTCACGATGTAGGCATTGTTGATATTCCACATTTCAGATGAGAAATATCAAGGCCCAGAGAGGCTGGTAAATTATATAAGTCACAGAGCTAAACGTCAGACCCAGAAACGATCCCAGGGGCCATGGCTCCAGGTATATGTTCTTCATTACAGGAAAGGGTCCCAGTCTGTAACTGTCTTAGCCCTTCTGAGGTGACGATGGAGTAGTAGGAAAACTAAATGTTTTCTTCATGTTCAACACACTGTCTTTGCCGTAGTTGCTTTTACTTATGATAAACTGAGTTCAGTGCAAGAAGGCCTACCTGGCATGACAGTGCAGGCTTGCCAAGGAGGGAATCTGAGCCACCAGGTGGCCAGGCAGGGGCAACCTTTCTTCACAGATACTGTGATACTTGAGTTCAGTGTTTGGAAATTCAAAGGGTAGAGAAGTCTGGGAAACATGATGTGCTTAGACATCAGAACATGACTGGTGTGCGATGGGAATGAGGGTTCAAGGATGCTTTTGCTGTCTAGGGATTCAATTCTGGCCTCTCAGTAACTACCACCTTTAGAGAAACCTGTGGTGTTTGCTGTGGCAGAAGGATGGAGTAAGAAATAGAAGTGAACAGTGCCTGGGAAGATCTCAGCCCAGGTCCTGGGATATGAGTAAAGTTACCCCAGAAAGTAGTCACCAGTCACTGGGGGTTGCTGTTTGCTGCTTATACTCTCTGCACAGCTTTAATTCCAGCAGACTGAATTTCTAAGAATGCTGTCTGATCTTTGGTTTGTGTGTTTTAGGCTTATTTTCTCTCCAGGTGTGACCACTCACATTTTCAATGTCCATGTGGCCTTTTGTCCAAACCTGGTTCCCATATCACTTCCTCCAGACAGTCTTTCATGCTTCTACAGCTGGATATTATTTCCTCTCCTGTGGCAATGGTGGCTTCCTCTCTTGTACTGTGTATAGGACTTACCTCCACCCTGAATGAATTCCTTTCGGATAAGATTCCTGTTAACTTGGTGACCCCGGTAGCTTGCATAGGACCCAGCCATGGAGAAGCACCAAGCAGCTGAAATTCATAATGAACATATTAAGAATTACTTGTTTAGGTGTCCTTTGGGTGGCATTAGGGATTGGTCCAAGGGCTTTATATATGCTAAGAAAGTGATCTACCAGTGACTTACACCTTCAGCTACATAAAAGGTTTCCTAAAGGGCTTGTGAGATGATTGGACAAGTGAAGGCACTCGATGCACAAGCTGGAGATCCACAATTTCAACTCCAGAACTCATGTAAATACAGAAGAGAACCATCTCCAAAGAATTGTCTTTTGACCTCCATATGAATGCCATAGTTGTGCTTCCATGCACACATTACACACACATAAATAAGTAAAAGTTAAAAAAAAATATTTTTAGAGTCTTGTTGAGTTGTCCAGATTGGTCTCAAACTGGCAATCTGGCATCAGACTTCCTGCTGGCTAGTATCTTAGGCCAACACCAGTGTACCAGCTTGGCCCTTTTGTTGAATGAGCAATTGTGTTAAAAGGAAGAGACTCCCTGGAGAGTTTATCCAGGCTTTACATAGCCCACAGAAGGCATCTTTGATTCTGGGACATTGACAGTGCTCTATTTCGTATTTTTCTATTCGTGTATGATGGAGAAATAGTGGGTCTCCGATACATCTTTCACAGTGACAAGCATGGTTAGAACTGAAGAAACAGTATTCATAACATGCTACCCCCAAATATGAAATACAAGAAGACTGCTCTTACCTTCTTCTTGCCCTCCATTCCTGTAGCTTAAGGCTAAGAACATCTTGACCTCTGAAGTAAGTCACAGGGTTTTAGGGAACATTAGGAAAATGTTGGCCTTGCTAAATGCCTCCCATTCTATTGCTATTCTGTCTACACCTTTATCCAACATTTCATCAAAAGACATAGACACCTTTGTTGCTTTGAAAATTCATTTCTAAGGTTTCTTTGTCATATACCACATTAAGCAAGTCTGTATTTCTCCTGTTAATCTGTCTTTTGTTATCGAAGCCTCAGCCACAAATCTAAGACTGGATGAAAAGATATTTTTTCCCTTCCTCTTCAGTATGTTCCTCAGCATCTGATCAGGCACCACCCAGAATATGGTTCTAAAACAACTAAAAAGGGCCTGGATTCAGCTGCTCTCGAATTCCAAAGGCCTGATACGCCTGTGATTTTCTTCCTTGGTGCCAAGTCAGCTCTGCTTATCGACTGCTATTTTAATGAAACCTCCTGGTACCAGCTCAGGAAGGATATTTTTATTAGATACGACTGGGCGGATTCTCATGTTGAAAGCATTTGGTGTAAAACATGAACACATTCAGTCCTCAGATATCCTTCCAAATATTTCCTTTGAAATCGGAAAATTACCAAGGAACTTGCGATAAAAAGATGAAAAAAAGGAATGAAAGAAACACACACCACACCACACACACCACACACACACACACACACACACACACACACACACACACACACACACACACACACACACACTACCCTCTGCTTCCTCTCCATACTCCTACATGGCTGGAACTGTGGGACTGTGGATATGAGCAAGACTGGAGGGAAGGGGAGTCCTGGAGCTGGGCAGTCCAAACCTTGTCTGTAGCCATGGAGACCGATTACATGGCCAGCAGTGTTCTTGTCTTCTCTTCTTCCATGTCTTCTAGCTTTTCCAGGGGCTGGCGTCACGTAATACGGTTAAGAACCTATGTGAGCCACACGTAGTGCCCTTGTGAATTCATAATGTATCTGACATTGCATCCTGAGCTCTGCTTTAAGGGGAACATTGCCAGTTACCTCTACCAGCAACCAGTCTCCCTCCTGACTAATAGTGTCTTTTACAGCCATCCCCGTCCTCTAACTATGATAGAGACCAAGGATTACATCTTGGGCTCTGTGGTTACCAGGCTGAATTCAAATACTGGCTTTATGTTCTGGTGGCTTGTTGACTTTGGAAAAGAGATTTAATCATGTGTGCCTCAGTTGTCACTCATCTCACGGGATAATCCATGTGCTACACTTAGCCATATCTGGTACGTATAGACAAGAAATATTATTCCCTTAATGATAATTACAAACAGCCATCTCTCTGCATAGGTAGGAAATAGAAAGAACTGGGGATCAAATATTTTTGTTAGATATTAATGCCATTTAGGGAAGGACACACAGCTTTATGTTTTTTAGGGAAGATCACTGAGCTACAGCATCACCTTGGGCACATCTACTTATGACTGTTTCTTTCCACACTCTCCTCCATTCCAGGCCCCTCATCTCATATCTGGGACAGAGTGAAAAAATGATTTTTTTTCTTCTCTGCTAGGCTGAAGGGATTTCATACCTTGTAAGATGGAACCTCTTGCTCCTTTTTAAAACGGAGGAAGTTGTAGCACAGAATCAATGTCCCTGGAAGTGACAAACACAAATGTTTTTAGGAGTCTTCTTCCACCTAGCTCTGAGAGAGTTTATTTACGATGGGATCTAGAAAGCTTCTAAATTCCTCTATCCTGAATGTGACAAGCTTAATCAACTCCTCTAGCCTGGCCTTGCGGAAGCCAAAAGAATCTCTCAAGGCGTTTGTGATTTCTAGCAGGTTTTGGTCTCATGACAGAACAAAAGAATTCCTTTTAGGACTGAATGCTGGGGTTTTAAAGACCCCCCCCCCCCCCAAGCACAAACACAAATACTTTGTTTGGGCTTTAACTCTCATCAGAACCAACTACAAAACCTTGAGCATGGTTATTTTCAATCTCACTTTATATGAAAACTTGAGGTTATATTGAGGGTTTTAACATTTGTGTCCATCACAGCAAATTACTGAAGGATTTATTATCCCAATGTATTCTATATGACAGCAGACCCTAGTGCCTTTTTTTTCCAATAAGTTAAAATGAGTTGGGCTATTTAAATTGAGGCCAGTTAGTGGAACTGGCATAGGTTTTAAGATAACATCTTTAAATCACCATTGCAAATGAATATTAGTTTCCTGGGTGGCACTGTAATTTATATAAAGTGATTAGAATTTCTACTTATTTAGTCCAAATTCTGACCCTGAGGTTCCTACAATGGCAGGCATGATGAGAAAAATAACTCATCAGCATTTTAAGGTTCTTTGAAAACCTAGACTGGATTAGGCATTGACAAAGGGGTCTGCAAGAAGTTGCACCTCCTGGAAATATATGTCTGCTGCCTTGGTTAAAATTTACTAGATTCCAAATCTTATTAGGAATCTGCTCACAATTATGCACTGTCCCAATTTTATCTTCAGAATTGAATTAATTAGCCCCAAAACATTTGCATATGTAATTTGTTTTTTTTTCTTCAGATGCACTGTGATAACAAGCTATTCTTTTACATCATTAAGATGGAAACATATTATATTTTCATGCAAAGCAGAATCTGTTATTTTTGAAGTGTCTATTCCCCTTATCTTTAAAATATTCAAAAACTAAGAATGTGCCAGACAGTAGGTGCCCTGAGCCTTTAGAAGTCAAACCTTCAGCTCATGTGGATATGGGTGGTTTCATCTGCAATGTACTGAAGTTGCTTCCCATGGAAGGATCCACAGGAGTTACAACTTCATTAACACATTCTCAGACAGCTAGTTTTGGAATTGAAACTGTGTTGGGCATAACAATGGCAAGAGGGAAAACTGGAAATTATCTTTATGGTATCATTTAAAACCAAAATTTTGTAGTTGATTTCTGTCTTTTGACCTTGGAGACTGGAGAAGTGTAATCAGTTTTGAAAATGTACCCACTCTGAATAACATCATTGTCTATAAAGTTATAGCCCATGAAATGACTTCTTCTGATGCATTTTATTAGAGGACATTATCATTAAAGCAGATTTTAAAGATGTTATTGATTATAAAATGACAGTGAGAAGTTTATCTAATTATTCAGGATATATTTTTACTCTTTGATAAACAAAAGAAAGTAGGATTTTATTCTCAGAAAACTGGAGGAATTTCCCACCTCAATTTACAAATATACATCACTGATTTTTATTTAACAACTAGAGCAACGCGTAAAAAGTATTTTTTTTTCTTTTATTTTGAGTCAGAACTTCCTGTCTCCAGACTGCACTTGTTCTTGAATTTCTGGTCATTCTGCCTCTACTTCCCAAGTGCTGGGAATACAGGCATCAACCATCACACCTGGCACAAAATGGGTATTTTATATGATATTTTTAACAGGTCAACTACAGTACTAACTCAACTCTATTTGTTGCTTGAAATTATTATTTTTTATATGAAGATTATGCCAGAGTATATACAAATTAAAATTTATTAAAAAGTTATATAAACATGTATTGATATAAATTAAACCTTAAGACAATTTTTTAAAAGTAAAAATATTTTACAATAAATAATACAATCTACTCCTCTAAAACACAAAAACAAACAAAAAATTCGATGTTCCCCAAGTCTCAATCAATTCTAGCCAACCCCCATAAAAGTCCTAATACTCAAGAGCTATGCTCTAAACTTCCATTTTTAAATAATGCCTAAATCCTACTATATCTGTGTACTTCAAGAAAATTTATAAGTAAGAGTAGCTGAATGTGTCTAATCTATTTTTCTTGGGGTAAAATTGAGATCATTTCTAAGAAGTCACAAAGATACTACCTGTCATAACTGGATCTGGTATTGTAGGAAATAAGCTCCCTGTCAAGAAAGGTGGTCAACGGGAACTGAGCATTTCCTGATGGTGGGTGTTTTAGGATGTCAGTGTTAACATAGATCAGACCAAATGATCTATAAATTCCTATATAATTCTCCAAGCTATTAGAACCTCTATGTAGGAATTGCATCTCAAATCAAACTTCAGGTAAAGCTTTCTGGTGTCTTATGGATTTTGCCTCCACCAACAGAACTTTCTTCCACTTTCTCGTCTTGCTTACTAGACCTGACAGATCTCCAGAGATCTCCAAGTCCAGATAACCTTGATGTAAATTTTTCCTGTCTATTTCCCTTCCAGCACTTATTCCTCACCCCTCTTATGTAGTATCCTCTCCTTCCTTCTTGTCTTTAGACTCCCAGTTCTCCTAAGATTATGGATTTCTGCCTCTGTTGATAGCTATTTATGCAAATTTACTTCGTTGTTACAAGTAGCGAAAACTATCTTTAAGGTCAAATCTCAGATGTAATTTTTGTTCCACTTGCTTTATTTAGTAGACTTTGGGAAAGAAGGTGAGTTTTATTTGCAGACCCGCCTATAAATTCTATGTGTATCATGTGCTAACTGTGGTATTATGGATGAATAACACTGCATTGTAGTGGGATTATGTTACATTGTAAATAATTGTTGCATCTACTGGCTTAATAAAAATGCTGATTGGCTGAAGGCAGACAGGAAGTGTGGGTGGGACCACCAGACTAACAAAACTCTGGGAACAGGAAGAACAGAGCAGAGGCAGAGGAAAGAAGTTAAAATGAAATGTTACTCTGAGAAAAGGTACCAAGCTGCGTGGTTGAACAGGATAAGAATCATGGGTTAGTTTGAGAGCAAGAGCTAGCTAGCAATATGCCAGAGCCATAGGCTGATCAACATAAAATTATTCAAGTGTCTGTGTGTTTCTGTGAGTCTGTGGGTCTGCGAGTTTGCAGGTCTGGACCTCAGGCCAGACAGACCAGAAACTTATTACTACATTGCATTTCTCAGTGTCTGTCTTCTTACGTTACAAAATCACTCACCTTAGAAGAATGTTAGATGTTTTCATATAGATCTAGGAGTATGTACTGAATACTCAGTAAATGGCTGTTTCTAGTATTTTTGCCTGCCTTCTTGTCCTAGAATCACCATTCAAGTGGTTTGCCTCTTTAAAACCATCTTTCAACTTTATGCATGTGGAAGAATTTTGCACAAGATTCACGACGTGAGCATGCTATACCAAATTCTTTCTCCCAGGCACTCTTCCTCAATAGAGAAAGTGGGGTTCTACTAAAATTGACCTCTATGTTGCTCTCCTTTCTGTAGGAAAAAAGGCAAAAATGGCGCCTACTGCATCTATTTCTCAGTGCTGGACCCACAGTCATTTTCTTGCTGCTACCAGTAATTTGTTGCACATGAATTTGCTGGTTTGTAAGAATGTGCTTGTGTTGCTTTGTGGGTGAGAATGAACAGACATATTTCCTGCATTGGAAATTAAAATATTCAGCCTTTATATAATAATATACTAGAAGATTTAGACTGAGATAGAACAAGGGCTTAGCATCAGAGTTGCATGCTGCTATGGTCTAGGTGTTCTTTAATCCCAAGTTCTCATGAGCTGTAGGCATGGTGTGTTAGTCAGGATTCTCTGGAGAAATGGCACTTATAGAATGGATACTTCTGTAGGGGATTTATTAGAGTGGATTGCAGACTGTGGCCCAGCTAGCCAACAATGGCTGTATATACCAACAGAAAGTCTGAGAATCAAGTAGTTATTAAGTCCGTGAGGGTGGGTGTCTCAGCTGGTCTTCAGTATATGTCAGAATCTTGCCCCCCCCCACCAAGGTTCTAATGCCAATGAATGAATGAACTTGAGAGAAAAACACACACACATACACACAGACACACACACACAGACACACACACACACACACACACACACACACACACACAGAGAGAGAGAGAGAGAGAGAGAGAGAGAGAGAGAGAGAGAGAGAGAGAGAGAGAAACAGGCAAAGAGAGAGCCAGATAACTTC
Organism: Phyllotis vaccarum; assembly: GCA_033318265.1. Classification (NCBI taxonomy): domain Eukaryota; kingdom Metazoa; phylum Chordata; class Mammalia; order Rodentia; family Cricetidae; genus Phyllotis; species Phyllotis vaccarum. The sequence continues at coordinate 103,535,594 of JARWLC010000008.1, read as the reverse complement.
TTTTGTGTCTTTTATGTAGGCTGCCAGCAGAAGATGTGGCCCAATTAAAGGCAGATTTTTCTACTGCAAAAGATCCAGACTAAAAGGGGTCTTCCCACTTTTAATGATTTAATTAATGAAAAAAATCCAACGACTTGGCTTTTCCAGTTGTGGTCAAGGTGACAACAAAAATAGATGTCACACATGTGGTGGTGTTAAGTGGTGAAGAAACCTTTGAGAGGTGTGGCCTGGCAGAAAGTCATTAGGTCATTAGGCTGCTACCTTCAGAAAAGATTCATGTTGCTTTCACAGGCTTAGTTTTTATTGGAGCAACAGGATACACAAAGGCCTGCTTCCTGTGAGCCTCATCATCTTCCCTGCAGATGCAGGTACCTTTGTGATGCTATCTATGTGAGACCCTCAGAAAAGCCCAGTAGAAGTCAACATTACACTTAGATTGCCAGGACTAAAATCTAACTAAATCTCCATTTTTTAAAAATACATTATCCAACTCAGGAATTTTGTTACAATAGAAAATGTGCTATCTGTGGACATGCTATTATTTTCTAAATCAAGAATAAGCAGATTGTTTATTATAAAGAATAGGAAGTAAATTCTCCAGGCTCTGTGAATCAGAATATCTTGGTTAAAGTCATTCAGCCTTTACTGTTTCTTGAAGGTAGACATAAGTGAATATTAGAGAATAAGTATAGTTGTCTTCTGAAAATATTGTGGTTACAGGAAACAAAAGCCAGGCTCAGTTGTGGCTACAAGAGGTATTTGGCCATTGTGGCCAACATTTACTCATATTCAGTATGGGCATATGAAGTCCCCATGAGTTTCACAGGGTTCAGATAGGACAATACCAGTAAGATGTCCAGGCACATAGCTTGTCTTCTGATGGTGAATTAAAAACTTTTGTCTCAATGTTCTCTATTGTGAGGAATTAGGAAAAGTGTACACTAAGATCCCTCCCAGCCCAGTGATTTTATGAAATTACACTTTGGGAGAAAATGAACAAGAAAAAAGCATATCAGACAGAGAGAGAGAGAGAGAGAGAAAATATGTTCTTTTTCTCTAAAGAGCCTGACCACAAGGAGCATTAAATCAATCAGATGACAAAGCAGAATATGAAAAATTAAATTGGTTTGGTCCCAAGTATGCAGGAAGCCTGTGGTATTTGGACCAAAAGCAAATAAATAAATAAATAAAGGGAGTGTTTTCTGCACATTGTATGCCCTGGTTATTCTGTGACTCCCACATAATTCATCATAGGCAAACCTGTAGTGCAAGAAACATTTCCCAGGTTTCATGACTGCTTTGATCAAGAACAAAACCATTAACATAAATGCAGATAAATACAAGCAAATAATGATGCTTCCAATTGCTTCTCTATCAGTGAGCTAAGCTCATCAATCTTACCCGGCTGGCTAAGTAGGCGCCTAACAGATTTATGATGGGATTAAGGGCTTCTTTCTAGAGCACTTCCAGTACACAAAGGAGGGGAAATGATGAGTCATTCAGAAAAGTTTTGGAAAACCCCATAAGCACACCCCATGCTTGTAGCTTCTCCGTGTGATTTTGGTAGTTGCCCAAACACCCTGCCTTTCCAGGCTAGGACTCCTATAATGTGGCTTTTCTTTGTGCAAAACTAATGTTTCTCATGCTTTTAGAGGCTCTCTCTGTATCCATTTGAAGAATGTATGTCCCACAGATATATTGACATGCTCATCTTGACACTGGTATGAATGGAGGACAGGGCTTAGCAAAATTTCCTTGTCCTTGGCATTAAATCAGATGCGTATCACAGATGGCGGGCTAGCTTTGCACCGTGTTGCCATTTCATTGGTTTCACTTTTTAAGAATTAACTTATTTTTGACAACTCTATACATGTGCAGAATGTACTGAGATCATATTTACCCCTTATTGCCTTCTCTTATTTTCCTTTCACCCTCTAATTTCTCTTTTCCTCTTCCAGGCCAGTCTCTTTTCATGCCCTTCTTTGGATGTAGGTAGCCACAGGTGCTGTGTGTTCCTGACTACAATAGCCCTGCTGTGTACCTGGATATTTTTCTGTTGTGCCAGTCCTGCAGCTGCTTATGAAATAATTAATTAGAAATTTAATATTAATTATAAGCTGTTTGGCTTATGGCTTGGTATTATTCCTTGCTAACTCTTAAACTTAAAGTAACCCATAGTTCTTATCCATGTTTAGCCACGTGACTTGGTTCCTGTTAAGTCCAGCATTTTCATCTTGCTTCCTCTGTGTCTAGCTGGTGTCTGCTTCTCTGCCTTTTCTCTTAGAATTCTCCTAGTCTGGTCATGTCACCTATACTTGCTGCCTGGCTACTGCAGATCAATCAGTGTTTTATTAAATCAATACAAGTAATAAATCCTTACAGTGTACAGAAGCGTTATCCCATGTCCCTCCCTTATTTTATCTTTTTATGACAAGAACCTCAGACCTCATCTTCTTTGTATAGCCCCCTTTCCTGGACCATTATCTAAACAAAGACAAACACTCATAATCCATCTTTGGGGAATGTGGACATGGCTCTCTAGACTGCTTCCTGCTGATTGGGGGTGTTGGTAATTTTGGGGATCCTGAGAAAATATAGGATTTTTTGCAAGTCCAGAATGGAGTAGTCTGTGAGACTGGATCATCTCAGCTAGCAGCCTTGAAGATGTTCTAGATGCTGAACTCAGAGGAAGCTGCAACAGAGTGGCACTCAAGCTTTGCTTCATCTGGTCTAGCTGTTCCCACTGGAGATCTTTCAAGGGAGTCTTTCTCAATAAAAACTATTTTCTTTAACCAGGAATGAATCCAAAGCCTCCCATTTTCTGTGGAAATAAAAATTAAAAGAAAAAAAAGAAAAAAAACCTCTCCTCCAAAGTAATATATCTTTTGACTTCAATTTTAAAGTCAAGGCATTTAAAAAATATACAGGTTGGATTAGTCCAGCAGCTTTTATAGTCAAATGTCTTTTAACAGCTCTTGATTTTTTTCCTTTGCAGTTAAAAAAACCCTCAAAGACAAGATAATAACATACAATATCCAGAAGCTCTATGTAATTTTCATTTTTACACGGCTTACTTTTATTATTCTTTTTCTTTTTTTAAGGACTTTATCTTTTTTTTCTTTTCTCTCCTACGCCTATGTATATTTTTAAACACATTGTAAACTGTTTAGAGGCTAGTAATTTTTTTTTAAATATGAATCTGTCTCTATTGTTTACCTCTATCTTTTTTTCTGACCTTTAAACTGCTAAATGGCCTGGCTAGGATTAAAGCCCCAGCTATGGTGGGCAGACTTGTTACTCCACTCCTTGGCAGAGCCGCTTTTACCACCCCAACTCTGAGGAATTTTAGGGTCCACACTGCCACCTCAGCCCTCTGCTTGTGAACCTCATTTCAGTGTTTGGCAGAAGGCCCCTGCAAAGAGTCACATGGTTTTTTCTGCTAAAGCTGAGTCAGGAAGCCTCTCTTAAAGGGGGCCTTTCTTCTGTTTGCTGCTGACAGAGGCCAACTGCGAAAATGTTGCTACCAAGAAGCTGTGCTGAACTCTGTTCACCTTTTGTTTGTATGAACAGAAACCTTAAATCTGTCACATGCAGGTGTGCTTATGTGGAAGCTTCTGTGAGACTATAGGCAACCACTATCTTTGTGACTCAAGCCCAAATGCCACAGCGTCTCTGTACCACAGTTCACTTGAGAGACACAGCTAGAAAGCTGCTTTTGGCTCCATTTTTGTGTTCTAGATGCCTCCCCCCCCCCCTCAAAAAAAAAAAAAAAAACCTTTCTCAGGCTTTATGTGAATGTATGTGTACCATATTGGAATGCCGCTTATAGCCAGAAGTTTCTTTCTCACCAGAAACTCTCAAATATCTCACAGTGTTATCTGTTTTTAATAAACAGTAATTGCTCCTTATCAATATGCTCCCTGATTTAGTTACTTCCATCATTGGTGAGACTAAGTACCTGGCAGAAACAACTTAGGGGAAGGAAGGATTTATGTTAATGTACTTCTCCATCATGGTGGGAGGCAGCGGTGGGTCTATGGGGGGGGGGATAGGAAGTAGAATGAAGGAAAACCTAAAATGCCAGTACCCAGGTCCCTTTTTCCTGGTTCCTTTTCCTTTCAGTCACGTGCCCCAGCTTAGGGAATGGTGCCACTCACATTCAAGGTGGGTCTTCCTGTGCTAAATTTATACCCATAGACAAGTACAGTAATGTGTCTCACCATTGTTCTAGGTGCTTTTAAATCTAGCTGAGAGCAAAAAGTAACTATCTCAATCCTCATCCTCTGGTAACTCTTCCCAGTCTATCACTTGTTCTAGAGGTGACCAATACCACCTAACTTCTAAGATGCCTCTCCTTGATCTCCGCTTAGCATCACATAAAGTACAGAGTGTCATATCTAACTTACGTCCTGAATGTCCACTGGGTGTGCCACATAGGATGTAGTTCATTAATCCGCCTGACTCCTACTGAGTCATTACTGTTAGCTCCATTTTCTACCCAACAGACCTCATTGGAGTCTGAGCAATGCTCTAAGTTCCCCTTTCTTTTACCATGGTGTCCCATTAGTAGGCATGACCTACAGCAAGAACTTGTGCAGCATCCCTTAAGTATTTTCTTCCTCCTGGGCATCACACTCGTTTGACAAGAGAGATACTTAATCTTAATCTCCATGCCTTCACTTTTTCCTCTTTTCTCTTCCACTGTTAAGGATTTGGAGTCCTCTATATTCTGATAAAGTAAAAGTAGCATTTCCAAGCCACAAATATGTCCTCAGAATACCAGAGTCCAAGAGCCATGAAGTGACAGAATTGCACAGAGAAGTAGAAACCCAAGGCTTACAAGCTGACGTGTGCAGAGCATAATTTCAATAGGTTTTATTTTTCTGAAAGTCATGTTGAAATTTGATTACTCTGCAGAACTATTAAGAGTTAGGAACCAGTGGGGAGCAGGGGTCAAGCCCTCATGAACATATTTATACCTGGCTGAACGGTTTCGTCCTCTTTTGGGATTTAACTGGTTATCAGAAGTGAAGAGCAGTTTGTCATAAAATAAGACTGACTTTCATTCTTTGGAATGATCTTATGTGTCATTTATTCTGTTACGGTTGATGCAATTGGAGTATCACCACTCCCAGTCTTTCCTGTGCTGGGATTAAAGGTGTGAGTTACCACTCTCTGACCCTCCTGACTTGACTGGGGTGGATCTGTTCTCTGATATTCCAGACTTGTCTTATTAGATATGTAATATATCACCACACACACCTGTGAATATGTGTGGAGGCCATGGAAAGCTGTCAAATTCTTGTTCTATCACTCTTTTATCCCTTGATACATGGTCTGCTACTAAACTTACAGCTTGCTCTTTCTTAGCTAGGCTGGCAGCCAACAAGCCCTGGTAACGCTCCTGTCCCCACATTCCACAGTGCTTGGGTTAAAGGTGCCAGATCATCCATGCCTGACCTTTTGTGGAGATGCTGGGGATTCCAATTTGGGTTCTCATGTTTGTTCAGTAAGCACTCTTACCCACTGAGCCATCCCTCAAACCACAGCTAGAGTTTTCCTTCGTAAGTTTCCAGTCTCACGTATCACATAATAGCAACAGAAAATTGTCTAAGACAGTAGGATATAATAAAGACAAACTGTGCTCTCTGTATTTTGGAATTAGGCTGCAAGGCTTAGCAATCTCAGATGAGCTCTTGTAATGTCTTCAAATGAAAACATCATTTTCTCAAATGTTAGAATTGAATATATAGTTTACAATTTATTAGTTTACTTGGTAATCTCTTAGGATATAAGAAGTCTCAGACTTAAACCTGAAGCTTCATATGTATAAGAATTATATCCTCAGTTCTCATGACCATTTCCCTGAGAAGGGAAACAAGGTCATTTTTAGGCATTGTGAAGAAGAAACATGGTGGATGTTATGGAGAGAATCTGAGGCCAGAGACTCAGTCTGCTATTATTGGACAGACCAATACAGTAACAAACATAAGACGTTTTTCTCTTCTTGCTACCCCTTCCTTAATATCATCATTTTTTTACATACCCCCTAAGTTATTTTTTTCTTTCAGCAGCAGAAGAACAATAATACTAGTCCAGTAGTATTGCACTGTTATGGTGCAATGGTACTAGTCTTTTCGTTTCGGGAAACATCTCACCTTGAGTACTTTGGAATGTTTAGGTTGTCAATGTCTAAAGTGAAAACTAGAAACACCAAGATTTCATAGCTGAGAAGTTATGATTGGATCCTAGTTTCATCTATAGTCACATGTGTGTGTGTGTGCTGATGTGTGTGTGTGTGTGCTGATGTGTGTGTGTGTGTGTGTGCTGATGTGTATGTGTGTGCTGATGTGTGTGTGTGTGATGATGTGTATGTGTGTGTGTGTGCTGATGTGTATGTGTGTGCTGATGTGTGTGTGTGTGCTGATGTGTGTATGCTGATATGTGTGTGTGCTGATGTGTGTGTGTGTGCTGATGTGTGTATGCTGATGTGTGTGTGTGTGCTGATATGTGTGTGTGCTGATATGTGTGTGTGCTGATATGTGTGTGTGCTGCTGTGTGTGTGTGTTGATGTGTGTGTGCTGATATGTATGTGTGCTGATGTGTGTATGTTGATGTGTGTGTGCTTACACGTGTGTGCGCTGATCAGTGTGTGTGCTATGTGTGTGCTGATATGTGTGTGTATGTTTGTGTAGGTGTGTGTAAATCAGAGAACAACTTATCCTGTTGTTCCTCAGGAACTCTCTACCTTTTTGTGAGACAGGCTCTCTCCTAGGCCTCACCAATTCCGCTACACTAACTATCTAGCAAGCAGGAGTCAGGCGGGGCTCTAACTATATTTATTTGACCACTTTCCCTTAGTCCTGGGATCATAATGATATGTCATATCAGCTGTCATTTTTTAAACATGCATTTTGTGGACTGAACTCAGGCCTTATACTTGCATGTAAGAGACTTTAGCTACTGAATTATCTATTTTGCTTTTCTTTCTTTCTTTTTTGCACATGAGTAAAATTTTAAAGTCTAAGTTATCTGAACCCATTTCTTTAGGAGTTAAATTAATCTAATAAGCCACACTTAACAATTTGCTAGCTATTCAACATAATGATGCTACATCCTTGATGGAGTATGGCATAAAATGTGTATTCTCTATACATGAATTTCCTTTCTACAGGAAATTTCCTTTCTCCCTGTTTAATCCACATCCGAACCAGCCCAGACACAGTTCACAGTTATACGACTTGACCACTTGAAATGAAATTCAAAGCACTTCTCAAGGTGATTGCATTGGTCTGATGGTCACTCACCTGTCTGAGTGGCCCCAGTCAGTCTGAGATGTGCTCTGGCCTTCGGCTGGTGACATTTGGGTCTGTCGCCCTGTCTATCTGCTCCGAGATACTGTGCTTGCAGATGCCAATCACTGCTCCCTGAGGCTGATCGGCATGCTGTGACATGTGCCTGCAGTCTCTCTAGACAGACTAGGAAAGATTGAGTTGACCCAACATCATCTGTCTGGCTGCATGCTCATTTTCCTCCTCTTGCCTAGCTTGTTCCTGCCCATTGCTCCATATGTGTCTTGGCACATGTTGCCCCAGCGTGATCTTTCCACCTTCTTAGCCTCCTTGAGGCACTTCTAAATGTCAGTCCTAACCTTAAGTTCAGTCACAGTGATGCTCCTGTTCGCTCCATCTGGACTCCATTCCCTTGTTTCTATTCTCCCTATAAACAGCTATCAAGAACCCACTACGTGCCTCACTCTTAGATATTTCTGGGCACAGTTATTCACAATCAGGGTTGCTTCTTTTACCCAGAGGAGATGATTAAAGCATTATCTAGCATTTTCCACAGCAGTCATTAATTGTGAGTAAGAGGTCCAGGCTGGGTGAACTGGGGGAGGGGTGTCTTTATTGTTATGATTTAAAAAACAAAACAAAACAAAACAAAACAAAAACAAACAAACAAAAAAACTAGACCTGTAACTCAAGTCTTGTTTTCAGGTTTATAATAAGTCATGCACCCCCTTTCTCTTCCAGGAACTAAGGCATATTTACACTTCTCTGGTTCACTGCATCTCGGCTGAGCCTACGCCTTACCAGCTGGTATTGCACAAGTTCTCTTTGGTATTATAATAAAAACTCAGAGCCAGATACTGGAGAAAAGCTGAAGTATCAGAGAGACGGGGAACAGACCACAGCCAGTTCTTACCCCGCCGACTCCTCAGGCCAAATGAGGCAGGTCCTGTCTCTAAGAGTCCTCTGACTGACTGGACACATAGGCAGAAGGGAAGAAGTTCTACTTTTCCTCCTTATATTTCTTTCTCTCCACAGCTATTTCATTTTGTGGATCAACTTTCCTAAAGCTAGGATTAAAGAAGGGTGCTACCACTGCCTGGCTGTTAGACTTAGAACTCACAGAGATCCAGGATCTCTGCCTCCTGAGCAATGGGATTAAAGGCGTGGGTCACCACTCCCTGACCTTCAGGTCTTGGCTGGGGGTGACTCTGTCCTCTGATATTCCAGACTTAATAAATATATATCTGGAGGTTTGAGGTTTTGCCTGGCTCTTCAAGTCTTAGCTGCTTTTTGTTCAAGCCCGGAGGAAGGGTCCTGTCATTAACTGTCACTCCCAAATGTCCCCTTCATGTTCTATAGACTAAATCCTTCAGCATTGGATGTAGACTGTGATTCTTAAGGCAGGACTGCTTTCTAACTATGGTTTAGACAATGTGTCCGTCTTTCTCAAAGGTTTCCCCTTTTGGTAGTACATAAAAAACTAGTCAGCCTCTGCCACTTACTTTTCAATGACCTGTGCTAAATATTTTTTGGAGGGTTCATAAGATTTCTCCTAGGACTCATAAGAATCCTTTTGCAAAGGATACCTGTGAACCTTCCTGGACATTCTAGGATTCTAGAGATGCTTATGCAAATGAGACTCCCTGGTGACTCAAGTCTCTCTACTACGGAGGAGGAGCTTTTCCTCACAGTAATCAACATCTCATCTTAATTGCTTTTGTTTATGGTTCAATAAGTGCATCATTTTGGCAACACCAGCTCACAGCAATATCTTAAATTACCCAAGGCTGCCCACTTTCTGTTTATGAACTCTGCCTTGTGTCTGGTGAACACTTAGGTTTTTTAACTATTTATTTCCTCTCCCTGACAGTGATGAGGAATAAAAAGCTGATGAGAACAATTAAGTAGGGGAGCGCCAGGGAATAGGGAACCATAAAAGTGTATGGTATGCAAGGCCATTGCAAAAGCAATGAGTTTTTAATATACGGCATGCACAATGCATCCATATTCCTCACAAAATTAATTATTGTTGAATCTGCTGTTTCTCAATTTTCCACCTCAGCTCAGACAAGCACAAACAAACAAGAAAAAAAAAAAACCCAAGTCTGGAGCAATTCAATAGAAAAAAATGCTACAATAATGGCATATGTGGTTATAGAAAAAAAAAAAAGCTATCTACTAAGTTGTTAGTGAACACATCTCTCCTCTCAGGGACTGGGTGGAGGGTGTTGGGGACAGTGCTTACTATGAGTATAATCTGAGATGAATTGAATTTATGGCCTTGATTTGTGTAATTATCTTGCTTTAAAAAATTCCAGTTGTCATTATGAAGGCAGAAAAAAAACTAGGAAATAGAGAACCATTGGAAGTCCATAGGCACCAAATGAGCTGAGCTATTAGTCATTCCTGTGAGACTGCTCCTGTTACTGTAATTCTCCATACCTTGATTTCTCCATCTTTCTAAGGGGGGGGGGGGTTCTTCCCCCACCCCCATCCCACAACTGACTACTTATCCTCTTAAGTTTATTATTATATTTGTGGTTATGTTGCAGGGTTAGGTGGCTGAACCTAGTGTTACCAAGTTCTTAGCCTCTTATTCAAGAACGATGCAGAAGCTCACATAGGTTATAAAGTAGCCGCAGGAAATTTTATTTAAAGTAAGGCAACAGACAAGATCAGGAGACGTTGCAAGGGAGCATTGGGCCACAAGATACTCAAGGGCTCTCAGTCTTTGCCTCAGGCTTCTTTTACAGAATCTAAAGGCGGAAGGGGGTGGTTATTCCAAGGGAATTTATTTTGGGTCATATAATCATTTTTTCCACTTGGCGTATCTCTTCTGATAATGCATATTAGTTCATATTATTCCCCGCCATGTGTAGGCATTAGGTAGCACATAGGGATGTCTCCTTAAAAGTTCACTTGAAGACACAGTTTTACCTTATTTTATATGCACCCCAAATCAGTTCAAGCAGGATTGATCTCCTATCTTCCTTACAAGATATAAACAGTGTATGATTAGGTGGAATCTAAATTTGATAGTTGTCAACTGGAGGGGAAAGAATCTCATGGTGCAGTTTGAGGCAGGTGGGAGTCCTAGATTGGCAAGAGATTGCTAGGTGTGAGGTTCAGAGCGAGGAGTAGGTAGTGCTCAAGGCCAGTGGAGTCCAGGCTTGTTAAGTGTTCCTTTATGCTTGTCTGTCTCAGTTATGTTTATTTATGGGAGAATATTAGCTAGCTATTGGCGAGTAATAAAGTTACAGTCGTGTTAGCTTCAAACAACTTTCCTCTGTAACATCGGTCTCTATGATGAAAAACTTGTGAAAACATTGACTGAGTCTTCTCTTTCCAGTTCACCAAGAGAAAAGTCAAGATATTCAATGGGGCTATGTCTCACCTGAGGTAGGACTGGGGAAGCATATATCTGGAAGGCCTCGAGCTCCTGAAGTCATTGGCAGAACTCAGTTCCTTGCAGCCTGTTGTTCTGGGCATGTCTGGTTCTTGCTCACAGAGAGGCACGGTCAGTCTCTGGGCAGAAGCCATTTGGGTTCTGTGGTATGTGCACCTCCTCACTTTGATCCATGTCTTCATTAGGGAAGGTTAAAAAAAAGAAAAAAAAAAGAGAGAGAGAGAGGCCATTGAGAGAGATGGGCATGACAGGCTTATGTAATGCACCATGCTTTGTCTCTCTGTCTCTGGCTTAGTCCCGACCCTTAGCTTCAAGCTGTCACTCCAGTCTTTGCTGAAAATGCCACATAGGTTTTACTTTCTTGTGTCATAGACGCAAATCATAAGTTTTAGGATCCACCTAATCCCATATGGTCTCATTTTAAATGATTATGCCTGAAAAGACTGTTTCCAAGTAAGGTCACAGAAATTTTGGGTAGACATGGATTTTTGTAGACACTATTCATCCCACGGCTGCTGTGGCTTTTTCCTTTGACCTTTGCAACTTTATTCTAAATGAAATATGCAAACCACTCTTTCTGTCTGCCCACCGTGAAAGATGAGCCAGGGAAGCAGCCCAGAATCACTGCTGTTCACTAGCCAGAGGACCAGGGCTGGCACCTGGTCCCTTTCTGCTGCATGTTCCTCAGCCATAAAATGCTGATTGTAATGATGATGTTACTTGGCATTTGGTATTGTTAGAGGACTGAGTGAGATCTGGAGTATGCAGAACTCTTGGAGATGTTTCTGCACATAGCAAACACTCTACAGAGGAAGGAGTCATTACTTAGATCCCCTTTTAGTCTCCCTACTACCTGCTCTGTTTTTAGTAGGTACTGTGTTTAGTGCTTGATTTTCAAATTATATTTAAAGTCACAGATTAATAATTTAGCTATAGTCAAATCAGATATGAAGATAAAATAGAGACAAATATCTATAATAGGAACATCATATATTTATGGAGTTAATGGCAATTGAAACTAAAATTGATTGCAGTTATGTATTAATTAATTTATTTAAAGCATACAGATATGTGAAAAGCCTTTTATTGCTTAGCTTAGTGTATGTATTTACACAGCATTTAAATTTTTCTATTTACTGTAAATACATGAATAACCTCATATTTGTGCTTATCTACATATCTTTTCAGCTCTGCATTTATTGTTTCCTTCCTGTTTTTTTATATTTACTTTATATAATTCTGATTTAGTCATCCATATTTTGTTGGGCTTCTAACGTTAAGCATAGTAATTGCATAGGAAATTACCTGTTATCTGTATACTTTATCATCGTAACACTCGTAATACGATTTCATATTCGAGTACTTATTCTCAGCTGTCTTCTATTATTGACACCTGGTATGTATCAGCTCATTTAATCTCTGTGAAGTGGGTGACATTTTACTGATGAGATAACAGGAGGCAAGGCGAGTTCAAGTAATTTTTGCAAGGCTCCGGAACTTCTGTAAGAGCTCAGGTGGTATTTGCGCAGGTCCAGGCTTCAGAAGTCTTGACTGAGGCAGTGAGCTCTATGGCGTCTTAGTGACCATGAAGTCAAGGCAGGATTGCCACACTCTGCATGGGTTGGTCCATTGACTGGTCTTACTGGGGCATGGAGAGAATGACAGAAGGACAGGCACACAAGTACAGATACAGACTAACTGATGAGGTAGACACTGTTGTGTCTGACAGGGCAAGACAGTGCAGAGTTTCCTTCATCTCCTGTTCCTCCATCTTCCATTCTGGTCCAGGATGTTTCAGCTTTGACTAGAATTTGATCTCTGTGATGGAAAGTCCCTTAGAAAATTATCCAGCTCTATTCTAGGAATCTGAGCTCAAGACACCTTAGCTAGATTATCTCAGCTTCTGTTCCACCCTCACTTTCTCCAGCTAACTGGTTTATCTTGGTGTCTGTTAAGCTACTTGTTGGCATACAACTTTTCTTTGCAGATGTGGAGAGATACCAGGATGTGATTTTGCCTTAAAAAACAAACAAACAAACAAACAAACAACATCCAAAAAACTTTACCCTAAACAGTCAATGCTATACTTGGGTCCCAAGTGCTTTAAAGCAGCCCCAGATGGCTGGAATAAAGACTTTAAATAGGCTATAAACTGTGTGGTATTCTCTGGTGGACTTCCTGTAATAGCACCCCAGAAGTTCAGTGTGTTTATTTTATAACATTGGACAGGGAATTGGGACCATTGCATACAGCTGAACAAGGACGCACGATTTATGGTATACAGAAGTCACAGGAAAAGTTTAGCTAATCTCAGTAAAAGCAGTCTCTATAGAGGAGCAATCCTCGGACATAAATATCTTGGGGGAGAAAGTTATGATGGACATTTCCTGCTAACACTGTCAGCTTTCACACTTGAACCAGAGGAAGCTTTGTCACCCCCTGAGTGTCACCCAGAGAAGGCTTTGCCACTCTCATATGAGTGAGGCGTTGGGGTCTTTGACATGGCTGTGCCCATGTCAACAGCATAGTCACTGAGGACTTTCCTCACTTCCTACACAGAATCTTGCTGTTTATCTGAACTCACAGTGAAGGACACACAAAGCAAGTGTCTGAACTCATGTCACACGGGAAAATCTTTAAAAATGAAAGAAGTGTTGTTTTTACTCACTGTAGATGAGGTTTTTGCTTTGGCTTAGTTTTAAGGCTGAACTTGTCTGTCGTTGTTTAGGCTTTAAAAATGACTTAGACATTTATATTAATTATGTGTTGATTGGCCTCTGGTTTAGTTAGCATTTTACAACTCATATCTAGCAAATGCTCCTTTTACGTATCCAACTCAGGCCTCTCCAGGCATTATGTTTTACCAGATGTCCTTTTATTTTTTTCTTATTGATAAAGATAAAAACCCACGCCTTCACCTTCCTATTAAGAAGCTGCTGTGTCTTCTCCATACAAATTTGATGACAGAGGCTGTGTTCCTCTTGAAGAGGTTATTTCTGGCAGCTCTTGACTTCCTGTCCCCATGCCGACCGATTGCTTCCCCACCACATGCTCATCATCCTGAGATTCTACTTGATTGCTCTTTTGGGTTTACTTTCCATTTTTCCTTGGATTTCCTGGACTTCTTTTCTATTTTTCTTGGATTTATTTTTCATTTGACTGAAGTATATTCTTGATTTTATTCCTGTTTTGCAGAAACTACTCTTTGCTGAAACATTAATGTGCTTATATGTATGCTGGCAAGGTGCATAACTGAAATCTGTTTTCCACCACAAGATGGAAACTGATGTGAATCTGATTACTGGCCCATTGAAGATAACGCCTTTTTTCTCCCTAAGCTTTCAGGATTTCCTCTGTGCTATTTTGGATTCCTGCCAGATGTCACTGAGAGTTGTTCATCCTCCGTGACACTTGGAGTGAATCTGTCATTCGACAATGATCTTAGTTTTATTCCTTCACTATACAGCCTCCGGTCCCAGCTATGTCTAGGGTAGAGTCTGGATTTTTGCATGATCTTGAATGCATGTGTTAGTTGACAGTGTTTCTGAGCTGCTACCTAAAGTAGGAGGGCTCAGGGGTTTTCCTGTTTAGGGGTAGAGTGGCTTTTAATAATCTTGTCACATGGACCTCACCCGGGTTTCAATCCCTTCAGCAGAAGACACAGAGTGTAAAGCAGTGCTATTACTCCCGAGACCCCAGAATTCTTATGTCCTGTGCAATCTTATTTGTAAGAACTCCCCTGAGACATCTACCTGTTGGAAGAAGCTAATCCGTCAAGGAGCTATGGACTCTGGCAAGGCCCAGTGACCTTCAGCGGACCGAGTCACTTGCTGTGACAGAGTAGAGGAAACGTTTGTCCTTGGGTTCTATTTTGGTTGAATCTTTCTGTCATATTACCTGCTTCTTGGTCCCTGAAGGTAGATGTCTGTCCAAGATAAAGCCATCAGTTTTAATTTCTTCCTCTGGAGTCTCCTCTTTCTATTTTGTTTGCTGACTTAAGTATCAGACCAGGCTGTGCTCCTCGTCTCTGAATGGCAGTGTCTGCTCGAGCCACTCTATAAATCATTATTAATAACAAAGATAGTAATGGTAATGCTAAGTAGCACTCAGGTAAAAATTTCCATTACAAAATGTTTTCAGAAATAGTACCTCTGGGCTGCTGGTTTATACAGGAAACACAGAAACTGATTTAAAAGGATGACTGGTCTATCCAAAATGTGTTTGCTTTTCTGGGTTGAATTCATTTGTTTGATTGAAAATTTCATAATGAAGGTATGTATTCCAGAGGGCAGAAAATGGAGAAATAAGCAGAGTTCTGAACCTGTTAATAACCTAAATGTTTGAGAGCATTGGGTAGACTGTAGTCCAGAAAAGGGAAGTGATAAAGACCTCTCAGATTTAATGCCTGAAGAACAATCACATTCGCATTTCTTGAAACACTCCTGTGAATTACGAGGCCACCGAATGGAGACTATCCTTCTTTGCTACTGCTGTTGTGAGGGACACTGTGACCAAAAGCGCACGATGAGAAAAGGGTTTGTTTGCCCTTACAGGTTAGAGCCTGTCATTGAGGAAAGCTAAGAGGGGAAGTTAAGGCAGGAGCTGAAGCAGAAACCATGAAGGAGTAGGACTGACTAGCTCTTTTCTTGCGCTTCCACATCATGGCCAAAAAACTTTGGGAGGAGAGAGTTTGTTTGGCCTGCCCAGGATCATCCCTGAGGGAAGCCAGGGCAGCACCCAGGAGCTGAAGCAGAAACCATGAAGCACCAGTGTTTAGTGGCTTTCACTAGCTTTCTTACATAGTTCAGGATCCTCTGCCTGAGGCTGGTACTTTCCACATCGGTCTGGACTCTCCTACATCAATTAGCAATCAAGGAAATTCCCCACAGGTGTGACTACAGGGCAATCTGATATAGGCAACCCCACATTGGAGACTCCTTCACATAACTCTAGGCTCTGCCAAGTTGACGGTGCTGACTGGTAAAGAGAGATGGAGGGGAGCAGGGGCATACATTGATGGAGGTAACATATTTTTAATGAAAATAAAATAAAATAAAAAATAGAATTTGAAGGAGAGAGAGAGAGAGAGAGAGAGAGAGAGAGAGAGAGAGAGAGAGAGAGAGAGAGAGAGAGAGAGAGAGAGAGAGAGAGAGAGAGAGATTGATTCCTGGGTTCTTGTCCTCTTCTATTGTGGGAAAACATGTTTACCATCTCTTTGCTTTTATTTCCTTATCTATAAAATAAGGTTTTCTGTTCTACCTCACAAAGGTTGCTGTCAGAAACTATCAGCTTCTATGGAGCACATGGTATTAGCATTCCAAAATGGAAGGCATTATTGTTGTTGTTACTTGTATTAAAATGATTATAATGTTCAACAATAGCACTGTAGACCTTCCTATGTGGAAAACTGGTTTCAGGACCTGCCATATATAACAACATTTGTGGATGCTCAATTTTATTAAGTAAATGGTAATGGTATTTGCATCCAACTTACACAAATTCTCCCATATATTTTAAGCCATCTCCAAATTATTTGTAATATCTAAAGAAAAATTTAGACACTATAGAAATAATCACATTACGCAGAGAATAATGGCAAGAGGAAAGTCTACATAGGTTCAACACTGACCCAATTTTTTCATCAAGAATTTTGTTTGCAGTTGGACAATTTTGTCTTCAAATATTTTCTATTTGCCATCTTCAGATGCGGAGGGCCTCTTAAAGGTGCAGAGAGACAAGTGATTACCGAGTCACGAAGTCCTAAGGTCTACAGCTGGCCAGTTGGAGTCCCAAGAGAGCTGATCGTGTAGTTCTGATCTGAGTCAGAATGCCAGGGAGCTGGGTGTGTGATGAAGTAAGCTCTAGCCGGAAGAGAAAGACGGATGGCCGGCCCCTGGAGTCAGGCAGGTGCTCCCTCTTACTCAGGCCTTCTGTTGAACTCAGTCTAGAATTGATTGGATAAGGCCTGACCGCATTAGGCAAGGCAATCCATTCCCTCTACAGAATAAGGGTATTTTTCTATAGTTAAAGTTGAATACATTTGTATAAAACTTCTCACAAATGTTCAAATTTTTATGACGTGAACATTTGCCCTGGAATAACTAGAATTTGGAATTGGTATATTAGAGTGCTTCCTAGAGGTGCCTTGGGTTTCTTGCCTGGAGTAGCATAATGTAAAATTCTTAATGCAGGTGAATGTAGAGTTCTTCTTTCTTTTCACTGTGGGTTGTGTTTGAAATATCACTTCTGTCAATGCCTTCTGTCTAGGATTGCTTCTTCACATAGAAAAGTGCTTGTGTGTGTGTGTGTGTGTGTGTGTGTGTGTGTGTGTGTGTGTGTGTGTATCACTGGGTAACTTGCAGGTGGGCAATATGAAGACTACTGTTATAAGTGTTCCAGGACATTCTGTAACAGAACGTAACAACCTTATTTCTCAACGTGTAGCAAAATGGGATGCTTTTCCTTACCCTCTCTAATGTAATTGATCTCTAAGGTCCTTCCATCTGCTCACCTGACATTCAGCCCTTTCACTCACGGATTGAACAATTGCAATAATTATTCCCCAGTTACTCCAGATCACAGATGAATCTCAGTACTACTAGAATTTTCTTCTTCAAATACATACTAGTTTGTTGCACTTCCCAGCTCAAAGATCCCTGATTTTAAGTGCCAACCAGTTATGAGCCAGCTTTCCAGTGCTGTGTTAGGAACTTGACGTAACAAGCAAGTATTTGAGGTTGTCAACTGGAAAAGATGGAAGGTTTGTCCTGGCTCACAGTGCAGAATGTTTTACACAAGGTTTGTCGGCTCTTTTGTTTGGGGACTTATGATAAGGCAGAAAAACATCATGATAGAAGCATGTGGTAGAGATACCACTCTGTAGCTATCAGTGAAATACAGTGAGAAGATGATATGAGGTTCTACTATCCCCTTTAAGAGGACCTCTCCAATGCTCCTACGTTCTCCCATTGGAACCAATCACTCATAAATCCCACCACTTTCCAATATGCCAGCCATCAAGACTTTTGAAACATGAGCCTCAAGAACACTGACAATCCAAACTGTGGAACAAGCTCAAACAACACAGCACTGAGTTCCTTTTACAGCCAGCATCACACTGAGCAAGCTCCTGGACTCTTCTTTAGGTACTGTGGTGCATTGGGAATGTCCTGTTTCAGTTTCAGTGCTTTCTTGGGCTGGCATGACCTTCTTTCATTTCCGCCATCATTTAATTTTCTTTCTCATGGTTGAATACCAGCCTAGATCACCTCCATGTCTGGAAGCCATTGGCCAATTGTTTGGAACTCATATTGTCTATCTCTTTCAGTCTCATTTGAGGTCTGAGAGCTGGGCTTACCACATTCTGCCTTGCTCTGTGCTTTTTGTGTTTGGCTCTGACAAGGAGGTTATAACCCTCTGGTAAACTCTCCATCCTCATCAACAAAAAGCATGTGTCAGAAGTGTCTCTTGTCAAGAACACTTCTCCCAATTAGAGTCAGTGGACCTCATTTATTATTCATGCTAATTATTTGAAAAGTGAAACCTGATAAGTTAAAGTTAAAAACAACTTTTATTTATGTAATTATACTCATTCTCCAGACAGTTGAATGTGTAAGACTTCTCTTTCCACAAGAAGTCATTTAATTTTTATAAACAAATCTCTGACACATCTCTTGGCTTCTGGAAGGTTCTAGGGTTTAGTTTGTTTTCTAAAATGGCCAAGGCAATGTGAACCTAGAGAACTCCCCTCTCTGTCAGTCTAATCAACCTGACACGACTATGCTCTCTCTTCTCTGAATCAGTGCTGCTTACTAACTGATGTGGAATATTGTCTATTGATAAGGGACTTTTTTTTCATGCACCAGCCCTATCCTCCAGGCTGCTCCAGAAACCTTCTCCTATAGCATCTGTATGCACATGACACACAATGAATAGGTCATAACAGATACTTACTGCATGGGTGAGAAAATGTTTTAGTTGCTAAATGGACACCTAAAATTCTTTTGAACTTGGGGATGACTTTTATGTTGATATTTTTGGTATATAAACAGGAAACGGGAATTTAAATTAATTCTATGAACAGGTATTTGTTGTATGTAGTTTCTGGCCCGGCCATTATGGCCTAGCCTGGTGGCCTGGACTTTCAGACCCACAGTCCCATAGTCCCACTGAAACACACAGACACTTGTATTAATTGTACTCTGATTGACCCAGGCATATGGGGCCCAGGCATATAACTTGCTAACTCTTTACTCTTAAACGAACCCATGATTCTTATCCTGCTCAGCTATGCGGCTTGGTACCTTTTCTCAGAGCAGCATTTCAACTTCTTTCCTCTGCATCTGCTGGTATCTCACAGTGATGTCTCCATGGCTTTTCTGTGGCATTTCTGCTCTGTTCTTCCTGTTCTCAGAGTTTTCTTAGTTTGGTAGCCCCGCCCACACTTCCTGTCTACCTTTGGCCAATCACCTTTTTTTATTAAACCAGTAGGCAGGGCAATTATTTACAATGTAACATCATAAATCCACTACAGGTGTTTATGGCTCTCTAATGCATATCTGTAGTGGTGAAGGGCATTTCAACTGATTCTGCATTATAAGCTGTCGTGTTCCATATCCAACCCTTGTTTATATCAGATTTTAAGTGTAATTTGCCATGATTTCTTTGACAGGAATTATGGTATATGCTATGCATCTCTCATACAATTAATTCCCACATGTCCTCTGCTTAGGTCAAGGAAAATCCCAATCCTCAACATATGAGTAAACAAACCCTCCTGCCAAGGCAGGTGCAGAACTAAGTCATGAAAATATATAAAGACATAAGAAAAAGTGCTACCATATGAACTGATGGTGGGATTTTTTGGTAGCTTCCTGTATTAATATGAGATTAAAACACTGTCTCCAATAACTCACATGGTGCCTGTGCTAGTCACCAAGGGCACAATGGTCAACAAATGCTGATATCTTTATTTTTCCGGTACTTATATATCTCCTGAGGACACTAGGCTAAGCAGGGGAAGGCAAGTAAACCAGAAAATGACTTAAAAGCTTCCAGAATGTGACAATAGGACCATATATTATTGATTTTTAAGACACATTTCTTTTTGCCTTTTAATATTGTTGAAATTGTGATGTGTTAAAATGGGAATGTGTGTTTAATATATTGTTTTTCCCCCTGAGAAGTTATTAAATTGATGCTTTGACTTCCGATCGATGGTGTCTCTGAATGCAGGAAATATGGTAATAATAAAGGCTCTCATTTATTGAACACTAACCATGAGTCAGGCTCTGAGGAGTTGGCATTGCAATGTGGTCTCTTTTATTCTGGATAACAAACCTAAGAAATACATATGAGCTTCATTCCCTTATAGGCAAGGTAAATGCATTTTTGGGAGGTAAGGTGCCTGGTTTATCATTCCAAATATGGAAAAATTAATATCTGTACCTAGTCTGAATGACTCTTCTCTTCTGGCCATGGTCTTAGGCTATGCCCTGTGCCCTGCTCCTCTGTAAGGGAGTCTGGTACAAAGCAACCGATGATGCCAGGATTTCACAGGTATTCCTGTGGCAATTGCAAGGCCTCCAGGTTCTTAGGAGGTATAACCCAAGACCCAGTGATGCTTGACTGCTGCACAGGGACACAGCAGTGGCTAGGGTGACAGTAGCCAGTCTCCGTCAGTTCATCTTGAATCCAGAATTGGGGCTCCCACCTTGGCTCTTAATCCTGGGGTTCTTCCATCTGTGGTAATTAGCACTCAGACCAGAGGCCGAAGCTTCCTTTGCTGTTCTCTGTGCTACTCAGGGATGCCTTTAGAAGCATGCTCTGGTAAAGAATTGAGAAAATTTGGGATCTCATTGTAGCAGGTTGTAGGTAACCCCCACCCCCGACCCCGAGCCAGGCCAACCCAAGAAAAGTCAAGTGATTTGTTCAGGAGCTCTGGGGAGAACTAGAGAATCAAGGCAGATCTCTCACCTCCAGCCTCTAGCAGATTCAACCTCCTTCCCTGTTTCTACTTCTTTTCCTTAGTTACCTCTCCCCTCCCCTTCTTCCTCTTCTGCCCCTTTCCCATTCTACTTCTTTATCTAAAAGAAGGACCAGCTGATTGAAAAGTCATTAAAAAATCTTCGGTAAACACACTCAACAGTGGTAGCTAAAATGGAAAGTTCTGGAACTTGTGAAAGTATGACGAAACCACTAAGATTAGTTTAGGATTGATTTATGTGGCTAAATACTTAATATGCTCAGAGGGGATTTAAAATATGAGGCTTGCAATTAATATTTATAGATCTAAGCGATGAGAAATGACCAAGAAAGAAGCCTATTGGGATGGCTTAGGGAGCCAAAAATCTCCAGAGATAGGGGGCTCTTGCCTACTAGTGAGGCCTACTTCAACTGCTAATGCAGACAGGATTCAAAAACAGGAGCTCTTCTGGGGACTCTGCATACTGCAGGGGAGCTATGGAGGACTTGGAGCCAGTTTCCATGCTCACTGAATTCATCTCACATAAGCTGGACTGATTTGGGTTACAGTGAGCTGGCAAATCGACAAGAGTGCAGAAAAAAAAAAAAAAAATCAGGCACATGAACTAGTAACCTATTTAGAAAAGTTGTGAAAGAATCTGAGTTGTCAGGCTAGAGTCTGGCTAGCCAGCCAGACAAAGGAAGACAGAGAGGAACTTCTGAGAAAATGGGTGTTTGCTCACTGTGCCCTGCAGAGCGGCAGGAGGCTGTAACACTGACATACTCCCTTGCTGCCCCTAACAGAAGAAATGTTTGTGGTTACAAATCTGCACTTGATAATTCATGTTCCTAGAGACTTCCTCTCCCTTGTGCATGAACAATTCATGTGCGCTCCCTTAAACTCTAACCAGAATGTAATACACTGCCTTGGAAATTTCCAGTTGCTAAATGAATGTTTAAAAGGCTGCTATTAGTTTATAAACGTAGATGCAGAAGGAGCGTTTTTAAAACGCTAGCATTTGGACCATAAAAGAATAAGTGACAGAATGGTTATTCACATCAAAAAGAATTTCTTTACTTTGAAAAAAGGAATTCAGCACAAAGATCTTTAAACAAACAAAGAAACAAAGAAAAACATAGAAAGTAGAATGGAAGAGAAGCAAAGCAGAATCTTAAAATGATTCTTACTGATGTAGTCAGCATATAAACTGAGGCTGGCTGTTCACACCTGTACAAGGAACATTGCTCATTCATTAATTCAGCACACAGGAGATTTTCAGGTAGTGCCTAATAAGAACAACAAAGGGAATGATGTGTTAGTTTTTACATTAAAAAAAAATTTCACTCCATAGGTATTGATTGTTATTTTTGCTACATTTTGGGAAAATAAAGCATTTGCTGCAGAAGATTTGAAAAATACAAAAGAGATTCACAAGGAGGAAGCAGATACGCCTATGATCTTGCTACCCAGAAATAGTCACAGTGGGAATATTCATCCATTTCCTTCCTGTCATTTTTGGGAGTGTGCGTGACTGTGGGTGTACATGCAAAGCTGAGAGTAGGATGTGAGAGAAAGGAGGGTGGGGAATAATAGGCCAACAGAAGCGGGAACAAAAGGGTCCTTCCAGAGCTAGCATTTCCCCCAGTGGTGGGGTAGATGAATGAATCTGACGGTCAGTGAGTGGCGCAGCTTCTTTCCTAATCACTCACAAAAGAGGAACTGTTCATTGAGGATGTCTAGAACATAGATACAACAATCGTCAAAGGCCTCTTAATCATTTGATATCACCACTGTTACCAATAATCAATCCCCGAAAGTACAAGCAAGCTTTAGTTGAGGCTTAAAACCTGGTGTAAGGAAATCTCCCAGGAATCTACAAGGAAGATCCTGGCTTCGATTCCCAGCAATTGCAGATATATGGCCTGGTCTGATCATCTCCTGTGACCAGTTCAGTACCTAGGCCAATTGTTATCAGAGAGGATCATTTAGCAACTGTTGGAAACAGATGCAGGCCCACAGCCAAACATTAGGTAGAGTCCTGGGAACCATGCAGAAGAGGAGAAAGGATTGTAGGAGCCAGAGGGGTCAAGGGCACCACAAGGAAACTCACAGAACCAACTAACCCGGGCTCATAGGACACAGAGACTGAACCAATAACCAGAGACTGACGTAGGCATTTTACATATGTGTCACAGTGGTGTAGCTTGGTCTTCTCATGGGACATCTAACAGTGGGAACAGGAACTGTCTCCAATTCTTTTAGATAATTTTAGGACCCTACTCCTCATACTGAGCCACCTTGCCCAGCCTTAATACACAGGGAAGTACTTAGTCTTACACCAACTTGATATGTCATGTTATGTCGGTACTCATGGGAGACCTGCCTTTCCTAAACAGAAATGAAGGAGTGGATTGTGGTAGGGTCAGAAGAGAATGGGGGAGGGGGTCTAGGCAGAAGGGCAGAGAGGGGAAACTGTAGCAGGGATGTAAAAATAAATAAATATATTATTTTGTAAAGTGTAATACAGGAGAGAAGCTAGCAAAACAGGGTGTTCCAAACAGAGAACAGGGCTGTGGTTTAAGGCCAAAGTTGTTTTTGAAGACTTATGATTGTTACAGGCAAGCATTGATATCTGTGAATTCACAGTGAATTGGCCCACAGATTGCAGCTTTTCACTGTGTTTGGATCTTTCTGATGACCAGGCATTCCCAGCCACCAGTTAACTCTTTCATACACACACACACACACATACACACACAAAGACATTAATCACTCTAGAGGTTTCCAAGATTTTAGGAGCCATGTATTAGGAAATGGGGACAAAGGCCAGATGCACCTTTGAAAACCGTCACTCCCCTAATGCAGTCATGTACTGTGGAGCAATGACAACATCCACAGCAAACAGCTTAAAGAAACCCATCTTGTCCCATAGTTGAGGTCAGCCCGAGGTATTTGAAAGCTAGCTGAGCCTATGTTTGGGGAAAAGGGATCGAGAATGATTGTGTTCATTTGTGTGGTGCATGTTTGGGGAGGGCTCCAGCCATGCATCTTCACGTGAACTTGGTAATGGTGGTCATCTCAGACGTACTCATGGTGCCCGAGAGTCACTAGGGCTGGTTGCAAGAGCAGGAGCTGGTCTCAAACCTAGGTTAGAAAGAGGCGTGGGCCATTTTCAGTCACATTATTGATTTCCAGTCAAGGGGAGGGGGATAGGCTATTGTAGCTCAAATCATGTAGGCCCAGCTTGAATCCACTGCACAGCATAATGTTTAATTACCAAGGAGGCAGTAGGTGAGTCTTTGAATCCACTATCTAGTTGATTGATTGTTTAATTGGTTTGTCAAAAGGATTTGGACACCTGTCATGTTTTGGACACTAGAAAGATTTAGCAAGATGGACTGTTCCTTGGGTTTCCAATACCAGTATTTATACTCTCACAGTAGGGGGTGATCATTAGAGGCTGGGTGTTGGGGGGATGCAAGGGAGCGGAGAAGAGAGGGGCCCAATGAGGAGGACACTCTGAATAGATTCATCACTACAGCCACCATGAGAAGATGTTTATCTCATACAATAGCAAAAGAAAGAACACACCTAGGAAGGGCAGCACAGTCAGACTAAAAAGTGGGAAAGGAAAATGCACCAAGGTGATGTCAAAGACAAGATGTGGACCAGTGACTGAAAAGTGGTACAGACCCAGTAGACCTGGAGAATTTCATCTCCTGTGACTTAAACCATGGTACAGCCTAACGATGCTAAACTCCCAAGTGGTTTAGCCATTAGATGCTGTGTGACTTGGGATAGACACTAATGTCTCTGGCTCTATTTTTCATACTTGTAGGTAGGGAAAGGGGTCTGGACAGTTGGCAATAATCTTTCCAGCATTAACATCTTTGTCTCCATAAGTCCTTTCTCTCAAGTTCCACCTTCTTTTTTTACTAGTAAATATAAGGTATCCTGTTGACTTCTTCAACCTTAGCTTCATGGCTATACCTTTACTGGCCCATGAGTCAACACTAGTTCTGACCAAGACCTTTCATTCCAGGAAGAAACCTAACAGATTAGAGGAAGAAGCAGAGATTAGAAACAGGCTTGCATGTTCCAATTGTTCTTAACTTGATTTCAACTTTTGACCTGTAATGCTTTCCAGCTGTTTTGAACTCACACAGCCCCTCTTGATTAGACTCACCCT
Source organism: Phyllotis vaccarum (assembly GCA_033318265.1). NCBI lineage: Eukaryota > Metazoa > Chordata > Mammalia > Rodentia > Cricetidae > Phyllotis > Phyllotis vaccarum. The sequence continues at coordinate 103,510,743 of JARWLC010000008.1, read as the reverse complement.
CTGAGTGATGCAAACAGAGGAGACAGCTTCAGAGAGCAATAGCCCCACCCGAGTGAGTCTGGGGTTTGTAATTCTTGGATGGATATGTGGATCAGGACCAAGCCCTGGGCTCCCTAGCACAGTTGAACAGGAAGGGTTCAAGCAAGGCATCCCTCCAAAAGATCACCTCTTTTACAGTCTGTTTTCACAGTGTGGAGAGGGAGCATCAGCATTCCTGCCCCCAACAAAATAACATATCCCAGGTGGTGGGAGTTGATGGGAAGACAGAGGCTCTGCTTCCAAAGTACACATTGCCACAAATGAGAACCAATTGGAGTGAAGCTGGGCAGAGGCACAAAAGGAAAGTTAAGCTCTGGATCTGTTTCTCTCTCTCTCTCTCTCTCTCTCTCTCTCTCTCTCTCTCTCTCTCTCTCTCTCTCTCTCTCTCTCTCTCTCTCTCTCTCTTCCTTCCTTCCTCTCCTCCATCCATTTTTTCTTCCTCTTTCCTTTTTTTGGGGAATAAATGCTAAAAGGCACTTTTTTTTAAAAAAAATGAATTTCCTTACATGATGAAAAATGAACAAACCAAGGAAGCAGCTCTCTCCTTAGGCTTGGGGATGGGTTCTGTAAAGCAGACATACAAGGCTACCGGCTACCTTCCATCCAATAACAGGCCTGGAGTCCAGATGTCTGTGAGTTAGATGCTGGGCTAAAAGTACATAAGGGTCTCAGTTTATCTTTGAATTGAAGTAAGCAGATATTTGTATTTTTCCTTCTTGATGTCATGCCCTTAGGGAACTCTTAGCATTAAGCTCTGTCCTAGGTGTTCATTCTTTAGCCAGATTCCTTAAGAGGTAATCCAGAGATTCAAAATGTCATCAGAAGTGGGTACTCCAAATAACGTCTTCAGGGGGAATTGGAAGTTCCTGAGACAATGGGTAAGAGACACTAAACATCCTGAGGGAAGCCAAGAATTCAGTCAGCACAGCATGGCATTTTGGACAGCCATCCAGTGCATTCCTATGGTGTGGTTGGGCCTTTTTAAAAATTATTATATATAAATATATATGTGTGTGTGTGTATATATATATATATATATATATATATGTATATGTTTTCCACTTGGATGTGGGTCATCTTGTCAGCTCATTTTTACTCACTGATGCATAGAAACTTATTCTGTAGGTAATTCTGAGAAAAACTTTGATGGCTTGGCCAGAGAAATTTCAGTGGTAAAATTAAAAACAATTATTTTAAGAAATGAAAAAATAAAGTAACAGTTCTGATTATTTCCTCCCTTGCAGACCCAGGGCATTGGATGGTGGGTGATAGAGTTCAGGTTCGAACTCATTTCTTTAATTTGATCCTTTTTATAAACATTACCTTTGCACTCAGGAGTAGTATTCTGTGCCCATTGCTGGCCACAAAGGAACTGCAGGATGCTTCACTTTCTGCTTTCTTCAGGAGGTGGCAAGGCTCAGAGTGGAGATGTGGACTCACTGGGCTAAGAAAGTTCTCCTTGATTCCTTCCTGTTAAATTCCAGCTGTCTTTGTTAATCCATTTGGGACAAATGCAGGTGCCTAAAAATATAAGGAGTGAGGGGGGCTCCCTCTGCAACAGGAGTTATTGCTGGGCACAAAGTGTCTGCAACTGGGCTAGGGGAGCTCCATGGAGCCAGAAGGTGACTTGTAGCTCATTTGTTCATCTCAGAGGTTGCAAACTTGTTTGAAACAATAAAATACTTTCTGCAGCAACATGTCATACAGAGCTAAATAAGCGATATGGGCAAATAGCAAGATTTCTGTGGCTGTTTTGTTCAGTCTTTGGGGAGCAAGAAACTCTGGCCTTGCTTCCTTCATTCGCCCCTCCCCCATTTTATTTTCCCCTTTATTCTTTCTTCCTTCCTTTTTCTCATATTTTTTTTTTCAGAATTGCAAACTGAGAACTAGCAAAGCTAAGATGTTCATGACAGAACCTGGTTTCAAAGCAATCCAGTATATAATCTTTCTGGAAACCGTTACTGTGTTTATTAAAATCCCCAAGGTTTCCATCAAAAGGGTCTCCAAAGAAGTTGTTTAAAATCCTTTCCCTGGTGACACCATTGGTAGATGAGTTCTAGTGTTTGCCAAATCTACCAATGGTTTCTACTTCATCCGGTGTGGTAACACTGCTCATAAATTCAAAGCAGGACACCAGTGACAATGACAAGTGTGTGAACTCTGGGTCCAGACACTGGAAAAACATTTTCATGCATTATTTCATTCTGCGCTGGACTCCTGGGAAGTTGCTATTTCTAGCTCTACAGATGTGAAAAATTAGATTCAGGGATTTAACTTTCTGCATCAAGTAATGTATTAGGGTACAAGGAAAGACCTTTTACCAGGGAGATCCTCAAATATAATGGCTCTAACTTTCTCACCTATTTGTCTACCGGAAGGTGATTGGGGACAGCTGGAGGTAGGTGATCCTGATTCAATACATGTGGCTCCTATCCCTGCATCTGTTGTGATCTTCTAATTTATAATATGACTCACTTCCCAGAGAAGTGAGAAATTCAGTAAATGATGGAGCTAGGATTTGAAAAAAGGCATATGCATGTCTCGAATGGGATGTTTACTAACCACTGAACTGACCTGTTCCATTGCTCCAACTTCCATGCAAAGGACAAATATAACAATGATGACGTACTCTTATCCCGTTGCCATCATGACTTTTAGTAGCCAGAGAACCCAAAGTAGCTCCCAATGACTCTTAACCTCTTAATCATTTAGCCCTGGTCAGGAACTCTCTCCTATTCTTCAGAGTGGTGGTACTGTGGATTTAGTAGAAAGCCTCCTCCAATTGGAGAAGGCTATGTCCCAAAATACAGTTCATTATTTTCTTGGGTTGTTAGCTGTGGAGAGTCTAGGTGCCATGCTATGAACTGCCCTGTGGGGAGAGGTCTACAGTGTGAAGAACCCAGATCTCTCTGTATCTGCCCTAGTTACTTGCCAGCCACATGAGCAAGCTGCATTGGAAACAGATCTTTCCAACTGCAGTCTGTGCTTAGAGAGGTACAGCCTAGGCCCAATCTTGAACACAACTGTGGAGTCTCTGAATCAGAACAAGATAAAGTAATAAGTGCCTATTTTTTATCTCATGCCATGAAATCTCCTGCTAGTTTACAATGTAGGATAGATAACATCTATTTGAAATGATGTGCTTCTAATATATCAAACTCAGGCCACTTCTTCTGAAAAGCCCCCACGCAGCAGCAACTTCTTGGTTCTTCCTCAGATACCCTGTTTCTTTGCTGTACTGAATGCCACTCAAAACTCAAGTTCATGTTTGTTGCAAGTGAGCTTCCTTCTCCAAACTGTGCATTCCCTGACAACAGTGTCTGTGTGCAGATTAATCTGCCCAAGCCTAACAGTGCTGACTTAAGTGAGCACAGAATTTAAGTGAGTAGCTAAAACCGCTTTCTCCATTTTACTGTTCTGTAATTTCATGCCGTGCTTTCCTTTAAGTGTGCGCTCTCCAAACATGGTGCTGCCTTTTACGTGAAGTCACTCATTCTTTGTCTCAGTAACAGGCTTTTAAAAATGTTCTGTATAAATAAAAGATAAATCTCCCGAGGGCCAGAGAATGAGCTGGTTTAGGCCCTTTACAAACAGTTGGCACCTCCTTATTCTTGGAAATCAGGCCTGAAATCTCATCAAAACAAACAACCCCCAGAGAACATAGAAGATGGAGTGTTAAAAAAAAAAAAAAATTCCCATTGTCTCCTGTCTCATTTAAGAGGAGCGAGGAAGTTCAGTCCTTGAGCTGCCCATCTCAGTAGTCCAGGTGCCACCACTTTCTGATGAACTCCTGTTTTAATAAAGTGGCCCCACCTCCACACACTCACACGATCTTAAAAAAAAAAATAAAAATAAAAATAAAAATAAAAATAAAAAAAACAAAAAACAAAAAAAAAAACTCTAGATCCATCATGGAAGTCTTTTCCTGATGTGCTTAAGGTAGAGCCACTTTAGAAAAGAGCTAAAGCACACTGGGTACCTATTACAAACCTCCTCGTTGTCCATTCCCAGGCCCTGGGAGGCTTGGTGAATTAGCATATGCTGCATGAAGTTGAGTTTGGGCTTAGCAGGAAAGCAGTTGAAATGTTTTCGGGCACATTTTGATTTAACACTGGAGGAAACACATGGTCTTCAATGGTCCTAACTGACCCTTCCTCTCATGTACATACGTACATACATTTGTGTGTCCTTCCCTGTAGCACTGTTAGAGGGACTCCAGTTTGGATTAAGCCTCAAGGTCCTCACCTTCAACAGAGTGAAGAGAATGTTTCATTTTTCTATTAAATAACAAGAAGTAGATTTTTTTTTCTTTCTGATTGTTTTTCAAGGGTCACCAATTGACACACAGGGTGATAAGCATGTGTCAAGACAAGAGTGACAAAGCACTGATGCATCCTGTGAGAGTTGGGGGGGGGGGATTTTATCCCACATTTCCTTCCCCAGATAGTCTGCATAGTGACTTCCGAATGGGAGGTATTAGTGTCTTGATTATAAACAATTTCCAGTCTTACTCAAATTTAAGACTGTATCAGTCTACACCGTTGGTTGATGAATACCATAGACTCTGCTGTTTTTTTTATCTCATATTTGATTTTTACTAGAAAACAAAGGCAAAGAAAAAAATAAAAACCACCACATTAAGTTTCTGTATCCACTGTGAGATGAACCCAGATTTTTAACACATCCTGAAAATGGAAGAGAAATATTTTCAGTCTGTCAGGGACAGAGCAGGCAAGTTCCTGTGATTGACCAAGCAAAGCTTGCAATGGAGGTTAGTGCTATGGAAGAGGCTTTAAGGTCTTACCCATGTTTCTACTTCTGACACACAGATCCAGACATCCCAGGGAAAAGGTGATGCTATGTTAGTGCTGGGCTTCTAGTTCCAACTCCGTGTCTAGCCCTTGGAGTTTCTGGATGATGATCAGTGGGCAATGAAAACTATCGTATTATTGTGTGTGTACTTTAATGCAGGTGTGCGTTCCTGTGGATACATGTGTGTCAGTAGGCATGCAAATGTGATCATTGAGAGGCCAGAGGACAACTTGGGATGTTGTTCCTCAGGCACTGTCTACCTCAATTTTTTTTTTAAAGTTTTTATTTTTATCCATTTTATGTGTATGGGTGTTTTAGCTGCATGCATGTCTGCACCAAGTGGGAGCCTGTGTCTAGTTCCTAGAGTCCAGAAGAGAGCATTGGATCCATTGCAACTGGAATTCTAGATAGTTGTCAGCTACCATGTGGGTGCTAGGAATCTAACACATGACTTTGGAAGAGCAGCCGGTGTTCTTGCCAAAGAGCTATTGCTCCAGCTCTGCTTTTCCTATGTGTGTGTGTGTGTGTGTGTGTGTGTGTGTGTGTGTGTGTGTGTATGCGTGTGTGCATGTGTGTGCATGTGCATGTGTGTGTGTGCATGTTGTGTGTCTGCATGTGTGTGTGCATGTGCATGTGTGTGTGCATGTGTCCATGTGTGTATGTGTGTGTGTACATGTATGTGTGCATGTGTGTGCATGTGCATGTGTGTGTCCATGTGTGTGTGCATGTGCGTGTGTGTGCATGTGTGTGTGTATGTGCACTTGTGTGTGCATGTGTGTTTGTTTTGCATTTGAGTGTCCACTATACTCAGGCAGAGTCAAGAGAAATATATTTGTTATCTTTCTCTCTCACTTTCTGCCTTAGCAGCATTTGAATTGTTGAATTGTTGCTGGATTCAGCCAAAAGCTCACTATTTCAGCTGGCCTGGCTGGCTCCCAGGATCGGCCTGACTCTCTGTACCCCCAATGCTGGAGTTATGAGTGCTCAGTACTTTACTTATGTGCTAAAGATTCAAATGAAGGTACTGAAGCATGCAACAAGCTTTCTCCTTCACTGAGCTCCACCCCAAGAGTCGACCTTGTTTTGTGGAGACAGAATCTCCACCAGCTTGGAGCTTGCTGAGCAGGTAGGCTGGTTGTCTAGCCCCAGGGATCTGTATGTCTCTGCCTGCTCAGCACTGGTTATGTCTGGCATTTGTACAAGAATTCTGGGAATCAAACTCAGGTCTTTATTCTTGCACAGTAAGGCCTTCACTGACTGAGCTATCTCTCCAACCTCCGATGATTATTTATTGAATGAATCAAGCATTAGAGATGAATGGACATATCTGGTCTTCTCAGCTCCCTACTCATGCCCCTACTTTGTCTGTTTTGAAAACCTGCTGCAAGCGTTGGCTGAAATCACACCCCCAAAATTCCTAGTGTGACATAAATTCTCCATAAACAGATGTCAGTGCCTTCAATTTTTCCCCCACGCTCCGTTCCCTTGTAGATTCTTTGCCTACTCAGGATCCTTCAACAGAAAATTAAACCTCACTGCCAAATTCCCAAGGGCCTTACAGAGGACAGATTCTTTCTGGAAGAAAATGAGTTTATTGACTTTTCTGTCTCTGGAAAGGATAAGGTACAGGTGTTAGTGTTGGGGATATAGAGTAGGCACAGCTGGGTTAGAGCCTAGAGTGGCCTGTGCCATGAGGCTGAGTGGGGAGGCTGGCAGCCAACACCAGGGTGATGCCTTTTGTCCGCTCCTTATTTCTGGGATACACTTCACAATAGGGTAAGAGCAGTTTTCCTTTCTGCAGGTGGGTTCAAGTCCCCTATTCCTGGTGAAGTTGTATACCCCTGGAGGAAGTACCCGAGTGCTTCTTACAGTATCTAGGAGATGCTCCTTTGCTTCTGCAAAGTGACTTCACAAGGTCACGGTCATTTGCCTGGAGTTTTCTGGATATATCTGCATGGAAGGTGTTAAGAAAGAATTTTTCCTCCTAAGATGCAATTTACCCACTTCAATCACTGACTGTCTCTGGAACCAGGACACCTGTGGCTTGAAGGCCGTCTCTAGCTTACTCTGAGCCACACCTATGGATTCCCCTTCTTTTGGCCCTCTTATATCTGGAATGCCTCTACGCACAGTGTTCTTGGTAGCAGATCTGTCTGGTATAGCAAGATAACAGCACCTCCACCATAAGACCAGTTGATGAGCCTTTACAGAGGGGGAGTCTTACTAGTACTTTGGATCTGGTTTAAATCCATAGAGATGGAGATGAACTTCGTGTGTTATGCTGGAGGCAAGAGTCTCTTCCTACACTGTAATGAGTATCTCAGAAGACTTTCAAGCAGAAAACGATAATCTCAGCTTTAGAGTTCAAAAACCTAAAGGGACAATGAGGGGCCGTGAGACAGAGTAGGAATTTGGTTGAATTTGTTGAATTTCCTCTGATTATTGCTCTCCAGCTTCTGGGAGAAGCAGTGTTCTCTCTCTCTCCCTCCCCCCTCTCAATTTCCTTCCTTCCTTCCTTCCTCCCTCCCTCCCTCCCTTCTTTTCTTTCTTTCTTCCCCATGCACCTCCCCACTTGCAAAATGTCTCTGATTGATTTTGTTTCCAACCAGATGGTTCTAGATTCTCGGCTCCAATAATACCATCACATCCCTCTGTACCTGAAATCAGAGGAAGGTTAACATCTTTCTAGCATTTTTATAAATCTATATCTTCTCATCAGGTCAGATTCTGAGCTCTTTCAATACTGATTACGCCAAATGCCTGCACTCTGTTAATCCTGCTTGAGTACGTCACATTGATTCAGTCATCCCTGAGTCATTCCTCATTTGCCCACAGAGACAGCCACAGTCCTTTCTTCTTTATTTTATTCTTGCTTCTTTCCCTTCCCTCTTCTTTGAGGCAGGGTGTCACAGAGTCCTATAGAGCCCAGGCTGGCCATAAAGCCTTAATTCTCCTGCCTCCATCTTCCAAGTGCTCAGATTACAAGCATGTGTCAGCATACCCAGTCACTTGTGGACTATTATAGTCAGACTAGTAAAAGATTTAAAAGCCCAAGTAAGGCCATTGCCACAGGATCAAAGAATAAAAAAATTCAAGATTTTTCTCATCAAAATCTTACCTAGAGTTTCTTTCTTTTTTTTTTTTTTTTTTTTTTTTTGGTATTCTTGTGCTATGGTGCATTCTTGTTATTATAATGTGCCGAAATCAGAATATTGCTCACTGCATTTCATATATCACTTGTTTTTAAAGATCTTTCATAGCATATCACTCAGCCTGTAGAAAATGATGCTTAGTGTCTGTGTAGCCTGCTTTCTCGTACTGTGATAGAGCATTGACCAAAGCAACTTAGGAGGAAAGGGTTTGATTTTGCTTACAAGAGTCTAATGGCAAGCTGATCCCGGGATTCAAGGCAGGATCCTAAAGGCAGAGACCAAGGAGGAACATTATTTATTGGCTTTCATTTCATAATTTGTGCTTTCTGTTTTCCTACAGAACACAGGACCACCTTCCCAGGTATGGTACCACAGCCAGGATGCAGACACCTTCCTCATCAGTCATTAATAAAGAAAACGCCCCCACAGACACACTTACAGTTTAATCTGCTGGAAGAAAATTTCCATCTGAGGATCTCTTTCCCTGGTGACTCTCAAGTTGACAAACCTTCCCAGTACAATCAGACAAGGACACCTTAATTTATGAATGCCTTTCATGTTCCTATGGAGAGAAACACACATAGAGGGTGCTACTTCATAGTACAGACCAGAATGGAGAAGTGTGAAAGAAATGATTGAGGAATATAATTTGAATGTAGTTCGAGTCTCAGCCCAAATCTACCAACAACTTTCTCCAGTAGGCCCTATCATTATGATAATTATAATAAAACCTGCTTAGATGTTAGTAACCTTGCTTCTCTTTGAAAAGCTATGAGAATACAGATGGATCTTGAAGGCTCCATAAAAGCTTTGCACCCAGCAAATCAAATATCACACATTAAATGTCCTTGGCACTTGGTGTAGACAGAAGCCATAGCCAGACATGTGGTGAAGGTTGGTTTGTTCACCATCAAACAGTTTGAAATAATATCCTCTGTTTTTGAAATGCACCAACTTGCCTTTCACTGTCTGTTTCCTAGGATCTGGAATGGCACACACTTTTATTTCCATGTGCAGCCTAATCTGTTCCCAGAAATGTGCCTTGGAAACCATCATGGAAATGTCATCTCTTTGGCTGGTTACCTTAAGCTACCACTAGTCACCCTTCTGTTTATGTTTTCATTTTATTTTAAACTATTTTCCTTTAAAACATATTTTTATTTAACTATATTTTTTTTTCACTGAGATAATGGGTTTAATATTAAGTTGATGTTAGAGTACTTACTGAAGGTGGTAACCCTCATTTTTGTTTAGCAAATTGTCACTGGTACCTGAGGACACCATCTCTATGCATCTTTAATTGAGGCATTTGTTTACATTTTGATGCCAAATTCCTCTCTCATAAAATGAATGCATAGTTTGTGGCAGACATTTTGCTTATTGTTAGGTTTTTCTGAAATGAATTTCAGTGAACTCTTCCTGTGAGTAATTCTAATCTGGTAGAAACAAAAGGGAGCAAGTGTGTATGTAAATGACATAATTATTATTCTAATATTGTTGGATTTTAGCTCTACATACATCTGTGAATTTAGTGTTGCCTTTATTCCATTTGGCCAAAGAGTGGCTATTAGTGGTAAGGTATAAAACCAAATGGAAGTGAGAAGATGATTAGATTCAACCTTAATTTCCCAAAATTTTAGCAAAATGAGTTACTCCGTTTATTTTTCTAACATGGATATTTATATATATGAAAGTGTAAAACAGGAGTTCCCAAAACTTTCAAAAGGTATTTGCAATCTGATGTGCTGTCCAAAAGTCATAAGATTCTTGTTTCTCTTGAAAGAATTCACTCTATGGAGCTATAGCCAGACTCAAAGCATATAGTAAGAATGTTCCCAGCAGTTATTTGCAATATCATAAAAAGAAAATGTCATCTAATTATGAGATATGAATTATGGTGAATCGCTGTGATGTCACATAGCAATGATTTAGTTATAGGAGAATAAGATTATAATCCACAATTTCTTAAAATAGTAGATGGTTGAATTGTGTAGAATATTTGGAAAATTTAAAGTATCTATTTGTATATGCCCTTCAGTGGTACATATAGATATGAGTATACACAAAGATTAGACAAGCATATTGACTTTTACTTTGCAAAGATTATTTTTTAGTGAGAATTTTTTCAGGGGATTTTTTTCAATGTATAATACTTTACAAAGGAGGTGGATTATTTTTAAAATAAGAAAAAAAATATTTGGCTCTGACTTTTGCATATGCAGTGGGAATGCTAATGATGAGGAGGGATAGTTTGCTGGTCAGTAGAGCTATAGGATGGATTTAGAAGCTTCATATTTCAACAAGGGCAGTCCAAAATGAAGCCTAGATTTCATAGTATTTGACTACTTAGAAGTGGATGATTCAAGTGCATTTTTTTTGTTTGTTTGTTTGTTAATTCAAATGTGGCTGTGACAAAAGAAACTCATTGAAATACATGAGGTAGCAGGGTCATGTAGTATGAGTTTTCTGGCCTGGACTTTCAGGCCTTGACTCTAGGTTTAGGCCCGCAGACCCACAGTCCCATAGTCCTGCAGTGCCACAGATGCTTTCATTAATTTGAGGCTGATCAGCCTAAGGCTCAGGCATATCACTTGCTAGCTCTCTACCCTTTATCTAACCCATGATTCTTCTTGTTTAGCCATGCGGCTCTGTACCTTTCTTTAGAGCAGCATAGTTGTCCTCTGCTTCTTCCAGCTTCTCTCTGCCATTCTACTCTGTGCTTCCTGTTCTCAGAGTTTTCTTAGTCTGGTAGCCCCGCCCACACTTCCTGCCTGCCTTTGGCCAATCAGCGCTTTTTATTAAACCAGTGGGTGGGACAATTATTTACAATGGAACAACACAATCCCCCTATAGGGTCAGAACTGTCTAAAAAGAGAACATAAAAGAAAGGTTCCTGAATGTATTTCCATCTTCTTCGTTAGCTTCAAAACCCACTGCTGCTCCCACAGAGGTTCATTATGTAGAATGGATGGAGCAAGACTCAAAGCCTCCCAATCCAACCTTTAGACTTTAGTCAACTTTTTGAATTAGTATTAGAGATACAGGCTAGTTCTCTACTGTGTGGTTCGTGAACCAGGCTATAAACTAGAGACAACAAATGGTAATGAACTTTCTCTTTGGGACCAGCAAGATATTTACTTGAGAGCATATAAAAACTGTCCCAGGACCCATTCTCTGGAGTAACTTGGATAGTTCTTGTGGAAATCATTCCAACAACAAAATTAAGTTCTGTTTGAATTTTCTAGAGTGTCAGTGTAAGCCTAGGTGGGAGTAAGACTCTTCAGCTTTTTCCTTCCATGCTTTACTGCTTTCCCTTTGAAGCTATCATCCATGTTGAAGGTGTTTCTCATCTCTGAAACCTTTTTTACTATGGGTGTGGTGACTGTACCCCAAAGCACATCATTCCCATATTCCATTCTTTTATTCCATCTTCCTGCTACATGCACCTGAGTAGGTCTCTCTTTAGGGTCATTTTTTTTTTTTTTTTTGTTTTTCCTTGGCTGCCTTTGAGCATTTGGGTGAGGGATCTCTTCTTTGGCCCTTCTAGTAGCTCACTGTACTCCCTAGAACACTTATTCTTCTCTGAACCAAGGTTTCCTATTCTACAAAACAGGGGCTGGGCATGGTAAGAACAGAGGTCAGCTCTCTGTGGATGTAGAGTGGGAGGTTGGGGTGAGAGGTGTGGCATGGTGCTGGTATGGGGTATTGTTTCTCAGTTTTTTCAACTTGTTGACTTGTGAGCCAGATCCTTGTTTGTTACGGAGGGGCTCACACACACTGCAGGATTTTTATCAGGATTCTTGGGCTTTATGTAGAAATAGTGCCTTTCTCTCTATCTGAGACAACCAAAAGTATATCTAGACATTGTCAAATGCCTCCCAGGGGATAATGTTGTCTGAATTTGAGAAATTTCACCTTTTGCTTGTCACTTTCTTGGTATATTTAACATATCTGCTGCCCGCGGTAACACAAGTTCTGGATAAGAGCAGATTCTCGGATGTCTCTAGAGAAACTATGTCACTAAAGTCTGGTTTGTTCAGAACTCTCCTCCCCCTACAGCCATATTCAGAGGCTGAGTGACAAACTTCAAGTGTCCAGTAGTGGACTTTCCTATCCAGAGCTTTAAACATCTTAGGAGAATGAGAATTGGCAGCTGCCACCACCAGGGGAGTCAGGATACCAGGCCTTGTTCTGCTTTCTGGCCTCTAAAAACATGGGAATTTTTGGCTTGACTCAGAGCCCGTAGAGGAAACACAAGATCAGGAAAGCCATGAGAGAACCCGAGGGTAGGGCGAGGAATTTCTTTAGCCTCATTGGAAACAGATGCCTGGTTGGAGGTGGAGAGCTAGGACCTTGCTTGAGGCCAGTGTTCTTGGCAGACTCTCTTCCCAGCATCCCCCACCCTTCCGTCTCCTTCTCTTTACCACTGCAGGCACCACAAGACTTCAGAGAGGAGCGGGGAGCTCTAAGTGAAGCTGGGATTGCTGAAAGTCTCTGTTTGGAAGGACACAAATATTGTGACAGGATGAAATACACAAAGGTTCACGGACTGATGAGATGAAGGAGCATCAGGGTAGGAAAGGCCTGGGGCTGAACATCAGTGTTTGCATCTTAAACATGAAAAACGGAGGTCTGAAGCTGAGAATAGAATCCTAGAGTCCAGGTCTAGTTCTGGTCTTGATTCTTCAGGCTTTCATTGTAAGTTCCTTGCTATTAGGTTCTCTTAAACTCACTGTGATGGAACTGGGTATATTCGTGTGCTGTATGTCACTGATCGATGATGTCTCTCCTTCCTATTGGTTTGTCCTCCTTCGTCCCTCCTTCCCCTCCCTCCCCCTCCCTCCTTTCTTCCCTTTCTTCCTTTTTTGTTCTTTCTTTGTCAGGTATCACTATAAAGCCCAGGTTGGCCTTGAACTGATAATATAACCCTAACTGTTGTCTGATGTTCATTTATCTAATCAATATATCAGGGAGGTAGCAGCAATTAATGAGATGGCACATATTTGTCACATGTGCCTGTGATTTGATCTTGGAGAGCTTTCTATAGAAATGTATCAGGCAGAACTTTGGATATTGGGTTACTTAAGATAACTTTGGTGAATGTCTTGGAACAGGAGTTGAACCTGCCAGTGGTTCTGTGGACTTGAGATTCTTTTGAGAAAGGTACGAAGGAAGTGTGTCAGATATATAAGATATTTAATAGGTCCTAAACTTTCCTGTGCACATGAGTACATGGGAATTTATTCTACAATGCTCTGGGTTCAAGGAAGAGCTAAGTGTCTGTAGTTCTAACAAAGCCCCAGGTAATGCTCATGTATCTGTCTGTTGACCTACTCATTGAGCATGGAATCAGTTCACCTCTCAGGCAGGTTCTTTTTCCCTGTGGAAAGATGTTGTTCTACCAAGATGAGATGAAGTCAGGGCAGCTTATTGTCAGCTTTCTGATGGCTTTGTGTGAGAAGGCCATCCCTTGTCTCTCTTTACCTTTTAAGACTTTTCACTTCACTAACAACCTTGCAAGTGACTTCCATTAAAAATGTGGTGTCTTCTAGCACTGACCACAAGAAAGAATGAAGGTTTTCTTTCACATCCCAAATCCATCTAGAACAATCTTAAAGATCCTACTGGAAGTCATACCCCAATGAGAATTGAACTTTAACCAAGGATAATACAGAGCTCAAATACTTACTTTGATATTTTATTGCCTTTGGAAAACTTCATTGTTTCACTCAAATAAGTGTCCTTAAAAGGGAAAGTAAAGACCCGTCAAGATTTAATACATGATTGTGGCTCATTTTTGCAGTAAGTGACCTATGATTTGAGAAGGCACTTTAGAATGTGGCTTGCATAATTGAGAGAGATAAGGCAGGCTGGGGTCTTAAGTTATTTTTTCCCAAGTAATTGAGATATTTCGCCTCACCCTGGCATGCTTATACTGTCAAATAGAAGATGCTTCAAGTAATTAGTAATGTAATTAGTCAAGCTTTCCTTCTTCACGTGTCCTCAGCTAAAACAAAATTCTTGTACCCAGTGCTCTTTGAAGGGCAGGACAAACTTTAATGAGAAATACTTTATTCTTTATTAATAAATAAAGGGTAAAGGAAAATGTATGCAGGGCTTTCCAAGGCTACAGAAGGGAGGCCTCTGATGTAGCATCAGTTAACAGATGAAAACCATATCTGAGGGCAGATAGCATTAGGAAACATAAGCAGCTGTGATCGTGGTAGTTTGTCTTGCTGCTGCTGTTATTATTAGTGTCAATAGCAGTAGTGAAATTGCTCCACACGCAGGCCTTTCTATTCTCGGAGTTTATTAATTTGCTTTTTCAAAAACTTCTCATCCAAATCCTGTCAGACTGGGAAGAAAGAATTCAAGACCGTCTGGGCAGGATTACCATCATGACCTTTGTACACATAGGCTCCTTGCTTTCTCAAAGCTCTTAGTGCTCTCGCTTTTCTGACAAGACGAACAGCAAGAAGCAACTTACATGGAGGTGATACTTATTCTGTCCCACAGTTTCCGAAGGTTAGCTCATGGTTGTTTGGCCCTCATGAACTTGAGTGGGCAGACCACTGGCAGTGGGACTGTGGGGTGGACCCCTTGGCAGGTAGGAAGCAGAGGTAAAGGAAATGCAGGATGCTGCCAGGACAAGACAAATGCTTTAATGTCCTGCCTTCGGTGACCTGTTTCCTTGAATAGGGCACACCTCCCAATAATGCCATCATGTTAGAAATATGCCAAGGAAACAACTTTTTGATAAAGATTAGGTCAGAAATCTTAGATTTAATTGTCTCTGGAAATTTCATCACAGCCATACCCTGAAGTAGGTCTCATTAATCCCCTGGAACCTTCCCTCACAACTCCTAAAACTTTATTATTAAAATAAAATAAAATAAAACCTTGCAAATAAAAACATCACTCAGCAAAATTAACCAGACCCAAAGTCTCTACAAGTCAATGGCATTCTCTACAAGAACTGGCATTCCAAATGGAGGCTGTGAGGATTTACACTAACTTTTAGTATTGAATATTTTTTATGTAGTAATCTACCACCAAGACAAAAACTAGAAGAAAAATTACATCCCTTACCTGCATTCAGTTCTTCCACATCCCTTAATATTTAGCCTTTCTTGTTTTCTTTCCTTCATGCTATACTGTCCCTGCAAATCTTTGAGTTTGCACATGTACATACGTTATTGCCTGTATCTCATATATGAGAGTATGTGGTTTATTTCTTTCTGAGACTGTGTGACCACACTTAATATTATACATTATAAGGCTATCCATTTGTCTTCAATGTTTAAACGTATTTAGAGCTGGGTAGTATTTATATACATGAAACCCAATTTTATTATCCACACGTTGATTGCTTCCAGTTCTTTATTGCAGACACACCCATAGGTACGCCTCACTAATCCTTGACATTTTGTGGTCCAATTTATTTCTCAATATAAAATAACTGTCATAATCACACTTTTTGTAAAATGAGGTTTAATGAAGGCTAGTAACTAATAAACTTTGAATCCTTGATAAAAGCTTAGTTTTTATTGTTGCTTGTAGTGGGATTACATTGTTACATTGTATATAATTGTTCTGCCTACTGGTTAAATAAAAATGCTGATTGGACAAAGGCCAACAGGAAGTGTGAGCGGGGTTACCAGACTAAGAAAACTCTGTGAATAGGAAGAACAGAGCAGAAATGCCACAGAGAAGCCATGGAGACACCATGATAAGATGCCAGCAGACGCAGAGGAAAGAAGTTGAAATGCTGCTCTGAGAAAAGGTACCGAGCCTCATGAATAAACAAGAGTCATGGATTAGTTTAAGAGCAAGAGTTTACAAGTTATATGCCTGGGCCCCAGGTCAATCAGCATAAAATCAGTTCAAGCATGTGTGTTTTTGTGGGACTTCGGGTCTGCGGGTCAAAGCCTCAAAGCTAGGCCCGAAAGTCCGGGCCAGAAACATAATACTACACTGTCTGTTATCCAGCACACCAGAATGAGGAAGATTAGTCCCAGATTCAACTGTGACCCATGTGATTAGCGTACTCCATATTCCCCTCTTCTCACCCAACTCCTCACTAATTCCTCAGGACTCTTATAAATCCTCGAGTTATTGGTGATTCAGGTCTTAGCCAGGTGTTTTCTAGTTCATGGCCTCTTATCATAAGAATTAAAGTAAGGGCTCTACAAATCTGCAAAAGTAATGTTATTCGGTGGAAAGTGATGGATGGGTTGTTAAGACTACACTGGTCTCAAGGGTGAGAATGCTACAACATGATGTCTCTACAGGATCTAAAAGGAGAGGCTGGTTACTAGAGAATGTTCTTTGGTTTTTTTTCTCTATTTTGACTGATAGATCATGTTACATATTTCATTTTTTTTTCTGTGTATGCACCTTCCTAGAATGAACTTGATTTTAATAATCTACATAATGTACAGGCATCCAATAAGATTTTTTTTTCTAAAATTAAGGACATGGTTTGCTGGACTGAATTCACCAGAATCAGTTCAGATCAGATCAACAAATGTTTTCTTTAACCTTGATACATTGGGATTAGGATTGAATAGAAATTATCTAAATTTTACTTGTTACTACATCCAGAAGAATCTATATTATTGTTCAGAAACTGGGGTATATATAACCTGATGAAAAGAAGGCTCAAGAGGGTTCTGAGGTCTGGGGGGACATTAGAGATAGTTGTGCATACAAAGTACATGAAAGTAAAGGAGCTAGGCTGATGGGTGCATCGTTACAAGATGAAGGTGAGCATAACCAACACCAGGCAGAGTCCCAGGCTAAAACACCTCCTATGCTCGCCTGCTCTCTTCACATGGCCTTGTTTATTATCCTCTCCTACTTATATTTGGAGTTCCATTATTTTAGGTTCTGAGCTATGTAGCTGGTGTAGTCATGATCCCATAAAAAGACTGACAGCTCTGGATTTAATTATTTATAATCTTGAGTCTAGCTCACCTTGATCTGAGACAATATGGCTCATCTTCTTGAACTTTAGTTTTTCTATCCATTAAATGGGAATAAGAATTATGAACGGATAATTAGAGGAAAGGATAGAAGGAGAAATGGAGATGGATAAAATTAAATCATAAAAATGAAGGAGATAGAATGGTGAGGCATGTTGACAGTAGTGCACAAAGATGAGTAAGAGTGATGTGTAGTTTCCAGGGACTGTAAAGGATGCATAGCATCCTGTATAATGAAAGGGCTCAATCATTTTGTGTAGCAGAGAGGTGAGGTTAAAAGCAAGCCACAGCCTGCAGTCAGCTTTACATAAGGTCAACATGGATGATGTTTGTTTCAAGGATCATGAGGTCCATAAATAGGGTTTCATGGTGAAATGTGAATTTGAAGTCCAATTTCAGCACTTGAGAGGTAGAAGCAGGAGATTCTATGGGTTTAAGAACAGCCTGGTTAATATGGTCCTTTCAAGGACAGCTAGAGAGCTATGAAGGGAGACTTTGTCTCAAAAAACTGTAATAAATAAATATTAATAGTAATATTAATGAACATTTCCATATACATGGGCAAACTGAGATCATTGAGAAGTGAATCTGAAACTCTTCCACACAGCCTATATTTCCTATATTGCATGTTAACTTGGAGAGGACCTGTTTCCGTAGGGTTTACTCTTCACACATCATGACCAATATCATATGGCATTCTCCATCATATCTCCATTTGCATGTATTAGTAGTGATAATGTGTCACACACCAGGCATATTTTCTCTAATGATTCCAACAGAATTAGGAGTGGAGTGACTCCATTCACAAGTGAATGAATGGGTCTCAGGCAGGTGGAATTCCGATGTCACATAGCTCACAGTGGACTAGTTACACACGAGCCGTGATTGCCTATTGTTAGTGCTATTCGCTTATGATCATACATACTTCCCTCCTATGACCACTGGGTACTTTGGTATCCACTCAGTTATATCTTGATGCCAGATTTGTTGAAACAGGTCTGGACAGTCGAATATGCTTCCCTTTGTGTATGTAGAAACCCTGAGTGCACTTCACCACCTGACAAGCAGCTCTCCAGCAGAGGATAATGGAGCAAGAGAGAATGATCGCTCTAACGAAGGCAATAATTACACTCTCCAGGCCTTGCCGAGCACTTTGCGGTTTGATGAGCACTTTCCCATACGGCATCCGTTCTGATCGTCACAGCAACCCAGTGTGCAAGCTGGCCTGGCAATTTTCATCTTCATCCTACAAAGAACACCGAAGAGCACAGAAGTTAGGATCAGAGTACAAACTTACACTCAATGCCACTGAGCAAATCCATCATCCATCTCCAAATACTCTGTCCTGTCTGGACTGGTATCACATCCACCACAGAACTTGATAGAAAAAAGCCTTCCCTCCTTCTCTATTCTCTTATTCTTTTCTATTCTTCCCAGCTAACTTTCAAAATATAACAATATACAAGGAAGGGAAAAAACAGTTACCTGTCACCCCACAGCTCAG
Source organism: Phyllotis vaccarum (assembly GCA_033318265.1). Taxonomy (NCBI): domain Eukaryota; kingdom Metazoa; phylum Chordata; class Mammalia; order Rodentia; family Cricetidae; genus Phyllotis; species Phyllotis vaccarum. The sequence continues at coordinate 103,492,252 of JARWLC010000008.1, read as the reverse complement.
AGATAATGCCCACTTACTTGCTCTGATCATTGCTTAATGTAACTTGCCTGCTGTTAAATATTTCTCAAAACTATATTTTAAATGTCTGTAAAGAATTCTACTTTATATTTTTAAATATATGTCACTCATCTTTCTCTGTTAGACATTTAAGTTAGTCTTACATATTTTATAATTTAAATAACATTTGATAAGCATCACCAAACATAAAGTTTTGTGTATTTTAAAAATTGTTTTGAGATAAAATCCCTGAGCATAATTTCACAATCAAAGCTTTCCAAATATTATTGCTAGATAGCCTGCACTGTTATCTATTTTTTTTTACCAACTTTAAAGCTTCAGATATAACTACTCTTGTTCCCTTTAAAAATCTTACATGCATTGTTTTAATTTCCATTTCTTTGTTAATCAACTTTAGTGATTTTTCTTTTTCAAATACATATGTTCTTGCATCTATCTATCTATCCATCCATCTATAGCGTGTGTGTGTCTGTGTCTGTGTATGTGTGTGTCTCTGTGTATGCATGTGTGCCTGTGTGTGCAGGTGTTTATGTGTCTGTGTGTATGCACCTGTGTGTTTTTGTGTGTGTAGGTGTTTGTGTGTCTGTATGTATACAAGGGTGTGTGTGCATGTGGGTGTTGGTGTGTCTGTGTGTGTGTGCAGGTGTGTGTGTTGTCTGTGTGTGTGCAGGTGTGGTATATGTGATATGTATGTGTGCACATGTGTATCATGGCATTTGTCAGGGTGGAAGAGCAATCATGTGGGTTCTGGCAAAAGCTCAGGTCATCAGACTTGACAGTTGTTCCAGATGAGCAAGAAGCTCATTGGCTCCTTAAATATTCATTCTGTCTTGGCCATTCTTATTTCTTCTGTCCTCAAATCCTGCTCATGCCACTTGCCCATTACTACCTGCTACCAAGCAATAGTGGAAGGGGCACATAAGGTTATTTTTTTTATTTTAAGATTTTTTAAAAACTTTTTTTAATTTAAATTTTTTCCCAACCCATCACTGCTCCCCCTCCTTCCCCTCCTCCCAGTCTTTCCTCACTGCCCCCCACCCCCCGGTCCTCCCTCACTGTCCCCCACCAATCCTCCCTCATTGTCCCCCCCCAGTCCTCCCTCACCGCCCCCCACCCCCAGTCCTCTCTCACTACCCCACCACCTCCAGTCCTCCCTCACTGTCCCCCACCCCCCAGTCCTCCCTCACTCCTTCACCCCCCAGTCCTCCTTCATGGCCCCCCATCTCCCAGTCCTCCCTCACTGTCCCCCACCCCCCAGTCCTCCCTCACTGCCCCACCACCTCCAGTTCTCCCTCACTGTCCCCCAACCCCCAGTTCTCCCTCACTGCCCCCCAACCCCCAATCCTCCCTCACTACCTCCACCCCCTAGTCCTCCCTCACTGCCCCCCCCCAATTCCCCAAGGAGGCCAAGGAATTCCAAGGTGAGTCAGTTGAGTCTCTAACATATCCAGTTGAGGTCCAAGTTGCTCATCCCAGTATGAAGGCTGAGTTAGGTGTTCCTCTGTAGGGAATGGACTCTGATATGTCAGTGGTATTGCTGGATCATTGGGTAGATTGATTCCCAGTTTTCTGAGAAAACACCATATTGATTTTCAAAGTGGCTGTACAAGTTTATACTCCCACCAGCAATGGAGGAGTGTTCCCCTTGCTCTACATCCCCTACAGCATAGGCTGTCATCATTGCTTTTGATTTTAGCCATTCTGACAGGTGTAAGATGGTATCTCAGAGTGTTTTGATTTGCATTTCTCTGGTGGATAAAGATGTTGAGCAATTCTTTAAGCATCTTTTGGCCATTTCAAGTTCTTCTGCTGAGAATTTCCTCTTTAGCTCTGAATCCCATTTTTAATTGGCATAAATTTGTGGTTTTATGGTCTCTGGTTTCTTGAGTTCTCTATATATGTTAGAGAAGAGTCCTGTCAGATGGAGGGTTAGTGAAGATCTTTCCCCAATCTGTAGGCTGTCATTTTGTCTTATTGACTGTGATCTTTGCCTTACAGAAGCTTCTCAGTTTCAGGAGGTTTCATTTGTTAATTGTTGTTCTTAGTGTCTGTGCTACTGATGTTATATTTAGGAAGTAGTTGCTTGTACCAATGCATTCAAGGGTATTTCCCACTTTTTTGTCTATCAGGTTCAGTGTAACTGGTTTTATGTTGAGGCCTTTGAATCACTTGGATTTGAGTTTTGCACAAGGTGATAGACACTGGTCTCATTGCATTCTTCTACACATTACCATCCAGTTCTATCAGCGCCATTTTTTGAAGATGTTATCTTTTTCTATTGTATAGTTTTGGCCTCTTTATCAAAAATCAGGTGTTAGTATGTGTGTGGATTAATGTTGGGGTCCTTGATTCAATTCCATTGATCCACAAGTCTATTTTTACGCCAGTACCAAGCTGCTTTTATTATTATAGCTGTACAGTATAGATTGAAGTCAGGGATGGTGATGTTTCCCAAAGTTCTATTATTGAACAGATTTTTTTTTTTCAATCCTGGGTGTTTTTGGTTTTTTTCATATGAGGTTGAGTATTACTCTTTTGAGGTCTTTGAAGAGTTGTGTTGTGATTTTGATGGGGATTGCATTGAATCTATAGATTTTTTTTTTTTTTTTTGCTAAGATTGGCATTTTTACTATGTTGATCCTACCTATCCAAGAGTGTGAGAGATCTTTCCATTTTCTGATATCTCCTTCAGTTTCTTTTGTCAGTGTCTTAAAGTTCTTGTCATACAGGTCTTTAACTTCTTTGGTTAGAGTTACCCCAAGATATTTGATGTTATTTGCAGCTGTTATAAAGGGTGATATTTCTCTGATTTATTTTTCAGCTCTTTTATCATTTAGGTATGGGAGGGCTATTGATTTCTTTAAGTTAATTTTGTACCTTGCTACCTTGTTGAAGGTGTTTATCAGCTGTAGGAGTTCCCTGGTAGAATTTCTGGGATCACTTACATAAACTATAATATCATCTGCAAATAATGACAGTTTCACTTCTTCCTTTTCAACTTGCATGCCCTTGATATCCTTTTGTTGTATTATTGCTCTAGCTAAAACTTCAAGAATTATATTGAGTAAATATGTTGAGAGTGGACAGCCTTGTCTTGTTCCTGGTTTTAGTGGTATTGCTTTGAGATTTTCTCTATTTACCTTGATGTTGGTTGTTGGTCTGTTGCAAATTTTCTTTATTATGTTTAGGTGTTTTCCTTGTATTCCTGACAACATTTGTCCAGGACTTTAATCAGAAGGAAGTGTTGGGTTTTGTCAAAGGCTTTTTCAAGCATCTAATGAGATAAGCATATAGTTTTTTATTTCAGGTTGTTTTTATGATAGATGATATTGACATTTTTTCATATGTTGAATCATCCCTGTGTCTCTGGGATGAAGCCTACTTGATCATGGTAGATAATTTTTTTTAAATGTTCTTGAATTTGGTTTGCCAGTATTTTATTGAGTATTTTTGCATCAATATTCATGAGTGACACTGGTCTGTAATTCTCTTTCTTTGTTGTATCTTTGTGTGGTTTGGGTATCAGGGTGACTGTAGCCTCATACAAAGACTTTGGCAATGTTCCTTTGGCATCTATTATGTGGAACAATTTGAGGAGTATTGATATTAGTTCTTCCTTGAAATTCTCAGGTAAATTTTTCATTGAAGCCTGTAGGGGTATTGTGTTGTTTCATGGTAAATAATTGTCCCACCCACTGGTTTAATAAAAAGCGCTGATTGGCCAAAGGCAGGCAGGAAGTGAGGGCGGGGCTATCAGACTAAGAAAATCTCTGAGAACAGAACACCAGAGCAGAATGCTAGAGAGAATGCCAGAGAGAAGTCGAAAGAAGCAGAGGACAACTATGCTGCTCTAAAGAAAGGTACCGAGCCCCATGGCTGAACAAGAGGAATCATGGGTTAGATGAAGGATAGAGAGCTAGCAAGTGATATGCCTGAGCCTTAGGCTGGTCAGCATAAAACTATAGCAAGCCTCTACATGTCTCTGAGAGGGTCTGTGGGTCTGTGGGCCAAAACCTTGAGGCAAGGCCCGAAAGTCGGGACAGAATCCTCTTACTACAGAAGCCATCTGTCCCTAGAATTTTGTTGCTAGGGAGACTTTTAATAACTGTCTTTATTTTCTTAGGGGTTATAGGTCTATTTAAGTTGTTTATCTGAGCTTGATTTAATTTTGGTAAATGGTATCTGTCCAGAAAGCTGTCCTTTACTTTTAAGTTTTCCAGTTTTGTGGAGTACAGATTTTTGAAGTATGACCTAATGATTCTCTGAATTTCTTCTGTGTCTATTGTTATGTCCCCATTTTCATTTCTAATTTTGTTAGTTTTGAGATTTTTCTCTCTGCCTTTTACTTAGTTTGGATACTTTCTCAAAGAAACAACTCTCTGATTCATTAATTCTTTGCATTGTTCTCTTTGTTTCTATTGTATTGATATCAGTACTGAATTTGATTATTTCCCGCCTTCTACTCCCTGTAGGTGTGTTTGCTTCTATTTGTCCTAGAGCCTTCAACTGTGCTGTTAAATCTCTTGTGTGAGGTTTCTCCACTTTTTATTTTTTAATATAGTCACCTAGTGCTATGAACTTTCCTCTTAGCACTGCTTTCTCTGAGTTCCGTAAGTTTGGGTTTGTTGTGGATTCGTTTTCACTAAATTCTAGGAAATCTTCAATTTTTTTTTTTTTTTTTTTTTACTTTTTCCTTAAACCTAAGACGGTTTAACTGAGAGCTGTTCAGTCGCCATGAGTCTGTAGGCTTTCCGTGGTCTGTGTTGTTCTTTAACCTTAGTCCATGGTGATCTGACAGGATACAAGAGCTTCTTCCCATTTTTTGTGTCTTTTCATATTTGTTTTATGACCAAGTATGCGGTCAGTTTTAGAGAAAGTTCCATGTGGTGCTGAGAAGAAGGTATGTTCTTTGTTATTTGGGTGGAACGTTCTGTACATATCTATTAAGTCCATTTGAGTCATGATATCTGTTAGCTCCCTTATGTCTCTTTTCAGGTTCTATCTGGAAGACTTTTCCATTGGTGAGAGTGGGGTATTGAGATCTTCTAGTATTAATTCATGGGGTTTGATGAAAGGTTTAAACTTTAGTAATGTTTCTTTACATACTGTGGGTGCCCTTATATTGGGGCATAAATGTTCAGGATTGATATTTCTTCTTGATGAATTTTTCCTAAGATAAGTAAGTAATGTCCTTCCTGATTTCATTTGATTTAATTATGTTTGAAGTCTATTTTGTTAGATATTAAAAAAAAAATGACACCATTCTCTCTTTCATCTCTTCCATTCTGTTAGTATGCTTGCATCTGTAGCTCCTGTTTGCTTACCCAGATTGTGCATTCCAGCATTGCCTCTGTTTGTGTCTCCTTTATTGCTTATATTTCAGTTTTTAAGTCTTGCACTGGCTCCATCACCTGTTTGATTGCCTTTCCTTGGCTCTCTAGTCTGTCTTTCTTTAAGAGATTTATTGTTTTCTTCCAATGTCTTGCTTACAGTTTTAAATATATGTATATAATTTCCTTATGGGAGTTTTTATTTCTTTAATTTATCCTTTAAAGGCTTCTATCATCTTTATAAAGATATTTTTTAAATCGTTTTCCTTTGCTTCTTCTATATTTAAATGTTTCGGTCTTTCTGTTGTAGAACCACTAGGTTTTAGTGGTGCCATATTGTTCTTCATGTTTTTGAATAAATTTTTGCACTGGTGTCTACCCATCTCTTCTGCTGATTGGTGCAAGTGTTGTCCGTGTTTCAGAAAGATGTTTTTGGTCTATTAGGTGATCTTGGTGCAATTGGAGTTCTTAGAGAGTTCTGAGGCAGTGGAGTCTGTTTCTCAGGAAACAGTTGAGATATGTAGCTGGAGCTCTTGCTGAAGAGCTCTCCAGAGACTGTGTCTCAGGAAGCCATTCTTTTGATGGGGCTCTCAACAACCTGTGTCTCAGGAAATGGCTGTAACTGGAAGTCTTCTGCTGGGGCTCTCCAAAGCTTGTGTCTCAGGAAGCAGCTGGGGTAAGGTGAATGGGTAGTTTGGGGAATTGGTGTGAAGCTTATGGGTCAGAGTGTCCAATGAGGGGTGTAGATATTCAGTCTTGCAGGCAGGGGTCTTGCTTGCTTGCCTGCAGGTGGAGCTGGGATAGGTTGAAGGCACGTTTTGTGCCCTGTTACCCAACCTGGGGGTTGTCCTAGCTCATAGGGTTATATATTTCTCCATTCCTTAGAAGCATTTGTTATACTAACAATAGTAACACATATATTGATATTCATGCTTTTCCCTAGCTTGAAGTCATGAAATATTGAGAACAATAAATAGAGTGCTATTAATTCATTACAGAGTATATCAGAAGGTAGATGTCAGCTAAGTTTTAAGAAGAAATTTCTAGAAATACATGACAGAATATAAATGTAGGATTGGTGGCCTTGTGTTCAAAATTCCATTTCATGGAGGGTAAGTCTAGACTTGGAGATACTGAGTAATTTACTAGGTCTGTCCATGACTTCCATGCGACATCTTTGTATCCCAAAGGAAGAAAATGATTGGAAAAGTTCCACAGATGTAAATCAGTTCTTGGCCACAGAGAATCTCAGAGAGTGAAGAAAATAATCAGGAGCTTTGGATTCAAAGTCCTCAAGTCAGTTCATTTAAAGGTATGAAAACAGATGTCTGTACTTAAAATGGGAAGGTGAGGCTTCAGGGCTGACTTGGGGTAATATGTGGGCCAGCTGAATCCCTAGGTCTCTCCAGGGATAGTCAATTCTTTCTTTAAAACTAGAAATAAAATCACCAACATCTGGAACACTCATTATGTTAGAAATATGAGTTCAGGAAAATCAGCACCGATTAACACCACCAGCCTTACAGTCTTAGTTCTTAAACTCAGAGAGATGGCTCCTAGAAAAAAAAAATAGAATTTAAAGGAAACACCCCCCCTATTTTTTTCTTTTCCCCACTCCCTCCCCTCTCACACAAACACACACCTCTTAAAACTATACTTATTGTAAGTAATCTGGCTCCTTTCACTGTGCAGATAGAGAAAGCATGGAATTCCCATTCTCAGGAAGATTGTTGGAAGAATGAATGCCTGGTATTTCTTATTGTTTGATTGATTTAATTATGAAAGTCATACAGTGCCTTGCTCATGGTGTGAACTGAGCTCATGTTTTTAGAATTTTTTTTTCAATGAAATCATCTTTGCCTCTTCCTCTCCTCACCACCTCTTATTCCACCTTGGAAATGTTGCCTCTGACTAAGATGAGTAGTTGGTGGGTAGGAAAGAAGTCTCAGTTATCCAGATGAACATCTTGTAGGAAATGGGAATAAATGAAGAGCACCACAGAGTACTGTGTCTCTTGGGCTACCTCTGTAGTGACCACAGTTTATCATACAAACCAGAGCACTTAGTAAAAGGGGTCATCCTTGGCAATTAAAGTGAGGGCATATATGTAATCTATATCTTACCTAAAAGAGCCACCATTGTGTGACAATCACTCTGTTCTATCCTCCATCCCTCAAAGAGAGCTGAGGTCTCATGCAGATTTCTCTAGTCTTAGACTAGGAGTGCTGTTGTCCAAACCTAGGAGAGGCTATGAGATCATTGACAGGCATGCAGGTACTCTTGGCTCCTGTTCCAAGAAGGTGTAATAATAAATCCCCAAATTGGTTAAACCTGACACTGCTGTGCTCTGAGAGATGTCCCCTTCTCAGGCTGTTATTTATTGTCCAGAGAGAGAACGGAAAGCACATTCATGATAGACCTGCTTTTATCAAATAAAAATTGGAGGGATGGTGAAAAGATCATGGAGAGGTATTTTGCTGAACTTCAGCAGGACATTTTATAAAGGTATATTAGAGAAAAAAAAATTTCTACTGGTTAAAGTGAATCTATTTACAATCCAAACATTCATATATTTATGAGTATTTTAGCCCTCAAAATAGTAACCTGAGACAGAATAACAGTCTCTTAATAGTTCTAATTTATCAGATTCAGTAGCTTAAAAAGAAATACAAATGTGTGTGTGTGTGTGTGTGTGAGAGAGAGAGAGAGAGAGAGAGAGAGAGAGAGAGAGAGAGAGAGAGAGAGAGAGAGAGAGAGAGAGAGAGAGAGAGAGAGAGAGAGAGAGAGAGAGAGAGAGAGAGGAGCTTTAGAGAGATAAAGATATGATGCAGTGTACTGGAGGTCTATATTTTCAACAGAATACATTTTAGGGACCATTTAACACTGAGAAAGCTAAGAATCATTTTCTAAAATCCTCACTATTGAGCCCAAGGGGATGAAGGACACTTTGACCCTCGGCATGATTGACATTGGAGGGTGGACTGTTTAGAACAGTGTCTACACCATTTGTGTGGACGCCATCCCATCAGCTGAAGGCCATGATGGAGCGGAAGGATGGCAGGAGAAAGAAGGAACTCTGCCTGCCCTTCAGAGAGGATAGCAGTAGAATTCCTCAATTTCAAGGTGCACATTTCTACTCAGTAGCTCAAAATTAGTCTGGGTTATCATCTTATTGTTGCAATTGGTCATAGATTATTGCAATAAGCTTGACTGTGTCTTTTCATGAGTCCATGTCAAAACTCACTGAATGGGTGCCTGCAGCTATGAGGATAAACTTAGACTTAAACTTAACTGGTTGCTTTACTGCCAAAGGTCAAATGGTTGTAGAGAAAGGGTGGTGAATAGAACAAATTCAGCAGTATTTTAAAGCAAATATCGGTTATGGTCTAGTGCTACAATTCAAAGATCAGTCAGACATCTAACGAACACATCTTACAGTTCTAAGAATTTTTAAAGGAAAATCCTGTGTCACCTATTTAAAAAAAAACACCTGCTTCGTGATTTTTTAATTGCAGAGCATGTATGAGTATACAGAAGGTTTACAGACATCTCAGTCAGATTAATTCACTTCCAATCCTTTCTTTGTGTAGGAATTTGGCATTGATAAAGACATGTATGTACCAACTGGGTCTAAATAAACTTGTGAAGTAACAATAAAAATAAAACTTCTAAGAGATGGAAAACAATGAATCTGTTTTTATTTAGAATTTTCAGTTATTTATATTTAAGGCATGCAACATGATATTTTGACATACATATAGAGAGTGAAATGGTTGTGTTATCAGGCAAGTTAGCATAGCCATTGACTTACACAATTCCCTGTTCATACTATATATTGTAGCAAGAGTACCTAAAGTGTATGTTTAGTAAATTTTTTTGATATGACATTGTATTATTAACTGTAATTCTTACACTGAATGTTAGATTAGTTTTTGGGGTATAGTAGATAAGAGGGGTCCTAGTTACCTATTATCTTATGATAATTAACATGGTAGATACATGTGCATCCAATTTACAGATGAAATCAAAATGCATCAAGGTGATAGAGAGGCAGGTAAGTATGTTTAACTCTGCTGTGTGTGATGGTAGCAGGAAAATCAACCCTGGTAGGCAATATCCATGAGCAAAAGCAAGAAGAATTATTAGTTAACCAGGAGGACTCCAGGGAGGACCATGTGACACCAGCATTTGGTGACTCTGAGTGTGCTTGAATACCTTCCAGAACTCTTCATATTGGGTCATTTTCCGTCAGCAGAATCCATAGAAAAACAATTAACTTTTTTGGCTCCCAATACTGGACTCTTATTTACATCAACACTCATGGAATTAGGAATAATATTTCTTTTAATTTTATTTGGTAAAACTGGGGATCAAATCTCAGCCCTTGTGGATATTATATAAGTTCTCTGTCATCAAGCCAAATCCCCAGCCCCAAAATTTTATTTAAAGAATTTTAAATTTTTATTCTTCTCTCATATACTACATCTGGACTACAGTTTTACATCCCCAAGTCTCTCCCCCTTTATCTCCCCTCTCTCTTAGATCCAGTTTCTGCTCTGCGTCCCCTCAGAAAATATTTCATTTTTAATATGAGAGAAAAAGATTTCTTATACCCAAGTCCATAGTCACATGAGTAGCAAATAGATGTAGTTGACATTTCTGCAATGGCTATGGATCTGAGCTGCTACATCAACTGGACTCCATGATTCTGAGACCAGAGGAGATTTAAGATCCATCTGATTGGACACGCACTCCAGGCCCCAATTTCATCCTCAGGCATGTTGACTTGGTGGAGAGGCAAAGAGAGACTGAGCAGGAAGATATGAATCTGCTCGGGTCACATGGAGCTGAGAAGCAGGACTGCAAAGGAGCAGCCTGGTCTCCACTCACTCGTGTCTTCATTACTTTTATCAACATGCATTTAAGGATCATTCAAGCAGAGAAAACCACGGCTTTGAAGCAATTACTTAACAGTGATCAGGAGGGGCTGAGGGGATTCTGTTTGCTTATTTGTGTGAACCTAAAATGTCTGCTTTCTTAATTAAGCCTTTAGCCCTAGGTCTTGCCATTAGCTTAAAACTATCTCCCTTTCTTGACTGTTTCTGCCTTCCTCCACACTGCTGGCCTCCACCCAGGAGGACTCTGCCTCTGTCGTGTGTGCTCCCACACCACACTGAGCTTCCTACTTTCATTTTTGCTCCCAGTCCCTTGATGCTTTTAATTTAATAATTATCAGCAATGAGCAGTGTCATCCGTGGAGACTCCGGGCAAAGGATGGATACAGGTATTTCCATTCTTGTAGCTCAAGTTCCCTTCAGGGGACAGCCTTCCTTGATTAAACACCAAGTTGGTTCCCATCTGCCTAACATGGCCTTAAAGCTTGTGGTTTTGTACATTATTTCCCTAGCAACTGCTGTAGCATCTGGTGCACAGGAAACACTTGATAAATTCTTGAGTAAATAGATAAAGGGATGTATATGAATACATTATCTGTATCTGATGTTTAGTAGGTACAAGTACAGAGGTAGTGTAGTTATCTATGGTCTTATCCCATTGTAAGGTGGTGTTCACATTTACTGAGGTGTGAAAGAATGTTTAATGATTTTGTAACCACTCATCATGGTTTTGGAAATACACTACACCTAGCCTAAAGCAGAAGGTAATGTAGACATCTTCTCACAGTCTCGGTAGTTATTTAACTGCCTCGTGAGATGACTTTGAGAACTTGGTTCTTTTTCTTGACTTATGTCCTACTCAGGCTCTTGACTGCTTTGACAAATGCCTGACAGATACAGCTTAAAGAAAGGAGAAATAATTTTAGAACACAGCTTTTCTTCTGATGTGTCTGTCCATGGTTATCAGCAACACTGTTTCGGGCCTGTGGTATGAGAGAACATTGTGGTAGAAACGATATAGTGGGGTACAGCTGCTCACCTCATGGTAGCTTGAAGCAAAGACAGTAACGGCAACACGGTACCCCAAGGACACTTCACCAGACACCTTGTTTGTAATCCTCCACTAAGTAAATTTGCCAGGACATCCCCAAATTGTACTGGATATTTGGAGGAATTTTAATATTCAAATCATAGCAGGTTATAACCAATCTTTTACCATAAATTATAAATGTCTTAGTTTTTCAAGGTGATTCCCTCTGAAACAAGAATTCTAGTTGGTATTTAATGAAAACTCAGAGCCAGATATTTGGGCAAGGCTGGAATATCAGAGAAAGGAAACAGACCACAGTCAATTCTCAGGGTAAAGGCTATCTTCAGAAGTCCTCAGCCTGCCTCTTCGCTTCTACAGAATGCCTGAATGTCTGCCTATGCCTGCCTTAAATACTTTCTTCACCTCGTTGCTTCACTTCAAGATTCAACTCTGCATCATAATCATAGAGTTAGGATTAAATATGTGAACTACAATTGTTTGGTAATTAGGGCTTGAACTCACAGAAACACAAAATGATCTCTGTCTCCTGAGTTACAGGATTAAAGGTGTAGGTCACCACTTGGTCTTTCCCATGCTGGGATTAAAGGTGTGAGTTGTTAGTTACCAACTGTCATTCCTGTGTTGGGATTAGAGGCGTGAGTTACCACTCTCTGATCCTCCTGGCTTGACCGTGGGTGGATCTGTTCTCTGATATTCCAAGTTGATTTTATTAAATATAAAATATATCACCACATCCTTCCATATTTTCCATCACTCTTTCATATAAGGAGAGAGGTGGGTATAAACTAATAGAGGATCCAATCTCTGTGGACCTCACAATGTTGCAGGAGAGGGAAAATCACATCTGGGATCATGTAGATGTGTGAGGGGTAGTTTCTATAGGAACACAGTGGAAGCATGAGCTGGAAGGAGAGAAAGTATTTAGGTTTTAAACATGTAGTTTACTTGCTCTCAAACTAAGTGGATTCAAACAACTATTTTGTAAGATTTCACAGTTCTTGGGTTAGAAGGTTGTCGAGGGCTCAGCAGGGTGATTTTACTGTTGTTCCATGTGGTGCCAGTTGAGGTTAGATGGAAGCTAATTTGATCTGGTTGGTTCTGAGGGGCTTCTGGGCTTCTAAGCATGTGTCCAGTGTCTTGGCTGGGAAAGTCAAGGAGTTATTTATTCTATATGGTGTCAAAGCAAAGATTCTCCATACATATCCCCCCCGCCTCTGATAATGTAGTTAAGTCTCTAGGAATAAGAAGAGAGAAGGGAACACCTACCAGACTCTTAACTAGCTAGACATTACAACCCCTGGATTCACTAGTCACAAAGGCCACAGTTCCTGCCCAGACTGAACGAGAGAACAAAAGACTTGTAGATGAAGTATCAAAGAATGTGTAGCTCTGGTTAATCTGCCGTCTCAGAGGTTGGAAGGAAAGCCCACTGCAGAGATTAGCGGGAGCATGATAGAGTCAGAAGACTGGAAAGGAGTCCTCAGAGGTTAGAGCTTAGCTGACCAGTTGAGGTAATGGATGAGGCTTCAGATGGGCAGAAGTCAAAACAGTCTCGTTGAGCCTTGCCAAAAAAAAAAAAAAAAAAAAAGTCTCAGATTTATCTGGAGGACAATGAGGAGATATTGAAAGTTTCTGAGCAGGAATGATATATGATCATTTTGCAGCATAGAAAACTCTAGAAATTGTGGAAGATAGAGGAGGAGCTTTTAAAGATCTGATTAGAGTCACAGCTACCAGTATAGAGGACAGAATCAAAGTACTCAGGAGACAGATATTTAAATCAGCAGAGAGAGAGAGAGAGAGAGAGAGAGAGAGAGAGAGAGAGAGAGAGAGAGAGAGAGAGAGAGAGAGAGAGAGAAGGGGTAGGGGGCAGTAACCAGACAGATGAAAGGTTTAGGAATTGTACACATACAAGAGCTTATATGTCTAACCCCATGTCCTCAAGGTCAGTCCTCAGCTCTCCCATGTTATTATTTCTAAAAGTCGAAAGACTATATACATCCAGCGCCATCAGAAAGACACCTTGGGAACTCCTGGGACACAATGCATTGTAGACACAGATGCAATAACAGCCTTATTGTCATACAATATTTTCAATGAGTATCAGTCAGCTTGCTTGCTGTGTGTAAAAAGTGGGGACAAGAATATGGATATGACAAACATTTAACCATCTCTCAATCTGTGATCTGGATACAACAGAGAGAGAATGATAAACTGGTAACAAGGATGAAAATCTGATTTCCTCTTGGGAAAGTGGATAAAACATTTCATTTTTCTAAACAAAGGGATTTGGGGATCAATTTGATTTAATTTCAAGCTTCCAAGGAAGTATTCTTCAAGCCCACAATCTGAGAGGCCCGAGGGCTTTCTTGTCCACAGCTTGGCCCTTTAATTTCCTGAGATACAAGTGACAAGTCCAATGAAGTATCAAAGTTACGTTAATGAACTTGGACTGGGGACACTCTCTCGTCAGCTGTTTGGCTTCAGTCTGCTCCTAGAGACAGGGTATCTGTCACCTCCTATCCTCTTCCTTTTTCTCTTCTTTCTCCTACATCTGCCTACGTCTCCTCCTCAACCCCCTTTTCGTCTTCCTGCTCCTTGTTTTTGAGACAGCCTTTCATATAACCAAGGCCAACTTCAAACTTGTGATTCTCTAGCTTCAGCACGAAGTACAGAAATTATAGGTATGTCTAGCTTGGTATTTTTTTCTTTTTTCATATATATGCATATAGTTAGAGCATTCATATATACATATATAGTTACATAAACATATGCTCCTAAATATATACCTGTTGTGTTCATATAGTGTTACTTGTATGTATGTTTTCAGGGCTGACCACTTGGCACTGGACAATTAGTGCTCTCTCCTGGGGAGGTCCTTCTGTCCATCTCCCAGATTTGTTCAGTCACCTATAGTTCTTTGTGTAGGGTTGAGGCCTCGTGTTTTTTTTTTTTTTTTTCACCCTGCATCTATTTTGACATATTTGTTGGTTTGCTTGTTCAGCTCACATCTGAGCAGTCATGTTGATATAGTTTCTGGCATTACTAAAAACCACACCCACACTGGAAACTCCCTGATCTCTGGGCTCTTAAAATACTGTTACTACTCTTTTTTCAATATTCCCAAAGTCTTAACTGTGAGGGTGTTGTGCAGTGCTTGGTAGGGGAGGTATTGGAGCACAAGCTTGACCCTCCATAGCAAAGTGGATGCAGTTTGGAATTTGCAGACATTCTTTAGTTGTGAGGGTGACTTTGGGGGTGATAGGTGCTTTGCCTTCAGAAAAGAGCTCTGATATGCTCCTGAATCATCTTTCAGAGTTGATGCACAGCACCCTGACTATTTACTTAGGGTTTTGTTGAGGCTCTTGCCAAAGATAAAACCATAAAATCTCCAAGTGACAATACCATTATTCAAGGTACCCAAAGCCTTTCATGTTCTTTCTGAAGCTCACTAGTGTTTTATGTCATTAAAATATATTGTTGATTAATATTTGAGCAGCCACATGGAGCTTGCCTCTTACCAAGTCCCCCATTTTTCATACATTTCCATTCCCTATATCACACAGGTCTTTCTTTGTATTCGGCCTTAACCCTTCCCAATCTGGTCTGCATACTCCCAATTAAAACACTCTGTGGAGGCTCTGTAAACATCACTGAGAGGTCCTTATATATTTAATATTATATTATATGAAAAATATTAGAATATAATAATCTATATATATAAAAATCTAGAAAGATGTGCATTAAGAGAATCTTCTTTCAGGCCAAGTTTTTGCTTTTCTTTGGTTTGCATTCTGTCCACACTATGGTCCATTGGGAGGACTCTGTTGCTATTTTGAAAGGCAACTTGCCTGGAAGGCCTGCTGAGAGATGCCAAGTCCTGATGTGAAGGTGTCTTCTCCAAAGCCTTTTATGACTTACATCTCATTTTGGTCCCAGGAGTAGTGGCCTTAGCCCCAAAATTATTCTTTGCAGGTCTCAGAGACTCCCTGAGCCTCTGGGTTTCTGTGTGAAAAATGGGGATGAGAATGGTTCATACCTTTGAGGGAACATCATTGTAAGGCTGGAAGTGGATATGTGTCCAAATACAATATGTCTCAGAAGCTTCAGTATACTTTACGCTTTATAAACCCAAATGCCTCAATGCTCTCTGCTTAAAAATCACAGGATTTGAAGGTAGAAATGTTTGTATTATTAACAATCTCAAGGTTTTTGTTAATTTTATAATTTTTAAATTTTTGTTTTTGTTAATACTTGCTGTTAAGGCTACCTGGGGGTCAAATAAAAAAATAAAAAATTCAAGACATTTTTTTCACAGTTCACAAAAATCAGAAAAATTTAAATCAGCTTTCAAATGATCTATATTCTTTTTCATATTCCTAATATGCATGACTCTAAAGGATTAAAGCAGAAAGCCTCACTAAGTCTGTATGAGGATGTCCTCTGTTATTATTTTTATCACAGGGGAGAGGGTATACCAGCATCTTCAGCTGGACAGCATCATAGAGAAGGCTTTTCTATGATGAGTCTTCATGTCCAGAAACCCAAATTGTTGACATCTCTTTGGTATTGAGTTTTGAGCCAAAGGGCTCCCAGGGCCCTGCATTGTGGTCCACATTATATCCCTAAATGACTTTTCTTGGGTTCAGTTGTGTATGCTCTACTATCACAGGGTTGCATCCTTTTCCAAGTATCTTTTTCCTTGTGATACCCTTGTGAGTTCATCCTCTAAACTGTAGACTTTAGCAAAAAGTGGGAGCTGAGGACATGGGTACTTATGGCAACACTGTAGAAACCTGTGTTCTACTTGGAACCTAGGTTTCAGTTCACCTTTTCTGAGTCTTTCCTACAAGCCCTGTCTGCTTAGGCATACTTACTTCCAATGTCATTGAAGGGTCGCATCTTTGGCAGATATCTCATCTCTCACATTCTTCTTGTTGCTTCCACACTGCTGGACCAGCATTCATCCATCCTTTCATACTTACTTATTTTTATTGTGAAATTTCCATTCCAAGGCAGAGCCTCTCAAACACATTTCTTTCTCCAAGGAGACTTTGACTTTCATATTTACTGTGATAGACTCTCTATCCCCAGTGATCTCCTCTCAATTAGCAATTCTCTCATGTCCCCAAATTTGGAATCCAATAGGATTCAGAGATAAGAAACAGAGAGATGTTGGGAAGAAAATGTTTCACCATAGCAACTGAACCACTGGTCTTTTTATCTTTATGGCATATGAAGTGAATTTGTTTATCCTTGAATGTTTAATTTCTGAAATTAAGGAGTTTCTTAGATATATGAATCAGAATTTTCAGGAATTAAACAAGATAGCCTCAGCGTAGATGGGCTGCCTAGTAGAGACCACAGAATTTCAGTAGGGAAGAAGTGGAGAATGCCAGGAAAGTTTCCAAATATACTCGCCTAGTGGTAACCCTGAAGAGACAATACCAGGAGTCCAAAATTCAAAGGTTTGGATATTCAATGAAGTGAAAATTCAGTATCTGATTCTGAAAAGTCATCAATGCATGATCAAGTGGCTCTTAGGAGGTTCCTTAGTGATCCTGGCATAGACAATTGTGGGGGTGTGGTGGTTCTGACAGGGCACTGTGAAATAGAAAAGCTAGATTGGACCACAGTCAGCTTTTTCAACAAGGTGGATCATAATGGGAAGTCTCAAAAATAGCCTTTGATAGAAAGAAATAAAGAACTGGCTTGCAGAAGATGCTCAGAAAAGTTTTTGTTGAAGATAAAGTTGAAGGAGACTGTGGTTTGCAATGTTTTATGCTTTGTTCATTTGCTGAAAGTCATGTGAAGGTAAAAGGGATCTTTCTACAGACCTGATCCTACATAGCTTTTTCATTATCATGTATTCAGGTCAAACACTCTGAACCTTGACCATAGGGCACAGCAGGGTTCACTGGGGTATGTTAAAGACAGTACGTGGGTGGCATGTAACTTGGACTTTGGGGCATCTCTTAAAGCTTTTTCCTTTTATGTCTCCCTGGAAGTCTTTTGATTTTCTATTTTGCGCAAAGACTATTCCATTTTACAGCTAGGACAATTAAGGCTGAGCATAGAAGGTTTGGAATTGAGTGTGGTTGAGCTTCACTCCATTTTAGCAGAGGTAGGAAAGCAAGCTAAGCCTTGTGAATTGCTTGGTATAATTAACCTCTAACTGAGTTCCCCCTTTCTTTCGTTCAGGCATCACAGTGACATTAAATTACAGGATTCAAACATATAATTTCCTAAACTTAAATGTGATTTATCTTAATAGGACTTTGTGCCAGGTCACTTTATCATGCCCAGTGTCAAGGAACAGATCTATTATTCACTGGGACTATTATTGAATCATAGAATCTGGAGCCAGAAGGGACCTTGAGAGGTCAGTGATGCTCAAGTCAGCTGTCTTCAGCTCTAGAAAGTTGCTGTTCCATGTGAACACCTGTGTGTGGATGGATAAGTCTGGGTTTAAATGGGAAGAGAAATAGGAAAGCCTTACATCTATGCAGTTCAGACTGTGTTTCTATAGGTCCCGCTTAAAATGTGGATGATTAGAGTCATCTGCTTGTTAAAGAGACTGAGGGGATTTGATGCTACACATGGACATATGCTAATTATGCATTGTCAATAATGCTTCAGAAAATCCTGTTGAGACACTATTTTGAGCAGGAACTAATTCATCAATTACTTACTCAGTCATTTAATAACTCAACCAAGACCATTTACTTTACAGACTGGGAAATCAGCCTTATGTGAAAAAGTGACTCGCCTAAGGTTATGTGGCAGGGTTACATGAGCCAAGATGGAAACCCAGGCCTCCCCAATGCAGCCTCAAAGTCCTCTTGCCCTACCGACAGCTGCCAACCAGACGATGTGTTCTTTGATGATGACAATGTGGGAGCAGATAGCTGATGTTTATCTCTTTGATGACTGGAATTCTAGTTGGCAACTTGATCTTCAGCTTTTGCAACTTTGGGAAGACAGGGGGTGATCAAAAGCATATATTTTTCTAATGAAAGATGACTGTGGAAATCCAATATACCACTCCGTCAGCCTTGCAAGTCGGGGGAGGAGGGGTGACAACGATCTGTTGTGAGCAAGCTTACTGTTGACAAGTTGATCTAAATGTGTGCAGGCTGTGCAGTGCCTCTAAGCTCCAGGAGAGTCCAAATATGTACTGCAGAAAATTTGTGCAGAGACATGGAGCAAACATGGACACTCTGAGCACTGACTCTAGGTTTCTTGAGCTTGAAACCCGCAAGCCAATTTGAGTGCTTGATGTTTTTATTTGGGATATAACTCTCAGTTTCCCATTCTATAAAGAAGAGGAAACGGATTGGCTTCTCAGGTTTTTGTGGGGGTTGAAAAAGATAAAGACTTTGAAGCAGTTAAAAGATGCACTAGATTCTTCTACATGTAGTATTCAAACCGGCCGTCTTCCTCGGGATGATGGCAGGCTTTGGTTGCATGCAAGCATAACCGTCAGTGTTTGCCTTGGCATTTGTTGATCACAGACACAGACAGTAAAAGTATATGGCTGTGAGAGAAGGGCAGTAGGGAAGAAAGCCTTTTTATTTTAGGTTCCTAATCGTCCTCCTCCAATGTCCTCCCTGAGCTGTTTGGTCATTTGGCTGATGCCCAAGGAATATGTTTACCTGAGCACAGCAAAGGCTAGCCATCACTTAGATATTTAAATTCACATAGCAAGGCCCTCTCTCTGATTCTAATGCAGATTTTTGGCTGGTTCTGTGGAATTCATTCTGCACTACAAGAGGTAGAATTCTGCAGGTTGGGAGCCATGCTAATGCTATGGGTGCAGATGCCTGTTTTGGCCCATTAAGAGCCTTTCTGCTTAGAAGTATTAAGCTGAGATACATGCTCGTCCATCTAATTGGGCACATGCTTGTGAACAAACTTCTCTTAGGGGTAGAGGGGACTAGAGGGTCATCAAGGTCTAATGGGAGCGGCTCAGCCTAGAGAAAACAGTTGTGCAAGGTATGGTCTGAGAAGTGACATTCATTTTTTATCTGACCTTCGGAAGAGAAAATGAAGGAGGTTTTTACTTTTTAATTCAATATGACAAAGGTGAGAAAGTCACTGGGGAAATTGCCTGGACAGCGGCTCAGACATGAGAGCATCTTGGCAGGCTCAGACAAGAAGGATTTCACCATTTGGCAAAGGGCCTGGATGTGAGTCTATGTGAGTGAGCTTGATTTTTTCTGTACATAGGGCCAGTGATGCTGGACATAGTGGGCCTGGAGAGAGGTGACATGGGGCATTTGAAAAGGCTTGGCATTTGCTATCTAGAATCAACATGTCACTGCAGAAAAGGCGGTTAATCCATACCTTGGATCAGGAGAGCTTCCTGCAAGGTATGCTGTTTAAGCTGAGAACTGAAGGTCTGGGAAATGACTGAACAGGGCTGGGAGGACCATAATAACAGAAACTTGCGGGTTACAGAGGATGGAGGAGGAATACAGCCTTCCTCCTTTGAGCTGGGAATTTGGGGAAGAATAGACAAAAAGTAGTAGGGGATGATGTGTGAGTAGAAGTTAGGGCCAAATCACCCAGGACCTTAAAAGCTGTGGTCAGTACACTCTGAGGCAGGTCACGGCCCGACACAATCAGAATTTCAGTCCAGTGTGCCTGGATACTTCAAGGTGCCCATGAAACATCCCGGACTGGCTTCCCATCAGAGCCCCACACCACCAGAAGCACGTTAATTTGATCCTGAGCCACTTGGTCATTTGGCTGATGCCTAAGGAATATGTTTACCTGGGCACAGCAAAGGCTAGCCATCACTTAGATTTTTAAATTCACATAGCAAGGCCCCCTCTCTGATCCTAATGCAGATTTGTGGCTGGTTCTGTGGAATTCATTCTGCACTACAAGAGTATGACATTACCCAATGTTTATGGATGGCTGAGTCTAAAATATCCATTCTGAAGTCCACTGAAGGATGAAATTCCTTGTTACTTTCATAGATTCTCTTGTCTTATTTCCCTCCCGTGGAGGAACATAAAGCATTCACATTTTTAGCCCAGAGCTGGGTCATTTTTCTAATCCCACTCAAGTAAGAAGGGAGAAACATTTTAGGGGAGATACAATTGGTGTGAAGAAAACGTTCCCAGTTTAGAAAGGGTACCTAAAGCAATGCCCCCCCCCCCATCAAGGTCTCTATTTATCATATTTCAGTCAGAAGGCTGAGTATTGCAGCCTAGCATGACCCAGTGGCTGTCAGTGATACCACACTTATCAGGATGCAGGACTTAAATATCAGACAGTGGCTCCAGAACTGCCCAGCAGACTCCCCACCAAAAGAGAAAAGGGGCAGGATATGAAGCCCCTGGGGCCCTGGCTCCTCTTCTCCCTCAGCATACAGGATTTATTGGGGATTTTATAAAGTGCACAAACACGATCTCAGATTAACATATGTTTAATTGTATCCACTGCTCTATTGCCATGTGTATGTCATGATTTGCTGATGCCCGGAAACTCGTTTCTTTCTCCTTGCTTTCCATGCAAGCCTTTGCTCTGGGGTCCAGTTGGAACTATCCATGCACCTTACACCCTTGAGCTCTCTCTGTACCTTGCCTCTCCAAGGCAGCACCTGCCATATTCTATTACATCGGCATGTCTATATTACAAGTACTGCCAGGTTTCCTCTGTTTTCTATGAATTTGGGGAGTGCACTAGAGCCTTGCATACAAAACGCATGCTGATTGAATGTCTAAACAGCTGAATCCACTCAGAGCCCCTTTTAAGAACAGACTAGATGCATATTAGAAGTTGCCCACGTCCGTCACTTGCTTTGTCCATGTGCATTTCATATCCTCTCATTTAACGATGGTGTGATTAGATGATGGTGCTTACTGCTTTGTGGGGTTGGATGTGATACTGGGTATGGGAGTTTTAGCAGTGATACCCAACTAAGTGAACTGAAAGAATGAATACAGGACAACTGTGAGAACCCAAGACGAGTTATACATGTAATGGAAGACCTGAAGCACATGTAGAAATTGGCCAGACCAAGGAGATACATGAGCATTGCAAATCAGAATGCAGGAAGAGCCAAGACCTGCTGGACTCTGGAGTTATAAGCAAAAATGTACTGAATCCTTTGGTTTGCTTCCTATGGCAATCTTAGATACATTTCTCCTATTTCTAGATGAATTCCATTCCAGAGTCTGCTCAAAGCAGGTGGGTGTGGGAAAAGTACTATCTAGGCAGCAACTTAGTCCATCTGTGAACTCCTAACCCTTCTGCCTTGTCCCTAGGCCCTAGTACAGCCAGGTGTCCAAGGGGCAGGCCTGTGGAACTATAATCTTCTATTCATCTCAGTGTGTCACATAACTTCATCAACCTTCTCCAGTAGCAGAGTACCGTACATCAGTGGTGTGTTTGCAGGCTTATCTACAACAATGCTAGCAGCAATTGAGCCTAGTAAGTGCCCTTCTCTTCCAGATGCTTCACAACTTATGGCCTGCTCACTCAAATCTAGAAAATTATACTAATTCTTACCACTATGGAATTGTGGAACCATGCCATTCATATTGCCATATTTCTCCCTCTGGCAATGTTACAATGTCCATTTTACAGACGAAGAAGTAGGGGATCAAAGATGAAAAGTTACTTCTCCAGAGTCCCAGTCTAATAAACTGGGAATCTAGTTTAGCGGTTGGAATCCTTCCACCCACTCCTGCTGTTTTCTCAGGGTTGCTTAGTGGGCGGGGCCTGTAGAGCTTTCTGTCTCTGTTTCTTCCTGTCCTCTGTAAAAAGACGTGGTTAGCTACTGACCTGTGGCACGGGGGAACACAAAGTTGTATTCATGCATTTGTTGAACAGAGGGTGGTTTCTCGGCCTATAGCCAAACAAAAGTCCACCAGCCCCTAAGTCTCCTATTTAATTTGGAGGAACATTTGCAAGCTCATTAGAAGAAACCTATGTTAAGATGCTAGGAACTGTCACAAACATTTGATTACATCAGAACAGATTCTCAAGCTTTTGGAGGAGGTGGACAGTCTTGTGTTGTGGACATGCTCAATACCCTTTGGAGAAAGTTCCAATGCTTTTCTTCTGGAATCTCCCATAGAGTCTAGATTCAAAGTCCTGTGGTGACCTGTCTGCTTCTTCAGGAATTAGGACAGTCAGGAGAAATGAATGTATTTGGAGCCTTCAAATCTGTGCATCATCTCAATTTATTATCTGACAAATCCTGTTGATGAGGAATCAGTGGTAAACCTTGAATCTCATCAGTTTAAGTATTGAGGCTTAGATTCAAACTCAGATCTAAGCAGTTTCTGAGTTGTGGTCCTTTAGGGCATAGGATGGTGCTGTGGAAGGTGACAAGGAATATCCAGGAGGAGTGGGCTGCTGTCGTCTGTGATTTGTATTCAGAATTGATGTCGCAACCCTAGACTCATGGAGGAGGCTAGAGGACTGGAGCAGGATGACCTTACTACATAGGATCCAGGAAGGTAGAAGGAAGCAATGTTTACCTTCTTACGTTGGTCATAAAGCCAAGGACTCAGTCTGAGCCCACAGTGGGGTGGCTTCAAATGAGGCAGAGAATGAGATCACAGGAGAAGGCAGGGGTTCAGGGTCCAGGATGTTAAAGTCTTAGGCTAACAGTGAACAATAATGGACATCAGGTCTTCTGGGAGAGGCCAGTTCTGCTTCCAAGCACAATGCTGAGCTTCTCAGTTGGAGCCATCAACCCCAGCTGTAGAAGGGGGAGGTGACATGACAGACAGACAGAGCATGCTACCCACCAGCTGAGAGTTTGATTTCTTCCTGGCCTCCTGCCAACCAGGTGGCTGCTGACCTCTTCATAGAAAGTTGGGGAAGGAGGTTTGCTTCATGTCTGTGCTTTGCATGGTTTGAGGTTCATTAGTGCTTCTAGGAATGAGCTCCCTGGGGATAAGGGACTCGACAGAAGGAGGAAGATGAGTTTTGCACACACTGCTGAGAAGAAAGATTGGCTTGCCTGGCATAAAGATCTGGATTTTCCCAGCCACCTCTCAGAGTGACCCACTCTCCTCAGGAAGAGAAATACAGAAGAACTGTTGGAGTCTGGGATTAAATGGGATGAAGAAGATCGGCAGACATCCCAAGGGTCAGAATGCCAGCCACTCTGGGCAGAGAAGCTGGCTGGGTGTACTCTGGCCTCTCTAGAGGGTCACTGTGGAAGCTAACTCTAAGCTATGCGAAGCAGTTTCTTTCCTTGGCACTCAGTTTCTCCATAATCTCTCTGTGTAGGGTTCTTCCACAATAATAAAAGGGGATGGGTATCAGCTGAGCTGGCCTCTGGATCAAAGCTCCATGGAGGAAGAAATTTTTCCCATTTTTTTTTTCTATGTAAAGGGTTAGTTTTTTTTTTTTTTTCTTTCTCTCCCCCAGGACACAACCTTTTATTTGGCTGTAGCTTCCATCTATACCTCCTGAGGATCGTCCTTTTCTTGATCATCCCTCCTTAGCCTTGGATTCCCTCAGCACCCCTATCTCTAATATTTCTCACCTCAGCTTACAGAACTGTCCAACTCTAGCCCAAGTTCAACAGGCAGCATCACAAGGTTTAAATACATTGCCATTCCTTTTAGAGATGTGCTTCTACACCTAGTTCCTATCCTGATCAATTGCTTCAAAAGAGCAACAGTTATTTGTCCCATTGTACTTCATTCTAGTCCTGTAATTCACTTTTGCAACTCCAATCCTATAGAAATGATTTTCTGAAAATCACCAGGGACCGGCATCCTATTCTAAAGACACATCCCTTCCTCTCATCCTAGTTGACGACACAGAAGGCCATCGCTTTCAGCTCCAAACTCTTTGGTCCCTTCAGTTCGGTAGCTCACCTCTCTTCTGGTACCCCCACATCTCTACTTTACTTTTGGCATTGGGCCTTTGTCAACGTCTCTTCCTTGCTCTATGTCTCTCCTTATTATCTTTATCTCCTTTCTTTTCCTTGTGTCCTTACCTTCCAGTTGCCTTCACATCTATGACCACGAAAACCTCTAGCCTTTAGCTCCACATGCAGTTTTACATGGCTGCATGTTTGCAAAGAAGTGTTGATGTTTATGAACCATGATTAGGGTTGGCCAGAGTGGATGCTTTAGAAAAACAGATTAATACATAAACCAAATGTTTCTTTTTGTGAAGATGAAAAACAGTAGTCTTTTGGTTCTGCTTAAACATGAGACAGAATTAAATTAGAAACTCATGATTATTTAGTTTGATTAGTTTACTTCTTAACTAATTGTGGGTACTTAGTATAAGGCAGCTGACTCTACTTTTTATTAGTACACTGTAAATTTTTTCTACTATTAGATGAAAGCAATCAAGAAGTACATACATATCTGATTGTGTAAGGTTTTCAAAGGGGGTGATGGAAAATCTTATTGATTGAATGACTAGGGGAATAAATGAATGAGATAATTAATTAACACTGAGGAATTGAGATCTTGCCACTTCCAGTAATTCATCTGGCGATGTATCTTCTTGAGAGCTATTCATGTCAGAGTGCCCAGCTCTGCCTTTTGCTCACCTTGACAAGAACCTCTGATTCTTAGTTTGAATAAAGCCAACACTGTTGGGATGAGTGAGTTTCTATTTAAACTTGAAAGTTAGTTTCTTAAATTCCATTTTCCTCCAGCAAGATAAAGAAAATGCTGTGTAACTTCTCAGTTTCAGGGGTGGGAACTAGAAACTGTCAAGGTCGGAGAAGGCACAAAGGCAAAGCCATTGTTTGAAGACACTCAGATTTTCGGTATTTGAAACCTTAACTGTGGTAAGATGCATACAACATCACATCAAGTATCTTTATTATATGGTTTTATCCTTTTGGTGGTTAGCACTGACAGATGGATGATAAGGCACAGTGAAGCCTGAACAATGTGTACTAAGTTACAGTGTTGCTAAGTAGTACTATGCTATTACATAGTAGTTAAGTGTAGCTAGCAATTGCATTATGAGACTCCCAGAAAGCCATAAGAAGGGATTCTGAATCCCTTTGGCCTTAAGAAATAAATATTTGAGATCAATATGTTTAACTCAACTACAGAATGTGTATATTAGAAATACCAGACGGTATCAGATTCATATGACTAACTTTTGTGTTTCCCCGAATCAGTTCAAACCAATTTAATTAAAACACATTTAATTGCATTTATCGAATTCTATATGTTGCTGAGAATCCCCATTCTTTCTGTTTTCATGAACCTGACTACATTAAGAAACTTATGAGAACATAATCACATACTACTTGAATCGGTCTTCCTCCCTCCCTCCCTTCTTCTCTATAACACAGGCTAAAGTCAATCATAACTATTACCCCTCTTTGCCTTCCAAGATCTTGGATTATAGACATGAACTACCATGCCTCACTTCCTATTTGTGTTTTATGAATAGCTTATTTTCCTCAACTTAATGTTTTCATATTTTCTCTGTGTCGGAGCCTATGTCAGAATTTTCTTCTTTTAAAAGGCTGGATAAGATTCCGCAGTTCTGCACAATATGTCCCAGGTTTTAACTTGAGGACTTTGGAGTTGGGACCTTAGGTTTCTGCATGCTTTAGGTATGAATGCCATGGATTAAGGAGACTTTAGAAAAGAAAAGAAGCATACTAATTTGGAGAGTGTTGTCCACCCTGAATTTGTGCTCATATGTATAAACTTTATGTTCACAGAGTTTATTTTCTGTTGTTTTCCTTATGGTAGTGCAATCTTCTGGAAACTAGATCCTGTCTTAACTATGAGAATGAGATCAATGGAAGAAATTAGTGGCTAGATGAAGGACTTAAGTGGGACATGTTACAATGCTCTAGTCAGTGGGAAGCAAACTTTGTAACCTTAAAAGGACCTAAGCAAACATAGCTAATGCTTGATTGGTGCATCCTGAAACTTTTTATGCATGGGGCCACTCTAAAACATTTAGTCTGGTCTTCTTTGTACACCTGGGTACTGAGCAGTCTGGATGTTGGGTCTTGGTATGTTCTATCTCTGGTATCTAGGTGAGAAGGGCTGCTTACACCACACTCAACTCTGGGAGGCTCCCTTCACAGGATCAAAATCACACTTTGGTTATATTTATCTCTTTAAAAGGATGCTGGTATCCCAATTTCTATTTTATGAAGCATTTTACTCCTATAATGATTCTTTTCTATGAAAGGTTCATTCTAGAAATGCTGGATGCAACACGGAACTTTGAAATTGGGCAAGTTTCAGAGTCAGTAAATCTATTTGAAAACCAAGATGCTGTCTAGAAGTTAAATTTGTTTGAAAAATATCATATTATTTTAAAAAATTCATATTGATGTGTTCCTGTTCCATTTCTCTCTCTCTCTCTCTCTCTCTCTCTCTCTCTCTCTCTCTCTCTCTCTCTCTCTCTCTCTCCCTCTCTCTCTCTCTCTCACACACACACACACACACACACACACACACTTCACTTGAGGAAAATGACTCTTGACTCTTTTGCCCTTGTGCATTGAAAATATGCTCCATGCCTGCTGGCTTTCTGGAAACCTTTCAGGCTTGCTTCCTGCAGCCCCTGCAACTAGCTGAATTACCATTCCTCACCCTCCACTGAATGAGAGGCTGTTAACAAAGCCCAAGGAGCATGGGGGCCAAGAAAGGCAGCTCGGAGGCAGGCTGCACCATGAGGATTGCAGCAGGGATATAAATGGCTATTTCTTTTTCTTTAAAGAAGGATTTTAAAGGTTATCAAGTGACTCCCTTTCAACAGTGAACAGAAATACCGGAGTCCACAGTTGTTGAGCAAAGTTGACTGCAAGCTTAAAGTGGTCGGGAGGCTCGGGAGAGGGTGTTATTTGGAGCATGCTGAAAGGGCACAATCTGAACGGTCAGAAAAAATGACCAAGGTTCAGACTTCAACATTTCACAGATTCACATTAGTAAATCAGAGGAAACACTGCTTCTGGCCTTCAGCAGAAAGATGCTCCATTTGTTTTCAGGGACCCTAGTTATAACCGATAACCATCACTGAAACAATGGAATTTTGGATACAATGTTGAGCCATCTCTATCTCCTTCCCTTAAAGCAAACATCAGAAAGTCCCCTTCCTCTGGAGAGGTTTCTCAGGAAAATTCCTTAGCTCACACAAGGCAGGTGGATGCCATCCTCAGGTACTACCAAAGATAATGGCAGCTAAATGACCCTGTCTCAAAATCACAAGTCCTCGTGTGTGTGTGTGTGTGTACTACTTGCATGGTGTTCTGGTCACATTTGACAGGGGCTTCTATGTGCTCCAGTTGGCCTATAAATTCCTTCACATTTTTACCAAGTTCATTTTTATTATACATGTGCAGGGATTTGGCATTTTGAAACAGAACAAGATCCTGTTTGTCCTGATTTCTTTGAGTGTTTTTATTTACCCAACGTATGCTCTGTTTTCTTGGAGCGTGCATCCTTTCCCTGCATTTCAAGGTAGAAGAGCCATTACACCTAATGAGAATCCTTCTCTCACTGGTGTGCCACTTAAGATGTTCAAGAGTGTGCTCGAATGTTAACCTTTCAATGCATCTTTGTAATGGCATGTCATCCTTAAAAAATGAGGTGTCAGCTTCCCACAATAGGCAATAGACACTGATTTTCAACCTGAAAACCACCAGCCATCCTTTGTAGTTACCTCATTGAGGTTGATGATGTTATAAAACACCCTGAAATGGAGAGTCAGGGTGAATGCTGCTTGGGGGAACTTTTCTCATTTTGCTGGGATCCATGCCATGAATGGAGTAAATACCTTACAGGATGACATATTCTCATTGCTGTTAAGTACTTCTCGGGAGTCCTGTATCGCCCCATTTGGAAATGTGTAGTTGTCAACTCTATTTGTTAGGTGGCTCCAATTTCATCTAAATGAACCAGTGTCACCAACAAAGACATTCTAAGAGTTGATGGATCAAAAATAATTGTCTTCAGGATGCTCAGAAAACGAGGAGGATTATCTCTGCCATTTTTCCTTTATTGCTAAGAAAGCAGGCCCTTCATTTCTCTTTGTGTAATTACCAGTTAGTATTCCAGAACTTTCTCTGTTCATGTAGAGTCCTCTCATTGCCTTCCATTCAAAAATACCAGTCACTTCTGACTGAAGAAATCCTATTCTTCTTTCAAGACAAAGTTCAGAGTCCTTTGCTCTCTGATTCTCTCTCAGATTCCCTGGGGCTGGGACACTCACTGTCTTCTTTTCTGGAAATGCTCTGGTATCTTTTTTACAAGTCTGCAATGCCACTCTCCACAAACGGATTGCATTTTGAGCCCAAGCATAGTGATACGAACACATTTTGTTCACCTCTAGCCACATAGTCTAGTTATACAAGATATGATTGGCATCCACAAGATAGGTGATGAAAAAAAAAATGTTTGGAGTGTAACTATTAGTTGCTGCTAAAGCTGGTGTAGGACGGTATATAGTTGCTTTTCTTGTTCCTGTGACAGGTACAATATAAACAGTGATTTTCTTGCTTTACAATTTCAAGGGGTACATTCCACCATGGGTGAAAGTGCATGGGGGTGGGAACATGAAATGGCTGGCCACATTGTGTCTGCTGTCAGGTACCAGAGATAGATGAATGCCAACTTAGTTTGCTTTCTCTTTTTTATTCAAGTCCAGAACTCCAGCCTCTAGGAACATTCTGCTCTCAGAGTGGATCTTTCTTCCTTTGCTAAACCTTACCAGCAATGCCCTGAGCCATGCCCAGCAGCGTTTCCCCTAGGTGACCCTATATATACCAAGGCTAACTATCTTAGAGACAGGGAATACCCCACTAGAAATAATCAGAGTTGGAAGAATCTTCAATGACCTTATGGTGAATATTGCCCTTTTGCATGGGAGCAAAGAGTTGCTTGACCTAGGGAACACACACATGATACATAGAGGTGTAGGGGATTGTGTTGTTTCATGTTAAATAATTGTCCCACCCACTGGTTTAATAAAAAGCGCTGATTGGCCAAAGGCAGGCAGGAAGTATGGGCAGAGCTACTAGACTAAGAAAACTCTTGAGAACAGGAAGCACAAAGCAGAATGCCAGAGAGAAGCCGGAGGAAGCAGAGGACAACTATGCTGCTCTAAAGAAAGGTACCGAGCCACATGGCTGAACAGGAAGAATCATGGGTTAGATGAAGGGTAGAGAGCTAGCAAGTGATATGCCTGAGCCTTAGGCCGATCAGCCTCAGATTAATGAAAGCATCTGTGTGTCTCTGCGCATCTGCACATCTGCGGGTCTGTGGGCCTAGACCTTGAGGTTAGGTCCGAAGCAGAAACCTCCTACTACGTAGAGGGATCTCCCACTTGGGGCAATAAGTCTTTTTCTGTAGTGTGATTTTTTTTTTTTTTTTGTACAGCAATAACCTCATCCCCAAGGTTTTGTCCTGCAGAAATGAGGTCCATAAAGCAGGAGCCACTGAAGGACATAGTGAGAAGCAAAGATACTCTAAAGGCTCCCTAAATTCATGCATGCAATGTCTTCCATAGTTGTCAGATCAAGTATCTGAGACAGAGGCTCTGGAAAGCAAATATCCATATGCAACCCATGCAAATGAAAGTTATATGATTTATCCTGTTGGATCCCTTTCCATATTTCATTCACCTTCTTCATGTTTCAGGAACCCCACTTTTTGCTCATGGCTGTGTGCACTAAGAGGCCAAAATGTGTTATACACAAGTGATTGGAGCTATTCATGGAGGGCCTGTCTCGCTTTCTTTTTCTGTTGCTGTGCAAAAATAGTTTGACGAAAGCAACTTAAGAGAGAAGGGGTTTATTTTAGCTAACCTCATAGTGGAGAAGCCAAGGCAAAGGCGTCTGAAGAAGCTGGTCCCATTACATCTACAATCAGGAAGCAGAGACTGTTGAAAGCATGACGCTGCTTACCTCCCTTTCTCCACTGATATAGTCCAGGATCCCAGGCAGGGAATGGTGCCGCCCACAGTGGGAAGTTTTCCCCATTTCAATAAGACAATCAAACCCCTTAGTCATGTCCAGAGCTCCATCTCTCCAATGATTCTAGATTTTAGCAAGTTGACAGCAATACTCATCATCATATATTCCATTCTGGAAACCAGTATAGTGAGAACTCACATTCACAAGTCAGTGGCCTATGAAAGCCAGTTTTCTTATAATGCCCTCATTGTAAGCAAAAAAATAAATAAAATCCCAATTCACAAATTCAATAAATTAAATTCTTTGCATGCCACTTTTAGCATATAAACCCAATAGATTTTAGGCTTATTCTTAGTTGTTTTGTATTGTTCTTCTCTCATATATTACACCCCAACTTCAGTTTCCCATCTATCCTCTCCTCCCAGCCCCTTTACCCCTTCCCCAGATCCACTCCCCCCATTTTAATTTTAAGTATTAATAAAAGATAATTATCTAATATGAGTGTGTCTGTTATGGTTTAAAATTGGTCTAGGGTCTCCAAAACTCATTTTAAAATTTGATTCTCAATGTCATCGTACTAAGAGGTGTTAGGGTCTGCAAAGAGAAATTTAGTTATTAGTGCTGCCCTTCAGGGACTGGGTTAGCAGAGGATTGAATTGGTTCTTGCTCTCACAGGAATATATTAGTTGCTGTCAGCTGAGCTGTTGTAAACTTTGCTTCCTAGACTTTCTCCTCTCTCTCTCTCTCTCTCTCTCTCTCTCTCTCTCTCTCTCTCTCTCTCTCTCCAGAGTATATAAATGAGTGTCATCTACCTTGTTTTTCTTTTTGTTCCCTGAGGAGACAGGGTTTTGCTATGTAGCCCTGGTTATATTAGAACTCACTTTGTAGACCAAGCTGGCCTTGAATTTACAGGTCCACCTATCTCTGCCTCCTGAGTTCTAGGTTTAGAAGCATGCTCTGCCACGGCATGCTTTATCTTTTGCAACAGGGTCTCTTACTAGGAAATGGGGATTGCCAGTTGTGTTAGATTGACTGGCCAGTGAGCCCCAGAGATTCACCTGTTTTATCTCTCCGGTGCTGGGATTATAATAATTTATCACAGCACCTAAGTTTTGCTCCAGGGATGCTAGCGATCAAGCTCAGTTCCTCAGGATGGTACAGCAAGCATCACACTCACTAAGCTGTCTCTCTCCAGCTTTTCTTGCTACTTCTTTTTATCTTTTCACATTTCTAGCTTGCCTTTACACTTCCTCCTATGATTTAAAGCAGTGAGACTGCTCTGCCCCAGCTTGGACTCCCTAGTTTGCAGAACTGCAAATGAAACCAAATATGTCTGCTTTACAAAATTACCCAGAATGTGGTATTTTGATTTAGCAATGGAATATGGACTGAGATAAGGGGGCCTATGCAGTTAAATGGACTATTTAGAGGCCGATGCAACTTCCATGAGATTTATTCCTCCTGAACTAGCCAAGCTCTCAAAGTGTTTGCTCATAAGATGCAAGGTCTAAGAACAGAGTCACAGGTAGCATGCTAACCTTCTCAGAGCTCAAATACTTTGGATAATGATAAAAACAGATTAAGTATACCTAGTCAGGCTCCCTTCTATCTTGAAAGCCGACCTAGTCTTCAGTAATGATTCACCTAGTTTCTTCAATAGCATTATTGTATTTCTCAGCCTCCAGTAAAGTTGGTTTTGTTGCTAGATGTCTGTCATTTTTTCTTCAATCTGCCTGGACATGAGGTTATAAAAACAACTTTGAACCTATGTGCAAATGTCTTTAGGATATCCAGGAAGGCTAGTTGGTGTGAGAATTAGTGACTAGTAAACTTGTCTATTTTCTTACCTAGAATATTTAGCATGACTGACTCCTCATCTGCATAATAATTAGGTGACTCCTATGATTCTTGTGAGGATTAAAGAGAGATAAATCTTATTGACTGATGGATATAGTGATGGCACAGGGTCTTTGTTCTTTTACAGTAATTCTCTTTTCCCTTGTTCCTGGGGGCAATAGATTTGATGAGCTCCTCCAGAAGGCTCTGTACCACCCTCACTGTGTTGGCCTCCATGGGTCTCCATCAGGCTAATGGCAATAACATTCTGAGGAGAGATGAACAGACTCAGAGCCAGGAGGCCTGGATTTCAGCCCAGCCTCCCGCTGCTTACAAGATAATGAAGATTGGGGAAAGGAATTAAATACAGGAAACAGAGCTACTGAAATGAAGTGAGTGATTATGATGATGATGACGGTAACAAACACTTTTGTAGTTTCTAACAGCTCGAAAGCTTCTTGGGGGAGATTTATATTTGATAATGAGACATGAAACTGTTTACTTCATTCAATCAACAATCCTATTTGGAACATCAATGTTGAGCTAAGCATCTTCCTCGGTACAGGGCTTACAGATGTAAAAAAGATTCAGGCTTGACCTTAAGGAATAGTCACCTAGGAGGACAGATAGCTGATAAACTCACAATGGCAGCAGCATACATTAACAGCTAAGCAATGCAATACAGAGAGGTGGGGGCACAGGAAAATCCTGTAAATGAAACTAGGTGTGGGTAGTTCAAACAGGGGGGTCCCATGTGCCTTGTTCTGTACCTGTGAGCATAATATTGTATCTGAGAGCCAAGCAAAGAAAGGTAGAGACATGGAAGAAGCTTTGGTCAGGACTTCACTGGACCCTCAAGAACCTTTTATTTCACTGGAGCTGCCAATTCATTACCAATATTTTAAATCAATCCTAAATTCTCTGCTCAGGCTTTGGGCCCCTAGAGGTGTGAAATTCTCCTACGCTAACAGATCAAATTCAAAATAAGTAGCTATTCATATATTTACAATAAAGTTTTGTAAGAATTTCTAAATTACAATAAAAATTTGTATTATATTTATATCTAGTCTAGAGTAAAAAAAATGAAGTCTTAATAATTCAGCATGCTTTGATTCAATCTTAAGATTTATTCAATATAAGACAGGAGAATATTAGTCATGTAAAGCCCACTAATCAGATTTACATCAAACAGAATATCATATTAATTTAAAAATAAAAACAGAAGGAATTTTATGTTTATTTGTCTCCATCCGTTGTATGAAGTCCATGTGACTAAGAAATGTGTCAACTCAAATATTTTAACATTCCACAGAGAATATTAAAAAGCTTTATTTAAGAATCATAAAGATATCTGAGAGAAGCTAGCCTTCCATGCAGATTTTTCAGGATGAGAAAAATTAGTACAGTAAACTTTCTCATATGGAAAGAAATAAGGTCTTTGTCAATGATAGCTTTTAATTCAGTTATTTTAAGAATGAATTAGATAATGACTTTTACTAATTCATATGTTTTCAAGGCTAGTTTAGGTACTCTGGAACTTTTGACCAATAGCAAGTCCCTATAAATTTTAGTGGCTTCAGAAAATTGCCTTTTATTGTTCTCATGATGAAGCTATTCATTTGGGTAGTTCTTCTGGAATGGGACAATTCAGTTGATCTCAACAGATTCACATGACATGTTTCTGTCATCAACAGGTCTATTGGTTGATGACTAGTTGATCAGGGAGGCTCACTGAAACGTCTTAAATCTGGCTGAATATGAATTGAGATACTGCTATGGGTTGATTACAAAGCTTCAAGTAGAAGCTCATGTGTTTAAGCATTTGGTTTTCAGATGGTGGTTCTGTCTTTGAAGGTTGCACAACATTTGTGGAAGGAGGTCATGGCTTGTGGAGGTGTGTGTGTGTGTGTGTGTGTGTGTGTGCGCGTTATATTTATGTGTGTATGCATGTATAGGTATATGTGTCTAGAGGGACCAGAGCTTTATGTCAGGTGTCATCCTCAACCTCTCACTACCTTATGTTTTGAGACAGTGTCTCTCCAGCTCCTAAGATAATGGACAAGCTTTGCTTCTGGCCCAAACCATCCAATTCCCAATCTACTAAGATGTGAGCTAGCTGCAAACTCCTGGTGCTGCCAGCTGAGCTATAGTAGCTTCTACACAAGGATGAAATCCTCTTTTATCATGTTGTGTTTGTCTGGGGTTTGAGCAGAAAAGATAACAAATTGAGATATCTTTCCTATGATCCTTCAGCAGACTAAAATGGACATATGTGCATAGTTGTCTCTATTGATTTTAACATAGTTGGTTGAGGCTGAAAGTTTTAATTTAGACATTTTTAAAAGGTTGGGGGTAGAAATTCAACATTCAGTGGGCAACACTGAATCAAAGGTATGTATGTAATAAGGTCAAGTTCTCCAAGATACACCACTGTCTTCACTTCTCCACCTCCACAAAGATTTGATTTCAAATATTAACTTCTACTGTGGTATTAATTGTGTCCCACAGAGTCAGTCAGCTCTGTTGTATTCTACTACCAGTCAAAAACCAGGATGGGAGAGCTGGGTGTAGCATTAAGTCATTAGGGACTTGGACAAGAAAAAAATCTTGTGAGTAATAAAGATAAAAAGCTAAAGATTAGAGAAATTACAGATTTTCCATCAGTTTTCTTAAGTTTTAAGCATGAAAGAAGCAGGAAATAAATGCACAGAAAACACCCAAACAGCCACTACTTAGATTCTATAATTCAGATTTTAATAGATTTGATTCATATTTATATGTATATATATTATAAATTATATAATCGACACCACATATACTATATTATAACTACACACACATTTTTGAAAAGTCCAAAATGTGTCCATTGAACAATTCATTTTATTTTCTTTTAAGATAAAGGCATAGAAAAGTAGAACATAATTGAAACTTGGAGGTATTTAAGTACTATAAGATATGATGGTGTGTGTGTGTGTGTGTGTGTGTGTGTGTGTGTGTGTGTGTGTGTATGTGTGTGTGTGAATGGTATGACAGCATGATTATATTCTGATGAAAAATATTAAATACTATTGGTAATATTAATGGTACTAGACAAATTAATGCTTGGTAAGATATGTTTGTATGGGTAGAAAAACATATGAATAAGTTGTTTATTCGCAGAGGAATCAGTTTGGGTAACAGATATACAGAGGGCAGAAACTATGGTGTCTGATGAACAGCAGTGTCTATTCCAAGGTCTTTGACCTTTAGAGTAGGAGACTTGATCTCCTGACCTGAAGTCCGGCACATCTATGTTTTTTCCATATCTGTCTTTTGTTTCCAGTTTTGTTATGGTCATGTTCTGCGAAACTCTGGGAGAGTCTCATAACCACTTCTCGAGTCTTTTGGGAGCTCATCTGCAAAATGTGCATAATGATGAGCATTATAATTATAAGGAGCTTGGAAAATTATTC
Source organism: Phyllotis vaccarum (assembly GCA_033318265.1). Lineage (NCBI taxonomy): Eukaryota > Metazoa > Chordata > Mammalia > Rodentia > Cricetidae > Phyllotis > Phyllotis vaccarum. The sequence goes on along the minus strand of JARWLC010000008.1, from coordinate 103,456,778 downwards.
ACTGAGGGTGTAGGCTTTGCTGTGTGTGTTTTAATCATCATTATTATTATTTACACTTTCCCAGATGAGTGACAGGCTCTGACAACTCTATTCCCTGACCTGTACAATATTTTTTCTCTAGAAACTTTGAGATACTGGAGGAATAACTCAGGACTTCACGGGCATTTCCTGTCCCCATTAAATTCCTTTAGTATTTAGCTCTAGGTTTGAGTGCACCCTTCTAAAATTTAAGAATTGGATTTTTCTTTTATCTTTTTCATGTTGAAGATACCCTTGAACTGTGCATCCTTGGTCCACGTTTATCTTTTATTTTTGGATGAAGTCCCAATAAATCTCCTAGACTGAATGTAAACTATAACCCAAGAAGGACTTGGGTTCACACTCTTCCTATATCAGCCTCTTGAGGATCTGGAGTTAAGGAGCTGTGCATAAGGCCGGGCCATGGATTAGAACCTTAATTCTTCAATGAGAGCATGTTGGAGATGGGCCTAACTGGGGGTGGGGGTGGGGTTGCAGTCATGGCAATGGAGCCCTCAGGGATAGATTCCTACCTTTCTAATAGAAATGTCTAAACTATCACAGAAGTTCACCCCCTCATTGCTCCATTTTTTATGCTTGCTTATCCTTCAGACTTCTATCATATCATGAGGCAGCATGAGGTCCTCCTTAGATAGAGTCTTTCTATCTTGGACTTTCTAGCTTCCAGAACCAAGAGACTTGAAAAGTTCTATGTTTTGTTGATAGTCTACTCTCAAGTATTCTGGGATAGCAACAAAATATGCATTAAGGGATCTGTTGGACTATACTGTAGGACAAGGAACTTAAAAGTATTATGAAAGACTTGAACCCACTCTCTGAGCCCATGGATGATGCTTTTGACACCAGCTGTCTTTCATTCTCAGCTACAGAGAAGTGTCTAAGGCTTACAACTCATTATTGACTGTGTATAGTTCCTATTTATTTTTAGCACATGCTGAATTTCGATTCCAATGTCTCTTTGTTCTTTTTAATTTTTTAAACAATATTCCACATCTCCTCCCAGTGCTTCGAGTTATTTACATCTTGGTGGCTGACCTGCCACAAGTAACCACATGTAGCAACAAAAGACTGCAAGAATATACGAGCTAAATTTAGTTCTACCTAATTAAGAATTTGCTATCTTTGACTCATTTTCCTTCCTTTAGGATGAGGTCTTTAAGTGAAACCCTAAGCTTGCTATATTTTCATTTATTTAGATGGAGAAGCCTCAGGACTTGGAATCAGGTGGATTAGATGGAACCTGCATTGTTGCGGATATTTTACACCACTTAGCCATGATTTTCTCATCTATACAATCAAGACAATGTTTTCCTTACAAGGTTGCTGGGGACTGAGAAGCCATGCATACATATAACCTTAGCATTATGCTGAGACAATAGTAACATTCATGGGATATTAACACAATAGATTAATGGATGACATTGATGAAACCAAGTTAAGCAACCAGAGCTGGTCCCAGTGCTTGCCATGTCCCAGACTTGGTGTCCTGAATACCTCAAGTGCTAACCAGTGCAGATGAAGAGATGGGAAGATACTATACCTTCTCTGAATGTTTTCTCCTAGTAATGAAATGTATACATTAAAATCCAACCAAACTAGATCAGCAACCTTCTTTTCAGTAATACAGTTAAAAGAATTGTCTTCTAGTTCATTTTAAAATCATGATTTATTATTCGCTTATGTTATATTATTATTTATTATTATTATTTTAGCTGTAACAATGTATGGAACATGGTGAGATAATTTGGTACATGTATACAATGTATAATATTCTAAATGATGGGGACAGGAGATAGAAACTGGTCATATAGTGCAGGGACTTCAAAACAGCAGTTTAAAAACACCCTTGCTGGAGCCCAGCAATGTCAGAAGAGAGCTTTGCTTCCTGTTACCCTGTTGACTTGATGAGTACCTCTGATAAAGGTGCACAGGACCACATGCCTAAAGTTGAGAGGAGGCCTCTAGATACCTGGGCAACTGGACAATTCACCTCATTCCCTTCCCTTTCCCATCAATCTTACCCCAGTTTCTGCCATAAGTCATTTAAAAAGACTCAAACCAGCAGCTGGATAGCACCTATTTCTCTCTCTCTCTCTCTCTCTCTCTCTCTCTCTCTCTCTCTCTCTCTCTCTCTCTCTCTCTCTCTCTCACACACACACACACATTCTTTCTAAATTACACTCGATGTGGCCCATAAGTTTTAATTTTTTGAATTTTCAAGACAAGAACCCCCAAGCCACCAGCTCAGGGTGGCTTTGGTAGCCTGTGAATTTCCAGAAGCTTAACTTTCCAAAATGACTCTGCCATTCTCAGAGGCATTCCTATATTCCTATATCAAAAGGCTAGTTAACACCACCATGTCCTTAAGGACTCTTTAAAAAGATATGTTATGAACATGTGATAATTGTATGCATTTATGAGATATTAATATTTTAATACGTGTGAATCATTTAGAAATAATGGAATGATTTCCATGAAGGCTTGACAAAATAAAATAAAGGAAATTCAATTCAATTTGAGTTTCAGACACAAATAATAATAATAAAGAGAATAATTCAAGAAATATTTGAGGAAAAACTTTCTTCAAATATTTTATTTTTATAAAATTCAAGCTTATCTGGAAGTTATGCATTCTTACTAGCTAAATCTGTTAAGTCTTGCCTAGAGGAAACACAATCCTCCTTGTGTATTGTGTGTCCGTATGTGCCAATAGCAACAAAATCTTGACCTTAATATTTGAAATAGATGTCTATAATTAAAGGTCACAGTTACTTCCTGAGAGGCTAGATGTCCAAAACTCTGACATTTACTTCAGGGTCCGATATCACCTACATGTAACCCCTGTCCCGCTTTTGGGTTATATCCTTCACTCTAACAATCTTACAGCTTCCTTAAACATTGGTGAAGTTTAATGTGTTGTGTGCATTATATTTCTACTTGATAACTATGAGCTATGTCAGCCTGTCTTTTTTTAATCTTTCTGACAGAGAATCTGTAACATAGTAGGTGATCAGTCTGTCCTCCAACCTACAAATATTAAGTCTATAACTTGAATACCTACTAAGTGATTCTATTCCAGGCAGAGACATTCAGATATCGTTTCTGACTATGAATTGCAGAAATGATAACTCAGAATACATTATTCTCTGGCTGAGGGAGACTGATGAGGATGGGGGTTTGAAGTCTTTATTGCTTTGTGCTTTAATTTACCCATCTGTAGGAGATAATTTCACCTCCCTCAAATAATTCCAACGAAGACAAAATGTATATATGTTTTTTGACTGTGTCTGTGGCTGTCTAGCTTTCTGTATGTATTGTGCTTGTGCGGCACATGTAAGTACTTATGTCAACTGGTAAGCATTAGATTTCTAGATCAGTCTTAGTTCCCTGTACTTTGGTGGTGGTTATTTTTATGTCACCTTGACACAACTAGAGTCGTTTTGGAAAAGGAAACCTCAAGTTAGGAAACGTCTCCACCTGACAGGCATGTGGGCAAGCCCATAGAGTACTTTCTTGACTAATGATTGATGTGAGGGACTCACTCCACTATGGAGCCACACCTGGGCGTGTGGTCCTGGGTGTGATGAGAAAGCAGACAGAGAAATCCATAAAGTGCAAGCCAGTAAACAGCTCTCCTTCATGGCCTACCTCATCAATGCCTACCTCAAGTCCCTGTCTTGTTCCTGTAATGACTTCCATCAATGATGGACTACAAGATGTAAGATGAAATAAACCTCCCCCCCCCCCAAATTGTTTATGGCCGTGGTGTTTTATCACAGCAATATAAACTTTAATTAACACAGCTTTCTATTGTATGAGAAAGCTGTGGTTTCTTGGGATTTGTTTTCATTTTTCTCTGTTTTCTCTAAGAAGCCTTGACCAGGAAGGCTTGTGAAATCACACGGAGTTTATTTCCTCATTTTTTGGATAAACTTTGCAGACTGCACGTCCTTGACAGCTAAGGAGGTTGGTCATAGATTCAGGCAAATATTGTCACTACTAGTTTTCAGAGGCCGCTGAAAATAGGGTGATAATGATCTAATAAAATCCCTCCACTTTTTCCTTGGAGTTCCCACAGTTTCAGACAAGCTTGGGGAGGGGTGGCAATGAAATCTTGCAGATGAATGTTGTTTATCATGGGACACATGATGTGCAAGTCTGGAGTCAATTAAAAACCTGAGATTGAATGTCAAGAACCAGGGAATTTGTACCAATATTAGACTCCTTGCTCCTTGGGAGGGTGATTTTGACACTTAGAAGGATAGCTGGGGAGTTAATAATAACATCTTCTAACACATCTCTTTTGTATTTCAAACTCATCGCTTTTTTTTAAAGGAGTTCAGCCATTTTCCCAGTTATATGCCTTCAAGATCATATTAGGTATGAAATGTAATCCCCAGGGCAAAATAATGGTTTGGTTAAAAATATAAATTGCCCAAGATCAGAGAATCCCAAAGGTAAGTGTATGCAAGCTCTTTTTTTGGGTATACATGCACTGATGCTCCTGGGAAGTGATAGTTTACCTGGGGTGTGTACAGTGTGGGAACATTCACTGTGGGAATGCAGTCTCTTCAACTCTGCTTGCTTTTGTTGATGCCCAACTCATTTGATTGCAGGAAAAGTATCCTCACATTCCTCAGAAAAATATGAGAATCTGTAGCTGTAGATATTTCATTCACTTATTTCAGAAGTTTTCACACATAACTGGGACATATTGGTTCCCAAATTATGACTGAGGAAGAGTCTTGGAAGACCACCTGGAAGAGCATAGCCGGAAGTCAACCCAGGACTCTCCTTTTCTTGTCTTCCCTTGCTCCATCTGAGTCCAGTATCAGGAACTTCTTAGGTATGCTGCAGACTTCTGCAGAAAAACCTTGATTTGTAAAATCAGGTGTATTTGTTTCAGACCTACTCAATCTCGATGGCAGTTCAGTTTAGCATGGCTTTTCTATTTAAACAAGAGTGTCATTTAGAATTTTGGTTCTGAGCTTTTAATTCCAGCAGGAATAACTATCGGCCTAAGGCATGAAAAATTATACGGTTGAAAGAAGAAATGTGGTCGCATGAACTCAACAGCTCAAACTGAAGACGGGGACATGCAATAGGATTGTGATCCAATCACACCAGCAATACCTTAGATATCCGTAAATCAGAATCCATGACTGAATGACTAAAAAGAAACAAAACACTGTCTGATGACATTATTAAAGGGAATTCTAGAAGCTTGGGGACTGGAATGTTTTAACTGTTTTTAAAAGGATATGAATCAGATTGATACCAGATTCTCAGGCAAAAAAAGGGGACAAAGGAACAATATTTCCAAATGCATAGAAAATTAACATCATTTCCAAATTTGTGTGCCTAACAAAGAAAACCAACAGATTTTCTAATTTTCACTTTTTTTCATTTGTAGATATTTTTCATAAGACTTACAAGTAAGAAAAAAGTAAATGCGTGAGGTAGAAGTAGGTGGGATAAAGAAACAATGACAAACAAGTAAATAAACAAAGAGGCCATTTTTTTTTAAAAAAAAAATAGTGTGTTCAGTTTTAAAATTAAGATTTCTAAATAAATACCTCAACAGAATCTGATATGTAATGTGTGGGGACTAGGTAAATGTGTTGAAGAAATTTAAAATGTGGTGTTTCTTTGTTCATTGTCTGGATGCTATAGATGCCAATTAGCTTCAAAATTACTCAGGTTTAGATGCATTCATCCAAAACATTAAGATGAATTGATAGAAATAAATATGTTGTGTCCAAATTCAAACTAAGTGAAAATTCAGGCTACGGAGAAGACAGGAGAAGAATCCCAACCAACAAAAGTCAGGGAAAGATTGAAGGATGCAGAAATTACAAAATTAATAGCAAATATAGACTTATCATCCACCAGTCTAAATAAAGCAATGGCCACAATATTGTTACTGAGTTTATTTCATTAAAAGCCAGTTGTTCTTAGTTGGTTTGATGTAATTCTACCAGTTCTTAATACAGAAGTAGAAAGTGATATAGTAAGGTGAGCTAGTATTAGAGAGATATAAATGCTTCTGTAAATCAGAGAATGGAGCATACCAAAATGTCAAAGGATTGGTATCTGGGAAAGGTAAGGAAAAGGATTTCAAGGAGTATGGTACTCTTGAAATCTACTCTGAAGGAAAATTGGCAATTATGTAATAATTTTAGCGACTTGACTGCATTTACGTTGAAGAAATATTTCTGTAGCAGTTGGAAAAGTTTGAGGTGCGTAGGTTAGTAAGGCTTATATTGGGAAAACAAGAAGCAGGATCAAAGAATTCAGGCATGAAAAACAGATGCCCTAGACCATCTTGTCATAGTAATGGCAGATATTACTTAGTCTTAAGAAGATAGAATCAACACTTGAGTTTTGAGGATAAGTTGAAACATGACACATGGGTTTATAAAATGTATGGCTTAAAGGAATTCATCAATGTGGGAGACTCAGAGAGGAAAATACAGCAAACAGAGATATGAGGGGCTTCTTGGTATACTGGGATTTTCATCCATCATTTTGGATGCTATAGATGCCAATTAGCTTCAAAATTGTTCAGAATTACTCAGGTTTAGGTACATTCATCAAAAACATATGATGAATTGAGAGGAATAGATACGTTGTGTCCAAATTCAAATCAAGTGAAAACCCGGGCTATAGATGTGTTCGCAATGTGAGCTACTTAGAAATTCCCAAGAATACACGCTGAAGTAGCAGCCCCAAAGAACTTAGAGAATTCTAGCACTCTTTAAGCTGTTGAAGTGTTTCCTAGGTTGAAGTGTTTCCTCTTTCCAATGCACCAGATGTCCTCAGAAGTACTCATATGTCTATATCTCACTGGACTCCAATTCTTGTTACCTTCTGTTACAAACTGTTACCTTACCTCTGTCAGAGGAGGTTTAGAGACCCCGGTCTCTGCCTCAGTCTCTGGTTTCATTGTATCATTTTGAAACTTGGATAAGTGAAAAAGCCTCCCTAAGGAGCTGAGTTTTGAGCCACTGTTTGCAGGATAAAGGCTTTTACTTAGAATAGCATCAGATCATTTTATGGAGACCCGAATTTACCCTTCCCTGCACTCTTCTCAAAATTATGGGAATACTTACATAATAATCTATTTTTAAAAAGGCTTGTTACTTTTCTTTTGCATAAATGAGTGCAAATACCACGGCAAGATAGACAGAAAAAAAAATCAGCTTTCATCCTAAATATCTTTAAGTTTACTTTAAGTTTACTAAAAACAATTATGGTATTTGCATTCTAACAGATTTGGATATGGTATTGAAAAATCTTAGTGTGGGAAACAACATGGGCAGAACTAAATAGCCTGTTTGAATAATGAGTTAATAAATGTGGGTGAGAGAATGGATCTTTGTGATGGTGATACTAGCAGGGGTGGGGACACAGGCAAAGGGAAAGGAAAGGTACCTAATATGACTTTCATGCTCACTCTTTTATGTTGTCTGACTGTATCTCTCCATGGAGGTGCTTGCAAAGGCCAGAAGAGGGCATCCAATCTTCCTCAAACTGGAGTAAGGTAGTGCGACACTGATGTGGGTGCTGTGGACCACATTCAGGCACTCTACAAGAAGACCATAAAAAAAAAAAAAAAAAACTGCTGGAAAAACTCCACAGTCCACATTTCTAATTTTTTGAGGAAACAACTGTATTTCTATATCTGGAGGGCCAGAGACATAGGTCCTCTTGAGAGCTTTTGCAGGAGGCACAAGGATTAAGGAAGTGAGTCTTCCTTAATGGCCTTCAAATGTGGATGCAATTAAATCATAATGTGGTGCATTTGGCAGAATATCAGTGAAATTTCTAGGTGCTGCTGAGATCTTTCGGTGATCCAGATTAGAAGGACATCATAGTTTCTCAGCATATGGAGAGTCCAGGCCTACATCCCTGTTTGTATGTTTATCCGATCCCTTTATGTTCCACTGTAGTAAGAGGTACAGCATGCTCTACATGGATAATAGTTCCAAAAGGAAGTAGGGGATGATGAGCAGGAAGATGGAGCTAACATATACTAAACTTCTATTCAGGCTACTTGTATCATGACAGAATAAACAATGAATCTTCAAAGCATCCCAAGGTGAGGGGCATTGTTGCTACTCTGCAAGGGAATAAAGATGAACAGAACTCCACCAATATAGTTTATGGAAATGGGTATTATTTATCTATAATAATATGTAATTTTAGAATCCCTACTTAGAACTTTTTATTTGGAGGTCTGGAGAGATGATCCAGCTTTCTGCTCTTTTAGAGGACCCTAATTCAATTTCTAGCACCCACATCTGGTGGCTCACAATTATCTACTCCACTTTCAGGAAGATATGACACCTCTGGCCTCTATGAGTACCTGAACATACATGTCCCAAGCCTACAAACATAGAATTTAAAAATATTAAAAATAAATATTAAAATGCTTTATTTGGATCACTTCCAAATATTTCATCAGACCCAGAGATCTGACATGAGGATTGGGGTCCTCTTAAGAAATTAAGGTAAGTAGGTAACAGTTGGGGACAGTATTTGCAGTGAAGGAAAGTTCGAGAATTCTTTGGATAGAAAAAGCAAGTACTTTAAAAAAACAGAAAGTCACAGATACCAGCAGCACAGTTTTTATTCAGAATTCTCAGTTTAGGAGCTCAGAGGCAGGTAATAGCAGAGGGCAGTGACTGTCAGTAGAGCCACAAGCACAAACTCACCTGGGCTAAAAGGAAGCTGTTGCAACCAAATATTGGAGTGTGGGGATAAGGGATTTGTACAGCTTTGCATACAAACAGCTCAGTGTGTTTCTGAACAGTTGTAAACTCCATTGTGAAGGCTTGGAACAGAATGGATTATTCCACTGTGAGAACAAGGAGAACCCTAGTGGGATGAAGGATACAACTTCTTATAGCCCAGGGAGGCAACCTGGAATAGGGGGCAGATTTGGAGGTTGCAAAGAAAAGCGTGCCATAGATAGGCTAAAGCAGTCTTCAACCAGCAAGACTGAACCCTGTGTCCCAACTTGAGCTGACGTTATTGCTACTATTGACCTTGGACTAATAACTATGTGTGATAAACATTTTTTTTTAACAATAGGAATCACAATACTGGCCCTGTATGGCTGTATGAAAGATGTCTTGAAGATTCTATGGGAAAAAAAATAGATAGGTTTTGCTGTTTTTCTACTTCTCTTCCTGGAAACAATCATGCTGATTGACAGAGCATAAAACGAGGAGCATAGTACACAATTCAGTATAGTCAAGAGGCCTCCTTTCAGAGATACATGATTAACATTGTCAACAGCTTCCAAGACTATCTGGGAAAATAAGTCCAGCATGCTGGAACTTGTCAAGGGTTAAATCAGTGCATAACCAGTAGAAATTCTTTTCTATAGATTACTATTTGCTTATTATTCACAGACCTAGATTGGAATTATGACACACTCAGGCCCTATTTGAGTTGTAAAAGAAAATACAGGAAAACATATTAAACACTAGATTGTTAAACACACATACACTTTTATCTAGGAAAAAGAGTGAGTGGCAGTCTCCAGGGGAAGAAAGAGGGACCATCTGCTGGCCCATTCTCAGGTCAGAGTCCTGCTTTACTGAGTACCTCACAGCTGCTGCCACTGGAGAAGCCATTTGTCAATTTATACCTTTTTGCTTTATGGTCTGGTGACTTAATAGGATTCGACCTCCCTGGATTCCATTTCAGCTGGGTCAGACACAACACTTCAAATTAAAACTTGGGCTCTGAGAGACAGGTGCTGAGAAGCTGCTGCTATTGAGGTGTGTGTGTGTGTGTGTGTGTGTGTGTGTGTGTGTGTGTGTGTGTGTGTGTGTGTGTGGTGTGTATTTAGTCAAAAGGATCTGTAACTTCAGATGACTTTCAAATTGATGTGATCAAACCCCATATTCATTCTACAACTTACCTGAGCCTGAAATACCTAATAACCACAGACCATTTTCTTCCCCAGATATTGTTGTAGACCTCAAGGTATAATATGACTCTACCACCCATTTGCCTACTGGAAGAAGCCCTCTGATTTCATGCAACAATGAAATGTAGCTCACTGGGAGAGAACACTGACATCGTGAAAACCTCCCAAATTGACTTCAGAGAAAAGATAATCTCCAACTAAGAACATTTGGCAGAGCACAAGATAACAGCACATATCATACTCTTTTCTGAAATCCTGACCATCCTTGTAAATTTTGCTTTTCTTCTGTTAGCTGGTCTTTACTATAGCCAGATTGGCCTTGAACTTACTGAGTAGCCAAGGGTAACCTTGAACTTCTAATCTTCTTGCCTTCACCTCTCCACCTCCCATTTGATGGTATGCAACACCAATGCCCAATCTCTTTTGTTCTTTAAAAGTTTTTTTAAATTTATTTTACATACCAGCCACAGTTCCCCTCCCCACACCCACTCATCACCCAGCTTCCTCCCATACCACCTCTACCACCCCCTCCTCAGAAAGGATAAGACCTCCCAGGGGGAATCAATACAGTCTAGCCTATCAAGTTGAGGCAGGACCAAACACCTTCCCCCTGTATCAAGGTTGAGCAAGGTATCACTCTTGCTGTGTAAGTTTACACTTCTACCAGCAATGGAGGAGTGTTCCCCATACTCCACATCCCCTCCAGCATAGGCTGTCCTTAGTGTTTTTGATCTTAGCCATTCTGACAGGTGGAAGATGGTATCTCAGAGTTGTTTTGATTTATATTTCCCTGATGAATGCTCAGACTTCTATGGCCGTCTGAGAAGACAGAAATATATCTATGTGCTCAGGGATTATGCAGTCTTAACAGAGTTTACTTGATGGTAACAAGCTCAGTGCTGTAGTGGGATTCAGGTGTCAGCTGTTAAGGTCCTAAGATGCTTATCCAGGGTTGAAAAGGGGGCTAAAGAGATGGCTCAGGGGTTAAGAGCACTGGCTGCTCTTCCAGAGGTCCTGAGTTCAATTCCCGCACCCATGTGGTGGCTCACAGCCATCTATAATGAGACAGTGCTAGTATGGGGTTGTCACAAACTTCAGATTGCTAATCACAGTTTCCAAGTGAGGTGATATGGTTTTTAGCATTTACATGTTCTCCTAATTCTCTCTTGTCATCGGTGGAGATTCCTGCTTTATTTGCATAGTGCCACTGAAAATTTAGAGGAAGGCCCTGGGCCTGTTTGAAAGCTGTGCTTATATACAGGGCTTACAGACACCTCTGAGGTTAGTATAGACACAGAAGTTGGAGTTGCTGAGAAGTTTCTGCAGAGAATATGGATATCAGATGGATCACTAACTTGTTTCACTCTGTGAAGTTCAGTCATTCCTCTCCTTGTGCCATTTTCTCTCCTTAATCTGTTAACTTGGAGATAGGGTTGTTTTCAAAAGAGACCCTGAGTTTACATATTAAGACATGATAGATTGGCTAAAACTTTCCTATTCCTCTTCTTATTGGCCATCAATGAGGTATAATCAACAGACATTTCTGTATAAGTTGACACTAAAGTTTTGTTCCATTCTCTTCACAATACCCTGTTCTTGACTAGTTTGTGAACAAATGGTTTGCATCTGGATAAGGGGTACAATAGGTGGATGGGAGGGTTTCCATTCCCACTAGTAGAACTATTTTATGGGAAGAAGAAAAGACACGGTTACACCATTAGCATAAAGCAGGTCAAAGCCCCATGACCCGGATGTACCTCACAAACCCTCCATTACTGCCTAAGAACGGGGATAAAGCCACACAGGATAGCAAGAAACCCCAGCAAGCACCACTGAACTGAGGTATTTCGGGAAGTGGCTTTGTTATGAAGCACAATCGATGAGATTGATCTGAAGATGGGCTGTTACCTTGCCAGTGGGCTCGTTTATAGGGTCAGATGAATCTGGATGAGATTTGGAGGCTTTCTGGTAAGTTTAAGTCCAAATCCAGCTCCAGCTAAGACCTTCCCAGAGCTTTTCGCCTTTTCCAGTCCTACTCCAAGAGAAAATACAGTGTGGATTTTGAGGCTGCTTTGATATATAAAAATGTGTTCCCTGACTCATATATCAGTACAAACGTGTTTGGAAATAGGAATTGGCTTTGGACTAAAATCACACAGGTTATTTGTGGCGGAGCCAGGTGTCTTGGTTTCCTTGTAATTATTCATGCCCTCTACAATAAAGCATAAAGATGATGGGACATCTACCTAGAGATGAGTACTGTGTCATGTCCCAGAGAAACAAAGAAGGAGATGTGGTTTTCTTTGCTAGAGGCAGAAGCAATGCCCCACAAGAATTATATTTTAACTTCCTAACCTCAGGATCGGGCATGACATACACCAGAACCTGAGTACTATTGAAGGGAAGGTTTGATTTCTAAGGTTCACTACTACATCCCTGGGACCTGACATAGAGCCTAGTGCCTGGTGTCTGATGGGTGGATGTGTGTTGAATGGGAGCTGAATGGGCAGCCCAGTCAGTAAAATGCTCATCTTGCCCAGTTTGATGAGATGAGTTTGAGCTCTCAAAACCCACGTGAAAAGAAAAAGCTGGAAGTGGTGGCATGCACTTGTAATGCAGTGTAGGGGGACCAGAGACAGATGGACACTTGGGCTATGGTCAACCCAGCTACTTGTTCAGTTTCACACCACCAAGAAGACCTGTCTTAAAACCCAAAGTAGGAAGAACGTTGAGTTATAAGGGTTGAAATAACTTCCACACTCACACACACACATACCCACATTATGCACTTCTTCTTCCACCCCACCCCCACATTATTTGTTAAATGAATAGTAGATAGAGGGCTGCATATTGTGCTGTCTCTTGTCACACCAAAAAATATTTCTTTGTCAATAACGTCACAAGAATTTGGGCAAAGTTTATGAAAAGTTACTTGGGAGATAAATTTTGATAAAATTTAAAAAAAAAAAAAAAAAAGACAGCAGACTACATCCAGATAGAGGTGATAGACACCTGGTATTGAGGTTGGAATATCTGCATCATTAGTCATTTTTAAAAATAAGTAATAAACCATATAAACAGAAAGAAAATACTTCTGCATAAGATTTTAGAGATTCTGGAATATGCCCATGTGGCACCATTGTGGTGGTGAGCCTGAAGGAAGGCAGAATATTATGGTTTCAGGAACATGTGATGGAGGAGACTGCTAGCATATGGCTAGGGAACAGAGAGTGAGAGATACAGGTTTCAGTGACCTCTAGAGAACCAATTATCTGAAATAGCAATCCAGTTATAAGCTTTTGAGTATATTAATATATCCATTGATCATATTAGTGTTTTTGTGATCTCTCAATAACACCACTATCTGGAGAACATGCCTTTTAACACATGAAACTTGAGGGTGAAAATTTATATCTACCCCAAAACATATGCCAAGGGCCCAGGAAGAACATGACCTTGTGTTTTTCCAGTGCAGACTGAGATAGCATGGGAAGAGACTGCAATTGGAGGTTATGAAGAAGATTCAACTTTACTCTTTGGCAACTGGAAGAACCAGAAGGGGCTTCTTGCTATAGTTAAGCACTTCTGACTTTCTGAGATTGGGAAAAACTAAAGCAGCCTCCTTGCTATGATGTTTGCATGCTCTGAAGCTGCATATGTTCCAGATGAGATCCTCAAAGGAGTGAAGCTAAATGTCTCAGTCTGCTTGTGGCAGATGTCGTCTGCTCTGGTGCCTCTGGTTCAATCTGGTTCCTTGGAATCCAAAGAAACTTCGTTCCTGTAGTGTCTGCAGGAGGCATAAGGAACTCTCTCCACTGAACCAGCAGATTTCAGTCAAGGACTGGAGAAGATGTGTGAGATATGGGTATCAATGATCTGTGCAGTAAGTGGGGGAAGAAAGTATATTGGAGGAAAAAAGAGATGATTAACTTGTAAATTAAGTGGCTTGGTATGGGGGAAGTAAGTTTGTGGGATAAAATCATCTGTACAGTCAGACAGATGAGTTTAACTCAAGATGTTGTCCTTTGCTGTCTACATAATGTGGGTTTTCTTAACCTGTCTCAACCTTCAATTTTATCATCTAAAAAGATGTCTCCTATATCTCTCATACTGTCATTATGAGATGAGGTAGTTCATACTGTCTCCGATTTATCTGCCCCCAATAATAAACTAGACCCTTCAGAGCCCACAAGAAGAAAAACTGTTATTCCTGGCATTTAAAAGAACCAACACTTATCATAGGGTGGTATTTACTCTGGATGAGGCTAGAGTGGATAAATAAGGTCCAGATGTAGGACAATGGATGCTTAGAGGTGAGTCTATAAGATCTTCCTGTTGCTCCAGGGAAGAAGTTAGTGAACCTGCAAATGTCTAGGATGACTTTAAGAATTTTGACATTTGGAAACTGAAACACAAATGGGGAAGAATCATCTAAAGCAAAGGTATCACTCTGTGAAGGCTGTATATGTAAGACAATGTGTGGTGAGGTGGCTCACTACGAGACAGAGGAGTCTCAATTATAAAGCTGTCCCTTATCCTGGCGCAGGGGACACAAACTACAGAAATCTATAAAACCCCAGTCAAAGAGAAATAAGAAGATTCCTCCAGCTTCCTTCCTTGTCTTCCCCTGTCTTGGAAGGTAGCAACTTATTTGATGCCTAGAGATCAAGTTTTCACAGGCGACTTCGCTAGAAAGCTATGGAGAATGGGAAATACTCTTTCCAAGTTCATCACCTTTTTACATAATATACCTGGACAATTTAATATACGTTTACAATGTGTTTTGACCGTATCCACCCCCATTCCCTATCCCACTACCCCTGGATGTCTCTCCCAATGCATTTCCCTTTCATCTCCGTCTTTTCTTCCTCCTTTTCTCTTTCCTCCTCTTCCTCTTCTTCATTTATGACTCAGTGAGTCCTGTTTGTGTTCCCCAAATGTGCAGGAACACCCACAAAACCTCATCCAGCAACTCATAAAGGCTCTTCATCTTAGGATCAAGACTTATTACATTTTTTTCTCTTGCTTTGAGTTAATGTATGGTACAGGGCTTGTGTCAGTCACGAACTCACTATATAGCTCAGGCTAGCCTCAAACTCACGGTCCATCTGTTTTCATTTTTCAAATGCTTGGATTAAAGGTGTATGTCACTTTGCCTAGCTCCTCTACATCATTTCTATAATTGTAAATTTCTCCCTTTATCAATGACTAGCACCCTCATTTCCTACACTTTCCTAGGCTATGCCACCTGTGCGCTAACATCAATGTACTGTGAGTGGGCACCTTCATAACTTTATATCTTCTTAAAATAGCTCTTTTTGAATTTCATCCTGAGGGGGCCGGCCTGTATTTTTGACCAGATCTTGCCTTCCAGAAGGCTGGGCCAGATTCCCAGTGGAAAGCCAGTACTGACATTTAATTTAAAAGTCAAGATGTTACTTGGTGGTAGTTTGGGAAGTTATATCTCAACTCTCCTTGCTACTAGAACACTCTTCTAAAGAAAGGGGGTTCTATGGGTTTGATAGACTTCTTTGATGTCTTTCCTAACAGTGGGGGCATATAAATAGCGAAGCATCAATATGTCTTTAAAAGGGATGGAAGCTTAACTGGAAGTCCCAAAGAGCCTGTTATGAATAAGAAAGCATGGACCAAATTTACTCAACAAATGTTTGTTAATAACTTTTACTGTGGTTGTCGGAAGTTTGAAGACCAGTAATAGTCTAAATAAGGGATACAAATAAATAGAAATGTGTCATTTATCTTCTAAAGAACTACTGACAAGCACTTTATTTCAAATAACCTTAACATGGAGAACGAATTCTCATATAATCTTGCCTCAGCTTTTGGCTCCACATGTATTTCATATCTTTTTCTCCCTGCCTATCCCACCCCTCTAAGTGATTCAAACATGAAATGTTCTTTCTGGCCCCATGCCTGATGTGATGCTCTTTCTTGCTGAGTCCCCTCTCTTTATTCTTCACACAGCTGACATTTCCTGTCTGTCAGATCCTAAAAGGCCTATAGGGACTATTTCAGATACCACACACATTCTTGTCTTTATTAAATAGCCTACTTCATTCCTTCCATAGCACAGATAATAACTAATTTCATCTATTCACTTGCACAAAACTTGAATTTATTTGATTATAAACTGTGTCCTGGTAGATATTTGCTGTATCAATAAGGTTTCTAGGTCCAGACCCACAGACCTGCCGCACCAGACCCCTTAGCCACCTGCAGCTGCTCAGGCCACCAGAAATGACTCAGACGCTTATATGAAGTTCATGCTGTTTGGCCTATGGCTCAGGCACATTGATAGCTAGCTCTTACATCTTAACTCAACCCATTCTTATTAATCTGTCTGCCACGTGGCCCGTGGCTCACCTGTGTTCCTTACATGTTGCTCATTTGGGCTTTGGGCTTGGTCTGTTTGACTCTGCCCTACTTCTCCTGCCTATCCTCTGATTTCTCTTCTTACTTTTACTATGGTGTCTGTCATGGGCCAAAACAGCTCCTTTATTTAAAGATTGATATTCACAACATACAAAAAGGCATTCCCACATCAGATATTGAATCTGTTTTCTTGACTTCTCCTATGTGCTGTATATGAAGAAAATACTAGATTATGGTTTTTGAAGAATGCATGTATGCATGATTGAATATATGTATGAACAGAGAAACAGACTTTCTTGTGCCTGTCATGTGGTTCCTTGGAGTCTAGCCCTACATGCTATTTTTGAGCCCACAATACTATGGTCCTGAGGAGGGAGGCACTATTTCCAAACATGGAAAAAGGCTGTGGAAAGTTCAATTTGAGCTGTGTGATGAGAAATTTTCCAAGATTCTGTGGTACAGAGCATTTCAGGCAAGGAATGAAACAACACCCAGATTACATAAACATCATAATTGTTTATGATTCAGATATGTTCTCTTTAATGCTAAGGTATACAAAATTTAACCTGTATTTGTTATTAGTGTGGAATTCCAACTGGTAAACACAAGCTTATACCATTGTAGACCGATAATGCACAGTGTGCTTGAGTTGAGGGAAAACGAGAGATGACTAGAATTCAGGGTACCTTGGGATCATGAAATTCCAAGGTCAAAGTTACATAGACATTTCCATGTGGATGGACAGGCTAGGACATGAAGCATGACTTTCATGCTGTGAGCCACAAGCAAGAGCATAACTCAAATCAGACCTTGTAAAGTTAATAGTGCCAGATCCTGCTCCCTGTTTCTGTCACAGAGAATTTTCTCTCTGTAGACTGGAGAAGGTGATGTTCCTCCATTGCAGAAATAGAGAAGTGCCTTGTTTGGGTCTGGGTGTATTATTATTATTATTGGTAGAAATAGGTTTGGGTTTTGATTCTGTGTGAACTGATTGAGTTATGTTTCATCACTGGACATGTACTATCCCATCACTAAAATAAATGGTTGACCAGATATGTTTAAGGCTAATGACACAAAGACCTTTTATTTTTTGCCTAAACTCAGTGAAACTCGCCTTTTAGAGACAGGGATTATTCCCATACAGATGATTTAGGAAGTGTATGTTGTTTTAGGAAAAGGAAGCAGAGGGGCATAGAATAGGACAAAACAAAATAAGCTACAGAATTGGAATTTCTCTGCTACAGACTCATTCAGCTTCATCTTCTTTTTAAAAGACATGCTGGAGTTGTCCTATCATGAAGCAAGCAACTCCAAACAATCCAGATTTTTAAGAGTACATTTTTGTTTTTATTTTATGTGTATGTGTGTATGTAAACACATGCATAGGTATGTGGGCATACACACACACACACACACACACACACACACACACACACACACACACACACACCCTACAGGTGTACATGTAGGTCAGGTAGAGATCAAAGAACAAGTTGAGGAGCTGGTTTTATTGTTCTACTATGTAGGCCCTGGGGATCAAGGGCAAGTCGTTGGGCTTAGCAGCCAGGGGCTTTGCCTGCCACAGCATCTCATAGGCTCCAGTTCAAGCTTTCATGCCCCTATGCAGTCAGTGGAAAAGAGTGCTGTCCTTGTGGTTTGCACAAAGCATTGCGACTTTCAGTTCACTCTGGTCATGTGGCTTCCATCAGTCTAGAGAACTGTCTAGCTGTTCGACATGGGAACCCTCATTCTGGAAAGACATTTTGGCAGGGTACTGGGAGCATCTCTTTTGGGCCATTCAATCTCAGGGAGTTTAAGAAAGTTTGTGCAGTTGGAAGCATTGAGTTAAGAAGAGCATAAGACAAATTGGAATCATAATGGAGAGCACGCAAGGGGAGGTGGGAACAAATCATGAGAGAAGGCAATGGTTGAGTGGGAGGAGCAACGGAGAGGAAGAACAAAGAAATGGATGTCTTGATAGAGGGAGCCACTATGGGGTTAGAAAGAAGCCTGGTGCTAGGGAAACCTCCAAGAACCCACAAGATATGTCTGACTATGACTCCAAGCAATAGGAGAGAGTATGTCAAACAGGATTTCCCCTATAAGCAAATGAATGACCACCCTAATTGTCATTATAGAACCTTCATCCAGCAATGGACAGAGGCAGAAGCAGGGATCTATAGCTAAGCACCAGGTCAAACTCCCGGTCCAGCTGAGGAGCGAGAGAGGAGAGAGTATATGAACAAAGGGACCAGGATCATGAGGAGGAGACCCACAGAGATGACTGACCTGGGCTATTGGGAGCTCACTAACTTAAAACAATCACTGAGGAACCTTTATGGAAAGGAACTAAACCTTCTAAAGGTAGACAACTGTCAAATGGTGTGGGTAGTTTGTGGAGCCTCTTGCAGTAGGACCAGACTATGTTCCTGGTGCATGGACTGGCATCTCGGAGCCCATTCCCTACAAAGAAACACCTAACTCAGCCTTGATACTGGGATGAGGGACTCCAGCCTACCTCAACTGGATATGCCAGACTGAACTGACTGGGATTCCTTGCCCTCCTTGGGAAATGGATGGGGGAATGGTGTGGGAAGGCTGAGGGAGAACTGGGAAAGACTTGGAGGAGGGAATGGAGGGGGAGCGGTGGTAGGTATGGAAAAACCTTTTTAAATAAAAGTAAGATCACAAATATATTGACTTTAATAAACTTTTATATATTAAAAAGAATACAAGGTTTTTATGTATTATAAGAAGCATCATTTTGTCTATGTCTTAGTATTTTTATCTACAAAATGGGGAAATTTGATCAAATTTTCTCTAATCAGTATTGCTTTGCTTTTTCTCTGGAGTCTGACTACACTTTTTCAAGCTCTTACTCTCCCTAGTATGTATTTTTGTTTCCCCCAGTGGATGTTCTTGGTTCTTCAGTAGTTTCTGATGGCAAAATTTCACCTTGCCATGGATCTTCTGTAAAATGAAATGATTATAAAACACCTTATACATGATTATTGTGGAGATTAAAAAATGTAATAGATAAAATGTTGAGTAAGTATTCTTCTCCTTCTCTCTCTAATATCGGCCATGCATACCTTAGTAAGAAATTTAGAGTGTGTTGTCCTAGAGATGTTCTTAAAAACCTCCATTTTTTTTTTCTGGTTGAAGAATAAAAATGTGTTCTCTGTAAAATGAAGCAGAGATACAGACCATCAAGCTAGGACATTAAATGGTGGGGTTAAGATCTCCATACACAGGCTGTTACCATGGTTCTCTTCCTTGTGATTTTTATGCGTCTTCTGACAGTATCATGGGAGGCTTAGGAGACCTGGGTGAAACTTGTTCTTTGCACACTGCCTGAGGAAAACCGCAGGCAGATGGCCTTGTGCTGATTTGAGGAAACAGAAGGAAAATAATTCATGGTTTCAAAACTTGACATTTTTTAGCTTCCCACCAGATATGTCGTGTGTACTATATTTGCTGTACTTCTTGGCCTGACTTTCTAAGCTCAAGACTTGGGAAATAGACTTGACATTTCCTCCCAGCACCGGTGAGAGAGGCATATGAAGAGGGAGGATGCTGTGGAACAGGAAGAGAGTGGACTTTGACAGTGTCCAGGCCCAGGTTCAAATTTGAACTCTTCGTGTTGAAGGACTAGGTCTCCTCATTCTGAGTCCGAGTGTCCTCCTTTGTGAAATGAGAATCATTTCTAGCACCCAGAGATGATCCAAGGATCAGAAGGGAAACACCTCTATACACCCTGTATTTACATCCCTAGCAGACCTGCTCAGAGCAAGCACACACCGACAGTGGGCTGCTTAGCCCCTTTCTCCTTTACCTCCTTCACTCATGACTCTGTGCTCAACAGTTGTGCATGTTTGGCCTCGGTGTCTCATGAACTGACTTCCTATGGGGAGAATTCCCTGAGTGCATGCTGGAGAGGATCTCTAATAATGGTGTCGCAGAACATAAATCTGACCTCTGTTAGCCTTGCAGAGCGATATTTCTAACACAGACAAGGAGAAGCATCCGAAGGTGGCAAGCTCTTAACTGACTGGCAGGTTTGCAAAGCAGGATGACGCATAGTGTTTGAACAGGGAGCCAAAGGTGGGAGAGTTGATTCAATAAATTTGGAAAGGCCATACTTTGTCCATAATGTAAGGAATTGAAAACTCCCCACAGAGCCTGATGGGGCAAAAGAGGAAAGAAGGAAGGAAGGACAATGACATGGGAAATCTATCCAGTGATATAATTGGGTACCAGATTAGTGACCCAGATAAGATATAGGTGAGCCCATAAGGGTATAAATCCTTTAAGCCATAAGAGTTGGTTACATTGGGAGCATCATTGACATATGTTGCTGGTAGAGCCTCAGGGGACACAGAGTGTCTTAAGTTGGTGGGATTTCTATATTATAGCTCTTGCTCTCTCTAAGCCTAAATCAGCACATGAGATCTAGAACAACAGAGAGAGAACAGAGGATGTTCTTGGCCTGCTGAGGTAAAATGGGGTTTGCCATGTTCCGTGCTGTGGAAGCCAATCACTAGCTCAGTAGAGAAGGCATGAGAATGGGGTATCCAGCAAGAGTCAGGTCAAGGCCGAGACTCACTGTCGGCACAGTGAGTTATGATCTTTAAGAATAGAACATTAAGTAATTTATGGAAAATTAAATCTGTTCTTTTCATATTCCTGTCTTGAACCTTCTTTATTTCCTTCAGAGTGCTTTGGCTTCAGTTCTGTCTCTTGGCTTACAGTTCTGTTAATTCCTGCCCTTTCTTAAATCTTGCTTTGTAAATTTTCCTTTTTCTCTGAAACCATGCCTCCTCTGCCATGGCTAGTCCTCGTTACAGTATGCTAAGCTTGCTGGCTCACTTTTCTAATATTTTCCCTGTGGACAGAAAGTGTGCACTTTTCCCTTTAAATACCTTGGATTTTGTCATTTCTCTCTCAGCCCTCTGAAAGGATGCAGGTCCCCACCTCCTCCCACACTCTTCCCAGGTCATATTCCCTATGTCTACCCCTGGGGATGGTGCCCATGACCCCAAACTGTCAACTCTCTCTTTCACACTCGCTTAGAGAGCATTACAGGCACACTGTGCGAAGAGCTTCCATTTGTGGAAAGCATCTCTGCACAGGGCTTGTCTGTGAAGGCCCAGTGTCCTTTTCCCTTTATTGATCATGACAGGAGCTGCGCATTCCTTCAGTCTGAGAGGTTCAGGCTCCCTGTGGTCAGTAGGCTGACTTCTGCGCTACTTTCTTTTGTTCAGACCTTTTCTTTATCAACCATGTCCCCATGACCACTAAGTGCCATGACAACCTGATTTTGCAGAGAAATTTCTTACAGTTGCTGACATGTTCAGCTTCCTCAATATTAAAACACAATGTTGAAGTATCCTGGGATAGTTCAAGCTTAGAACATTTGAAATAATGCCATTGGTTGGGGCCCCTTTCAAACCTACATGGTTCTTCTTGCACCTCAAGCCCTCTGTGACTATTTGAGTAGGCTACGTGATACGGTAGAGAAGAAGAATCCTTTCAGGTCAAATAGTCATAGTGGTCCCTTATTAATTAGATCTACTCCAGCCCTTGCCACCTTGCTTCCTGCAAGGATGGATCCATCCCTCTGCTTCTCTTATTTCCCATCTCCTTTTTTTTCTTCTTACATCTCCTCCAACCACGATGGCCAGACTGCAGACAGAAGACTTTCCTACTGCCATGCCTTTATTCACGCCTTTCTGCCAGGGCAGGGCATTGTCCCACCCCTTTGAAGCCCAATTCCTAAGTTCTCTTCAGGAATGACCATAGACATTACCTTTCTGGAAATCTTACTGAGGATTTTTTGATTTGACTAAGTTCACTGGGAGCTCTGTGGTCGCTTGTTTAGATGAACGGTGTGATAGCTGCAGCTTGAACTGGTCATATTTATTTCCAGGGCTATTTCTTCATCTATGTTATGGGGGAAGGAGTGGAGCTTGCTTTATAGCCTGTGGGACACTGTGATTAGAAGAGGGTATGACTGTTTTCTTTCACTGTAGGAAATATCTAGAATATCAACTTAAAAGATAAAGCAGTTCGAGGCCTATGGAGGTTCTAGTCCATGGTTGATTGGCTCCTGTCAGGAGGCAGCACTTTATGTCTAGCGCAAAACCACTCACCTCAGAGCCAGGGAACAAAGGAATCTGGAGACTCCAGGATCCGACAGTCTTTTTTATGGACACACACTCAGTCATCTGACTACCTTTCACTTGGCCCCACTTCCTAGAGAACCCTTTATTCCAGTTGCACAATGCCGAGATACTTATAAGATCTAAGGTGTAGCATGGGTTCTAACATGGCCTGGGCTCAAAATGGTTGGAGGCAGTAGACAAGTGGGCTTGTCTCTTTTGATGACGGGGTGGTAGATGAATAGTCACTTTGAGGTCCTTCTTTTTTTAGTCATCTTCATAAACAGATGGATTATTTTACACTATGGGTGTACAATGTGAATATGTGAATGTATGTGTTGGGGGATTTCCCTGGTCTAACACCAGTGGAAAAGTCCTGTTTTCTGAGTATGTAACAGAAAGCAGAACAGAATCTTATGGGGTGGGGTGAACCTTGATATGGGGGTGGCTACTGAGGACTCATAATCCTTATGCTACAGGAATAAATGCCTGAGCTGTTGCTGGAATCCCAGGGTAACTCAGGCCTGGGAAATGATGATGAGTTTGTCATATTTCTGAATAATTAAAGAGCAGTGTCCATTTGTGGGGATATACTCTGAAGCTATCACAATGTATTAGTGGCCAAACAAGCTGCATGCATGCTATTTTAAGTAGAAAGCAAGAAACCTATAGCCACAGAAATAAGGATTAGCACTATAAATAACAATGTTCTACTCATATTGGTCACAACCAAGAAATGGCATTTACTGAAGACCTGTGGCTCTGTCAGACTCATTTACATGTACACAGTACCCATTTCTTCAGCAAGGCCATCCTGAAATGGTCTGAAATAAAGGGGTTTGATGTATTTCCTGGGGATCAAAAATGTTTTCCTTCATTATGAAATTATGGAGACCTGTTCATCAGTTCAATATATGGGTGACGTCATTGTTAAATAAGCTTTTTCTCTCCCCACCTCCCCCCTCCCTTACACTCCCCCCCTTACACTCCCTCCCCTCCCTTCCCCATCTTGTCCTCTCCTGTATTTTTCCTTTTCTCTCTCTTTCTTACCCCTGAGTCCTCTCAGTTCTCTCTCTCTCTCTCTCTCTCTCTCTCTCTCTCTCTCTCTCTCTCTCTCTCTCTCTCTCTCTCTCTCTCTCTCTCTCTCTCTCTCTCTCCCGGTTTTGTTTGCAAGCCTGTACAATGCAGTTGAAGGTGCCAGGCTTGCCCACCTCATGGGGCTGTAAAGGTGATTTTACAAGGATGTGAATGTGGGCATTGGTTAGGGTAGGGACTCAAGAGGGGGTTGGAGAGATGTAGTAGAATTGAGGAGACAAAGGACACATGTGATCAAGATACACAAGACAAATGAACAGAACTTTGAAGGAATAAAAATATTATTTAAAAATATTTGATATAACTGGACCGTATAGTAGGTGTGGTTTTTTAGTGTTTTTGAGAATGCTTCATACTAAAGTTTATAGAATCCTGGCTAGTTCATTCCTTCCAGCAGAGTGCAGAATCCTCACTGACCAGGGAAGCAAAGGGGACTAAAAAGGGGAAAGAAGGGAAAAAAGAAAAGAAAAAGAAAAATGGAAGGTAGTGGGATATGGGGACATAAGCTCAATATAGAATTGCATGTGTTAAAAAGCTTCTTAAATGAAACGGGGTGCAGAAGATGAGACTTCCTCCATATGCATTTCCCCCATAGTGATTCAGTAAACAGGTAGGTTCCTATCAACCTGCCCTGTAAAGGATGATTTATGAGAGTAAACCAGCCTCTAGGGTGGATGCTGCAGCCTTAAACACCTACTCAAAAACATTCCTTTTGTCGAGTCCAAAGCAGGGAAGCCTGGAAAGAAACAAGAAGTCATTTAGGATTCAGAAACGATACTATTTACAGAGAAAAGCCACTAAAAAAGCCCAGGAAACAGTATGATCACAGGTGTAGTAAAAGAAGAAAACTTGTCAGAACTCATGGGAATAAATGAACAATACTTAGTACGGATGGACACTGCCAAATGTGAGTCTCTACTCAGGGCTAATGGGAAATTAGAATAAATAGAAGTTGAGTACTGAGTAATTTGAATGCTGCCCAAAGTGAATGTTCTTGGTTTCAAGTGGTCAGTGCCTGAATGAATATAGGTATATCAATAGCTGGAGAATTGGCAGGTAGACAAGAAGGCTAAAATGAGCTTCTTTTTTTTTTTTTTTCTTTTCCAGAAGTGTTTATTTCATTTCTTACCTACTTATTTTTACTTTAAAGTGTGTGTGTGAGTGTGAGTGTGTGCGCACATGCAATCCCACACATTCCTGTGTCTCCATGTCTATGTGGATGCCGAAAAATCAAACGTTAGTTCAGATTCATGTGTAAAATGTATCACATCTCAGCAGCTAAATTTGTCCTCTTAACTGGGGCTCTAACTAGGAGATCCTCAGTGTCTTGACCTGTGTCTCAAGGTGGCTAGTGGAACAGCTATCATGTATTTTAATTATTGTAGAAAGGCAACTTCTTGATTGAATGGGTGAATGTAAACATTTGGCAACTTCTTGCATGAGTGCAAATGGAAAGTGATTATATTAGGGCTGTTATTTTTTTTCCTCGAGAATGACTTCCTTTGTGTGGCAGTAGGATGCTTTCAGGAAATTATTCTTTCTGGCACTGAGGGTGTTTAAATACCAAAATGAATCTGCACTGAGTCATTTAGAATAACTTTGTTTTCCATGTTAATTGAATGAGTGAGTCTTGATGATTGACAATGAACCAGGACATGGGAATAGTGGGAGGGAATTCCCCCCCTTATATTTAAGCAGTCTGCATACTCCAGCTCATATCGGGCCAACTCTCATTATCCAGAATGAAAGGTGTTTTGAAGAGGATGTTGATAGGCTTCGTGATCTTATCTTTTTCTCTAGCCGTGAAATGCTCTAATGTTCTTGAGTAATCTAATTTTTTCAAATGTACAATGTGTTGGAGAAGCTCTAATACAGGTCCCCAGGTGTCCCAAATTGAACAATGTCCCATGTGAAGGGACCTACATATCATTTATATCTCAGTTGACCTGTAAGCCTGAGCTCCAGAATGTCCCAAAAGTAGGTGAGGCTATCTCATTTATAGTCCTGAGACTAGGGGACCTAGATGATTAACCGCCTCCAATGAGCAAAATAGAAGACAATGGCAGCTGTTATTTACCTTAGACAAGTTAAAGGAAATAAATTTTGGCTGAAAATCTCTTGGGTATCTTGTACAGAGGGTTGTAGTAGGACCAGTGGGTACTTGAGCATCAATTAGGCCAACACCTAACTCTCAGTTTCTGATCTTATGTAGGATGTTTATGTCCAGACCAGGGTAGCAATAGTAACTCACAATTGCAGTCGAAAACAAAACTAGCATTTATGGAGCATCAACCATATGTAAGAGCTAATTCTTCTGCTTCCACATATTTTTTTTCTAATGTGACCTAATGAAAAACACAAAACAGTGATTTAAAAACAAAACAACAACAACAAAAAAACCTCCACTTCCTTTAAGCAAATGGTTATTTAGTGATAATGATCACAAGGCTTGCTCAATTCTTCAAAAATAAGAAGTACTGGGATGTTCAAGTGTTGATTTATCTGAACTCCAAACCAAAAATTACTGCTTAGGACAGTTTAAAAATAATATTTACCTAGTAGAGAAGAATAGTGGGCTAGGGTACCTGTTATCAACCCTGATGACTTGGGTTCCATTACTCACATGTTGGAAGAAGAGAACCAACTCATAGGTATTATCCTCTACATAGCATTTATGCATACTCTCCACCCACCTAGTCACAAGATAAACAAAAATAGTATATTATAATACGACTGCTTATTCTGAGTCTTAATTTTCTAGCTCTACTTCCGGATGAGATTTGTCTCCGTTTGCATAACCATACAATTACCACAGTCTGTGAAGCTTAGACAAGTGAAAATTCTTCTCTCAATATTTTGGAATCAGTCACATTGAAAATCAGTGCGTGGCAGGGTAAAGGGCCTCTATTCTAGCCTTATTGCCTCCTGCCTTCTCACTAAGTGCTCTTGGTATACAGCGGCAAGGGGAACATGCTCATTTCTCTTCCTCGTTTTTATAAACATTTGAGTCCTCTTGGATTAGGGCCTTACCCTTTTACCTTGCTTAACTTCAATTACCTCCTAAAAGGTGTTTCTTCAAAATCAGTCACTCTGGGATTAGAAGCAACAGCACATGATCTGTGAAGAAACGCAATTCAGTCCGTGAATGAAATAAGGGAGAGACATGTAGAGTAAAAATATTTGTATAATTGATAAGGTCTGTAAATCTAAACATTGTGTTTAAGGTTTCTCTGCTCTTATTTTCTTTAGATACCTAGCTATTTAATGAAACATGGAGGCAAATGTATAAGGCTATCTTCTGATAGCTCTTTCCTGGCTTTAAATTCTAGCTGCTTCTCTGTCTATTTTAAGATTCCCCCCTGTCCTTGGGGTGTTCTCTGGTTGTCTACCCCACAATTTACACCCAACATTGCTCTCTGTGTGTCTTGGTTTTTCTTCATTTCCCTCCCGCTGTGTTTTCTTCCTGTGTGGCTGCATTTTTTCTTGAGAACACAGAAAACATCTCATCCCTCTTATGTCTCTATCACCAGCTTCAGTAAAGATGGATGGCTCACCTACTGTTGGCAAGCTTTGTTTGCTTTCCCCCTGGAGATCTGGGTTGAGCAGGCAAGCATAACTTTAGTGTGCACAGAGCATGAACTACTTTCTTGATGAATATTTAATCTTCCAAAGAATCCTACAAAGAAAGCTTGATGAGTAAATGGGACAGGAAATGAAAAGTGAAACTTTCCCCAAACTGTATAACCAGAAGGTTGTGAGTCTAGAGGTTGAGTGAAGGGAGCTCTACCCCTTGGCCAATCTGTCATGCTTGGAATTGGATGTTACTCAGGGTTGGACACTTAGATTTTCTTTCAGGGAATCTCATCTCATTTGTCCTGGGAGATCATCCATTAGGGCATTTGTTCAACCGCTTCTTATCTGGGAGTGCACATATTCCAAACCTCTTGACCTTAAACGACACCTCTAGTCACCTTCTCTCTCATTTCTCAGTATACTTTTATTCATAAGCACTTAACATGATCTCTGCTTTCTGTTTTAATGAAAGAGTCATTTTCACTTTTATTGTTGGGTCTCAAAAATGTTCAACAAAATCTAGGACTGTGTGTCCCTTTTCAATATCCTTTCTGTTCCCAAATGTTATCATTATCTAAAAATATTACTGATCGAATTGAATAATTTATTGACTATTGACTAAAAATTGAATAAATGAAATAATAATAATGTTTCGTAGGAATTAGCATGATATCTGAAGTGTGCTTTTCAGCTGGGATCACCAGCCACATGCCACTGTAGAGATGCTGATTCTCAAGCCTCATCTTTGATGTGGTGAATCAAGAACTCTAGGCATCGTATGCAGCCATCATCTCAAAATGACCAGGTGCTTGTGATGTATGTTCAGGCTTGAGAACCACTGGTTCAGCCATGCTTTTTAATTTCTGAAGTACAAATGAGTCACCTGGGATGTCTCAAGGAAGTATAAATTCTTGTTCGGGAGGTCTCCGTGTGGGGTTGTGATTCTGTATTCCTAACAAGCTCTGAATTGTGCTCATAATGCTGTCCATGAACTTGCCACTCAAGTAATCTTTGCGGCCATCTGGGGAGCTTTAAAGATTGCTGATGCTAGTCCCATCCACAGACATGCTGGTTTAATCGGTCTGCAGTGCAGCTGGACTGGGTCTTTAAAAAAGCTCCCAGGCAATGCTAATGTTCAGGCAAGACTGAGAATCCGGGCCTTCCAGAGCTGTCAAGTGGGTGTGTCCACAGTGCTGCTGGCTGTTCACACAGGTGAACGTGTTGTAGTTCAGGGGGTGAGGTTGTTTATTTGGAGGGGAGGGCAGGGTATAAATGGATCTGCTATGGGAAGCGCTGCTGTACAGAGAGTTGGAGCTAGAGAAGATCCAAATATTCTGTGAGCAATTTGAGACAGTGAAGGAGGAGCTGGAGGCTGTGGGGAAAACTAAATCTCTCTCAGCCTGCTTACCCGGACAAGCACTCAATATAAAGATTTGATGATGCTCAGTCAATACATTCCCAATGAGTACAAAAACCAATGGGTATTTGCTCCGTGAGATAAAACTCTTACAATGAACAAATGTTCCAGGGATTACTTATCTTGGCAGGTTAATTAAAAATGACTCCAATAATTAGTTTTATGTGTTCAATTTCTTTGTCATTTGGATAGCCTCTTTTCATAGATTGTACAAAAGCTTCTAAATGGAGCCTCCTCTGACTTCCCTGTCTCTCTTTTGAACTTGTGTTCTGAAAAGCACACCATGCATCCAGAGCCTACTTTTGAAATAAACCTTGCTTTTGGCCACTGAGCCTCAGATACATTGGGTCACATCTTGAGATAAGGAGACACAAAAGTGGTTTTTTTTTCCCCTGCTATTTTTTTTTCCTTATTCACTTGTCCTTAAGAAGAATAACCTATGTTGGGATGTTTCAGGAATGCTATTTGAAGTGAACAATAATAAGATAAATAAAAGTGGTTTTCTTAATAAATTAAAATTTTAAAAAAGAACATAAAAGGTGTCCTGCATGAAACAGACAAGGCATGGGAAAATAAACACAAGCCCCGAGTCCATTGCTTAACTTTTTCTGTCATCGAATACACCATTTTATATTGTCTATTTTAGAGTCCCAGGCTACTGTGAGCATCATGTAGGATGAACAGGGAGGTCCCTGGAGTCATTATATAGAAATGCTACCTTTGATGAGGCTGGAAGCTGGGATACCTACACTATAGGAATGACTCACTTATTATATCCCAGCCTTCCAGTCAGCTAGAGGCTGAGCCTACCTTGCATTAAATGATTTGATAGTCCCAGATCATAGTTGATCATTACAGAATATAAACCTTGTTCATCAAATTCTTTTTCCTGAAAATTTAAGCTCTGGAGTAAGGAAACAGGGATCCTAGGAGTCCAAAAGAGAGGCAGTTCCGTAAGTCAGCAGAGAGAGGGATCATCAGCAGACTTCTCTGTGAAGATGAAAGACTGTTCCTAACTTGTGCTGTATAGATTGGTGATTATTAAGAACTGGAATTGCTTTAAAATGTTTTTTAAAAAACCACATGAACCCCCCAAAATTTCTTATATTTTAATTAAACTCATTAAATTATATTGTAATTACTTTTCAGTTTATACCTTCTATCTGGTGGCTCCCAAATTAAGTAGCATAGTTCTAAACTTAAGACATATGAGCACCCTCTCTGACAAAGCTTTAGAGTCTCCACAGGTATCTCCTTAACCAAGTTCTGGGATTTAATCACTATCTGAACTTCATGGACACCAAGGAAAATTCACTAAATGCCCTAATGGATTTTGAGTTGCCCTAAAGTTTTTTATTTTGTTTTGCTTTGTTTTTTTAATAGAATACTGTAAGTTAAACAAGAACATAGATTCTACTATTTTGTGGAACAATGCATGCCCATCACATGAAGGCATTGAGTTGTGAAGATGTTGCGTCTTTCCTTACCCATGGGTGTTCTGCCAAAGTAGGAATTGACAAAAGAAGGAATAACTATCTAAAGCACGTCTGATAACCCAAGTGGATTATCTTAACAACTCCCAGGGACACCTTGTATGAACGTGACATAATGGAGGTGACTTATGGGTGCCAGATAGTCATATGAGACCTAGAGTATTATCTTAGGGATCTGGAAGATTTACTTTATGTTTTATCTCATCTTTTTTTTTTTTTTTTCTGGAATAATACAAAGCGCTTCCACTCAGTCTCACTAGGCTTATGGCAATACAGTACTTTAACTAGAGTGTTTCAAAGGGCCTTCTGTTCCTTATAGATTCTAATGGCACCGAGGCACATTCAAGTCTGCTTCTGTTCTATTAGATGTTGCCTTTTCACACAGTCAGAGATGGGCCTGCTGTGGCTGTTCATGTTTCTCAGATGTATTTCATTGAGCATGTGGGTACTTCATCCTCAAGTCAGACCTAAAACAGGTCAAAGGCTAACAAATCCCAGATGTTGTATGAGGGTTATTTCATTGAAAGTTGTTGCAATGTGACTTGATGGGAAGACTAAGTGACTTTGAGCCACTTGACATCTCTATGAGTCTCAGTTCCACAACCACAGGCACTGAGGCTAATAGGGGTGGTTATAATTTCAGTTCCTAGTAGTTATCATCTAATGGAGAGGTTGATCTTCCAAAAAAGCTTATGAAGTACATGTGTGCTTATTTCATTGCCACCATTATTGTCATCGTTGTGACTACTGTCACTATCATTCTATGTCACTGCTCTTCTATTGATGACAGAATACTAAGCTTTATTGAGAGGAAGACAGTTGATTCACCCTCCCCAACACACACGGTTACTTAAGTAGGGGAGACAGACTTCATGTCTTTAGACTCTAAGTCCAACATCTTGGACTTAGGGAAGAACATCTGCATGTGTTTAGGAATTTTTACGGGAGCAGATGAAATAACATATGCTCAGGACTATGGGGAAAATGTAAAACAAATAAAGCTTGCATTCTAGGAGATCAGAAGGGCATTTGTTAGAGGCAAGAGTCTAGATTTAAAGGTCCAGTGTAGAGTGTCTAGTACTTTGATGGTTCCTATGGCTAAAAGTGATATTACAACTATAGAAGAAGAGAGAGGTTGGTTCCTAGGGAAGCCCGGGGAAGGAGCCTCATCTTGTAGGCAGATTACTATTTTTCTACATTCAATAATAGTTAATTCTTTAGGTTTATATGCATTCAATTCTTCTCACTGACACCTTTTCCCATGTAATCAGTGTTATAATTCTTAGCTAACATGAAATTACTCAAGGTCACAGAAATAGAAGTTGGCTAAGCTAAAAATTACACTCTAGATCTGCCTAGCTGCAGAGTTCATGTTTTGAATTAAGATGCTATGACTTCTTTATTTACTTCACATTGATTTTGAATATTTAATCAAATGCCTCCTCCAAGATGCTTACTCCTTTCCCCAGTGTCCAATGATGAGAAGAAACCTGTGTGTTTTTTGGGGGTATCACAAAGCTTACTGAGGGCAATGTGGTGGTAACAGGAGCATGAGAAACCCCAAGTCTAGTGTTTCTGGTGTCTTCTATTTCTTTTCTTTGTTAACACCAGAATGTCAAGTACTTTCTAAATGGGAGAAACAGACCAGGGTAAGTGCTTTTGCAATCCTCTCAGACCATATCTGCTGGAATGTTCTGTATTCATCTTGGTACTATGTAAGTAAGTTCAGAGTCAGAGAGAGTGAAGTCCACTGGGGGTGTGAATCATTACGACTCCTAATATCATGACTAGGTAAGAGCACAAAGTGCATTCCCAGTCTTCACCTTATTTAATCTTCTGTAAAGCACTATTTATGTATTCCAAGTACAGGATACAAAGAGACAAGTGTGAGGTTAAGTGTTACATTTTCCCATTAAAGGTTACAGTCACCTATTACAGGAACACTAGTGATTGACATATGTGGTTTAAGAATAGCCTTGTAGTTGGACTCAAAATGGAAGCCCTTCCAGAAGGTTCTGATGTATCTGAAACCTCATTGATGTGTAGTGGTTTGAGTATGATTTTTTTCCTTCTGAAACTTATACTGGAGTTTAGCACCATTTGATATATAAAGAGGGTATTTTATAGAGGAGACAGGAAAATATAGAGGCAGTGAAATCGAGAGGTGGGGGGAGGGACAAGGGAAAGAAGGGAGGGAGGGAGGAAGAGGTGGAAGAGTATGGGAAAGAGGGAGTTCCTGTCTCTCCTTACATGATGCCTCAGGGCTCTGCATGCAAGAGGGCATCTACCATATGTGACCTCTGCACATTTGAAGTATAATGAAACTCCTTTCTTTAAAACTAATCTATATGGTATTATATTGATAACAAGAGAAAACACTTAAAATACATGGAACATTTAGGAAACTTTTAGAATAGTCAGGGGCAGGTGGACATATATGAAACTTGTACAGAGCATGAGCAGAAGAGCCTTAAATGCTCAGGTTCAGAAACCCCAAATGTTGCACTTACTCTTGGGCTATGTTGGAGATGGATTTTTACCCACTATATGAGTGGGGTTTCAGATTTTCCAGTCTCTTAATGACTTTACTGACACTCCAATGCTGAGAATTATTGATCTGAATTTGGTCCTAGCTTATGTGCCCTGCTGTGTGATCTATAACTGAGAATCACTGAGTCGCTGAGTTGCTGCCAATGTCAAGAGCTGAGTTCATACAGCTATTTTGTCTACATCTTAAGAACTCAAAAGAGGGAGAGGCAGTCAAGGGCTGGGGGTAACATGTATATGAAGAACCCTGTAATGGCCTATTGGCAATAATTGGAAGGTGTTGTTATACCTACCAGGGGAGGTACTTACAGAGAAAGATAAAATGTTTTCAACATTCCTATGAGGATAATTATCCACTGATATTCAAATTATTCACTTATATTTGTGACTTAATATGGGGAGATGTGACATGGAGTGATATGTTTCTTCTTATTTTACTTAGACTGAAAGTGTCTTTCAGACAAGCACCTATTTTTACTATGTTTAGTGTGTGACATTGTGTCAGTGATAGCAGCCACCATAAGCTAATGCAATTAGATAAAGTCCTAAATTTGTCTAAAATTAGTTAACTAAGGAATGAAACATAAAAAAAAAAAACTTTGTTAAAATTAGAATTGTTCATATGAAATCCCTGCTGTGGTTGTCAGCACTGTCTTTGGATATTTTCTATTAGGGTCCTTGCAGTCACTTACCAAGTGAACCAACACTGTGAGAAGTGCTTAGGTTGGTATTTTCCAAGCTGTGACAGTGCTATGTACATTAAAAGCAAGTGAACACATCATAGTTTAAACTACTAGCTACGTCTGTCTTTGATTATGTTAAGGAAGTGGTTGTAGGGTCTGAATGGAAGGGAAACAGAAGAGAAATAACTCACGTTGCAAGAGGACATAATAGTAGAGGTCAGAACCCTGATTAAAAGTTTAACTTCAGGCCAGTGAGATGGCTCAGTAATTAAAATTGTTTTGTTCAGCTTCCAAGAAGTAAAGGAGAGACCCTACTTCTCTAAATTGTCATATTATTTCTATGTTTATAATATTACATAGTTGTATACATATATGCAGATATACATAATAAATAAATAAATAAATAAATGTAATTAAATAAATTTAACTTTAGATAAGAAGTATTATTGTTGTCCAGAGATTAAATAATGTTATTTTTTCTCTAGAACTTTCTTGGGCACTCTGCCAAGGTTTTAGTGCATGATCATTTACTAAGTGTGGTTAGGACAAGAAAGAAATTTCTATCTATACTAGTTGAATAAATCTGTCATTTATCTAATAATAAAAGGATTTTGTTCATTTTATTACTAGAGGGCATTTTTGTTGTTGTTCCTTGATTCAAAATTTGATGGATACTTACCTGAGAATATATACATTTATGTATGCATCGATATATCTATCCATCATCGATTTATCTATCAATTCAGTCCCTTCTTCCACCCACTGTTACTGGAAAGCACACTGTATTGGGCTCCAAATAATCTGTCAGAAATTCCATGTGGCTGCGGCCAAGTTACTTACTTTTGCATGATTTTATTCATTTCCTCATAGTGTCTTTCTCTTTTATAAAGTACTCTCAGACAACATGCACCGCAGGTACACTGCAAGATAAAGAACATGTCCATTTCCTAATCTAAGGGAAATGTTGATTTCGATTTGGAGAACCATGTGAGTGAAGATTATGATCGACTTAGTGACTGGGAAGACTATGGCCATGTTCAAAGAAGTTCAGCTTCTTGTGAGACAATTGATAGAAAGCTGATTCTGGATGCTGCTGAGTTTGTTGTCTTTTAAAATATGGGTATGGTGGGGCATTTCCTGTACTCAAGTTATTCAAGTGAAGCTAAGCCAGAAGAGCATAAGTTCAAAGACAGCATAAGATACAAAGGGAGTTCAAAGCCTGCCTGGGCAACTTAACAAGGCCTGGTATCAATCTAAAATTGAAAAACTCCAGGGGCAAAGCTCGGTGGTGGACTGTTATTCCGACATGCACAATACCTATAGGCTCAATCTCCAATATTACAGAAAATTAAATAAAAAAAAACAAGTTTTTATTTATAAGTGACAATGAATTAAAGAACTGGGTAGAAGGGCAGAGAAGGCACATTATACTTGATATCCTAAATACTAGAGAAGATAAAGAGCACGTTAGTCATTTTCCTTTATGTAGGTGAGATATGAGATAAGATACTCGGAATTTTTGTATTTCCAGCCAACCACATATGGTCTTCCAATTAAAGCAATGGGGAAGCATTAGCAGTTAGTAGGCCAATATTTTATCGCTAGCTCTTTGGGAAGAATTGCCTGACATCCTGGAAGAATGGAGACTGACTGGAAGAGACACAGTAAGCAGATATACTACATAGAAATGTCTAGCTGGCTGAATTTCTGGTTGATTATATTTCCTTCTTGCTTGAAAACAACCACAGATTCACAAGCAACACCACAAAAATTCCTTAGCTTCCAACAAACTGTTTTTTTTTTTTTATTATGACCCCAAGGCTATAAAAGTGGTGATGTATATAAAAGCAGTGCAGGATGTTTTTAGTGGCTTTATGAAATCAAAACAGCAGTAGATAGTTAGAAAGGGGATGCCCCACATCAGTTTATAACCATCTGAGTTCAGGAAGTTGCAGAAGCAATGTAATCATACTTTTATAGCTCTAGCCTGATCTTTTACTCAGATAGCTGAAAAACGCAGCAAAATGAGCAATATTCAATAGCAAAGTATGTGAATCATTAAGTGTTGATGTTCAAATAAGTTAGAAGTTTGATAAAAAGAATCATTATTTCATCTGTGTGCTGTGAATACAGATGAGAAAGACCCTTTGGGAATCAAGTCAACAGATCAATGACAATGTCAGTGAAAAAGCATTATACCCCGCGCTTGGTCACCTAGGGCCTTCACTTGATACCTCTCATAACTTTGGGGGAAAGGATGACTTTCACAGATCTATAAGTATAGATTGTTGATGTCCAGAGAAGTTGAGATACATGTCCATAATCAAATGGTCAAACCATAGTCTTTCTGGAAATAGCCCAAAATGAATTTTCCATAAGTGTTGATTTTTCTCTTTGAAGGTCTATAAAGACTTTTCGTTGGGCAAGGGGTGTCATAGGATGAAGTATTTAATTACATTGCTTGCTTATAGATGAGACAAATTCTACTCGGGTTTTAGAAAAGATTCTGTCCCATTCATTGGCAAAGTTGCCTGTCTAAGGTCTTTTGTAGACTAGACACGATTACAGACATTCCAGTGATCACATAATCAGACAAGGAAAGTTTGCTTGATGTAAAAGGCTTGGCTGATGCATGCTGTGGGATTATATTCTTGTACATTCTAAATATTTGTCTCTCCTACTGCTTTAATAAAATGCTTATTGGCCAGAAGGCAGACAGAAAGTACGGGTGAGCCTAATAGACTAAGAAAACTCTGCTAAGAAGAAGGGCAGAGCAGAGATGCCAGGCAGACATAGA
This sequence comes from Phyllotis vaccarum, assembly GCA_033318265.1. NCBI lineage: Eukaryota > Metazoa > Chordata > Mammalia > Rodentia > Cricetidae > Phyllotis > Phyllotis vaccarum. The sequence continues at coordinate 103,420,637 of JARWLC010000008.1, read as the reverse complement.
CATAGCAGAAATGCTTCTCTGAGAAAAGATACTTCATGGGTTAGTTTAAGAGAAAGAGTTAGAAAGTGATATGCCTGAGACATAGGCCAAATGGCATGTAATTAATATAAAACCTTGTGTGATTATTTGGGATTGCTGGTCTGAATCTTTGGGCTAGGCTAGGCCAGACACTCTTACTACAGGTGCAAAATGTTTTGAGATCCACCAGGAATGGGCGATGGGCTCTACATGCCGTGTTCTGTATCTACATGCCATGTTCTGTATCTACATGCCATGTTCTGTATTTAAAAGATGCCTTTTAAATTTGTTTTCTATCCTCACTCAAGCTGAGGTTAGCTAAATGATATTTTAATCTTTAAAAATTATGTTAAAGAATAAATGAAAGATAAGAGTTGAATATATAAGACTCTTCTAGAATTAATTAATTTGTTCAGATGTTCTTCTGGCATAAGAAGAAATCCAAGACGTGCAACTGACTTACCATTGAATGTACAAGCCTACCCATAAGGATTTGGGAGATGACTCAGGAGATAAAGTGCTTGGCACAGAACTATGAACATTGGGGTTTGTGTTTTCAGAACCTACATAAAACAGTGTAGGTAGATCCTTAATTAAACATGTAAGAGTTGGTGAATTCTGGGTTCAGTGAGTATTTATGATTAAATATGTAAAATGGGGAGGGATCAAACAAGACACCCAATTATAGGGGTATTGTGTTAGGTCAGAAAACTCTTACTACACCCAATGTCAACACAAGCACCTGAATACATATGCATCCACAACCTTGTGCACATTTACATATGCATGATGTAGGCATACCATATCATAGAGAAAAGAAAACAAAACAAAAACTATAAAAGCTAAGTTGGGTTATCATGGCCCCACTAAACTCTTGCTGTTTAAATTCTTATATATAATCATAACGATTTTAATTTAGTAACATCGACTATTTTGTAGCACATTCAACAATAAATAGATAGGAAATATAAGAGAGCAGAGGGAACTGGGACTGAAAGTATGGACTCCTTAGTTGGCTAGAGGTTGCCTGTTCACTCTGTGATTCAGTAGCAAATGCTAGTTCAACCAACCCTTGAAGCTATTGGAAGAATTAAATTAGGTAGAGAATATACGTTTATCTCTGTGCTTGGTACCTACTGAAAATTAAAATACTGATTGCTATCCTTTGTAGTAATTAGACACTCCCTTTGCAATAGACACTGTCCTGAGTGACTTATAGCTTTTAAGTTATTCACCCTATATAATAGCCTCTTTCGGTAAGAGTTATAATGTTAATTGTAAATCAAGGAAACTGAGGCTTGGAGACATTGTACAATTTGTTCAATGCCTCACAGCTAGTGATAGTGAGCTTGAAGTAGGGCTTCATAGCTTATATTCATAACCACTGTGATACACTACATCTCCAGTAATAGTAAGAGACATTATGCATGTAACAGGAAAGGGATTGCCTAGTTTCTACAGTAAGAGTTCAAATCTGAAGCCAAATTAGGAAATGATTTTGGATATAGAGTATAAGCATTGCATCTCATTGAAGGCATCAGATAAGATCCATAAATATCACCAATTCTAACATGGGGCTTGGGAGATGAGTCAGAGTGGGTAAAGATAAACAGATAGCTGATCATTCAGGTAAAATGACCTCAGAGAGAGCAATATGAGCTCTTTGTATAGGAAAACTCACCTACATATCTACAAAATTGCGGTCTTTACACTTCATGAATATAACAGAGTAATAGCAGTAAGGTTAAAGTAAATGGATCTGTATTAAACTCATCTTTCCTGCTCCTGAACTGTGGCCTTGACTTTGTCATCCACATATCTATCAGTCAATAAATAGAATTTCAATCCATCTCACTGCAATGCCAACAGTGTGAATAAAATGCCATGGATAAAGTGCCAACATGGTGGCTGTACTGGGGGTGTGTTCCAGTGAGCTTGGGCCTCCAAATGAGACCTACGAGTATTCGGAGAAAGATGGTGCATTTTTATTTGCTCAGGCAGCACTATCTGTCCATGGACCATTCCACTGCCAGCTCTGATCTCTCTCACTCTGCACACACTTTAGGTGTCTAGACCTAGGTCCAAGTCATAGAGAAAGCCATCCTGAAAACCTACAGCTTTCAGTGCTTTATGCTCTTCTAAAATTGTTAAAGCCTGGTAGTCTTACAATTAGGGTTCTAAGACTCTTCCAGTAAGAAAGACATGACTTTCTACTTCTGAAAGGCATGTGTTCAGAAAGTTGCTAGTGGGGAGTCTTTGACACACCACTCCTTGTCATCTGTCTGTGCTGTCTGACCCTTCCTAAGGAGCTCTGTCAGATGAAGTGGGAAAAGCTCAATCAAACTGGCCTGGAAGATAACTCAGAAATAATTTTAAAAGTATACTAGTTGAGATATACTTATCCTGAAAATATGTGTGGTCCTAGTTACACAAAATGTATTTGTTGCTTATTTGAGAAGCAAGCTTAACTGGGTATTTATTCACTGGGTTTCACACTCATACTTCTAAGGCTTGGCAAGTCTAGTGAAATCAGAACTGTTAAAATCATACAGATCTGGAGGCTCAAGTCCTCAAGTCGCTTTTTTGACTCAATGACCTTAAGATGAAACTTTATTATATGTAAAAGCTATGAAATGAGAGGTAAAAACATGTGTGTGAGTTTCTATGCTGGTTAATATAGTTTGTCTACTTGATGGGATTGAGAGTTACTTGGAAGATAAATCTGCATGTCTGTGAGGGAGTTTCAGGTGCTGGTGAATTAAAGCAGGAAGACCATCTCTGACTGTGGATGGTATGGGTGACATTATTCCATGGGGTGGTGTCCTGGGAAAAAAGCTAGGTAAACATGGCTAGTCTTCCTGAAGCCACACTAGCCTATGCCTGCTCTTATATCTCTGGGCCAACAAGTTCCTTCATCTTTGAAATTGTGCACAAACTCTCAGCCTAGTTCATTCTCGGATGCCTTAGTCTAGAAGCTTCTCTGATACAAGCAAGTATCTTCAGTCAACTGGACAAAGACTCAAATTGCCTTCTAAGGTCTGCCTTGTGGCCTCATGCCAGGGCTTGAAACAAAGTATCATCCCATGAACTGGGTCCTCCAAGGAATCACTTGTTCATTTTGATTTTGTTTCAAATATGGAAGATGAATTTTAGGCTAAGGGATGTTGGTGGCATCACTTGATGGTATTGAAATCAAAATTAGTCTCACCCAGTGCACAGGATCACCCATGGAGTAGGAACCATGAAGGAGCCTTCACGTTTGGACTTGAGTATGGGAGCAGTAGAAATTACACTCAATCTTTAAGGGAGGTGTTACCTCCAGTTAGGAGATTGAGGCTCAGTGGAATTAAAAAAAAACCTGTTCCCAGATTACACAGATTGATAGTAGGCAGATTTAAAGCAAAGCCCAGTTCACACCAAAGGCCATTTCTTTACAACCTCCAGACACTGATTCTGTTTGTTTACCCTCTGGTTTTACATGTAATAATCAAGAAACAATTCATTGAGTTTTTGAGGCAAGAGCATGCATTCCCTGACTCTCACCCCACAATCCCTGACAAGAGAGAAATAAACAGGATCTTACGAAATGTTTGTGATACACTTAGGGAGAATAGTCAGAAATGTTTGTCTGGCTGAACACAGAATGCCTGGAGCATCCAGCATTTAATCTACATTTCCACAGTTGCAAAACCTATTCATTGCTACAGAGGCTGTAGTATAGCCAAGTCCCTGTTTCAAGCCTGAGAAATCTCATTAGGGTCTTGGTTTGGTGGCTGCCAGGGCCACATGAAGACATGATGCCTCCTGAGTCCTAGGCTCACAGAAATGCTTCACTACTCCAAGCTAGATTTATTCATTTTGACTGCAGCTATATTTTTAACTATATGATGCAATGCATTTACATTTGCCAGCAACAAAATACTTTATGTGTGTGCTGATGTGTTCCTGCAAGTACAGATATGCCAATGCTACAGTGGATGTGTGGTGGCCAGAGGACAACCTTAAGTGTTGGTTGGTCCTTGCTTGTTTGAGACAGAGTTTCATTGTTGTGTTCAACTTTGTGTTGGCTAACTGGCCAGTTTTCTTCCAAGAATTTTCCTATTTCTGCCTCCTGTCTTGGACCTACAGACTTGTGTTGTCCTGTCTGGTTTTATTAGGGCTCATCTGGGAATTACAACCTGAGTCCTCACACTTCCACAGCAAATACTTTATCCACTGAGCCATCTCTCCTCAGAGCCTCAAATCATTTTGTTGGCTCTTGAAAGTTAGGTTCCAGATAAAGTCCTGAGCATTTTGTTGTGCTAAGACATTAACTTGGGGCTCGAAATGAGCAGAGGAGGTTTGGAGAATTGCATGGGGCTTGGTTTACTGAGGTGCAGATGGTGAACGCATTGAAGAGAGGATTCTATTTGAGAGGGATGGGGAAGCAAACAGAGATACAGAGGTGATTGTGTTGGCAAGTTTAGGACTCTAGTCCAAAAATGCGAAAAACTGCTGGAGGATTTTAAACAGGCATACTGAGAAAAATAATACAGGTTAGTAGTTTTATGGAAGGATAGTGGGGACATAGCTGCTAACCTTGAATTCAGGGAATATCAGGGAGGTTTAACTATATCATGAAGGTGGAAATTGGGAGCCGCTGGTAGAAATCAGATGGAGTCAGTTTCAGAAGTTTTGGAGATATCAGAGGGAATCTACCCACAGTCTATGTTGGGGGGTTAGTAAAAGCTCCAGAAGTCCCAGAGCTCTAACCACAGTCAGTCTAGGAAAATCAGAGTGGTAATTCAAACCTTTAATCCCAGCACTGAGAGTATCCTGGGAGTGGTGACCTACACCCTTAATCCTAACTGAGTCAAGGTCACTTCTGATTATAGAAGGAATTCCAGGCTCCCAAGCAGGTGTGATGATGCCACGCCTTAATTACCAAAAGAATACTTAAATCAGGATTCAAACACAGAGAAATTCATTCCAAGGGAATAGAGGATGAGGAAGCTAGAAGACAGCTGGGTAAGATCTGACTGTGGTGTTTATTCCCTCTAGTATCTCCAATGTCTTCTGAGATCTATCCCCGAGTCTCATTCATTCCTGCGACAATTTTCCATTTGCAATTAGTGAAGACAAGCAAGTGTAGACCTTGTGTCTTGCTAAGAAGGAGACCACTGGTGTGTGTGTGTGGGTGTGGGTGTGTGTATCCCACTACTTCATGTCTAAGAACTTTGCAGACACTCAGGTTGCTGATACATCTTATCTTATGCCAGGGTGTAACTAGGAGCTTAAGATATTCATTATCTCCTGAGGATTTTCATTTCCCATGAAGCAGAATGTCAGACCTGGGAATCTGACCTATGGCCTTGGCTGGTCAATGACTTGCCAAATGTGGTAGTTAAAATGTCAGCAGCCTTCTTTTCTGTGAGAAATCTCATTCTTTCTCAGCCCCTGGCATATGTGCACCCCAGGAGGGAGTCAAAGGGTCATTGGTAGGGCCAGAGTTCCCACTTCCTGCTGTTCTTTGGACTAAAGCTTGGGGCTGGAAACTGCAGAGTCGATGGTAGACATGAGTTGCACCAAATGCATCCAGGAGATGTACAAGCAGAAATTCCTAGGCTCAAGCCAGAGGTCTGTCATCTTAACAAATGTCAAAATTTACTGAGAATGAGGTACACAGTCCTGACTGTTTGGTACATATTCCAGTCTCTTTTATTAAGGAAGGGTGGGAGGTAGGTAGAAGTCACAGAGTTAGTATTAGACTAAATCAAGAGTCTTTCATAATTGTCAGTCCCAGAACCAACTTACGCGGAATGTTTCTGCATTTTTCTTTAATCCAAAATTTTCAGTGGTTCTTAAATGTGGATAAATTTAGCCTCCTATTCCACCCCACAACAAAAGACATTTGGCCGAATTCCAGGAACTCTTGATAGCTGCAACAGGAGGTGGGACATTCCTACCTTCACCAATGGTAGAAACAGGGCTTTGAAACGCTCAGTAAGGTCCCTGGAATAAAGAATTACCCCAACTAAAATGTCAACCTCTGAGAAACCCTGGCCACAGACTGGTGACAAGGTGACCATCCAAGTAACGTTCGCACACTACCAGAGTGGTAAATATCTCTACCTTGCCTCCTTTCCTTCTGTTGAGTGTTGTTCATTCAAAACATCTCGAGACCCTCTGGAAGATTTTAGTAGTCGCTCTGAGGATAGGTGTCTTTTACTTGGCTCAGTGTATACTTTAATCGGGAGTGGCTTTCACTGGGATGATCACAGGAACCTGAGCAGAGAACAAATTCCTTTTGAGAACAATTGTGTATATTTTGGTACTTAAATCATTTGGGGGGATTAGCTGAGAAGTTTATAGACGGTGTTGATCTCCAGGCACCAGAGGCACTTCTCCTGTGAGCCAGACACCCTAAGGAAATCATCGCGATCTCAGAGAAAACAATGAGAACCATGCGGTTTTTCATTCACTACTGTTTTCAGAAGCCCTGCCAAAACATTTGTGATGGAGACAAAAGGGTCATTCAAGCCCAGCAGTGCACACTGGGGAGAGCAGTGTCCCCTGGATGGAGAGAGGCAGGCAGTCTGCCTGCTTCCTCCGTTAGGCTTTATTAGTGGGGCAAACACAATTTAGGAAATCAATGAGGGGGTCACACACTGCTGCTAGTTAGTGAAGAATCCTCTAGGGCAGTCCTCCCTCTGTGCTGGGGAGCTTGGCAGAGAAGGGTTCCCACCTAATTAGTGTCCTTTGGAATGTTTAGAGACAGAAGCCTATGAGGATTTCTCTGACTATTTAATTATAGTTGAGTCTCTTTTGTCTTAAAACAGGCTAGAGTCTGCTAGTCAATGCAGGACCACAGGGGAGCTTTCCAAAGGCCCCCTAACAAGTTGGCCTCTCCATGTTTCTGCCATGCCCCAATAGTGAAGGAATTGTATTTGCCCCAGAAAACTGTTCCATGGATGTGGCAAACTGCTGAACCTTGGAGACCTCAGGAAGTAATGAGATTCTCATCAGTACAACAATTCAAATGTAGGAAGAACTGAAGAATGAAATCAAGAAAGAAGAGGAGACTGTCATCTACATGTAAATAATACCAGAGTTGAGATTTTAAGTTTATAAGTACATCTTGTCTATATAGAGCTCTTATTTAAAAATGCTTGGTTCTGTTTAGGAGCATTGTGTTTATTAAATGATAATTGAATGGGGAAACTGAAGTAGACTGCTGCCTCAAGGTCTGGGGATACGATACGTATACATTTTAGCATAAGAATGACCTATGTGAACGCAAGAATTCTTCCAGAAGTTTAAATCTTCTTGTTTGATTGTAATAAGAGTGCTTGGTTCCAGGGAATCAGTGTGATCTTTCCCCCTTCCTGGCTCTTATAATTTCAGAGAAGACATTTGCAAACAGTTATTTTGAGATCATAGAGAGAAAAAAAAAAAAAAAACGTAAGACAAAGAAATCATCATTCTTCTTGCTGCTGGAGAAGGTTATTAAGCACATACTGTGCTGTTACAATTTGGATAAGAAATGGAATAAAAACACCTAACAAAGGACGGTCTAGTCCAGGTGACATGCAAGTTCAAGGAAATTTCCTTGACTTTTTTCTTTAAAGTATAGTAGCTCAGCAGGCTGTGTAAAAATGAAGTTTAATGATCAGAAGTTTGGGGATTTGCATAGAGGCTTTGTGTGTGTATGTGTGTGTGATTTGCAAGGTGGCCATGGGGAATCCCTTCCTCTCCAAAACTCCATTTCTTCTTCTATGGAATTGAAACAGTCATATTTGGCCAGCACAGCATTTTTATCTTTCAATACTATAGAAGATACTGCATGTTAGTGTTACTTAAAGACGATATAACACTACAACTAATTAATTAGTTGTCATATTTTATGGCCACATTATTTTAACATCCAATCTCAAATATTTGTAAGTTTGATATGAGCTTCTTATTGAAGAAATTGTATAATTATTTTATATTAAATTTTCTTCTTAAGTTTGAAAAAATGTTGCGTAAATATTATTTTCATTAACGAACAAGAACTTGCATGGTTACTTTTATTTTACTTTTGAGTGTCTGATAAAATAGCCATCAAGAGAGAACGGTCTCTGGACTAAGAAACAGAGGATATTAGAGATGCTATATTATCGCCATTCTACCTTCATCCTCTTTTCCTTCCCTTTTAATTATAGCCAGATGTGGTGGCATTCGGGTGTCAGCTGATAAGATCCGAAGATGCCTATCCAGTGTCCCGGGCTCCAGAAGGGGGAGTGGCCAACCCTATTCACCCAGCCTTCTCTCTCTACCTCATATTTATATGACAGACATATTTTGTTATAAAAAAATTAGTGAGAGTGTCTCCTTGATCTCAGTGCCTTCACAGCTCACTAGTGTTGAAAGTCAGGTCAATAAGAAATTAAAAATGAAACGTAAAGCACAACCCAGAAGACCTATATAGAATCAAATGGAAGAAGGGACATCACAGAAAATGAAGTATTGGGGTTTGTAAGGCTGAGAAAGTATAAAAAGAATGGGATGATGAGACTGAGACAAAACTGAAGGGGAGGGGGGCTTTAGAATACGCTCTAAGAGTGTGACAAGGTAGATGGGCCTTCTCAGCCATGGAACATTTTGATTTCCTATGAAGGTCACATAGAACCTGGATATGCTAAAATCAATGTTGTGATACGATTCCAGTGATATGTGAGAAATCATCGTATCATCTGTGAGAAGTGCAGTTAGAGTGAGGAAGGTATAGGTGGGAAGAGCAGCTTTGGGGTGTACAAAATGACAGAAGTCAAGGAGAGCGGCTAGGAGTCAGGGTAATGACATGAAAACCAGATTTGATCTTAAGAACTAGAAAAGTGGCATCTAGTCAGTACCCAGTGAGTGCCACAGGCAGGGTTGAGGAAAACGCGGGCTCTTTCTAGCTCTTCCTCATCTCAAGATATCTGCCTTGGAAACAAATTTGTTTGGTTAAAACAGCATTATTATTTTTTTTTTCTAATCTGTAAAACAACCAGTTTATGTAGCTCATTTTTAGAAGTCAGTGCATGTTCAGGGGCCATATGGCTCCATCATCTGTTAGAGAACATTCTAGGTAAAGAAATAATTGCTTTGTTGTTTTGTTTCTGCAGATGAGACCACATGTTAAGAAGATGAATTTAGTCGTTTCTATTTCTTGGTCTTTTGTTTGTTTGTTTGTTTGGAAGTAGCATCTCCATCATCTTGTGTACACTATAGAAAGATATGTAAAGGAAAAGTGTTAATAAGCAACCTAGGCATAAAATTTGCAAAGCTCTGTCATTTTTCATTGGACAATATGGATTACTTGGTTGTGACTCAATTTGATTCCGACACCTTAAATATCACTCCTTCCACCTTGATTTTCTTTCCTGGTGCTCCACGCTCTCTTATGTGATCTCCCGAGGTGCTGGCTGTCACCGTCCAAACCCTTAACATTTGGGGAAGATTAGAAACTGCTGTAGTCCACTAGCGTGTATTTACAGCCACCTGAAGGATTTGTTTCCTGGGGGAGATATGTCTTCCAAAAGTACTTCTTAACTATTTAATGATGTCTTCCCAGCACATGGTCTTATCATAGCCACTTTCATTGTATCTCAGTTAGAAGAAGCTCAACCTTGGGAAATATTGTGTGTAGGACTACATCAATGTTATGACCCCGTTTCTTAGGGACATACGCAAAGCTGCTCTTTGGAGAATCCAGTGAATTCTCCAGCACAAGACCAATGGGCCATCTTTCCTAGCTACACAGATCCTCCCTTCCTTCTATTTCTTCATCTCTAAGTGATTGGCACGTGTTAGGAAACTTCAGATTATACAAATATAAAATGGAACTAATCATATATTCATCTCTCAGAAAGGTTTCATTGATTCAAACTTATACAGGGCCAGGCAAGCTGTGTATCAGCTTGGAGCATTTGGGTTCTGCTACAGTAAAAGTCAACTACCTCTTTTCAGTGGACTAGAAAAAAATATTTTTCATGGCACATGTCTAATCAGGTTTCTGTGGTTTTCCTGTTTTCATACTCTGAGAAAATATAATTGGAGAGGTTTGGCTACCTTATGAAATCAACATTTCAACATTAGTCTTCAGAGTAACTTAGCTAATTCACAGTCACACATCATTTTATAAAGTAAATATGTCACCATGTTTTTCACATGTCACGAGAAATACAATCTTTCCATGTTCTTAGATATAGGATAATTGGACTCATTCACGAGCTCATAAGTGTGTGAGTATCTAAATAGTTTGTCTGTCTCCTATATTCAAGAATGCATCAATAAAGCTCTTAAATTCAAGGTTTATTTGCTGTGTGTGCTGGGGTATCATGAGTTGGGAATGACTAAGGGTGGAGAAGTCAGTGTTCCAGAAGAGACATACTATTAACAGTTAGTGACTTTCTGTTAAATTAATACTATGTTAGAGCCTATAAATTTCTGGAGGTTAGTGGAGTAAATAATTAGTCTAAAATTTTACTTAATGATGCATTTTGAATATGTGTTAAAGTAATTCAAAATAAGGTGCTTACTACCCAGAAGAGACAGTAGCTTCCAGAGGGAGCTGAAGGAGAATAAGTCTAATAACTTTCCCATGGTCCTTTCGCCTTCAGAAAAGGGGAAAGCAAGATTTTAGTGCTAGATGGAGTTTGCTCACTGCAAATTGTGTGTCAGGTGAATAGCAAAGCTTTCTGAGAATCATTTTTCCCAAATACAAAGCAAGAATAGTGATACTCTCTTTGACTTCACAATTTCCTATTTCATTCATTAAGTTTCCTGAAAATCATTTAGACTCCCAGGGTTGAGAGCCAGGCACGTTGACAATGAGACACACTTTCAATATTGAACTGTGTGAACTCCTAGAAATCTACTTTTTATGCTAAGGTGGGTTCTCTATGTCTTCCCCTAGCTCAGGAAAGGAATGCATGTCCTGAACCATGCCAATCTTTTCAAAGGTGGAACAACCCTTAAATTTTGCCCATGTATCATCTAAACTTCCATTTCATCTTGCCTTTGTGTGTTTGGTGAAATCATTTAAAAATAGCTCTCTTCTCCAGCATGAAAATCAAGTGGATATTAAATGTGCTATGAACCATGTTAATAAGCTTTATATAAAAATGTGGAGAAAAGATGAAGATACATGTAAACCACAAATGTAAATGTGAAAACACATGTGTGTGCATGTGTCGTGCATTGCAGTCTGTTTCTAAACTGTCCTTTGGGTGCTATTGGTACAGTAGTTTCCCTTTATCCACCATGTCTCTCTCTACAGTTTTACTTCCCTTGATAAAGTAAAGCCTAGGATGGAAAATTCCAGAAATAAATTAATAAATTTAAATAACATTATGGTGTGTTGTTGTACATTCGGTTTTATTACAAGTCAGCACTGTGTTTCCACACAATTCTCTTAGGTTTAGAAACATAATCCTAGGCATCTGTAAAGAGCAATGTAGGAGGCACAGTATTTGGTGGTTTCTATGTTTTCAACATCACCCATGTCACTTAGAGACAAAGAGGGACCACTGTACTTTCCTCTACTATGTAAACTAAGCTGGCTTTTACGTTAACTTTTCCCTATTCCATCTCTCCCCTAATCACTGCTCTTTACCAATTACATGGCTCCAAGCTTAACTCCTGTATTGTCCAATTCCTTAGTTGTTTGTCTTTTATTTTGGCTGATGTGATTTCCTATAAACTTTTGTCTTTACACATGGAACACTGAAACTTATTCGATGGACTCTCAAGGTTACAATATAGTTTGTTCTGGCTCACTGTGTTGCAGCAACTCAATATTTGTCTCATGGTCGATCATCTAGCTAGTATAGTAAATGCAAGTCTCTATCCTTCCATACACACTGAGTTTTGTGAACTTGAGAAGTGTCTGCCAATTCAGTGGTGCAGCCATTGTGTCCCTGTGAAAAACATTTCTCCATTTGTAACAAGCTTTCAAGTCAGAAGAGTTCCAGTTGTAGGCCAGGGGTTTGATAATCTTTGAATGGGTCCATTCATGAAAGGATTTGTTCTCACTTTACCTTGGCCATTCCAGACACACATTTTTGTGGTTTTGAGAGAAATGCTGCTTTATATTAGTTGCTTATTCAAAGCATGTATTTCATATTTGTAGTTGCAATTCTAAATTAGCAGATGCTATTTACCAGTATGAACATTTATCAGGCTTTGGGTAGAGAAGTTACATTGTTCAACCATCAAATTCCATAAAACCAAACCAGTAACTACACAACTTTTGTAAAATGAGTTCTTCACTCATTTGCAATTCTGTGTATTATTCCGAGGGTGACTACAGTTTTCTGTCAGCCTATTGGTAGTAATTAAGACAGTACATTCAGGCAGGAAGATGAATGTGAATTGAAACCATTTATCTGTTCCAGTAAAGGCAAACTGTTGAAGAAAGGGATTTGACACAATCATCTGATTTGTGATGGCTTCCCTCTTGTTCTGAATGATATGGCTAAGATGATAAAATATAGTCAAACACGTGCTTCTATGAGAATCTTAACATGGTCATATACTGTAACACAGTAAATTATTTGTGAGAGTTTACCTTAAAAGAAAAAAAATACAAAGAAGGTTCTTCATGCCTAAAGGGATCAATTAATTAATTAGATGTGTTTGCAAAACTAAGAGAACCATTGTTGTCTTCCACATTAGGAGGTAAAGGGCTAAACCATCTGCATAAATCAAGGATTCACCACACTGTATTTAGCAGCACTGAATAAGAAGCAAATATGGTATTAATGCTAAGTCAAAAATGAAGAGCACTATATTTCTGCATTTAATGTAACATTACTAAGATGAAGAGAAGCCTACAGATGAGCAAAGATTAAAAAAAAAAATCCTGTAACAAACACTACATCTAATAATCAGTTACTCAACATTTTCCTTTGTCCTTTATATCCCTTGTGACTGTTTCAACTATTCTATAAAATGTTCTGTTATTCCGTCATTCCTACCATTGCCTCAACCTTTGTCAACTCTCATTTTGATGACAACCACAGCCTGTTAATAACAACTCACCAAATGCTTGCTGGATGGATTCTCATTTAGATACATTCTCTATGATGTAGATAGGGATTATTTATATATTTATTCATATAGCATATACAGCTCTTGTCCAGGAACTTACTGTGTGGACAAGGCTGGCCACAAACTAACACAGATCCACCTTCCTCTGCACCCTAAATGCTGGGCTCAAAACATGTGACATTACATCCAGCAATTTGGAATAATTTTTAAATACAAACTTTATTGTATAGTTTTCTGTAGTTAAAAACCTCCTTTTTATGGCTTTTCATTGCTTTAAGAATAAGGTATATAAAACCTAACTGTCCCCTCAAGACCTCAGCAGCACCCTGAGATATAGACTCCTCTAGCTCTGATAATAAGAGGTGAGTGATTCCCCTCCCAGCCTAGGCCTAGCCACCAGGGCATAACCCTTGACCCTTGTCTCTGCCATTCTCACCCATGGCAGGTCCAGTTGTAGGCCAACAGGTCTACTCCTACAGACAGATCTCCCGACTACCACCCCTTTTTGAACCTTGTAGCCTACAAGCTCCATTTCATTCCCCAAACTCACTGATCCACCAGAGACCTCAGTGGCTCTCTGAGACACAGACTCTACTGGCTCCAATTACACCAAGAGGTCTGACTCCATCAAGAGTGCCTATTGGATCAAAAAAAAAGAAAAAAAAGAAAAAAAAAAGCTTTCTAGAATACAGCCACAGCTTGCACCAATTGGTGGAAGAGACGGTAGACACCAGTGCAAGAATACATTCAACACAATAAAGAACAATATAGCATCACCAGAACCTAATGTTTCTACAACAGAAGACCTGAACATTCCAATGTATAAGAAGCAAAAGAAAATGACCCTAAAATAATTTTATGAAGACGATAAATGCCTTTAAAGAGGAAATTAAAAGTTCTCTTGAAGCAATAAAAGAAAAGACTATAAAAAATGGAAGAAATCAATAACTCTCTTAAAGAAACCAAGAAAAAAAATCAGACAGGTGAAGGAAATAGTTCAAGAACTAAAAATTGAAATAGAGGCAATAAAGAAGACAAAAACTGAGTAAATGCTGGAAATAGAAAATTTGAGTAAACAAACAGGAACTACAGATGTAAGCATAACCAACAGAATGCAAGAGATGGAAGAGAGAATCTCTGGCATTGAAGATACAATAGACGATATAGATTCATCAGTCAAAGAAAACATGAAATCCAACAAAAGCAAGACACAAAATGTTCAGGTAATCTGGGACACCATGAAAAAAAACAAATCTAAGAATAATGAAAATATAAGAAGGAGAAGAATACCAGTTCAAAGAAAATATATTCGGTGAAATCATAGAAGAAAAATTTCCAAACCCAAATGCCTACAAAGATACAAAAAGCTTACAGAACACCAAATAGACTAGGCCCACAAAAAGTTCCCTTACAACAGAATAATCAAGACACCAAGCATACAGAATAAAGAAAGGATACTAAGAGCAGCAAAGGAAATAGGCCCGGTACTGTAACAGAATTACACCTATCAGAATTACACCTGCCTTCTCAATGGAAATTATGAGAACCAGGAGGTCCCAGACAGATATCATGCAGACACTAAGAGACCAGGGGTGCCAGTCCAGACTATTATTTCCTGCAAAAATTTCAATCACCATAGATGAACTAAACAAGATATTCTATGACAAAATCAGATTTAAACCAAATACAGCCCTAAATTAAGTACTACAAGGAAATATCAAGTTAAATGCAACCATGAAATTAGAAGCAATAGATAATCTCACACCAGCAAATTCCAAAGAAGGCAAACACAAACACACAACACTACCATCTAAAAATAACATGCAACAATCAGTAATCGTTAATATCCTTTAATATTAATGAACTCAATTCATTTATAAGAAGACACAGGCTAATAGAGTAGATAAGAAAACAGGACCCATCGTTCTGTTGCATAAGAGAAACAGAGGTCAACTTTAAAGACAGGCACTATCTCAGAGTAAAGGGTTGGGAAAAGACTTTCTAATCAAATGAACTTAAGAAGCAAGCTGGTGTAGCCATCCTAAGATCTAATAAAATAGACTTCAAACTAAAACTAATCAAAGGGGATTGAGAAGAACATTACATCACAGGGAAAATCCGTGAGATGAAGTCTCAATTCTGAACATTTATGAGCTAAATGTAAGGGCACTCACATAAGTAAAAGAAGCATTACTAAAGCTTAAATCCCACATCAAACCACACACACTAACAGTGGGAGACTGTAACACCAGGCAGGCCTGCTAGACAAAACTTAACAGAAAAATAAGGAAACTAACTGACGTTATGACACAAATTGACTTAATAGAAATCTTTAGAATATGCCAATCAAACACAAAACAATATACCTTCCTCTCATCAACCCATGGAAACTTCTCTAAAATTGACCACATACTTGGTCAAAAGCAAATCTCAAAAGTTACAAAAAACTGGAATTACCTTCTGTATCTTATTGGATCACTGTGACTTAATGTTAGAATTCAATTACAGCACAAATTATAGCAAGCCTACAAACTCAGGGAAACTAAATAACACTCAGTGGAAGCACCACTGAGTCAAGGAAGAAATAAGACTTCCTAGAATTCAATGAAAATGAGTGTACAACGAACTCACACTTATGGGATGCAATGTAAGTAAGCAATGCTAAGAAAAAATTAGAAACCACTAAATGCCTACATAAAGAAGTTAGAGAAAGCTCACACAAGAGACTTAACAGTACATCTAAAAGCTCTGTAAGAAAAAGAAGCAAACCTACCCAGGGGGTATAGAGGACAGTGTAGTATGAAGTTTCTGGCCCGGCCTTTCTGGCCTAGCCCCTAGGTTTGGACTCCTCTCTCAACCCTGCTACCCCTTAGCTACAAATAATCACACACTGGCTTATATTAATTTCATGCTGATTGACCTATGGCTCAGACATGTTGCTAGCTAGCTCTTTCATCTTAACTCAATCTAATTCCATTAATCTGTTTAGCCATGTGGCTTGATACCTTTTCTCAGAGCTGTATGGTTGTCTTCTGTCCTCTGCTGGTGTCTCTGTTCTGCTCCTCCTTTTTCCAGAGTTTCCTTACTCTGGTAGCCCTGCCCATACTTCCTGTTGGCCTTCTGGCCAATCAGCTTTTTAGTTACAATGTAACTAAACATAATTCCACTACAAGCCAGGAAACAATCAAAATAAAAACTAAGAGAACAACACAAAGGATCAACGAAACTGAGAGTGGTTCTTTAAGACAATCAACAAGACAGACAGAGAGAAACTATCCAAATTTAACAAAATCAGAAATGAAAAGGGAGACACAACAACAGACAATGAGGTAAAACAGAGAATTATCAGGTCACACTTCCAAAACCCGTGCTTCACAAAATTGGAAAAACCTAAAGGAAATGGACAATTTTCTGAAGAAGTATTACATACCAAAATTAAATTAAGAGCAGGGTCAGATGGTTTTACTAACTATACATTTTATCTGAGAGTCATGTCAAAGGAATGATGCTGAGGGGCTTCACTCACATTGGATCTTACAGAAATGATGGCCTTTAGAAATCAGGGTGTATATCTCATGCAAGATAGTGGAACACAAGAGCCAACTTTTTATGGACCTCAATGTCATCAACAAAGGCCCTGTCATTGTTGCTAGAGCAATACCGATATCCTCTGAAATACCTTGACCTCACAGATTCCTAGGTACAGTGAAAACGATAGAGTGAATGGTTTCCTGATTGTCATAAAAGTCCTTCCAGTGGAACAGATGGATGGTCATCTTAGAATTTTGTTGTCCTCAAACACCGCTGATGGACGGAGCAGGTTTAAACTTCCAATGAGGGAAGTGGAGAGCCTCAGCCCCAGTTAATATGGTAGCATCTGCACCAGTGTTACGAAGCCTTTGACAGGCTGCCTATCTGAACAGAGATCATTAAGGGAGAGTATGGAAAAATTGACAGTATGGAAAACTTTTGGATTGGACAAACCATCTTTTACTGGTGGATTGAGGAATGCTCTGCCTGTGCTTCAGCTGGCTGTGATCCTCAATTCTTAATGAAATCCTTTATTGTACCTGGGGTAGCAAGTCCTAGGAGCCATCATACCACAGGTGGCCTGGCTTGCTACATGCCCAGCAAGTTCTATCTACCTGGGGGCCCTTGGGGATGTCATTAGCACATTACTCGTATTCAAGAAGAGTGTCCAGAAAGGCAGTTAGAGTAGCAAGGTGATAGGTACTAGGATTGAGCTCTCTCTTTCTGGTAGCCAGCACCCATTTGGAATGTTCTCATTGTCAACCAGTGCAAGTGCATTGCAGGTGGAGACATTAATCCATTCCCAAACCAATTGTTTAATTATCATGTCTCCAATAGGGCTCAAATCTACTCTTTATTTCACTGCCTCATTAACACAGGACAGGAAATTAGTGAAGAGCTCTTATGGCCACTGAAGTAGGTTTATGAAATAAGCAAAGGAGTCCTACAGAGTGCATGCTTAAGAACCTCAAAGGCCAGGTCAGAAACCTATTGGAAGTAGGCTTGAGGGTCAGTCTGTGCTCGGTATACACAATGAACATATTACCCTTACCCTGTGAGCATTATAGGTCTCCTGTAGATTAAGTAAGATGTTTGTCTGGGCCTGAAATTCTGCCTAATCATCATAGGAGATTTCCAATTAAGAAAGGCAGCCAGCTCCAACCTAGCTTTGAGCAGACTATACCAATCAAAGTAAGTCTGTAGTTGCATTGTCCATTGATTGAGTACCTGTTCAAAGTAAGGTGCATCCAGGCTCTACTCATTAGCTACCATCTAGATGAGGGAGAGACCGCTATGGAAGTGGGAATCCAGGGCTGAACATTGGCATTTGGGACTAAATTGACTGGAAAGGCTTCTGTGGGTCTACAGACTGACAGTGGTGTAGGCTGTGAGGGTTGTAAGACTTGGGGTGGCACTGTCAGAGAGTAGCCACCTCCTGAGGCAGGTGGGTACTGGGATAGATGTCCCCAAGTTTACCCTATGGAGGTATAGCCTCCTGTGGTAGGAGGGGACAGAGGAAAGAGCATTGGGATATTAATGACAGTTGTGTTCTCCCAAACAGGTTACACAAGGAGGAACTGTATGCCTCCTCATTATTAGAGGCCATAGAGAGACCAGACATGGAAGGAGTCAGATATTTCTGAGTTCTAACAATTCCCAGGGGGAGAGGGTGAGAAGATGCTGAGCCAATGACACAGACCTCAGGAGTCAAGCGAAAAACAGACTGTAGACTCATTTATTCAGCAATGGGGAGAGCCTTATATACCCAGCACTCAGGAAGTCAGTCTCTCATTGACTGGACACAGTCTAGTGACACTGAAGCCGTCTCTCACTAGCTGGGCATGATCAAGAATTCTGACAGCATCTGTTGCTAGACTCTCAAGCAGACTCTGGGTTGGCTCATAAGGCATGCTATGCGTATGCCTTGACAACTGATTTGAGCCAATTTCCTGGACTCTTTGGGCCTGTCTTACTACAGTACTCAAAGTTATAGCTAGAGCATTTAGACAACAAAAGGAGATCAAGGGGATACAAATTGGAAAAGAAGAAGTCAAACTTTCCTTATTTGCAGATGAAATGATAATATATTAAAATGATCCCAAAAATTCTACCAGGAAACTTCTATAGCTGATAAATACCTTCATTAATGTGGCAAAATACAAACTCAAAAAAATCAGTAGCTCTCCTATATACAAATGATAAACAGGCCGAGAAAGAAATCAGAGAAACATCAACCTTCACAATAGCCAAAAATAATATAAAATACCTTGGGGTAACTATAATCACGCAAATGAAAGACCTGTATGACAAGAACTTCAAGTCTCTGAAGAAAGAAGTTGAAGAAGATATTTGAAAATAGAAAGGTCTCTCAGGTTCATGGATAGGTAGAATCAACATAATAAAAATGGAAATCTTACCAAAAGCAATCTACAGATTCAATGCAATCCCCATCAAAATCTCAACACAGACCTTGAAAGAACAAAACTCAAAAGAACAAAATTTTCATATAGAAAAACAAAAACCCTAGGATAGTTAAACCAGTCAGGAACAATAAAGCAACTTCTGGAGGCATCACCAGCCCTGACTTCAAGCTCTATTACAGAGCTATAGTAATAAAACCAACTTGGTACTGGCATAAAAGCAGACATGCAGACCAATAGAATTGAATTGAAGACCCTGACATTAATCTACACACCTATGAACACTTGATTTTTGACAAAGAAGCCAAAACTGTACAATGGAAAAAAGAAAACATCTTCAGCAAATGGTACTGGCATAACTGGATGTTGACATGTAGAAGTTTGCAAATAGATCCATATATATCATCATAGGGTAAACTCAAGTCCAAATGGATCAAATACCTCAACATGAATTCAGCTACACTGAATCTGATAGAAGAGAAAGTAGAAAGTAATCTTGAATGAATCAGCATAGGAGACAACTTCTTAAGTATAACACCAGTATTGAGAGCAACAGTTATTAAACGGGACCTCCTGAAACTGAGAAGCTTCTGTAAGATAAAGGCTATAGTCAATAAAACAAAACAGTAGTCTATAGAATAAGAAAAGATCTTTATCAACCCCACATCTGACAGAGGGCTGACCTCCAAAATAAACAAAGAACTCAAAAAAATGGACATCAAAAAATCAAATAATCCAATTTTTAAAATGCGGTACAGACTTAAACAGAGAATTCTCAACAGAAAAATTTTAAATGGCTGAAAGACATTTAAGGAAGTGATCGACATCCTTATCCATCAGGGAAATTCAAATCAAAACTACTCTTAGATACCATCTTGCACCACTTAGAATGGTAAGATCAAAAACACTGATGACAACTTATGCTGAAGAGGACGTAGAGAAAGAAAAACATTTCTCAGCTGCTGGTGGGAGTGAAATCTGGTACAACCACTCAGATAATCAGCTTGGCAGTTTCTCAGAAAACTGGGAATCAATCTACCTTAAGACCCCATGACACCACTCTTGGGCATATACCCAAGGGTTTCTCAGTCATATCACAAGGAAACTTGCTCAACTGTGTTCACAGCAACACTATTCATAATAGCTAGAACTTGGAAACACCATAGATGCCTCTCAAGCAAAGGATGGATAAAGAAAATTGGTGTATTTACACAATGGAGTATTACTCAGCTGTAAAAAATGACACCACAAAATTCGCAGGCAAATGGACGGCACTAGAAAATATTCTGAGTCAAGTAATCCAGACTCAGAAAGACAAATGTGGTACGTACTCACTCATAAGTGGATACAAGATGTAAATCAAAGGATAACCAGACTACAACCCACAGCTCCAGAGAAGCTAGCTAAAAAGAAGGACCACAGAAGGGATGCAAGAAATGCTCTGGGAAGGGGAAATAGAGGAGATCTCCAGAGTAAACCAAGAGGAGGGGCAGAGAGAGGGAGGGGATGGGCAATGAGAACATGAGGGAAAGGGCAGATCGAGCTGGAAGAGGGAAGAAGAGAGAGAGAACAATGGAAGAGATATCATGATAAAGGGAGACTTCATAGTATTGGGAAAAACTTGTGCTAGGAACATCCCAGGAATCCACAAGGATGACCCCAGCTTAGACTACTAGCAATAGTAGATAGGGTACCCAAATATCCAGATTGACGAATACCCTATCATCACAGAGCCTTCATCTAGTAACTGATGGAAGCAGATGCAGAGATCCACAGCCAAGCATCAGGCTTAGCTCTGGGAGGGAAAGAGGGATTATATGATTGGGGGGGGGGGTATCAAGTTCATGGTGCTGGAAATCTACAGAGACAACTGAACCAAGCTCTTGGGAACTCATGAACTTCAGACAGACAGCTGTAAGGCCTGTATGGGATTGAACTAGGCCCTCGGCATGAGGGAGACAGTTTTATAGCTTGGACAATTTGAGGTGCCTTGGGCAGTGTGGTCAGGATTTATCCCTGGCACATGAGTTGGCTTTATGGAGCCCATTACCAGCAATGGGGTGTCTTGTTCAACCTTGATGCAGGGGGAAGGGTCTTGGTCCTGCCTCAGCTGAATGTACCAGGCTTTGGAGGAAAGGATGGGAGCTGGGGGGCGGGGGCAGGGGTGAGGAGCAGGAGAAATGGGAGGGGAATCTGGTTTTGGTATATAAAATGAACTAAAAGATTCTTAAATACAAAAGAATAAGGTATCTGATGTTTAATATATCTTAAAAGGTTTGTATAGTCTGTCCACAGCAAACATCTACAATGTCATCATCTCTTAATATATGTCTCCCACCACTTCTAGGCCTGTATTCAGTCCCTAGTACAATCCATTTGCCTATGGTGAAAGTCACCAAGCCTTAGACCTTGAATGTTAGTGTTGCCAAGCGTTAACTAATAGGCTGTGAATATTTTATGCCTTTCTTTTTGCTTCCTTGTTTTCTTTTTTTTAAACAGTCTTCATAGGACCTGAAATGCGGCTAAGTCAAATATAATTAACACCAAGATAATGAGCATCTTTTAAAGAGTGTGTTTTATTTTCTTACTAGACCAGGAGGATTTATAAAAGGCAAATTATTTCAAGGGTTGGCTAATCAGATTTTGAATTTCAGCAGAATGACTACTACTGGTACAGAAAGAAAAAGAGGGGCTAGTATCTGTGTCAATGCCTTCTAATTATCTCATAAGTTTAAAAGACATTGAGAAAACATTACCATAAATTGACATGACTCAGAATAAATCAACATAAAAGAATACTAAGTAGTTAGTATGACAATTGTGAAAGAACTATGCAACCCCTTCTCCAGGTTTAGGTAAAAGTGCTCAGGCCCCACTCACAGCTCCTGAGGGGTCCTGCTGTTGAGGAGCCCTGCCTCCCACCCTTGATAATCTCAACAGGAACCCCAGGAGGCAAATCCTGGGGCTGTTTCTGCAAGTATTTTTAATCTGTAAAGGAAGTTTTTAATACCCCAACCCTAGTTCTTTATATTGAGTGGAGATGATTCTTAGATCTTGTGTTTACATCTTATTATATTATTATTCAAAAGCACTAAAAGTGTCCAGAAAACTTTAGTCTCTGACCTTCTACTTCTTTGGCTGATCTGTATGTCTGGTTGCACCTTGACTCTCCCTGATAACTCCAATTACAGAATTCCAAATTTCTAGGAATGATATAGAGGCCATTGATAGGATCAAGAAAAGGTATAAGGATAAATTCTTACACCATAGTATTCTGGCCTCATTTCTAGGACAGGGCACAGGAAACTGTTTTACTGAGTATGACTTCTGCAATGAGAGGGATACTTTCCACAGGCCAGTGGCAACTTTAAATGTTAGCTGCCTTTTTCTCCAGAGACATCTCCATGGGTTTCCTTAATGGGTTAAAATTGGCCTGCTGTAGGCTCTCATAACCACATTTTCTCCTTTTACACTTGTATGTGGCTTTTATTACATGATGTCCCTCAGAAAGCCTTCTATTTTCATTTTCTAGCTTCATCCCTTAAACTGCCAATGTCACAACCAACACAAAACCAATGGTAAGTGTTTTGTGGTGGATTGAATAAGAATGGCCCAATAAACTAGGGAGTGGAACTCTATGATAAGATTTCCAGGATGTAGCCATATTGGAGGAAGTTTGTGTGTGGGTGGTGCTGGTGGAGGGAGGAGCTTTGAGGTTTCAAAAACCCATACCAGGCCTATTCTTTCCACCCACCAACCCCAGCTCCTAGTTTGTGAATCAGATCACAGCACTTCTTCAGCATCATGCTTTCCATGCCTGCTGCCATGCTTCCTGCAATAATAATAAAGAAGTCTGCCCTCTGAAATTGTCAGCAAGCCCCAGTTAAATGCTTTCTTTCATATGCTTTGCCTTGGTCATGATGTCTCTTCACAGCAATAGAACAATAACCAAGACAGGCTTCATAAATGACTATTAAATAAATGAACAGATCAACTTAACAAGGAGTTTAAGATTAGAAAATTATGCTTGCATTAAATTAATTATGTCAATAAAAACAATAAAAATATGAACATAACACAAGTTCTCAAAATGTGGAGAAACAAAAATGTGACCCAAAAAAGAGAAACTATTATAGATTTGATTCTTTTATTTGTAAATGTTTTTTTATTTTGAAAGTTTTTTTTTCTCATACCTTCTGCTGCTGTTCGCCCCTTCTGTACTCCCTCAGCCTTCTCTCAACCAATCCCTCCATCCATACTCTAGGGAAGTCGAGGAATCTTTATTCAGCAACTAATGAAGACAGAAGCAGAGATCCTTTGCTAAGCATTGTGTTGAGCTCCCGATCCAGCTGAAGAGAGAGAGGAGAGAGTATTTGAGCAAAGGCATCAGGGACATGAGGAGGAGACCCACAGAGATGGCTGACTGGAGCTATTGGAAACTCACTAGCTCTAAAATGTAACCGCTGAGGAATCTTCATGGAATGGAACTAAGCCCTCCTAATAGAGATGACAGCAAATGACATGGACAGTTTGTAGAGCCTCTTGCAATAGATTTGATTCTTGAACAAAGGAAATCTCCTAGATGAGGAGTTTATCTATTATTTTCTGGAAGACATTGAGAGTAATAGAATGTGGGAGTTAGAGCCTAAGCTGAACATTTATGGATCTGATGAGTCAGAAGACAAACTCCTTCAGTCTCCATAGATCTTAGGACATTCTCAGAAAAAAATGCAGCCGGGGAAGAGGTGAGAGAGAGAGAGAGAGAGAGAGAGAGAGAGAGAGAGAGAGAGAGAGAGAGAGAGAGAGAGAATGTTCATACATGAATCCTTCAAAAAATCTTGATGAGTCTTGGTGGTGAGATTGTTAAAAGAGTGGATGGACGCTATGAATGTCAGAGACAAAATTAACATTTTAAAGAATAATAGATTCTCCTTGCAAAATTGCCTGTGCTGCCTAGCAAGAGCTTTGAGTTAAAATCCATTCATGTGAGTGAATGTTGTTAAAAATCTTTGGGCCTAAAAACATACGAAGGCTAAACATAGGGAATAAAAACACTTCTGAGAATTAAAACATTTCCCCTGGACTAAGTGAGAAATCAAAATAGTATCAACCTAAAACAACTTTAAACTAGATGCCACACCATCCAGGTATTAGTGAATATACTCAAACACCATTGTTTCGAAGAAAACAACAGAATTCAGAGTCTCTGGAGCATAGTAATAACAATGCCAGGCAGGATTTTTCTTTCTTTTTCTTTTTCAGTACTAAATATATGATGATAGAGGAAGAAATCTTGATCATGAGGAAACAAAACAGTAAACAGATGTGCAAATAACCAAAAATTAGAGCAGTGGTTCTCGACATTCTTAATGTTCTTACCCTTTGATACAGTTTCTCATGTTGTGGTGACCCCTAAGCATAGAATTGTAACTGTAATTGTGCCACTGCTATGAATTATGATGAGAACATCTCAAATGCAGGACATCTGATAGGTGCCTCCTGTGAAGGAAGTGTTGTTCAGCCCCCAAAGGGGTTGGAACCCTCAGGTTGAGAACCACTGGATCAGAATTAGCAATCACTTTAATCTACATAGAAATGTTAAAGAAATACATATGCAAAATAAATTAATAATTATAGTAGAAGTAGTAATCTTCTAAAAAAGGATAAATTCAAAAGTTTAAACAGACATTCAGTAGTTGAAATGGAGATTAATTTGGTGGTATTAATGTTATGTTGGGTCCAATAAAAGTACCCATAGACTTAATGGTATGGTCATAAAATACATCTAGACTAAGGATCTATCTATCTATCTATCTATCTATCTATCTATCTATCTATCTATCTATATACATACAAAAAGAGAGAGATGAATGTCTGAAAAATAAAACAGCCACTTATGACTGATTTTTCTCAAGAATACTAAGAAAATTGGACAGAAATTTTTTTAATATTAGACAAACTATTTTGACATTTGATCAGAAACAATGACCCTTACATCAATCAGCCAAGAAAACTTCAGATATGGAAAAAAAATCATACACGAACATGATATAGCTAAGTTTCTGTAGCTGAAGTAAAAGAAAAGCATTAGAAGCAGCTAGAATTTGGGGAATGTGAAGAATAACCTAAATAATTCAAAACAAAAAAATATGAAACAATGAAATCAAGAAGATAAAGGAATAATATCTTAAAATGTCAGGTGGGGGATTGTGTATTGAGAAGCATATCATGCAGAACATTTAGTCAGTACAAACAGCTTTCAAGTGAAGAATAAAGCTTTCAGATGAACAGAATCTGAAAAAAAATATACAGACTTACATTAGAAGAAATGTAAAAGGAAACACTTCAGAGCCAATGTAAATGATGAAAAATGAACACTTGTATCTAAAAGCAAGGAAGGAAGAACTAGAAATGGAAAGTATGAGGAGCTACTGTTCTCCTTTGCAAATGTAAAATTACAGTGGATTGCTTAGGGGGAAATGACTAAGATGTGCTAGGAGTGGAGAAGAAAGACGTGAGAAGAGGGACAGACAAAAGACTGTTTACACAAAGATGCTCCTGTTGCTGAGCAAATGTGATGCCAACTCTCACAGACTCAGATAAGCAAACATTTGCTGTCTCTGAAACATCCTCTACAGAATAACAACTTAATAAAACAAAAAAACCAAAAAAGAGGATTGGTTAAAGAGAGATAATCAGGTCAGAACTTAATTTACTGAAGAAAACAGAAAACAAATATAAAGTAACCAGAGACTCAGCACAGAACTTCCACAGACAGTAAACGACCACCATACTTCTCAGGAAGGGGAATGAGCCAAGCTTCAATGGCAGCTGCCATATTGCATCTCTAAAGGAAGAGTCAAAGGCATGTTGATCCAGAGACACACTTTATTACTCATAGGTGAGTAAAGAGCAAATGGACACAGATGTCATGAACACACTTTCATTGATATACTAAAGAATCCTCAACATTGGATTGAAGGGAATAATAAGGCAGACAAAGCATATCATATCATCACTAATACAGGATTTTTTTTTAAATGCTGGAAAAACATGTATGCAATGAATAAAAATACTAAAAACTTTATAAAGAAAGTCTGACAAAAATCAAGGAAAAAATAGAGATTAAAAAGCACTCAATTTGAATACAGAATATTTAACGTGGTTTTAGCCATATTTAGCATACTGACATTTGTAGATCAGATATCCAGTGACTATAACATACATTTTATTACAAGTATATTGGGGGCATTTGTAAAGATAGATTATATATAAGTTTCAGTAAATGCCACCTGGTTGCAAACATAGAATATGTTCTCTGGTAAGATTAACATTTGAAGTGAATAGTACAATGGTGTCTGGAAAATCTACAAATATTTTTGAGAGAAAAGAAATAACAAGGAATGGGAACTGAAACACACGTATTATAATTTGTGATTGGGCTTAGATATGACTCAGTGGGTAAAAGCGTGAGGACCTGAGTTCAAATCTTCAGCACACAGGCAAGAAGTTGGATGTGGTTTCCAATGCATGTAACCTCAGTAGCCTGAGGTAGAGCAGTTGTAGCAGATTTCAAGAGTCCATGCACTAGCCCGTATAGATTAAACAGCAAGCATCTAGTACTGTGAGAGTCACTGTTTCAAGGTAGCAAGGAAGAGAGCAATAAAGAAAGATACTTGTCCTACTCAGGCCTCGGTATGCCTACCATGTAATCATATAATCATACAACATACACACACACACACACACAAAACTATAAGAAGTACCAACTATACTTAGAGATAAATACATATTTTTAAATGCTAATACTGTGAAACTATGTTTTAAATCATTTTACCATAAGAAGAAGTTAATTCCATGACATAGAAAAATACCAGTGGTGCCAATGCTTACCAACAGAGAAAGTGAGTATGTGGGAGATTATTTGGTTACAGTGTAAATAATTGTCCCACCCACTGGTTTAATAAAAAGCATTGATTGGCCAAAGGCAGGCAGGAAGTGTGGGCAGGGCTACCAGACTAATAAACCGCTGAGAACAGGAAGCACAGAGCAGAGGGCCAGAGAGAAGCCAGGAAGAAGCAGAGGACAACCATGCTGCTGTGAGAAAAGGTACCGAGCCCCATGGCTGAACAGTATAAGAGTTATAGGTTAGATTAAGGGTAAAGAGTTAGCAAGTTAAATGCCTGGGCCTGAGGCCGATCAGCCTAAAACTATTGTAAGCACCTGTGTGTCTCTGCGGGTCTGTGGGTCTAAACCTTAAGGCTAGGACCGAAAGTCCGGGCGAGACTACATGAGTAAGGTTGAGTTTGTTCTCTAAAGTTTCCTAGACAAACAGGATAAATAGAAAATATAAATTACTAATATCAGTATGCTAGAAAAACAAGCTTGTGGCTGCTGATGCCCAGAATATCTTTGTAGTGTGATTATGTTGTTACATTGTAAACAATTGTCCCACCTACTGGTTTAATAAAAATGCTGATTGGCCGAAGGCAGACAGGAATTGTGGGTGGGGCTACCAGACTAAGAAAATTCTGGGAACAGGAAGAACAGGGCAGAGATGCCACAGAGTTGCCAGAAGATGAAAAGGCCACCTATGCTGCTCTGAGAAAAGGTACCATGCTGCATGGCTGAACAAGATAAGAATCATGGGTTAGATTGGGTGTGAGAGCTAGCAGGTTATATGCCTGGGCCCCAGGTCAATCAGCATACGGTTAATATAAGTGTCTGTGTGATTCACTGGGTCTATGGGACTGTAGGTCTGTGGGTCCGGGCCAGGAAGCTACACTGGTAAGTCTGAGACAGAAACGTCATACAACATATTCTCATTTGGCGATTCTCTGACTACAGTATTCTGTAGGCAGTTATTTTCAGGAATAAAATTACTATTGTTGTAGTGGATATTATTACTAATAGTTCTTGAGTAGGCATTTCATGTAAGCCAGACTGATCTTGAATTTACTGTGTAGACTAGCCTGGTCTTGAACATATGATTTTCTTATCTCAGCCTCTGAAGTGTTGGAATTTAACGTGTACCGTCTATGTCCAGTTCATAATTAAGAGTGTTTTATGACACATGCTATGATTTGAATGTACTCCCCTAAAATTCAGATATTGCAACTTTATAATAGGCATTTTGAAGGTTTTAGTAGGTGAACCTTATAGGAGTAAAGATGTCATAAGAGGTCCTCCTCTTATGGACTGAATTAGCTTCCTTAGGAGGGCTTAATGAATGCCCAAGGATTCAGTTCAAGGTAATGCCCTTGGCTAGCATGCATAGGGCCCTGTATTCAATTCCTTGTATACAAATGAACACACCCATGCATAGGAATTGATGAAGAGTCAGTCTTTTGGTCCTGTTTTCCATCCTGTGACGGCCTTACTATCATGCAAGACAAAAAAGGATCTATGAAGGATTTAGCAGTTCTATGTTAGGAACCAAGTATTTGGGTGAAGCACCAATATGAGAATGAAAGATATACTGAGCAGCGTATGCTTTACAGAATGAGTATTCATATGTATCTATACTCATGGTTAAGCTTTTATTATTATCATATATATTAAACACACACACATATATGATAAAGATGTTAAGCCAATTTAATGGAGGAAAAGAGTCTTCAGGAAATAATTTTCATCCAACTATATTTGTGTAGATAAAAGGCTGGTCTTAAATCCTGATAAGCTACTCATAAAATTACTTTGAGCTGAATTATAGACCTAAGAATAAAAATGAAACAATATAATTATACAGAAGTGTTTGTAAGAGCTTTATTGATAATAGCTAAAAACTTTTATGAAGTCCAATATCCATCTATATATTAATATGTAAACACACTGTGATTTATTTACGAAATGAAAAATCAAACTAAGTTCTGTAACACCAGCAAAGAAGCAACAGAAAACAATCAGACATGCATAAAATGTACTGTGTGGTTTCATTTATATGGAAGCCTAAAACAAGCCAAACGAATCTTGTGTTGATGATAGAAACCAGAAAGAACATCTTCAGATGAATTTTCTTAAGCGTTAAAAAGCCCCCATCAGTGTTTCAGAATGGAGCTCAGCTGGTGGAGTGCTTGCCTAGCACACAGGAGGCTTCATAAATTAGAGCTCTGTAATCCTAGTATCCAGAAGATAGAGGCAAGAAGACCATGAAGTCAAGGATATCCTCAGTGTGTGAGGCTAGTCTATGCTACATGAGACCCTATCTTTAAAAAAACAATCCAAATACATATGATAACAGATTAAAAACAATAAATTTGGGCTCTAGCAAAATTGAATTCTGCATAAAACAATGCCATCAAGAGAGGACATTTGTAACTCAGAAACAGGGAAAGGGAATGATACACTTGTAGCCACAATATACAAAGAGCTTGTATGATTCAGTAATAACATGTAATCCAGTAGAAAGCAGACAAATTGCTTTCCAAAGAAGGCAGACAGTAAGCAGCAAGCATATTGGAAGATTCAGCACATGAGTAGTCTACAAGGGTTTGCAAATTAAAACCGAACAAGATATTGCTTTACAGATGGAGGATTAAGCAAAATTTGAAATACTGCAATACCTAAGCTGAGTGAGCACTTGCATACAGTCTGGAACTTCCCTGTTCCACTGGTTGGAGTGTGAAACAACTCAGACACACTGAGAAGCAACTCTGTGACTTTATATACAATTAAAAGTACAGCTAAATCTACTTTTGTTTACCTAAGTAAAATGACCATATATTTCTACAAAGGGGTTGCACAAGAATGTTCAGCTTGGCAAGATGACCTAGTATGTAAAGGCACTTGCTGCCAATCTAATCTTGATGAGCTGAATTCCAAAACTGGAAACCACATGGTGGAATGCTCCTAAAAGTTGTCCACTGACCTCCACACAAGTGTCATGGCTTCTGTACACTCCACTACACACACACACACACACACACACACACACACACACACACACACACACACACACACACACACACACACACACACACACACACACACACACACACACACACACACACACACACACACACACTGGAGACATGGCTTCTGTTCCCCTAGAAGACTCTGAGTTTTGCTTTCAACATCTAAACTGAGTGACTCATACCCACCTATAACTCCTTGTTCAAGGGATCCCATTTTCTCTGGACTTCCTAAACACTCTAATTCATATACATAAGCTCTCTGCTGACACCCATAGACCACACACCATTTTAAAAACATTTTTTAAATTAATGATTATATTTTTAAGAGAATATTCACCATACCTTTATTAATAATAGCCAAAAAAAATTTATCAAGTTCCATGTCCATGTACAGATAAGTGGATAAACACATTGTAATTTGTATTGTCATAGACAATGGAACTAACTTCTGTGATACATAACAGAGACAAATCTTAAATGTGTTCTATGAGAATGAATGAGACAGAAATAATATTTGCTGTATGATTTCATTAATATGAAGTTATAGAATAAATCCAAGTAACCTTGTGGTAACAAGAAGGTGCTTCTAACAAGGAGGTGGTGGCAAAATGGGCACTGTCAAGGCTGGAAGGGAACTTTCTGAGGTGATAAAAATATTGTCTATATTTCATTTGGAATAGTGGTTTCTTGAGAAATACAAGTGTCAAAAATTCAATAACTGTATGCTCACACTTGAAGAATTTTGTTTTCTTTAAATAATGATCCTGCTAGAAAACATATCATCAAAAGTGTTTATCCCTTTGGAAGTAGATTAGGGAAATTGGAACCAGAATCTGAGCTGGGATTTTTGCTTCACAATACTATACCCACTTTGCTTTTCTGTTCTAAATGCCTGCCTGTCCATTTTCGCCTTGGGAAAGGGCGCTGATGAACTTGGCACTTGTGTGTTCTCAAGCCTCTTTCTGGCCACAAGGCTTTTAGATCCCACCCCTCTGAGACCTACAGAGTACCTTTCTCTACTTCTGACTTCACTTCAGGTTGATAAAAACCACCCTGTCCAAGCAATTTCCTCCAGTATGCCCATATGCTTGCACAAATTTGCAGCTGATTTCTCCCTGGGGAACAATCCCCACTTAAAGTCAAAGGCGCCAAGGGGCTTCTCTAATCTCCAAGCATTTGCAAAGCTGAACATGTGTTCATTCCCATGTGTTGCCTGAATCTCCAGCCTGTATGCAGACAGGTACCTCAGAGCTCACCTTTTTGTACTCTTTGACTCCGATTTCTTGCTTATAGGATGGCCCCGGCCTTTGCTTTTTAAGAGAGAAAGGCCACATCCCCCTCTCTCACTCCTCATCAGCTGCAACTAGAGGAGAGAACTTTACATTCTGATCACAGTCGACTGGGACAGACAGCTCCCTTCCCAGCCACTGTATAATGGTAACATCCTTCACAAACAATCACTGATAATATTTTCTCTCTGGACTGACTCCTGCCTTATTAGGAACCTGCTCCACTCAGGGGCAACACCTGAGCAGGGCCCTCAGCCTCCAGGCTGCCCAAAGGCAAGCTCAGTTCAACAGGGGGAATGACTCAGAAAGGCAGTTTGGAAAATCTGAATTGGGATTCAGAGACTTCTGAGTGCATGTGTCCCTGAGGGAATACCTGATGACACATGGTATTTTTAGTCCCTGGCTTGAGTTTATTTTGGGGTTTTGCTAGCCTTTGTATAATGCAATAGAACAAGCTTTCTTGCTTTAGGCACATGCATTTTGTGTTTTGGAGAGCTAGTTCCTGTAGGCAGGGATGTTCGTGAGCTTGGGTGGGGAGCAGTGGAAGCCGAAATCAAAGCCAGAGTTTGGGCAGGCTGGTAGACACTTGTGAATCCAGCACTCAAGAAACTAAGGTAGAAAGTTGTGAGTTTGAGACCAATATGGGCCTCCTAGCAACCATCTAAAACTATAACAACAAAAAAATTAAGGGAATATCTGCCTTTTTCACCTATTCTTTATAGATCAGTGGTATAAAGTCAGGAATTGGATGGCTGCCTGCATCAGAGGCAAAGACTCCGGGGACAGGAAATGCAGCCTAGAGTTGATGGCAAGATGATTAGAGAGACAACCAAGCAGATCTGTCCCCAGACACACTTAGGGAACATCTCTGGCTTCTCATGTGTTTTATTCCAAGGCTGACAGTCCAGGAGGTCTAAGGTCTATCAACAAAGGGAGGTCAGATTATGTAGTGCAGACAGATAGACAGACAGACAGAGTGCCCACTTCCAGATCTGATCTTAAAGTGACATTCCACACCAGTTACTCTTCTTCTCTCTCTCTTTCTCTTTTTTTTTTTTGTTTGTTATTTTCCTCATAACCACCATTGCTCCCTCTCCCAGCCTTTCCCTAGCGCCCCCCCCCCCCCCACTCTCTAGGGAGGACACGGAATCCCAAGGTGAGTCTATTTGGTCTGGCATACCCAGTTGAGGTACAACCAAGTCCCTTTTCCAAGTATCAAGGCTGAGAAAGGTGTTTTCCCACCAGGCACCGGCTCTGAGAAGTCAGTCCATGGACCGGGGATAGACTCTGGTCTGAGTTTAAGAGGCTCCACAAACTGCCCATGCCTTTTGACTGCCATCTACGTTTAGATAAAGAGGCCAGACACACACACCAGTTATTTTTATTGCTGCTGTCAATAATGCAACCTCAGGAGGAAGAGTTCATTACGTTTTCAGTGTGATGGGATATAGCCCATCTTGGCAAGGAAGGTGAGGCAGTCGGGTTGTAAGCCATCTGGTAATATTATATCTGCAGTCAGGGAACATGGGTGGGGACAAGGAGATGACTGCCCTGTCATCTTCACTTCTTTACATTCAGTTTGCTATCCCGGAACTACAAATGGTGCCACCTACATTGAGAACCTAGCTAATTTAGAATTAATCTTCCCTAGGAACTCCCTCTCAGACATCCTCAGAGGTCCGTTTCCACGGTGATTCTAATTCCATCAAGTTGATAATTAATACTAAGCAACACAGGCTCAAATGCCGATTCAAAGCTCAGTGCCCATTGCTAGGTTTCAACAAGTTCCACAGACTTCCAATATCTACCCTGAACCTGCAGTTCCTGTGGTGCTTGCCTGCTGGTCACAGATAGGGCTGCAATGGGCTGTCTATGTCCAAGATGGGAGACAGACTGGCAAGTGATCTTCTTTAGAAACCGAGGCAGTGAACAGTGGGAAAACCACATGAGCATCTCCACTGAAGCCCATGCTCAGGAGGCATACAGCTGTGTGTTTCAAATCCAGCTGGGCCCCTTGCTAGTGGCACGCTTCAGAAAACAAGGATTGAACTCCCAGCACTGCTTTCTTTGTGAGCTGAGAATATGTATTGTATAAGCTTGTTGTGAGGATCTAGGCACATCCTGCATAAAATAATGTTCAACTCTGGGCTTGCCACGTAGTACCTGGGAAATATGAGGTGGTCTGTGTGGATTTATGATGCTAACATTGTAACTAATCGTCCCACCTATAAATTTAATAAAAAGTGCTGATTGGCAAAAGCAGACAGGAAATGTGAGCAGGGTTACCAGACTAAGAAAACTCTAGGAACAGAAAGAACAGAGCAGAATGCCATAGAGAAGGTAGAAGATGCAGATGACAACTATGCTGCTCTGAGAAAAGGTACCGAGCCACATGGCCGAACAGGATAAGGATCATGGGTTAGTTTAAGGGTAAAGAGTTAGCACATTATATGCCTGAGCCCCAGGTCAATCAGTGTACAATTAATGTGTCTGTGTGTCTCTGTGCGACTGCAGGTCTGTGGGTCCAAACCTCGAGGCTAGGCCCAAAAATCCAGGCCAGAAACCTCATACTACTATTGTCTTCTGTTTATGAAAGTTTATTTGGATTGATAAACCTGAATGAGACCAGTTGTGCTGCCTTGGAATACTAATATAACACCCCTCTCTTGAAGCATGCACACGAGCGTGTGTGTGTGTGTGTGTGTGTGTGTGTGTGAGTGTGTGTGGTGTGTGTGTGTGTGTGAGTGTGTATGTGAGTGTGTATGTATGTGTGAGTGAGTGTGTGAGCGTGTGTGTGTATGTGTGTGAGCATGTGTGTGAGAGCATGTGTGTGAGCATGTGTGTATGTGTGTGAGTGAGCATATGTGTTTGTGAGTGTGTGTGTGTGTATGTGTGTATGTATGTTATATTTATTCAGGTACAGAAACTCAATTGTTGGCTTAAACTATTATGCTGGTCAGTTGACACAAACTAGAGTAGCTGGGGAAGAGGGAATCTTGACTGAGGAGTTGCTTGCATTAGACTGGCTTGTGAGCATGTAAGCCAGTAAACAGCATTCTTCTATACTCTCTGCTTCAGTATCTGCCTCCATGTTCTGCTTGGCCTCCCTCAATAAAAGACTGTCATCAGCATGTATAAGCTAAATAAATACTTTCCTCTCAAGCTACTTTTGGCCATGGTGTTTATCACAGCAATAGAGAGCACTCTAGAAAGAAATCTTCCTTCCCTACCACATCTTATTTTTGAGACACTCTCTTGCTAAAATCTGGAGTTCATGGTGTTGTTGATTAGTCTGGCTAGGCAGTGAACCCCTGGGATCTACCTGTCTCTGCTTGCCTTCTTTGCTCTGTGGCTATAAGCGGTGATTACTAGATTCCCATTTTATGTGGGAGCTGGGGATCTAGACTCAGAATATCAAGCTTGTGCATTGAGCATTTTACCACCTTAGTTATCACTGTAGCACCCAAAAAACAATCTAAACTGTACTTTTCTTACTTAAAAGATGGAAGGTATTTTGTCTTTACAATCACAGAACTATTACATCTCCCATCTCCAGGAAACTTTTTGTCATCGCTTGGGATGTAGATGGATGGTTTCTTCTCACATTCAGTTTACACATCTGCTTCTGTGTTTATTTCTGTGTCTGCATTTTGACATTTTAGTAAGCATCCAGGTAATGCTGACGCTACAGATCTAAGGATCGTACTTTCTCTATGTACATTCATATACCCGTAGTATCCAGGTGTGAGTGCACATGTACATTTTTCTGGATGTCCTATGTGTCTGTGCACAGTTATGAGGGCTGATATGACGGCGTCCTCGTCTTTAAAATGAACGTACTCTTTGACTTAGGGTATGGAGTTATGGGTCAGAGCTTCACCAATGGGCAAAGTTGGTGGAATACAGGAAGAAATTATGTTTATGATTATTAAGGGAGAGAGGAAGAATAAAAAAGGGAAGATTCTCTTGAAATATGAAGGGTACTCCAAGTATTTAAGAGATGTGAGTGAATTCTAGGTGTTTGGAAGTTTTAAAATATTTTGACTTGTCCAACACCCATACTCATAAAGGTTCACTCACACAAATTTACACACGTGCACACACAGAGAGGCAGAGAGAGAGAGAGAGAGAGAGAGAGAGAGAGAGAGAGAGAGAGAGAGAGAGACTTACCTCTCAAGCCCAACATCAGGTTCAGTGTGATCCAGCCACTGCCTTTTCCTGTCTCCCTTTGGTTTGTACTAAGGCCATGTGCCCCTCGTTGCCCATCACATTTCCCCCATTATCCTCCCTCTGTGTCATTCTTGTCTCAGGTTTTCTGATCCATTCTCTCCTAAGCACCATCTTTTTAAACCTCCTCTGCCTACCTATAATGTCCCTGTTCCTTTGGTTCCCTCCTGACTTTAACTATTTCCTTTTGGTCTCTTCTAGAGCTTTGACATCCTCTGCCTTTCTGTCTCTCTCAGGTGATGACTCCACATTCCATCTTCTCATATTCAAACAGAACCAGAGAAGGAAATCAGAGATTTTGCCTGCAGATTCCTTTTCTACAACCTGAAAATTTAGCCAGGATCCCTGAAACTGTCCAACTATGTGCTGAGCCAGCAGACTGTTTTGATTTGTTTGTTTGTTTTCTGTAATGGAGAAATTGGAGGGCCTGCCTGAAAACCCCTTATGATATCCCCTCCCCCATTAAACACCCTCCAATATCCAATCCCAGTTATATAGATGTTATATAGATGCAACCATGATGCACGCAGCTCTGAGACACACACTCTCCTTAAGGTTCTGTTTCTCTCTCTCTCTGCAATCATATCCTCCACAGCTCCTATTACTCTGTACCAAAAATAATTTTCCCTTGTTCTGACTTCATCATAAACACCTGGACTGGTCTTTCTGGAGGAAGAGTTTGTCTCTGTTTCCTTTACTCTTTCCAAATGTGTTAATCAGACATTTTGTCATACTGATAAATACCTGAGAATCATAATTTAGAAGACAGAGTTGTTTTGGCTCACAGTTCCAAGGTTTGAATTCAAGGTCAGCTGATTTGCTCTGGTCTGGAGTGAGATGATAACATAGTAAAGAGACCGTTTGGTAGAGTAGACTCCTTACCCCTTGACAGGCAGAGAGGAGACAGCCAGAATGACCTGAGGACAAGATACAGCCCACAAGAACACGTCCCTGGGAAACTTACTGCCTCTTGCTTGACCTGACTTACTAAATTTTCCAGCATTTCCCAAAATAACATCACCAGCTGGGGAACCAGTCATTCAACACACAACCCTGAGGGGAAACTTCATGTTAAACCCATAACAAAATAATTTACAGTGACTCTGATTTTTCTTTATAAGAAAATTAAGATAAGATGAAATAAATTAAATGAGAAATTTGAGCTAAGTCATCATTTGGGTCCATCATTATGTTACTACATTCTGTGTTATTTCCCAAGTCTGGGAACTCATAAACACACATGTGAACACTCATAAACACATAAACTCATAAACATTCATAAACGCACACACACACACACACACACACATGGCATCGTGGTCAATTTAAGTTTCTATATAAAGAAGTTGATGCTTAGAAGGAGGTATGTAAGGTTTGTGATCAATATTTTAAAACAGGGATAAATCAGTGGGTGATTGCAGCCACCCTAGCAATCATCCAGCTGCTCTTAGAGTCTCTCCAAGAATCCACGAAGTTATTGTATCCAGGGCATCAGAATACTTAAGCATCTGCCCATGGCCAGCAAAACATCAAAAACTTGTAGGTGTTGCAAGAGGCATCAGGAATACTGAAGATGTTCTGTACACAAGAAGCCTCGCTTTGGTTCTCTCAGTTACTTTAGAAGAGAAGGGCAATGCCTATGGTGTTTTCTGACACTCCCTTTTGTGTTCTCCATAGCATCATCAAAACAAAATGCCCAACCTCATTCTAAGTGCACACCTTGGCCGTGTATTACACTACCCCATGATTAGCACAGTGATGGGTGATCTGGCAGACTGAATGAAATTGCTGCAAGTGACCTATTATTATCCACAGATTACATTTTACAGGGAAATTAAATGAGTTCTGGCAGAGCTCTGGGAGAGAAGAAAATGCTGCATTGTTGAGCTCTGAGAACCGGAGAGACTGCACGTGGCGATAAAGAGATCTGTGTTTGTGCAAACAAGGCGTGGGCTTCCACTTTGAAAGATGCACTTGTTACACCAAAGCTTGAAATAGGAAATATGTGTGGGCAGAAACAACGGGGATGAAAGGGGAGAGAACTAATTATTACTACCAGAGCATTTGCGATTGGGGTATTTATATAATGTGTTAAATTTCCTCTGTCGGGAAAATGTTTGTCATACCAGAGGGAATGGAACTCTACCTTCCAGGGGGTATTTTAAGGCTTCAACACTTTAAGTTCAGTTAGATCTTATTTCTTGAAATCATCTCTTCTAGTTTTCTTCAATGAGCGGTGCCTTCAAAGCATTGTTTCTCTTTCTCAGGCAGCTTGTGACCCTTAGTCTGTATGAGTATGCATTTGCCTTGTTTTATTTTTCTCAGATGCATTGCAGGTTATCAAAATGAAATAAACTATCAAGAGGTGTGGACCACTCTTTATATTTGGGGTCCTTGTGTTCAGGAGTCAAGCAGCAAATCCCTGTCTAGTGTCGTGTTAAACAGTTCAGCATCCATATACAGAGACTTCACCTCTATCCCACTGGCAAAGCACCAGAAGGGTTAAGAGACATTTAGAGACTTGATGTACTTAGATAGAACCATGTAGTCTCAGAAGCTCTGAGACACAGAGAAATGTCCTGGATTGGTTAGTTTTCTGAGGTATACTTCTCACTGACTATTCCTGGGTGTTACATATAAATGAGGAAACCTGTGGGCTCACATGTCTCACATTAAAATGTGTAGCAAGATGCCAAGTCATGCCTCTATATCAGGACTTTTAGCTTAGAAGCTGAGATAAACAGCAGAACACACTGATGTGAAGCAGTGTGATGAATGTGAAGCAGAAAAGTTACAGTGGTCTTTTAGGAGACCTAGTACAATGTGGAGGCTTGGAGGAATGTACTCAGAAAACACTGACCACTACGTTGTCCTGAGGATGCAGAGTTCAGATACTCCACACATAGTCATAGACTCCAGATCATTTATAAATCAGCCCTGCTGTGTGTCCTGTTCCTCCTTGGTTATTAGTTATACTTAATTATTAGCTAGTTTTGCAGAATACCTCTAGTAAATGTCCACATAAAATGGGATAACTATGGGCCAGAACTTATTTCCATATTGATTGTTGAGATCTGTGCATGAAATTACTGTATTAGGATCTTTGTTATTGTTTTGTTTTTTTGAGACAGGTTTTTTTTTTTTTGTTTTGTTTTGTTTTTTTCTGTTTGTTTTGGCAGTCCTGGAACTTGCACTGTAGACCAGGCTGGTCTTGAACTTAGAGATCTCCCTGCCTCATTTTTTATGAGCACATTTAATTATCAAAGTTGTGTACATAGATGTATGTGTATATAGATATCTGTGTAATACATAAACTTTCAAAGATTCTATTACATCATATTACAATTACTTTCCTCAGTTTGGCACAAGACCATATAGGTTATAAATATATTTTTATATTAATTTCATTGTTTCTAAAATCCCACAACATGCTTTTACTTGGTTCTATCAATTTAAGCACAGACATACTATTTGCAACAAGATATTTCTATGTATTCTACAACAGGATGGCAATTTTCACAGTTTATTTTCTATGGAAGAATAAAAGGCTTAATTCTCTATTTATTAGGGTTTTATGAATATTGAGAGCAGGGAATGAGCCTGAAGCATCATAGGTATAAAAGGATGTTTTCAAAATAACAGCACCTAAGTGTGGGTCCATCTGGCTCATACTTAGCATTTCAACCCATTCTTGCAGGGGTTTACTGTCTCTGTTTATGTATAATTTACATAGCAGGCATTTTACTCATACGAAGTACACAATGCAATAGCTTCGGAATATTCATAGCATCCTGTGCCCTTACCATCATTTGATTGTCAAAAAATAATTATCATTCCCCAAAGAAACCTACATTTACCCAATCAATGACAGGTTTTCAGTCTGTACATTAGCTATCGTGAACTTGTATTTTCCCAAACAGAATCATGCATACAAACTTTACATTTTGTATAATGTTTTGATTTTATCTCTGGGTTGTAACATGAGCCCAAATATTATCCTTTATCACTTACTTGCATCTAAAGAAGATTCCTCACTTTCCTTGTCCATTCACTTTCTGTTGAACATTTGGGTTGTCTCAGCTTTGGGGCCATTATGAATAATGCTGCTTTAAACATTTGCACACACCTCCTTGTGTTTACATATGTTTTCGTTTCTCTTGAGTATATACCTAGAAGTGGAAATGCTGGATCATATGGCAATTCTGAAATTCACTGTGAGGAATTGGCAAAGTTTTGTAAAATGGCTGGATTGTTTTGCATTCCCACCAGCAGTGAGTAAGGATTCTAATTTTTCCCACATCTTTGCCAACGTTTGTTATTTAGTTTCCTTTTAAAATTAAACCATCTTTCTGGCTACAAAATGGGATCTAACTGTAGTTTGATTTGCATTTCCCAACGGCCAATACTGTTAAACATCTTTTTAATGTGGTTGTTGCCCATTGGTGTATCTTGCTTTGATTTTTCTGGTTAAGATCTAAAATATCTTACATAGCATTTGAATTGCTCATTTGTTGATGATTGCTGATATCCAGGTCTCAAGTTTTATTTTATTTTTTTAAATAAAAGTTATTTTTTAAAATAAAAATGGTCTTCTCCAAAGATTTTTATTATTTTGTTTTGGTTTGCTCTTTTTTAAGACAGGGTATTGCTATGTAACCCTAGCTGGCTCCCAAATCAAGATGCTCCTGCCTCAGACTCCTAAGTACTAGGATTTCATGCATGTCACACTATTTCTAGCCTGATAGTTTATTTATGTATATGTTTAAATCTCTGAAAACATGTAGATATTTATGGACCACAATCTGATCATCAAAGTACGTATGTGATATACAATGATAAAATTCCTTAAAGAAGCCTTATACATATTTATATTGGGCAATGGTAATTATGGTAATGGAACAATAAGTAATACAACTTTTCCTTTACTATATTAATTTTGGTCATTTTTGGAAACTATAAACTTTCACTAAGTTTTACAGTTAATTTCGTTACATTGTGTATATTATCCCCTTTCACTTCTGTCTACTTGCAGAAGGCTTCTTCCTAGTAATTCTTTCTGTCTCTGTTTCTCTCTCTCTCTAAAACTGACTTACATATTTGTTTACCTCTTGTCTTTCCAATAAAACAGATTTTGGATTTCATTATCATTACTGCTTTGCATTTTTATTAATTATAGACGTTGTAATTACAGAGACTCTTCTTTCTCATTTATGTTACTACTTCTCCTTTATAAAGATTAGTATTGCAGTTCTTAACATTTTATTATACTTTAATTATGAAAGGAAAATTGTTTTGCAGAACTAGGACCTCACATGTGTGAACTTAAAACATTTTTGATCTGTGGATTTGATTTTTGGTACGTTTCTTGAATTTAATTATCAGTTGACTTTCATAGAATCTGATATAGAACTATCCGATTCTTCACTACATTTTCAGTACATTACCCAGTTATTTGAGGGTATAGCTTTTGACCATACCCTCAAATAATTTTGATTTTCAATTGTTTTTGCTATTTGCAACTTTATTGTATTATCCTTAGAGAACTTAACTAATAAAATCTTTTAATTTATAATTTGGGGTGAAGTACATGCTGCTAAAGTAATACTTGTCTGTAGTATGAGGTTTCTAGCCTGGACTTTTGGGCCTAACCTCAAGGTCTAGGCCCACAGACCCACAGACCCACAGACCCGCAGACCCACAGAGACACACAGATGCATATGATAGTTTTTGGCTGATCAGCCTCAGGCCCAGGCATATAACTTGCTAGCTCTTTACCCTTCATCTAACCCATGATTCTTCCTATTCAGCCATGTGGCTCGGTACCTTTCTTTAGAGCAGCATGGTTGTCCTCTGCTTCCTCAGGCTTCTCTCTGGCACTCCTCTGGCATTCTGCTCTCAGAGATTTTCTTAGTCTGGTAGCCCCGCCTACACTTCCTGCCTGCCTTTGGCCAATCAGCTCTTTTTATTAAACCAGTGGGTGGGACAATTATTTACCATGAAACAAACACAATACTCCTACACTTGTTGATGGATAGAAATCTTTTAGATATAATATCCCAAAACAGCTCACTCCACTTATAAGGTTATATGAAAATCATATATATATATATATATATATATATATATATATATATATATATATATATATATACACACACACACACACACACACACACACACACAATTAAGAAATATATATGAGTACCCCCATATACATATTTACATATACTCATATATATATATATATAGATATAGATATAGATAGATAGATAGAGAGAGAGAGAGATAGATAGATATGAACACACGTATTATAAAATTGTAATCTCAGAAATCTTAAGCAATCTAATGTGTTTAAGTCATTTGTATACTGGGATTGAATAAACAAACTATGATTAACTCATGCAGTGGCTTGCTATACAACTAAAATGTATTAGTATAAATAAGCAGATACATCTCACAACTGTAATCTTTACCAGGGCATTCCTCATCATAGACCACAATGCCTGTGTGTTGGTAAAGGGTGTGGAGATTGACCACTCCCAATACAGCGTAAGGGATCAGCATTTGCTTTATTGCACATGATCGACCTCTATATAGTGGAAGCCTATCAGCTCTGATTAGCACTGTACCTCATGTTGGCTAGTGACACTCATAAAATCAGGAATACTGTGGAAGAAGCACATAAAAGGAGACTTGGAATGTGCAGACATGTCTGCAGGATAGCTGCTGGATACACATGCTACTTCAGTGTTCTGACTTCTGGGAATACTGAGGAACACAGTGTGGCACGCTTCTTACTTAGAACTGCAGTGTGCCATGTAGGTTGGCTGCTAGGTTATGCATTTCTCCTACATTTAAATATTTTGTATAAAGGAATTGGGTAAGTAAGCTCTGTTAACTCACACGGTGAATTGCTATGGAAAAACTAAAATAAGTTATTGTACATGAGCAGATACATCTTACAAACACATAATGGATTGTAAACAATAAGGTGCAAAACATATGCATAGTGTGGAGGCGGTCATCTAAATATTAATTTTTTGTAACAATACTACAGTGCTAGTTGTGGAAATATTTATTTATAGTAGAAAAACATTAACAGAAATGCTTTATAACTGCTTCTAGATATTAGTCTCTTCTAGAGTAGAAGCAGAAAGCAAAAGGATATGGTGGCTTTTCAGGTTCCTTATTGGAATCTGCACTGGTTGTATGTTATACAATCTGGGTTGCTTCTACATGAGCTAGTTCAATATAGAAGGAGCAGGAGGTAACTGTGATGAGATAAGGTTAGTATTCTGTGGGCATTAAAATAAGTCTACATCTTGGGAAAGGGCAATGAAGTTAGAAATATGCAATCTAATCATAGACTCTTTGGAGTCTCTATGTGTCTTGGCAAGTATTGGTGATACTCTGTCTATCATAAATCTCCTTTTTTTTTTTAAAACTATTCCTATATAGGATCAGTGTGGGCTAGCTATAGAATATTTATAACCCAAATATATTCAATGGAGTTAGCAGTTCATCCCTTAATTTAAGATTATTTGAAGAGTATTCCCTTATACTAATCATCACAGTGGCTGGATGATTGCTTGTTATGTGACTCTACCTTCTCAATAACAGATATAATTCTGAGACATTTAAGTCATGGAAATTATTTGAGTGGGTAATATTGACATGTGAATTTCTTGTGTGTCCCACGGCCACAGGCAGCTACTCAAGGAGACTTTAGATCAAGAGTATGTTTCTGCACAATGAGAAGTAAAGTAGAGCAGACTAATAGTGTCAGCTTTTTAATGGAACCTGGGAAAATAGCTAGGTGATGGATTATTTTTGCTAAGAACAGCCTCTTAGACTAACATCAATAGGTGCCCAAGGAGAGTCATCAAAAGTCATTGCCTCTCTCCTTAACACTCAGGTTACCCACTGTATCTACCTCCCCAGTATCAGTGACCTCTTTGTCACTGAGAATGATGCTCAGAGCAACAGATCTGGAGAGCAGTGCAGGGTCAGAGTTATTAGAAGTACCACAATTAAACAAATGATAAAGGAAAGCCAAGGCATGAGGTAGTATTTTGCTAGTGTAGTGGTCCTTGCTTGACAAGGAAGAGTTATGAAAGGTAGCAGTCTTTATGTGGGAGAGTGATACAGATTTGTTTTCTGATGAGTCTCTTGCTTTAACCAAAACCTGGAGATAATTCTGTCAGTATTTACATATATAGATAGCCATGTCAGTTAAAAATCTTCTTACATTGTGTTGTTAATGCATGCAGTCCTGTGGTTCTGGCTTTAGAGTTAAGGATACCAAAAAGAGGTTATAAAATCTCCCTTTGTGACTAAGAAAGTTACTGATACCAGACATATGGCAAGGATGTCTCTGAGGCCATTGGGTAAATCTGTGAATGTGAATCCTGGATTGCTTTGGAGATCCCAAGATGTTAGAGATACTAGAGCTATGGGATGCCTGCTGAAAAAAAGCTGCTAACAGGACTGGAGCAAGCCCCAAGGAAAGAAATGTGCTGTGGTAAAGAAAGTTAAAAAGAGTTGGTGATCTGAACAGTTTTTACGTCAGACATAGAGATGCAAATCTGGAGTGTGCCTAGCTGGTTTTTGGTATTCATTCAGTTCAGTATTTTTCTTCATTATTCTCCATTTTCTCCATTTTGGAACAGTAATGTACATCCTGTGACATTGTATGTTGGAAGTATGGGATCTGATCTTTTTAAAATTTTGATTTTATAAGAGATTATAGTTAAGAGATTGCATGAATCTCAAAAAAGACTTCAAACTTTAGACTTTTAAACATTGTTGAGACTGTGATAGATTATAGGGATTTTTGAATTAGGACTACATGCATTTAATGGCCAGTAAGTGGAATATGGTAGTTTGAATAAGTATTGTCCCAATAGACTCATGTATTTGAATACTTGGCCCATGTGGAGTGGCACTATTAGGAGGTTTGGCCTTGTTGGAGTAGGTGTGGCCATATTGGA
Source organism: Phyllotis vaccarum (assembly GCA_033318265.1). NCBI lineage: Eukaryota > Metazoa > Chordata > Mammalia > Rodentia > Cricetidae > Phyllotis > Phyllotis vaccarum. The sequence goes on along the minus strand of JARWLC010000008.1, from coordinate 103,376,190 downwards.
GGAAGTACGTCACTGTGGAGGTGGACTTTGTGGGTTTTGTATATATTCAAGCTACACCCAGTTTGACAGCTCACCTCCTGTTGCCTACAAATAAGTATGTAGAACTCTCAGCTCCTTCTCCAGCACCATGTCTGTCTGAATACTGCCATGATTCCTTCCATGACGAAATGGACTAAACCTTTAAAACTGTAAGCCAGCCCCAATTAAATGTTTTCTTTTATAAGAGTTGTCAAGGTCACGATGTTTCCTCACAATAGATAAAAACCCTAACTAAGACAATGAGGTAGTTAAGGCAGTAAGATTATATAATGTCTCAAATCAGGTACTTCAGGTTGAAAAATATAGAATTATGGCTTGAACCACAATATCTGGCATTAGCTACTGTGCTTTGAGTGCCAACTTTAAATTGCAACACCTGAGGATAATGAGAGCACTTTTTCTCCAGCTTCTACTGTGTTCTCTTTTTGACACACTTGTGCCTCTAAGTCACTGAAGACTAAAGATTGCTCTCAGCATCAAGGGTGCCTCCCACTCAGGGGTTTCTGCAATCAGTTTGCTCATTACCCATTCCTCCCTAGGTACCACATATGGTTGTGCTTGCTTGGCTTAAATTTGGCTTTAGTTACATACTGTAGACTGCAGGAGAGCAGGTATCATTGGCTGGGCTTCTTTATTTTGTGTTATACAGTAAAGGCCTATTAAGATGCCCATACAGATCAAATTAAGTTTCCAGATATTTATCAACTATATTTAATAAAAAAATTCACTACACTATCAGAAATTTGGAAGACATGTTTAGTATGGCCTATATTTATGTTATACTATTTTTTCAAAGCCCAAACTCCTACTGGGTTGCTCCAGGGGGGCATCATAAAAAAAACTGACAGCCTCATTTCTGAGTTGTAAACATTGAAATGCAACAAGATTCCCCAAGACAGCTGAATGGAAGGAAAAAAAAATCTCTTCATCCTATGTGGAAACAGCAAACAAACTCTGCTTTCTCATACAAGCTCCAAATCAAAAGGCTGTGTGCCTTGACTTACAATCAAAGATTCTCACTCTCTTACTGTGGCAATTCTATAAAGCATGTTTAGGGGTAAGTAGAAAGTATGATGTATTATTAACCATAGTTAGTGGAATGAGCATCTTCAGATGATAGAATGAGCACATGATCAAATAAATGGATGAATATAATGAAGTCAGGTTTCTCTGAATCTGAGTCAGAACTGAACTGATGCCTATATATATATATATATATAGCATATAGACCATAGCATGTCTGTCTCCCCATGCAACATATCCGGGACACTTATAGATCTGGATAAACACAATGGCAGTCCTGCTGTTTATAATTTGCCTTGGACATAAAAATCTGTTTCATTGGACATGGCTTTGCTTATTCCAGTTTCATCATTCTCTTATATTTACTTAATGACTTTTAAGCTTAGACCATTAATCTTCTTGTACAAGTTAAACCTTTCTTTCAATATGTTCTTTTAGAGATATCTCCACACTCAAAAGCTTACACTCTTTTTGCCCTCTGTGGGATTTCTTGAGGACAATAATTAGATAGAAATCCTTGCTGTCAGAAATACAGAAGAAAATGATTGTGAATTAGGTGTGATTTGGGGACTCAAAGCCTCCTGGAATATTTGTCAGTTTGAAGAAGGGCAAATCAAATAGTTTAATTCAATTCAGTCTAGCAAAAGGATCAAGTTCCTCTTGGCACTGCTACTTGGTGTGTTGGGGGAGTAAAGTGTACTGTGGTTGCCATCATACAAAGGACCGGGAGTAACATGGCTAAATTAGAACCAGATGAGCAACAAGGTAGAGTTGATATGAATAGTTACAAAGGGAAAGAGAATCTCCATCCAGGGAGATTCTGGGAAAACTTTAGAATACAGCTAAACCTTGAACCAGGTGTATGGTAGGATAAGAATAACAGCATTTAAGACTAAGGGAGTCATAAGGACAAAGACAGAGGGATGTGGTATATATTCTGTTGAAAATCTCCCTTCTGCTATGTTCTTCCCTTTGCATGGATATACCAAGTCCTTTTTGTATTGTAATAAATTTTATTTGTAATATATTAAATACAGGATTAATATTTATTGGAGGGTATTTTAATAGTCACTATTATAAGTCAAACCTTACGATGATTTTTTGGCCATAGGATGATTTAGGCGATGGATGTTGATCTAATCTCTAAGAAAGCAGGAGCAAAAACGGGGCACTCAAGATCCCAGCAGCCCCTTTTGAATGGGGCTGGCCACACCCCCTTCAGGCTCCCAGGACTCTAGAGACACGCCTCCCAACTTTATCAGCTAACACCTGAATCCCACTACATCTCCCCCTTTTGTCTAACTAAGAAGGTTTTAAACTAAGATTATATATAATAGGAATAATTATAAGGTAATGTCTGGGGGAGGAAGAGGCTAAGCACAAGCATGGTCAAGCTATAACCAAAACCCAGCACATATAAAGTATATCATATATTTTTGGAATAATGATAGATGGTGGGGTGTATAAATTATTTTAAAACTGTTTATCTGGGATAGTGAAAATCTAACAAATGTTTTTTTGTTAAAGGATGATAGGTTAGTAACTTTAACTATCTGTTTTTTAACTCTATCAAGACTTGAGGAGGAAAATATATTACTTCAAAGTCAGAAGCAAGTGTGAGTAGTAGCTTTTGAAATTTGGGAGAGGTCAGCAACATTTAGCTACCTGGACAATTTTGCGCCGTTGAAGCATCTATCATTTTGGCTACAGGCCTATGATATCTGACAGATATTTTTAGAAGCAGGGCATTTTTGGAGGGACTGTCTGAACTTGTTTAGGCAGGTTTTGTTAGTCTTTATCTGTCATCTTGTTTATCTAGATTGGACACTGTGTGTGTGTAGTCAGCAGTTGAGCTAAGGGCCATTTTTTTTACCCAACTGGCCATTCTCTGTCAAAAGGACACTAAAGGAGTGTCCTTGGTGGTTAACAGTGACACCAGGAGTCATTGAGTCTCTCACGGCCAAATTTTGAATAACAAAATGTTAAATGCCATATTTTTTGGGTCTATGAAATGGTTGAAGACTCTTGTCTATCTATGGTATTTTAGCCTGTATCTGGGATGACTGTGACATGGAAAACTTAAGTAATGTTGACTGTAGTTTTTATTACCTTAAGGTTTGAAGCCTGTATTGTAAAATTAGATTATCCATAAAGGGGTGTACAATCTCTAACAATGACTTTTAGTATGACTATCAAACATTAGCCAGAGGTATATAATCTGTGCAAAATAGTAGCAGTATTTTAGACATGCATATACATATATATATATCATATACAAATTATCCAAACAGAAGTATATAAAACATCTTGTGCACATATTATAACTAGCAAAATCATATATTATGTCTAGTATAGTTAAATGGAGGTAGCAATTGCATAGTGGAAATGACAATAATGTGCAAATATTTTAAACAGAGGTAGAAGTGTATGTAAAATATAGCAGTTATAGATTTAATTTTATATCAATGTACAAGTTGTTTTGGCCATATAAAACAATTTTAGATTTAAATTTGTATCAATATATAAATTATCTTAAACATATAAAATGATTTTACATTTGTATCAATATACAAATATTTATATTAGTGTAAGTTGTCTTTGGCTTATCTTGTATATTTGCCTAATAATTTTTTATAGGTAGGTAGAACAATTTATCTTTATCTATCTTATACATTCCCCTTTCTCTTCTTTAAAAGAGATCTCTGAGTCTATATTAATGTTTTGTCTTTAATTTAATTTAAATAGTAATTATTTATTATAATAATAATTATCTATAACCCTCAGAGGACATAACTTATCAGGAGAGGGGCATAGTTTTTTATAGGGTTGCTTCTTGCTAACTTGAGGGCGATAGCATCTCTTTAGGATCCTGTAAAAGCTAAAACAATGGTTAGAGCTTAATGGATTGACTCTACACATCTATAAATATTTTTAGAGTATTGGGTAAATCTATCTGGAGTTTTTATTAAAGATATGACATGAAGGATAATCATAGAGAGCTAGAGCTATTTTGCAACTGTTTTGAATAGTCTATTTTCTAAAAGCAATTATTACTGAGTGGTATATACCAGGTTTATTTATTTATTTATTTGTTTGTGTCTCTGTCTGTCTGGTCCCCACCCCCACCCCCCCACCCCCGCTGGGCGGCGTTTGTGGGAGTGCAGAGGGGCAGTCGGTGGCTCTGGCACAAAGGTGGGAGTATGATCTACGTCTAGCCCACATACAGGAGTGTAGACTTTTAGGGCTGAACACTCTGCCTGTCTTCTGCTTTTTGGCAATGCTTAAGGCACGGAATGGGCTCACCAGCCCGATATGCTTACCAGCTAGATGCCCACCTAGGGATGCCAGCTATTGTAATAATTTTTTATTTGTAATATATTAAATATAAAATAATATTTATTAAAAGATACTTTAATACTCATAATTAAACCTTAGGACGATATTTTGGCGATAAGATCATTTAGGCGATAGATATTGATCTAATCTCTAAAAAATCAAAAACAAAAACAGGGTGCTCAAGATCCCAGCAGCCCCTTTTGAATGGGGCTGGCCACACCCCCTTCAGGCTCCCAGAACTCTAAAAACACCTAAATCCCACCACATTTCTGAATACCGATTCTCCTTTACCATGCTTCTTTCTGCCCCCTAAGGCAACTCTGCTTACTTAGCAACAGATTCTTTTAATTTTCAGACTAAATATCATATTCTCAAGGAGGCTTGTCTTGACATAGTAGACAAAATTTCTTTTATTGTACTTCCCCAGTGCTTTATGAACTCTTACTCCAGTTTCTTAATGTCTGCCTTCCTCGATGCACGATGGCTCAGACTCCCAACAACTTCTCTGTTCTCTGTGTGTTTTAAGGACCAATCTAAGACCTGAGGTCTAAAAGAGCACTTCATTAATTTGTATTCCTATTCAGTGGTAGACTGGGGCGTTCGGTGTATCATGAGATGGGGTTAGGGGATACGGAGAAAGAGGAAGAGAGAGACACACAGAGATGCGGAGAGACAGAGACAGACGCACAGAGGCGTCAGATAAAGATGACAGAGGTAGGAGAGGGCTTTGATTAGTTAAACTTATTTACAGACGCCTTCATTTTGAAGGGGAAAAGTAAGTATAGGGGAAAAAATAAAACCCAAACAACAATTTTTTCTTGAAGCTTTGAAGGAACATTTCTAGGAAAGGAAGATAAAAGATTTGTAGTTGATAACATACATATACTGGTAATGTTTTTCTAGGAATTCATCAAAACATGTAATTCTTTCCTTCTAGAAAGCAGAGGACAATTTTTTCACTATGGATACTACAGTGGCAGAAGGAAGGGGGATGGGGAAAATCCATTTCCGTTGGATTCATATTTGCTGTGACTCAAATTGGACAGAGGCCTATGAATGAAAATGTTTGCCAGGTCACCGGTGATAGACTCAGTGTTTTACCTACTGGTTGGTTAATGTCAGTTTACTTAATGAACGTTTACTAGACAGGACATCAGACTCAAGTTGGACCCTCCAAACTCCTCACCACAGAGAAGAAAGACTGAATCAAACAATCAATCCAGGAGTGAAGTCACCACCAGTGTCAAGGAGCCCTCTACAGAAGAAATCCGGCTTGAATGGAGACTGAGACAGGGACCATGCTCACCAAAAGTCACTGGAAGGCTTCTTTGTACTCAGCATCAACAGAGGTGGATTACACTTTGACTGTACTTCTAAGGATTTCACCGGCTCATTGGGCTAAAGCCTGTACACTAAACTATACAGTTGCAACAGCACCATTAGTGATTCTGGACTCAGGAGTGTCCCCAATAGGCCTGTCAGTACTCACACTTCAAATGTTTGTTTGGTTTTCAGTTATCATTGTGCTATGAATAATTTTTAGGAGAAATCTATTGGGGTTACTTTTAGATTATGAAATGTTTCCTATAGACTTAAGCTCCAAAACTCACATCCTCATCTGGTGTCACCATTTGAAAGGAGCTGGAAATTCCAGAAGCTGTGGCCGAGCTGGTGCCTGGGACTAAGCAACTCTCTGAAACTGTAAGTGAGGTGAAAACTCCCCCCTTTTAGGTGTTTCCCTCAAGCACACTGGTTGCACCCCTGCAAAGTTATTAGCGCAGTAGGCACACTTCACAATTTTAGCTACATTTCACATAATTTTATGGAATGGATGACATCTTATTGAAACATTCACAAATATGAATTCTCAATGGCCTTAAGACATACATTTAGTCTGAGTCTGGAGCCCATACCATGACCTTCTCATAGGCCTTTATGAATACAATCAATGGCTTTCCTGGGCAAGACTAGGAACTGAGGTTTGAATATACTGATTAGAGATCTGGAAAAAAAAAAAACCCAAAGAGACTTTTTATCCTTAAACCAGTGGGAGGAGCTTATTCACCATTTTGTTCACTGATCCTGTGGCTGACGCCAGTGTGAAGAAATATGAGACTCTGATGCCATTATCTGAGAAAGAGAATGATGAATGTTAGGAGGGACTACTAGGTGCCTGTTTTAAACTTTGTCTCCCTGGAGCCTCACGCCCTTATTACCTATAAAGCCTCTCCAGTGAGTCTGTCACAATTTAGGACAGGTGCTGAAGTGAAGCCCTGGTTCTTGCTGATCATTTCATAATTTGTAATTTGCTACAGTTTTTTGTTTGTTTGTCTGGTTTTTTTTGTTTTGTTTTGTTTTGGTTTTTTTTGGTGTTTTTTCAAGATGGGGGTTCTCTGTGTAGTCAGTACTAGCTGTCCTGGAACTTATTCTGCCCATTAGGCTGGCCTCAAACTCAGAGATCCAACTGCCTCTGCCTCCCAAGGGCTGGTATTGAAAGTTACATCACCATTGCCCGGCTTATTTGTGATAGTTTTAATTTGGGAGTGACACTAAGTCATAGGCAGAGATTCCAAAGCCTCTAGAAATCTGCTGTAAAGAATTCATGAACGGCCAGAACTGTAGCCGCATCTAAAGTGCAGTGAGTTAAATCATAACAAGGAGAGACAAACCAAACAAACAAAAACCAGCAGGGGATCTATAGTTTAGGATATAAAGTCCTTCTGGTGGAATGTCTTTCTACCTAGGATAGGTCACTGGCCCTGGAGTAGCCTGGTTCCTGAGTTTGGGAACAACACAGGACAGCTCAGCTTCTAGAGGAAATGGGTCTCAAGAGCATGTGATCCTGGCATCATAGATTCAGGAAGGGAACAGAGAGCTGGGAGTTGACTTGAGGAAACACTGCTAGGTTTACTGTTTATAATATTCATTCATCAATTTTTTCTGAAGTGGTTTGGAGTATAATAGGACTGCATTGTCCAATCTTGATCTCCGTCTTTTGTCAATAGATATCCCACACACAGCCTGCTGGCTTGCTTTGGACATTTAGGAATGTACTGTAGAAATCTTAGTTTTATATGTTTATGTGGCAGGCTACAAGGACCAGCTGTTTGGTCTGATGCTAGGATAGATATCGTTGGGAGGGTGTCTGATGCTACAGTTTATATTCAAATTGCTCTGAGATGGAGATTGCCTTCCATCATGTGAGTGGGCCTCCCTTGCTAGCTTTGAAGACTTTGAATACCATGTTGCTGATTTCCTGTGAGGCAGGAAATTCTTAATGTTCCAAAATAGGAACATTAAGAATGCTGCCGCTTGAGTTTCTGGCCTGCTGCACTGTGGAATTTGGGCTCAGGACTGCAACATCAACTCTGACCTGAATCTCCTGGCTTGGCCTATAAATTTCAGACTTTCCAATCCTTGCAGTCTCAGAAGCCATATCCTTCAAACAAATCAATCTGTCAACCTCACTCTATTTTTACTCTCTCTCTCTCTGTGTATGTATGTGTGTGTGTGTGTGTGTGTGTGTGTGTGTGTGTGTGCACTTGTGTGTAGAGGTAATGTATCTGTACCTATAGTTGCTCTTTGACATATAATGGGATTAAAGCCCAATAAGCCCACCATAAAAAAATATCATAAGAAAGATTGCATTTTCCCCAGCTAACCTATTTAATATTAAATCCTAGCAGTTACTCAGTTACTGCAGATTGTCCACTCACATGACTCCAGGGCTGACTAGGGCCTGGGCCTTTTACTACCATATAGCAGTGTGAGAGAGTATCCTTTTTCATGTGACTGACCTATAAAAAGATCAAAATTCAAAATCAAAAAAAAAAACATGTACTGCTGAATGTTCAACACTGTGTGTGTGTGTGTGTGTGTGTGTGTGTGTGTGTGTGTGTGTGGTGTGTGTGTGTGTTCTTTTCTGCTTCTCTATACCACCTTAACATTTATGCCTCCTTTTTTTTCTGTTTTGCTTTTATTTCAAGCAATGGGTGCCTGAGATAGCATCTCTGAAGATGTCCTTAGGCCATTTGGCCAGTAGAAGCAAATGTATGTCTTCTTTGCAGTAAAACTCCAGGGCACGTCTTCCTGTGAGTGACAGTCCAGCTCTCCTACAGGTCCCACAGCGGAGCTATCCACAGCCTCTTTGCCAGGGTGGCTATCTCTCCTCCCCTTTTTGATCTCCCTGTTTGCTTGCCTGACCCATCTGCTTAAAAAAAGAATTCAGAGAAGAAGTGAGATTTTTCCAAGCTCTACACTTGTAAGCCTTTAACTTTGTCAAACTCGGGGGATTCAAACGGCAAAATCTTTCCCCCAGACCTCTCTAGGCTGTCCCACAGAATGACTGCAGAAGGGAGCCTGGAAAGAGGTAATTAACCGCAGATCACTAACAGCTCAATGCAAAAGCCCTTGTCCAGGAATTCCTCCTGCCAGAGGTCGTCAGAGCGTTTACTGCAGAGAAACAAGTTTGCAAATAAGCGCTTTTCTTTGTGAAGCCTCTTTTCCCAAGCTCTGTGAGCTCCCGAGCCCTGTTTTCAGCTGAGAGGGCTGTCTTTTCATCTTGAACTTTACATATTCTTCTAGTTTAGCTCAGTCACACAGAGCCCTTTGGCAAGCTACCCTCTCTCCCCCACTGTGAATTGTTGGGTACCAAGAAGGAAAATAAAGTATGGAGTCGGCCCACGGTCCCTCCCCACGGAACTCCCACTTTACTTTGCGCTCAACAATGGGTTTCAAAATCTTTGGCTCCCATTGTCATTGGGCAAGATGCTGGAGGCATAGAGGGGAACAAAGGTTCCAGACATGCTGAGCAAATGAGAGAGAGGAGAGAGAGAGAGAGAGAGAGAGAGAGAGAGCCTCACAGGGAGAGTTGGCAAAGCTCCCCCTTTCCCAGTTAGCTCTGTAACCCTCAGGAATGTTAGTCATGTGAGGTTGAGTTACTGGTTTGAACAGTGTTCCATCTAACTTTCAGCAGACAAATTTAACCTCTCTTTCATTTTTTGAGACAATAAAACAAAATATCGTTTGCTTTGCTTCCTTAGACATGCCTTTTGTACTCACTTTCCTTTCGGTAATAGTGAGATTTCTTGGTCCCCGGTGGCCAGAGGCCCAGACCCACAGACCTGCACACCAGGCCCCCAGAAATGACTCAGACGCTTATATTAACTTCATGCTGTTTGGCCTATGGCTCAGGCACATTGCTAGCTAGCTCTTACGTCTTAAATCAACCCATTTCTATTAATCTGTCTGCCACGTGGCCCGTGGCTCACCTGTGTTCTTTACATGCTGCTCCTTGGGCAGCTTGCTCCATCTGCCCCTGACTCCACCCTGCTTCTCTTACCTATGCTCTGATTCCTCCTCCTACTTCTTCTATGGTGCCTGTCATGGGCCAAAACAGCTCCTTTATTTAAAGATTGATATTCACAGCATACAGAAAGGCATTCCCACATCAGCTTTCAATTGTTCATGTCCAGTAGCCCTGGTCATTTCTTGTTTCTGGACCATCACAGAGTAACCTACCTTTTCTCATCTTCCCTGTCCCCTCCAAAATACTGTTCCACTACATCTGCCTAACTGTTCACTCCGAACAATCAAGTCTAGGCTTAGAGAAATGTTCTTGGGGCTCTGACCTTGCCCACTCCTCAAAACACACTCCATATCAATTTTCCAGAGCATCCCTGGCAAGTATGCAATGCCTATACTGATTTAAATTTTGGTAGAGCTATTCACTTGAACTGCCTTTAGGTAAATTCCAGTTCTCCTGAATATTTCTGAGTTATGCTCAACCCTCTCCCACAGGAGAGAAGTTTGGTTTCATCACTGTCTTTCTTCACCTGTACTTAATCATCTTTCTGGAGAGCCTGAGAGCCAGCCAGAGCACATAGCCTATGCTCAGCTGTGCTTTTGAATTATTGGGAGGCATGTTTTAGTATGATCTGGGTGTTAGGCATCGTGCCTCTGCAGCAGAATTCTTATTTATTTTAATCTGAGTATTTGTTGGCTGAACCTCCTTTTCTAGCTTGTGAAATGGACAGCATGCATATCATTATGCTGATGGTCAAAATGAACAGAAACAGTATATGTAAAGTGTTCCACTCATTGCTAACAAAGATTAAAACCTTAACAATGACTAATTAGAAACAACAGCTTATCTCACCTGCCTGTGCCACCCCTCTGTCTACCCTACTCTTTCTGTTTGCATCTCCTTTCAGCTCACCCATCCTTGAAGCTGTTAAGTATCAGGAGAGAAAAGAGTTAAGCTTGACTCTATTCACCACAAATCCACAGGCAGTAAATACTGCTCTGGTATTCAGGCTTTAAGTATGGGCTGCAGTTAACTATAAACAGCTGTTGGAAGATAATAGCTTTCTACTGGTAAAATAAGGCCAGTCCCCTCCCTTACAAGGACACATTTCTGTAAAGAGCCTTCAGCACTTATAGATGGATATCTAGCTAACTGTCCTCCGAATTCAGGGACAGGGTCAGGAAAGTATCACCAGGCTTCCCAGATCAAGCTGACATGTGTCTATCAATTCTATTTCCATTTCCCACAGCATTCTCTTTGTCTTAAGTGCAGCACATTCCCCTCAGCTGTTCTTAGGGGAAACCAGTGCTGATCCCCATTGCTCCCTTCCTGTGCACATAAACTAGGAACTAGACAAAGAGCAAACCTTAGCCAAGAGGACACGTGTCTTTTTTTTTTGGGTGGCTCAATCCTTCTTCCAACCAATCCTCTCTGCCCACATTGAGAAGCTAAGTATGAGTCAAAGCTCGGCAATGCGCCTCCATATGGAATGTGGGCACTGTGAGGTCCATTTCAGAATTTAACAACGATGAATTTTATGTGCTGTACTTACACTTTACTGGAGACATTTGTGTGCTTGGTTCCAATGACTGATGACGGGAAACACTGTTACAGGAAATGTTCTGAGTTTTTTGCCTATAAATCTTACTTTAGGCACATAGTAGGTGCTAGTATGGGTGTGTTCTTATGAGCTTGTTGAACAGTGTGTGCATGCATGAGTGCGTGCGTGTACATGCGTGCCTGAGTGAGGAAGGAATGATGGATTTAGAATCTTGGGAATGAGAACTTTCAGTGTTTTGCCTGCCTGGTATAAATGCTCCCCCCTTCTCTCTTTCTTCCTTTCTATTTCCTTTCCTCCCTTTATTCCTGTCCTCCCATCCCTCCCTTCCTTCTCTCTTCTCTTCTTCCTTTTATAGAGCAGTTTGATGAGGCCCAGAAAAAGTAAATGTTTTTCAGAAACAATGAGCTAGCTACTCAGTGGCAGAGATGGGAAATGTACAAATTTCAGATTCCTGGACCATAATTTTAATTAACCGATATCAAAAAATCACCAGACTAAATAAAAGGGCTCTGAAGCTCGGACAAAGTGAACTTAGAAGGAACGGTTGGAAGCGGCAGCACCAGGAAGATTATTGTCTCCTAAGAAGTTGAGGTAGCTGAGCCATTTTTTTTTTTTCTAGCTCAATTATAAATCTCAGAGCCTCACAAGGCCTGGTAATTGTTCTGTTAGTGACTAACTGGTGGACACACACACACACACACATACACACACATACACACACACACACACACACACACACACACACACACACACACACACCACTATGCTGAGACATTCCTTGCCTCTGTGACCATGCAACCACAATCAAAGTTTATTTCAGTGACTCCCACTAGATATAGATGAAGTAGGCTTGAGAATAATTGTGCCTTTTGTTTATTGTAGCCTAGATAAAATTCTAGAGCCAAGTTCTGCTTTAGCTACATGAATCATCCTTGTAATTCCAGTACTTCAGAAGCCATGGCAGAGTTATTGTTGTGAGTTCAAAGCTAGCCTGTATTTCAGGAACTCTAGTTAGCATATAATGACAACCCTGAGCCAGATACTGGGGAAAAGCTGGAATATCAGCCACCCAGCCAACTCCTCAGGACTGTCTCTAGGAATCCTCCTACTGAATGAATGCCTCTGAGTCCTCAGTGGAATGGAAGGGGAACAGTCTCTGGGAAAGCCGAAAAACCTTCTCTTGCTCTTCCCAGCTCTCTCAACTTCCTCTTTCCACATTCCTGATGCTAGTATCAAAGGTGTGGGTCATCCCTCCTTGGCCTGGTTTGGTTCTGTGGTTAACTCTGGTATTCCAGGTTAATTTTATTAAATATATATCACCACAAGCATGAGACATGCTACAGTAAGTTCTGGGCCAGTCTGGAGCTACTGAGTGAGGTCTAGTCTAATAAATAGTAAAATAAAACAAAACAAAACAAAATAAAATAAAATGAAATGAAATAAGCCTAAACAAACAAATCATCTGTATTCTGGCCAGAGCTTGATCTGTTGACCTCTGAGGTTTCATAATAGACAATAAAACTAAGTATCAACAACAACAAAGTAATTGTCTTTTGGGGAGCTATGCAACCTATATTGTACTTTTTCCTTTGTGAACTCAGATGTTCAAAATTATGATCCCGGGAGATTTTCACCATTTATATTCCACAAGTGTGAAATATAATGGGTTATTAAGATGCACATCTCGTTTGAGGCTACTCAACCCAGTTTATAAGATACAGAGATTTTTAAAATGAGGGCAATGCCTTTCATCTTATTCTTTTATGACAACATTACTCTCTTCCTATTTTATGGTATATTTTTAGCAAACAAAAAATTTCTAAAGGTCAAGATCACCTTTCTAGAACTGATAAGGCATCACAGGAATTAGAATAGTTAACAGAATTTCAATGAGCGAGGAACAGAGTCCAGGATAAGGTTTGGCCAGAGACAAATCTAATCAGGAGCTCTAAGCTATCTGGAGGGCATCATTAGACTGCTTGAGTCCAAATGGGAAACTGTCCTTCAGTGCAGAGATATGTTGCTTCTGTGTTAAAATGAATAATCTGTCAAATGGATAGGCTTTTTTTTTTTTTTTTTTTTTTTTTTTTTTTTTTTTTTTTTTTTTGCCATTCTGTGTGAGGATGCTGACATGATGATAATGATGGTGATGATAATGATTATATGATGGTGTTCTCTTTGTGCTTTGCTGGGTGCCTGGCCCAGATACACCAGGGCCTTCACTTGCGTAACTCTAGGTTCCAATTGGACTTGCCACCCATCAGGAAACTAAGGGAAGGAGAAGGAGACTCTGGTTGTGCCACCTAGTTTCCTATTTTCACTCTGTGTGTGAGACCTCAGTTTGATTAGGCCGAAGGATAATCACACTTCCTGACAGGAGAACCCCCCACTTTCAATTTCCTCTATATGGATTCCTTCCCTCATTAATATATGTATCCTGTTGCTTCTTCTCAAACTTTAAGGCTTAATTCAATGTTTCTTACCTCCAGGAGCCCCTAAAGTCTCATAGGGCAGGAAGGATTTAACTATCAGCCTTTCATGCCATAAAAAAAAAAAAAAAAAAAACCTCAGCAATCCAGATCCCCAGAGACAAATTCTTAAATTAGATGCTGAGCTTCCTGAAGACAGGGATCAATATTGTTTATTTCTTTCTCCTCGGTTCTTGATGTACAATTTACACACAGTAAATGTTTATTGAGTTAATGAGTTATGCTGGGTTCTCCTGCTTTCCATACATCTAAGCTTTTCCTGAGATAAATACTGATGTATTTACTTGTTTTAATTATTTAAAATAAATACACCTTAAAAGCAAACAAACACAAAGTAAGAATGCCACCATTTGAAGGAAAGCGTCTACAACATAATAAATTTGAATTAAAAAAATAATTTGGTGACACATTTATGAGTACAAATTATACCACTGTACTTAAATGATTACTAATACCAGGGAAAACTGAGGCACGCAAACTCTTTGGTCCAAACTATTCTCAGATGATTTCCTACCTTGAAATCTTAATGCCTTATTCTTGTAGTAACTACTCTGTCTCCTTCCACTTACTACTAGTACTATACCACCTGTGTGAATATCAGGTCACCATAGGCATTTGACTATTTATTTATATTTTTATTATATGGCTGTTCTGTATGTATACCTTCATACTAGAGAAGGGCATCGGATCCTACTATAGATGATTGTGAGCTACCCTGAGGGTTGGAAACTGAACTCAGGACCTCTGGAGAAGCAGCTAATGCTCTTAACTGCTAAAAGTCTCTACAGCCTCCAATCATAGACATTTGAATTCTTTGTAAAATAAGAGCAAATATTCTTTATGATGTGTAAAAACTGAGGAATATTAAAAACACTCTTTTTTGATAGGTTACACTTTGCCTCTTGTGGTGTTTTGGATGATAAATGCCCCTTACAGAATCTGGCATTGAACACCTAGTTCCTGGGTGGTGGTACTGTTTGCTGAAGTTATGGGGAGGTACAGCCTTGTTGGAAGAAGTACACTGTTGAGGGTTTAAAGCCTTGTTCCAATTCTAGTTTCCTCTCTCTGCTTCCTGCTCTAGCTACCACACTTGCCTGCTGCCATGCTTCCCTGCATGATGGACTCTTCTCTATTTGAAACCATAACTAACATAAAAACTTTCTTCAATTAGTTTCTTTGATCGTGATATTTTAACACAGAAACAAAAATGGTAACAAATTCAACTTTTAGCTTTTTGGTGTTTTAAAAAAAATGATGTTAGATCTAAGGAAACACTTATACCTCAGAGTATCTTGGGTTAAAAAAAAAAAATCAAACATCAGCTTTCCTTGATAAATGAGGCCACCTGGGCCTATCACAGCTTTGGAGAGTTTGAGTGCCTATATAATTGATCTTAGCTCATTCAATATGGATACACACAGTAATCAGAAATAAAGAAACCAGACTGTATATTTGGTCTGTCTTCAAGCAATAAAGACATGGGGATGGTACTGGGGATGGTCATTATGAGAGATGGAAGTGGACAGCTCAGCCCCTTATTGTCAATACATGTCAAATGAAAGTCAAATCCTCTTTGACCCTCTAATAGCTGATCTGCAAAATGTGAATGAATAAAAAAAACCTTGTAGTGGGACTATGTTCTGGTACATTGTGAATATCTGTCCCTCCTACTGATTCAATAAAAAGCTGATTGGCCAGAAGGCAGTCAGGATGTGAGGGCGGGGCTACCAGACTAAAAAAACTCCAGGAACAAGAAGAGCAGAGCAGAGAAGCCAGAGAAATGCCAGATGAGACACCAGCAGACACTGAGGAAAGACGTTGAAATGCTGCACCGAGAAAAGGTACCAAGCTACACGGCTAAACAAGATAAGAATTATGGGTTAGTTTAAGAATTAAAAGTTAGCAAGTTAGATGCCTGAGCCATAGGTCAATCTGCATGAAATGAATATAAGCTTCTTTGTGTTTCTTTGGGGCTTTGGGACTGCTGTTCCAGATCTTGGGGGTAGTTCAGGCCAGAAATTTATTATTACAAAACCTGACACAAAGATGTTCCAAGTAGCTACAAGGAAGAGAGAAACATGTTAAAGTATTTTATGAGCAAATATGTGACATGAGTTGCGTCTCTTACAGAGATGGTGATGATAAAGGTCAGCATCTGGTACTCCCAGTATTTGTGTGAGGGAAGGTATTTCCAGAGAAATTATGTAGAATTTAAATGTAACTTTCTTTTTGTACCTAAGGACTAAGTCTGAATGTGTTCCTCTACCTGGAGGCCTGTGTCAGTGTCACCAAGCCCAGGCACACTTTCCTTTTATTCTCTTATCACTCACTCTGAATATTTAGGGTCTGAAAAGGCACCACCAACTGCTATGTCTCTCTTCATTAGTGTGGCCGCAGGAACTCAGGACTGACTTGGATTTTCAGTGAAGTAACTGGATCCTGACATTCTCTAAGTCACCACTTAATTCCTTTCCTCTCTCCAGATGCTGATTTTATTTTATTGAATATGAATCCAACGTGAGAACCATTTTCTAAATTTAAGCCAATTCAGTTTATTTTTATGTGCACAAAATAGAAGTAAATAGTGAATGAGTAAGAAATAGATGAAGGAAATGAATGAATACTAGAACTTTAATTCACAAACTATGAACATTCATGCTTTTACTTAGAAATCATTTTAGAGATTGGGATAATTCCATTTAAGGAGGGCAGACAGATTATGATAACAAGTGTGTAGCCATAGCATAAATGCACAAATGAACCTCACTGAAGAAGACAAAAGGAAAAGGTATTGAACAAAGTAATGTTGAAGGTGAGTAGTCTGTAAGAATCAGAGAAAAAAGACTCTTACATAAGCATTCCACTTGGCTTGGCAATGTTGCTTTGTACAAGGCTATAGGTTAGGATTCTGATACTGCTGTATTTTTATACTAAAAGTGAACAATTAAGCAAAAAAAGGTGTGGAAAACGGTATAAATCAAGTTTTCTGTTGTTAAAGTAGAAAGTTGATAACCAAGGGGAGAAAGTGTCATGAATGTCATTGACAGAAGTGTCAATTCTGTCATTAATGAATTAGACTTGGAGACTTCAGTATGTTTAGGTTAATACAGATATAATGTGTATATATATATATATATATATATATATATATGGGCATATATATGTACAGAATTGCCCACACAGAAACACATATGCACACAACAAACACACACCAGTTTCCTTTTTTATTTATTTATTTATTTATTTTATTTTATTTATGTATTTATTTATTTTACTTTACTTGGTCAAATGAGAAAGCCTTAAAGAAATATCACTTCAATAGCAAAGTGGATATTTAGTACCAAATCTTGGGTTCTAATACTGTATTCTAGTAAAAGAAATTAGAAACTCTTGAATAAATTAGGGATTCTAAAATCAGGTCAGGAAATATGAAAGGTGAACCTAGATTAAAATATAAGAAAGGCTCAAATATAATAATAAACTCATATTCATATTTTTTTGGTAAACGTGCCCAGTAGCCCATTAAAGGAGCTCCCAGTGCCCAAGGTTGGGACAATTTGAATATCAAAATCAATATAAAAGGCAGTATTGAATAGAAATAACAATTATAAAATTAGTATTCATAAGCTTATACTTATCTAAAGAAATACTTGACAAAATTAATAAATGGAGGAGGGAATTTGAGTCTTTCATGGAGAAGACCAAATGTGAGATTTTCCTAGATTCTCTGTTTTCAGAAAGGAATACGACTTTCCACTCCTTATGTTGGTGCTGCAAAGTCATTTCCTTCTGATTCTGTTGGGATGAAAGCAGAAAGCAGACAAATGTATCAAGTACTACCTTAGTTATGTGCCCTTGATATTTTGTGGTAGGAATGATACCTTACCATTCTGCTCTTCTGTGTGCATGCATGTGTAGGTGTGGTTACATATATGCAAGAACACTTGCACCTACGTGCTCAGCATCTTAGTTCAGGCTTAAAAAAAAATCAAGAGCCAAGATAATACAAGGTGTTTTCTGGTACTTCTTAAAACTCCAGACAGTAAAGCCTAGGGAAACTTGATGAATTTCCACAGACAAAGCCACATGTTGGAGACATCATTACTCAATACTAAGAAAAGCTTAATGGACCTTGAAATTTAGTCAATTACCTGTGTAGACTGAATATTAATTTCTAGAAAGATACAATAATGATATAGTATGCCACTACCAGTGGAAGACTGGTACAGGGGACATAGGAATAATGCACTATTATCTCAGCTTCTTTGTAAAATCTAGAACTGCTTTTAAAAAGCCTGTTTCTAAAAATAAATAAATAGTTATTGATTTATCTTTATAAATTATGCAGCAGTGATGATTGTTGTGTTTCGTACATTCCCTGCAATGTTGTTACTCTTTTGATTTGTCTGTTTATTTACCATGATCTCTGACCTCGAATTGGTGCTATGATTGTGTGGGTTATATGGCTGGAACCCAGTGGGCTTTCAGTGATTAGTTGGACCTATTGTGATGAGAACGATGGTAGCAATGACTAGTAGCATTTGCTTGAAAGTACACCTGTGTTGTGATATATTCTACCAGAAAGTGATATGAAGGCCCACCTGAACTGCACTAAGGAAGTCCTAGAAAATATTTAACAACAAGGCATAAGGAATAAAAAAAAGGCAGAGTAAGTTATGCTAATGAAAGTGTTCATATAATCTTAGGTCTTGAAACATCAGACAGGTTTTCAGGGTGGTTTTCGATTTGCAGACACACGGGATATGCCTTTGCAAAGGAATACTGTGGAAATCTAAGATGACAGAAGAAAAGCAGAGCTGGAGTGATTTACAGTAACCAGGTCACAGAAGGCATGGCACTTAGGTGCCCGACACTCCTGCAGGGACCAGAAAGTAGAGGAAATATTGACAGTCAGTTCTCCAGAGAGAAAGTTGCATTTGCATTATGAATAGGTTCGCTTCAGTTGTGGTATGGGGTTGGGTTTGATGTCGACCAGATGGGCTGCAGGAAGGCCATGACAACTGAAACTGTTGGAAAAGCATGATATTTTCTTGAGGGGCAGTTATAACCTTCTGACTTCCTATGTCAGCCACACTTTTGTGAAGCACTCTCTAAATATTCTCTTTTTATTTGCGTTAGCTATAAAGGTAGAAGCAACTTTGGCAAGGAACGCATCTGCAAGGCTGAGTGAAACATTTCCTTTTACGACCAGTTCTTGTTCCAGCCTTCTTTGCCAGGAGAGAAGAAAGCAGGCTAGAAATGAAGAGTTGGTACCATTTCAGAAGTTGCCATTTTAAAGCTCTTCTTTCTTCAGACATGAAGCTATAGGGTTATGTAGAGACTAAGGTTTTGCTTCATTTTCCCATGCAGGTATACCTTGGCCAAACAGGAACTAAACTTTTGAAATAGGCAGATCACTCAGAACAATAAACGGGATAGGAAGCCAAGTTTGGAGACAAGGCATTTGATTTCTACTGAAGCTTGAGCTGACAAGTGGTGGAATGTCTTCTCGACAATTTTAGTAGGCTACTTAGAAAATTTCTTAAAGACAAAGTGTATTCAGGCCCCCAGCCTCTGCACATCCACACTTCCTATCATTACCATTTTCTCATGAACCACAACTCTCGTTATCACCAAGACCAACATCACATTCTGACTCCTAGATTCCAAATTTCAATAAGCATATAACTGTACAAAATCACTTTTACTTTTTAATTGTCAATAGAAATGACATACAAGTAATCCTAAGAATTGCTGGCCCTGAACATTAATAAACACAATGCTTGGTACATTCTAAGTACTTAAGAAATATCTTCTGTGTGAAAATCAGATTTTTTTTTTTTTAAATGGTGTTTCCCTTTCTATTGTTTATGTTATCTTCAGGAGTGTGGAAACAAAGCATCCTATGTGGATGTTTTCCTGGTCTCATAGGATAGATTAACGAAATTAAGTAGACTTGTCACAAAATATTGAAACAAACTCAATTTTGTTATCAGGGACTTTATTTACAGTTTAAAACATACTCATGATCTTTTGGAAGTGGTTTGCTCATTAATAATCAAATCTACTAGAAAATGAGGAGGTTTTTATGGGATATCTGTCTGCCTATCATCTACCTATACATAATATATTATCTCTATCTATGTATTATCTGTCATTTATCTGTTATCTACCATTTATCTATTATCTGTCATCAAAGTATGATGTGGGAATGTCTTTCTGTATGCTGTGAATATCAATCTTTAAATAAAGGAGCTGTTTTGGCCCTTGTTGAGCACTGTAGAAGAAGTAGGTAGGGAATCAGAATAGGTAGGAAAAGAAGGTCAGAGTCACAGACAGATCAAGCAAGATGTCCAAAGAAGAAACATGTAAGAAACATAGAGGAGCCACGGGCCACCACATGGCAGACAGATTAATAAAATGGGTTAAGATGAAGGAGCTAGCTAGCAATGTGCCTGAGCCATAGGCCAAACAGCATGAAGATCATATAAGTGTCTGAGTCATTTTGGGGACCTAAGCAGCAGAGACTGGAAGCTAAGCAATCTGGGACTGCAGGTCTGTGGGTCTGGACCTCTGGCTGGACTGGGGCCAAAAACCTCATTGTAACATTATCTATCTATCTATCTATCTATCTATCTGTCTGTCTGTCTGTCTGTCTGTCTGTCTGTCTGTCTGTCTGTCTGTCTGTCTATCTGTCTGTCTGTCTATCTGTCTGTCTGTCTGTCTGTCTGTCTATCTGTCTATCGTCTGTCTGTCTGTCTGTCTGTCTGTCTGTCTATCATCTACCATCTATTATTTGCCATCTATCTAATCTGTTCATTTTGTTTTTTCAAGCTACAGTTTCTATGTTGTCATTTGGGCACCAGACCAAACTGTTCTATCACAGATTATGTTTTATATTTAGTAGCCTTAACTTCTCGGTGCTAAGACTTCTTTCTTTTTCCATGTTAGGTTGTACCATTGTTGTTTAGATCTTGGTGAGGCAGACATGTTCATAAGGCCTCTGTGAGTAGAGCTTTATTAACATTTCCAGAAGACGCAACATAACCGATATCTTCTTGTTCGGCCGGTTCCCAGTCTTTTCATTGTCTTTTCTGAAATGGTGCCCAAGCTTCAAATGCAGGGACTGTGTTGTATGTGTTCATCACCTGGGACTGCGCATCACACTGTCTCATTATTAGCATTTGGATTAGTTGTCATTTTCTGTAATGGTCTCTGCCTGTTGTAAACAGAAGGTTTTTAAAAATTATATACGTACAGGAAATGTTATAGAGACTAGACAGATTAGGATTGTGTTTATATATGTGTGTGTGCATGATTGTGTTTATATATATATATATATATATATATATATATATATATATATACAATTAAAGTAAAAGAGGTTGTGAATTTGAGAGAGAACATTGGAGAGATTGGAGGGGGAGATGGGAAGGGGAGAAATTATTTAATTGTATTAGAATTTCAAAATAAATTGCTAGAAATGTTAAAGCATTCCTTCTTTCCATGCCAAGCTGGCCACATCTCCTACATGGTCTAACTTTTCCCCTATCAGATGCCAGCAGCCTTTTTACAACAATCTCTTCAAGCAATAATGAAATAGAACAAAACTTAATAGTTTAGTTTTGTAATTTGATATTTAATTTCTAAGCACAACTTGGAGAAGTGCTGTGTGCAGAATGACTTTAACAACTTCTATTACGCCATGTGGGGCATGTTACCTCCTTTCTGGAACTTTGGTGCTGTGGTATTTTGTGCAAATTCTGGTCATTGGAGAATATTTTTATGATAGATAGTTTGTTTGCTGACATTCTGAAAGTAGAGCAAGGACTGACACACAATGTTGTGTTTGGATGGTTGGAGGGAGCGTTACTGCTGCCCACAAACTTGTTACTATGGCAGAATCCCATGCCCCACCTGAACCTATTCAGGCACAGCCCTCATTTTAAATAGATGCAGATCATTCACTTGAGAATCATCAATCATGCCTGATGCTTGTAAACCTTATTTGGAGACTGAGATAATCTAAAGAACTTTAAAAATAGCAATAGCAGGATTCCATAGTTAGAGCTTCGGATTTATTTGATCTGAAGGCATTGTCTGAATATTGAGCATTTCCAAAAGCTTCCCATGTCAATCAAATAATAAGCCAAGGTTGAAAGCCATTGATTCAGTCCACTTTCTCATATAAAAATAGATAATTTGTTACTTTGCCAAAGTGAGATATTCACCTCTGAGCCACCAGCAGTGTCCCACAGAGAGTGGGAACCAAACAACATTTACTTCACTACTTCAGAAATATTTCCTTTCCCTCTTTTTCCTCAGGGGATCAATTTATCCTAATAATGTAAACTCCTCCTACTTTACATCAATGATACACTGGAACATCTGAAGGTATTTGATCTTCTGAATCTACTTGCCCGTCAGAGCTGGTTAGAGTGTGTATAGACTCAGCTGTGAGAACCAGATTTTATTCTCTAGGTGTTTCTGGTAGGCTTCTGGCTAGTCCTCCGATGGGTGCCATTGGGCCATGTGTTCCACCATGGGGATTAGGAACAGAGAAATGCTGCTACCAGGCTCAGAAGATGTAATGAATCAAATACAGAGAAGGGAAGCAGATGGAAAACAGAGACAGTCAATTACAAGATTTATTTATGTCTCTAGTCCTGGTTTCCAGGCCCTTCCCTGGGCCCCGTTACAGTGTCATCTCATTATTTAAGGTAACATCATGATTCTTGACAGAACTCTTGCATTCTTCTCTAAGCCAGCTCAATTAGGTGTAGCCTAAATCATTTTTAAAAGTCCTAACTAATTCATTCACTTTATTTTTCTGCTCAACTCCATTAGCACATGTGTCAGGTCATCAATGAAACTCATAGTTAAGTGATGAGCTTATAAGCTGCCCAACCTAAATGAAGAATATATGACATCAAGGTAGGTCTTTCTTCTGCCCAGTGACATTGAAGATTTTTAAAAAAATAAATAAATAAAAAATAAAAAAGGTGACTGAGACTCTGAACTAGCATATTTTTTTTGTATATACTTTAGTTTAATTCCCCTCTCTCAAGTATTTATTATATATTTTTATTTCCCATGTATAGATGTTTTGCCTGCATGGATGTCTGTGTACCTGGTGAGTGCCTGGTGCCTTCAGAGGTCATAAAAGGACATAGGATTCCATGGAACTGGACTTGTAGGTGGTTGTGAGACACCATGTGGGTGCTGAGGATCACACCAGTGTCTTCTGTAGGACATCCAGTACTTTCAACTGCTGAGCTATCTTGCCAGTCTTACCTATGTTCTAATTTAAATATAGACACAGGATGTAACAAGGATAATGGATGAGTGGTATAGTAGGCAATAAATCTGAAGAAGTGAGCAAGGACCATGGATGGAAGATCTCAGTACCAGTTAGAAGACTGATCATAGATCAGATTAAGATCCTCTTCCCCAGATCTCTTTGGAGGCCATGTTGACTTCTGAATATTTGTAATATATATATATACCAAGTTATATTACAATATATATATATGTACACACACACACACATATATGTATATATATCAGTGGACCAAGTTGCCTTCCTAATTTCACTTTCAGTCTGACTTTGTCTGAAATCATTTTCAGAGTATAGTAGTGAGCCATCACCTTCCTGATGCATCCTTTGGGAATATTAAATTTTTTTAATATTTAAATTGATGGCTGCCTAAATTGATACTGCTCCCTGGAAATAGCCAGTGGGAAATTTACTCTGTAGTTCAGAATCATTTCCCATTGTTCTTTACTGTTAAACCAAAAGCTTGTAAAATCCAAGCATTATGCTCAAGTAGATTTGTGTATTTCCATTGTTTCCAGTGACTGGGACTTGCTGGGCAGGCAGGGGTAGCTAAAAGAATGTCCACTGGCCATCCACCCAGAAACAGAATCTTTGTAGAACATAGTGGCCATGACAATTCTCTTTTCATAAATCCGGAGCTTGAACTGAGGCAGTTTTCACTGGCAAGACTAGGATCTATAGAAAGCTATTCCAATAGGTAATTACAGAGAGAAATGATCTTGTATTGGGCAGCACAAATTCTAGAATTTGCTCTTTATGAACTTAAACATTTCACTTCCTTGGGAAGCGTTTTCTGAATGTGGTCTCCTGGACTCTGCCTTTGTTCTGTTTCTGATATACCTGTGAAAGTGTGCTGCTGGGCTTTCCCTTCTGTGCCACCATGTGTCTACTCTTGGGGCTTTCACCCTATAGGACGAGGCTCCTGAAGTAACAAATGCTGGCTTTGAACTCGATTCTCATCTTATTTCTTTGTGATCTCAGTGGATAGTTCATGGTCAATTGCATCACGATTCAGTGTACATATACCTCATCGGTTTTTGAAACTGTAAGTAATAAAGCCTATGCTAAACATTGTCACTGAGATAAATACTGGAGCACACCTGAGAGAGGATTAATTTTGGTCACCATCTCAGAGGTTCCTGACCATTGTGGTGGGAAGAGAGACTTGTACCATGGCCTCAGGAAAGGAGAATACATGTATGTGCGCGCGCACACACACACATATAAGCACACACACACAGGGTGAGGTGGGGGATAGAGAGGGAGAGAGAGAAGGAACATGAATGAATTACTGCACTGCCAAGCTTCATATTCTCTTTTGTGTTACACAGGCCACCTCCTTATAAGATGGTGCCATCCAAAGACACGATGGAACCCTCCTCCCTTAGTTAATGCTCTCTAGTAATGTCATCTCAGACCTATGTTAAAGTATAATTTGTGAATTTTATAGTTAGCTTTTACTTTAAACAAGTTAACAGGATCACTAGCATAAAGTTCTTGGAGAAAAAAATATCACTTATCTTTAATCCCTCAGGAATTTTTATAGATAGGGGTGCAGGAATAAATGAAGGCTCCCAACAATGTGAATATACATTTTAATTTCCCAACTATGAATTGGCTCACATATATCTAGTCTGAGAAGGCTTATCTCTCACTTGTCTGCCCAGATTACCTAGTACCTATAATGGAAAACAAACTGGAGTGGTCGGTCCCTTCAAAGAACTAGTGTCTCCTCCAGGATACAAATGTACAAAATGGTTTCCTGTTAAGCACAATTCATAAAGACCATCTATATTTATATTGAAAAATATGAAAAATGAAAAGTCGTTATTTTACTAATCACATTCAGAAAAATATATATATGAAAAAATATATAAATCATAGATAATAGATGCATTTTCAGGCTGGGATATCCACAATAGTAACAAAACTCTGGATTATTAATATTCATGCCTCGTGAATGTTTTAATTGATTTAATAATATTAAATTTCTAGTAATTGCATCCATTTTACAAATGGGGGAAAAAACAAAAGAAGAGTAAAAGACTAACTTATTCAAAAATCAAATTCCACAGCAGGAAATCTAGGGTTCAACACTACAGAGATACTGTAACGTATGCACATCACTGATTACCTTATGATCCACAGTGTAGTAAGAGGTTTCTGGTTCAGACTTTCGGGCCTAGCCTCAAGGTTTAGACCCGCAGACCCACAGACCTGCAGAGACACACAGATGCTTAACATAATTTTAGGCTGATCAGCCCAAGGCCCAGGCATATAACTTACTAACTCTTTACTCTTAATCTAACCCATGACTCTTATCCTGTTCAGCCATGAGGCTCGGTACCTTTTCTTAGAGCAGCATAGTTGTCCTCTGCATCTTCTGGCTTCTCCCTGGCATTCTGCTCTGTTCTGCCTGTTCTTAGAGTTTTCTTAGTCTGGTAGCCCCGCTCATACTTCCTGTCTGCCTTTGGCCAATCAGCGCTTTTTATTAAACTCATAGGTGGGGACAATTATTTACAATAGAACAACCTAATTCCCCTACACTTACAGATTCTCAGGGTGGGTCTCTACAGCCTGTAAATGAGCAAATACAACACCCACTCATGTCTGGGGACCAGTGCTTTCAGTAACCCCACTTACGCTTTACCCTGTCTCTAAAGGAACCACAGTAGTCTGTTAGACATTTGGAGAAGGCACTTGAAGGAAGTGGTAGACTTAGTAACTTTGGTTACTTACTAAGTTCTGAGCTGTCACACACACCTGTGTGTGTTGTTTTCATTCTGATTGTCTTTCAAAGTGAACATAAGTCACCACGTAAGGTGATTCTGGACTATTTTTATGCTTAGCTTTTGTTTTTTGTAAAAAGACAATCATAAATTGTAATTAATTGATACATGCTCTTTTTTAAAATCTCAATCCAAAATATAGCTGTTACAAAGTAATGCCAGAAAAGCCTCCCCAGCAGAGAGCTTTACATTGTGTCTGCCATGAGAGAGTCTCTCTTGTGGCTAAACAAATGATTCTTTCATCACCCAAGGAACTGCCCCTCCTCTCCTTAAATTGCTAGCATCCATCATTGTCTACACAGACATGGTAGCTTTTCAATTCAGAACCCCAGTGTGATAATTGGTATCATTTCCCTGAGATAATGCAAAGGTTAATGAGGTGCATGGAGCTCTAGGCCATCCACTTTCATTTGCAACTCAGGACAGGGAGAAAGGAAGGCACAGACTCCGAGAGTGGGGGATCACCAGCACACCAGAAAGAAACATGTTTCAGGTTGCAGGTGCATGGGCATTGCGGGTGCATGGCAGGTGCAAGCCTGGGCACAGACAGTGTCACTGGTCAGTGATAACCTCCCCACTCCAGAGGGGATTCCCCTGCTTCTCTGAATCTGGAAGAGTAGCCATGGTATATCTTGAGGCATTCTGACTCTGCCCCATGGCTGGTATTCTGGAAAATTAAAAACAAACAACATAAAGGTGAGAAATTAAATTCCCTGGTTCCTTGATTTTATCCCTGCTCCGTGAAAAATAAATAAATAAAAACCAATAAAGATAAATAATGAGTTTTATTGAAAAAGTTTTGCATGTCTACCTTTGTAGATGTTCTTGAAGCAAGTTAGAATCCATAAGTCTTCAGCAACCCATCAAGTAGAAGCACGCTGACTGTTGTTAAATCACTTTTGCGAACTAATGCGCCTTTGGAAGCTTTTTTGCTTATCCTTCTTCTTGAAAAATTTGATGCACTTTCTCATCACTTCTAATAGAACCATTGTGCTGTATTATATTTATTGTAATGTTACATGAGAAATGCCAGTAGAAACAAAAGCAAAGTCTCTAAACTAGATTGTGGAGCTTATGGATGTATTCATTTGTTCAAGAAACATAAATTGGTCATGTATGCTGTGCCCTCGGGCAAGTATTGGAGTTGGGAACACAGAGATGAAATAAAAATTGTATTCATGAAAGACCTCACAGTAAGGAAAAGAAAAGTTTAAGGGAGGTACAAGGTGGGAGCAAGACTCCGACATTCTAAGATCACAGGCCGGGGTTCCCGTTACAGAAGCAAACCAGTGAACCTGTACCTCAGCAAGAGGATGGAGGTCTTATCTGAGAATGGTAAGATGGCCTTTGGATGGGGCGGGGGGAGAAGCTCTGAGAGTTCAGGGCACTGCGTTTATTCCCCTGATAGATTTGCAAATGGAGGTCAGTAGTGACACCTAGCTTATAGTTTAAATCAGTAGTAAGTCATGTGATAAAAATCTCCTGGGGTAGAGGAGAAGGTCTGTTTCTCAGAGGTATAAGGAGGTACAGGTGACAGAGTGCTTGAATGAGCAAGTAGGGCATAGGGCAAGTTAAGGAACCAGCCAGGCTGAGTGACAGAACATGGTGTCTATGTGTGGAGGGGAGGAAGGAGAGGCTTGTTTCTGGATTGTTCTTGGGGGGAACAGAGGTAGGAATGTGATTAATTTTACACTAAGTAAGGATTGGGCATATTGATCTATGTTGCTTTATGTGGGGATTATTTTTGTCTTTCAACCATGTGGATTTCAAGAATGACACTCAGTCTTCAAGTGTGATGGTAAGCACCCTTATCTGATGAGACCCTTCATTTGTCCAATGGAGGCAGTCTATATTTATAAAGCTTTCAGAGGAAATAAATTTCCTCAAATTCTAATGAAATAATTACGAAAACCCTTATGCACTTAAGTAAATATCTATAGGTGATGAACAGAGCTCTATATGACCAAAGAGTCCTACCCACATAATAGGAGGAAGCTCTGCCAAGAAGCCTAAGAATATTAGGAGTGACCTAGCACTGATGACAGGCAGAGTGTCCAAATGTGCAAAAAGCCTCTGACCGAGGGGAGCTCAGGGAGCCTGGGGAAGACTAAAGGACGATAAAAGAGGCTGTGGGCATGTGCAGAGAGATAAAATGGGAGACCAGAGCAGAAGGCACAGAGCGGTCCCTCGTGGGGCATTCATTCAACTCCAAATCTGTACTTAGAAAACTATTAGAAAGAAAAATCAACGAGAGGCCATCTCTACTATTTGGCTGTAGGCTCCTGGCTCTATCCGTGGGTAGCTGTGAAGCTTCTGGAAAAGGCTGTCCTTTTTTTTTTAAACAGTTTAATGAAGGGGTATCCTGAGGCCATCATGTCAGCTCACAAAAAATGGTCAGAAATCTCTATTTGTGCCTAGTAGCTCTCTGAGGAAAACAGTACATTATCCTACAAGATAGATGAGGCCAACCTTTCCAATAGTATGGTGTTCCCTGGAAGGCCCTTGTGGAAATGAATGTCCTGTGTCATTGCCTGTTATGCGTGTGTGTGTGTGTGTGTGTGTGTGTGTGTGTGTGTGTGTGTGTGTGTGTGTGTGTGTGTGTGAGAGAGAGAGAGAGAGGGGGGGGGGAGAAAGACAAAGACAGACATAGAGAGACAGACAGACAGACAGATAGAAAGATAGAGCCTTTATTTAGTGGGTATCAAGATGGAGCATATCATTTCTCATTCCTATTGCTCAGGTCTGATGAGCAGGCCTCTCAAGCAAGGCTTGCTGCTGAACACTGATATACTTTATCTTTGCTAAGACGTTTCCTAGATGAAGCTCATTGAGGATGACCCCACAGTGTCTTAGATTCTCAGCTTTAAAACAGGGTGAAATACCTATGACCTGAATGCTTTATAGTTCTGTTCACAGGTCAAACGGGAGTCCCGTGTGTGGACTATTCTAGAAAGCATGATACTCCTTGCAATACACAGTTCTTTCTGGGACTGATAAAAGCACAGTCTTCCAACCATAGACCCAGGGTTAAATTTTAGAGCTGTTTTTACCATTTTAAGCTTCATTTTTTTTCACCTGTAGAAAGAAAATATTCCTGTTTACTATAGGAATGCATTGATAGGATTTAAAATGTGTACATGATGATCTTAGCAGCATAACTGATGGGGTGCATAGCTGTAATTGCTGAGAATACTGAGACTTGGGACATTGTATAGGAGGAGATAGAAAGTAAGTAGCTTTGGAAGCTGAACAACTTGCTTTTCAGGTGCAGGTGCATGTTGGTCCTCTGACTCCTAACTGGGCAGATCCCTCACTTAAGGCCTCTGTGCAACTTTCAAACCTAAAGGATATAGCACCATCACTGGCTTTGTCCTTCTGCAGATTGTCAACAGTGTTTCTCTGGACAAAGATTGCCCAGGTTTACCTGTGGAGAGAAATCATCTCTTTGATCTCTCCGGTTCTTTAGGATTTTACTTGACCCTTTCTCACAACATTTTGCCACTTCTTACCATTTCTGACCTGTTGTAGCAGCTTCTTTGCTTAGACCACAAGATTGGTGCAGGCAGGGGCTGAGTGAGGGCATCAGCTACATCCTTCTCATGGCCTTGTAGAGCGTCTGTCTCAGATCATTCTTGATTTTCTTTCACGAAGTTTGCCCTGGTACTTCATATGTCAAACACTGAAGAGCTGAATTCAGAAGTAGCCATTGTACAGGACCATGCAAGACCTCAAGGGAGTCAGTATCCTATAGGTAAAATCAAATATACAGAATAATAGGAATAAAATAAAATGATCTCATAGACACTTTTAGGAGGTAATATTTAAGCCTAAGGAGGATCAGGGTCTATGAAGTATGCTAGGGAGCTTGACATGATGATTATGGATGGGCATTTCTGGTGTGGCATGAAAGCCTTTCTTCTCTTCCTATATCTCAGGGTCTTTTCCTTTTCTAGAAATTCACTCCAAGGCTACCTGACCTTTTCAGCAAGGAGAGTAGCTTCCTCGGACTGCTATATGCAATGACATGACCCAAACAAACAAGCAAACAAAACAAAAAAACTATAGAGATATAGAAATAGAAATGTGTTCTCCCACTGTTATAAAGATAGAATTCTGAGTTCAAGATGTCACCTGTGTAGAGCTAGTTCCCCACGAAGACTCACATGGAATGTCCTTCCTGCCCCTTTGTCTTTCAGTGACTCCAAGCTTTCTGTTTTGGCACCACTTCCCAAGTCTCTACCTCAGCTGTCACATGATTTATCTATGCCTGTGTGTTCTCTCCTGCCTTCTAAATTGCTTGGTAGAAATACGTGTCTTTGGATTTAGGAACCGTTTAGATAATGTATGGTAACTTCACCTGGAGATTCTTAATTACACCCATCCTTCCAAATAAGGCCACAGTCACTGATTCTGGAAGGGTATTATAATGTTTAATCTGGACTGTCAACCTGACTAGGTTTAGAATTATGTAGGAAAGAATGTTCTAGATACATTGGTGACAATATTTCCAAGGAGAAGATATTTCCTGCATGTGAGTGGAAATATGCCATGGCCTGGGAGATCCTAGGTTGAATAAAAAGGAGAAAATGGGTGGAATATAGGCATTCATCTCTCTGTTGTTGGCTTTAGATGCAGCATTAACCAGACACAATGCTTTCTTGCCACCCTGCCTTCCTTGTCAAGATGGACAAGAGGCAAAAATAAATACTTATTTTGAGTTGCTTTTGTAACACATTTAATAAAATTTACAGCCATAAGAAAAGTAACTTACAGAAAATGGATACCAAAATGTAGCCATTGTTGTGATAGACATGCCCATATGGTTCTTAAATTTTTGCAGCTGTTATTAATTAATTAATTAACTTATCTATCTATCTATCTATCTATCTATCTATCTATCTATCTATCTATCTATCTATCTATCTATCTATCTATCTATTTGGGGAAAAGTTTGAACCTGAAACCAGAGAAACCCTAAATGTTTTCAGTGAGGCTTGATGAGCCTTTCTAGCAGAATTTTGGAAAACTATTATATTGAGAATAATATTGATAGTGGGAACATAGCTCATGATGTTTCATAAGGGAAATACAGGCTTGATTAAAAACTAGAGACTAGTTACACTTGGACAAAAATATGGCTTCTCCTGATCTAAAACTTTGAGTGAGGCTGAAATAAAAGATGACAGACTAAGTAGTTTTTTTGAAGAAAACTTCAGGATAGTATTTACATCCCAGCTGTACTGTGGATGTTGCTCACTGATCTTAGTCAGACCCATAGTGGGAAAGAACAGAAATACATGAAAAATGTACAATTTGAGGGGCTGCAAGGAATTTGAGCAAGTTTAACCTGAAAACAACGTAGGTGCATAGGAAGTGACTAATTAAAAGAGTATCATTAGAAAGAAACCTTGTGCTCTGCACTAGGGCTATAAGAAACTTCTATAGACAGTCTGAGAAAACTCCATCAAATACCAACTTATTAAAGGACAGAGACGGAATTGAGGATGTCACCATAGTATTACCTGCTCCAAAGTGGCCATCTAGGGAAGTGTTTTACTAGAATTAACATTGAAGACATGTTGATACTGCTGAAACTGTGCCCCAAAAGAGGGCCAGACTGTGTCTTAAGCTGATATCAAAACTTGGCACAGTCATCCAAATGGCATTGGTTTTATAGGAATGCCGGAGTGAGTGAGTCTTGGTTCTAGAAAGCCACTGAGATCAGGCAATGGTGAAAGAGTCAGATTTCCTGAAAAGAGAGGCCATGAAACTGGGGAGTTAAACCTAGGTTGAGATAGAGTCCCTAGGATGTTGGAGATGCCAAGAATATGAGATTTCTCAAAAGGAAATCTTCAGGCACAGAGTAGAGCTGACTCAAGAAAGGGATCATCTATGTTGGGAACAGCAAAGCTGAAGGGTGAGACTGCCCAAGGCTGTTACAGTCAAGATAATTTTATCGTGAATTTCACATATCCAACACCACTAAGCAGAGTTTCATGTTTACCTTCCTGAGTGTTACTTTTATTTTGGCAATTTTTTTGGGGGGGGGCAATGTTTCCATTCCTCCCTTTTGGAATAGAAATATTTATTCTCTGTTATTGTTTAATGGAAATATGCAATATTTAAAATTTTTTATTATACCTTTATTAATTCTTCAATAGTTTCAAATACACATTTAATGTATTTTTATCATATTTATCTCTCATTCCTTCCTCTAACTTCTACTAGGCTCACTCTCACCCAGTTTCATATTCTTTTTTTTCTTTATACTCAGCCACAGAATCCATCTTGTATTGCTCATAAACAAATGGGGGTAAGACCAGTCCCTGGGTCACAGCTGGCCTATCTCAAGATGTAGCCAGGAAGAAAACTAACTCTCCTCCCCTAGCAGCAACCAGTTATCAATAGCTCCTCACCTAGAGGCGGGGAAGAGTGAGCTTCTTCCTCTTCCTCTTCCATGCTGGGCTGTTGATTGGCTTGATCTTGTGCAGGCATCCGTGGTAGCTGAAGTTAGGAAAATCACCAGTCGTCTTGGGTTCAGAGACAATGTTTTGTCCTGTTTCTTCCCGGTCTCTGGCTCGTACTGGTGTTTCTGCCTCTTATTTCATGATGTTTCTTGAGTTCTGGAGTGAGAGGATGTAATATAGCTGTTCCAATTATGGTTGAGCACCCACAGACACTTATTCTGGACACTCTGACAAGTGATTTTCTGGATTAAACTCTGTGCACTGCACAAAGAAAATCTACTGATGAGGGCTGAAAGCCACACTAGTCTATGGCTAGAACAATAAGAATTTAGAAGGCAATTTCATACTATGTTAACTTAGCAAAATAATAGCAGTAGGTTCGCCCGGGGGCTCTATGAAATCCTCAACTGTGGGTTCTTGTCCAAATTTACAGCTGTCCATTTCTTCTTATAGAACAGGCCTCAACTAAAATTTAAAAAGCAATTATTTCAATAATTTGCTCCTATAACATTTGTGCCACTATTATATCTATGTGACTACATTGCCATGCTGGTTATTGCTGTAGCTCAGAAAGTTCACAGCTAACTAAGTCTATTGATGAGGGCTCTCCCCTAGTAACCTGCAAAATATCGTCTGGTACTATGAAAGCTAGCTGTCAGGGAGAGACTGTTCTGGCCAGTATCACCTTGATTCCTCCATGTTTTCTTACTCGGTGTGTGTTGTCTCCAGCAGCAGTGTCTTACCATCTGTATGATTTTTAGAGTATGTGGGATATCTCTGACCAACAACTCCAGTGGTGCTACCCCATTTCTGGCTCTGGGCTTTTACTTTGGAAATAAGGAGGAGCATTATCTCCTATGTAGGGCAACTGCAGTAAAGCTCATTTACATGAAAAAAATATGATGCTTATAAAATAGGTTCTCCTATGGCTCTTTCAAAATCCTTAGTGTTCACTACTCTTCTTCCCACCCCGTCTGTTTTCTTCTACACTCCCATCCTCTTCTTACAAACTTCACCCTTCATTATCTCCACCCCCCTTTTTAAAATAGAGACTCATAGTCAAGGCTTTGTCTTGAGCCTCACAAGACACTTTGGACTTTTGAAAACTATCAGAACTCTTTGGAACTATGAGGACATTTTAAGTTGGACTCAGTGCATTTTGCATTGAGTGATAGACATGAGCCTTTGGTGATTACAGGGCTCGAATATTATCATTTAAAAGCGACATGTTTGGAGGTAAAGTTGACAAGGGGTAGATTGGTGATGTTCATCTTATGTGTGCCCTTGATATATTTAAACTACAGAAACAACAAACCTCAGTCTGGGTGTGAGAGTTTCTGGAAAGGGTTAACCAAGGTGGGAAGACCCACCCTGAATACAGGTGTCAATATCTCACACATAGGGAGTCTTAGACAGACTAAAAGTAAGAAAGCAAATGGCCTAACAGTGTTCATCTCTTTGTTTTGATTTAATGCTGTGTGACCAGATGATTCACATTCCTGCTCTATGTCCCCTACCATGATGGACTATGCCCCCAAACTGTTAGCTAAAATAAAGCCCTTCTTCCTTAAGGTACCTTCTGATCCAACAAGTGTCCTGTCAAGAAAATTAAGTAATATACATCTAGATGTATCTTTGGGGCTGGTAGTCAGGGTAGAATGTCTCTGCTCCTACCAAGTCAGTATCTCTTTACCCAGAGGATTCCATTGCCTTTGATGGATTTTACCAACATTTCCCTTGAATTCAGTTTACTTCTGTTTTGATTTTAAAACATAGAACTTTGATACCATCATACATCTCTTTTGCTGTTAGGCACTGTCAGCTTCTCTGCATGTTCTCAGGACTCCCTTACCACTCAGTAAACCTGCATACCCCATGTTCCTCTTGAAACACAACATCCCTTTTCTAAGGGAGGGTGACTGTCTTTCTATAAAGCTGGTCTTTTGGCCTCTTACTGGATATGAGCTCTGCCCAGGATTTGGGGCAAGGAAATAAAATGATTCCCAGCTGGAAAAACAGGCCTGTTGCCAAGCTGTCCCAGAACTCTAGAGAAGGGAATCAGATGTCAGGGTCCCATCTGCCTCCGCTTTTGTTCTGGTTTTAACACAAATTCCTTTTACTTTTGCAACAGAGAGAGAGAGAGAGAGAGAGAGAGAGAGAGAGAGAGAGAGAGCTTTTGCAACAGAGAGAGAGAGAGAGAGAGGAGAGAGAGAGAGAGAGAGAGAGAGAGAGAGAGAGAGAGAGAGAGAGAGAGAGAGAGAGAGAGAGAGAGAGAGCGCACAGGGGCAAAGAAAGGGTGAGAGGAAGGACAAGGAAGGAGAGGTAAAGGAGGAGGGAAGGAGGGATAGAGAGCAGAGAGCGAGAGAGAGAGAGAGAGAGAGAGAGAGAGAGAGAGAGAGAGAGAGAGAGAGAGAGAGAACAAGTGTTCAAACAGTAAAGATAACTATAAAAATAAAGTAGAAAATGTAAAAAAAAAAAAAAAACCAAGAGATCATGTTTCTTTTCCTTTTTTCCCTTGCAAATTTCATATCCCATTGAGAAAAATACTTGATATATTTTTCTCTAGAAGCCACATACACATCCAAGTAAGAACATATACATTTACATACATAGCTAGAGTTTCTTTGTTTGGCTCTTTTTACAATACCCACGTATGTATGTATTTATGTATAAATACTTATCAGTGTGGGAAACAGGCTCATACTTTATAGAGCATTAACATTTCATTTTCTCAGTGATGAGTAAAATGGAAGGATTTTCTGTATTGGAATGTACAGAAATGCCTCATTTTAGACAGTTACAATGATCTTCATTCAGGCAAGGTCTCAGGTTCGGTACAGTCATCTCCAATAGCTTCTGATGGTGTTAGTTCATGCAAGGCTTACCCTTCTGCCTCTCAGCCAATTAGTGTCTCCTCTGTAATTTTATAATTAGAATATAATAAAAATGTATATTACTTGTACACGTGGCAGTTCATATTATATAAAACATGAAACATGTTATCTATCATAATTTTTATGTATGATCATGTGCTTATTGTGTCTCAAGGTGGTTGTAACCTCCCCTTTATCCACAAGTAACTGAATCCTTAGTGTTTGATATGAATGAAAGAGAATTAAAGTTCATGACCCTCTATGGAGCCTTATTTAAGAGTTAAGAACAGTTAGACCCAAGTCCTTTTCATTTAATATTGTGCCTACTTCCAGCGCTTCATCTTTCTAGGACACTCGGGTACAGAGTATTCAATACTTCAGCCTCTCTCTCTGCCATGTTTTCTGGCCACATTTCTCTCTCCCAAGTCGGCTCAGTCCTTATGGACCAGCAGGAATGTAAACATCCTATGGCTGAGTGAGTGCAGAGGGATGATGTGTCAAGCTTGGCTGGCTTCTTTATGGACTGTCACCCCCGCATCCTTGGGTCCTGTTTGTGTCTCCAGAACTTCCTGTGCAGTCTCCCCCCACTATCACACTCAAAGGGAAAAGAAAAATAAACTTGGCCTGAATTTAGCCTGCGTTGGCTTCTGGGTGGGCCTGACAGTTGTGTGGCTGAAATCAGTCCACTCCTGGCACCAGTTACAATCTCCTGCTCTTTAGAATGGGCATTTGAATGGAGCCACCCACAATGTCCCCACTGTGACATTAAGTAGGATTTTACAGCGTTTCAAGAGCTTGAATGGTATAAAACTGACTGAGTTCTGTTCTCTGCATGTCCCCATCTTTGGAACTTTAAAGCCTCTGGTCAATGGGAGCCTCCAGTTCCTGGCCTTCTGCTGAGGGGCCAGCGACACAGGTGTGATTATCTTTGCCTTTCAAGCAGTTTGTTGAATGTAGCACATCTGGGAGCAGAAAATAAAGACTAGGAGGAGAAGCTAAGTCTCCTCTGCTACTGTGTTTATGTCTCCTTTTTGAAGCATGCCTAAGTCTGTGTGTATTCCTCCAAGCCTAGAGTATGCCCTTCTCCTAATTCAAAGACCCAGAAGATACCTGCTTGGAGTGCATGAAAACAGCACAGGCTCCTTGTAGAATGATTGAGAGGAAGGATATCGGAGCTGAGCACTGTGGCACCTGCCTGTAATCCCAGCACTAAGAAATCAGAATTAGAAGTAAAATCATGAGTTTGAGGCCAGCTTTGGCTATATAGGAGGAAAAAAAAAATTAACTCTTGTGGTTGAAGTTGCAGACAAAGACCATTTATGCTGATACAGTGTTCCACACTGTATAAAATTTTTGCATACAAAGGAGCAGGGATTAATCCCCATGGATATTTTTTTCTCAAAGTGTAGACATTGGTGTAAATTTTAATACCCTAGGGTGGGTTTTTTTTCCCCCTGTGGAGGGAATGCATCATGAGTAAACATATTATGTTAATTATAGGGTACCATGTTTATCTTTGCATATTATAGGGCATATCGACCTTTAAAAGACACTGAGAAATTCTGCAATGAAAAAAAATCTTTACTTTTTGAAGGACTTTCTGAAATTATTTTACAAAGGAATGTTTTCTTCTTTTTAACAACCTCCCCAGTGTAATTCATGAGGAGTCCAAAGAAACCTGTTTAGCCCTTCATATTCAATGAATGAATAAAATTTTGAGTTCACAGTATTACCCAGGCAGCTGCACAGATATGTCCACCCATTCATGCATTTTCCCCTAATGTAAGGAGACTTTAACTCACTCAGGATACCTAAGCTGACCAGAAAGAAGGACTTCCTATGATCAGCACAAATGCATCTTAAAGAAAATGATACTGCATATAAAGCTACTTGCCTTTCTTCGTCATCTCTGCTTTTCTGTCTTGGCTGAATGACATTAACCATTTACACTCAGTGTATTGGCTTTCTTAATGAGACTGAGCATAAAATTTGGGGTCAAGGTGAAGATTGGAAGTGATACCAATAAAGTTCTCAATCAACAGATACTCATTTCATGGTATCCTGAAAAAATTATTATTACACTAACCATTGAGCGGTATTGATAGATTGAGGACATTGGAAGCACCTTTTCTGTTGTGAGCAGCAAATAGAAACTAGGGATTAGGATTTATTATAAATGTGTAGGAAATTGCTAAACAATAAATCAGTAAAAACATAGGAAGTGTTTGAGTTAACACAGTGCCAACTAGGAAGGGATGCCCGTGAGGCTGAGTAAAAATGGCCATGGTATATTTTATTAAGAGAAAAATAGAGTTGCCAGTGGCTTTCAATGTGCCTTTGCCTAAAAATGGGCAGAAAGATGTGTGTAACCCAATAAGAAATCACCTCGTTGCTATTAACATCTTCCATGTCCCATTAGCTACCTTAAGCCCCCCCAAAAAAGGTGATTTTAAGAAAAAGAATGAAAGAAATCTACAACTTTTAAAAAATGCCATAAGCAGATAACAAAATCGTAGTACCTAGTCAGTTCCTAGCCACTAGGTGTAATCAGTGTGGCTTTCATATGTGCACTAGTCACTCAGAGTCAGTCAACCATGGGAACAACAGGCAGTTCTCAAAGTTCTTATGTGAGGCATCCAATGGAAACCCCACTTTTCCATATCCTTCCCATGTTCCATAGATCGTGAAAAACCAAGGTTTATGGAGATTAAGTAGCTAGGTCAAGTCTGGGTACCAATAGTCTGCATTTAACAACTGTAAGTCTGTTGCTTCAGAGCACACTGTCACACTTTCAAAGCCATGAATCAAGTGAACATTGGAGGGAAGGTATGTTAGGTCCTGATTGCGTGAGTTCTGTCTTAGGAGACTTCCATAGAGTCTCGGTGGGCTTCTCTCTGATCAAGGGGCTAGCATGTGCTTCAGAGGACATGAGGTCGGAGCAAGGCTACATGGAATGCGGACTGGGGGGATCATTTCCTTTCCTTCTCTCTGACCCAAGCAGCCTATCCTTGTCCACGACGGTTTGGTTTTGCTTTCTTTGGCTTAAGAGTGACCTCCGAGAGAAGTCAACAACCCGGAGACCCAGCAGACAGTCAGCTAGAAGACAAACAAAGCTGATACCAACCAAGGAAAAACTGCAAAGGCATTGAAAATGTGAGCTCTAATTTTCACTCCTCTGCATGAAGCCTGCCAGAT
This sequence comes from Phyllotis vaccarum, assembly GCA_033318265.1. Taxonomy (NCBI): domain Eukaryota; kingdom Metazoa; phylum Chordata; class Mammalia; order Rodentia; family Cricetidae; genus Phyllotis; species Phyllotis vaccarum. Next base: position 103,337,776 of record JARWLC010000008.1, on the reverse strand, counting down.
ACAGGGCTCTGAGATAGAGAAAAAAAAATCTGATTTGTTCTCAAAGGGGCCAAAAATAACCTTGCTTTATCTTGCAGAAGAAAACAGAAAATCTTTGGTTTCCTTCCATTTGGTTGTCCTTTCTCCTTGCCTGGGATAGGCAGTGGGAGGCCCAGGCTCAGGCCTAGGAGAAGACAGTGAACCAAAATAGTCTCTAAGAAAAGGAGATGCTGGGGTGTGTGCAAACTGTTGACTGAGAGTCCTGAGTTTGGCTAGAGGTAACATGCTTGAGGAGGAGGCAGCTGCAGAGTGAAGAGGATTTCACTTGTACATGCTGATCATTTCTGATCAGTAATAGGCCTTTTCCCCCGCCCATCCCTTCTGAAATATTTTCGTGTCTTTGTTTCTCATTCTCAATGCCCTCAGAGTTTCTGGATGTTTTTCCAAATTCTCTTCTCTGGACTCTGCTTCCAGGCTATTTCCATCTTTCTCCTGGTTTCAAAATATAAATCTAATGTCCCTGTCTTCTGGTGATTAGTCATCAAATACCAAAAACAATCTCTATTAAATCCAGAGAAGTATGCGATTTGTCTCCCTCTGACCTCAGCAATCTTTCTCCATTTACTGCTTGTTCCTTCACTTTTTGGGTTGGCCCATAAACCTACTTCTCCCCTCCACTCCTCACCCCACCCCTTGTCTTATCTCCCCAATATCCAGGACATCTTTTCTGCTCCCATGGTAGTTTGCTTTGAGGGAAGGATTCTTTCTACAAATTATCTCTCAGTGGCTTATCATTTCATCCCTGAAAACAGTACAGAGATGTATTGACAAGAAACCCAAGGTCAGAGAGGACGCAGAACATATTCAAAGTCACAGGCTTATCAGAGATGGGATTGATGTACCCCAAGTCACTGGGATGCAACCTTATGTGATTGGCAGCTGCCTGAATGACAAGCATGAGCTTCCTTTAGTTCCTGAACCCTCTAAATGGCACACTGCTGCTTCTGGAATAGCAATTTTGTGAGAGAGTCCAGGTGTTGCTGCTGCTGGAGAGAAAGTTGATGATGTTGCCCTGTACCTTTTTTTGGCCTCTTAAATTTTTCCACAATAGGGGAAATCTATTTTTAGCTCAGAAATCAAGCATGGTGTTATGGTTCTTGCAAAATTCCTTTAAAAACAAAACATAACAAACATGGTATCTCGTTATAGTGCAGAGAAAAAATGTCCTGACCAAACTGAAGAGAGTCCTGTGAAGACAGGGGCGTGCAGGAAAGAGGAAGAGGCTCCACAATGAGTGGAATGGAGGAGGTGGTGGCATGCATGAATCACGGGAACGCTTTGAGGAGGAAGACCTGTTAAGTGACTGTGGGTAACTGGAAGGAACCATTTCACAGTGAGTGAGTTTCAGTTCTTCAGTACCGTGTCTCCCCTCGGCCCTCCTTTGTGTCAGTGTGCGACTGATTACATGTTGAAGGAGCCATGTGTTCTGACTTCTCCAGCTCTGTTGTCAGAGTTCCCATGAAAAATGAAAATCTGAAGTACAATTCTGGATCTGTTGAGTCAGAAATGCCTAACAGAAGCACTGTCTGCATTCTTTATAAGATTTCTGGTGGATCCTGATACTTTTATTTTATTTTATTTTATTTTTTTGGATAACTGCTCCTAGAAACAGTGGGAGAGACACAGACAAGAGGGTTTATTCTACTGTGTCCCTCTCTCCCAACAGGAGTTTCACATATTGCTACATCCTGTTCTCTGCATAACCTTATTTTCCCTTCATCTTCACATAATCCTGTTTTCAGGTAGTTCATATGATCACTGATGTGTTACATGCTTCAACTTTGACAGCATTTCCTGTGTCCTCAGGAAACTTCATGGTTAATTGGACATGGAGAGTCTTGCATGGGATGTGTTTGCTCAGGAGAAGTTTCATCCTGCAAGAAAAACAATGATGTCTGTTTTCATGGAGGAGAATGCCTGACAAAGGAACAGATGCCAAAGAAGCTATGTGATGCAATATACACATACGTGTGTGTGTGTGTGTGTGTGTGTGTGTGTGTGTGTGTGTGTGTGTATGTGTGTGTGTGCCAAGATAGAGAAGTACACAGGACACAGAGCACTGCTTTGTCATAACAGAAAGAACCAATTGTGCCCAGCTTATAGACCAAAGAAGAAAGGTAGGAAACAGAAGGGAGAGAAGGCTGGAGGGAAGGGTAAAGGAATACAGGGAAATAAATGGAGTGAATGGAAAAATGATGGAAGGGCAGAAGGTAAATGGAGGTGAAGGAAACCGAATGAAAGGAAGATTTCAAAGAATTAGGGGGAAGAGAAGACTTTAGGTTAACTGTTATTCCCTTGCCTTCTTGTACACTCCCCTTCACTAAGTATCTTAGAAAGGATTTTGAGGTACAGCCTGTAATCAAAGGAAAATCCTTAGTGCTCCTCAAATGCAGTTTACCCGGAATAATACACTCTAATGTTCCTCCCAATGCCCAGCTATGGAAGACTGGAGTGGAGACCAGAGTCCTTTCCTCTTCTCCTTTGCAAACTGATTTATGTTTCTGACCAATAGTTGTCTACCCAGATTACATGTGAAAATCATCCCCAAAGCTCATAAAATATATTCTCACTGGGATAATTTGTTTCAAATCAATTTCTGCTCCGTGAGATTGAGCAGATACACTAAATGGCTTCCTTGTTCTTAGCAAAATAAAAGACCATCGTTTTGCTTCAAGTCATAGTCATCTCCTAAAGCCTGACGTTTCAGCAACTAGTATGGGGTAAGCTGGCTCTAGGCTTCATCTCTTGTATGTAGCAGTCATGTGACTTTGAACATGTTTGTTTTGCCTCATTTTCTTTATCTGTAAACTCAGGATAAAAGTACCCATTTGGGGGTTGGAGAGACAGCTGAGTAATTAAGAGCACTTGCTACTCTTACAGAGGACATGGGTTTGGTTCCTTGCATCCACACAGTGGCTCACATTCATCTCTCATTCTGGTTTCAGGGAAATTAGGCACCTTCTTCTGACCTCCACGAGCAGCAGGCACTCATAGCCTGCCATAAAGCATGTGTACAAATGCAGGCAAAACACTATTACACAGAAAATAAATAAGTTACTCTGAAAAAGGGACCCATCTCACCATCCTGGAAACTGAGTGACTAAATTGCCAATCAACACATGTAAAATCTTATCGAAGTTGGCAGGACAGAAGAACACAAGGTGATACTAAGTCAGTGCTGCTTGTTAAAACTATGCAGAGCACTGTCATCACCTCCCAAGTTCACAGTCTAGCTATTCTACTTCTTCTTGCATGACACTGAGGTTATATAAGATTTGGCTTATTGCAGGGGGATTCTTCCCTGTGGGTTTGTATACTCCCCTTTTAGTTCATTGGGTTTCTTCTTGAGTAGAGTCAGAATGGGGTTTTAGCACATGAACTTTGATGAGAACATTCTCTTGTCTTCTGCTCGCCCATGTGTGGGAGACCCAAGTCGGATGCTGTGCTGGTGGTCCGTGCTGAGCTGGATTGGATTGCGTTGGGCACAGTGATAAATGTTGCCCTGTCATCTGCTTCTCATGCCCTATTAATGAGACCCAGACATTCCCCTTCATCATAAGCATGTTTGCTCACCTCTATCCTTGGGAAGTTTATCCATTTTTGCACTTTTACAATGAGACTGTAGGACTTTTAAGCCGAAAGACTCTTAGATTCAAAATTTAGAGATATTTGCTTCTCAAGAAGGCATATACTAATTTATTTATTTTCACATAAAGAGGTTTCTCTCAGGGTGAAGGTTCTCAGTGTGTGAATAAAATGAGTTCTCTTCAACTGTGGCACATTTTTGTAACGTTCAATTGTCTTCTGGACTGGATGAAAAGACTTCAAATTTTACATAGCAAAGTTTGCATCAATCTTTTATTTCCACCAGATAGCTCAAGGTTATGATGTTCTCTTGTCTTTGAATGAAAACAAGGCCAAACTGAGCAGAATATATGAATCAGGCTCAGCTTTTCCCTGAGAGGAGCAGCCTTTTTTGTTGTTGTTCATAATTAATTATTAGAAAAATATATAAAGCCATTTTATAAGTGCTTCAGAAAGCAGGTTGGGACAGAAACTTAATCGAGTTAAACCCACGAAACTGCTGATACAGGAGAAAAGTTGGGTTGGGTTTATGGAACCAAATGTGGTCAATATAATGTCCTCACAGACTGTGTCTAGTACAGTTCTTTGGGAATACTCACTGCATCTGTTCTGAGTATCAAAGCAGTAGCTGCATTGTAACAAAAGTCTCTCTGGCTCTCATATCCTGTTAAGTGATCCTCTTTCAAGATGCTTTAAATAAAGAAATTCCTCAGCTCTCCCCTCTATATCCTTACAGAATCTTTTGAAGATTATTTGTGACTACATGTGGGTATATATATACTTGCATGTGGATACCATATATGTATTCAGGTGCCCATGGAAAGTCAGTCCCAAATGCCCTGGACCTGGAGTCACAGGCAGTTGTAAGCCACCCAGTCTGGGTGCTGGGAACAAAACTGAGGGCCTCTGGAAGAGCAGTAAGAGCCGTCTCTTCGGCCCCTCCTTGAAACTTTGGAGAACATCCTCCTTAGGTCTCAGTTTCAATTCTTTAAATTCTATTCTCTTCCTGTTGCAGGCCTCTGAGAAAGCTTCTTTTGACCAGTTCCCCATCTGTGGTTAGAAAGATCTCATAGATGTTAACTCATCTGTTGACTTGTGCAAGTCTTTCAACAACTTGAGAACTGTGGAGAAAAGACTAGAATGGTTTAGTTTCTTCTGCTCACTTCTTCATGGCACATTTGGGTTGAAATGCTATGAAGGATATTGAAATAAACATCTCCCTGATGAATCGAAGGAGTCTCTACACTCATACTTCCAGTCTCACTGGACCCCTAGATGAGGATGATCTTTCTACTCCACTGGTGGGCTCAGTTCAGTCTACCATATATGAGACATGATCTCTGTCCATCTACCTTTCTAACTCACCTCCTGCACCTCCTTTCCTCTTTGGATATCATACTTTCACATGCTATAGTATAAGGCTCAAAACTGAGGCATTTAGCCAGACTTAATGACATGTAGCTGTAAGATCAGCACTAAAGAAACTGAGGTGGGGCATCATGAGTTCTGGGTCAGCACAGCCTAGGCAGGAAGGAAGTCCTTGCTTTAAAAGAATTCTTTTGGTTTTCCAGTGTCACTTTGAGTGTTCCTTTTCAAAAAACTCAGTTTCCCAAATATTTCCAAGGCATTCTTGAGAAAATGGAAAGAGTTGTATCTATTCTAGGTTGAAAAATTATTACATGAGCAAGTACTTTATAAACCATTGGCATAGGATAGACTAGTTCAAGTGTTTGCTGCAAAGATATAAAATGACCAAAGTCTTTAGTATGATCTGGAATTTCTTGAATGTTCACTTTCTCTTCTTGTGAAAGATCTGAGAATTTTAAAAAGGCATCAGAAATTGTAAAGCTTTCTTCAAGATCTGACATTATAACCACCTTCCTGATGCCTGTCTTTGCTGGAACTTGGCATGTACTGCCTACAGCACCCTTGCTGACTTACAATAAAATTGTATTAGACTGTCTAATTTTCATGGGGCATAGTTCTTCCAACTCAGGTATTATATGGGTCTGATTTCAGTTTCCCAACACTTCACAGCTTAGTGTTGTGGTTGTTTGTTTGCATCAAAGTCAGAACCTAGTTAATGTCTTGGAATGAGTAAGTACAGACATGACCTGACCTGACCGGTTTTATGCTCTGGTACCTGCACAGAGTGGGCATCTGACCTTAGAAATTTTAGCCACATCTGAAGAACACCATCTCCCTTTCATGACAATGGTTCTTGAATATTAACAGATATTAATACTGATTGGACTGAGACCAAATTAGATCTACAGTCTCTCCCTGAACATACCTTTCACAGTTCCCTGAACTTGGAACAGGAGAGAACTAGTTTCCCTCTTTTGTGTAGCAGTCAACATTCATCCAACTTGGAATCTTGACTCTCCCACCAGAGCTTAGAAAATAAATTCAAGTACAGATTCCCGTTAGGTACTCAGATCACCTTCTCACACAGATCAACATGATAAACTAGGCTAAAGTAGCTTTCTGGATTGAGATAGCTTTTACTTCCCATGCTAACTTGAAACAGCATCCCACTCATTCAACCTGATGACTAAAGCCTCCTGCCCAACCAGGAAAAGAATACGGTCCAACTGCTTATAAATTTTGCACTGATTTCCTCCATATTTACGAACATTCATAAAAAATTGAGAAATCTCCTGAGCTATATGGATGGGTCACTGTATAATTGCCTACAAAGAGCGAAAAGCATTGAGGATATAGAAGTGAAAGAATGATATATAATTCATAGTACGATGATGAAAGGTGAGTGAATATGAAGCAGCTCTTCCTTGAAAATGTTTAATCATTTTTTAATATCAACACACCTTATTATAAAAACAACATGGCTTTATTCAAATACAATTACTAAAGATACTCCTGTCTTTAATCCAAGGATTACAGATTTCTCAAATAGCCCGTAGGATAAAGCATTTTTGTGGAAATGGTGTGAGTATCAGTTAAATACAGATTTCTTAGTAGTTGAGCCATTATGTAATTAAAATAATATTTGTATAATGACAATTGTGCATTTCATAAGTAAAGTTAGATTTAATGAGACATTTATTGGCACAAATGATTAATAATAAACCTTTCCGTGCCGAAGGTAATTGATACACATATGATGTGGCCGAGAAAAAAAAAAAAAAAAAAAAGCTCATTTTAATGCTTACCTTGTGTCCTGTGCTGCCTTCCTCATATCCAATTCAAATCAATTCCTGGTTAGAAAACCTTACTCTAAGAGTTAACTCCTTAGGACTGAGATAATGGACAACGGTACCTTTGAAAGCAACTGCTGAGGTTATGGAAGATTTGTGCCAAGATTTACAAGTGACATTTCATTTTGCTAGTAACTGAGACCTTGACCGCAGTACCTTCATTAGAAACGTCATAGAGACTGAAGAAGTCTTTCTTTTTCTGTTTCCTTGCATCCTTTCTTTTCACCTCGCTTCATTCCCCTCTTTCTTTCTTCTCCTTTTCCTTTCTAACCTATCCCCCCCTCTCGCGTCTTCATTTGAAAACTAGATAATTTGATCAGATATGACTATGCCATCCATGGCAAATTAGGAATATATGATACACACCGAACCCGTGTGAAGCCCCCAAACCCACTGAAGGTGCTGTAATATACCCTGTCAGAGGCAGAGGAAAGCTACATTATTTTAATTTTATAAATGGAAGAACATCCTTAATAGATCCCTCTCATCATGATTGCAAACAGGTGATGGCAGCCTTATAGTAGGCAAATCATATGGGGGTACAGTGGGTCTTGAGATTTTCATATATGTATATATATATGATCATAGTATAAATCACTAACATAGATGGCTATTGTTCTTTGCTATCGTTTTGTGTAGTTATAACAAAATATCTGGAACAAGGTATTTTTTTCTTTCTTTTGCATTTAGTGGGTTTTATTTGAACTACATTGATATACAACTGGAAAACACTGATGTTTTAAACTATCATATCATCTCATTCAAATCTCTTCAATTATTTAATCAGCTCCTTCATTCCTCTAAGCAATTGCCAGTGGTTCTGAGTGTGGTTGTTTTTCATAGATTTTTTAAAAATTTAAAATATTTTATTTATACTTCTTTTTATAATGCTTTGCAATTACAGCTTTCCCTCCCTCCACTCCTTCAAGATCCCCCACCTCCCTTCCCTGGCAGATCTACCCTCCACCCCTGTCATCTCCCCACAAAGACAAGCAGGCCCCCCAGGGACATCAGCTGAACTCAGCCAATTTACTGTAAGACTAGGCAACATGGTGATTTTTAAATCATTGAAATTGAGTTCTCAGCTTTCAGAGTCTGAGAAGCCCAAGTTCAATGTGCTGGTGTGGTTTTGGTTGTCTGCTGGGCTGACATCTCATAGCTGGCAAAGGCTCCAAGGAGGAGGAGCAGCATTATGTCTTTGTGTGATGGAGACCCAAAGAGAGGAGAAATAGAACCAAACAATATGTGGACTTTCAATAAAGACATTAAGCCCATTCACAGGAGGAGGGCCCTTCTGACATAATCAGCCTTTACAGCCCCCACCATTGCCACCACTTTTTCATTAGCTGTTTGTTTTCTGCGTTTGAAGTTTGATAGATCACATTCAAACAGAGCTATTGTTTGTACTTCCCCTTCGATTAGTCACTATGTGTCTTACTGGGTTGATTACTCTTCTGCAATGTGAAAGTTACTGTTATTCTGTCTCTCTCTTAAGCTAAGAAAAAAAATAAAACAACAGTGACCCCAGATTGTATTCCCATTGCCCATTTCTTTGTTCTAAATGGAAACTAGTCAGCAAGATATGATTTTATTTGTGTCTTAACTCCCATGTAGTTCAGTATTTCATACAGGGAATATACCCAGTTAATATAGGGGAAATTATTAAATATACTAATTTAACTCTGTCCAAAGTATTCTACTGTGATCTCTGCAATCGTATGGCAAGATAAAAAGGATAAAAAGTCTCAGTGATCTGAGACTCTGTTCTTTCTGTGATCCTGTTCCCTTCCTAGAACTGACGCATCCCTGGGAGATCAGTCCTGGCCCTATCCCCTTTCTTAAAGTGGGGTTCTATGAGTTTGGGATTGCCAAAATTGCCCTTTTGACTTAGCAAACAGACTCATCAGTGCAAACAAAGGTCGCACTTACCCTAAGGTTGGATTAGTTTTGCCAGTTCCAAGACTAAGGAAGATCTTGAGTAGGATTCTGAGGCAGAGAGGAGGTCTGGACACAATATAGCAAGGGAAATTTATGACGGGAGTACATAGATGGGTGAGTTAAAAATAATAACTACGTATTATATTTTTCAAAAATTCTAATTGCAGTACATAAAAATATGCGGTCTTACACAAGATAATAGTCAATTAGTTTTAATTTTCCTGAAATTCTAATTGTAGTTGGACAGAAGAACTATTGATTTTTATTTTCTCTACCTGATTCCAGATTTTCAGGAAAGCAAATGAAATGCTTTCAAATAGGTTATGTACATTTTAGAAGGCAGCATGCTTTCTCTATGCCAAATGCTGTTAAGAGGCTTTGGGCAGTATACTTGAGAGTAAAGCAATGCACTTCTTTGGAATCTCAGTTTTCTTTCTTTGTCATAGGAATTATGTGATCATGGGAAAAGTCCTAAATATGTCTCATCCTTAATTCTGCTCACTACCTGCCAAAAACCAAACCAAACCAAACCAAACCAAACCAAACCAAACCAAACCAAGCCAAACCAAACCAAGCCAAGCCAAGCCAAGCCTAGCCAAGCCAAGCCAAGCCAAACCAAACCAAGCCAAGCCAAGCCAAGCCAAGCCAAGCCAAGCCAAACCAAACCAAACCAAACCAAACCAAACCAAACCAAACCAAACCAAACCAAACCAAACCAAACCAAACCAGAACAAAAAACCAATGTGGTTGCTGAGCTCAGAGCTTTAAGTTTGTTCTCAATAAAGAGAATGTGAATTTAGCATCTATTACTCAGTTGTTTTAAGACAAGTGTTAGGAATGAGTTCTCATTTGTTATATCCCAATCTACACACACACACATACACACACACACACACACACACACACACACACACACACACACACACACACACACATATAAACACACACACACACACACTGTGTTTCTGTCTGGGTCCTGAAAGTCATCTTAAAATCCAACTAGGAACATTCCTGCTTATGATTAAATTTCTCTTTCTCAAAGATTGGGTTGGTATGGTCCACCTTAACAACAAATAGTTCTATACCACTTGTCTCAGGTTATAACAACCATGCCTTTGTTTTCAAAAGTTGTTATGACCACATTGCAATGACTATTGGGTAATCATGTCTCTTCCAAGAGGTTATTATGATCAACTTGTTATGTTTATTTTCTGCTTCTGTAACCCTGTTTGCCTGAAAAAAATTATCATTTGGAAACCACCCAACTTCTAAACTATAAAAACCCCTAAATTACTCATGTTTAGGGCTGATCTCTTGAACCCCATCTTTATAGGTACAAAAAGCTTACTTTAATCAGTTAATTTTGCCATGATGATTTGAGTTGGTTTTTCTTATATTGGTGGGATTAACGGCACATACATACACACACACACACACACACACACACACACACACACACACACACACACACACAGAGGGGAGGAAGGAAGAAGGGAGGAAGAGAAAGAGAGAAGAGAGAAAAAGAGAGTTTACCCAAATAAAAGTTTCTCCAGCAAACTGAAATCATTCATACACCCAGTAGGAAGTCCATTCCTTAAACGCTGTTGGTTTTTGAATCTCATATCACTCCAAATGCAAAGATGTGGATATATCTACTCTAGTAGGTTTTGAGGTTTTAATATCAACATATTTGTCATTCATGTTCTAGTTCAGTAGGTCCAGACAGACCCAACTCTTTACTGAACAGTAAAATGATTATTTTAGCAAGACAGATAAGGACATCAGCATCATATAAGTCAGGCAGGAAATGTCATCTGTGTGTACCTCATAGCTCCATCCTTTCAAAACATGCCTGAATTAAAAAAAAAAAAAATACATGTGGAGAAAAACCTTTGGATCATCAAAAACCTGTTTCTTTTTTTATCTGGGAATGCTGGTGATCCATGTTTCTCACGCTGCCTGCATGTAAGTGGAACTTGATTCTAAGTTAAGACTAATAATGATCTACAAGCAGAAAAAGTGAACCATCCCATGTCCAACCTCCTTTACAATTAAGAGGCTCTCTAGTTTTTTAGCATGCTGGTGACCACCAGTGTGACCTGAGACCTAAGGGATGGAGAGACACCAGTTTCCTGTGGTTTGAATCTCTGACTTTGATGCTTTGTAGACCACTACCAAACACCCATTTCTACTTTACACCCCTGCAAGAAATAAACCCCAACCTTTTGGGGTTCCAGTGGGCTATCTCTGCTAAGAGAGGACAAACCTAGACCTTATCCAGTGACAACAGACAATAGACAATTTGACAAATTCCTCCCCAAGTCAAACTCATTTACACATGACAATGGAGGTTCATTGATAACTGCAGGTCTGGGTCTGGAAACACAGAAGCAGAGTTCAGAACGCAAAAGCTCTGCTTGCAAAGGCTTCTGCTAGTGAACAAGACTCCCAGGGCCTCCTGGGGGCTGTCAAAGACTTGGCAGACAGGAAACTTCCCAGGCCAAGTACCCCCTGCTGTCCTAATCATTACTCCCAGAAAGCAATAGCACCTCCACAGGAGTATTTTTAGATCAGCCCAATTTCTAGAGCCAGCTCCATCTGAGTTCTTACACTCCGATGATGTGCTCACTGCCATTGATGCCTCTGCTGCTTAATTTTCATTATTAATATTTACCATAATATGATTAGCCTAGTTCTGGGCCTCTGCATTAGAGCTTATTATTAACATTTTTACATATAATGCTCATGAAAAAAATATTTTTCTTCTGCTTCTTCTCAAGTACACCATGGGATTTGGATATAGAAGTCTTCATCCTCAGAAGATGTACCCTTCAGAGGAAGCTATGGGATCTCTTCCCGTGGAAGCCTTCACTCATCACTCTGTGGCTGGGTTGTGTATCATTTCATAGTATCTGATGCTAGTAAATAACATTTTGAGTGACAATCTAGTGCAGCTGTTTTATTTTTCCTGTCACTGTGTGCGTCTTCAGGGCAAGGGCTCATCCAGAGCCAGGGATCCGGCTTGATGCATCTTTTTAAACATGTTCAAGACATGTTTAATTCTTTGAGCCCCTGCCATGTGTCTACCATTGTACTTGGTACCAGGAGGTGAGTAGGTAGTCAGAAGTCTTGTTTTTATGGAGCTAACAGAGTGACAGTTATCAAAGATCTGTTCCAACAGCCACATTATCACAGATAACTTCAGTGATTGGGGGGGGGGGGGGTTCAAGTGTGTTTCAGTGAAGACATCTTACTTTATCTTCTCTTAAATAGACCTCCAGAAAAGACTTTGAGTGCATTTGTATCTAAGTACAAATCAGGAAGAGCAAAGAGAATGCAGAGAAATATGACAGGAAATAGAGAAAAGCCAATAAAGGTGATAATCAAGAACAAATAAGTGTTGTGGGAGATGGAAGTTCAACCCTGCTGGAGCTGAGGAGAGTTATCTGGAATATGCCTGAGAGCTGCCCTCCTGTTGTGCCTGACCCAACTGCTGTGTCTCATTAGTAGAAGAGTCATTCCATTTGTTGACTACCTCACACCTCAGCATGTCTGATGTTGGCCTAGCATGTTCTTTGAGCAACATAGACAATGGCAAGAAAAAAAAAGAGAGAGATAAGGAAGGTTTTCTGTCGGAGAATTCTGAGGTAATCCATGAGAAATGGAGACCATCGTCTATGGTCAGTGTCCCTCTTGGTCTCATCACATGCCTAGAGGAAGTACATGAAATTCATGAGAATGAATGTAGCTAAGAGTTGAAGATATGCTGAGCTTGATGAAAGAGTAAAGATGAAAAGAAATTGAAGATGCTTACAGACAACCTAGCCTTGTAGCCCTTGCTAAGAGCATAGGAAGGGAAGGAAGTCAGTGGAAGGCCTTCACCACAAAGTGGGTCACATGGTATGATCAGTATTTGAGAACAATATTGTTGTGACCAACTGGGAGGCAAGTGAGTGTTGCACAGCCTGAGTAAAAGGTCAGGGAAGCAGATCCGGAGACCTCAGAGGTTAATGCTGAGGCTGAGGCAGTACAATAGGACAGATTATTTCTGTACATGGTGGTGAAAGACAAGAAGGGTGTTTGATGAATCAGAAAACACTGGAAGAAATGAAACTCCACTGATAATCAGAGCTTTGATTCTAATCACCCTGAAAATGCAAGTTTTGAATTAAGCAACAGGAAATATTTTAGGTAGGCACTTTGAAGAACTTAATTGGAATATACCAAACAGACCTAACCTTGCAAAAAAAAAAAAAAAAAAAAAAAAAAAAAAAAAGTGTGTAAATTCCTCATGCCCAGGTGAAGGCATGTGGTAAGGAGACCTTACTAAGCCATGGGAATCCTAAGGGTGGGTATTTTTATTTTTCATTCTTGTCATCTGTCTACTTTATTCCTAATTTGTCTGAACCCTTAATGACAGGTTGCAAGTGTGCAGAGCATTCATTCCTATGGCTCTCAAAGTAACTTGTATGGATTTTATTTTAAAAAATAATAATAAAATAGAAACACAGATGCTGAGAAATGCAAACGGATGAGGAAGTCATGGGCAGTTAGCTAGATAGATGAACTGATAGATCCTGAATGCTCCGGCCTAGAAGACTGGTAAAGTTATTGAAAACAAGGGCTGGAGGATGACTGAAAGAGCAATAAATACATTAAAGAATCTAGTATAAGATGTTTGACTGTTGCCTGAGCTGTGGGGTCCTATACTGAAAGCTTGATCAGAATACAAATTCTCTAATTGTCGTGGAGGGAGACAGGCCTTTGACTGAATGCCTCTTGCCTGTGGGTGGGCTTATTGTACAGATTCTAGTTAGTTCATAAGAAAAACCCAGAGCCAGATATTGGGGAAAAGCTGAAATATCAGAGAGAGGAAACAGATCACAGTCAATTCTCACATAGCCAACTTCTCAGGCTGAACAGGGTCAAGTGCTATCTCCAAGGGTTCTCAGACTGACTGGTCGCTTCTACAGAATGCATGAATCTCTGCCTCCTACGGCCTTAAATAGCTTTATTCCCTGCTCAGCTATTTTACTTCTGGATTCAACTCTGCATCATAATCCTAGAGTAAGGATTAAAGATGTGAGCTACTACCACTTGGCTGTTAGGCTTTGAACTCACAGAAATCCAGAAAGATCTGTCTACTGAGTGATAGGATTAAAGGCGTGAGTCACCATTTGGTCATCCCTAGTGAGTGATGGATTAAAGGTATGAGTCATCACTCTCTGACCTTCATGGCTTGACTCTGGGTGAGTCTGTTCTGTGATATTTCAGGCTGAGTTTATTAAATATACAAGTATAACCACGTGGGCTATTGAAGAAATTTCAAATCCTTCAAAAAGAAAAGTGACTGATTTCAATCCAATGATGCTGTACCCAGGAGAAGCCCTCTCTCATCTGTAAACTAAATCAGTATACCAAACTCACTCTTTCAGAAAGTTCTTTATCTATCCCAGAGGTGTTGGCATGGCAAAGTTAGGTATGTAGATAAAGGCATCTTTGGAAGTGAACAAAGGAATGTCATGAACCTTCTGTTGCTATCTGGAGAAGAGAGAGATCTATAGACCCAGAGGAGAATATTTAAATGCTTATTTCTTTGATATTCTAGAATTGCTCACCTCCAAATACTGAACAACCATACATTCATTTTATTCATTCATTTAATATATGCTTGTTGAGCATACACTGGGAGCTTAGTGTTGGGAATTCCTAAGAGATCCCTCCCTAATAGAAGCTGCAGATGTCCTGAAATTACATAGATTTATGACACTATAGAAAAAAATAGTTGAAAGTCCCTTGAGCTGACACATCTGAGTACTTTACTGTATACTGGAAACAGAAACACACACACACAGACAGAGAGACAGAGAGACAGAGACAGAGGAGGGAGAGAAAGAGATCTCCTTGGATGGGGTGGACATAAAATAAGCAGCAAATGAAAGTACAAGAGAATGGTTAACCAGGGAGGGAAGGAAACTCCAAGACCAAGGCAAGGATAGGAGTGTGCTCGGTTCAAAAATGAGGCAAGAAGGGTGGAAGGCAGGAATAAGAGAGGCAGCAAGTAGTCTGGCTGGAGAAATAAACAGGGGGGAATGTTTTCTGTACACACTAGTTTATGTATTTAAAAAAATTGTTGGCTATAGATTAAACAGATTTTGTGGATTAAGGTCTTGGGACATTCTTCCATAGAAAACCTGAAGACACTGTAGGAATTTGTTGATTCTGCATTCATTTGCTTTTGCCGTGCATATTCCTGAGTGTGCCAAGTGTGTTAGTTCATGGAAAGGCACTGGAGAAAGAGAATGGACGGTGTGCCAAACACTGGATTTCAAAGAGAGGCGAAGCCAGAGAAGCCACTTGTAGGGTGGGCAAGTGTGGAATTTAGATCTGATGAAGATTTCCTGAGCATGTTGTTTCTATCCACGGAGCATCACTAACTTTTTCAAAATGCTAACCCTGGTAAACTTTATGCCATATAATCTATGTGGGACAGTCAGGAGAACCACTTACTAAATGTAAATGCCTTGTTGGTAAAGGCTAATGAATGCCTTTATGGATGATGTAAGTCTTTGAAGCACATAAACAAGGCTGGAGGCTGACAGTTATAGAAAGGTCTATCATATAAGGAAGAGTGTTCACAAGAACACAGAAGCTTGGTGAGGAAGCACATGCCTATAGTACCAATGTTTGTGAGGATGAGGCAGGAGGATTGCAGGTTGCATGCCAACCTGGGCCACATACCCAGAACCTGTATCAATCAATCAATCAAACAAGCAAATGAAAAGTTATGCCTGTCCAAGAATGAAGTTGACTGTTCTTGAGTTCAGAGAGACTTCTAATCCTGCAAATATTCCATCAGAATTTGGAAAATAAGTATACAAGGAAATAAAACCCCTCTCTGTTGGTTCTGTAAGAGTAAGGACTGAGACACATCTGCATTTTTCAAATGCTATTTAATCTTTAAGCAGGGAGAAACTTCAGCTTTAAGGACCATATTAGATGTAAGAACCACAATATCTTGGTCAAGGGGAAGAGAACCTGTGTTTTAAACTTGTCTCTTCCCCCAGTGGCCCCTCTTTTTTACATCTTCATTGCAGCCATTACAGAGAAGGCAGAGAAATCTCAGGTCCTATGATTAGTTGCTTTTCCCATCTGCATATCATAGGAGCTATAGATGCTTCAGTTCTACGTGGGTCTAAGTGTCAACAAGAGGCCTAGAACGGCATCTGCGGGCTGGGTATGGGCTTCCCAGTGGCCCAGTTGTACTCTGGGCAGTGGACAGCTTCAGTCAAGCAAGCTCTTCTTGCTCTGTGCTGAGCACTGAGTTCATGCTCCGTATCCTCTCTGAATCATGGCCCTGCTCCCAAAGCTCTGAACCGTGCATGTGATTACCTCCCTCCATCCAAGGTATCTCAGTCAGACAGATGACCTGAAAGCTGAGCTCTGCATCTTAGGATGGCATTCTAGATAGTATCCATAGGTCTAGGGATGCTTACACTTTTTTTTTTTTTTGTTGGAAAATTTAGGCTTCTTTGGGAGTGTTTTCAGATTTGACCCTAAAGATCAAAGTGATGATCTTTCTCTCCTGTCTTCCAATATCATCTGCCCACACCATATTCCAGCAAGTCCAAAGCTCTCTAAGAAGGCTGTATCTGTCCCTTAATGTTTGCCTTGCTCAATTTTGTTGTAGATATCCCAGAAGAATGTACCTAAGGGATTATGACAACTTAAATATATTTATATTTCTTGTATTTAGATTAAAATGTCAGCATAAATATTGAATCAGAAAAAAAAACAATTTGTGGTTCCCCTCCCTCCCTCCCTCCCTCCCTCCCTCCCTCCCTCCCTCCCTCCCTCTCTCCCTCCCTCCCTCCCTTTCTTTCATGTTGAGCCTGAGTCTTGCTATACAATCTAAGCTGGACTCAAACAGATAATCCTCACGAGTCTTCCAGCTACTGGGATGACAAGCACAAACCAATACACCCAGGTTTGCTATCGCACTTCTTGACTTATAAAACAGGACTAATATTTTAGTTGCTAGCCTGAAAGTCTATTAGGAGAAATAAATAAAACCTCCTTCAGAACATTCAAGTAGGTGCTGCATAAATGTGAACGTTCCTTTGTATTCTCTAGTGTTTCGCTTGAATTTATAAACCGTATAGATCTCTTCTGATTGTTCAATTATAATTCATTTGCTATTCATTCACTAACCATTGTCTTGTATCCTCAATATCCAAAGCCCCACGCGAAGGATGAGAGGTAAAGCCAGGCACCCTGATTCTGCCAAGGATTCTAGCCTTGGGCTTGTAGTTATGAGGAAATGACTCAGGTGTCAGAGATCTTGCAGTTTTATGACTTTCAGACTGTTCCCTCAAAATTGCACTTAATTTTAACTTCATTAACTTCCTGTTCTGTCACAACAGTTGAACAAGGATTTCTCCATGAGCAGTATTCAAATCAGCTTTTAATGAGCTATTTAATTAAAGGCTAATTGAGGTGAATTCATTAAAGATTTCTAAATTATGCTTATCAGGATAGCTATGTTTTAAGATAAGTTTTAAATATTTGTTTTATATTGCATTGTTTGATCATAAAAGTATGTATAAAATTACTTTTAAAAATTGCTAATTAGAATGTGGGTAAATTTTTCTTTTCTTCACACTTAAGTGGGACACTTAACTAATCAATTTAATATATGTTCAGGGTTGGGATGAGAGCATAAAAAATTACTTGTGACTGTGGTTGAGATTACTTATGACTAGGTTTGGTCCATTGAACATTGCCAGGTCTCCTGAGATGAGGCATTGCTGGGCTGCCTTTGGTTTAATGTTCCAGTTGCTAGGCAAATTGTAGCTGCTTAGAAACAGTTTTCACCAAGCTCTGATGGATCTTGAGTTTTAGCTGACTTTATGGAGAAAGGACACTGGATCATTGTTATGAGCAATGCCACTCAGGAAATTAATATGTCAGGTGGATTATGGCCTGCATAGATAGAATAACAAGCATAGTACTAATCCCCAGGGTCCTATGGTAGGAAGGATGAAAGAATAGATCAACAAACATTTATTAGAACTTGCCAGTGTTCTAGATGCGTGGTGCAGAGTACCAAGAGATCCCTCCCTAGCAGAGGCTGAAGATATTCCAAATCTACAAAGATTTATAATACCACAGAGAAACATAGTTGAGTCTCCTGAGATGATACATATGAGTCCTTACTGTACACTGCAAACACACAAACACAGAGATACACACACATACACACCAGAAGGGGGTAGTAACTGCCCCTTCTCTGCAATTTTCTTAGGGTTTTCACAGCTCCATGTTTAAGGAGCATCTGAAAATGTTAAACAGAAAATTTTCAAAGTTACTGGTTTTAAACTATGGGCCATTCTGAGTGCTGTGATAGAATCTTATACTGTCCCGTTTTTTCAGTCCTGCCCTTGAGGGAGACAGGATGCCCCTTTATCCAATTACCATGCTATATACCTTCTTGCAGATTACTCAGTGTCTTAGCTGGGTGAATAGGTCTGCTGCTGGAGAATTCAGTGTCTGTGTTCAAGGAGCCTTTCGGTGATAATGCTATGTCACTAGGCCTGCACTGTTCGATTTAGATCATGTGCAGTCATTTTTTATCATCCCATACTGATACAAAAAAAGGTAATGGCGGTGTAATAAGGCATTCTAAGGAAAGAAGAGGATGGGTACATATTTACCTAACTTTTACTATAGTAGACTATCATAATTGTATCATTTATTTCCTTTCATTGTTAGTCTTTTACTGTAGTTAAGTCATAAAGTTAGATAATAGGTGTATAAGAAAAAGTAATTCATGGCTATCATTTATAGATTCTCCTTCTACCTGTAGTTTCTGACAGTCAGGGGAAATCGTGGAACGTATGCTGTATATAGTGGAGGACCACATCCTATACTGTAGTGATTTCTCCTTTAAGACTGGGAGCAGGCTCTTTGAGAACCTCGTCAGAGAAGTATAGGCTGACATTCGGAACAAGTTCTTTGAGGAATATGACTATTAATATGGCTGTTATAAGTACATGTCACCCAGAAGAAAGGTGGGGAGGTTATGCTTCATGAAAAAGTCAAGTCCCATTAGGAGGAAAACGATAATTAAATTTAGGTTTGTATAAAATTTAGGTTTGTACAAAATTTAGAAATTTTAAGACAAAGGCAAAGAAGGTAGATGGATGGATCTATGGATGGAATAAAATAAGGAGAAATCCTTAGGGATGGGGAGAGATAAGTATAGAGGAAGGAAAGAGGGTGGTAAAATAATGATAAGGATGTCAGAAAAAGCCACAAGGAATAATGTTATTAACTCTTCAAATACCTTATTATACGTTTAACTCCATGCAGAAATATGCATATATAGTCTAAATAAATTTTCCTCATCTAAGTTGATAGTTCTTCCTTCAAGAACCAAAGACTATGCAGCAAAAATCCCAATACCAGACATGGGAAGCCCTCCTTTGAGTTATTGACGTGGGCTGTCCACCAGACTCACAAAACATACAGCCTATTGCTGTTGCCTTTGGTTGCCACTCCCAGAGATGAAATTTAAGTCCTTATTGCTTAAGATGTACTTCAGAAACAGGACTCAGAGACCCCTGAGCTGGAGCTGACCTGAATGGCCCCTTTCTGAAGATCAGTATTCATGGTACCAGAAGGTACCAAAGCAGATATAAAGCTTATGAACCACACCAATGACTAGCATTGCACAAAAACTAAAGGAGCTGTTGTGGCACACATATGTTGGCAATAATCAACTGTTCTATAATTGGACTTAAGATTTGAACAACAAGGAGCAGATCATGCCTGTCACAATAAGCCTAGCTAACTACTTAGTGCTAGTAAAGTCCTAGTTTTTGGAGACTGTCTTGGTCATTGTTTTACTGCTGTGAAAAGACACCAGGACCAAGACAACTCTTATAAAAGAAAGCATTCACTGTCAGATTGCTTACAATTTCAAAGGTTAGTCTGTTATTACCATAGTAGGGAGGATGGCAGCATGTAAGTGGACAACATGGTGCTGGAGAAGTAGCTGAGAGTTCTACATCTTGATCCTCAAGCAAAGAGACACACTGGGCTTTGCATGGGCTCTTGAATCTCAAAGCCCACTCTCAATGACACACTTTCTCCCACAAGTCCACACGTTCTAATCCCTTTAATCCTCTCAAATAGTGACACTCCCTGGTGACAAAGCATTCAAATATATGAGTTTATCATTCAAACTACCACAAAGGATAATGTACAACTACTAATTTATTAAACCAGAATAATCCCTGTGGTGGTTTAAATATGAATGCCTCCACAGACTCATTTATTTGAATACTTGCTACCAGGTAGTGGAAACCTCCAATCCTTAAATCAGATTAAAGGAATAGGAGGTTAGCCTTGTTGGAGGAAGTGTATCATTGAGTGTGGGCTTGGAGGTTTGAAAAGCTCATGCCAGGCCTGGATTCTAATAGAATGGTGACTAAGACAAGTCTTAACAGAAATCTATAAATATTTGACTTTATACCTGCCAATAAGTGTAGTTTTCACCCCTCACCAAGGTAACCTCTTTTTATAACAGAGACCATTACAGGAAATCATAACCAATCAAAATACAGAATTGTGGAACCCAGTCCTTGAAAATACATCTACAAAGGACTTCCACACCTAAGGCTCAGGAATCATTGCAGAGAAGGAGCTTGAAAAATTGTGAGATCTAGGGAGATCAGGGCATTTACTGTGAGATTGTGTCTCCTAGTAATCTTAGAAGTTTCATCCATAAAAATCTCACAACCCTTACTATTCAAATGTCAGCTGTACAGTGTTGACACCAATGAACATGCCGAACTGGACAGAAAAATCCCATGAGGCCTCAGTCCTACAGAAAGAACCATATGCAACTGAGGAATGATAGGGAAGAAAAAGTTCACTTTCTTTAGGGGACAGCACACTAGTTAGTTTTTCAATGCCACTAAGTCCTGAAAACACAATTATAGGTAACATGTATGGTCTGATTGATTATAATTAAGAATATACATATATACATATGTGAGTAGTGTAATCAATCATATGCATCATCTCGGGGAACTCAACCATTTTTCTCTGTAGTATCATAAATCTATGTAGATTTGAGACATCTTCAGCCTCTGCTAGGGAGGGATTTCTATAGGACTCTCAGCACCAAGCACATAGAATGCTGCAGAAGATGAAAATCCTTCTGACTGAGGCCCCACCCCAATTGTCAGTGGGTTCCTTCCCTCTACGGGCACTTCAGTTACTTCAGTGCGTGTTTGTTACACACTGCATTGAAATGAAACCGCTGGTCACTTCCATGTGTGCTGCAGACATGTAGCCATGCCCTTCCTGATGAACACCCTAGGGAAGCCAACCAACTGCTTCTCAGTCCCAGGGCTGCTGGTTGGTTTTGGATTTGTGTTGATATTGATATTTGTTCACTGCAAAAATACAATTTGTCATTTGTATAGAAAGAACATATATTTAGTATACAAATATGGGAGTTGGGCCCATTTCTTGGAGATTTATTTGTCAGCTATATTGAGGAGCTGAAGAATTCCTGGATGGCTTTTGAAATAACGAGTTTAAAATCTTTCTCATTATTGTGGATAAAATAAAAAATATAAATTGTTACTGTGAAAGAGGCTGGCTGGCTGGCTGGAGGCTCAAGTACCTGTCTAGAATAATTTTGGATACATGCTCTCCTGAGATTCAGAGTGGCACCTGTATTTGTATAAATATGGTTAATGTCACAAGCCCAATTAAGTAAAAACTATCTTATTAAAAAGGAATCAGTTTTAATTTAAATACAGACATGGTCAAGGGTGTGAGGATTGCTCAGGTAGTAGAATAATTGACAAATGAAATTATCATCCTTAGTAAGACAGGCTCCATTGTGGGCTCAGGACCTTGGCTTTGTTACCTTCTTACTTAATGAGTAATACCCATGTTCTGATGAGTGAGAAGGAAAAACTGCATTTCATTTCCAGTCACACAGAATAAAAGTCTCTCTAAGGCCACTGTGTGGACATTTTATGTTCAGAATTATCTTACACAGAGGACAGACAGAAAAATGGAGGACTTTATCATTTTATTACCTTGAAGACAAAATGAGAATTCTTACAGCAATCATCAGGTCAGATTCTTTCATTCTGTTTATGTTACTTACACATTCACATATTTGTTGATTCATTTACTTTTCCTTTTTGTGTATAAATGGGTTTTTGTTTCCCAATCTAACCCTATGCCCATAGTGTTTACTCCTTTATAACTTCACTTCTGTTATTCTCTCTCTCTCTCTCTCTCTCTCTCTCTCTCTCTCTCTCTCTCTCTCTCTCTCTGGCACATGGTCACATTGTGTAATCCTGGATGGTCTCTAAACTGTGATTCCCCCTGTCTCCATCTTCCATTTGATGCCCATATCATCATGCCCAGATCATTTGCTTTTCTTGGTTGGACCCTGCAACAATCTTTAACTGGCCTTACAACATCTATTTTTGACATTCTAATGTATTCTTCATACTTCCCTCAAAATATTGGTTTTAAAAGCAGGTCTGAAAGCCTAATGACTGGTTGATTACCCATAAATGGCTCTTGAGCACTTAAACTAGATGGTCCAACCACATCGGCCCTTGAAAACTTGCAGACAGAGTATATCATTCTAGAATTCACATGTAAAAATCTAACTTGAAGACAGGATTTTTTTGGAAGACAGATAAGCCCTTTAAGTTAAAGCTGGGACATTAGGTTGGGTCTCAATCGAATCTGACCAATGTCTTTATAAGAAGAGAACATTTTGATACAGAGGAAAATCTAGCCAAAAATGAACAGAGATGGATGTCTTCAGGCTCAAGAGGGGGTTTCAAGATAACACAATCCTGTCAATACCTTGACTTGGGATTTTTATCATCTAGAATTGTGAGAAACTAAATCTCTCTTTCCTGAGCCACCTAGTCTCTGGTATAGTTTTGGGATAGTCTCAGCAGAGCCACATCTCATGTTCCTCAGATATGCCAAATCCTGCCTGGTTCCAGGAGTGTTGTCTCTCACTCTGCTTGTCCATTTCCTTCTTAATCTTTTGGTATCACTGCAGTGACAACTTTTCAGGAATGTTTCCCTATCCTGAACTCTCTCTCTCTCTCTCTCTCTCTCTCTCTCTCTCTCTCTCTCTCTCTCTCTCCCCTCTGTCTCATTTTATTCTCTTTCTCCCCCCTCTCTCTCATTTTCTTTTTCTTCTTTCACAATTTTCATAGCTATGTAGTCCTTTAGACCTTCCTATGGTGTGTATGCTGTGAGGCCACAGATTTGCACGCATGCTTATTACTATTGAACATGGGTTTATTTCTGTGCCTGGCACATAGTAGACAGTTTCTTGACTTGTTGGAAGAACAAATAGAGGATGTACCCAAGTAGTTCTATGCCACCCACTAGCCTGGAGTGAATGAGGAAAATGAAGGTGGTAAGTTAGAAGTGATCTGCTATAACTTTGTAGGTAGGCTGACATAAATGGTAAATATGATAAGGTACAATGAGAATGAGCTTGGAGGAAAGACCCAAGATTTTACAGAGGAAGATACTTTTGTCTGACTTTATGTGCCAGAGAGATTCTACAATGATTTAGTGAAGGCTACACCTTACTGCCTTATTCCTGATAAATGCAGATTGGTGAAATAGGTCTCTTGACAAGTTACTTTTCATGGTGCATATGTGAAACTCTAATTTCCAGAGATGTCACCAGCAGAAGTGTAGAAAACAGAGAATCTGACTGGTTGTTGCAGAGCAGAGGAAGAAAAAAAAAAAAAAAGGAGGCCAGAAAAAAATTTACCTCTCCCAGGAGAAGGTAGATATGAAAGAACTGACAGATGATTCAATTGCACTTTTGAGAGAATGACTCTCCAGGAGATGACCTCATCATTTTCTCTTAACACCCCCTCCAATTTGTTTCCCTGCTTCCAGAATTAACTCCCTTAAATAATCTAGGAAGAGAAATAATCAGCTCCCCTGTTATGTTGGTTTTCCCTGTTCCTTTGATAAAACAAAACGACCAAATCCACCTATGAAATTCTAGTATCATTTCCTTCCTCCTTAAATCAAAGCCATTTTATTTCCTTCAGTCTAACCAGACTTCAAGAAATGGCATCTTTTTCTTCCTCTTGCTTTCTAGTATTCATATGGTTTTGCTGGGGGAAAAAAGGCCCAGGCAGTATTCCTTGGGCAAGTTTTCTCAGCTTCTGGCAATTGCTCACCAGAGATGGACATGAATTAGCATTGATCACCATCAGATGAAAACTGCCACCTAAGGAAGAACCATGGCACCATGAAAACACAAATTTCTGGGGGATGCATATGAACGCAAACATTCCTGCACATGTAGGTCTTAATTGAATAGTAAAACAATTAGCTTTTAATACTTTCGAAGTAACAGAGGGAAGCACTTTTATTGGATGACTGGGAAGAAACAGCCATATGTGACTTCATTTTTAATAACATTGAGTTGTGTTCATGGTTAAGTTTATTAAAACATGAAAGTAGAACATAGCAGGACACCAAAATGTCATCCCACTGATTATTTGTGAGCCTCCCTTGCTCTTTATTCTACTCTCAAACGTAAAACAAAGTCTAGAAATGTGTAAGTAGGTAGGGAGGCACACTTGCGTGTTTTATGCAATTCCAACTGTTGGCCTCATAAGATTGCACACCCAAGGGCTTGCAGTTGCAAAGGATAACAGATTTTAGCATAGTCTGTGAGCTGATTGATCTGTCTTGTAGGTAGTTTGCTGATACAGTCACTGTTCTGCATCTCAGGAGAACATGTATGAAAACTATTCCAAACATATTCGAGCCCCAGCCAACCAGCCAGCCTCTTTCTCAGTAACAATTTATATTTAATTATTCTTTACAGTTAGGAGAAATGTCTTTACACTCACCATTTCAAAATCCACCCAGAAAATTTTCAACTCCTCAACACAACTGGAGATAAATCTCTCCAAGAAATGGGTCCAGCTTTCATCTTCCTTCTTCCTAATCCACTCAGGCCCAGTCTCAGCAAACCTCACTCCCTGCTTGTACGTGTTTCATAATCTCATAACTTAAAGCATTTTCCCCTGTGCCCAGTTCTTCCTTCTGCATAGTCCCTCTGTATTCTCACAGGCTCGGTTCCGACATAACCTTTTTTTAGACGTCCCAAATAGAGGTCGTTTGTTCCTTTCTTGAACCTTAGCTGATTTCTTTCTAAATCTCCATTGGCTTGTGTGGCATCTGTCCTACTCCGTCGACGATCTTGTGAGAGAAGAAAGTCTTGGCTCAGGCACCTGGCATGGCGTAGAAATTCACCAAGGTTCAGAAATGAAAATGCAAATAACAGGACCACACTGCTCTACAAAAACACCCAGCACCATACAAGTGAAGGAGACACCGGACAGAGGCGGGGCCCTGTGGGTGGTGTCACTATTGTTCACATCTAGTTTGCAGATTTTACTCATGATATGGTCAAAGGACAAAATATTTTTATCTGATATTAACGAAAAAACAGTAATGCATTTTATGGTTTTGTTAAAAAGACTCGAAAGTCTCAATAACCAATGAGTTTACATTTCTAAAGTTGCCTTGGTTTTAAAATCATTTATTCTTTAAAAAACTTTTATTTAAATCAAAACTTACTTTGTATTTATTCTGGTCATTAAGTTGAGGTCAGTGTATGTACAGAATGAGAACAAAAGTCACACCGTATTTTGACCACTTATGTTGTTTAAGCTTGTATCTGATGATGAAGACCTTGGACTTGTCATGACAATACACTGAATACTGTTCCTGGTTCAGTAAAACAGAGAGTTTCACATTCAGCTTTGTACTTGGTAGACAAATCATGCACTATATGGACTTTGGTTATTTTTTGTGTTGTTTCTGGTGTGGTGCTGTATGTGTGTGTTCATCTGTGAACGTTCATGCTTATGTGTGCATGAATAGAGGCTGTGGGTTAAATTTGGATGTCTTCCTCAATTAATCTTCAACTTTTTTTTTCTAGATGGAGCTTTTCATTGAACTTGGTGCTCACTAATTTGCCTAGACTGGCTGGCCACTAAGCTCCAGAGATCTTTTTGTCTTTATCCTTCAAGATCTAGGATTACAGGCATGCCCTGCCACATCCAGCTTTATTGTGGGTATGTGAACTCATATATTCTTGTCTAAATGGCAAGCATGTTACCAACTAAACCATATCTCCAGCTCTGGATCTTGGTTTGCTTATCTGAACACCATGATGGGAAGTGAGATAACATGCACACTCAGTACAAATCGTGTCTCTTTATTTCTCCTCAAATCAACTATTAGTACATGCATACAATTTTAATAAAGATATGCTTTTCTTTAGATTGGCCCACCCAGCTATGTACATTGTAAATAGGAATTATTAGTTAAAATGGTGGTCAGAAAAGTATTTGACGTTGTATCATGTTTCTACACTGAAGAAATGGGTAGTTCAATATAAAAGAGTGAACCAGTTTAAGGGGCATATGGTTACATCCCCAAATGTTCTGCGGGACACTATGGCAGCTTGAGTTATCGTAAGATATCTTAAGTATTTCAGGAAGATTCGGTTCAATAATTCAGGAAGACACTTTTGCAACTCCACGGTTTAGGAAAACAAGGTTTCTTCCTCACTGTGGAAAGATGTGCCACATGAGGAATTGCAACAGTTATGTTTTAATTGTACTTGGACCTATCCATTTTTACACTCCCCCCTCCCCCAGAGGTTAAAGCAGAGATTTGAGACACTAAATAACAGAAATTCATGGCATGCAATGCCATAGACTGAGTCCATATATTGGCCTTTCAGTCTGCCACTCTCTGGGATTTATGCACCAGCCACCTGCCATGTAGACAACAGTAGGCCATTATGGTGCTAAAGTTCAGCCGCTGTCAGATCCAAAGTAAAGAAAAGCAACTGTGTTTATTTTAAATACATGATCAATCATAACCCCGTGAATAGCTACTTTTCTATTAATGCCTTCATATATCATCTAGAGCTTTCTGGCTTCTATATAACTCTTTTTTTTGTCAGGTTCCTTGTCTTTCAGGCTTTGGTTTCATTCAGGGATAATGTAGGACTGCTTCTCCAAACATGCCTTTGCTCTATATTCTCTTTTTAAGACTGACATTAGCAAGTGAATCCTTTCCTTTAATGCAGATGGAGAACTGGCCTATAAGCACTCAAGTCACAGCACTCAAGTCACAAAAGATTTGTGAGCAAGGGAAATAACTGGCTTTTTCCTCAAAAGCCCAGGGACTCTATGGTGCTGATTTGTCATGTAATATCAGTGTGAGCACAGGTCTTTCATTTCCTTTCTGGATGTCAACTTATTCAGCTGTAAACAGGAACTATGGAAGACTGCAGGTGATGAGTCAAAGTGTTTGTATGTAGAGTGGTTTGTGAATTCAGTCTGTTGACATGACTTCTTACTTCCTCTGAGTAGACTCTATGCAAATATTTTATTTTAAGTGGGTCATTGGCTGACAGCAGGGTAAAGAGGTGACAACTCATGTCAAGATCCTATGGCAACATTATAAGTGGGTGATTAGTATTGAGGAGGTGGCTTGGGACTTGGCTGTGGACATAACTGTGTAGTAAAGAGCCTCTTACCCAGGAAGATCCCCAAGTTTCATCCCCAGCACCACAATAAAAATAAAATCAGCAGCTGCCTTAAAGTACAGATAATCCACCAGCTTGCTTTTCCTATTTCTGGGGTAAGTACAAGAAAGGGTAGTCCACTGTTTTAAGTGTTATTTTAGGATCCAACTATGCATCTACTCATAGTCTGGTTGCTTTGCAATTTCTACAATTTGGCTGAAATTCTATAGGCATGGAAGTGTGGATGGGGATTTCAGAGAATTCCACAGTAGTAAAGGAAGTGTCTGACATGCAAATCCAAGTCTCCTCTCATGAGAGATGACAATTTCTTGATCATAATCCTGACCCAGATAAAACTGTCTCATTATTATCCACACTACCTACATTCAGGAAGAGAGAAGGAGAAGGCTCCACCACGGACTAAATATCTCCCTTGCAGCAGACATTGAATATCATTCTTTTACCTTCCTGACACCTAGTCTAGAATCAGGTACAAGGGGACAGTCAGCAAATATGTGTCAGAAGTATTAATGAATTGCTATCCCTGTCCCAAATGCATTCCATTGTATGTATTTCAAATAAGGGAGAACAGAATATAGTGAGAGGCAGCCATTTTGTTTGATTTTATAGAAAGCCTATAGCTTTATATAACATCTTTGAAGAATTTTTGTCAGTAACATTCATAAGAAAAATATATTTTCTTGACAGAAGTGTTGTAAGCTGCAAAACCAGTAGTTTGGGGAGATTTTGCTGTTTGCCAAAAGTTAGAATGTCAGCCATCAGCAGACAGGACAAGATCACTAACGGGAGTATATGGATTTTCTCCATGAAGCTAGTGTGTACAACGTATTTGCAGCTAAGTTGCAACAGCTACACATCTGTATAAAACACTGAGATAATTTTAATGTTGTCATGGCTATAAATTTCCAACATTTTGTGTTTATAAATAGATTGCAGGAAAAGGAAGCTTCCAGACGGTATAATGTTAATATCTTAGAATCAGTACATTTCCATAAGGCACCTAGACAGATGCTAAACTGACTGAAATTTGTGAGTTGATTTTCTATTTCCCACAATTCAGAGACAGTTTATTGCACCCATGCTGGTGTTTTCCATCATGTGGAAAGGCAGGGCTCTCAGACTGATCCAAATGCCGCTTTTAGAATGATCTCTCTCTTGTGGAGTCTACTTCAGTAAGGAATCTAGAAATTACCCTTGAATAACTTCACACAAGGCCTCCCTAGACATTTAGAAACAAGTTAGAAACAGATACAGGACCTGTGGAATATGCCATGATCCCACCACCCCAACTCTTACTTATCAGAAAGAGAAGTAGGCGTAGCCTCACTGAGCTAGAGTTGTAGCAGGAACCTCTCGCTCATCCTGAAGCCTTCATAAAAAGACTGTATTTTTTTCTAGGCTACTCCCAAATGACATTTTGGACATTCGACTGCTGTCCTCACTGACCTAGGGATTTTCGTAGGAAATTAGACAGGATTAAAGAGAGCTAGTTTGTATGTGAGAGGAGAAGAAGGTTGAGGAAAACTCCATTGGTTTGTATTGTTTAATCTTAAAAGGAAATGAAAGAGGATTAAGGTATTTTGTAAATCTTTTGTCTCTCTCTCTCTCTTTCTCTGTGTGTGTGTGTGTGTGTGTACACATATGCCTTTGGGTTTAGATGGAGGTAGCACAGGCCAGGAGACTTGGCACTCTTTCTGTTTTCTTTTCGTTTATTTTTCAGGAAATATTTATGAATGCACTTAATATGTACCATGTGCTGGAATCAAACACTGGGAACACAGAACCACACAAAAAATTTATTTCCTTCTTGATAAAACTTAGAGTCTATTTAGGGATGCATATCATAGAATCACTGTGAATTTAAACTAAATGATCTTTGTGATCTAAACTAAATAGTCATTGTATAGAGTTTGTGGAATTACCAGCCAAAGACAATTTTTAAAAATATTAACAAAGTATTGGTATTTACCAAAGTACATGTGGGATGACCTTGAGTGATGAAACAGAAGCTTGAGACAAAGTCTGGAGAAAGAGACCCACAGGTGCTGTGGAAGTGAAGGGAAAGAAAGGATGCTGAGTCCTGCTCAGAGCACTTCTTGGAAGAGCTGGTATTCAGTCAGATCCTGGAGGAGAGTGGCATGTTAGTGTGAAAATAGAAAAATCCTGTAACTCTCTCCCCCTCGACCCCTTCCTGAGGTCGCTGAAACTAGCCAAGGTCGAGATGGCTGCTTGAGACACACCCAGCAGCCTGAGCCTGATAGATACTTTCTGAATTCCTGAGACCCACCTGATAGAGCAGCTTGACCTTCTAAGCTGAGACCACATTCCTGTGGGATCCCACCTGCAACCTAGGTGGGGTCACCCAGGAAAGTCCTACCCTGAGAATTGTTAACTGTTTAAAGCTTGCACAGTGAAATGAATGTCTTCAGGTGGTACAGGAAATAGCTTGCCTGCCTGCATTCCTAAACTCTGTAGAAGACCTTTGGCCCCACCCTGTTAGTGCACCAAGTCCGCCCTGTTAGCTTGCCAGCCTGCCCATACCTCCTCCCCTATCTAGAATAGGGTATAAGAATCCTGCCCCGAGAATATTCGGGGCCCCAGGCTTTTCTGCAGTGCCTGTGCCTGGGGTCCACACATGTGTGTGTGTACTGGTATTCATATTCATTAAACTCTCTTTTTCTTTAATGTTAACAGTGGTCATTAGCCGTGGTCTTGGGGTGTCTTGGGGTGTCTTGGGGTGTCTTGGGGTGTCTTGGGGTGTCTTGGGGTGTCTTGGGGTGCCCTAGGCGCGCCCGCCTATAACATTAGGACACCAAGGGACCCTTGGTGTAATGAGGTAAATATTGAACTGACTAAAAGTGAAAACACTGGAAGGGATGTACTCATGCTGGTAAATTTGTGCCATTTAATGAAAGACATAGAAATGTAGAATTTCTGTGCTGGCAAATGGAGATGTCACACCATCCATATTGAACTAAGTACCACACTTTGCAGAAAATAAGGAGAATGGGGTGATTCCTTTGAGATTTAGTGCTGGAATGCCAAAGAATATGAGTACAAGCTTCATAGTTTACCCCTGCTTATCTTAATTGATTGAAAGAACAGCACTGTCTATTTTAATTTTCAAAGTGACACTTATTCCACTTGATGCATTTTTAGGGAGTCTTCCGTGTGCTGATGGGTGTGGTTGAAACACCATTTCTTCTCGGTACATCTGCCTTCATTTGGGTTTTCAGCTTGAATGCTGATACTTCCGCAAAGTGTTTCATTCAGCACGTCCAAGTTCAAACCCCTCTCCTGGGTTCCTTCGTATATTGTTGGTCCTTCTTTAGTGAGGCCACGTGTCACACTATAAGCTACTGCCAGGATACAGTCTAGTCCCTCTCTTCCCTTCCTATCATCATCTAATTATGTAAACTGACTCTGAGCTCAGAAGGACAAGGACGCGGTGAGTAAAAAGGAGCTTGGTCATAAAAGAACTAACTTTTACAAAGTTAACTCTGAGGCTGTAGATTTAAGTTAGAGGTAAAGAGATTGCTTAGCATGTGCAAGGACTTGGATAAGATCTCCAGTAACACACACACACACACACACACACACACACACACACACACACACACACACACACACTTTTAAGCACATATACACACTTGTATACATACACCCCCCCACACACAGACATGTGCATACCATACAGACATACACCTCCACCGAGAGAGAGAGAGAGAGAGAGAGAGAGAGAGAGAGAGAGAGAGAGAGAGAGAGAGAGAGAGAGAGAGAGAGAGAGAGAGAGACTGAGTTAGATAAATATTTATTAAGGTGGATGCATAAAATGACTTTATAAGACAGACTGTTAAAATATATATGTATTAGACAAATGGCAGTGGTTTTTTTTTTTTTTTTTTTTAAATGTCGCCACCTGGTAACAGCTGTAGGACCATGTGCTGTCCAATCCCTTTCTATCCTGACAGTTTCTTACATTCCTGCCATTATGATAGGATTTATAAGGATCCTTTTCAAGAGATGGGGATCAGGGAGAGATTTGACAGATATATAAAAATAGCCTCAGAATTAAGTGAACAGAAGCTTCCAAACTGAACTGCTGTTGAAGTAAAAGGGACAGAGGGGGATGAAACGAGCAAATCATGAGTCCTGAAGTAATTCACAAACCTTCGCACTTAGGCCAGCTGCAGAGAGACCCCAGCTTGATCACAGTTACCAAGGCTCTAAAGGTAGAGCGAGAGAGGGAGAATTAGTTGGAACCTTTGGGAAGTTGAGGGGGATTCTTTGGAATTATTAAAATGTTCAGGAGCCTCATCTAGAAAGTGCAAAAGGGTTGGATTTAGGCCTCAAGTTGCAGGGTTCTGAAGAAGATCTAGTGCAGGTGATGTTTCATGGAAAAATAATTCACTGAAGTTATTTCACCATGACTTTGTTTTTCATTAGTAACACTGAC
Organism: Phyllotis vaccarum; assembly: GCA_033318265.1. Classification (NCBI taxonomy): domain Eukaryota; kingdom Metazoa; phylum Chordata; class Mammalia; order Rodentia; family Cricetidae; genus Phyllotis; species Phyllotis vaccarum. Next base: position 103,305,870 of record JARWLC010000008.1, on the reverse strand, counting down.
CAGCCGAAGGCCTGAATTGTTCTATTTTCATGCCCTGCCTTATATTAGATCTGCATCACTGCCACTGCTGATACCTTCTTCTCACCCCCCACCCCCAGTCTGTCTCTGATTCTCTGTCTCTGATGTACACCCGCTGTCTCTCTTTTTACTTTCACACACACACACACACACACACACACACACACACACACACACACACACACACACACACATACATACACACACTCACATACCACATCACACACATGCCACACACATATGCCATATATACACACCATACTACCACACCACATACGTAAACATACACAGGTTCACTCCCATACATCCGCTTCTTTACCTGCTGGACCTGGGTCACTGTGAGTTCAAGGTTTGTCACCATCAAGCCTGATTATTATGAAACAGGCAACATTCCCAACTCCCATTTTGCCTCAATCATTGCTGAGGTCCTCAGGAAGTGCAATCTACAGTGATAGCAATCAGAAGAAGGCTGCAGGAGGTGGAGTGGCCAGCAAACAGAGTAAGAAGTCCTGCCTACGTTATTCCGAGGATTCTTACCATTGCTTCATGTGATTTCCACACCAGACCTAAGGATGTGAGACTGCTGAATAGTAGAGAACCCTAAAGCCGGGAGAACAAAAACTGTTCTCCACAGATGAGGCAGTGTTCCCCCAATTTGAAAATAATCTCTCAAAAGCTTAAGAGCTTACGATTGGAAGCACTTATCTGTTATACTTATATTCTTTCTGAATCAAATTGTATTATACTTTTTGAAGAATCATATTTTTCTAGACATGCAATTATATGTAAAAACTCTTCAGTAATAACTAAGCAGTAAATGAAGTATTTGTGTCCTGCCTTCCTTCAGTGTAGCTGTGTGTTCTTTGGGTTATTTCTTCATGTTTCTCTTCCAATGCTACTAAAGAAGAAAACTAGAAAGCAAATGTACCCCCCACTCAATAGTAAATAGTGCCCTGATTAACTTTATGAATATAAAACAGTTTAGGGACTGAAAATGCCCTTTTAACAATTACCTTTGCTGTAAACACACGAGAAGATTTTTGACAAGCAGAAACTTGTATGAATGTCTAGTATTTTCCCTTGTTCTGAGGATGTTGGATTTGTCATCTAGTCCTCAGACCTCCCTCCATCTCTTGTAGAAGCAGCTTAGAGACCTTGGTCTGGGATCATTCATGGTCAATCAAAATTCCTATCACAGAGATGGAGGTGGCTGGAGATGTCATTTACAGTGGGTGATGCTGGGAACTGGGAATGAAGGTAAAGAAGTCTCTTGTGAGAAGTGGACATCATTGAGGCTGAGGGAAAACAAAGCCAAAATCATAAAGTAAAAAGAATATTCAACCTGACACCAGGTATGGAGGCAAGGGGGAAAGGAGGGCGTCAGTTCTCAGCATCAGGAGTCTTTAACATCAGCCCCTTTATAGGTATTAATTAAACATACACACTGGACTAAGTTCACTTCTTTAATGACTGCTCCGATTATAGTGGTGATCAAAAAAGCCTCCTGATCCCCCGAATGACATTTTATATTCCAATAGCACAGCATCGGAGGTTCAAGCAAAATTAATATTTATGTCAGCCAGCTGTAGAGCAAACAGAAATAGGTTCATGTCTTAATTTTTGCCATTCACTGTCTATAACTATTGTGTGTATGTGTGTATTTGTGTGTCTGTGCCTGTGTATGAGAGATGAGAAAGAACAAGAGAGAGTGGAGGGGATGATAGAGCAGAATAGAGTCCATTTCAAAACAGATACACTTTGTTAGAGGAAAAAAAAGACATCTTTAGCCACTGCGGATGCTTTGCTGGTAGCAGCCACGTATCTCACCCTCCTTCCAGGGAGAGGGTTCTCACCCTGCAGAACTCAAACAGAGGCATGTTGGTGGAAGCATACACAGCAAAGCTTCTGGGTCTATCAATCAACAATTTTCAGTTCTACTTGAACAGTTTCTTAGGGAACTATGAAACAGCCATCTTTATTTGGCTGCTTGTTTCTCTAGTAATGATCATTCCATTCCCTTGATGAACATATTAAGATATTTAAAGGCACTGATCTGTCCATTGGGGTTATAGATGTTTGTTGATTCAGAGCTATTTATTTTAATTGGTTTGCTTTGGGCTGCTTATATGCAGAGGAAATGTATCTCAAGCATATAACGTCCGGCACCCTAGCATTAAGCTCACTGCTGGCAGCTAGCCTGGTCTTTTCTCTTTAGCTTTAATTTTTTTGTAATTTTGTCTTATTGATGACATGACAGCTGGAGTGACTTGTATCTTTGATTTAAGCAAGTTTTCACTGATCTTGGAGTACCAGTTATGAGTGTGTGGGTCTACATTATAGTATGCCCTGTCTGAGTTGGTCATCAACTATTGTGTCATTTATATGCTTCATAAACCTTCATCTAGATGAAGTTTTTGTAAGTGCTTTTCTTGAATTTGTGAGTGGAAGGAATTAAATATAAGACCATACTGAATCTGTAACTTACATTAATTTTTTTCCGAACTTGCTTTGGTTTAGAACATATTTTGTGTTAAGTACTGCCCTGGAGACTGAAAAGCACTATTTCCCAAGCCAGACTCACAGCCAACCCTACAGGGGTAGATGATAGAGAGGGCTTTGCTAATGAGACAAAGAAGGCTGAGACACTGTTCAACACACACGTCCAGCAAGCAGATCCAAAGGAGGTGGCCTTAAAGAGCATGTGAGTCCATTTGCACATGAGGCTCTTGTCTGTATTTCTGTTTGTCTGTGTTTCTGTCTGCTTGCGGAAGACTCTGAGCCTACCCAGGGGTTCTGTCAGTCTCTCCCTGTGTCTTGGATTTCTAATCTGCTCTAAGCCAATGCTATGACCACATCATTCTGTTGGAAGCTGAGGGCTCCAGAGCAAGCTGGAGGCCTCATTGTAGTGAGTGATGGGGACAACCTTCCAACTTGCCATTAATAAACTGAGCTGTTCACATTTCTCTGTGGCATAGCTTGACATTTAGGCAGAGTGTTTGTAATTCAAATAAACAGCTCAGGAGGTGCCGTGTGTGTGTGTGTGTGTGTGTGTGTGTGTGTGTGTGTGTGTGTGTGTGTGTGTGTGTGTTGCACAATTAAAAGCTAAGCTGGATGGGGGGCGCTAAGATTTTCATTAAAAGCCATCCACTTTAATTTATTTAGTGTTTCAGGACCTGGGGAGAGTAAAACTCGGAATTAGGCCTCCAGGGGACAGCTTTTTACATAAGACCTGATGGATACCCATCTGACTATTGGATTGTAGGCAGCATGATTCTTATGTTAGTGAAGAAAAAAATATAAAAATATAAAAGAAAGAAAGAACCCATGAATGTGGTCATTTGAAGAAATCAGACGTGTGATTATTTTTCCTTCGCTTACAAAAAGTACCCAAGAGATCTCCCAGCCCCTTCTTTGATTAATATTGCTTGCGGTGGTTGCACACTGCTCAGCTTGGCATTGCATTTATCAAAATTTGCCAGAGCAGACAGGCATTGCCATGTGAGAAGAATGACTGTTATGGGTCCACGTGCCTTGTGGGGAATATCTGAGCACCAGGCGTGCAGGAGGTGGGCATGCCAGGGTAGTGGGCTCACAGCCTAGATTCTTGTTCTCTCCCTTCCAAATGGCAAGTTCTAATTTCCAAGTCCCACAGGCAGCTCTTTGGCTTTCCTCTTGTCTTTCACACCAGGTGATCTGCACTGTGGATGGCTGTCAGGGGTTCTAGTTTTCTCCATTTTCCACATGTTCAGAAGACACTTTCTCAACCACTGGTTTCTAACGCAGACCCAAACTCTCTGCTTTTGATTCACTGGAGGAGGAGTGGCACCTAAAAACACATGATACCAATTGGACAAACAGGAAGACAAGGCATTGGTGGGCTGTGTCCCCAGTGTTTCTAAATTAGTATCTAGAAACAAAAGCCACACAGGATTCTGATGGTCAGTTTATCTTGTGAAGCTCTGCTTTCTGTTCTTTATGTTGCTTTGCTCATTGGCACTGAAATGTCATCCACACAGGGCCTCCTCTGAAGGGCCCATCTCTGTATCAGCCAGAGATAGAGGCCATCCGAGAGCTCTTATTATGAACCTGAAACAGTTCATTCTGGATCTCACATGGCTGCCATTGCTGAACTGGATAGTGACCTATACTTCTAGTCATAATTGATGTTTGTTCTAAAAGATGAAGTAATGTATATTGCTTCTACATTTGTAGCAAAATCTGTCATGTTCAGCAGACCTTTTTCCTATGAAAGTGCTCCTGTTACTGTGTCCAAAGAAGTTTCAGGCAGAAACCATGCTTCTGCTTTGGTGCATCTACATAATTAAATGATTTTTTATTTGGTCTTAGATGCTAGGATGCTTGGAACTCAATTATATGTATGAATCTCACAAACATTTTAACTATGATAAAATTGTTTTTATATTTTTATTCCTTTATTACTTTTTCTGTTAAAATTCCCCTTCCATGAGCTCATGAAATTGTCAAGAGCACTTACTACTTTTGCACAGGAACCATATTTGTTTTCTTCCTGGTTGCTTGCCATTTTCTCTAACTCCAATTCCAGGGGATCCAACACCCTCTTCTTACTTGCATAGACATCAATCATGCACATGGTGCATATACATATATGTAGACAAACAATTATAAACATGTAAAATAAAAATAAATCTTAAAAAGTAAAGGGTAAGATGGTGCATGTCTTTTACCCAGGATCTTAGAAAGTAGAGGCAAGTGCATCTTTGTGAGTTCAAGGCCAACCTGTTCTATATAACAAGTTTTAGGACAGTCAGAGGCACACAGATTGTGTCTTAAATATATTAATAACAAACAAAATCTCCACATCCTCAAGGTAACTTAAATGGGTTGCTTCAAGTATATGAAGTAGACATTAGAATTTGAGGGTTCTCAGAGTATAAAAAGGCAGTTGTGGAAAGAGTGACGTGTTTTCCAGTGTCCTACTGGAGATAAGTGAAGAGAAATGTGATGGTCCCGCCTTCTTTCCTTTCTTCTGTCAGCTGCAATACACACCCTGCCTTTGGCTCTGTCTCTTGTTCTTCACATAATTAACTGATTGTACCAGCAGACCATTCAGTCCCAGCACCCCAGCCACATCATAGATCTTCTTATAGCATAACTATTATTCATTACTGTGAACTATGTTTCTAATATTTCCAGGTTCACATACATAAAACTTTAAAGTTATATAGGTCTATAGATTTCTCTTATTACTTTTTATATTAGAATCCACTAATATGAAAAAATTTAAAGCCAGCTTAGATTGGAAGTAATGCAGGCAGATGTGACTCAAATATGAAGTCTGATTTCAGTTGGTTTAGAAGTAAGGAGGAAGCTGCATGAAGCTGGGGTCATTTCCGGAGCCTGGCTAAACTCATGACTGTAATGATTGTCTTTGGAGAACTGCACCACTGTGAATTCAAATGGCCCACATGTAGTGCAGAGATCAAACCAAGGTCAGTAGCTCTGACCTTTGCCCAGGTAACTTGGCAATGCGAAGAAAACAAATGAGTGGTGTAAAACAAAGCTAGAGAAAACTGGAATTAAACTACAGCCATGGAATTTATGTCTTATAAAAAAGTGAACTTATAATCATAATTTATAGGCCTTAAATAGACCAAAATTGGTACATATATTTAATTCTATTTATGAAAATTAATTCTAATAAATTCTAATTACCAAAGATATAGAAAAAGAGATGGGGGAAAACAGAACATAACTACTACGTTGTAATGATATTTACAGTATTATAGTTTCCTCTCTCAACTAAGTAGAAGAGTTAATCAGATTTTACTAACACCAAATGATTGATACCTAACAACAGTTCTATTCAATAAACAGTCTTGTCAAGGTGAATAACCTTTTACTCTATTGTTTATTACCATTGTTTGTGAGGGGCAGGACATTTTGCTTTTGGTGTGAAAATAGAAAAATCCTGTAACTCTCTCCCCCTCGACCCCTTCCTGAGGTACCTGAAACTAGCCAAGGTTAAGATGGCTGCTTAGGACACACCTGGCAGCCAGAGCCTGATAGTTCCTGAATTCCTGAGACCCACCTGGTGAACAGCTTGATCTTCCAAGATAAGGCTCTGGGACCACATTTCTGATCTAGCAACCTAGGTGGGGTCACCCAGGAAAGCCCTACCATGATAACTGTTAACTGTTAACTGTTTGAAGCTTGCACAATGTGTCCTGCTCCAGGAAATGAATGTCTTCAGGTGGTTTCACAGGAAATAGCTTGCCTGCCTGCATTCCTAAACTCTGTCCTAAGCAGACCTTTAGCCCCTGCCCTGTTAGCACGCCGAGCCCGCCATACCGCCTCCCCTACCCAGAGTAGGGTATAAGAATTCTGCCCTGAAAATATTCGGGGCTCTAGGCTTTTCTGCAGTGCCTAGAGCCCACACATGTGTGTACCGGTATTCATATTCATATTCATTAAACCCTCTTTTTCTTTAATATTAACAGTGGTCATTAGCTGTGGTCTTGGGGTGTCCTGGGGTACCCTAGGGGTGCCCGCCTATTACATTGGCACCTTTGTCCCAGAAGTAAAAGTATAGATGGATTTGTAGCTTAGAAACCTCTATCATTCATTTAATAATACTAAACTTGAAATTATTCTATTGTGTCTTATGACTTAAATGTGGCAATTGTGAGGAGAATGAATGCTACATCTACCTCAGGATGACATCTTCACAAAACACTTTGAATCACTATTAGACTTTGTCATTAGACTCAGATTCCCATTCGCTTTCTAAAGCTGTATTTTTTTTTTTTCCTGTGTGCATGAGCCTTATGTGTCAGAAGGTCAGTGTCTTCAAAATTTTACTAAATATTTCCTAGGACTCTTAAAAAGAGGTGTGTCTATATGCTCCCCTGGGGAACTCATTCAGCTCATACAGCTGGTGCCAAGACAGTCTCGGAAGGATGCTGCCGCATGGTTTGTTTCAATAAATCCTCTGCAGAGTGGTACCCAGAGAGCCCATCATATAGAGCCACCATAGTGTCTGCGGAAGCCATTGGCTTTGAATCTGCCAATGTCTAGAGGTCTAAAGCCAACAACTTCTCTTCCTCTTATTCTTCTTATCCTTCCCTTTCCCCTCTTCTTTCTTAGTCTATTTTCTTTTTATCCCAAAGATGAGAATGGAGCTTCATAAATTCTAGGTCAATTACATGCCCAACCCAGCTCTTTATTCTTGGAAAGGAGTCATATACATAGAAAAACAGATGAACTGTTAGCCCAAAAAAAGCTTCATAAAACTAAACACAAATGGAGTCCCAACTTGCATCAACAACAGAACATCTCATCTGCTTCCTATCTCCATGGGTTATTGGCTTCTGTGATAGTTAAACTTCATTGGCAACTAGACAGGATTTAGGATCATAATGAGAACATACCCCTGGGTTATATCTATGATGATATCAAGAAAAGTTTAACTTTGGTGGGAACTGAATGAGGGTGGTCTAAGGTTCCAAAATGCTTCCTGACTGAAGATGCCATGTTGAAGTAAGAAAAACATATTTGCTAAATCCTGATCTGACCCTAGGCTAAAATTGAGGTCAACCTGACCCGCAGGTTTGGATAGTACTTCCTGGGAACCGTAAACCTTTCTGCTTCTGTAATAGTAAGGCTTCCTGTTCCCCTCTCCAATCAAACAGAGACAATATGACAACACAGCTAAACCTGAGTTTAGTTAAAAGCTTACATTCTGTCATATTTGTCGGAAGCCACTACACTAACTACAGTGTTGAGGTGTAGATCTTATCTAATGTGCATGTCCACTGGCATACAGGCATACATTATCCTATCAGCTAAGGTCAAATTAGGTTACTGTCCAATGAATCTGAATGGCAAGTGACCTGCATTGTGTGAGATTGTGTGTATGTGGAGGTGGACAGTGTCCAGGCAGTATGTCTGTAGACAAAGGGCAGAAAGGAGTCAACAAATGGGCTTTGGAATCAAATTAGAGCATCTCCAGTTAGCTGGGACTCTATTATGAGTTGTCTAGTGTTCCAGAGACACAGGTCTTCTAAAGGTAGAGGAGGTGTTGGCATGTCTCATGCATGTGTTCTCTGTCTTTAGTGACGCTATCTGAACTGACACCTCAAGCAGAAAATGCCCAACTTGTGTGTGTGTGTGTGTGTGTGTGTGTGTGTGTGTGTGCGTGTGTGCTCGTGCATGCGCGCACACACACATGTGTATGTGTTTCTTTCACAACTCACTTGCTTTATAAACATGGGGCTACCTCTTGTAGTTCTTTTGGTCATAGGAGCCTCTACCTCAGGCTGAGTCTATGTGGCTCAAGAACTTCACACTCAGAAAGAACTTATGTCAACTGGATATGCCAGACTGAACTAACCCACCTTGGGACTTCATGCCCTCCTTTGGGAATGGATGAGGATGATGCGGTGGGGGGAGACTGAGGGGGGACTGGAAAGAACTGAGAGAAGAGAAGGGAGGGGGAGCACTCATACATATGAGAAAACAATCTTTTAAATTAAAAAAATGGAAAAAAAATTAACTTTTCTGCTTTTCTTCTCTTGGGTGAAAACAGCTTGGCTACAGCAATGTGACCAGCTTCTTCCTGTTCCTGCCATCATACTATCCCAGTCATCGTATTCTGGACCTTCAAACTGAGTCAAAATAAGCCCTTTCTTCCTTAAGATTCTTTGTTAGATATTTTTCCCACAGAGAAGTGACTAATACAACTTAATTTAGAATTTCATATAAATGCAATTAAATAGTATATTAACCATAGTACTAATGATAGAAATTTTCATATTTCTTTTAGCTTCATTATGATTCAAATTGGCATAACCATTCTTTCACTCAACCATTTTAGTTGCAGTAAAAATTTCCTGGAAATTCTCTAATAAAATAGCCATCCTACCCACTGTAAACCTGTGCACACATTAGGTTTCTAACTACAAACAACCTGGCTTTCCAAGCTGTCAGCCATAAGCACAGGAGTGAGAACTTCTTGCTAAGTCTTTTGGGAACAACTCCCTATTGGCTGGACACTTGTGCAACTGAGCACAACAGAAGGAAGTCAGGCGGGGAGGGATTCAGAATGACAGGCTGTTTGCCTCCCTCCAGATCATCCCTCCTTATTCAGGCAGGTGTTGTCCTCCTCCAGGGTTCCAGGAGGAATTTGAACTGGGATACTGGTAGGCAGGTTCCAGCCAAGACCTATTGAAACCTCTAGTCTCTATCAAATGTGGGTTCTTGGGAGCAAAATATTGACAATCAAGTCAGCCAGTCATTTATCGTGTTGACACTAACACCTGCATTCTGAGAGAGGTTGATAGAGCAATAGACTTCTCTGATTTTCCATGAAACACGAATGCAATAGTAATCATGGTTAAAGTTACTCAATAACATTTGCTGCTGTAAGCACTGTTAAGCCCTGACATACACCTACCCCACTACTCTCAGTAGCCAGACATCTACTTATTAGATAAAAGGCCTGAGGCTTTAGGAGCTAGACAGCTTTCCTGGGGGCAATCCACTAGGAAGTGGGGTGCCAGTGTTTAATAGTGGATTTGTGGAGCAGCCATGATCATCATTCTACTCTCTTTGTTGTATTGTTCCCTATTGAGAGATGCCTACTAAAATGATTCTTTTCATAATGAGATGTAATAATGCCAAGCACCAGGGTCCCTGTAACTGGCATGCAAAACTGAATTTGTGCAAAGGATGTAGTGAGTGATGCTTGCTTGTTTTATGTTGGATTTTCATGGCTCTGGGCTTTTTTCTTTCTTTCTTTTTTTTCCTTGCATCTGCTCTGTGCTATACAGAGGATGACAGCATGCTTGTTTGTGCCAAGGTTGAAGGAGGCAGAGTCCATATTAATGGGATCAGAACACCTTCACTCTATAAGCCACACCAACCGGCCTGGTCTGTTCTGACCCTGAAACACAGAAAGTCAGACTGTTAATAGAAACACAGGGGTGATTTCCAACTGGCTTTCAAGTCCACTGTCATCCAATGTCAGCAGCAATCCTCATTACCGTAGCTGGGACAGCACTATGCGGGGACCCTTTTTTCTCTCTCCTACTGCTGCAGGAGGCAGGACACAAGTCTTTCTTCTTGGAAACTGATGACAGCAATTTGTCTTTCTGGGGCTTCCCACCCAGGCTAGAGAAGTGGTAGCTGAGCCTGAGAAACCCTCCTGATGCTACCGAGTCAGCGGATTGCTTCTGGGCTGGCTACGCTTCAGTGCTTTCCCGTTAAATACCATATTGATTTTAGAGTCTTCTTTCTTACATGTGATCCAGGACCCAAAGCTGACTGGGCTGGGGAAATGAGCAGAAAGGGTGTGATGAGAAGAGCTGCCCAGCAGGTTTACACACAGAGCCTGAAGCTACGATGCCACTGATTTATCTTATGTACTTAACAAATGTAATAAGAGATAGATGCTTCCGAGATGAAATAGGACTCAGTGGGAGGGGAGATCCCGCGATGAGTCAGTGGGTATGAGGATTCAATTTATGGGAAACAAAAAAAGAAGTTGCCTTCAGATGGAACAGCAAGGGGTTTAAATCTATGTGTAAAAGATAGGTTACAATAAAGATCAAAGAAGTAGCAGCCTGGCCTAGTGGGATCAAACCATATCTCTGCTACCTCTCTAGCTATCTTCCAACTCCCATCCTTCTCACTTATATTGCTGATGTCATCACCTCACACTTCTTACATCCTTCTTAGTTAATTTCCCATGCATTTTCAGATATCTTTGTCCTTTACCATAGTAAAGTACATGCAATATAATATTTACCAGCTCAAGCATCTTAAAAAACGCAATTTGGAACTGTTGAATACATTGACGATATTTTTGACCAATCACTACTAATTCTATTACTTAGATTTTATCCCTTAATTTATCACCCTAAAAGGATAATTAATCAGTCACTCACCATTAACCCCTCTCCTCTAGCCTTAAGCAACCACTAATCTGCTTTGTTTCTATGAATTTGTCTATTTTGAATAGTTCAAATATATTGAATCATGTGTGATATGTGGCACTGTATCTGGCATTTTCACTTAGTGTAAGTAGAAATTATAAGCAATGTATATTGATGGGTGGTATGTAAAATGGCATAGACATTAAAATTTGGCATTTCCTTAATAAGCTAAGTACACAGTTAACACAAAACCCAAAAGTTCCACTACTAGGTATATGTCTAACAGAATGAAGACACATAGCCAAACAAAAACTTGTATATGAACTTCAAGGCAGCGTACTTACAATAGACAAAATATAGAGGCAACCTAAACCTTATCCCAGTGATGACTGAGTATGACAGGCATAGAAGGGAGTAAGTGACGAATCTGTTTCATAGAAGTTGAGAAGTAGCTTGGGTTTTAATATAACATTTAAAGTCAAAACCCCAACAGCCCTAATGACTTCATTTCTTCCTTTAAGTCTCACTTTCTGTAGATTCACCACTTCCCAATAGTGTGACCTATACCTGGTTTTCTTTATATCACTGGTTTTCTAATAATGACATGGATACTTTTTATTAATTATGAAAGCTTAACCTTAGCTTAGTCTTGTTTGCAAATATCTCTTAAAACTTAAATTAACCCATTTATATTAATCTACATTCTTCCACATGGCTCATTACTTCTCCTTTGTACTCTATGTCTAGCTTCCTCCATGTGTCTGGCTGACAAATCTCCCACATCAAATTCTTTCCCAGAGTTCCTGTCTCTCCTGTATGTCCCTCCTATCCTATCTCCTGCCTAGCTGCTGGCCATGCAGCTCTTTATTAAATCAATCCAAAGGTACCTTAGGTAGATAAGGTAAAACAAAGACATCTTCACACAGCATGCAAAAATATTGCAACACCCATTATCTAATACCAATTCCAAGAAAGGAGTCTTTTTGGGGGGTAGAAGGTAGTTTCTAAACTATAGAGATAAGCATACGGCTTAGGATATCCTTTCAACTTATCATCAAATTGTTCACTTATCCTCTTACCTCATCATCAAAAAACAAAAAACTAAAACAGATACCAAACCTTTTCTGACTCAGGGACTCCTGGGATACAGTGTGCCTAGCTTTCTAATTTTTGAGACTAAACCATACCATTGGTTCTTTATTATAAATTTCCTTGCTCTATTAATTCCTCTTCAAAATACTTCAAATTGTTAATTCCTTTTGAAGTAATGTCTTAACTCTTTATCCATTACAATTTGGAATTCACTCTGTAGTACAGGTTGACTTCAGGCTCTTGGCAAGATCCCTTTGTCCCTTAAGTTATCTTATTTCTCTGTCTCTGTCTCTCTCCCTCTCTCTCCTTCTCTCTCTCTCTCTGTGTATGTCTTAACTTTACTCTCCTTAAGCGTGATGGAAGTGTGAGTGTGAGATGATGTATGCCTTTCCACCACAGGCACACACTGTTTGGGATAGAGCTAGTCAAGTAACTGCATGCTTAACAAATACTAATATAATGTAAATGAATATTTTATGTAAGTTCTAGTGTGTGAGTGACTTATCAGGCCCTAGTTTCTATATAACATATCACTATCTACAAAGTTAAAATTAACGATTTGGGGATTTGTGAATTAACATGAAGAGAGGATCCCTTTAATATACAGGAGCAATGATAGGTCAGTGGAAGAGAAATGGATTCTAATGAAGTACCAGGAGTGGGACTATCCATGGAAATGGTCATAGTCTCTGAGTAACCTCTCAGGAAGACAAAAGGCATCACAAAAGCTGAAGAAAGTACCCAGTTTTGTCAAATAAAATTGCAGAGGCTGAGACCTGACAGCTCACATAGCAATCCCTGCTGGTGAACATCGCGTCTTTTCTCTGTCCTACCTCTTGTGACTCTGAGTCAATGTCTACTTTTCATTTCTGTTTCTGTGGTTCTGGGAGAGGAAACTCTTTCCCTCAATACTCTTTGCACAGTTACTACACAGAGGCATTAGCTGCCTACGTCAAGTGGCCAATAAGTGTACTGGGAGTATGTTACATTGGAAATAATTATCCTGCCTACTAGTTTAATAAAAACCCTAATTGGCTGAAGTCATACAGGAAGTGTGGGCAGAGATACCAGGCTGGGAAAGCTCTGAGAAGAGCAGGGCAGAGATGCCACAGAGACTCCAGAGAAGCCAGCAGATGCAGAGAACAACTATGCTGCCCTGAGAAAAGATACTGAGCCACATGGCTGAACAGGATAAGAATTATGAGTTAGTTTAAGAGCAAGAGCTAGCAAGTTATATACCTGGACTCCAGGTCAATGAGTGTATAATTAATATATTCATCTGTGTGTTTCAGTGGGACTACGGGACTGCACGTTTGCGGGTCCAGGCTACGAGGCTAGGCTAGAAAGTGTGGGACAGAAATCTAATACAACAAATAAGTATATATTTGCTTATCTCCATGACATGCTATTTATGTGGATTTGTCCTTATTTATTAGTTATCGATTGTCTTCACACTATATGTCAGACCAATTGAAATGCAATTATTGATGTAACCTAAACCACTATATAATACTCTTGATCAGTGTGGTTATCCTTTGTTTTTCTGCCTGCACTATTGGGAGCTTTTCTTGCAAAGGAGAATTTGGGGAGCACCTTAGACATTCTGTATTTATGCCTTAGGACAGGTTGAACAATCTGTCTGTAGTGTCAGTCATTTCTAGGAGATCTACTATTCTCTGGATGCATTTTGACCTCTCAATGTAGTCTCCTCACCAACCCTTCATCACTAGAGGAAGTTCTAGCGCCTTGTCTCTATCTTTACATCCCTCTGTGAACTCAGCACCTCAATCTTGACTTAACATAGAAGAATGCACTTATAAGATTATCAAAGAACAGTGAATCCACCAGCTCCTCAATACGTAACAAAAATCCAATAGAGGGGTTTTAGTTCAGTGGGAGAAACGATGTCACACATGATGGGGAGGGATGACAACAATTAAAAGAGCTAGTTCAGATACCCAGACACTACGGCACCTAAGGCAGACTGGAAAAGGAAGAAAGGAAAGCCAATATCATAAATCCACCTCCCTTATTCCTGTACAGAAGAATATTCATGCCTGGAGTCCAAGCCAAGGGCTGCTCTTAATCTCTGCCTTGACAGAGAAGTCCAAGGTGAGAGCAAAGGATTGAGAAGACCAGAGCCAGACTCTCCTCATGAGCTGAATAATCTGGGCAGGTTTTAATTGTCATAGTCAGTGACAACAGTGAAATGATGAATGTAGCTGAGTCCCCTTTGCCTACTTAGCCTAAAAGATCTGTTAGCTACCATTGCTATTAGGGTGATTGTATTCGAAACCTTTTGAGAAACCTCTAGCCCCTGAATTGAGCCCCTTTATTTTCCATGCCCCCCTCCCAGTTTTTATTTTTCCAGTAGGAGTATCTTTCTGTGTTTTTTACTTGCTGTCACAGGCGGATTTGCTGATAATCATTCATTTGTAGTCACGCCTAAGGCTTCTTGCTTTAATTTGGTCTTTACCTCATTTTCAAGTTTAGGTAGTTACCTTCTCAGCTCTGGGTTTTGTTTTGTTTTTTTTTTTTCTCTGAAATGTCCTCTAAACAGTACATGGGGAGAGGAAATGAATCCCTTGTCCCACACTCTGTGAACAACAGTACCCTATTCACAGAATATATATATATATATAACATTAAGTTTTAAAACTGGGTGATCTCCCATTTGAAAGAGCCCACTGTATAGCCTACCAGATGATGGCTTTGAATGTTTTGCTCAAGTTTGCCCATTGGGAAAAATGCCCTCAGCCACAAATCAAGAGGAGTCAGAGAAAACCAGACAGACTTTTCACCAGAAACGAGAAAAGATCCATCCAAAAGTTGCAGAATAACATAGTAGCCAAAGCAGGCTTCAGAGACTTGAGTTCAGTACTCTTGGTCTAGGAAAGCCTCATCTTTTTAATCTAGTTCATAGAAGACTAAGGCACAGAGAAAATACGAAAGATGCACACTCACTTAACAGCCTCTCTATTTACCGACTTCCAGTTAACGTTCTGATTTTTGTATTTTTATCTGTAGGGAAACATTGTAATTCCTACTGGATAGGATGTGGCAAGAATTAATTACTATAAGGTTTAAATGAGATTATATGTGCAATGCATTTTTGTCTTATCATAGTTTGCCATAAACTTTCCTTTATTGTCAATGACTAGTACTAATATTAATAACAATACAAGTAGGTATTCATCATAATTATGAGCACCACTAGAGGCTTCCCAGGACTGTAGCTCATTGCAAATTATGTTCAGCTTGGTTGGAATTCCGATCCTGTCACTCAGCAACTGAAAGATGATGAGCAGGTTACATGACTATTCTTCCAGGTTCCTCTCAAGTGGAAACAAGAATTCTTGTTTTGTTTCTAGAATTATAGCAACATCCAAGGAAAACTGTAGTCATTAAATTACCCTCTGTTCTTCTAAGCATCCTTTAAGAGCACATGCTAGTGAGGCCCTGATGTTAAGCCCTGAACTCAGGACAAGCCTTCTTTGACAGTTTCTGATGAGGTTGTGTTCCCATGGGTGTTAAAAATAAATGCCCCATATGTATGTGAAAACAGCAGAACAGAACCGTTATTTTTTCATGGTCAGAAGCAGTGGGAAGGGAGAAAAAAAAAACTCCATAAAACACAAAACATTAGTACTCCTCTGATGATAGTGATTCTCCAAAGAGTTAACAAAGGTGACTTGTTATTAACATTGGTCTTACTGCTTCTGTAGGCTTGCCTGCCCCTTTGAATCTCCTCTGGGGTACACTATGGGCTCAAGTTCATTCTAGCTCATGGCTCATTATTACTGCAAATAGGAAGAACTGACTGGGGTGAGAGAGCCCCGATTTGATAATTCTATTTTTTTTGAAGTGTCTCCCAAAGTCATATCAGGTGCCATATTATACCACAGGGTCTCCTTCTACTCTTTCTTCTCATTGGAGGACCTTGGCAGAATAATTGCTTCCTTGAACACTTTTCTCTTCCTCCATAATGGTCAAATAAATGACTTAGGGTCTGGAAGCCTAACTTACCGACTTCATTTAAATTGGGGTGGAAATGAGGCGTTTACACAGCTGGTTCTATATAGTGCCTACTTACCTACTCCTTGCCACATCGGTGAAGTACAAGCCATCAAATCTCAGGGCCCTTGTTATACAGAACAGTGTGTCTTTCCTATCCTTGTTTGTCTATACATGTATGAAGAGAACGGAAGGCAGAAAAGGTCAGTGAGATTGAGTCAAAAAAATAAATCAAAGAACCTGGGCTCTGAATGCTGGAGTTAAAATACTAACTATGTCTACAGAGCTGAGGATTAACCACCAAACACTCTCAGTATAATCTATAATCTTTTTCTTTTATTTATTTATTCAAAAAATACTTATCAAATAAGTCTCTGGAGGTATGGCACTGAGTGAGAAGAGTGAGGTCTCTCTCTCTCTCTCTTTTGATTTTCCTCTAAATCGAGACAAGACCACCAGCCAATAAATGAATCAATACATAATTAGGGCTGTAAACACCCGCCAAGAGAGAGAAACCGTCTGGATGCAACAATGATGATGAACATGATTTCGTGTGAAATAATCAGCATAGTGGTCTTAGACGGCAGCAGTTACGCTGGCTTCTGGAGGAGGATAGCACCATAGAAATGAGAAAGCTGCTAAGCAAGCATCTTGATAGAGAAACAAACAGCAGGAAGAAAGGTTTGGGAAGGATGAAGCTGTTGATGAGTAACAGAGGAGCAGGAAGGAGGGAGGACTCTGAGCTCTGGAAAGACATTTTTGAACTGATAAGCAGGGCTAGACTTCTGTTGAATGTGCTTAGTTGGCTGATATTTCTACAGCAGTGGTTATCAAACATAGCTGTGTTGTAGGACCAACCAGAAACCATTGTTTAAAATTCCCTGACCTCTTCCCAGGAATTCGGATGTAATTTGTCAAAAGAAGGAATTTGGTCATTGGTTTCTTATGCCTCCCAGGTTATTCCAGTGTGCAATAGAAATTGAGAGGCACTGTGGTAACTGAAAAGCAACTTAAGTTAAAAAAAAACAAAACAAAACACAAGAGTGGTCAGGTCATAATCATAGTCATATCAGAAGCAAATATTACCTAATTCCTTTCCTTATGATGGGTCATAGTACCTGATTATCAAAAAGATGGTGATTTTGAAGGCATTTTATGTCACTTTGAAGTTTTAAAATTAAACTTGTCAGTTCATATCTGTGCAGTGTTTTTTTATGGGCTAACACATCTCCAGTGGATTTTAAGTCTGTTTGGGTACCTCAGAATTAGTTTCCTGGCTGAAGACAAATGCATTCAATTACCACATTGGTTGGGTTTCACAGATTTTGGTGAAGAGTTATTTGCTATTGAAATATGTGACTCTTCAGAGTCGAAGTAGCAACATCATATTTGGGTTCTAATTGTGTGTGCACCCACATAGGGACACCCCATTGTAATACCTCATTTTGTTCAGAAGATGCAGGCTTTCCCCAAACTCAGGTTATTTGTATTATTTACACTAAGGAAATCTGTCCAGTTTGATTCTCAGTGTACCATGTAAACAAGAAAAGCAAGGTTCCTAAGTCCATAGTAAAAATTATCTGATGTACTCTGTACACATTAAATCAGGTGCACTAATGTACTTAAATCACCCAGAAATGTTCTCACAATACATTGTTGGTCTTCATAACCTAGAGTTTCGGTTTTTGTAGTTGGAGGTTGGAGGCTGAAAATGTGCAATCCTAGTAATTTCCTGGGTGATATACTGCTGGTGGTATTCTGACAATTTTGAAATTCTCAGCTATAAAGTGTTGGTGCTTATGAAAAATGCTTATTACATTGCAGGAAGCAGCAGGGCTGTGTGTACTCAGAAGTTTCTGTGCCCTTCCTGGTCATTCCTGCAGCCATCTAGTCCCCCCAAAATCACACAATTAAAAAAGGTTTGGCCTATGACTTAGGCTTATAACTTGCTAATGCTTACTCTTAAACTAGCCCGTGATTCTTAGCCATGCTTAGCCATGTGGCTCAGTGTTGTAGTGGGGTTTCTCTGTCCTAGGCGGCCAGAGATCCAAGACCCACAGATCTGCCACACCAGACCTCTTAGCCACCCAGCCGCCCTGCCCACTCAGGCCCCCAGAAATGACTCAGACGCTTATATTAACTTCATGCTGTTTGGACTATGGCTCAGGCACATTGCTAGCTAGCTCTTACATCCTAAATCAACCCATTTCTATTAATCTATCTGCCACATGGCCCGTGGCTCACCTGTGTTCCTTCATGTTGTTCCTTTGGTGGCTTGCTTGATCTGCCTCTGACTCCGCCCTTCTTTTCCTACCTAAGCTCTGATTTCTCCTCCTACTTCTTCTATGGTGCCTGTCATGGCCCAAAACAGCTCCTTTATTTAAAGATTGAAATTCACAGCATACATAAATGCATTCCACATCAGCTCAGTACCTTTTTCTCAGTGTTGTAATCTCATCTTCCTTTCTCTGCTTCTGGCTGGCGTCTGCTCTGCTCCTCCTCTTCCCAGAATTCTCCTGATCATCCCACCTAAACTTCCTGTCTGCCTATTTTTGGCTGATCAGTATTTTATTAAACCAATATTTACAGAAACAAATATTTACAGTGTAGAAGAGCATAGTCCCACAGCATAATTATTCCCTCCCTTCCCTTTCTCCCCTCAAATCATGAAAGCAGGAATCATGAAATGCTATTCAAAATTAAACAGTCAAGGCAAACTCTTTGTCTGGTGATCATAGTTCCCAAGCAACACAGTTTTCTAGGCTTACAAGCCAGAACAGCACATGCCAGGATCAGCCACATTTGCCCTGCACTGGACTCAAGAAGTCATGTGAAGGTGTCTGGGGAGTATTTCCACTTGCTATGATCCAGAATGTAATGGGATGAAAACCCTAATTGTGCATGTGTTATCCCTGGGTAGACTTCTTGGTTCTAACACAGATAGACCATGTGTCTACAAAGAGGGCTCACTGTTGTGAGTAGCAGCGATGGATGCTGGACTGTGGATCCCAGGGCAGATCTGGATGGGTAGGAATGGTAAAACAAGCCGCAAAAACACAGAGAGACAAACTGTCCTCTCTCCCCTTCTCTTTCTGTCTCTTTGATCTGTATTAGATGAAAAATCTGAATTCCAGCCCTAGAAGCAAGGAGAAATATACACCTGTATAGAATTGTTAGGTTTTCTCAATCTCATTCACCCATGAATTCCTGAGTAGTCACCATTGCTTCATTGACTGAACATTTACCCTTCTTAGGAATAAATGGTCAACTTTATTTCTACCATGTGATTCTCTAGAAAGGGTCATTTGATAACCATGATATAGGGCAGAGTCTTTAAAAACACAGCCACACAAAGTTGAGTAAGTGTCTGTGTGCACAGGGAATTAAATTAGAAGACACTGGAGTGTCAGGAAATGAAGCTGCCTGAGAAGGAGACAGGAAGTATAGCTGATCATGTATAACAGGACAAGAGTATCAGAAGATGTGATATCATATTACTCTGGTCTACAGGCCACAATTAGGAGCTAAATAAAGTAATTTCAGGGCAAGACAGAGAAGGCTAGTAAACAAAACAGGATGGACGAAACCAGACAGAGGTTCCAGTAACAAAATTAGGTTAGTAATTGCAAACGTCTTTTAGAAACTAAATTTGGTTCAAGGGTAACAGTCTCAAGTCAGACACATGAAAGTAGATCCTAAAAGGAGGATTCATTCATTCTCCTATTTTTTAAGCACAGAAAAAAATATTTTTTTTTTAAGAAAAAGGAAATGAGGAAAAGTTGTGAAAATGTGGGTTGCTGCAGGGAATACTGCGTGAAATAAGGAAGCTTCTTCCCCTATTTATCCTAACTCGCACTGTAGCTGATGTATGTATAGGACCATAGCAGAATTCCTTTTGCTAATGTGTTTGAAGGATATTATAACTATGTTCTTAAACAAGGTTGGTCTGTAATTTCCTATTGCATTGGAGTAGGAAACATCAAAACTGCTTCAATCTTGACTACCCTTATGAACATGATATTACATGCATGGTGTGTTACTTGATGTCCTTTGTCTGAGCAGTGCTGGGTTGGTAACCTTTGATGCTGACTCTTCTGCTTTCCTTTTTGTGCCGTGACAGAAACACTCCGCCCAAATCAACTTCTAGAATGAAAGGCTTTGTTTGGCATCTACTTCCAAGTCAGAGGCCATTATTACAAAAGGCAGGGCAGGAACTCAGGCAGAAACCACAGAGGAATACTGCTTACTGGCTCACGTGCTGGTTTCTGCTTACCTAGCTTTAATATATGACCTAGGAAAGCCAGTCTAACGATGGTGCCACCAACAGTGTTAATGAATTAACACTCTTACAGGCATGATCACAGGCTAATTTGAGCTAGACAATTCCTCAACTGAGGCCTTCTTCCCAGATGACTCCAGACTTTGCCAACTTAACAACCTAAGATACTTAGGACACTATAGATGTAGTCAGATTTAAACAAAAACCACAACAATTATTCTTCACTATTTCTATTGGTGGCATCTAGAAATTGGTTTGAGAGAGGATTTTTGTTTCCCAAGGGCTTCAGAAGAGTAGGGTTGCCAATTCTAAGAGGTGACTGGAGCATCACTGAAACCGTTTGCTTCTGCAACACGGAAGCATTTCCAGGCCTGAGGAAGGAGACAACAGGGAGGGTCCACAGAAGTACGGAGCCTGAAGAACACAGTGTCTAAAATCTAGCTACGTAACTCTCGTGTGTTTTGATTTTGCTGTGTGATATAATTCACTAGGTGTCGGGAACTTTTCAAACCCCTGGTCTCAGCTGTGCTTGGAGAGATTAGATGGCCTACCCCTTGGGCTAAGCAGAAATGGCGAAGCAGCAGCATGAAGGAGCTGTGGGAAATGGGAAATGGTGATCTGTGACTAGAGGAGCCACTTTTGTGAGGAGTGATCAGGCCAAGGGCAATGCTAGACTAAGTCAGTTGACCCACAACTGAGCAGAGAGCAACAGTGTTTCCACTACACCTGTAGGAGAAAATTCAGCCAAAGTCTCCTGGTAAAAGAAAATCATTACCTTAAATCCTTGGAAATTATGGCTAATGAGCAGAGCCAACAACATAACTGGGAACACTCAGCCCATTATAGGAAGGAACATTGATTCTTGTCTCCCATTGTCCTGCTGTCCAAACTCACGGTGGAAGGATTTTACAACTTCTACCTCAGAAATACCTTAATTATACTGAGTCCATCATCTTCTGAAAAATCCTGGGGCAGAAACAGCTATTACTTGGCTTTGTCCTAAGTTTCTATCAGATACAAATCACACCGACCTTCCATTTAAGATATCCACATATCTACATAGCAGAGATAGCAGGAGGCTGAGTGGGAACTCAAGGCCCAGAAAATGTGAAGTAAGTGTTCTTGTGGAAGCTCTCCCTCAGCCCCTGCCATCCATATTATATGTAGAAAGAGTGGAAATTGAAAATTGAGTGGAAGCCCAACCTCTCTCTCCCCAGACCTCACCCTCTTGAAACCTGCCAAATAGTGGCCCCTCCCCTAGAGCCGCCCTAGCCCTGATTCCAGATCCTTGCTCCTTAGAGAGTCTGCCAAAAGTCAGCCTCTCCCTGGGGCTGCTCAAGACTGCACATACAGGTTACTTAAGACTCAGGAGCCATATCTGCCATGTGATTCTCCACCTGCCTTTCCAAGGGTCACCAGGATTGCTTTGCTCTGATGCCATTAAATCTGGGCTTTTTTTATAATTTGATTTTACTTGTTTTGATTTGGATTGTTGCTTTGGTAGAGAGGCATGTCAGGGTGTAGAAACTTCTCAGTAAGTTGTGAAGAAGAACATGTGTAAGGGAAGGAGGCCATTGGAGTTTGAACTGGACATAAGCCCTAACTAAAAGCCTATGGTACATGGTACAACTGCTCAGTGAACTTTACCTATAAAGCCCGGCTTTGAAGATAAAATGACCAATAACAGCAGAACATTGACTGTGGAAAATTAAATTTCAAGTGCAAGGCAAGTGTGAATGTAGTAAGCGCATGCCCATGAAGCCACCACCAGAGCCTGTCATTCTTCCATGCTCAGAGCTGTTACTATCCATGTTTCTTAAATGATCACATAATTCATACTGAGAATATGAATTATTCTGGCTCACAGAGTCTCACGTCTTTTTGGGCCCCACATCAAAAGGAAAGAAAACACAAGATTCCACACCTGTTTATCCTGTAGAATTGGGACCAAAACACCTGGAATGGAATACAATGGCATGCTCAGGTTTTGCTCAGGTTGTAGGTGATTGACATATTTATACATATTTATAAAGTACAAGGTGGTGTTTTGATTCATGCATATATTTGGAGGTGATCAACTGAGACTAATTAGCATATCTGTCACCATAGAATTTTATCACTTCTTAAAGTTAAGTACACTCATATGTACTCTGTTTTGAATGCTGTTCTTGAATCAATTACCGGAGATCACCAGTCCTCCAGATCCACGGATAATATCAAAGAAAACTTGGCCCCTTAAGCCTGGAAATACATTCTCGTTTGAAGCTGAAATAGTTTTGCTACAAAAAAAACACAACATAAATTATAGAAGTTTAGACAAGTTCTGGGAGGTGAGCTGGGTCAAATGTTCGAAAATAAAAATATAGAAATTCTAAACTAACCAAATGTCTGAAAATAACTGGGGTCTGAGAAGAATCTGGTGTGTCTGGGAGAGACAGAGAGCATCTGCAATGCTTCAAATGACAAATTTGGAGACTACAGAGAGAGGGCACCCCAGATTGAAAAGGTTGTTAAGAAGTAACATGTTATCAGCACTCCAAATTCTGTTAAAAATCCTGAGGGTAATTCAGGTATGGTAATCAATCCGTCAGTGGCAGAGGCTCCATCCACCAAGGTCAGTGGTATCTGCGGGTCTATTCATAGATGCACACTGAAAGCAACATTTTACCTCTGGGACTAAGAAGAGAAAAATAAGACCTAGCCAAGCCAGCATGAATAATAGGCTGTGGAAATAACACTGTTCTTTGGAGAATCAAGTTTTGAAGAACATGAAAACAAATTTTGTTCTCCATGTGGATAAACACACTGCCTTTGCAAAGAAGTTTAGCTTTTTCTGATTATTTTGCTCAAGGTCTTAACATTCTAGGCCATTTTTTAAAAAGGATTATTACAAGAAAAAGAATTGCAAGAGAAAAGTCAGGTGGGTTAGTCTTTTGTATTTTTTAGGAAGAGATTTTATTGTTTGAGTATCTTAGAAAAGTTTATCTCCCTCTCTGTCTTTCTCCTTGCTCTCATTCATCCTACCCTACTTCATACAATCCTCTCTCTCTCTCTCTCTCTCTCTCTCTCTCTCTTCTTTATTCTCCTCCCTGCTCCCATTAATAGTGATTGTTCCCTACACAAGATAAATTCAAGTCTGAGCGCGTGGGCTCTAGGGGCTCATGTGAATTGCTTGGATCTATAGATTTGAATTTCACTCTAAATTTTGGTAGCTGTGTGACTCTGGGCAATTGTCTTGTGGTCAATCAACCCTATTTCCTCATCTGTAAAGTGCCCATCAAGGGATCCTTCCCCCACTATGGTTTAGACAATTCTTTATTTATAAAATTCTTCACATACCTGACAGAAGTGATACCATGATTAAATAGATGGTTTTCCCAGCGCGAGGCTCACCCATTGCACTTGGAGTGGTTTGACCCCTGTGATTTCCCAAATGTGGAAAACTTGACTAATAATTTATGGTAGTGGGAGATTGTGTTCACTTCCCCCCCCCTAAAAAAAAAAACCTTCTTCACATACTGCTTTCACAAGACAACTGATCAATAATTATTCTGTGTATATGCTCTCCCTTTGCCCTTTTGGGAAAGGGGATAGAGGGATGGGAAGGGGTAGTCTGAAGGCAGACAGAGAGGGATTGGGAGGAGGGAAGGGACAGGGAGCAGGGGGATACATGGCTAAAAATGACATTTTAAAAAAAAATATAAAAATAATAATAAAATGAAGAAAAAACTTAAAAGCAACAAAATAAAAACAAAGAAAGTCTCTTGACTTTTATCTTTTAGGACAAACAATCTTTTGGTCTCTCTGATTTAACTTATTGAAGTATCTCACTTATGGTTTAGGGAGGAATCTGTGTAAGGCCAGAGTTAGGCCACTCTTCTCAAGTGTGACTCCATAAAGTTGACAAGGCTGTCTCTACTATTGATGGGGGAATTAGAGTTCAAATGGTTCTGATAATGATGTTATTATGAGAGGGGAAAAAAGCTTGGATATGCCTTCTGAATCTGGTCGTAGGGTTATTTCCTCTTTTTCTTCAAACTTCAACTGCTTGTGAGTTATAAAAATGGATTCTTATGTGTTAGAAAATAT
The DNA here is from genome assembly GCA_033318265.1 of Phyllotis vaccarum. Taxonomy (NCBI): domain Eukaryota; kingdom Metazoa; phylum Chordata; class Mammalia; order Rodentia; family Cricetidae; genus Phyllotis; species Phyllotis vaccarum. Next base: position 103,281,465 of record JARWLC010000008.1, on the reverse strand, counting down.
GTAGTACATTTTTATTTACTTTGACTATTATTTCATTGCATAGCTCCATAGATTGGATATAACTTTATATAATAATGCACATGCAGCTTTCCTTCACAGATAAGAAATTTCCACTTACCAGGGATTATTGCTCAAGTTTATGGGTCAGAAAAAGATCTTTTTTGAACTTGAGTCTTGAGATGTGTTACTACAAAGTCTCTATCAGCTTTTCTTACTTAAATTGTTATACTTGGTATTTTGGGTGTTATCATTATTACCCTGCTGTTGCTGTTGGAAGTAGTGACTCATGGTGAAATGTTGTACCAGGGACAATTCTTTACATTTTTTATGTGACTATTGATAAATATGTCTTTAAGAAGTTAAATTTTACTACATGAACTAGACCAGCTGACAAGAAGCATATGATGTCATGTCCATGCATACAGTATGAAAATCTGCAAAGAAATAAAGGTTGACAAAAGCCGACTTTATCAAGTGACTTTAAAAAGTTTGTAATGATGCCTTCTTTTTGAAGATATCAAAAGAGAAAAAAAAAACATTTTAGCATAACATTTATTCTTCTCCAAAACATCAAAATATTTCTAAGATCCATTCAATGTTCATTGAGTATCCCAAACCATATTTATTGAGAACTATGCAGATGATTTTTCTCTTCTGGCTCATACTCACACCACTCTACACAAACCTATATCTTACTCATTCAGCAGTCAGGGCAATCAAACTCTATGTCTTCCCAGACGCTTCCGAGAACATCCTTCTAAGGGGAAAATGCTTTTTTTTTTTTTTTTTTTTTTTTAACTCCTTTCTATAGCCTGGACATGTTTTCTTCTTTGTTTTGTTTATTTTTCTCTCATATGCTAGATATTTCAAGATATTCTGTATCCTTAAACTTGGTACTCCTTTTGACAAGGTGATTTACCAAGTTTTAGATATTTTTGAGCATACCTGTCTTACAAAATTAATCCTGTAATTTATCTTGGCCTACTGTAGGGGGATTAGGTTGTTCCATTGTAAATAATTGTCCCTTCCTATGAGTTTAATAAAATGCGCTGATTGGCCAAAGGCAGACGGAAGTGTGGGCGGGGCTACCAGACTTAGAAGACTCTAGAAACAGGCAGAACAGAGCAGAATGTCAGAGAGAATCCAGAAGAAGCAGAGGACAACTATGCTGCTCTGAGAAAAGGTACCGAGCCTCATGGCTAAACAGGATAAGAGTCATGGGTTAGTTTAAGGGTAAAGAGTTAGCAAGTTATATGCCTGGGCCTTAGGCCGATCAGCCTAAAACTATTATAAGCATCTGTGTGTCTCTTCGGGTCTGTGGGTCTGTGGGCCTAAACCTTGAGGCTAAGCCCGAAAGTCCGGGCCAGAAACCTCATACTACAGCCTACCACCTTTTACTACTACTTTGTGTATTATGTTTTCAGGTCAAATTTATATTTGAACTCCATCAGGCTGTTATTATCACCACTAAATTGGATCTAACCATTAAATCAGTTGAGGAAATATTTATAAATAGCTCTATGATCAGAATAAATATTTATAACAGTTTTTTTTTAAGTTTAATGAAAGACAGAGTGAATGTCTTGGTTGTAGCATATCATCTTAAATATTGTAGGTGCATATGCATATATGTGTCTGTGTATCTGAGAGAGTGTGTATATATGTATGTGCTCCATTTTAGGTTGTTTTTCAATCAACAATATATTTACCAATTTTCCCGCTTTATATATTTGCATCATGTGTTCTGATTACTAGGAGTTACATGTATTCCCCTAAAACTGCTCTCTCTTTCCTCTTATCTAGTCTAGTCTCTTGCATCTTTGAAGATCTCTTTCCCAAGTTTATATTTTTTGTTTTGTTGTGTTCCACAGAATTTTGCTAGGACCATCTGTGGGACCATGGGTTTGGAACTATTTATTAGAACATGATAGGTTCACCAATAACCACACACTGGACACTATTCCTCCTCTTTGCTAAGAATTTCTTAGCAGCTAGCTGGTCATCAGTACATGGTGAGTAAGCCCTGTTAGTCTAACTTTTGGGTAGGCTGACTTGTACGTACCCAGTATAAGCAGATACAACCCCCTTTGAGTTCATCATTTCCATGGCCATGTCATACTCAGAAAATAGAATTTTGTGCCTTTATTTTTATCTTCTAGTTCTTATATTTTTTCTACTCTTTCTACATTGCTCCTTGACTCTAAAAGTAGTTGGATAAATGCCTTATTTGGCCTGAGTCTTATACCATACTTCATGCCTAGCATGATGTTTAACTGTGAATCTCTGATTCAATTCTGTTGCCTTCAAATAGAGATTTATGCTTAAGGCTGAGGTAAGTCTTTGCCTGTGAGTGTAAACAATGCCTATTTAGAAATTTATTGAACATTTCAATTTAGCTAAGCACCAGTAATAGGTTCTCCACTTGGGCCTAAGACCTCCCCCTTTATGTTTCTTACTGGCTTTACAGTACTAGACATGGATACCCTCTGATGCAGTGAGTATTTAATGCAGTTGTTTACACTATAACATTCATGCCATTATTGTATCAGTGGGCAAATCTTACCTAGCTTGTGGGTATTGTGGTGCATAGGCATGTTGCTATGTAAGATTGTTTTTGCTCGTGGTAGTAAATGATAAATGTCCACTATAGGCTCAGTGATTTGGACACTTGGTTTCCAGCTGATGGTACCATGAAGAGAGCTTATGTGTAGGTGCAGCTTTGATTTAGAAGCAATGTCACTGAGGCTAGGTATTGAGAATTTCAAACCTCATGCCTCTTCTAGTTTGTGTTTTCTCTCCTCTGTGCTTTAGGTTGAGGATGTGAACTCTTAGCTTGGTTGCTGCACACCTCCCATCATGATGGACTCAACCCTCTGAAACCATATATTAATTAAATGCATTCTTTTAGAAACTGGTTTTGTACATGTTGTTTTAGCACAGCAAGAGAAAGGTAAATAGAGCAATGGTCTCTGTTGTAGTGGGGTTTCTTGGTCCAGGGCGGCCAGAGGCCCAGACCCACAGACCTGCACGCCAGACCCATTAGCCCCCCGCTGCTGCTGCTCAGGCCCCCAGAAATGACTCACTTATATTAACTTTATGCTGTTTGGCCTATGTCTCAGGTACATTGCTAGATAACTCTTACATCTTAATTCAACCCATTTCTATTAATCTGTCTGCCACGTGGCCCGTGGCTCACCTGTGTTCCTTACATGTTGCTTCTTGGGCGGCTTGCTTGATCTGCCTGACTCCACCCCTTCCTTTCCTGCCTATTCTGATTCCTCCTCCTACTTCTTCTATGGTGCCTGTCATGGCCCAAAACAGCTCCTTTATTTAAAGATTGATATTCACAGCATACAGAAAGGCATTCCCACATCACTTCCCCCTTTCTGTCTAATCAAAAAGGAAGGTTTCAATTTTAACAAGGCAAAATTACAAATAAAAAAATATCTATCAAGCAAGAATTACAGTTATAACATCTAGTCTATTTGTATTTAGCAAAACTAAAGAAAATACTCTTATCATCTACCTTATCTTTATGAATCTAAAGTTTCATATCCAATATACCTTTCAAATGACTAAGAAAAACTGTACCTATAACTATCTAATCTTCAACTACATCAAAGATCACAGAAGGATATATTTACCCAAGTAAACCAGAAGTGCAAGTGACTTCTAAAATCTAGAAAGGACAGAGATGACACCTATCATCCTGGAAAGTCACCCAAAGTTCCTTTATAAAGTTGGGGCATCCACCTTCAGCCCTACAGGCCCAGAGTCTCTTTTCATTTCAGTGAAGCAAGAAATCTGCTCTGCCCATTCTGGCATAGTTCATCAGTTTCTTCTCCTCGAGTCCTGAAGAATGTCTGAAAGTTTTCTCTGCAAAGCAGGAACATGAAGGACCATCTTGGCTTGTCCTGCCAAAGTTCAGAGGTCACCTTCCTGCACATCCACTTTAAACAGTATACTGTCAAGCAGTCAGTATAAGAACAGGTTCTTGCCCAGTGGCTAACCATTGCCATAAAGGGAGTAGACTCCATATGGAGTTTCTTCGATGCCCATTTTTCTCTTGAAGAAGATTGGTGCTGCCAGGAGCAAGTCTGTCTCTCTACCCAGAAAAAGTCTAAGCTCTTAAAACATTTTAAATGCCATATTCTGTAGGTCTTAGAAGTATTTGAAGATTACCTATCTAATTGAAATATATTTTTGTATACCTTGAAATCTAGCTAACATGCATTTCTTAATTATACATTACAATTTTTAAATGAGTTACATCATATCTTAAGAGTAGAAAAATACATACAGCATAAGAGAATTGACCCTAAATTTGTATCAATAAACCAATCCATACCATACCAATGTAAAACATTTTGAGATTAACAGCTGATTTCCTCATCTAAGTCAATTCAATAATCTAATTTTAAAAAAATCATTGATATACCATATCCCCCTTTTCTTCTTAGAAAGAGATTAACTATGTCCATTAACCAGTTATAATGAAAAAATATTTATAAACAATATTTTGGGAGTTGGGGCATAGTTTGCCATTACTACTTCCTGCTGAGTATGGGACGTTGAAAATCTCATGGGTTCTTGAGACAGGATCATCGTCTGCATCCCTGAAGCTGATATGGACATCTCTTCCCATCAGAGGTTTTTTCAGGGGGTCTTGGTTGATGAAACCATAAGAGCCTGGAAGCAATCCACAGGTTCTCATCTTCTGTGGAAACAAAAACAGAACTCTTCCAAAGCAATAAATCCTTAGACACAAATTTCAAAATCAAAATACTTTAAAATATATATTCTTGTTTAACTTAGTAGCCTTTGCATTTGCAATCCATTGTCTTTCTGTAGTTAGCTCATTAACAGTTAAAAAATTAAGAGAAAACACAATAGCAACCAAAATCCAGATTTTGTGTCTATTTTCCATCTTTACATGGCTTATTATATTTTTATTACTCTACTTCTCTTTTTAAAGACTTTTGAAAACTATGTACCTTGTACACACATTGTAACCCATTTACAGGTTTTTTTAAGATCTGAATCTGTTTTATTGTGAATCCTTAATCATTTTCTAACTAGAAGAGCTTTTAAAATACTCTCACTCTCTTGCTACATAGTTTTTGCAGATACAGCTGAATCAGTAAGTTCTCTTAAAGGGACCACGTCCCTGTGCATGGCCAGCAAACAGAGCACACCAGAGAAAATGCTGCTCCGAAGAAACCGTCTTTGTTTCCTTTTTGTTCAAAATAAACAGAAATCTAAAATCAGTCACATGCTACTGAGTCTTCTGTGAGATTTCAGGAACCGGCCTGATTGTAGCTTATACCGCCTGCCTCCAGTCCGCCGGCGCCATTTTGAATGTGACTGGATGTCAAGCTTTCTTTGTACAATTACCTGCTTCATATACACAATTTGGAAGCTGTCTTGGCTCAGTTTCTGTGATCTAGAACCCTTTCTAATTTTTCTCAGGCTTTAAGGGGATAATTGATCCACACTGGATGCCATCTATAGCAGTGGGGGTTTCTTGGTGCCGGGCGGCCAGAGGCCCAGACCCCCAGACCTGCACGCCAGAGCCATTAGCTGCCTGCCGCTGCTGCTCAGGCCCCCAGAAATGACTCAGACACTTATATTAACTTCATGCTGTTTGGCTTATGGCTCAGGCACATTGCTAGCTAGCTCCTACATCTTAAATCAACCCATTTCTATTAATCTGTCTGCCACGTGGCCCGTGGCTCACCTGTGTTCCTTACATGTTGCTCCTTGGGTGGCTTGCTTGATCTGCCTGACTCCATCCTGCTTCTCCTACCTATGCTCTGATTTCTCCTTCTACTCCTTCTATGGTGCCTGTCATGGCCAAAACAGCTCCTTTATTTAAAGATTGATATTCACAGTATACAGAAAGGCATTCCCACATCAGGTCTCTTTTCCCATCAACCTGCATAGCATGATGCAGCACTATGAAGGGAGCCCACAGGGAGGAAGCTTCTGGCGCAGCTCCAATTTGATTGTATATTTTGATTTCTTCAACAATGGAATATGATGAACTAGTTCTGGTGGTCAACCAGAGGAATAACAAGATGTTCTTTGGGTGCATCTGAGGTATCTTTGACTAATTATTATGGATGGAGGTAGGCATTCCACACCTGACACAGATGAGTTTATTCAGTAACCTACTGCTTCTATCTCTTTCATTACCTAGCTTTGTTGACTATCTGCCTTCAAACTTTCTTTCACATATTTAATTGGGTTTCCAGATAGTTGGCTTCCATGTGGCCTTTTCATGTTTCCTATGCTTTAATTATCCTTCACTATCCTGGTCCCCTTATCTTTCCAATATTTTACCCATCTTCTTTTAAGAAGTTTTTTGTAGAAAATTTATATTCCTAGAAAACATGACAGGTATGTAGTTCTAGCAAGTCATTTCAGCTTATGATTCTACCATAAAATTGGGGGGGGGGGTAGGGAGGAAGAAAGGAAAAGAGGAGGTGTTTTTTATGGAAGTCTTCTTTTAACCAGAATATCATCTGCCTGACAGAGATTTAGGAAATATTATCTTTTACTAAGTTAAGAGGGCCTACATTTTCTTTTCATTTCTTACTTACTGTCTGTCATATTTCTCAATCTCTAATACTGGTGCATGTTGAAATATAGTTTGTCATGATCAATAGGTGAAAGCCAGATAAATCTCAGATACAAGACAAGGGTCTGAAGTCGTACATCCACTTTGAGAAACTGAGTTTCTTTCCCTCTGCTATGTAGAACTATTTCAAAATAAGCTTTGGACACTGGCTCTGCAGCTGATGATCTTAAAATAGGGATTCTCAAATGCAGTATCAAAATCTGTAAGAGAATAGCAAAAATTGTTGTTTTCTCATTAAAATGCCAGCATAGGCTTGGCACAATTATTTCTTGGGATATCAATAGAAAAGTTTATATTCAAGGTCACAGAATGTGGTAATCTCTGTACGATGCATAGTAAATGGCAAATAAATGGTGAAATTGAAAAGTTTTCAGGATCTAAAGACATGGCATCTCAGGCAATACGGAACTTTGCTAGAGAGAGTGATGATGAGTGAGTGATATCAAATGGTTCTTCAAGTCCCGGAAAAGATGATGGCTCAGAAGAGGATATTAATTTTCATGAGCAAAGGGTCATTTATAATCTTTGAAACATGGATTTCAGTGTTGTGGTAGAAACTAATAAACAATTGCAAGTGATTGCAGAATAGTTTTACATACCATCTGTACCAACAGCTTTGCTGGACTATGGGTAAGATATTTAGCACAGAAAATGATGGCATCTCTAGGCCTACTTTGCATACCAGACCAAGGGTGTGAATTGGTTTGTGCACAAACCTGAATAGAAAGCAACCAAATGATGAACAAGACATCATGTTTAGCTATATCATAAGATACATATATATTTTCCCCTTAAAGAATTCAACTTTTTTCAATGATTCAGATAGTTCCAAGGCACCCTAAACAGGAATTACTGAAAAGTCTGGGCTTTAAAGAAAAGTAGGGCAGGGTAGCCTGAGCATTTATGTGGTTATGTAGTTGTGGAAATGGCTGTCCTGCTTTCTCTAACTCTGACTTTTATTCCACATTTGTAGCAGACTCACTGTGCTCTTGGCAGAGTACTTGCTAAAGCATTGAGTTCTGGAACAAACCTGCCGTATCTTAGCACCAAATCCATTGTCATGTAACCAGGTGAACTTGAATAGGACTTTCTACATATATGAAATGAAATAGAAACTATCTTTGTCCTCACCTAATAATATATGTGTGTGAATATTATATAGGGAGAGCACTAGCTATAGATATAGATGTATATAGATGTAGATATATGATCATGGGTTGCCCAGAAATAGTCTGTTTTTACATCAAAATCATTAATGAATTTGTCTAAATGACAAGTGCAAGTGGTCAATCAGGAAACATTTTAATATTGTGCTGATTTCGTGGTTTTCAAAATTTGGGTGTAGTCCTTGGGAAGGTGAGACAAAACGTAACATTTTTTATGTGGCTCTATTTTATTTCTTTATTCATTTGGTCACTCCCAAGTGGGTAATCTGTATCTCTGTAGAAGGTCCTTACTAATCTTTGCATAACAAAAGTCTTTTCATATCTTCCAAGTGGTACTGAGTGAGACATGGATGACCACTTTGAGCCTTGATTTTTCCTATGAATCAAGAATACTAATAGTAGTTTCTTTACAGTTTTGCTTTAAGAACTGAGTTTTTAATATGTATGAAGTGCTTGGCATGAATCTTTGTCTCATTATTTGTTAAATAAGATCTTATCGCTTTTATTATTATTGCTATTATTTTATGAATGACTAACACAAGACCTGCTAAGAACTTATGAATATATGCAATAAAGTGACAAGCAAATATGCAGAAGCATCAACTGTGGCTTACAAGTTTGAGGCATATTTCTCAGAAGATGGATTTTTTTTTTTTTTTTTTTTTGGACTGAGAATTCAATGTTGAGGCAGACTTGTGGTAGTAGAAAAGGATATACCCAAGTTAGTAATAATTAGAGAAAAGGCACAAAAATGCAGAAAAAATACAGTTTGGGAAGATATAGAAACATTTGAGACCACAATATATTCTATCTTTCTCATGAACCCCTGGGGCCTAGCATGGGGTTTAAAATATATATATTTAGGGAAGGAGAGATTTGTGGATGAATAGGTAAATAGGGGAAGACCTGTGAGGAAGGTAAAGGGGAAGAAGGATTTGTGCACACATGAGCCATACTGTGTAGTCCAAACTTTTTTTGTGGTAGTTAATGGGGGCCAAGTTGAACATGACTGTGTGTACCTTATACTGGGTTCAACACCTTATCATTAGACTCCCCATACTCTGTCCAGAAGAACCAAGTATAACCAATGAGTAAACTTGATCCTCAAACCTTTAAAGTTTGCAGTGTGAAGATCACCTTTGAATTTGTGGTAACACCACAGACCTCAAGATCCACCTGATGAATGTGGCTGTCAAAGTTTACAGGTTGCCAGAGCTAATAGCACACAGGGACCCTGTAGTTGAAGATGGTCTCACCTAAGTGTCTTTTCTACTTTGAATATGGCAGAAGGCTTGACCTTTGATAAAAACAACAAGCTAGCACCCCTGTGTGTTTTGGTGTTGTTTACAGACAGAGTCTTCTACCACCATTCAAGCCAATCATTTAGAAAAGGGCCCCTGATCGGAGACATTTTGAAGCTCAAGCCCTTTGAAATGTCTTCTCTGCTACATGCTACGGTTGGCTCCATATTTTCCCCTTCTTGTTCCTATCCCCATTTTGATATTTTAAACAACATTTTGGATGTTTAGTGCCAAGTTGTTGTTGTTGTTTTTAAATCAATAAGCCCAAACATTACAGCAGCAAGTTTAATATAGCTCACCTTCCTGGAACAAACCTCAGGGAAAGCAAGAAACATCATGTTGAAATGGTGCTGAGCTCAGGCCTCCAAAGAAGCTTGCAGTGGAAAGAACCTGTTCAGCAGGACTTTGATAGATTTGATTTAAGGGAGGTGGCCTTGCAGGACTAGGCTTGGCTTGTGAGAGTATTGAATTATTTGTGAGAGAATGTTACCCCAATGAGCTCTGATGTCCATGTGGTGAACAGTAAGGCCGCTAGGAACACTGGGAGATGTCCACTGCAGTCAGTAGAGGAGATTGAAGGAGAATTAAGGGAGGCTTGAGTGTAGAAGAAACAGAGAACAGATGACTACATCTTCTAAACATCATGGACTCCTTTAATAAGCAACACATTATGATATGAGCTGTTCTGTTTTTCTTTTCTCCTCATTTTAGTGGAGGTTTGAGTGCATGCTGAGTAAATACACTGACATTTCTTACTTTTAAGAATATAGATTTGGAAAGCCAGATATGTTGTGTATTTGAATAAATAGTAGTAGTGAATCCATTCACTAGTAAAGGAAACATTCAATGAAGGTCTACGTTGCGTTCAGCTTTCTATAATATGCTAGAGATGCAATGATGAGCTAAAATATATCCCTCTCACCTTCCTGGAGTTCCTGATTGGAACTGGGAAACAGCCAACAAAAAATCACAACTGTGATAGGTGCAAACAAAGACATAGCGTGTGGTCAGCATCTGTCAGGGAACTGCTCCCTGCGTTACCATACCAGTAGCTTTTAAAAGCTAAGCCTCAACTTTCAAACAATTAGATTGTCTTCTTCATCATAGACATCCCAGAAGAAGGGGCTTTGAACACAAACTGATATGATTCAGATATTCAAAATGCCATAGACTCTGTGGCCTATAACTGGCCTCATAAGTCATTGATGGTGCACGAGGACCTCAGAAATCAGGAAACTGGAGATGGTACTAACTCACTTCTTCTTGTACCTCAATGGAGGTAGCAGCTGGAGTTTAGGGAAACGAGAGAACATAAACTAAGCCATCGAACTCTTCTTTGCCTGACTAAGTCCCTACTGGACAAAAATGAAGAGAAATGTGATCCAATAGAATAACCAAAATGTGAAAAAAGATTCCAATAACCAGACTCATAATTGATCATTAGTTTTTGCTGAAAACATGGATATATATCTTATTTACTCTGCAATGAGATATTTACTCAACTTGAAAGACAAGGCACTATGTAAATAGGAGTTCCCGTCACTAGGCTCATTAGTTGTCCCAGCTCTCTGTGCAATAGGCATTTAATAAATCATATTATAAATCATCTTCTGAGATGTTAATTAAGTGATAAAAACATTTGCTGAAAGTTAAAAGTTACCAAGGTGTGGGAAAATATTTGTGCGTACTGTATCTTTAAATAAAGGAGCTGGTTTGGACCATGGCAGGTACGTAGAATAGTGGGAGGAGAGTCAGTTCAGGTAATAGATGCAGGGCGGAGTTAGAAGCAGACCGCGCGGAAGCCGCCGACATGTAAAGAACACTGGTGAGCTACGGGCTGGGCCCACGTGGCCCGCAGATTAATAGAAATGAGTTGATTTAAAATGTAAGAGCTAGCTAGCAATGTGCCTGAGCCATAGGCCAAACAGCCTGAAATAAATAAAGCGTCTGAGTTATTTCTGGGGGCCTAGGCGGCGGTGTGCAGATAAGCGGTCTGGGGCGGCGGGTCTGTGGGTCCAGGTCTCCGGCCGCACGGGACCGGAACACCTACAACAGATGGCGCATCCAACGTGGGCCGATTATCCACTTAGAGCCTGACAAAGATTAAAAAGAGTTCTAGATCGCAGAAATTGAGCCAGGGCAGCTTCCAAATTGTGTGTGTGGAGCGGGTCTTTGTACAAAGAAACCATGGTCGGTCCGGGTCACATTCAAAATGGCGCCGGCGGGCTGTCGGCAGTCAGTGTAAGCTGCAGCTACAACCAGTCTCACAAAAGACTCAGTAACATGTGATCGATTTTAGATTTCTGCCTATTTTGAACAAAAAAGAAACAAAGACGGTTTCTTAATAGCAATATTTTTCGGGGTGTGCTCTGTTTACTGGCCACGAATAAATACACGGTCCGTTTAAAAAAACTTAGTGATTCAGCCTAATTTGCAAAAACTGTGCTTCTTTTTAGAGAATGTATTTTAAAAGCTCTTAAGGTTAGAAGATGATTAAGGATTCACAATAAAACAGATTCAGATAAAAAGAAAACCTGTAAACGGGTTACAATGTTTGTAAAAGGTACATAGGCCTAAGAGAGAAAATAAAGAAGTTAGAAAAAGTTTTTAAAGCGAGAAATAGAGTGATAAAAATATAATAAGCCACGTAAAGATGGAAAATAGACACAAAATCTGGATTTTGGTTGTTATTGTGTTTTCTTTTAATTTTTTAACTGTTAATGAGCTAACTGCAAAAAGACAATGGATTACAAAGGCTACTAAGTTAAACAAGAATGCATATTTTAAAGGTATTTTGATTTTGAAATTTATGTCTAAGGATTTATTGCTTTGGAAGAGTTCTGTTTCTGTCTCCACAGATGAGAACCTGTGCATTGCTTCCAGGCAAATATGGTTTCATCAACCAAGACCCCCTGAAAAAACCTCTGATGAGAAGAGATGGCCAGATCAGCTTCACAGCTGCAGATGATGACCCAGTCTCAACAACCGTGAGATTTTCAACGCCCCTTAATCAGCAGGAAGTAGTAATAGAAAAACAACGCCCAAATTCCCCAAATATTGTTTCTAAATGTTTGTTTTCATTATAAATGGTTAATGGTCATAGTCAATCTCTTTCTAAGAAAAAACGGGGGATATGGTATGTGAATGCTTTTTTAAAAAATTAGATTATTGAATTTACAGGTAATCAGCTGTTAATCTCAAACTGCTTTACATTGGTATAGATTTTGGTTTATTGATACAAATTTAAAGTCAATTTTATTATGCTGTATGTGTTTTTCTATTCTTGTTTAAGATATGATGTTCATGTAACTGTTTTAAAATTGTAATGTATAATTAAGAAATAAAGGTTAATAGTCACTTTTGATAATCAAACTTATAGTTAGGTTAGTTAGGATTTTTAGGTATACAAAGATATATTTCAATTAGATAGGTAATCTTCAAATACTTCTAAGACCTACAGAATATGGCATTTAAAATATTTTAAGAGCTTAGACTTTTCTGGACAGTGAGACAGGTCTATACCTGGCAGCACTAATTTACTTCAACAGGAAGATGGGCATTGAAGAAACTCCATATAAAATCTCATCTATTTGTGGTGATGGTGAGCCACTGGAGAAAAAACTGTTTTTATATTGACTGCTTGACAGTATGCTGTTTAAACTGGACATGCAGGTTCCATAAAAAGATGACCTCTGGACTTTGGCAGAGCAAGCCAAGATCATCATTCGGGTTCCTGCTTTACAGAGAAAACTGTCAGACATTCTTCAAGACTCAAGAAAAAACAACGGATGAACTGTGCCAAAATGGGCAGAGCGGATTTCCTACTTCACTAAAATGAAAAGAGACTTTGGGCCTGTAGGCTGAAGATGAATGCCCCAACTTTATAAAGGAACTTTGGGTGACTGTCCAGGCAGATAGGTGTCATTTCTGTCCTTTCTAGATTTTAGAAGTCGTTTGCACTTCTGGTTTACTTGGGTAAATATTATATCCTTCTGTGGTCTTTGATGTAGTTGAAGATTAGATAGTTATATGTACAGTTTTTCTTAGTCATTTGAAAAGTATATTAGATATGAAACTTTAGATTCATAAAGATAAGGTAGATAGAATGTTTTCTTTAATTTTGCTAAGTGCAAGTGGACTAGATATTGTAACTGTAATTCTTGCTTGATGGCTATTTTGTTATATGTAATTTTGCTATGTTAAAATTGAAACCTTCCTTTTTGATTAGAGAAAAAGGGGGAAATGTGGGAAAATATTTGTGCGTACTGTATCTTTAAATAAAGGAGCTGGTTTGGACCATGGCAGGTACGTAGAATAGTGGGAGGAGAGTCAGTTCAGGTAATAGATGCAGGGCGGAGTTAGAAGCAGACCGCGCGGAAGCCGCCCAAGAGGCAACATGTAAGCACGGGTGAGCTGCGGGCCGCCACGTGGCCCTAGATTAATAAAAATGGGTTGATTTAAGATATAGGAGCTAGCTAGCAATGTGCCTGAGCCATAGGCCAAACAGCATGAACTTAATATAAGTGTCTGAGTTATTTCTGGGGGCCTAGGCGGCGGTGTGCGGATAAGCGGTCTCGGGCGGCGGGTCTGTGGGTCCAGGTCTCCGGCCGCACGGGACCAGCGAACTATATACAACACCAAGGATTTAATTACAACCTTGTGGCCACCATTTCTAGCTAATTACACACTCTTCTTATATACTTGAGAAACCACAAAATGCACCCCGTTAATGATCAATTGGTATTAAATTAGCTGGAATTAGTTTTTATTAAAACCAAATTAGATTTTTATTTGTGATACAATAAAATAGTGAGCCCAGCCCTTGCCACTATGATTTGGGGTATTTCTGTATAGAGTGATTACCAGATGTCTAATTGGGCAATTAATAGATACAGTTTCCAAATTAACATAATTGGGGACCTAAAAAGAAAACAAAATGATTATTCAGCCAGAAGACCATCTTTTTTGAATCCTGCCATTTCATTCAGGGATGTCAACAGGGTTACTGGGTCCATAAAGTAAATTGCTTAGATATGATGCTCCAAAGTGTAGGTATCAAAATGCAAGACCACTGAGAAGGGCATCCGTTTCCTAGCTGTTCTGGGTCTGTGGTTAGGTATGGTGAGCCTGCATATAGTTTATAGAACCTTGGAGGTAACTAGCTAGATAATGGGATGTTTACACAGCTGACAAGGGTCCAAATGCACAAGCCCATCTCCTTCCAAAAACAATTTGCCAGATGAGTTTAGTTTGCTGTTCCAAAGCGTTTTCATTTTACCACTTAATACGCCACAGAAGGGACTGAGACTTAACCTCTCCATTTCTGCATCAACTTAAATCCCTTTATAATTGCTTTCCCCACATGTTCAGCACACAGTCCTGGAGCGTGTCCTGTGCCATCTGTGTTCGCTGAATGGATGCTCCTACCCCTCCATGTAGATAGACTCTGTTCAGACCCAATCAGGAAGATGTGTCAGCTTCTCTCACACTGGGAACCGAAGCATTTCCATCTCATCATCCATAGCCCAGTACTCTTCTTAAAACTCAGGATGCTGTGTCCATGGGCATAAAAATAAATCCGGAGGGAATTATCAAAAACAAAGTGGACAGTAAGCCTTAAGAAACTTTTTATTGTGTGGATTAGCAATATTTATTGTGATGTTTCCATGTGTGTGTGCATTCTGAGTGGATCATGGCCATCTGCCCTTGTGTTTATTATATATTTATATTATCTTTACAACAGCTTCAAAATAAAGGATTATCTAGAGCTTATAAAAAGTCTGTGGACACTAATTTCTACACGAACCAAGGTCTTCATAATGTTCTCTTTATCTGGTCCTTCACTAAGCTTTTCAGAGACTCTTGTCAAGATGGGTTTTTACCACTTGGTTTAATTTTTACAATTGCTTTCCCTTGCCATTGTCTTCTGACTTTATGGTGGGCCACTCTGTCTTTGACTTTATTCTATAGGTCAGTGGATTCATTCAGTCACTTCTGTTAGGAGCTCATTTTATTTATTTATTTATTTTTCATTTAGCAAATAGATGTGAACTGCCTTTTCCTCTTAGATATTAGGATACAATCCTAGAAAACTCTTAACAATGGCTTGGTTCTCAAGTATTGCCACTTATGTGAAATTAACATGTTGAAAAAATAGGGCCAGAAAGATAGCTCAGGTAGTAAAGCACTTCCTGCCAAGGCTGACGACCTGAGCTTGATCCCCTAAACCTACAAGCTGGAAGGAGGAAACGTATTTTGGCAAGTGTTCCCCTGACTTTCATACATGTGCCAGCCCCACAATGCCCCCATTCACCAACACATAAATAAATGTAATAAAAATTTAAAGATATGCATACGTCTAGTTCAAAATTATTATACGTCCTATATAAAAGGCCAAGGAAGCTGAACCATCTTGACAATAGTAAGGAAATCTTCCTTTGGTAGGAATTGTCCCTGAAGACAGTCTGTTTAAGCTGAAACCTGAGTAAAAGAGAGCAAATGAATTCTGTGCAGCTAGAGCAGCATTGAAATTGTCCCGGGGGTGGGAAAGTGCTTGGACATTGAAGAAACTGGACCAACAAGAAGCAGAGAAATGTGATCTCCTCATGACGGACGGCGGGAAGGGCTGCAGCATGAGTGGAGAATTGGGAGGAAATAGAAAGTGGCAGCTGAAGCAGGTGATTGAGGACCACAATAAGGGGTTGAAACAGTTGGAAAACTTTGAAGTTAAGCAGCAGAATGAAGTGGTCTGATTGGGCTCTAAGATCATCAATCTTGCTGATTGGTGGAGAATGCATTCAAAGGGGATGAGGCAAGGGGGAGCTGACAGGAGACTGTTGAAGTTCTCCATACAAAAGAGATGGAGGACAGGAGAGAATGGCAGAAAAAGGGGACGAGAAGAGGAGAATTGTAGATATGCTTTCAGAAGAAGAAATGATGGGTTGACTATGGGATTGGATTTGAAGAAAAATCAAGACTTCCTTAGTTTTTTTTTCCAGTCTTTGAGCTTAACTGTTCATTGAACACCTATTTCTTGACCAATCACTATTTCCAGAAGCTGAATACTACAAAAGTGAACCAGTCAGAAAAGGTTCCTGTTCTCATAGAGGTAACATATCTTGAGAAGAGTTGGTAGGCTAAGTGCAGAGAATTTCTTCCCTCTTTAGCGACTTGAAATTTGCTTTGGAGACTATAGAACTTTCATCAGCTATAATTCCTTACACATCTACGTTGGCCACGACTCCTTATCATCTGATAGAACTGTAGTCTGCTCCAAGATGACCTTGATTTTCTATTTCTGTGACATAAGGGACTTCAACGATGACTTTGGTGCTTATATCAGAAATGATCATCGAGTCTAGAGTCACCTCTAATGGGGCAAATTGATACCCGAAACACTCAGGCCAAACTGTAGACATTTTAATCTTTTGGGCTTCTCAATGATAGGTCATGTAAAAACATTTAATCTTAAATGAAGTTTCCTTTCTGTTATTATAGCATCATTGACAGCCTATATGAAATCTGAAAAAATAAAACAAAACTTAATAGCATAGATAATAGCTCATGACTTCAGATAGTTTCAGAATGAATTTTACAGAGACACGGTGATAGTTACAGGGAAGGAGATCATTATTATGGGTGAGATATAGAGGAAACTAGAGGTGTCTCATATCTTACCTGTTGACTGGTTTCAAAAGGATAAAGTAAAAGGACTTGGGTGAAGACCAGTGACTTTTTATGGGTCGTTAACATTACCAGATACTCTCAGGCTAGTACACTGTAGAGATTGTGAATGTGCTCCTAGGGTCCAGTGAAGCTTGGGTTGACCAAGGGCTGCAGGCTTTCTAATATTGCTACCTTTCCCCTCTGGATTAACCACTGGACTCTCCTTCTCCATTGTTTTCCATATTATTGTCTCATTATTTCTGATCTTTTTAACTATTAAAATAGTACATTTATTTTACATACCACAGTTTTCCCATTTCCTTCCCCCTACCTCCTGCCTAACCCCCCATCCTCCTCTTCTGTTTATTAAGTGGAAGACCTTCCATGGGAGTCCACAAACAGGCAGTACCAAGCTCCTTCTCCTGCATCAAGGCTGGACAAGGCACCCCCGCACAGGGAATTTTTAAATTATACGTATTTTTCAATGAAATTCTTATTGTAAATTATTTTATTTTGTATTCAAAAATAACAAAACTCTGATATTTTAAAATGTTCTTTGTATATGAATCTTTAATTCTTTGTACATTCATCTCTCAAGTTTATGGATGTCATAATAAGGTTTCAAAGCAATGCTTTTTTTGGTATGGATTTCTTATGTTACTCAGGGCATCTTTTTCATTTGTATCTGGAAGAAGTGTTAATAACAAGTCGGAGCTGTTCAATGGCTCCCAGTACATATTGCTTACCCGTTGTACTAATTGATACTCCCAGAGAAATGCAGGAGAAATAGTAGCTAAACTCCTTCAAACACTATTTTTCCTCTCTTCCTTTTAATTGTTAATGTGTTTTCATTCGGTGGGTGAAAAATCGCCTGAGTTTTTGCAGTTATGTTTTTTCTCACTTTTATGACAGAGACTGAAGGTGAATCAGGGCCTCTCACAAGTATGCGTTAGTCATTTTAATTCCTCTCTTGTGAATTGCCTCTTCCTTGTCTTTTACTTATCCAGGGTGGGCCGACTCCCCACTCCCATGTGTGCTTATTTGTGGAGACATTCTATACATGTGGTAACACAGAGATAAAGACTCCGTCACTGGTTTTGTCCCTTTACTGTTTATCCATAGTGAAAAGGAAAGTTTTGAATCAGATTCCCAGTTCTTTAAAAAGTGATAAACATATCAAGAATTTATATTTTCCTCTTTTCTCTCTTTCATATATTATATCCCAACCAGTTCCCTTTTCCCATTCTTCTTCCAGTCTCCACCCCAAATTTTCCTCTCCCCCAAATCCATTCCTCTTCTGTTTCCCTTCAGAAAAGGGCAGGGTTCCTACGAATGTCAACCAAACACAACATAAGTTACAATAAGACTAGGCACAAATTCTCATATCAAGGCTGAATGAGGTAGTCCAGTAGGAGAAAAATGGTCCAGAGAACCATCTCCATCCCTGCTGTTAGGAATCTCACAAGAGTACCAAGCTGTAGTGGGATTGTGTTCTGTTCCACAGTTAATAATTGTCCTGCCTTCTGGTTTAATAAAAATGCTGATTGGTTGAAAGCAGACAGGGAGTGTGGGTGGGGCTACCAGACTACAAAAACTCTGGGAATGGGAAAAACAGAGCAGAGATGCCACAGAGATGCCAGGGAAGTCAACAGATGCAGTGGACAACTATATTGCTCTGAAAAAAACGATGCCGAGCTGCATGGTTGAACAGAATAAGAATCAGGGGTTAGTTTAAGAGCAAGAGCTAGCTAGCAATATGTCACAGCCATAGACTGTTTAGCATAAAATTAATGTAAACATCTGTGTGTTCCTTTGGGACTGCTGCTCTGTGGGCTGTGGGTCTTCAGGTCTGAACCTCGAGGCTAGGTCAGAAAGTCTGGGCCAGAAACATAATACTACACTAAGCTACACAACCACAGTATGTATGCAGAGAACCTACCTCAGACCTGTGTAGATTCCCTGACTGTTGCCTCAGTCTCTGTGAGCCTCAATAAGCCCTGCTTAGTTGATTCTGTGGGCCATGTCTTTGTAGTGTCCTCAATTCTTCTGGCTCCTGCAGTCTTTCTTTAAACTCTGTCTAATGCTTTTGGCTATGGGTCCCTGCATGTGTTCCTATGAGTGGCTGGATGAAGCCTCTTTAATGACAATTATTCCACTCTAATAAACAAAACAGTCCCAAGACTACACTACAGTGAACTGTAGGAAAACACAAATGGCAAGGTTCATCTTCATCATGGATTCAGTCTGTTTTCTTTGTATAGGTTCTGGTAGAACATTCTGTGGATTCCCAGAATGTTTATAATTGGATGAGCAAAGGTAAAAAATTGTGGCAACATAGTCTCAAGGCATAAAACCAGTGAAACTCAACAAAGAAGTAAATATAATAACTATCATTGAGATGCATGGACACTAAGATGAACCCCAGGTTAACCTCTGTTAACTACCATTGAGAGGCATGCACACAGAAGTTAACACCAGGTTAACCTCTGTTAACTGGCTGTCCTCCAAGCTTTAACACAAATGTGTCCTCAAAAGTGCATAAAGTCTTTCTTTGATGGCTAAGGATGTTGAGCAATTCTTTAAGTGTCTTTCAGCCATTTTAAATTCTTCTGTTTATAATTCCCTATTTAGCTCAGAACCCCATATTTAAATTGGATTATTTGGGGGTTTTGGTGTTTAATTTTTGAGTTCTCTATACATTTAGAAATCAGTTCTCTGGCAGTTGTAGAATTGGTGAAGACCTTTTCTCATTCTGTAGGTTTTTGTTTGTCTTATCGACTGTGTCCTTTGCCTTACAGAAACTTCTCAGTTTCGGGAAGCCCTCCCATTTATTGATTATTGTTCTTAGTGTCTGTACTACTTGTGTTGTATTTAGGAAGTAGTTGCTGTGCCAATGCATTTAAGAGTATTTCACACTTTCTTTTCTATCAAGTTCAGTGTAACTGGGTTTATATTGAAGTTTTTGACCCACTTGGACTTGAGTTTTGAGAAGGGTGATAGATATGGATCTATTTGCACTCTTTACATACCACTACACAGTAATGTCAGCACCACTTCTTGAAGAATATCTTCTTCTTCCTGTTGTATATTTTTGGCCTCTTTGTCAAATTCAGGTGTTCATAGGTGTGTGGATTAATGTCTGGTTCTTCAGTTCAATTCCACTGATCAACAAGTATGTTTTTATGCCAATACCAAATTATTTTTATTACTGTAGCTTTATAGAATAGCTTGAAGTCAGGAATGGTGATTCCTCCTGAAGTTCCATTATTGACAGAATTGTTTTTTGAAATCCTGGTTTTTTGTTTTTCTATGTGAAGTTGAGTATTTTGTAGGCGGGGGGGGGGGGGGAGGGGGGTCTGTGAAGAACTATGTTAGGATTTTGAAGGGGATTGCATTGAATCTATAGATTGCTTTTGGTAAGATTGCAATTTTTACTGTGTTGATCCTACCTGTCCAAGAACATGAGAGATCTTTCCATTTTCTGAGATACCGTCTTATACCTGTCAGATTGGCCAAGATCAAAAACACAGATGACAACTTACAATAGAGTGGATGAGGAGCGAGGGAACACTCTTCGTTGCTAGTGGGAATGCAAACTTGTTTAGCCACTTTGAAAATTAGTATGGTGGTTCCTCAGAAAACTGAGAATCAATCTACCCAATGATCCAGCAATACCACTATTGGGTATATGCCCAAAGGATGCACATTTTTACCCCAAGAGCATTAGCTCTACTTTCATAGCAGCACTATTCATAATAACCAGAAACCTGGAAACAACCTGGATGGCTCTCAACTAAAGAACAGACTAAAAAATTGTAGTACTACTCAGTAGAAAAAAATGACATCCTGAAATTTTCAGGCAAAAGGATGAATCTTGAGAGTATCATCCTGAGTGAAGTAACACAGACCCCAAAAGATAGACATGATATGTACTCACTCATAAGTGGCTTTTCGACATAAAGCAAAGGATAACCAGGCTATATTCTACAATCCCCAAGCAACTTGATAACAGGAGGAACTTAAGAGAAACATCCGTGGATCCTCCTGAGAAGGGGAAATAGAGAAGATCTTCTGAGTAAATTGAGATCACACAGGGGATTGAGCAAGGGGAGATAGGAAGAAATCATGAGAGAAGATGATTGAGTGGGCAATAGGGAGAACAAAGAACTAGATATCTTGATAGAAGAAGCCGTTGTGGGCTTAGAGAGAAACCTGATGCTAAGGAAACATCAAAGAACCCACAAGATGTTCTTGGCTAGGACTCCAACCAATATTGGAGAAGGTGCCTGTAATGATTCCCGGCACATAGTAGCCACGTGATAAACCCAACATGGCGCTGGCAGAACAGCCCATGTAAGGAAGGCATGCCCCTAGGCAAGGGTATGTAAATCTGTGCCCACCAGCTCTCTTAAAAGGAACAGCCATGTGAAAGTCTCTCTCTCTCTCCCCTGCCCCCCGCCCCCTGACAGCTCCCCTGAATAAACTCTCATGTGGCATCTGGTAGTGTGTGCATTTACATTTCATGTGCAAAACTAACAGTGCCTAATCAGGACTTCCCCTATAATCAAATGAATGACCACCCTAATTGTCTTTATAGAACCTTTATCTAGCAACTGATGGAGGCAGAAGCAGAGATCCTTAGCTAAGCACTAGGTCGAGCTACTGGTCCAGCTGAAGAGAAAGAGGACAGGGTATATGAGCAAAGGGATCAGGATCATGATGAGGAAACACACAGAACAGGCTGACCTGAGCTATTGGGAACTCACTGACTCTGATATAATCGCTGGGGAACCTTCATGGAAGCAAAACCCTAAACCCTCCAAATGTAGATGACAGTCAAACAGCCAGGCAGTTTGTGGAGCCTCTTGCAGTAGGACCAGAGTTTATTCCTGCTCCCACCCTGACTAGCCCCTCCTTCCTTCTATCAGATGCAGTATTCTTATTATTATTTTTTTTTTTTAGAAACATTTCTTCTGAACTTGGGAGAACTCATACTCAGGAACTTGAGAAACATCAAAAGCCGGATCTCCTTTTCCATTGTAGCCCCGTATGTTCATTAGACTTTTTGTTTCTGTATCAATTCCCAAGATGAATTCCTTAAATAGTCATTTTGGCTGAGGACTTTAGCTTATGTTTGTCTGTCTCTATTGTTTTGGTGCTGTGGTGATGCTAAACCTTATGGTATATAGCATGTAGTAGAATAAAATTAGCTTTTATCGTGGTAGCCAGGAAGGAGGGGAGGTGGCAGCTAGGATGAGATTTATCTTTCTAATCTTTCTAGTCTCTGGCCCTGGCATTCTTTCCCCAACCAAGCCCAAACACCTACTTTTCTTTTCTTTCCTTTCCCAGATATCATATTATAATTCAGGAAAACAAAACATAACAAGAGTCCATTCATTATGTAAAAATGTTCTTCGGAATCTGTATTAGTTACAATCGCTTTCCTGTGCTCAGGTATCATAACTAATAAAACAGAAAAAAAATATTTCAGAGGATGAGCTGTGACCCATCATGCTAGGGAACATGGCAGCAGGCAGGCATAGCATTGAAGCCATAGTTAAGAGGTCAGCTCCTCAAGCAAGAAGCAGAGTACTGACTAGAGTCACATGGACTTTTGAAACATCAAAGCCCACATCCCAGTGACCCAACCCTTCCAACAAGCCCCCACCTGCTTCTCAAACAGTTCCACCAACTAGGGACCAAGCACACATTATCTGAGTCTACAGAAGGAACTTCATTCAAGATACCACAGATTATATTTTTTTTCCATAGTTTATTAGCTTTGAAACAATCATGCAATTCATGAGTTTTTCAGGAATATTCCAGAATCAAAACATATCTCTTTCTAATAAGTAGTATAAGTACACCCATAAATAAATAGTGTTGTTTTACAATGAGCATTAGAAATATAATACTTTAAAAATCACTAATAAAGAAAAAAAAAAGCAAAACAATGCTACAAAGAATTATGTCAAAGCCTTAGAGCTTGCCCCATAATTTGGACAGATCCTTTGAAACATTACTAGGATGGTCTGTGGTGGCCTTATTCATGTTAGAGAAACACTCTGGGACTTAGTCGGTTAATCAAGGTGTCTCTGTCCAATAGAGCATCCCACCAAAATTACAAAAAAGTTATGAAAACCAGTCTGACATTGTATCTTATGATATTGTCCATTTTATAATACAAGGTAATCTGGAACAGCATGACTTTGGATAGCCCACCATAAGCATATCTTTAATATACTTTATTTTTATTAGTGTGCTCTACTGGTTCAAGACCATGAAAATCAATAAGCATTCAGGCTAGGTTCTGCGGTTCCCTATTAAAATATTATATAACTCTTAGACATTTCATGTTTGTACCACCACCAAATGACCCAACATATTTGTCTTTGAAAGTATCCCTTCCCCTTTCCCAAACAAGTATGAATGTACATATTTGTGGACTTCTGTGAGTGTGTTTTAATGAATTGGTTTTAATAAGCTAAGAACAGATTTCAGGAAAAGATGACAGGTTAAAGACAAACATATTTCTATTGCTTTATATCTTATTAAAATGGCTACACAGAGTTTCTTTAGGAGGTAGAAGTAAAGAGAACAGAATGAAGGAGGCGATATCACCAACAATATTTTGGAAATAGGGCGTTGATGTCTGTGACTTTGTAGAGGATGGGAAGAAGGCACAGTAAACTGAGGGTAGACAAAGACGAGGGAATGTCCAATTTAAACCATCGCACTGACTCAAAATTAGACAATACTAGGAACCTCTGAAATGAAAGGCAAGCAAGGTGCTTTTCAGAATCTGGATCATTGTCAAGTGTGTTCCGGAGAAGCAAATTGATTTTCAGAATCTTCCCCATTCTGAGCAAAGTTTCTCTCTCGTTCCAATGGGGCTGGAGATGCTCTTCCTAGAAGATAGAGCTGAGATTTTTCTTAGTAAAATAAGGAACACAGTAAAATAATTATGAGCATTTCTAGGTTAGACCCTCATCTGGATGTCTGGAGGGAAGAGTTTGCAAGATTAGAAGTCTAGTTAAAGAAGGAAAACCAATTTTCTGACTTTCAGCATATCTGTGAAAGCTAGATGGCAGACTGTTTAGAGTTGGAGTCTGGGGGATAGATTTCTTTAGGAAACAGAAAATAGAGGATGTGATAAGTGATTGTTCTATCCAAGAGATCAGATCCATAAGTGGAAAATAACTCAGACTTCTGTGTTAGGTCTGCATGTTGCCTTGTTGCTTCTCTGTCTCTGGATCTCTCATTATCTCAGCTGTGCTATCATTATCCGTAAGTTCTGGTAGCTTAAATCTTGTGAAAGAAGTTGTAAAGCACACCTCTATTGTCATTTCCTCTCTATGCCTCTACTAAAAATTCTTCTGTATTAGTAAAGGGTTTCCAGAAAGAGATTGGGGGGGGGTAGGGAAGAACACAGGGAAAAAAGAAAGACAGAAAGAGGGAGAGGGAGGAGGAGACAGACAGACAGACAGACAGACAGACACACACACACAGAGAGAGAGAGAGAGAGAGAGAGAGAGAGAGAGAGAGAGAGAGAGAGAGAGAGAATATGGGTGACATGCTAACAAGCCAATAAGTCAGGTAGCAGTAATTAGGATTTCCTTTCTCTGTATTGAATATGTGAATGTTGTGTGCTGCTTTTTTCTATGTAATTAGCCATCTCTGCTCTGTGCCATGGGAAAAAAAATGGTTCCATTTGTTTTCTGTTATTCACAGCAACTCCTGCAGGCATCAAACCCATCCCCACCACATTTTTCCATCCACATTTGTAATCTTATTGATGAAATGAGCATGTAAAGAAGAAATATCTAGAAAAAAAAATGTTTACTTTGGTATGCTTGGGTGGCATTTCTCTGACATGACTCTTACTGGCATTTGACAGTAAAATAAAATGCATTTAGTGCCATGGAAATTATATACACACTCTTGTGTGTGTGTGTGTGTGTGTAAAACCTCAGCACCTTCTATTTATGTTCTCTAAAATTTTAAAAAAATTAATCAATAAAGTGACCTTGACAGTGCCTGAGTAGGGCATCTTACCTTAGTTCATCCATTACAAAGTTAACACATCTCATTACTTACCATTGTTTGGGACAGTGTGGTATCTGTGGTCACTTCCTAGAAGCCACATGCAGCTGAGACTGTTCTTGTTGTTAAAAGTCAAGTATGTTGTTTCATTATGGCCAGTAAACAACTTCAGAGTATCTGGCTGCCTGATGCTGCCACACCTTTTTAGGACAGCTGCCAGCTCTGTGTCTTCCTTTCTTAAGATAACTTGTGTCTCTTACTCCTAGGTTTTAGGAAGAAGTTTCTGCACCATCATGGAATCATGTCACATATTTTATAGTGCTAAACTTTGCCAGGGGAGTTGAAAAACAAAAATCAAAGAAAGCTGACATGCTTAGGAATCGGTACCATGAATAGAAAGCAGTGGATGGGGATAAAACTCCACGTGTTCTTAGGTAAGGGGATCACAGCTTCTGTTGACATTCAGGGCTTGAACATTAGAACCATTTCAGATGCCCAGGGAAACAATGAACTTCAGCAGAGGGTTATCAGTAATGCTGTAATCTGATATGGTTCTTGGTGCATCTCCGAGGACGAAAGTATGGAACAGAATCAGCTCAGCTAAACAGACTGGGTTGGGATGAAGAATAGAAATATTACAGGTCCCTTAGACACAAGAGTCAGCGGCAATACTTTCCATACAATGGCACAAGTGTAGCAAATTGTAACTGTCTTTAACATGAAAGAGGTGAAGGAACTCTGATTCATGATTTTAAAGTGAAACTATGAGCAAAATAATTAGTGAAATAAGGTTAATGCCACGTCCATATAAGAGTATTTGAAATAATTAAGAGTAAAAAAGACCATTGGAATGGTACAGTTAAAAAAAAAAAAAAGAAGAATTTGTCTTTACAAACAAGCAAGTGTACCTACCCAGTAATTATTTACTAACATTAATGGGGTAACATGATCACATGAAGTACTAAGTAGAAAAATTGTGAGCTGTCATTTTCAATGAAATATGATATCATGAAAGTTGAGTTGGAAAGGGCCAATGATTACATTACTAATGGCAGTGTGTTTTTATAGCTGTCTTTGAGAAAACAATATGTCAATATGTGTGAAGGCTCTATCTTTCCTAGGTTTCATGATCCCTAAGGCAGTAAGTGGAAGTGTTAATTTGTAGACCTGTTCAAGGCATAGTTTTAGAAGACTCTTTAATGTCTAATATAGGACAGATGAAATAAATGGTAATACAGTCATTCCATAAATTCATTGTTATACACTGCAATTATGAAAACTACATACCAACATGAAAATTCCTGAAGATAATCTAATTAGGTAGAAAATATCAGAATAATATTTGATAGGATCTATAATATGATTACAACTGCATAAGGAGAGACAACTAATTCCTTCAATAGTCTATTGCTTGACAGCTAGTTTCTTAAACACTTTCCTTTGATTCTTTTATTGTGCCTTTGGCATAGACCCTCAAGATTAGAGATTCTACACTGATATGAAGTAAAATAAGTATAAAACTATTTTCAATCATTAGAAGAAGAACACCCTCATGAGGTTAGTGTAGCACATGGAATCCAGCGGTTTATTTAAGGAAGTAATCCAGCTTCCCCTCACTTCCAAGCAATTTATGAGACAACAATAGAGAAAGCCAGAATTTTATCACCCCCCAATGTCAGTTTAGCACAGATACTATGAAGCATATTCTTTTAAAATCTATACATTATTTTCATGTTTTTAACATCATTAACATTTAACCACCTGGAAACCAACTTTGGGTGATTAACCTTTAAAAAAATGAATGGCCTATTTAGCCACATGCTTCAAAGGTCTTGTCACATCGTAACAGCTTAAACACGTATAAAGTCACAGCATCTATGGGAGAAATGGATAAAGAATAAATATAAGGAGAATGGATGGGGACTTCAGAGTCAGAGCAATGTTCTCATGCAATGTGACATGGTGATCTGAAATGCAGTAAAAAATAATGTCCTAACTCTCTGAATTCTTTTCCTATGGGGAGAGAATCAAAGGCACTTCCACTCCAAGGCATGTACAAAGAAGCCATATAAAGAAAATGACATGCACTTAGCATCTGTGCAGAAGTGCAGGGTACTGGGAGAAATTCTTACATTTCAAGTTAGATTTGAGATTGATCCAGCCAAGTCTGCTTGAGGAAGCTTGTCTTTCCCCATCCATCAGAAATGTAAATGGTGGTTTAATTTCATGACAAACCCTGCTTAGCTCAGGAAGTCATCACAGTTCTGATCCTGTCCCTTTGGCAGAGTATAATGCATGTCCAATTGCTGTAAATAGAGGAAGAGCAATGAATTTGAAAAAAAAATATAGTCTATGAGTTCTGTTTGAAGTAGAAATCTGCACACATATCCATATACATGTCTGCATGGATGTAAACATGCATATAGCACACACGATCCATAGATATATGTGATCCTCCTTAATAATTCAGCAGAAGACTTAACATTAGACCCGAGGCTGGAAGAACTCATATTGTTTACCAGATGCCATGGTGTGTTGTGCTGCATGCCTGCTCTTAATTGAGTCTTTCCATGATTTCCTACGTTCACCTGTTTTCTAGCAAAGCAAGCGAAGTCTGCATGCAGTTAAAGAATTTTCTGCAAGTCTGCTTGCAAGAAGTCAGGACAGTCAAGCCCATGACTGAGTCTGTGTCTCTTACTGTTTCCTTTTCTGTTATACCCCCTGACTATAAAATATATTGATGGCTTCCCACACCACAGCAATGGATTTGTGTCTCCAATCCATTCATTCTCAGCAAAAAGCCACAAGACACCAAGAAGGCTGGCTAAGTTTTATTTTTCATTAAGTGGAGTTATGAGAATAAACAAGAAAGACTGCTAACATAAAGTACAATGGACCCTTCTGCTCAGGAATGAAGGAGAAATCCAAGGAGGAACCAAATCAAGCCACAAGTAATAACTAGATTTTTCTTTTGGCTAAAGTAACAACACAAGGATTTCTTACTATCGATGCTCTGTTCCCGGGTCTGAGGCAAAGCCTAAAGAACTCTTGGATCTTTTTATTGGAACCGTGATTACCCCATTGCAGAGCAGAAAGATATTTGGTTGCTGCTGCTGCTGTATATCAGACAAACTACTTGGGTTACTCAATAAGAACCTTACAGTATAATCTTAATAGAATTCTGAGATGAAGATGTAATTTGAGGGTACTCCATTATGTTACACTGTTCCCTTCCACATTACTCAAAGTATTTTATGAACACTAACTAAGTTATTTAATAATTGACAGAAATTCAGTCATCATCTCTTTGACAAATTACCTTACTAAACTTTTTAAAGAAGTCTCTGGCCATTGATTAAATGGATGGCAGCATGTTGAACAGGAAAGCTGAGCACTTCCCAGACATTTCTACATGTTCTGAGGAACAGAAATGAAATATAACTTCTGGATGAGATAAGATACATCTAAAATCTAATTCTGGACTATGAGGTTTTTGCTTAGCTTCTTTAGTCTTGGGTAATGTTATCTTTTATACACAAGGTCTTGTTTACAATATCAGTAACTTATCATTGATTTAATTTTTTGTTGTTCCATCCGCACTTGCAGTCCATTAGCATAATGTATGATTTTTAAAAAGCCACTGGCACCGTTTTTTGTCCCTTAAAGAAGACAATGATTTCCAGATGTCTGCAGACTGATCTTATTGTCTGAACTCTGACATCTATATGACGTTCCTGATCCACAGCTATCTCTCACTGAGGGGCTTAGATACACACCCTTTCTGTCTGAATGTCATTGTCTTATCTGCAGAGTTACACCACCTGCACATGTTGGTATGGATAGATAAAGTCACGGAAGCAAATATAATTCTGTTAGTGTGAATTTATATATATGTATACACTTGCCAGTCATATGTATGTGTGTGTGTGTGTGCATTTTCTTATCTGTTCTCTGATAGTATTAACAGAGAACCTATTTTGAAAAATAAATGATTTAACTGTTAGCTTATAGCTTCACATAAATAATTTGGTTCAAAGTTTCATGTGGGTGTGAACTGTGTGTGATGCACGCTAGCAGCCCCATAATCTAGAACATTGCCTGGTATAGCAGAATCTCTCAATACCATAGAAGTTGTATAAGAAGCATCAGTTGTCCACTCCATTAGTAAACATGTGACAATGGAATGCACCTCTGTGAGGCAGATAGACAATATAAGATTGCTTTAGAAATTTGTTGTATTTCCTCTGAAAGGCTTATCTTTCTGTTTATAATCTTACGATATCTGAGGCTAGCTTCTAGATATTTTAGACATTTAATATATATGACCAGAGTGAATCCTTCTTTCTACTTCATGTATATGATAGCAGAGAGAGCTAGCAGATAGTGCACTAATCCAAGAACTCCTACTCTGGGTGCCTTATAAATTCAAAGGTAGATGTGGTTTTCCATGCAGCACAAAGACACAATAGATGAGGTCGGAATCAGTTCTTCCGAACCCATGAATAATCTCTTCAGAAGTGGAAGAGAATGAAAACCAAATATTCTATATGGGACTGAAAAGCAGACACAGAAATGGCAACAAAGGAGAGTTATGTAGCCCAATGGGGCCTCCTTACAGCCCTCCTTAGAGGAAGCCTTGGTCGCTGGAGCGCTTCCTCTGCTCTGTCACAGATTGATAGATGGCTTGAATCGTTTATATGTCTCCATTTCAGCAGTTTTGTGATGGCCTACTTGTAGTACTCAGCGGAGAAGGGCCTGGGTATGACAGCACCTCTAAGGCTTTTGAATCATGGAAATTGCCATTTCAAACCTTCTCAATTGTTTTCTGTCTCTCGGGCTTAAATTTGCATTTATTATTGCAGCGCTGACTCCTTCTCCAGCGAAACACTTCATGGATCTTTTAGATATAAGAACTCTAGACAAGACTCACCCACGTTCCCGAAGACAACTGAAATCTTGTTCCACTTGAATATGGAAGATTGAGGCAGAGAGTAGGTTCTATACTCCGAACTATGTCTCTGATCATCCTGCAGGGTATTTATGTGTGTATGTGGAGGATGTATTTCATTATGCACTTCAACACTCTTGAAAGGTACAAAAAATTAAACTACATTTTTGTACATGTAGGATATTGCAGTAAGGGAATACTTAATATACAGAAAAAAACAGTACTCCATGGATTAGACTTGGTCTGACTCAATATAAAGTATACATTTGACATATAAAATATAATTTTATTTTATAACATAAAGATGATATAATTTTTTCTTGCTTCTTTTTGTATTCTTTTTCAAAATTACTTGTAAATGTAACATATGCACACACAGAATCATATCTACTTTTTATTTCTTCTTCTACTTATCTGAGACCTCTATATGTCCTACCCAGAATTATGTTTTCTTCATGTTATTAATTATTAATAACCCACTGAGTCTAGTTTCTATTGCTCTTGTGAGTGAATGTGAAGAGCTGTCCAGTGCAGTATAAGAAACCTACCCGAAGTCATATTTCTGAAGAACGCTCCTTCTTCTTCAAGAGTTATCAGTTGCCTATAGCTCATTAGCTAGAAGTGGGGTGTAATGAGAACCTTCTCCATTCATGCTGGTTTGTTCTTATGCAGGCAACCACAACTATTGTATATTCATGGGTGCCTCAGCCCTATCATGTACAATTTTTCACAGCTGTCCCCTGGCCCTTAAATTATTTCGACCCCCAGTTCCAAGTTTTTTTTTTTTTGAATCTTTGAGATAGTGTATATAGGTGTCACATTTAGAAATAAGAACTCCATAGTCATTTATTCTCTGTACTTTGACAAATGTTGGGCCTCCATCTCAGCCTTTATCTCTTCAAAAACCCCTCCCATGAGTGTTGAGAGATGCACTAATCTATGAATATAAGGATACGTATTTAGAAAGCAATTGTCTGCACAATTATCAAATGAATAGTATCGGGTCCTCCTTTAGGTCTTATGGCCTCCTTACATGCAGATCCTTAGCCAGCTTTACAGAAGCTGTTCAGAGCTCCATCTTATAAAAGGGACCTTAACTCCGATAAAACTCCATTGATTACTCCCATGACCTTTATGCACCACTAAGCGTATCATTATTGTAGCTTCCAGTCCTCATATCTGAGTAAGGCTGTTGACAAGTTTTCTCCCCCATCTGCAGACCACTTTGGAGCAATATGAAAGCTGGCAAGCAGGGAGAAATCTTCCATGTCAGTATCAGGTGGATTTCTGGATGCCCCATCCTCAAGTGTGTTTTCAGCAGCAGGGTCTTACCATCAAGTTCTGGTGGGCACCAAAAGCAACAATGATAGCATGTATTATTTTGTGAATCTCCAGGACCCAGTTGATCAACAGCTTCAAGGGGCTATCTCACCTCTCAGGAATGAGGCTTTGTGTTTGGTCATTCATGTCATCTAGGAGGAACACTTTCCTCCTTCCCTGAGGTAGATAACTCCAATTAAAAGTGTATGTGTAGAGAAATGGGGAATAATGGCAGGGAAGATGGACGTGTGAAGAGAGATAGGAAGGTAAATCAGAGAGTGGAAATGGAAGGATGATTAATACTAGGATTCTTGAGAAAACCAAATGGAAATGTACAAATACACACACACATGCACACACACACATGCACACGCACACACACATGCACACTCATTTGAACAAGGTACTTTGAAGAGAATGTTAGCATCCTTATGTAAGTATTACTGTCCTTCTCCTCTTTCCCTGGCATTATCTATCATACCCATGCATCTTGTACATTCCAGTCAGTTTCCTTTTGTGTGAGGACAATTCTCAGCAGTCTATTTCATGGTTATGCCTCCACTGTGGCACGATCCAGCTTGCTCCATGGGGAAACAATCAGATATCATATAAATTCTGTTTCAGGATTCAGTTCTGCCTCATGAGCTACTAAAACCAGGACAATATTATTATGGAAAGTAAGAGGTGAAGAACTCATACTACCTTATTCATTTTTTCTTACCAAATATATAGACATTATCTGTAACATTACCAGCAGACAATGTTTACAGTGATTTATTACTTCTTTGCGATAGGCATTATTGCTTCACTCTTAAGATAATAAGATCATAAAATAATGATGACATTACCAACGGTAAAACATGCACATAGTTCTTATAGATTTTGGGTTATCATTCTTTGGCCCTTATATATTTGATAATATTTAGCCCTGGAAGTTGGAATCGGGTAATGACACTGTGGCCGTTGTTAGATAAAGAAATTGAAGCTATGTGGGGTGCAGCAATAAACCCACTGTTGTTCAGCACGGAACCTCAAGTGGGGGGAGACCCCATTACATCTGTCTGTGGCCGGCTCACAAGCACCATGTCATACTAATTGCATCTGTGCAGGGTTCCAGCTTTCAATGACAGGTGACTAATAGGGGGTAGGCAGGGAGATCGATACTCACAGAGCACAGGCTTAGGAGATGGAGAAGGTAGCATGAGTGAAGACAGCCCAACAGGCTAAGGAAATAGATATAAGGTTCTGTAGCTGTAGCAATGCTTCTGAGAGAGCAGAAAGGAAAGGGATGAATTTAATGGGTCCAGTGTGTGTGTGTGTGTGTGTTTCCATCACACAGGTGGCCAAGAGAAAAAGGTTCATAGGAAAGAGGTAATGGGAACAGCTGCTTCCAGGGTTGCTGCCCCATTCTGTATGGATGGAAAGTACAAGTAGAGGTAGGCAGTAAACATGGCTTTTATGAAATGATACTGAGAGACAAACCGGCGCACGTTGTAATGCTGAAGGTAACAACTTTCTTTACTTAAGCCTGGGCTGCCTGTGCTTGTACAAACACAGAAATCACCTCTGAAGCTACAGAAAAGCAGCAGCGCATATCGGGCCTCATTAGGTTCAGGACTGAGCTCAGGAGAATACATTTTAGCACGTGTTCCAGATGCTTCTGATGATATCCTGTGGTTCACACGGGGGGAAATCTGGCACTTATGATGCAGAACCACCGAAGCTGTTACAGAAAGGATAAAATAAAGAACGTGATCACATCTGTGGTTTACAGTAACCCATATTCCTCTCATGAGGTTTGCAGGAAGAACTCTATCCAGGACACTGATGCAGTGAGGTGCCAGGTGAACAAGGGTTGGACTGAATAGGTCAGAGGGGTCACAGAAGCAGGCTCAGACCCATAGGCATCTGCTGTCTGAGAGTTAGTCTTGAGTGGAGCTGTGAGGCACCATCTGGGGCTACGGTAACACCAAAACTAAGGCTGATGTGCAGAGTGATGAAACCTGAAATATTTTGAGTTGTATTTTTCCTCTGTCATGGTACTTTTGGTTTAAAATAATAGTTGGGGGGACATTTCATAGTTACCGATGTCCTTGTTTAACTCAGTAGTGTTAAGGCCCAAGGTGTGGCACTGCATATCAATGAGAAGAGATAGACTGGGCTGTATTCATTATTCAGTATTTACAGGGGACCCCCCATGGCAGGTAGGAATAGGTAAATGGGAAGAAGTGACCCATGTAGTCTATTCTGGAAGCAATAGAATAGAGTGACAGGCCTAATGATGTGACCAGGCCTTAGGAGAGACCTGATGCAAGTCTGTAAACGTTGAGAGCTGGAAGCGATGGTTTCTGCTGGGATGATCATTCAAAAGACAGTAGAACTTAGTAGAGGGATGGGGCTGTGCATACAGATATTAGATATGAAAGAAATCTCAGGCTGAGAAAATAGCTTAAGGGAATGACTAGAGAGAGCTGGTTAGGGGCTGAAAACAGTGCATGGGCATTCATATAGCAGAATTGAAGATTAAGTTCTATAAATGGTTGAAAGACTGGTAACAACAACTTCTAAAACAAGCCATGTTTACTGGCTATTTCTCCTGTGTCGGGAGTGTTCTAAGAACCTTGAATGGTGCAGTAACCCCAGGGGGTGGCTTCCAAGTCTGCCAAATGGAAGAACCTGAAAATTAGGCTTAATGAGCTGGATTTATTCCTTGGGCCAGAGGTTTTAAACAGCTCTGCATAGGCCCATAGTTCCAGAGTGCTTCAGAGGGGAATTGGGTGGGCGACATGAGAAAAGAAATTCAGGGGACAGAAGGCCCTTGAGTCTAAACTTGAGGTAAATTGTCAACCAAAGTCCTGCCTTATCTTGTTAGTTAAGTTTGTAAGCAAGGCTTCATTTGGAGAATGTTTTGTTTCTTAAATCTGGGCAACATCTGGAGCAGTAAAGCGTTATGATAAAAGTTAAAAATATGCAACCAAAATTAATCTTGGAGTTCACGCAGGGCCCTCTACAGAGGAAATTCAGCTTCAAAGTCACTTCATGTGGGACTGGAGAGATGTCACAGTGGTTAAGAGGATTAGTTGCTCTTTTATAAGACCAGGGTTGGATTTCCAACCCTCACTGGAGGATAAACAAGTGTTGCAAGTGTCTGTATTCAGTCCCAGGGATCCAGTGTCCTCTTCTGGTTTCTGCAGGTACCAGGCAGAGACTTGGTGGAGAGACATACTCTGGGCAAACCTCCTGTACACCTGAAACAAAAATAGACTCAAAAAGTGAAAAGTCTTTTATATCTGCTAGGATGCAGATAACGAGACCCCGCATTTAAACAGTAAGCAATGTTTCCAGTGGTTTCAGTGGGGAGATATGAATGGCTCTGAGAAGAAGGGCAGTGGTAGACTAAGGTGTCTCGAGCACTGTGTGGAAAGAGCTTGGAGGAAGGAAAGAGGACTGTGTGGGTTTGACAAGCATACAACAATCAAAGCCCCAGAGCCCTGGGAAGAGAGGAGGCGCTAAGGGCTGGGGCTGACGGTAATTAGATTCTGAATTCTCTTTGTATTTGTCTTTCACTCTGTGTGTGAAGGAATTAGCTTCCTGTGGGAAGGACACTGTAGTTACTCTACACCTCACATAGCATCTCCAATGAAGTAAGACTTTGATAAATCTGTACTGATTTAATTTGACTATTCTATGACATCATCTCAAGTTCAAGTTAGAGACAAGGTGGAGGCAGGAGGTGACTTTGCTTTGACTGTAAGTGCTCAGAAGAAATAAAAGAACCTGCAGACAGATCTTCAGGTGTATATTCAGAGGGAAGAGTGATACTTTAGACAAAACAAGGATATTTGCCTTTGGGGGATGTTCAAATCCTGCCTTATCCATTTCTGGATACTTGGAAATGTTTCATTTGTGAAATGAAAACAATAACATCTGTCTGAAATGTGATGACTTGCGTATTGCTCACCACCATGATACTTTGGAGTTTGGTGTGAAATATGTGAGCAACTCAATCCCCAGACTGCGTTAAAAAAAAAAATAAAAGATTCATCATAAGACTCTGTATCTCAGGTTATACACTTTAATACCGTTAATGTGTGTCTTGGTATGAAAATCAATTTAGGTGATTAGTCAGAACACCTGTGGTGTTCTCTAAAGCTTGTGCAGGGGTGACAAATTCACTAGGTTGGGCCCTGAGTAAGGACTCATTTCAGTATAGCTCCGGGGGAAAAAATAAACCCATTCAATTAGAAATGAACTGTTGCAGCAGGGCCCTGGCATTTAGGAAGGGAGAAATGTGGGAAGGGAGAAATCAACACAGCTGAGGTTATTTTATAGGTTTTGTCTTTTTTAAAAATCATTTACATAAAGAAGACTTATTAATATGCTCTAGATATGACTCCCCCTTTCCTGGAAAGAAGATACATACATGCATACATACACACATACATACATATGTATATATCTTTAATTTTTAAAATCTTCTTTATTCATTTGAAAATAGTAACTGAAACACTGGGAAGTGAAGTCAAGTACCAAGGTCTTAATACCAATGCCATTTTTAATTTGCATAAACTACAAAAATAATCAATCTTGCATTGTTTTAAGTTCATTGAGTACACAGTAGTTGATGACTTTGCCTGGGATAATCCTTTTCAAATGTTATTCTCAATTCTAAAGGGCCTGCTGAATAAAACTGACTTTCCCTGATATGACAATGGTACTCTGCCCACAGAGGGTGTCTCTGATTCACGGCTGAAAGACAGTTGTGAAAGCAATCAGCACCCGGGATGTCTCCAGGTGTTCCTCCTAAATGGCTGAAGGGGCAGGCATCTACTGTGAGCTTTGTGGTTTGGCTTTCTTTGGGTATAGTCAAAGCTTGGCATCAGCCCAGCAGGGGAAGGGACAGGATATGAACGTGTTCTTATTGTGTGTTACTAAAGCTGGCTTATATTGGCTTACAAGATCCCATTATGACCTATGCAGACATTTGGAGAGCTAGCTAGAGCTCAGCTTTTGGTGGCTCGAAGCAGGCTTTAGTGGGAATATTTACATCACAGGAATATGAGAGTATTTACCATAGTCCCCTCAGAGCTAGTTTGCTAGCATACCATCAGTAATGCTGTTTACAGTGGTCTATGTTTCCTAGCATAAAGATATAGTCGAATGAATCAATGCCATTCATTTCTTTCATGGCCAGACCTAAGATTATGCTTAAACCAGTTTGTTTTGATATACTATCTCCCAGGTATTCATCAGAGTTAAAGCTCCACAAAGGCATTCAGAAGTAAACTTTGTTACCCAGAAAAATCTCAGAGAGCTTAAGAAACTTGTCTTGGAATGTCTGGCTCCATGACTCTTAATTAGTTAAGAAAAGGGGCAAAGCTCTGTGTTAGCTCAGTATATTTTTTCTATGCCAGAGACAAATTTAAGGAGTGGTAATTTTCAGTGAGATGATTTTGATGCATAGTGGTACCCAGGACCACTTTCTGAACATTGCTGAACTTTCTCTTTGTCTTACTCTTGAAAACAGAGGACCAGTGCCACTTCCTTCAGCATCTCATGAAGGGGAGTGAACCCTCAAGCCTCAGACTCTGCCTAGCAAGCACATCTAGATGCAGCGATAGTCATTCTCATGAGTTATTTCAACATTCTGACAGATTTTCTCAGAATATGATATACCTCTGAAGAGCAGTAACATCCCAGATGGTGTCTTCAATGAGGTATCTGAATGGTCGTTAATTCCAAATCAATGTGATTACTCAGAGTAAGTTGTGTGCTTGTAGAGTGCATCTGTGGGTGTTCCCAACAGCTAGCTCCTGTGATTCAAAAAAGGGACAGACTCAGAGATTCTTTGGGAAAGCAGCTGCAGGGTGGGAGATGGGAGCAGGATGGGAGAGCTTAGAATGATGAACGTGAGTTATCTTGCACTGCACGGTACCCACTTAATCCACAAAGCAGAAGCCAAGGAATCATTATCTATTCATTCACTGATTTCTTTTCTTGGCCTAACACATATTTCTAGCATCAGTGATAACATAACATGTACTCAGGATAGAGAAGTAGGAAAAATATAGCCAGTTCCCTGTACTACCTATGCAGTTGCCAAATGGAGGTAGTTATCAAAAGCATTGTATTATATATAATTATGTAACTTCACTGGTCACCGTTCCCCCAGTGAGGAATTATAGGGTACAATAAAACAAATAACAGATTCTACATAAGACCAAGTGGTCTGGCAGGAATTCTTACAGGGGATACTATTGAGAATTATTTAAAGGAAGGGCAGTTCCTTTTTTAAAGGAAGAGAAGTAACCAACCACCTTTTTATTGAATTGAAGGCCCATCCATGAGATGGAACCCATACTTGAAACTGTTAAAGTGACCAAGAACCTGGGTCATGGGCTTAGGAGAAAACATACCTCTATTATTCTTGTAGTGACATAATGCTATACCCATAGGTCAGTGCCTCATTCAACCCACACTAGAGAAGCTTTTTCTTGCTGTAGATGAATTAATACAGAGACCGATAATCGTACCATTGTAAGAAACTTTAGAGTACTCAGTCCTAAACAGGCTTATTTTTTATTTATTTATTTTTATCAAACCCTCCCCTCGGGGCTCAGGAAGCTCTGCAGAAGAGGGCACAGGAAGGTTGTAAGAGTTGGAGTTAATGGATGATTCCAAGGAAATAGTGCCTTCAGGATATAGTAAGGCTAATACACATGTGAGTTCACAGAGACTGTGGTATCACACACAAGATCTGAACAGGTTCACGTCAGACAAGTTTCCAACAGGAAGAGGGGAAAGTGGGTACTGGGTTCTAATCCTAATCAAGAAGCTATAATTGATAACTCACTGGTAAAGAAAAAGTCAGTTTTCTTCAATAGAACTGCATCTCAGGTTATAAGATGAGTCATTCATTAAACTCCCGGGGGGCAGGGAACACCCCTTCAATTTTGGTTCCCAATGCTCTCACTTATTTAAGTGTACAGCTGGCATTAATAGAGAGGGAATTTTGTGAATTCTCAAGATGTTTTTCCCCTCCAGAAACAGAAACCTTTTAATTAAAAAAAAATTTATTTAAAATCTTTTGGGGAATTTCATGCATTTTCCTTGTCCTCAGGAAACTTACCTAATGCCCCAATTTATAATCTAAGATTCAATGACAAAAAATGTGGTGATAAAGAGAAATATGAGGTCCTCAGGGATAGGATGGAGAATGAATATTAGTAACTCAGCATTGACAGTTTATGGAAAAAACCACTAACTGTGCTGAAGCTTAATTTATAAGAAGAGACTCAGCATGGAGTTGGTGGAAGGAGCCTGGAATGAATGGAGACTAGAGAATGGAATCACCCAACCATAATGGATGGTCTAGAGGTTTATAAGTTACTTTCCACAGTGTGAGAATGTAGTCCATTGTGGCAGGAAGCTATGGTGGAAAGACTTCTTATTCAGTCTAGTATTATATCCCATGGTGTGGTGCCATCAACAACTATGGTGGGCCTTCCCACTTCAACTAACTTAATCTACATAACCCATCACAGACATTCTCAGAAACTTATGATGATTATAGGTCTTGTCAAATTGACAATCAGTGTTAACTATCACAAGAAATAAGTTCTGACATCCAGATATCATCCAAAGCACTCAGACTGGTAATATGTATTTACATTTGTCATTCCCTAAAAGATGTTGATTTAAGAAGAGTGCATCCCCTAATGATTTTTATTCCAATAAAATACATCAAGATAGAAAAGACAGACATTTGAAACTTTATCTGACCCCTACCTCCTCCCCTGTTTGACCTTAGGTAAAGCCCTTAACCTTTAGAAATTTTGTTGTTTTACCCACCCAAAGACTTATTATATTTCAGTTAATCAAACTATAGGTTTTTCCTTCCAGCTGAGGAGTGAATCCATGTGCTATGAAGACAATAGAGGTACATTTACCCCATGCTTAGCTAGTTTTTTGTCAATAGGACTTTTATTAAAAATAAAATATTCATTTCCTGTATTATTTAAATTTCTATTTTCAATGGAAATAAACATTTTAAATATTTTAAATATTTTAAATATTTCCATTCTAAATTTTGGATATAGGTAGCGATTGCTAACAGAGAGATAATTTAGGTCACCTATTGAATTGATTTTGTGTATTGATTTGAGAATTTATTGTATTTACTTGAATTTGAACACTTAACATTACCATTTATTTTATTGTATCTAGAAGCTTTTGGTTTAATGGTATGCCACAATTGTATGCTCAACTAACAAAAAGAAATTGCTGCCAATTAAACCCTAAAGTAGAAAAAATATATTATCATTATGAGTTTTAAAAAATCATTGAAAGACACAGGTATAAATTTGTCATATGTAATTCTTATGTGTTTATTTTTAGAAATGAAAAATGTTTTCTGTGGTATTAATTCAACTTTGTTTCACAGTTAAAAGCTTCAGAGTCAATTGTAAGTCAGACCTCCTAATAATCGATCTTTTTCATATAGACACTTCAGAGGTAGCATTTCTTAGAGGGGCATGCTGTTCTTGCATTAGGGATTCCTCCTATCTTAATTACTGTTCTTGTTGCTACTATAAAGATACGTTGATAAAAGCAGCAGAAAGGGATAAGCAATTTATTTTGGCTCCTGGTTTGAGAAGTCCTGGCAACAGGAACATAAGGAAGCTGGTCACATTGCAACCTCAGCCACCAAGCCAAGAATAATGACCTCTGGTGCTCAGGTAGTACCATGCTTTTTCATGCAGCCTAAGCCCCAAGATGGTGCCAGCCACCTTTAGGGTGGGTCTTCCTGTTCAATTAACTTAATCAAGGAAACATCTCATAGAAGCTAACCTAGTCTAGACAATTTCTCCTAAGTGTTCCTATAAGATTGTCTCCTAGATGATTTTAGATTCTGTCAAGTTGACAGCCAGTATTCATCACCATACCTCCCAGGATCAATGGGCAGCTTTTAACATATATTTATAAGCAATTTAATATTTGTTAAGGTCTCTGCCTTCCAGACCAACAGTATTCTGCTTTTGGTTAACTAAAATTTGAAAGAAGATAAAGTATGTCAGAAATGTCCATGGATTAATGTAAAATGTAAATAATTTGAGTTTTAAATACACCTAAGCTCGATCAGCTGGTCTGGGTAGATTTATATCAAACAAGCCAACATAATGATAAAATGATAAGTTTAGAGCAACACTTTCAAACCCAGCACACATATTTCATTTCCTGAAGTTGTAAAAAGTCAGGTGACTGTTTCACAGCTCCTGTTATAATTCTATCATGAATCGCAAACTCAACAGCATCACTTATGGCTGATCAAATTGAACCTTGGTGACATGCCCAGTGTTAAACTGCTCTTCCAAGGAAATGGAAAAGCTCATTTGGTAAAAATAGGAACTGCAAGAGTCCATGCGATACCAAAACAAAACTAAACAACTAATAAAACAAGCAAACAAACCCTACAGAACTTTGTCCTATGATTTAATTTTTGATCCAATGAATTTCTCCATTCTATTTCACTTTGAATCACTTTACAAGTCTCTAGTGTATTTGTGCCTGTTACAAAGTCTTTCTGTTACTTACAGCTAAGGAAGAAGCAAGGAGGTGCTATGGGGACAACCTTCATTTGCTGTGGTGACACTAAAATTATAGCAAAATGCCTTATGATGTTTATAGTTTTCTTGTGTGTTCTTTCCTGTGTTCAACAAATATGTACAAGGCAGTCTATATAATTTACCCTAGCTGCAATGACATGTATGGAATATTATTGGCTTCTAAAATTCAAAAACTTAGCTGTAGTTTTTCCAGTCAATACATTGTTTTGAATGTTAAAATCAAGATGCATAAAGGCTATTTTGAACTCAGTTGAGGCTGGGATGCTTATAATAGGGATGGAGCAGGTAAGGGAATCCATTGCCTCTAAAGGGGAAAAAAAAAATGAGATAAAAGAGTTGGGTGTGGTAGTGTTGTTAAACCCAGCTCTTGGGAGTTCGAGGCAGGACGATAATAACTTCAATGACATCCTTGGTTAAACAGAAAGTTAGCAACCAGCCTAGGCTACATAACACCCAGTCTCAATACAATAGCAATAATAACAAAAAAGACTATTAGTTTGGTGTAAATATAAGCTTGATGAATTCTGGGAAAGTTCATTTACACAGCTTTAATTTTGCTTGACTGGTTAAGTCACTATCTTCTGGAAGTTTCCTGAGATTCTCATTATGATTAGTAAATATGTATAAAGCTATCACTTTAATTTGCTATGTTACAAAGACCAGAAAGCTCAATATTAAATGCATGAGAATGATTCATTTGCTTCAAAAAAGTTTAACCCAGCAGGTTAAATGTTTTTAAAAGTATTCCTCCCATAAACCTCCATATTTTTGTTTCCATCTTTTTAAATATCTTTCTAATATTAAGTTGCCCCACATTGATTGAAAAATACTTTCTGAACTATCTTTAATGCTGGAGATTCTGTACACAGGTAAGAAATTATATTGCTCCTTAACTAAGAAGCAACTTCCAGTATCATGTTGATTTTCCAACAGTTTTAAGTTTCCCACAAGAATGATGATTGCTGATGTTTATATTTGCTGTGGCCTGGTAAATGGGATATGTTTGGGTAGCACACAGTTGAGGCTAACCACTGTAGCTAAGGTGCTAAGGTGAGAGGATTTGCACTTGGGTCAGTGTTAGGAATATGGATTCCCCTGCTGTAGAGAGAGCTACAGGTGTTCACCACAGTGGCTCCAATTTTAAAATGTCTGAAGTCAAGCAACTAAATATTATCAATGGACTATTGTTGGTTTCATAGTGAAACAGGCTTCATTTCAAGACATTTTATCTAGAGAATCCCTAACAACTTCGTTTCCAGTCCCCAAAATAATAAATAGTAATACATTAAATACAGGAGCACCCTGCCACTGAAAAATGCCCTCCTTTCTTCTTACCCTGTAGAAGTCATTACTTTTCCAAAGCATCAATCAGATGCTCTTAAACCACTTTCACTGTCCACCAGTGTCTCCACTAGGATCAATTCTTCCTGTAGACTCTCCCACTTCTGTGTCTTCTCATCTCAAATCACAGAGGGTACTAGATGATATCTCCTTTCTCCTCAGGAGCTGGTAAGGCACGTAGAAATCATTAAGATGGAGCCATTTACATGACATATGATTGACCACAATCTAAGCCAGGTTTAGTTAAGGGTTAGAGATAGAACCAGTACAGAAAATTGATACATATTCCAAGAGTTCTTCCTAAGATATAGTCTTAGGTGTGTTCCCAATTCCTCAAAGCTGAAAAGTAACCACAGAACTTCATTTTGCATTCTTGGTTTGATAACGTAATTTTATATACATGGTAGGTATAATATGACTACATGATATATTCATTCCAACAAGGTGGAGATTACAAAACACCATGCAAATCTCTCTAAGGAAGTGAGTTAGGTATTTATTAACTGCGTGATGTAAATCTGCAACGTGCACTGATATTTGGCCCTAAGAATTAGACTGCCATGGAATTATTTTCAAGGCTGAATAAGATGATCAGAGGAAAATTTCCTGGGTGAACTGGCATAGTATTTAAGTCAACTTTATAAAGGATACAACAAGGAACAGTATCACTGCTGTGGTCTCAGTATGCTTTGAGTCTGCAAGGATTCATGTGTGGGCATCATAGTATGGCATGTTAAGAGGTGATGGAACTTCTAAGTTACAGTGGCTAGAGCACCGTTGGGAGCTCATCTCTTCACTGAGATTAGAATAGTTCTCACAGAAACCTAGTTACTTATCATAAGAGAGGTGTTATAGATGCATTAGACTATCCTCTCAGGGCTCCCTGACGTCCTGACATGGCATGGGAGTCTTTCCTTTGGATACATTCCCATCATTATACTGTTTACTCTATGATACATGGAGATGTGATCTCACCAAAGCTCAGCCCTTGAACTTCTAAGTCTGTAAGCTAAAAGGATCCTTATTCATTGTAGGCTACTCAACCTCAAGTATTTGCTTGTAGCAGTGGAAAAAAGACAGACAAGTCTAATCAACTATTGAAGTGTCTCCCCAAGGCTCCTATGCTAAAGGTCCCAGTAGATACTGTGGAAACTTTTTAAAAGATTGGTGTTAGGGTTCTGATCCACTTCCTGGAGTCCTGGCCAATAACAATAACCTCACCCACCCAGCGCCCTGTTGTCAAGCAGTCCTTAAAAAGGATTCCCACCTTCACTTCAACTCCCTCTTGTTTCTTCTCTTCCCCATTCCCTGCCAGAGGTTACCTGGGCTCCTCTCATTCCTCCCTCTCTTTCTCTTATTCCCCCACTTATCCATCATCTATCTATCTATCTATCTATCTATCTATCTATCTATCTATCTATCTATCTATCTATCTATCTATCTATCTATCTATCTACCTACCTACCTACCTACCTACCTACCTACCTACCTATCTAT
This sequence comes from Phyllotis vaccarum, assembly GCA_033318265.1. Classification (NCBI taxonomy): domain Eukaryota; kingdom Metazoa; phylum Chordata; class Mammalia; order Rodentia; family Cricetidae; genus Phyllotis; species Phyllotis vaccarum. The sequence goes on along the minus strand of JARWLC010000008.1, from coordinate 103,237,918 downwards.
CTATCTATCTATCTATCTATCTATCTATCTATCTATCTATCAATCTATCTATCATCTTCCATCTACCAATCTACCTATCATCTATCTACCCATATACCTATCATCTATCTACCCATCTACCTATCAATCCATCTATATATCCATCCATTTATCATCTCTCTATCATCTATCTATCTATCTATCTATCTATCTATCTATCTGTCTGTCTGTCTGTCTGTCTGTCTGTCTGTCCATCCATCTACCTACCCATCCATCCATCCATCCGTCCGTCCATCCATCCATCCATCCATCCATCCATCCATCCATCCATCCATCCATCCATCCATGTATGTATGTATGTATGTATGTATGTATGTATGTATGTATGTATGTATCCACCCATCCATCCATCCATCCATCCATCCATCCATCCATCCATCCATCTATCTATCTATCTATCTATCTATCTATCTATCTATCTATCTATCCTCTATATGTCTGTCTGTCTGTCTATCTATCTCTTCTCCTTTCCTTATCCTATAATAAAGTCCCTGCATGTGAATCCAGCCTAAGTGTCTCCTTCCATGGCCCATACTCATGCAGATCACTGACACCATGTGATCCAGCTGCCTGGGGCTCCATCTGCCAGCTAAAGGTACTCGTGATTAGATCATAACATGACAATTGAGTCTGTTTAGAAGTCTTCTAGTCATGAAAACATGCCCTCGTATGGAGCTCTGACTTTTACTTCACTTTCCAGCTGCTTTAGAATATGTTATCATCTTGACTCATTCTTTTCACAACCATAGCCACAGTTACAGGGCAGAAGGTTAAACAACTGAGTTTAACTTCTGGAAATATAAACCAAAATTAATCTCTCATTTTTATTAGTTTATTATCTCAGGTAGCTACCCATGTTAACAGAAATGTGATAAATGCAGTAAGTTCTTTACCTTACATTAATTTAATAAGATTTTACTTTCCTAAAACAATCTCACTATATGTAATGCTGATTTCAAACTCATGATCCTCCTGCTTCAGCCTCCCATGTACTGGGCTTACTTGCATGTGTTATGATGCCTGATACTAAATTATCTTTTCAGAGTTATCTGCCAAAATATGCTAGGACAATGGTGGCACAAACCTTGTGGAAGTAACCAACCAGTGTCTGATTTGACTTAAGGCTCATTTCTTGAGATGGAACCCATATCTGACACTGCTTAGATGATCAAGAACTAGAGACTAGCTAGTCCAGAGCCCCAGGATAAAACTAAAGACTACTAATCTTAAAAAGCAACAATAAAATAACTTCTAATGATATTCTGATATAATAATATCAGTTCCTTAGCAGCCATCATCAGAGAAGCTTTCTCCTGCAGCCGATAGGATCAAATACAGAGACCTGAAGCTAGACTTTGTGTAGACACAGAGAGACATTGGAGCACACAGCTTTAACTAAGACATCTCCATCAAATCCCTCCTCTCGGAGCTCGGGGAAACCCCACAGAGGAGAAGGCAGAAGGAATGGGGAGTTAGAGGAATCTGAGCACATCCTGAGAACAAGACCCTCTGAAGGAACTGAGCAAATCTCATGAACTCATGAAACAGAAGCAGCAAGCACAGGGCATGCACAGGTCTGCACTGGTGCCTCTGCATATATTCCATAGCTTTCAGGTTAGCACTTTCCTCTGACTCCTGAGTGTGTGAACGAGTGGGTCTCTGGACCATGTGCTTTCTCTTTGGGCTCTTTTACTTTTCTGTTGACTTATTTTGTCCAACTTCGATATGATGGTTTTGTTTTGCTTCATTATATTTTTATTTTGTTACAAAAAGGCAATTAAGTAAGGGATTTGAGATGGCTCAATTTACAGAGTACTTGTCTATGCACAGAACCCTACGTTTGATTCCCTAGCACCACATATATCTGGTGCACACACCTGTAATTCTATACTAGGAAGGTCACTACAGGAGAATCATATACTCAGGGTTATTTTTTGCTACGCTATGAGTTTAAGACCATCTTGGGATATATAAGACCCTTTCTCAAAAGAAATGTTCAATTAAATAAGAAAATACATTATTATCATACAATGCATAAGTTTCACAGTTCTCTGACAGCGATATTGTCAAATTCCCCCTTCATAGTCATTTTAGGATTGCCCTTAGGATTCTTGAATTAAGCAGAACTTCATTTACATTATGTAAAGATAACTTTGGCATCTTTTATAAAACCGAAGCCCCAAAGCTGATTGCTGATCTGGCTTTGGTTAGGTCCTACTTTACATGTTTGATGATCCACTCCTTAATTATTGTTCTCTTCGAATAAATGGCCTTTTGTGGGAGCATTTAACATCCAAACTGTAGCATCTTGGTTAAGTTTTACAGACATCTTGATAGTTCTTGAGTGAATACGAGCAGGGTGGGCATAGCACATATTGGAGGCTGTATGAGCAAAGAGATAAAACAAATTTGCAAAGGAAGAGCCAGCCTAAGACTGACAGAGCCCCTGAATTCTGCAATATGCTAATATATTTAATAAAATCAGCCTGTAATGTCAGAGAATAAAATCATCCATAGTCTAGCTATGAGGGTCAGAGAGTGGTAACTCACGCCTTGAATCCCAGCACAGGGTCGACAAAGAGGTGATCCACACCTTTAATCTCATCACTAAGGAGACAGAGATCTTTCTGTATTTCGGTGACTTTAAGGCAGAAAAACCAAACAGTAGGAGTTCATCTCTTTAAGCCTAACTCTAGCATGATGATGCAGAGTTAAACCCAGAAGTGAAAAAACTGGGTAGAGAATATATTTAAGGCAGGTATAGAGAGACATTTAGGCATTTTGTAGGAGGGACCATCCAGGTGGAAGACTGGGTAATGCTAGAAGACAGCATTTACCCTGTTCGGCCTAAGAAGTTGATGTGGTGAGAACTGACTGTGGTCTGTTTCCTCTCTCTGATATTCCAGCTTTTCCCCAATATCTGGCTCCAGGTTTTCATTAAATATCAACTAGAATTTGTGCAATGTGCACAGAAATTACAATGGAGGATCAAGATGGGCTAAGCTCTGCTTAGAATTGTACAGCATAACTTCTTGGTAGTATGTCCTCTTTCTTCCAACTCCTTCTCTTTCTCCCCCCTCCTTCCCTCCCCTCCTTCCCCCCTCTTTCTTTCTGAGCTGGAGACTGATGGGTAGTCTTCACACAACTCCTTTGCCCTCATAGCTCAGGGCACTAACATTTACTCAGAGAGAAGCGGCAGTGGGGGCAATTTCTTTTTTCTCTGCTCTTTTCTCCTACTGGCTGTAAGGTGGACGCATCTCTGTATTAATTCGAGGTCAGCTGTTCTTTCTATACAGGAAACAGTCGCTCTTCTGACCTTCATCCCCCCTGGTGCCAGCCTTAGTACAATACCTCGGCCCTCACTTGTGTCCTATATATTTCCACACCCCTGTAAATATGCCCTTCATCGAATACTGCAAATTACCTCCCCAAATGAGTTATCTGTCAAATACAATGTATACTCATGAGCCTTTACAAAATTACCTTAAAGACATTCCGCAGATGTATCACCCAATTGCTCTGAGGGTAGAATGCATGTAACCATAGGGCTTGATTAAAACCAGGAAATTGATATTGTGCCAATACAAATATCCACCTATAGACTTGCCTCTCAATTCTCCAGAGTTTGCATGTATGCATTTTATCTTTGTTTGAAAAAATGCATTTAGTAAGCATATGGGAATTTAGACAAAGATTCTCTTACTTGTCCAGTGGCCTCTACTGTCCGTGCCCATTGAAGCAGAAGTAAATTCTCTTTAGCAAATGGCAGTTAGACAGTAGACAAAGGGGACATCTATTAATCTCTTTACAAGCTGAATGGTGTACTGCAGTCTGCAAATGAACTGTTGATGGGTTTGATTCAAACATTGTTTCATTGTATTATCTGTGCAGTAGTCCTGCTTTCTGTTCCTGTAACAAATTGTAGAGAAAACCAGCTGTGCTCCAAGCAAGAGTAGCCCAACTCAAATCCTAGACTGTGCTACATAATGAACTCTATATCAAAACAGCAATAACACACACACACACACACACACACACACACACACACACACACACACACACACACAAAGACAAAGTACAGAACAGAAATCTTTTTATTTTTAAATTTTTAAATTTAATTTGCATACCAAGCACTTTCCAGTTTCCTCTTCTCCTTCCATTTTCTCCACACACACCACTTCCTACCCCCTTCCCATCCCATCCACTTCTCAGAATGGGTAAAGCCTCCCATGGAGAGTCAACAAAGCATGGCATAGCAAATCAAGGCAGGCCCAAGTTCCTTCACCCTGCAACAAGGCTGAGATAGGCATCCTTCCATAAAGAATAGGTTCCAAAATCGCAGCTCATGCTCCAGGGACAGATTCTGGTTCAACTGCACAGACCAAGCCACACAACTGTTAGCTACATGCAGAGGGCTTAGGTCGGTCCCATGCAGGTTTCCAACTTTCGGTCTGGCATCTATGGGCTCCAATCAGCTTAGATCAGCTATCTCTGTGGATTTCCCTGTCATGATCTTGACTCCCCTTGCTTTTAAAATTCCACCTCCCTCTCTTCAACTGGACTCCCCAGAGCTCAGCCTAGTGCTTAGCTGTGGATCTCTCCATTTGCTTTTGTCAGTTGTGGGATGAAGGCTCTATGATGACAATTAGGGTCATTACCAATCTGATTACAGTAGAAGGCCAGTTCAGACACCCTCTCCACTATTGCTTAGCTGGGGTCATTCTTGTGTATTCTTGAGGGTTTCCCTTACACCAGGTTTCTCCCTAACCCCAGAATGGCTCCCTCTATCAAGACATCTCTGATGTTACTCTCCATCTCTGTCTCTACCCCAAATAGACCATCCTGATTCCTCATATTCCTTCCCCCATAGTTTTCATCTTGGTTATATGATTAAGAGTGGTATCACTGGGTATCACCATTTTTATAACATAATTATCAATGGAATTGAATTAAAGACCCTGACATAAATTCACACACCTATGAACCTTTGCCTAATTTTTTGCTAAGAAGCCAAAATTGAGCAATGGAAAAAAGAAAGAATCTTTAATAAATGGTGCTGGCATAACTGGATAGTGGCATGTATTAGAATGCAAATAGATTCATATTTATTACTTATGCACAAAACTCAGGTCCAAGTGGGTCAAAGGCCTCAACATAAACCCAGTTACACTGAACCTTATAGAAGAGGAAGTCTTGAATGCATTGGCACAGGAGACAACTTCCAGTAGCAAAAATTAATAAATGGAACCTACTGAAACTGAAAACTTTCTGCAAGGCAAAAGACTTGGTCAATAAGACAAAATGACAGCCCACAGCATGAAATACAACTCCACATTGACAGAGGGTTGTTCTAAAAATATATATATATATATATATAAAGAACTCAAAAATCTAGAAATAAAAATACCAAATAATCTCATTTTAAAATGGGGTACAGATCTAAACAGAATTCTGAACAGAGAATCTCAAATGGTAGAAAGACATTTAAGGAATAGCTCAACATCGTTAGTTATCAGGGAAATGCAAATCAGAAACAAAATCTTATGGGAAAAACAAAAGATGTTTCTAGGCTCACTGTTTTAGAAGTTCTTGGCCAGCCTAGCTGATAGCACTTGGTGAGTCTAGCAGTTTACACAATAGAAAGAAGGCACCCTCTAACACTGGCTTTCTTCCTCCTATTGTTATTCTATATAACTCCCAGCATATGGGATGATGAATCCCACACTCAGAATGGTCTTCCTCCTACAGTCAATTCTCTTTGAACACACCCTCACAGATATATCTTGAAGGTGTGTTTTAGTCATCATTTATATGCTTTTCAACTCAATGAAGTTGACCATCAAGATTCACCCTCACAATTTCATTCGTATCATCTGGCTTGAGATTTCTGTGTTCATTGTGATCAAAATGCTGATGGTGTTCTAGTAGAAGGTAATTGGGCCTTGGTATCAAGCTAGGATCTGAATCTTAGCTCTGTCCTTTGACAACCCTGCGGACATTCAAAAAATTTTCTCTGAGTTTCATTGGAACTGTGAGGTATACCTGCGAGCATCATCTGGAGAATGGGAGGTGCTTTAGTAGTTGGGGAATGCGATTTTATGCATCATTAACATTGTATTGTAACTTTCTTGATCTCAAACTGTTGATACTATGATGGGATATTCAATTGTTTATCCTTGTGGTTTATAGTCTGTCCAAGAGATTGCAAAAAGACTCATACACATTTACTTTTCTCCGTGGCTTCCCGAGTTTGACAACTTGCCTGAAGTCACACGGGTAGGAAAGACTGAACCAGATCTAACATTCCGTTGAGTTCTGTCCAATTCTGTGTTCTGCTTGTTGTTTTCAGTCATTTCCTGGGTGCCAAAGGGGTTGTCAAAATTTCTTCTCAGGAAGAGAAATGAAATCGCTCTGGATAATTTCGGGCAGAAGAAAAGAAAGCTTTCGAGTTTATAACAAAACCTAGAGTGTGACTTAGTCTCCTTCAGGGACCTCCAGGAGCATCTAACAGTGATATTGAGTTTTGCTTTGGCTTATGCGTCTCCTTTGGCATAGAGAGAATATTTTTGTTCCTTCTGTTCTCTGCCAAGCTGTCTGTTTGGTCACTCATTAACTGAGAATATATGGCCTGTTTCTCTTTTATGCTCTAATCCAGAAAGAGTGGGTAAAAGTGAAAAAAAATACCTATATAATAGATCACTTTTTGGTTTCTCTGAAGAACTCATTGTGTGGGTAATTAGCAAACAGCTTGGCAAATGTTATTGGATAGAGGACAAATGAGGAGCGCACGGCAATTATTTCTTCTAGTTAAGAGATCATCAATTTTTGGTGTGCATTCAGAAAGGGGATTTGAAAAACCATCCACAAATGTTTCTTGTTGAGTAGCTGTTCACCAGGGAAAACACCAGGGCTCCCATTCCAGAAGCACTGAGAGATGTTGCTATTACATCTGTCCTGTCTTCACTCATAATGATGTCACCTTCCCCACACATAGTTGATTCAAACTTGAACCTGTTATAGAATATTCTCTGTTCTGAGGCACCAGCATAGGAAATGATCTGGGGGACACAAGTGAACTGGAGTACATTTCTGAAACTCCTGTTTTCTACATGACCCTGAGAACACTTTAAAAATCTAATATTTCTTCATATTCTCATATATATATCCTGGTATCAAATATATTCCTTAAAGTATTGTAAAGATTTAACAAATTGATGCATCTTTAAGGTGTAATTCATTAGGGAAAACACCTACAAATAACTATTCTTTCATCCTATGTATTTGTTCATTTCCTACAGGCAAGTGTATCTTAAGGAGGCAGTGCTATCTTATCAAATTACCTACTTAACAAATTTTAACAGCTCTTGTGGACATAGACCTCCTGGCAGTGAGCCTCAAACTGAAAGCTAGACTGCTATCTTGGGAGGGCACTTGAGGCCTCTGCATAGCTCTTGTGTCCTAGATACTTGTCCCTACCTAGAACAGGACAGATGGGAGCAATAACCCTCTTAATTTGCCAGTTACATGGAAGATTACTTCACACATCACAAAGCTGTTAAGATTAAGTCTGTAATTACCTGTACATAGATTACAAAGTATTCATCTGTCCCCATCCAGTACTGGTTGTGTGGCTAGGGGGCAGGGTTGGTAGCTTTAAAACCAGGTTAAATTGCAGTTGATATGGATAAACATCAAGACCAAAGAGAAGTTATTCATGATAATAGGACATGCAAACTTTATGAGGTATAAGAAATGTAAGTCAGAGCTACAGACTTTAGATTGTAAATCATTTTCTTTTCTGTCCAAATCCCATCACCTTTTCATACCCAGAACAACTATCTCTCTGACTAAGTCATGTTTGTTCCCTTTCCTTTTCCAAGTTCAAACTAATCATATCGCTCTAGGCCCATAAACTGATGTCATTCACAGAGCTCTCCACATACTCTGAAAAATCTTTACGTAGGTTTGAGTTTGCCTACACCAGTTCAGACTTAATTTGAGGTAAAATGATGATTGCGTTTGGTGTTTATCCCAGTATGTGTCATATAACAGGTGTTCAATGAAATTTGAAAAGAAGGAGAAATAAAGAACAAAGGGCAAGACCCCTATTAAAGCCCTTATACTTTCTCTTAAAAGGAATTTTATTCTTCTGCTTATGTGACATGGAAACTTGACCATTATCACCTCTACCTGTCGCTATGCCTGATATATGCTGGTATCCACATCCTTTAAGGAGGAAAAGTCACAATGTTTTTGTTTGTTTGTTTGTTTCTGAGAGAGATAAATAGAGTCAAGATGGGAGTGGTAGCAGAAATCTTTGCTTCTAGAGGTTTTGTTTCCTGGGGTTTCCCATATTTTTTAGTTCGAGTTAGATTTGATATGTCCTATTATCTCCTTCCTTTGGGGACTTAAAATACCCAGCATCCAATCCTTGATCTCTAACACATCTTTACAATACACAGATGTTACTGGCACTGCAGCAGGAAGGGTCAGGTTTTAACCTAAGAGAAGAAAGGCAGACTGGAGAGTAAGATGGAGGTGTCTTCCCCAGAGCTGACACTCTCTAAGGAGAAATTAAATTGCATTCTACCCACAGGCATCAGTCTGGCCTGAGTCCAAGACAGATGACAATACTTACCTAAAACAAAGCTAGAGAAATGGAGGCTTCTTCTCCAACTTCAGAACTTCTCTGTTTTATTGGAAAAAAAAAAAGCACCCAGTTTTTAATGCAATATATTCTGATTACAGTTTTCTTTCCCTCAGCTCCCTTGATCCTTCCCATCTTTTCATCCATTCAAGTTCACATCCATTTTTTTCTCCCTCATTAAAAAAAAAAATAGAAAAGCAACCTAAAGAAAACACAAAGCATACAGACCAGAGTAGGACAAAACACGCATATAGTAAATTAATAATAATAATAATAAAACAGAGGCAAAATATAAGCACAAGAAACACATACAGAACAATTAGAGAAACATGTATTTGCATACCCAGAAATCCTATGAAAGAACAAAATTAGAAACTAAAATATATAAGCCAAAAAAACTACAATTAACAACAACAACAAAAAAAAAACCCAGACAAAGCATTATAAGACAAAAGTAATCTCTGAACATACCATGTGGACTGTTTTGCATTGACAATTTGTGGCAAAGCATGGGGCTTGATTTGAAGCTTGGATTGTATACCCCTGTGTAGCCAATGAGATTCTACTGGGGAAAATGAGTTTTCTTTTGCAAGGAGTTGTCATCTGGAGATGTCTTCTGTGTTTGGGGGTGAGGGCTTGTCTCCACTCCCCCTCTCAGTGCTGGGACCCTATCTGGCTTAGACTTGTGAAGGTCCTGTGCATGCTGCTCAGTCCCTGTGAGCTCACATGAGTGTCAGTCCTGTTGTGTCCGGAAGGTCTTGTTGCTCTGGTGTCTTCCATCTCCACTCGCTCTTACAATCCTTATTCCTCCTCTTCCACAGACTTCCCTGATAGAAATTTGATGGAGGCATTTCTTTTAAGACTCAGTGCTCTCACTCTGTACTTTGACCAGTTGTGAGACTTAACTTTTTTCCAACTACTGTAGGAGAAAATTTCTCTAATGTTGCCTGAGCAAGACATTTATCTACGAGTATAGAAGGATGACATTAGTATCATTTTATTTCTATGTTGTGCTAGCAGAACAGTAGTATTTGGGTTTTCTCCTAGGTCCACTGGGATAACTAGGCATCCACTGCTTCATGGAGAAATAGAAAATAAACAAGAAAGTATAAGAAGTTACATTTCCCTCTTCTGTGAAGACTCAACTCCCTAAATGCCATTCTCCTGGCAACTGTATTTCAGACATCTATCTCAGGAAGAGACAGAGAAAGGGAGGGTGCTTGTTTCTTAGTTGAACTGAAATAGCTCACAGAAGCCTACCAGTAACAAAGAAACAAATATGCTCTAATTTCCTACTTGCCCCAGGCACAGACACACATTTTATCTTACTCATATCTGGCAATATTCCTAGGAGGTAACTATTATGACTCCCACTCTGCATAGATACTGTGGTAGAGAGAGGCTAACTCACTTGACTAAGTTACAGAGCTAGCAAAGGGTGAGGTGGAAATATGAGCTAAATTCTAATGTAAACTACGTCTTGCTCCTAAATGCTAACTCTAAATATAGATGTGCAGGAGGGAAGAAGGAAGACACATGAGGGCATCTCCGATTCAAAGGACAAAATGCCCTTGAGTTTCTATCTTAGTATTTTGTGTAGAATATTAAACGCTCATGGCTCCTTTAATGTCTAGGCATTTGTCTGACAGACAACATTTTCTGCATACATGAGTTTAAGGCTATTTTCAAGCTCAATCAAGAGCTTTATATTGGTGGGAGAGGAGAAAAGGGGAGAGCTGATTGCAAAACTTCAGAGTCTGACTTGTGAGTGGCCCTGATGCTCAGTGACTTGTGAGGATATTTCCGATTCTAGAGCAATGCTAATACTTTCTGGTCTGAGAGTAGAGGCCAGCTAGGCTACTTAAATACAGCCCTTTAAGGGAGTGTGTTAGTTACCTTGTTTTTGCTGTGACAAAAGCAACTTCAGGAAGGAAGAGTTTATTTTGACTCACAGGTGGAAGGTGTAATCCATCATGGTGGAGGATGATGCCATCAGGAACAGGGATCAGAGGAGACTGGTCATATTGCATCCTTAGTCAGGAGGCAGTGGAGAAGGATGAATGTGTATGCACAATTTGAAGGTATAATCCACCATGGTGGTGGTGGGGTCATGCCATCAGAAATAGGAATCAGAAGAGACTGTTCACATTGCATTCTTATTCAGGAAGTAGTAGAGAAGGGTGAATTCATGTGCTCAGATTGCTCTCTCCTTTTTGTTTGAGTTCCAGTTTGTAGAAAGATGGTAGCCATATTTAGTTGTACCTTTCTACATTGACATTATCTATATAATCCTCAATGAGATGTCTAGATATTTGTTTTCAGGATGATTAAAGATGGTACCAAGTTGACAGCCAATATAAACCATCACATGAAGATGGTACAGGAATGGCTATGTATAGCTGTCAATGCAATCCTTTCAGGATCAGAGGAAATTCAGCATCTTCCCTGTGATAGAATGTTCCCTGCTTTCCTCATGAACAAGCATCCGGACATTAGAGGAAGACTTTAAGGAATGGGCCTACTGATTTCCAAGACTAGGAATTCTATGACTGGACATTTTATAACTAAATTTTATATGGTTTATTATTATTATATATGTGTGAGTGTTTTGCCTGCATGCATGTCTATATCAGACACATGCCTGGTGTCTTCAGGTGTTAAGAAAGAGTGTAGGAAATGGAATTACAGGTGATTATGAACTCTGGTGTAGATGCTGAGAACCAAACCTGGGTTGTCTACAAGAGTACTAAATCTTCTTAAACTTGGAGTCCTTGCTCTATCCCATCCTATTATTAAAATAAACCAAAATACAATATTTTCAGTTTAATAAAAATATATTGGGGATACTTGTTTTTTTCATGAACTCTTTTATATAAATTACCTTTAATAATATTATTATTGCACCCATAAAGTACAATATTACTTTTTGGCAATTAAATAGTCTAGTAGTACAAGACTTTCCAGGAATGAAAAAGATAAAATTCTGATGATCCCAGTCATCTGGCTTCAGAAATGATGATCATTTTTTGCATCCTAGTTCTGGCTTTTAACATTCTTGCTCTTTGGTCCATAACATGCTAGATCTGACTTTTAGAATATTAATGAAATCACCATCTCTTTCATGTAGAAGGACCATATTCAGGCCATTAATCATTCAATTGACTTTCCTAAGACACAGGTCAAGCTTTTCAATGATTTTCCTACCCACAAGACTCAGATTTGTAGTTATGATGAAATGGGATTTGTATTCCTTGCATTTGGAAACCAAATGCGCCATTTGCCATTCTTGTTCTTCAGTGACAAGTGCTGTGGAACAACTGCATCACTTACAGTAATCCATAGCAATTGTGGACTTAGTTGGAAAGCCCAAATTAAATATCCCAGCCTAGAGATTTTCTGAAGCTTCAACTTATGCAATGTAAACACATAGGTCTCTACATGTTTTATTATCGGTGAGCAGTTTGTTTCTCTTTGTACTTCTTTCAAAACCATTGATATTCTTTCACGCCTTTTTCCCCCTAGGCATATAACATACAGAAATGACAGCAGTGTTAAACCAATCATATTTTGTACGTTGCATAACAAACCATATCAAATAGTGCTTTAGAGCAATAGTCATTTATTTGGTTTTTGGACCTACCATTTGGACAGGACTCAAGAGCAACAGTCCATCTTTGCTCCTGGCCCATAGTGACAGATAACTGGGAACTGAAGGATCCACTTTCAAGATCATTCACTCACATTTTAGTGTGTTGGTTCTGTTAGCTGACTCCACATGGGATTTTGAAACATGTAGTGTCTGTCAGCACATGTCTTCCTAAGGGTGTCTTTGTCTTAGCACTATATCTGGATTCTAAAAGCAGCTCTCAAAGGAACCTCCCAAGCTAGACTTCAAAGTAAGACTGCCACTTCCAATGTTTTCCCCTCACTGATATGTCACTAAGCTTGACCAAGATCCAGTGCATAGAGTCAAACCCTACCTTTCTGTGCAAGGTGTATCAAAGAATGCATTGTCCTAGACAAAATCTGTCCTACAAAGCTACTTGGCAAGGCATCCAAGCTTAGTATGTATTTTTGTGTGATCTGCAGCAAGGACTTAGTAATCTTAACCTACCTCTCCCCTTTCAGTGACTTCAAAGATTGTCTCTCGCACAAAAGGTAGAGCTTAGTGTATTGCACATCCCTTCTCATGAAACTGCCTTTATTCTCTCTCCTTGCAGTCTTGTTTTTATGCAGTTAAAGGCAGCTGACAATACTAATTCATCTGAAAGGATCACACTATTCCATATAAACTTACTTTTTCATTAACGTTTTCAAATAACACACAGCTCTGGCCGTATTCTTTAAGGCTTCTCCCTAGACCGACCAAGTGATTTTGGCCAGGTCAAATCACTCAGACCACGATGGATCTTTTTACTCCTACTTCTTCTCCTTCTCTTACAAATACACCACACTCAAGAAAGCAATGATGGCTGGGTGACCAAGCCAATGGGACATGTATGGATAAGCAAATCCAATAGTAATTCATGACAATGAATTCAATTCATAATTTTAATACGGGTTAAATATTTATTTTCTAGGAAGTCAAATTATGTGGGTTTAGCTAGGAAAACTTTCTGTTTAGACATATCCTCCAACCCACACACAAAGTATACTCAACCAAAAAAGCTCACTTAGTTTTAGTAGCACATTTGGCCTCATAATGGGTGGGAGACTCTGTCTCAAAACATAAGGAAGAGATCAATGGAGGAAATCACCCGACACAGGTGTGAGTACCAACATGGACCGATGCATACACACACACAGCTGGGACATGATGATAAATATGGAAATAGTGGTTAATTATGAGTTGTATGTTGGGTAGGCACAAAAATAAGTAAAGCCAGTGGGCAATAAAAATATTTTAGGTTTTGATACAGCTAGTGGTTAAACATCTTCAGGATAGACAAACATACCATATTTAGTAGCAGTGATGACCAAGGAAGAAGCTCTCAGTAACATATTTGCATAAGACCCTCTTTTATTTGCAGAGGTCTAGATACCTCATCATTTAATGCTTGAAGTACTTAAAGTAGGTTGAAATCTTCAAGGAAATATTTTATATATTTGAATAAAACTGTTCATTATTGCTTTCTGTTGTGAAGGCACGAACCAGGGAAAAGATAAAAGCATCTTTCAAATTTAATGTCCCAATTAATTAATTTTTACTTATAAAACTGGAGCTTTTGCCAAGGCTTCTGGAAGCATTATAAAAGATTGATGTCATAAAGAGTAGAATTTAACTAGGTCAAGCCCAACCATCAGATAATTCTTAATTAGGAATGAATCTCTCTGTAATTTCTATAAAATTGGCTGAATAACAGATGACATACTGAATTACTAATGTAATTTAAGGAGTATATGATTTTAAATGGCAAGATCCTTTGCTTATTTCATCAATGGTGTTATCTGGCTTGATTCATTCTGCAGGTTGTTGTTTATTTTTCAAGTTCGAAAAAAAATGCCATCTTTAATTATAGATGGTGGCTAGAACATGTATCCCCTTGTGTGCCTCCTCTCAGTACGGAATGTAAAATATTGGCTGGGAGAGGAAAACATGTGCTTCTGTCAGAAGAGGCATCATTTCCCAAAGGTCACATTTGAAACTTGTTCAGTGAGTCAGCCAGGAACTTGTGGGCTGTGTGCAATGGTTTTCAAGAAGCAGAAAGGTCAGCCCCTCTAGGCTACTCTAGATATTGCTGAGGGATGAGACTTGCATGGATGTGGGGAAAGAAAGGATGTTGGAGAAACTTAATGAGCATTGTATCAAGCAATGGACCAGTGGCAGAAATGTAATACTGAGCATGCCGGAGCCCTGAGAACACGTCCATTCTCATTGCGTTTCAGTGAACTTCAGTAACAGGTGAAAGTGGGATGTGGCGACTGGGAAAAAGCTCAGCAGATAAAGGGTTTTCTGTGGAGCCACAAAGATACAAATATGGATTCCCCAGCATCCACTTAAAAGCCAGGTGTGGTGGTGTGTGTCTGTAATCCAATCCTTGGGAAAGAAGGTAGAGACAGCAGGATGCCTGGCGTTAGCTAGCAAGCCATGATAAAGGAAATTTTAAGCTCTTCCATCAGAGGGATACCTTGCTCCAAAAGAGAACGTGGAGAACAATGGAGGAAAACATCTAACACAGGTGTGTGTACCAGTATGCACAGATGCATTGATGCATAAGCCCCCCCACACACACACCTGGGATATGGTGGTAAATGTGGAAACAGTTAATGGTTTGTATGTTGGTTGGGCACAGAAATGCAGGAACTCGGGGAGGGATGAAAATGTTTTAGGCCTGACATTAGTGGTTAGTCATGTATTTAAAAATCACATATATAAGTAAACATGTGCTTCTGATTTTTTTTATCAGCATGAATTTCATATTAATATAATGCACACACCTCTAAGGAATCAATGTGACGATATAAAGAATCCTCAAGTGATTTAACCATGGTAGATAATCCAATATTAGAATACATTTCTACAGCCTGGTTTTTTTTTTTTCCCTTACTTCTGCATCAGAGTCAGCTTCAGAGTGTTAAAAGTACAATATTTACCTGACTTACTCTAGTACAGCTGCCAAAAAAAGAATTCAAGGAGGTGAGATTTAAAACTTTGCTTTGGGGGGGGGGGTTCCCAACGTTTTATTTTTTTAACTCCTGTATACGAAGGAATATCTTCATTAAAATGATGTCCTGGATGGAAATGTAGAGCAGTTATTAGAATATTTGCCTCATATATACTCAATTAGCAAAAGAATGTGCATCAGGAGGAGTTGTACTGTTTGTCTCTAATCCCGGCACTTGGGTAGTGGAAGTAGGAAGATCTGATGTTTGGAGGCCATCTTGGGAAATACATACTCTGTCTTTATTTTTTTTTTTTTTTTTTGTAAGTGTTCAAGGAGTGACCTGTGAGTCCAGTAATTTAGCATTTACTTTAAGTATAGTTAAATTCATGAGAATTCTTGAACTGAGTCCAAGAAGCATCTATTAGGAACCAGCGTACAACAGAGTTATAATCTTTCTTATTCAGCATTTGTTGGATTAGCTCTTAATTTTATAGTGATGAATTGACACCTTAATATTATCCTATATTAATTAAGATGTACTAAGGTTACGTAGGGTAAGTCAGAACCCACAGAAAAGATCTAATATCAAAATATAGATGATAAACTTATGTTGCTCCAAGAAAACCAAACAAAAAACCACCTAGTTAAAATTTGAGCCACACTCAGATAGTATTCTGTGCTTGGATAATGGGATCAGGCAGAACAAGGTTGTCTATTCTTTATCACTGAACAAAATCTTGTTTCTTTAATTTTTAACTTCTGAAAGAATAACTATCTCTTGAAAATTACTTTTCTTGAATAAGTAAATCTCTTAACAGGCAGAGACTTCTTATAAGGCTTCTAGCCTCACCCTCTGCAGAATAAATGCCATCACCTAGCCCTTCCATATGCAGTTACCGAACACCATTGCCATCATGCCCTGTGAGAAGTGTCTGAGCACCTAATTCCACATACACAGGCATTGACACCCCAGTGAGGGATTCTCGATCAGTTTGTAGAGTGCTGCTGATATGGAAGGAGCCTGAGAAAACAGACCCTAAAGGATTCATGCTGAATCCTACAGAAGGGGGATACTGAGAGGAAGTAGAGCTAATATAGAAGCAAAAGTAGCTAAAGAAAGCCGAATAGACTCCCCATAAGCAATTCCACAGGAACATACTCTTCATTAATGATTAGAATGCAGTGCAGTTAAAACAGGAAGAATGAACAATGCACATATGTGGTAAAGCAGAGATGGACAGGTAGGGAAGAATCAAGAGTGCCACAGTACGGGATTAACATTCCTTAGTACAACCCTACAGAATGCAAATGATACTTAGGGAGGTCATCCAGGCCATCGCTAAGAATTTATTGATGAGCTACTGTCTTTGAATTCTCTGATCTCTGTTTGAATATATTGACTAGTTGATTACGAGTATCATCTCTTCTTATTTGTATTAATCTCTTTTTTCCCTTTAATCTTCTCAAATAGGACTCCCCATCCACTAATCTAGTAGTTTCATCTTTTGGGGGAAAAAAAAACAAAACCCCCCAAAACTTGTACTGTGTGACTAAATCATACTTTATAGGTAGATAGCAGCCTCAGCCATTCAAGTATGAATTAAAATTTGATATATGCATATCACATCTAATTTGATTCCACACATTGCTATTTATATCATTTTTTGTTGGGCATTCTTAAAGCTATCTATTATTCTGTTGGAGATGGAGGTAGGTGAGGTTAACTCATTTTGCAATTCAAAACTTGGTTTAGTTATTCATGCGTTCATTTCACTATAAAATGGTGAATTTCTATAAGAAACCCATGGAAAGAATGGAAAGCCATCTTTGATTTCCAGTTCGCTAGGGCACATTTAATTTTGCTGAAGCTCGGGTCAAATTTAGAATCTCTTATGTTGCTGAATTGTAATGTTGCACCCAAGGAGTGTGACAGGCCGCTGAAAGCTGGGTAGGACACAGAGCATGCCTTGAAAAGAATTATTTCCTCTCTTAGAGAAATGACCTATGCAGAGTTTCCAACTGTAAAATTTGACCCTATGAATCATGTACCATAGTGGCCACTGGGAACAAGAGATCTCACATCTGCCTCTGTCTGTCCAGTTATATTTTTTTCCTTCTTTTATCTTTCTTTCTTAATTAAATGCATTTTAGTTTTGCCTCCACCACTTTTCACATTTTCCTGTGTTTAATTCTCATGGACTTTGTTTCGAGGTGAGCAGAGTCCAGTTTGGACTTCGGTTTGTGACTCCTGCTTTTTTCTGTGTCTATAAGAGCTCATTATTTCTGTAAAATTCCTTTATAAGCAATGCAGAGAAATTACCAAAAGGCCAGGTGTTCAAATCTTGTGAGCATATTCTTTGGGCTGGAGAAAAGTCATTTGTAGCTACTGTCCAATCAGAACAGGCTACCCAAGTAGCTGGAGTCATGTGGTTTGTAGCGATTGCCCAGTCAGAGTAGACTAGCCAAGCAGCTGTAGCTATGCAGTTCATGGTAAGATGACAAACAAGTAGTGTATCTTGGTTCTGTACAGGGAATGGCCGCCCATTTTCTTCTGCAATCATGTTCTGCCTTCTTGGGATTTGTATTTTAAAATGGAGGAAAATGCAGCTCTGACACTTGAGATGATTTGTGCAGAGCTCTAAGAGGTTCGGGCGAGTGAAGATGAGGTGCAGAATAGTGGTGAATCGGGTGCAGGAAGAAAGTGAGAAATTACAAAGGCGGCTTTGAGCTTCATTGAATGCAAATTCAAGCAGGTGGGATGGGTGAGGCAACTGAGAAGTCTAAACACACTAGATATTGGAGGTTAACAACCTCAGCAGTAAACACTGTCTTTAAAAAAATAAATCAAGTTTGAGAGGATGGCACAGAACCAAGTCATACTCTGTCCTGCTGAAGTCCAGCACCCAGGAGTAAGGCTTAGAAATATCTGTCAATAATTTTGAAGTACTTACTTCCGCCTTTAATTCCAAGGTAAATGGGAACTGTAGCAATGTGCTGGTTTCTAAATGCTTTCTGAGTAGTGTGGCTTCTCTTTTCTTTGCCTACGCCAATCTTCAATGCACCAAAAAGTCAATGTCCTCAATTTTCCTCTGATGCCTTTTGGATTTCTAAACATGCACTGCCTGTCAGGGTTGACCTCTTCTGACAACTCTAGCCAGAGGGCAGCTGAACTCTCAGTCACTATCAGCTGATTAGAATCTTACCTACCTTTTTAGAGACTAAACAATGCCTTCACCATTTATCCAGGTCCAGATACTTTACAAACAATATGGGTTCTAATTTCATAGATCGTTGTATTTATTTTATAATGAATGAGTAAATTTTAAAAAAGCATTCATAGACATGCCCCCAAAGAATAGAAATAAGCAGATCCTCAAACAAAATTAGGCCTCTTGAAAAGAGAAGTTTGGGGTTTTAGTGTGGAGATTAGTTTGGCTTTGAGAGTTTTCCAAAATGCTTTAGGTCAAGGTAGCAACCTTGTTTCAATAAGAACTTATTAGTATATTGAAGTCTTTCTCTGAAGTTTGAAATGGAACCCCTATACAGCTTTATATGGAAATGCGCACTTCTAGCATCTCTGGCTCTTAAATCTCATTGGTTGTTGTATTTGACCAATATGTAGATATAAGGAGACTAGTCAGATGGATAGGCAGCTAATGGATTTGGGGGTGGAGTTAAGAACAGCTCATAGAGCTGGAAAATTATATTGAATAAACTAAGAATCATATTATTTCTGCCTTCATGCCCTCAATCTCTATATTGGGCCCTTTTATAATTTATTTTAAACTTTATTATTAAAAAGTTGAAAATTAAATAAAACTCACACATCAAAGTTAACCATACCCAAATACCACACAACTCAATGAATTTTTGTACAGTTAGAGTAGCCATTCAGCATGGAAGTGTGAAAATAGAAAAATTCTGTAACTCTCTCCCCCTCGACCCCTTCTGAGGTCCCCAAAACTAGCCAAGGCTGACAGAGTTTCGGCTTCATTGTATCAGTAAATTAGATGGCTGCTTCTTGGAAAAGCTTTGTTCAACAGGATTGCCTGGGACACACCCAGCAGTTTGAAACAGAGAAACAATTAATCTCATACTTCCTTTCATAACTTATGCCCATGACCTGCATACAGTTTTTCTCATCCCCTAATATTTAGCCAGTGGCATAAGTCAGTCATCTCCATGTCTCTGTGACTGACATGAAGCAAAATACAGATCATGTATCTTAGGTTGTGTGTGTTGCATTATTAGAAGAAAGTGAAACGTTGGGGAACAAAATTAAAGCTCCCAACATCTCTTTAGCTAGCTCTGATGTCAGCACTAATTGCATATATCCCTGATTCCTATAACCACAAACCCAGCATGTTGCTGGTTAGAGCAGGCAGGAGCATGTGTGATGGGGACATCGTTTTCTAAGAATATCCTTCCAGAGGCTGTTAAAATTCTCAATAATGTTCTCAGCAGAGCATGTGGGAACCTTGTCAAAAACCAAAAACATGGCGAGCAATCCACACAGTTCACTTTAAAACACAACTCTGTCCCTTTGTGCACAATTTAAGATAAATAATCTGAGCACATTAGATTTGATTTCATGGAAATAAATACAGAGGTATTGGGAATATGGGATGAGAATAGGAACACTTCCATGGTTTTGTGGGATTTTCTTGTCAATAATTAAAATAACACAGCTTTCCTCCATATATTTCATCAGGAAGCTGGCTCTCAGAAAATATGTGGATTTAGAAAAAACACAAAGTCGAAGTCTCAAACAGATACAGCATATGCTATTCTTTATATAAAGAAGAAATTGCTCTTATATTGGGATATTGGCATAGCAGGGTATTTTCTGTTTCTTTATAAAAACATGATTTTAAGTTCATGGATACATGGTCTTCATCAAACATATATGTCTGTGTTTTCATTTAAATGTAAATGCGTCTCTGAATGTTAGGAAACAGGTGTGCCCACTTCTAATCCTTTCTAGAGAAACACGAAGAACAGTGAGATTTTTCTAATGAATATTTTTCCTTAAATTATTTTTCAAGTCTCTCAAGATCATCTTGATAATTAATTTCTTTTATAATTTACACAACTCTTTTTCTTTTTCTTTGCAGTGAGGGAAAAGCAAATAGCATCAGGAAAAAAGCTCTGATTATCAAGGAAGCACGATGTGTCACTAGCTGGGGAGACATTTGCACAACTTACAGAGATATAAATATATTAGTTTTGGGATTGCTGCTTTCAAAGCAAATATTATATTGTCACAAACATCACACCCTCAAGCCAAGGTATGTATTAATGGCTTCATTATTAAAATCTGGCTACTGTCTCAGAACCGTAAATCCGTCAGTTATGGTAATTTTATAAAATATAACCATACATATTAATACAAATTTTCAGTTCAATGGAGCATCAACAATAACCACATATTTTATTTATGTATAAGTTGGGAAGTAATATTTTTTAAGTATGAGAAAATATTCCCCAATTCAAAGATGTGTGTATCTTTGGGTTCCTATGTGTGAGTGCATATAGAGGTCAGAGGTCACTCTTGAGTTCTATCTTTAGTTGATCCCTACCTTGTCTTTTTGAAAGAGGATGTTTCATTGAACTGATATCACACCAATTCAGATATACTGGGGAGCCAGGAAGTTCCAGGAATCCTGCTGTCTCTGCCTTTGCATGCTGGGATTACAGGCAACACCATGCCTGGTTTTACTTGGATGCTGGGCATTGAACTCAAGTCTTCAGGCTAAACCCACTTAGCCACCCTCCTATCCCTTCAGAATGGAAAACTAGAACTAGAACTTGCCAACACTAGCATAGGCAATAAACGTCTCATACTCCATACCCAACTGAAACTTATCATTTGACTAACAGAAAATATAGAAAACCGTCTACAGAATAAAGGCCATGCTTTCCAAGTAGGTCATAGGAGAGCCTTGTTCTCTTGTTCTGTAATCCTTTGACAAATGGTTTTCCCAAGCCCCACTTTCATTTATAGTTTATCTTTTAATTCAAGTTCATCTTCAAAGTCTATTTCATTTATGATGTCATGTTATCTTTCTATTGTGCTTTTGTTGTTCATATCCATGTCCCATTGTACTTAAAATAAGGTTTTCTGTCTATCTCAGAGATACATGAAGGCTGGTGCAGAATGATTACTCCTTAAGTATCTGCTGAATGTAGGTTATCCCCCTTTCCCTAAAACAGCTCTTGGCTAGCATTAAATATTTTTTCCACCAATAGCCAAATTAAATTTTAGTTGTAGGTTAAGTTATTTTTGTATATAATAGATGTTTCATAGTCCATTCATCACTAGAGTCTTCATAAAACACATTTGTTTGGGTTTTCATAAGATAGCCATAGATTTGATATATCTAAGGCAGAGAGAAGAGACTCAAAGAGTAAAAGACCTTGAAAACTCATTAGGAAAATTTGAACAAAAGGAAAATCCAGAGGGCAGGTTAGACTTTTTTTGTGCCAAGAAATTGCTTTTTCTTTTAATCAAGCATACGGTCATCTTAATAAGCAGCCAAGTTGTTTAGAAGGGCTTGGCCATTCTCCTCTGGGTTAAAGGCCCTTGGGTAATAATACATGCATCACGGACTGGACGAGATTGAACTTGATTTACGAGAGGAAAGCAAGACCTATTTTCATTTCTAAATTGCAGAGGAGTCAGTGTTTCTACTTTGTTATCCCCTTCCTTTCTCTAGCCCTTTTCCTTTTAGTCTCATTTGCCAAGATTACACACAGGACCTTAGCAATACTGCGCTCCAAGTACACCCTGCCTTCATCATAAGTATTTCAAAGTACACTATTAAGGCAAAAAGAAAATCGAATCTTATTAACAGGATTAACTTCTGAACAACAAGTCTCAAAATCCATTAGAAAGAGAATTGACGGTGTCAGCAATAAGGCTCCGAGAAATCATTTCATTCAAAGTCCTTTATTTTTAAAAGCTGATTACTTCTCCATTCTGGCAGAGGTCTAAGGATTAAAACCTGGCAGAGTAGATGGTCCACAGTGGGCCATGATCCCTTCTTGTTCGCTTGGTGGAGACAGTTTCTTCAAGTCATATAGGATGCTCTATTCACCTGACCCTGGTAGATCAATTCATTTTTGGAGAAAGCAAAAACAAAGACCTTGTATGGAAGAGGAGGAAACGAATACCATAAACCTGCCATGAAAGATTTTGAGTCAAAATGAAATGTTGTGAACACAGAGTTCTTAACCAAGGGTGAGGAATCCATACCTCAGTTGTCTCAAACCACAGACCTAGTTTCTTCCAAGTGTTCAAGGCATGTTTCCTTTGGTTTTCTTTATATCATCACCACCCATCCCATCACAATAAATCAGTTCATTCCTTTTTAATTTAACAGGCGTGTAAACCATGGAAAGAGTTAGAGGATTTACTGAAGAACAAACTAAGGTCCCAAGTTCTAGGGATTAGAACTTTTCTCCATTGACAGGTGAATCAGTCTAGCAACCATTTACCAGAATAGAGATCCCAGTGGCATCTCTGTGGCTGGCTCATTGCTGGGTCATGAGGTTAAAATGTGGGATTATTAAGAAAACTTCCCTTGAGAATGCCTGTCCACTTCATTAGCCATTTGCTGGCTGGAAGTTCTGTTTGTTGGTAACACTTTTACTGTGTTCTAAATATTAACTCATCGTCTGAATCAGAGCTGGCACCCCACCACCCTGAGTCTATATGCTGTCTGTTCATTCTGCTGATGGTTTGCTTTGCTGTGAAGAAAGAAGATGAAAGAAATTTATTGTCTTTTGCTAGTTCCTTGGGCTTTTAAGCTGTAAAACTAGAAAAGATTGGGGAAAAGAGGTATTGGGTAAGGTTGGACCAGAGAACATAGATGACAGGAGATTTGGGAAGCAGGCTTTGTGCATGTCATGGAAGAGTGCAGTGGAGGTCAGTGATGAGGAGAAGGATGGTGGAGAATCAGCAACAATGACAAAAAATGCGTACAGTGCCATGAGGATACATAATACTGTGCATGCTGGTTTAAAATACCAAAGCAGACACACCAACTAACCACACAAGACAAACAACCAACACACCCACCAGAAAACAACAAAACATAAACCTTGCAGTTTTACTCTTGTAAATTACGTGGGTAGGGTAAGAGATCTGATCTCTCCAGGTGATTTTTCAGGGTTTCTCTTTAAGATATAAGTTCGGTGGAAAATGTTTCTTTCTTTCATAGATACATATTTAAAGAGAAATCATTGAAACAGTACAAATTAACTATCGTGTTTGAATTGTCTTTGAATCAAGCTATTTTGGTCATCCAAGGAGCACAGGGGTACAGCTGACCATGGCCCAAGAGCATGGTGAATGTTCAACAGAGGCCTAAACAAGCTTAGATTATGGTGGAGGACTGGAAGGTCATTGTCAATCACTTCCTTCTCCTTTCTAGCTGACTTTCTCAGATGCCAGTCCCCAAATTATGACATGGACTCTTCTTGTCAATTATGAATGCTTGGCTTTAGTCTAGGCCTGTCCCACTAGCTCTTATAACTTATATTAGGCTGTTTCTCTTCATCTATGTTACCTCAGGGCGTTTTTACATTTCTTCCATTCTGTCTAACCTACTGTTTTTGGCTGGCTGATGGCTGCTTGGTTGGCTGGCTCTGGCCATCTCTCTTTTTCTTGCCCCCACTCTCTTCAGAGCTTAGATTCTTTCTTTAACTTATTCTCTGTCCCTGCCAGCCCTGCCTATCCCTCCTCTGTCTAGGTATTGATATTTCAGCTTTTTATTGGATAAATCAGGTGCCTTAGGGCAGGCAGGTAAAACAAATGCAACACATATTATGTAATTAGACACACGCAGCTTAAAGAAATGTAACACACCTTTACATAGTTAAAGTAATATTCGGCAACACAAATGAAACACATCTTTACATAGTTAAAATAATATCCCATAGCATCTCTCCCTCCCCCTGTACCATCAAGGCATAAAATTAGAGTCTCATATGCTAGGCAAATGCTTTTACGGAGCAACCATTTTAAACTTTTTATCTTGAGAGAATCTTACCAAGTTGCTCAGATTGGACTGGAACTCACCCTATAGCCGAGGCAGGCCTTGAACTTACAAACCTTTGCCTTAGCTTTGTGAGCTGCTAAGATTACAGACGACCTCTTCCATCAAGCCTGCTGAGTTAATTGTTCTTTCTTTGGTTTCCAGACCATTCCTGAGGAGGTGCCATTTTAAACAAGTTAAAAGTCTAATTTGTGAGAATTTTATATTGCAATTTCCAGGAACCTATTTCTTAATTCTGAGGGAACAAATACTTTTGAAGCACACTTCCTATTCTCTTGCTTCTAATAGAATGCCAGCCTTTAATCACAAGTTACAGACCATTTGGAGGCTCATAAGAAGGCACTCCATGAATTGTTAGAGCTCTCTCCCTGTGCATTTTTTTACTGATACTCAAGCTATATATGACCTCTCGTTTAAATGCCATATATCTTCTGATAGTATTTCTTGAATAAAATGCCAATGAAATAGAAAAACTAACAGTTTGTGCTTTGTATATGTTTCAGGAAATTGTTAACTTTTTGTTTGTGAAAATGTATGACCAAATGGACTTATAATTGGTTTACAAGAGGAATATATTCACATCTGTATCGTGTGTGTTCTCATTCTTTCTCTCTCTCTTCCACACACAGAGACACTTTTTAATGCATTATTATACAGGCTAGGTTTGGTGGGAGAGGTCCACCTCTCTTTCGCGTTAAACAGCAAGTTCACAAGGTTTCTGAACGGGAATGGAGGCTCAAGCACAACCCTCAAGGCCTCGACATACCTGTGCTTCCACCCACAATCTATTTATTACCTCTCTTAGGAAAAGTCGGAAAACATGAGGCTATGAAGAGAAACGCCAGAAAAAATGAAGTCCAGATTAATCTCAACATTATCAAAGCCTCTGGACTGTAGAGTTAGCATCACTTTTGAGTTCGGAATTTTCTCTTGGAGTCAAAGAGAATTGTACGTAGCCCTTGGCTAGGGTGCCACACTGGTTAAGTCAGTGTTATCTGGTACTAATTCACATTTGGTGTTTACACTGGATAGTGATCCTAGTAGCCCTTGTATTCTCAGCAGGATCCATGAACTCAGCCTTTGAAAGGGGAGGTAAGAGGGCTGAAGGTAGAATGGCTTTGGGCCACAAGTGGGAATTAATTTCATGTGAAAAAGTGAATCTGACCTTACAAAATGGTTTGGGTGCCGACCATTGCTCTCTTTGGAGCGTTTCCCTCAAAATTTGATCCTGCTTATTGGGTTTTGTGATGAAAGCCTTTTATTGATTAGTACCGAGCACTTGAACTTAAGTGGCTCTGTGGAAAATAGAGAATTAGATTATTATTTTTTTTATCTTTTCTGAAAAGTGCAATTTCTAGTTAGACATCCAACTAAATAAAATCCAGGGTGTCTTTATACCAGCAAACGAATGGACACTTGATACACAGAATATCAAATGTAGCACTTCAGTGTGATTGGATCTAATTAAATGGTTCACAGGAGCCTGGAAAGAGGAAGCTAGATCTCACGGGAAATATAGTGGACATTTCCTTTTATGAGCCAGTCCAGGATGTAACAGGCAGTCCCATTGACCATTAAAGTTCTCTTTCTCAGGACTCTATTAAACCCCAGTAAGGATTCCAGCTACTTCCTGGTGTGCCTCTAATTCTCTTCTCAGATACTCTATACAGATTTCTCCTCAAAGTGAACCTTGACCCCCATTTTATTTTTAATTCTATTTTAATAATTGTCTACTGAAAGACATAAGAATAGGAACTGGTATGTCCTAATATGAGAGTCCTGATCCTGTCATGCTTGGTTAAGAGTCTTCATCTTTTACTTCATCACTACTAGATGATGTCCCCATGCTTTGTCATTCAGTG
Organism: Phyllotis vaccarum; assembly: GCA_033318265.1. NCBI lineage: Eukaryota > Metazoa > Chordata > Mammalia > Rodentia > Cricetidae > Phyllotis > Phyllotis vaccarum. The sequence continues at coordinate 103,211,706 of JARWLC010000008.1, read as the reverse complement.
CCTTTTGCTGATAACTGTGACTGTGTCTATGCCACATTGTTTTGTAGAGAATGTGTGTAAGAGGAATCTTATATGCAGGATGGGTGAATGGGTAACTAGAGTAGTAAAAACTGCCTCTTTTTATTTTCATGGACAAGTCATGTAAGATTCTGAACCTGAACCTGAGCATCCACTTTAGATGTGACAAATGTTGGATTAAAGACCTTAGTACTCTAAATGAGGGCTACCACAGGGACTTTGGCACAAATGTTCAGTGGACAGGGAGAGCAGGGAGGCATCATCAAGCTCCCTCAAACTTATTCATCCATATCGCAGCGCAAACGATAAGCCAAAGCCTGAAAGAAACTGATGGCATAGCTCTAAAGAGCTAACGGAAATGGTCAGCTTCTTTGACACCCCTTGTTTTAAAACAATATACCTAGAAGAATTTTTTCTTGCCTCATTCTCTAGCCATGTTTATTTATAAATGGAGATTTTTATATTGCAAAGGATTGAGAAAGAATGAGAAAAAACAATTTGCCATTTATTTTCCTGTGGTTTTTCATTTTCTGGTTATACAATCTACTTTAATATGAGAAGCAATCTGGGACTCATATTGCACCTCTGTCTACCATAAAGAACACCTTTTGGATGTTGACAACAATGGAATCAGCTACAGTTTCTGCTCCTACTGGGGCAATGTGAGCTGGTGTGCCATATTCTTATTACTCATTCTATAGATGCTAGTGAGCTAGTCCCTGGATCCTGCACAATGCTCATGTCTAGACCTACAAGAGTAGTCTTTATAAATTACTGTGCTATAGTTAAAATTAAATGGGTACTACTATGTCACATCCCTGAATTCTGAAAATACATTTGCAAATTATTAGAATAGAAAAAAGTGCATCTTAAAAAATTCTTGTTTAAAATGGCACTAAATGTATCCTGGAAATATGTAAATAATTTTAATATTAAATCAAGAACTCCATTGTAACACCTGTCATCGCCATCTCCTTTTATACCAGATATTTTAGCATATAAAATATGACAAGAAAATAAATGACTGTCACAAATATTTGAGAATAAGAAGCATAAGATTTGTTACTGAAAAGTAATTAAGAGCTGGGGTTGTATTGCAACTGGCGGAGTACTTGCCTAGTGTGAATAAGTTCAACCTTTGTTATTGCATAAATGAAGCATATTGGCGCATACCTGTGCAGGCGTCCAGCAGTGGGATGATCAGAAATTTATGCAAATATGTGCTTGATGACATAGAGTTTGAGGCCACACACACTTCCAATTGCTAAAGCTTACATTTTACTCCCCCAAAAATAAACGTTTAAAACATATCAAAGTGTGTTTCAGAGAACAGAAAGGATTTAACAAGAATTGTATTATTACTTTTAAAGGTTTATCTTATTTTTTTTAATTGTATGAGTGTGTGTGCATTCATATGGCTACAGATGTGTGCATTTGTGTGTGTGTGTGTGCATACATGGGTGCATGCATGTGCGTGTGAGATGTGTGCGTGTGTGTGTGTGAGTGAAGGTGCCAATGAGGGCATCAATGTTTGATCATGTGCCTCTGGAATTATAGTTGGTCTTGAGTTAGCTCATGTAGGTTCTGGGAACAGAACTTGGGGTTTATGTAAGAGCTGTATGTATTTTTGCTCTTAGCTCCCAAGCCGTTTCTCTAACCCACTATTATTATTATTATTATTATTATTATTATTATTATTATTATTATTATTATTATAGTTGTTGTTGATGCAATTTTGAAATTCAAATAAAACCAAAGTTTATTCAGGAGGACAATTTCTAATAGATATATTTAAGGTACTAAAAATCAGCCAGAAAGTATAGAAAGTTTCCTATTTTCTTTAAGAAAACCTATTCTTTTTGCTTGGTTTTTTTTTTTGTTTGTTTGTTTGTTTTTGTTTTTTGTTCAGTAAGTTAGTTAGAGACACTGCCTTATTATGCAACCTCGGCTGCCAGAGACAGGAGATGCTCCTGATTAATTCAGTCTCCTTAAGTGCTGGCAATACTTGTCTTTCAAGAAGCATTCCTAATCCACATAAAGATATGGATGATCTGTTAAATTGATAGGCATATAAACAAATCAAAAGGAAAACACAAAGGATGCTTGAGATTCAAGGCAAAAAGACTGTATCAGAAAAAGTAGACATTTCGTTTCTCTTTTACTACAGTGTTAAGGAGATGACATTGGACACATTTAGGATGGAATAACCAAAGACCACAGTAACGAGAAAAGAATAAATTCCCTAATATACCGCTAAAGAATACAAAAATACAATTTGCAGAAAGTAAATCATTACAGATGGCAAATATACTTTTAAATTAAGTTATAGTGAATCAAATGCAGATTTGGTAACAATGAAATATCACTTTATATCCATCAGGCTAAAACATCCAATTTAGAAGCTGTTTGATATAGATAAAGTTTACTTTATGTAAAATAAATGTGAAGAGCTACCACCCAGTTGGAAAGCAATCTGCCAGCAGTAATTAAACTTTAAAATGCTTACTTTTTGCATGGCAGTCTGATTCCTGAGGATGGAAAGCCAGGAAAGCAAAGCATCTATACATAATGTTCACCATGGAAATGAGGGTGGGCAAAAGAGATCTGCTGATCATAGAAAGGATATTTAAATTTCACCTATTCATCATATAGAGTATAATGAATAAATGTAGTAAGGTTTAACAATATATGCAACAGTTGGTGTTGTAGAATAAATACAACTAGGGAAAATTGCATTGCCACCTTAGTCTACAGAGCCCTCTTGACAATATGCAGGGAAATATGGTAAAATATCAACCTTGGCATTGATGGTCATTGTGATGCTGATAAATGACATGTAACTGATTAATGTAAAGTTGAATGTGTGGTCTCTATGTGACTAGCAGCGAAAATAACACCACTGTCTGTGTTAAGATCTTCAGGGCTTCAGAGGTAAATGCTTCCAAGTTAATAGTCATCACAGGGGATGTGGTATCCAAGTACTTATAGGGATTCAGAAAAAAATGTAGAACCACCACTCTGCTGACTATGTAGAATTATCCATTCAGCTTTAATAAATTCTGAATAAAGAATTTTACATAAGGCTTTTCTCTTTCCCAAATCATTCTTGTGTAATGATTTTAGAATGGCACTTCCAAAGGCTGAGAGTAATTTTTCTTAGATCCATAGGTATCTGAGATTTATAAATTGTAATATGATTTATATTTGTTTTCACCCGTGATAAATTAAATAGCTCTTCTGATTAATGATGAATTTCATGAGGTGTAGAAGAGCCCATCATGACTTCCTGTCTGAAAATGTGAATATGGCTACCAAAGGAAGAGATACAAGTTCCAAACAAAATGAGTCCCAATAATTCTACTTTTTTGTCAGGATGGAATCGCCAAGTTGATGGAAGAATGGAACTTCTTTGAAGCCTAGAGGAGATATTAAGAGTTAACTTTTAAAACCTCATATTCTGATTATGATGCAAATGAGGGCATAGCTCTATAACCTGGATGTAGGGGCACAATGCAGTCAACATTGTACCTTGCATTCCAGTGAAAACAGGCATGAATAGGAGTAGCCATGGCAATTTCAGTCAAAGACTTAGGTTAATAATCTAAACCTTTGCATGAACATCTATAAATTGCTCAGTTTCCTTATCTTCACTATATCTGCACATAAATGGACATAGACTCCATTGCACAAAGGAGATTTTGTGAATGGTATAGGAACCATCATGATGCTGGTGGCACTGAGAGATCAATATTTAGTATCATTCTTTTGCAGAAAATGCAATATTTTAGAAGGAAAATGCAATATACAAGGAAGTTATCCAGGAGTAGGTTTGAAAAGGTTCCAATGTCAAAGGACACTAAGTGGCAAACAAAATGTCCTGTCAGCCTTACCCATGATGCTGGTAAGGAAGTTATTAATTAATCACCAGTCAGCCATAAGGTGTTACAAAGCCTCTTAAGTTTAAATATGCTTTATTATCTGACATCCAACATATGGCACATGGTTATGGGGTGAATGGCACTAGTTTTAAAGGTCACCGTTACCCAAATGAGCAGATCTGAGATGGAGAAATTAGTTAATACTCTCATCTGCTGATTTAGTATGAACATATCCAACAGAATGGAGGCACTCCAGATGGCAGGCAGCAAAAATTGCTAAGAAAGATGATGTGTGTTAACTGTTCCTTAATGACACCAATGGCTCACTGGGGGAGGAGAGGGAAAGAAGAGAGATATGAATCCTTCTTCAAGTACGGTGTAGCTCATAGGCAAAGCAAAGATCCTTTTATCTGGTTCTAAGGAAATCAGCTCCCACTAGCAACAAATAGAAAAGCCACTCTTAAATCCATAGTGTTAGTATTGTTATGGGTGGTTATTCCCATTCATTGTTTCTGTTAATATTTAATGAGTCTTTCCATATGTTAGTACTATTTTGTGTTTAACGATGAGTTTTAGTTATGTCTTTCAACAATTCATTGAAGCAGTTATGGTGAAGAATTCTGGCTGGGGAGCCAGTCTTCATGAATTATAATTCTATTTTTGTAACTTTCAACAAGCAAATTCAACTTCTCTGTGTCCATTTGTTTATAAAGTCCCAATGACATTACTATATACCTTATAAATATTTCCAAAGCCCCCAGTGAGAGCACCTAGAGAAATACCTGAGGCATAATGAGTGCGCAACAAATGTTAATGCTTCAACATTAGCAGGTAAATTTCATCTCTGTTCAATATAAGGAAAAGGAAGATTCTAGATATTAAAGATCATATGACACAAATTTAAAGTCAGATCCAAGTCTTATTTCTGAACTAATATTATCACACTGATCTCCGGAAGAGCATTTGCCACCAAGGCAAGCCAGTTTCTCAGGTGCTGAGCAAATCGACTTTCCCTATAAACAAAAAAGTAACTGTCATTCTTTAGTAAACTTCAGTGTGGTAGAATTATGTTGTTACATTGTAAATTATTGTCCTGCCTACTGGACTGATAGAAACACTGATTGGCCAAAGGCAGACAGGAAATATGGGTGGGGCTACCAGACTAGAAAAACTCTGGGAACAGGAAGAACAGAGAGAAATGCTACAGACAAGCCAGCAGAAGCAGAGAACAGTGTGCTGCTCTGAGTAAAGGTACTGAGCCGCGTGGCTGAACAGGGTAAGAATCATGGGTTAGATTAAGAGCAAGAGCTAGCAAGTTATATGCCTGGGCCCCAGGTCAATCAGTGTACAATTAATGTAAGCATCTGTGTGTCTCTGTGGGACTATGGGACTGCAGGACTTTGGGTCTGTGAGTCTGTGGGCCTACAGGTTTGTGGATTCAAACCTTGAGGCTAGGCCTGAAAGTCCAGGCCATGAGGCTAGGCCCAAAAGTTTGGGCCAGAAACCACATATAACACTGTAATTTTACAGCAAGAAAATTGAGGAGCCAAATCAGAGCCAAGTCCAAATCATTTGGTCTTCTATCAAACAAATAAACAAACAAATTGGCTATGTTTGAGATGGGATGGTCAAGATACACATGCTCTTGTGTGTGTGTGTGTGTGTGTGTGTGTGTGTGTGAGAGAGAGAGAGAGAGAGAGAGAGAGAGAGAGAGAGAGAGAGATGAAGAAGGAGGAAGAAGATGAGGAAGGGGGGGAGAGAGGTAGGGGGCATGACCATCTATCTTAAATCATAATTCAAGTTGAAATCTCTAATTAAAAAATGCAATTTCAAAACTTCTAAACTCTAAAGCTTTATGAATATTGATATAATAAGTATAGAGAAAATTCTCCACATGGCTTTCTCTTAGAAGCCACATTCAAATTGTGGATACACTAAAAATATTGTATACCATCACCTTCAAGTTGTAGATATGCTATGTATGAAACATGATGCATTTGATGGTTAAACTTACATCCTATCCCTATGATATGTGATTATGTATATGCAAAAACAGTTTTCACAGTTCAAAATACTTCTTCTCACACACATTTTAGACATGGGACATTCATGATGATAAACATCACTTTGAAAATTTCTTTATGCAAGAGTATACTATTAATATTACATTATATGTGTTTTCCATCCTCAGGGCAGTTAGACTATCTTGACTATCTTAACTTCATTCCTTTCTTGCATGTAAGAGATGAATAGCGTAGGAAGACAGAGGGCATGCCCAGGGCTATACATTTATAAAGGGAGGAGGCTGGGCTCTGAAATGTGTAGAACACATGTATTTCTCATCTGCTGGTCTAGCTTAGAGATCTAGGGCAATAGTTGTCTCAGCCCAGGGAAGGAATTACAGACATTTGGAGGTCTTATTAATCCAAATATTACCAGAATCTGTACCCAGGGCTTTGGTATTCGGATGTTTTGGTTCGAAGAGATGGAGAGATCCAAACACTAATGATGCTGATGTGAGAATTGTAAATCGTGAAGAACTAATGATTAATTAGACTCCAGAGCTTTGAGTTAGAGATATAGATAAGATGTGGGTCCCAGAGCCGCCATTAGACAGGGCACTAAGCAAGTCTTTCCTCTGAGCTTCACATTCCACATCAGCTCAGTAGAGATATAGGTCATTATAGTCTTCTTGGCTAAGTAAATGGTCATTAAAGGATGCAGTTATTAAGGCCTATTTTATAGATATTTCGCCAAGTTCAAATGATGGAAACTTAAAACCCTATGCAATAATGTTGAGAGGTGGGACCTTTGCTGGGTAACAAGTGAAGTTCTAGTGAAAGGATTAATGTTGTTATTATGGATCTCTCTCTCTCTCCCCCATATCTCTACTGTCTCTCTCCTCATATGCCAGCACCTTGATTTGATGCTTTCTAGCATTCAGAACTATGGAAGAAAAATTTCTTTATAAATTACCCCATCTGCAGTGTCCTGTTATGTCAACACAAAATGGACTAAGACAAGATGTAGTGGATATTAAATATAATGCCACCTATAAAGTAACTAGGAAGTAGCCAGAACCCAATAACAGCTCTCACACAGTGGTAAATAATGTTGTCACAAAATAATTAAGTTCTTGATACACAAAAAAGCATGGCTAAGAAGTGTGAGGAGAATAGGGGAGAGGAGTGGAGACTGTAGGGAGAAGGGAGGGAGCATGTGTGGGTGTGAGAGAGAGAGGGGGAGGGGGAATGGGAGAGGGAGAGGGGGGGAGAGAGAGAGAGGTGGGGGAGAGAGAGGAAGAAGAGGAGGAAGAGAAAGATTGATTTTTCTGTCTGGGACAGGTATTCAGGAACTCTAAATATCTGAGACAAAATTCAAAGGGCTACATCAGAATCCAAGACATATACATTTGCGCACACAGACCTATGGGTGAAGAAGCAGAAATGTGAAGTAAACGGGACTGTGCTTATCTAGATGCTCACAGAGCAGTGAGGAAGCCTGGGAAAATGGACACAACTTTCAGCCAGATAAATGATGAGATTTTCATGGATAAAGGGGAATCTTAGCTGGCTTGTAAAGTATCATATTTTAGGAAGGATAGATTAGATTTTGTGCCAACTGCCAGGAGCTGTGCCTGGCATCTTGCACTTAATCTTGTAAGGTTTGACTGCCTGCAGGCTGAGTGTTGGCATTTTCATGCTACAAAGAAACAAGCAAGTCTGAAAAGATGGAGCAAGTTGCCATAAGTATCCCCAAGCGCCTGAAATGCAGGGGTGCTAGGGTGGGAGGCAGGTGGGCAGGAAGTTGTGTTCTTGTACTTAAGCCTCAGGGAGTGATCCTATCCTTCCACCCAACAATTCCTTTAGCAGAGAGTATTGGAAAGCTGAGCTCTGCAGCTTCGTTTCCCAGTGTCCCCATTCTAAAGCACATTCCCCAAGGATGACAGGGTTCATGTTAAAAAAAAAAAAAAAAATCAGAAAAGCTAGGAACTTTCTTGAGTTTCTGGATGAAAAACTACTGGAGTTCACTTGAGGTATCCTTTCCTGACTCCTATCTCAGCTCCATTTAGCTCAGTAGAAATCTTCCGCAACCCCTCTGGGGACTCCTGATACTCCCTTATCTATCACTTGGAATGGCTCTGCCAGGATCACTGTGTCGCCGCATGGGGAAGGAGCATTTTGACTGCTTCATAGTCCCTAGGAGCTCACCTGTCCTCTGGCCCAGAAGCGCTTGATGAAGTTTGTTCCCCTGTATACAAAAATTTGTGTAGAAGCACAGTAATGATATCATTACCTTAGACATAGAATCAAGTTGACTGGAATCCCCTTGGATGTAAAACACATCCAGAAGGTGACCATTGAGGTGCAGACCATATGATTCCAAGGACACTGGCTATCTTTGTCAAGCTATTTCTGCATGCCAGACTTCATCCAGTTGTTCTTCAAATTTAAAATTGGGAGGATGGCCTGGGGACTGAAGCCATCCTGGAAGTAAGGAGAGAGCATCTGAAGGATCTGTGGCGCCAACAGAAGGACTCACCCTCTTTTAATCAAGCAATCAATGTGAAAGGTTTGACCAGGTGGCAGTGTGAGAAGATATGTTAGGATTGATGGGAGAAAGAACTGGTGGATTGAAGGGCCAGTTTTCATAAGACTGGATGATCTGGCAGCCCCAAGAGTTCGGAGTGCTCTTGAACTCAAAGACTCAGATAGACTTTCTGTAAGTATGTCCCTTAACATTGAGTTATCTGATCCCTGTGGAGTAAAAGTAAAGACTGTCCTCCATGAACAGTAAGGTATCTTGAAGTAGACAATCTTCACAAAAGACCACTTAACACTTAACTTGGAAAACTATACATTAATTCATATTTCCATGGCCATTGCCTTTGGAGACCATTCTTTACATTTGTGCTGATCTAACAAAGCAGGTTATACCCCAGAGCAGCAGCCTGAGTGGTGTCCTTGTAGATACTCAGGCCTCTTTGTGTGAACATTCTGCTAAGCTCTTATGTATATGCCCATATCTGGATCTACAGCTATGTTCGTTGCTGTGAGGAAATGATCAAGAACGTTTTCTAGCCTATTTTTGCTGTTGCTTTCAGCAGAAATGGCTTAGAATCATGGGACAGGCAGATAAACAGACCACACTGGGAATGAACATAGGATGGATGGATGAGGAGAAATCTGCATGTCAGTGCTCAATAGGGAATGGAATTCTTCCTGGGTGTGGCACTGACTTCCTGGAATCTTGCATTCTGAATTTGGATAGGCTCCAGGTGAAAGATTTCTGAGACCAATGCTAGGGAAATCTGGACTTCCCTGTATTAACTCATTGTCTTCCTCCCACACATTTTCTTTGTGTGTGTATGTGTGTGTGTGTGTGTTGGCTATTGAAGAAATCATATAAACAGTCCATTTCCAGCTTTGTTATTGCCACTGGAAAGCTTATATGGAAATCCAGGCCAGCTGTTAGGATTTCAAAAGGCCGTGTGGAATGCTTCCCTGATGACTATGTCTTTTCCTTAGGATTATCTTTTTCTTTGGTCAGGTAATAGATTCGTCTTAGTTGCTTTGTATCACTGTGACCAAAATACATAAAGTAGACGATGTAAAAGATGAAGGATTTATATTTGCTCAGGTTTTAGAACCTTTAATTCACCATGGTAGAGAGGGCTTGGCAAAGCAGAGCAAAGCAATTCAGTGCATGGAAGACAAAAGACAAAGGTCTGGGCAGTAAGTGGTCAAGGATACTATGTCCTTGGGAGCCAGTCTCCAGTTAACTAAGTCTTCCTGCTTGTCTTCATCTCCTAAGTATCCAGAACTTTCCCAAATAGTATCATCATATGTAAAATAACATTTCAATTCTTAGCTTATGGCAGATATTACCCATCTAAATCATAGTAGGATTTTATCTACCCATCTACAGATATAGACACTAGAAGAATTCAGTCTGGATCACATTTATATCTCTCTAGTGGGGTACAGATCTGTTCGGGCATGTCTTTCTCACATAAACTGGGCAAATGGAAAAGTTCTAATTCCAAAAGTGTAGAGAAATGCAGCCTGTCTTATAAGTAAAACCACCTTGTCCTTTGTAATGGGAATGAGAGTAAAGATCCAGGGCTTATAGAAACAATATGAGAAACCTATATAGGGTCCTAATGGTGTTGAGGCTCTCATGCTGGTCAACCCCAAGGATGATTCTGGCATCCTTAATTGCTACAATATTCTTCATGCAGCAATGAATTTTCTGTTTGGTGCTCAGGCAATTTCTGTTTGGTGCTGCAGCTCAATTTCTCCATGTTCTTATATTTAGGGTACTAAGCATAATTCTTCTCCCTCCAGTATCTTCTTTGGCTTTCACGTTTGTTGTGTTGTATTTTGTATTCTTCTTAATTTCTTCTATTATTTGTTCTTTTCCTTTTGTTTAATTTCATAAGCCATCTCAAATTCTTTGTGAAGACTAGCGGAGACTGAATATGTTTATAACATCAAATAACTTCAAATACAGGTTTTCCCCCTCTGCCACAGTTGATAATGGTAGCTTGTGACATCAAGAAAAGGTTACATTGGTTTTTATATTTTAAAAAAATCCAAATAGGTATGCAATATATTAAATCATGGATTCTAGCTTAGAAGTTAGGGCAAGTGGGGAAAATATCTCAGTTATTTGGAAAGAAATTCTCTTGTGTGGAAAAGTACACTCCCTAATTCATCCAGACACACAATATCAGGTTTTAAAATATATACAGACAAAATGATGACAATTCACAAGACAACCAGAAGTGACTTAATCGCTGTTATTTTCATGTTGGTGTTTCCTTTAGAAATGATTTTCCAGGCTACAAAGAAATTCTAAAGGATAATAGTATTTCATCTGAGGCCTCAGTTGCCTAGGAATCATTGTGCATGATAGTTTTTGAATGTATGCCTCTGTGCACTTTGCCTAGTCAAGTAAATACCTCCAGGCAATGCTGTCTAACTTGATAGTGCCAAGTAAGAGATAATAGGAGAGATTTTTGTGGTGAGCTTTAAACACAAAAAATATTGTAGACTTTAAAAAATTACACTCATTTATAAAAATATCATGACGGTATGCTTGCTCTGAAAGTACATGTTGTATCTATCCTACTAATAAGCATGATTTTTCTTGTCACAGTCAGGATATTGCTGACAGGGAATATTTAATGGGGTGTAAGAGGAAAGGAGGCTTATGACGATCATAGATGTGTAGTGGATACACTGGTTTTGCCTCAGAGAATCAAAAACATCCTTCCTTAAGAAGCCACAGTGACTGGAATGGCATACGTCTACCTCAATGCATGCAGCATCGGCACCATCACCATTGAGGCTGATGGTGTAGAATCGGAGGACACCAGCTGGCAAAGCAGACAGATTTCTTTTAACATTCAAATAAATACAGATAGTCAGAAGCAGGGTAAGTTGTAAAAAAGGCAGAAATGGATGGAGATGCTTGCCACCAATTTAGAAAGAGTCCAAGCTATATCCCAGGGAAGAAGGATTTCTCCCCCCCCCCTTCTCTTTCTCCTCTTTCTCCCCTCCCTCTCTGTCTCTCTCACATGCACACATACACACTTTACAACAGATATAATGACCATATGCCAGTCTGAAAAGAGAAGTGAGATCAGCATCAGAACTGGGTTTAATAGTTTTTTTTTTTTTTTTTTTTTTTTTTTAAATTTCATTGTACCTATTGTTTTCCAGGTGAAAATTCAGAATGCTTTGTATCTATTCATGTAGGTTTTATGAAGACTTACCTCAATGAAGGGCATAGCTTATTTAATATTCAACATGCAAACCATCAAGTTATGGTGAGAAACATGGCCTCTTTGTTTGCACTTTTTTGCATACCAAGGAGTGGTCCTTTGCTATGAGACCTTGACAGATGACTTAACCATTACAAATTTCAAGTCATTTGCATTTAAAGTAGATATTAACAGTATCAATTAAAGTTATATGAATTTATGAGACTATATGTATTAAGAGGCGTGGTTCAATGTCAGGTGCATTAAAGTATTCGATAAATGTTAGCTGTGATATTTTATTATCACCATAATCATTAGTATCATTAGCAAGATGGCCATGTTCATATATTTCTTAAAGACTCCATCCTTCTAGTCACTTCATTGTAAAGGACGGAAAAGGAAATGAGAGATAAGGTGAATAAGAAAGGATAGATTGAGGAAGATGAGGTGAAGAAAGAAAGCGGAAGCAAGAAAAGAAAAGCAAAAAGGATGAGAGGGAGGGAAGGAATGAAGGAGAAAATGAAGGGAAGAACAGAGGGAAGCATTTATTTAGAGGATGAGTATAAGACACAGCAGTCCATCTCTATTCTGGCTTGAGCTTTGGACCATTCATGTTTGGACACACTGAGCATCAGAATGGATCTCGTGCTTTCTGTTCCTGGAAGTTCTGCCAGAGTCTGAGTGGCTGGTGAAAAAGAAAGATGGAAACACATCTAGATTCTAGCGCTAATGTATACAGTTTAGACCACTCTCCAGTGTGCAAAGCAGCTTTCTCAGCTGGGGTAGTTGTATGAGATTGCTGGATGTTTTGAAGGAGAAATATGTATGCAAATACTTTGTCAAGATCAGATGGAAATAAGTGGCAGGCCCAGGCACAGAAAAGAAAACTCTCATGTCTAGTGTCTAGGGAAGATAACAGAAAGGCCAAAACAAACAAAAAACAAAAATAAATAAAAAAACCAATCAAACAAACAAGCAAAAACTAAACGGTCAAACAAAGAACAAAAACCAAAAAATATTGTCTTCATGTGAAACTTCTGAAATACAGAATTTGTAGGGAAGCCCAAGTCTTGCTACTGAGTGACACTGTAGATGAGTTAGGCCATGCTTAACCTCTGCTTCTCCTCCTTAGACTTCCAATCATGGTATCAATACTATCTTCTGGCTATGACTGGTAGATTTCTAAATAATTTGGATCCTTCCCAATTTCTTTTTCAAATCCCCCACTTACTTGAACTCCTCAAGCATGCTATTTTCATCTTAGGACTTTTCTTCTCATTGGAAGAAAATGTTTCTTCCCATTTCTATATGAGTAGCTTTGCCTTTCCAGTCAGGTTTCATCTCCAAAGGTATTTCCTTAAAAAAATTCTCCACTATAGAGTTATTCTTTACAGCGACATGTTTACTTCCCACAGAACATGCATCACCGTGCACATTTGTTTCAGGGTTGCCTGTCAGTTTCCAAAAGCCATCATTGTCCTGCTATCTTGAAAACTACTATATCCCCGAGCGCCAAACACAAGGTTTGACAACAGAAAGGTGATTCAAAAGCATTTACTGATAAGGTCGATGGAGACTCTCCAAGATGCACACAGTGCTGAAGACTTGACGTGCTATTAACCCTGCAAAATCGATGTATAACTTTGTCAACAGCCCCTGACTCACAGGGGCTAAACCTAACCAGCCAGGTTACAGCATTCTCGGTTTGACTTCATGTTGCAAGGTCAGGATACACACTGGTGGGGAAAAGAAGCAGAGGATTGCACCACATTAGCATTCTCCAGGACATGCAGGATGTAGGAGAAGGAGTTTATCCACCCAAACCTCTGGTGAAGAAGAGAGAAATTTCCCGTCATTATAGAAATCTTCACTTTGTAGAGTTTGGGAAGAGGAAGAAGGATACTACCTTTCACAATAAAATTAAAGAGCTTTCTCTAAAGAGATGTAATGGTATGGTGCTATTCTATATATTTAATAAAACCAGTCTGAAATATCAGAGATCTACCCACAGTCAATCCAGGAGGATCAGAGAGTGGTAGTAATTCACACCTTTAATCCCAACTGATCTGAGTTTGAGGCCAGCTTGGTTTATAGAGCAAGTTCCAGGCTCCCAGGCAGGAAGTGGTGGTGCCACGCCTTTAAAATACCGTAACTCTAGAGATAGAGATCTTTTTGTGTTTCTGTGAGTTCAAGGCTAACTATCAAATAGTAGTAGCCCATGCCTTTAATCTTAACCTGAATGTGAAACAACTGTGTGAAGAAAGTATTTAAGGCAGGTGTAGGAAGACAGATGAGCAGTAGAAGCCAGGAGGAGCGAGGCTGAGGAAGCTGGAAGACAGCTGGGTAAGACCTGACTGTGGTGTTTCCTCTCTTTGATATTTCAGCCTTTCTCCGATATCTGGCTCTGGGTTTCCTTTACTACAACCAGAATTCATGCAACAAATAGTCTAGATTAGAATGGAGGAGAGAAATTCATTTTAAAATATTATAAATTGTTTATTATGGCATTTTCAATCTTTATTTTTATGTATTATTCATCCATTCATCTGTCTATCTCTCTATTCATATACTTGTATGGTTTTAGAGGATAAGGGGTTTTTCTATGAAACTGTGTCTCCCAGAAAGGTCAGAAGAGCCTGTCTAGCACCATTATGACTGAGTGGGAGAAAGAAACCCACACACTTGCCCCAGATGACCTGCCTCCTGCAACAAAGAGAAAACACCGGCCAAAGTCCCGGATGGTCAGGCACCATTACGGTGAACAAATAATTGATGAAGTGTGGGAGAAAGAGAGGCAGAATGGTTCGTGTCCTGTGGAGAAAGGCAGATCTGAAGAGAGTCAGACAGATCAGGAAGGAGTCAGCTGAGATGAGTGGCTTGCTTGCCACTCTGGACCATGGTCATTTCTGGGCCTCTGCTGATGCTGAGGCCCGTGTCTGTATCCATGGTCCTGCCATAGCCAAAGTCTGCATTGAAGTCTATGGCTCTTATTACCACCAAAGGCCAAGAGGGTAGGCTTGCACAGAGCAGGCCTCACTCCTCACTGACTGCAACTCTAGGGAGAACTAGATTTGCCTACCCATCCTATCAGCTGCAGTACTTGGGACAGCAGGTTCAATACTTCATCTTGGTAGCACAATAGAACTGACCTTGTGTGTAGAGCCATAGGCATGCTGACTGGCCCTGAGGGCATAAGTGTGCGAGGGCTGGTCCCACTCCCCTCTTCTGCCATGTGGTGGTATGAGTGAGGGAAAGATGCTTTCCTTCCTTATCCTCTTGCCAACTGCAGCAAGTGGGGGAGCTGTCTCAATCTCTCACCAGCTGCAGCACTTAGGAGAACAGGCCCTGCCCCTCCTCTGGACAACAAAATAGAGATGACCCTGTTCACAGGAGCTTGGAAGAGGTGGCCCGAGTAACATGAACATGGGAGATCTGGTTCTGCCCCTCATCTGCCATATGATGGTGTGGGCAAGGGAGAGATGCCCATCTCCCCCCACCCCTCACTACTTGTTGCAGGTGGGAGAGCTGGCCCTGAGGTCATGAGAGTGAAAAAGCTGTCTCTGCTCCTCACTAGTTGCAGTACACAGGAGAGTAGCCCCTACACTTCTCCTGGGAAACACAGAAGACCTGGCCTGGTCCCAGCCTTGAGGATGTGAAAGCAGAAGAATCAGCCCCATCTCTTATTCCTTGGTATATAGGCTATACTAGTTGGAGAAATGCTGGAGAGCTCACCCTAATGTTGAGGTTAGAAGAAAGCTGGTAGGCTGATCAACTCTGTTACCACTCAGGCCCCCAAAACAGGACTATGAGTTGTCCCATTCCAAAATCCACCCCATCAATGATGTGCTGGAGCACATGAAGGGTTAATCTTGTGGATCCAAAGATACAGGATCTCCACAACACAGGACAACAGGATATCCAAGAGCAGTCCTAGCAAGGGACAGACATTGATAGTGTGTCAGAAATAGAGGCCTCAAACCAGACCAATGACTCTTTGCAATGAACTCTTACAAGTAAAAAGCATGCACTAAAGGATATCCTGTTGACTCACTGTGTTATACTACAGCTTCCACGATGAGATTTTTCTTAAATTTTATTCTACTTTATTTTGGAGGAGAAGTTGAAAGGGCAGAGGTTGGGATAAAGGGATGGGTAGATGAATAAGATGAAGATGCATGATGTGAAAACCCCATCATAAATAAATAAACAAATAATAAATAAAATGCTAAATAAATAAATAAACTTAAAAAAAGAAAGTACAAACCATAAACAACATGGGCTGAACAAGACACTATAGACATACTAATGTACACGGGGAAGACTCACTAGGTTTCAAGCCTACACAAAGAACTAGGCCTCTAAGGAAAACTAAGTGCAGGAAAAATGCTCCCAGGTACAAAACAATTTTTAAAACTATATTAACACAACTATAAATTCATCTTTACATCCCATAATACTCAGAAAAGAACCTTCTGCAACTTGATCTTAATATTTTAATGTCAGTCTATTCACCAGCCTCATTTTTTCCTCTAATTCTTAAAAAGGGAGAACAGAAGAGAAAGGAAAAAATAGAATTATCTTTATGAGAATTCAGTGTCTGAGGAATAAGACTTTTATCTCATCATCAAGTGTAATGATGGGAAGAGTGTGTGTGGGGTGAACACTATATGCTATGGACAAGGAAGAAGAAAACGTGAAAAAAACTTCCATCTTACTTTTCTTTTTGCTATTCAGTTTACAGAAATCACTACCTAAGCATTAATATTTATATTCCTAAGCCTTTTTTTCTACTGTGCCCATCAAACTGTCACATAATAAGGGTAGTCAGTATATCACATAACACAGGGGAGAGCAGCTTGCCGGCCTTGGTTCCTGTAAATATTTTCCTTTTGTGTTGGATTAAGATTATCCTCATAGTAGGGGTCCTTGTGGAAGTGAAGTTTGCCAACATATTTTATGGTTTAGAAGAATATAAACACTTCAAGAGTCCACAAAGTTGGTGTTTATGTTTTGCATGAAGAGACCTTCCTGACCCAGTCCCTGAAGTTTTTGAAGTTTATTCAGTCGGAATTTATTTTTGAGCAAAAGAGAGAACTATTTTCTGCAGAGCGATGTCACTGGGTTGAAAAACATAAATAGGAGATTCATGTTTGGTTTTGAGCTTTTCGATAGTCCCCTTTCTGCACCTTAAAATTTCCAGAGTAGGTACATACTTACACCGAACAGAATAGATAATTGTAGAGTTTCTTTTAGACCACTAAACATGGTCCAACAATTTGCATGTTTGTTCTCAACCTGCCCTTACAGTGATATTTGTTTCCTGATATTGTTTGGCTGTAGAAATCATTTGAGAGGGTTGGATCAGGAAAACCAAACTTGCATCTTATTTCAGCTGTTTAATATTAGTCTGATTGAAATATTTTAGCTGAATGATTTTGATTATAATGGACAAAGAGTATCAATGTCCATAACAGTTCTGGCTCCCCAGAAGCACTGCTTAAACTAAAATGCTTGCTCCCTGTGATTTAGCCCAAATGAGCAAACTTTTTAAAGCTTTAGTTGCTCTACCCTGTAAAATAAAATGAATCATATGGCTGATTTTGTAGTTTGCTGTGAGGAAGATTGCATTTCAGCTAGCTGTTTCTGTATAACAAACAGGCAAAGCTCTCATCCTCAAAACAGCGGTCATTTATTAATACTTGTGACATATGGGTTGTCTGTGGCACCTCTTCTGTTTCAGTAGGTTCTGCTTATGTGTACATGAGCATCTACCAAGTGATTATGCATCTTGGTTCATATTCTTTCAGACAGCTGGCAATCAACTGGCTCAAGGTTAATCAAGAATATTCTTGGCTATAACAACGGGGTTCTTTTCTTCATTATGTATCTTCACTTCTTTAGTGAGCTTCCTGATCGCAGTCTCCTGGTTTGGGGGCAAATGAAACAGAGTATGAGTGAGAGAGTGAGCCTATTAAAGCATGAGGTAAAATATGTTGAAGTATTTCTCTTCCACAAAGCACCAGAGATGGACATGGGTCCAGGGAGGTCAATGACTATGACAAGTGGTATAACCAATCTACCAAACACTGCAAAAATATCTGCATAAATATGATTATAAAATTACTGCTTAAAGGGAGTTAAAAATAATTATAGCTAATGTAGTATCCAATAGACTCACTATGAGGATTACATTTATACCTATGAGTAAGGTAACAATATGTATTTTTGAAGTATGCTTATGTTAAATGGTGGCAGGGATGTTCTCCCTAGGTTCTAAATCAAAATATCACCTCTGATTTTTCTTCAGATGACTCCGTATGGACTTCTGCATTCTTTGAGATATTGGGTGGTTAGGGTCAGCTCCCTAAAATAAGCTGTATCCAGATAACTTCAGGTGTAGATGTATTCTGGTTGAGCTTGGCATTTATACTGGTAAAGTGAGAAAGCATGTGTCCTCTCAATGTGGGTGAGAACTGTTGATGTCTTGGAAGCTCAAATGAATAAAAATGTGGAGGAAGAGTGGATTTGATCCCTCAGCTCGATCTAGGACATCTCTCTCCTATTGTGACTGGGTACGGCTGTTCCTCATTCTCTGGTGTTCTGGCTCAGATTTAGGCTTGAACCACTGGACCTCCTGGTTCTCAGGCTTTTGGATACTAAGTCTTCTGCTTCACTACCAGCTTTTCTGGGCTGCAAATTACATATGGAAGATTATGTAGTATTGCTTCCATGATTGAATGAGTCATCTCTTCATAAGCAAATGTCTCAATCTATCTATATAGCATAGTTATCCCATTTATCTAGGGAACAGTGACTAAATCAGCTGATCTTCCTCTGTAGGTTGAACAGTGTTTCATAATATCTTGCTTCTGAATGCCTCCACTCAGCCTTCCAATGGTCCTTTGTAGTACTGTATCTCTCTCATTGTTCCGTTCAGTGACAGACCTTAATGTTGATAGATTTTCTTTCTGGTGATCCACTGTTCACTTCTTGAAAGCAAACACTATTTAAAATGGTGCTTTGTTCCCTTCTATATATGGTAAATGTACAGCAAATACAGATATTAGGGAACTGGGATGCGAAAGACAGAATGGCATGATAAAGTAAACCCACATTTTCCATTCCAATTTAAAGAATAATAGCCAGTCTGTTAATACATTGAATTATTCTCACTAGGAATACTTATTGGCTTACAACTATTTTGTTTCTGTTGGGACTGCTGTCATGTCTAGCAGTTCATCACAGGAATTTAGTTCCTCATGCTTGCAGTTTTCTTCATTAGACAGCTCATCTGCAAATTACTTTTTTGACAATATATGAAAAGTTTCATACTACATGCTTTTTTTATTAATATATACTTAATAGCTCACTCAGATGTCGGTCTGTGCTCTGCATGTTTTTTACTCTCAGACTTAACGCGGAGTCCTATGGGTTCCCAACCAGAGGAGGAACAGTAGAGCACCGCCTATACCTGGGACTACTCTCATAGAGCATGGCAGGAGTAGGGGCACTCCTTACTCAAGTCAAGCTTGAGCCTACTCAGCTCCACTGAGATGAAGGCCACATCATGATAAAGTTCGTCAAGTTTTGGACACTCCTACCCCTAAAAATAGACGTTTCAGAAACAGTGTGAGCAGGAGCTTGTTAAAACGATTGATATGCTTGGAGAATATCTGTTCCTGCAACATCACTTCCTCCCTTTACTCGCCCCCTCCCACCATGATTCAAAATATATAAGCTAGCCCCACCATTTCAATAAATAAGCCATCCTTTGAAACAGTCTCCCAGGTCATTCCAACCCACCATACTCACCACCACCAAACCGCTGATCTCCAGTTCCCTTGTGCAAAGACCAATAGGGATCAGGGAACTCATAGAGTCCAGTGATAGATTTGGGACATGGAATAATTTTCAACCTCCAGTAAATAATTTTTTAGTGGCCAAGACTTAGATTCATCTGCATTTTGCATACTTTCCTTTACAAATAAGGGATATAGCATGGTTTTGTGTTCCTTTGATAGAAGCTTTCAAAACCTTCTTAAGATGGATTCCATCTTCTCCATCCACAAGACTCAATTTCAGCATGGAATCTCTCTACTTCAAAGTACTAGCCTTGCCTGAACTTTCTTGTATTTTTACTGCTTTTCACCAACTCTGCTTTTACAGAGTTGAAATTAAATTAACTCTGATCCTGAGGGTAAGAGTTTGGAAAAGTCAAGGGTGACATATGACTTTCATGTCATTCTATAGGCCAAATGTTCGGGCTTTGATAAAACCATTCATTTCCATGCTGTCAGAAACCCTTGTAATGTATTTTCATGTTTTTTGGGGTATGTCACTGGTAGTTAATTAAAGGGTTTATTTTTTAATATTGATGTTAGATTTACTCCACTCTTTCAATGCCTCCAAAAGAAAGTCAATGGATAAATACAAAGCATCAATATTAACTATTGTTACATTGATGTGTAAAATATAACTATTATTAGTGACAGCTTAGTCCGTTGGAATTATATGGTATTTAAATATTTCAGACCAGCTCACAATACCTGTTATTTTGTCGGGGTTTTGATATTTCCAGCGTTTGAAGTCATAGATACCATCCACTCCACAGAAGCAGAACACAGTGGTTGAAAACTGCATGGGCTTATGAGTATCAAGTTGTTAATTGTACTGTTCAAGGAGTGGATGGAGGCTTGTCTAAATGGCAAACCCTGCAGAGCAACAGGCTTTGTTTGGTCTTACGCTTATACTGGCAAACATCATGAAATAGCTGGGCAAATAAGTGGTTGTGAGTATAATTTGACTAGTAGAAGCAACAGAAGAGAGGATTGCAGGAGAGAGGAGAAAAGAGTGGAGGGAAGGGGAAAGTAGGAAAGGGGAGGGATGAAGAGAAGGAGGAAGAGGAGGGGAGGAGACACAGGTGAACCCTCTTCTTTAACATAGCCTGCAGCTGTGGTCCTTCTCTGCAGTACAACACTACATTTAAATAATGTGAAAAAATTACCCCATTCTACCCAGGGGAGCCATAAATTTTACTAGAATATTCTAAGTAGAGAGAAGATCTCAGCAAAGCTCCGATGACAGAAATGTGACAACGTTCAATTATGGGAAGGCGGGCACCTAAGAAAGATGATAGCTCATTCTTTTCCTTTCCTGAAAGCTGAATAGAACCAAAGTGAAGATTGTTCTAGAACTGATAATTTGGGTCCATAAAAAGAAACTCCAAGAGTTAAGAATAGTTCATCTAGAAGCAGAGTTTGCCCCTGAATTTTGAGTAAGGACAGTAGCATTCTTCATCTTGGAGATGAATTGGGATGAAGCTGACTATAGATTACCTAGTCAGTGGAGAAGGGATAAATTTTATGGTCATGTTGAGAAAGATCTAGAAAGAGTTGAATACAGACCTAGAACTCAAGTGAAGCTCAGTAATTCCAGAGACATTGGTAAAAAGGGGTTAGGAAAAGTGAAGGAAATAAGCATTGTGGAAAAGGGATTGTTCAGAGTACCAGGTTTAAAAGGGAATTCTGGGAGAAAGAAAGTCTCCATATATAAAAGGGCTATGAACAATCAGTAGAATCCTAGGGTTAACTCTTGATCCTACAGATAACACAGAACCCCAATTATATTTGAGTCAGTAGATGTGCAAGGCTGGGGAGGCAGCACCATCCTGGCAGGTAGGTGAGCAGCATCCTGCGCCCCAGTCTTGCATTAGTCCACTTTTCGTGACTCTTCGTTACCCTCTCTTATTCTTGACAGGTACTTAACCTATGAATTCACGATACATTGTAGACTGAGATGAGCAAAGTCTGGTCATCTGGCCAGGACAACAGCAAGGATGAACATGGAGAATCAGTTTCAGGTGTTGGGACATGTCGTTCTTGCACAGAATTGTAATCATTCTGATCTGGAGGTGATACCTATCTTTCGTTTCTATTTTTCTTTCATGTTGTGACAAGGACTCAGTATGTATCCCAAAGTAGCCTATAAATCATTATCCCCTAGTCTCCACATTCTGAATGCTGGAATTACAGGTGTGCTCTATCAACCTTGCATCTTTGACTATTGTTTATATTTTCCTAAACAGCTGGAGTCTTTTTCCTTCCAGAAAGAGTCTAAGAGTTTTGCTTTTACAACACCGTATGTGCCTAAATTGAAGCAGAAATTAAAAAAATAGCAAGAAATATTGATGCTAAAAAGACTATAGTGCCTCAAAGGTATACATTACCCAGCAACATAACTAATGTAGGATGTGACCATTGTTGTTTGTTTAGGAGAAGCCATACATTTTCCTTCAGAGGAAATCGTTGCTAGAAAACTGGAACTCTAGTCAAATGGGAACTGGAAATTTGGGTGCCAGGTTTATGGCCAGCCAGCCAAATTCTCAAGATAGGTAGGATGGCTGGTAATGAGATGACTTGTTTTACACCTGGAAATGTAATAGATTCAACACATAAGTCCAATGATTGCTCTCTCTCCTTGGATTTCTTCAATCTCAAGGACTTTCTGTAAATTAAGACATTTGTTCATTTGATTGCCATGTGTGGCAATGGGCTTCCCCCAGTTTAGTTGAGAAAACCATAGTTGTCTTATCAGAAACTCTGTTGGGAGACTAGTTCACTGACTGTATTTCCTTTAGAGTCAATGCTGTGTTCAAAGCTGAGTCTATGTATAGGGCCCATTGCATATTGTTCTGATGACCATCGCTGGGAGAATTTATAAGAAAGACACAGATTTAAAAGCAGAATTTGGCTTTTATTTATAACTTCACCATCTCATGACTGTGAAAACGTCTCCTCATGTGAGAGTCAATTAATCTGCTAAATTTGTGTACCTTTAATTTTTAACGTTTTGCCTGCTTGTATTTCTATGTGCCATGCGGAAGGCTGATGTCCGTAGAAGATAGAGGATGCCATCAAATCCCCGAAACCGAAGCTACAGATGGTTGTGAGCTACCATGTAGGTACTAAGAAGTAAACACTTGCCTACCTGAGTGGCATGTGCTCTTAACCATTAAGATATTTCCCCAGCCCAAATAAGTGTAATTTGAACCCTTAAAAATATATAACATCTCTGCTACAACTGCTGATCTTTAGTGTAATCCTCACAACTATTAAGTATTCTCTATTACACTTATGGTTCATATACATGATTTTTCCTGCTATCACAAATAACTTCTTAGAACTTATTCAGGCTTTCACTATAATGTTACACAATTGCCTCTGAATGACATTAATTTTAGGCTGTGTATGGCTGACAACCTTCACACCTGAAGAACACTGGTTTCTGTCAAGAAGCCTTTACCAGGAAATCAAATCCAGTTGCTTCTTCTACATAGACTTTGATAGTGCCAATGACAAACTCAGGCAGCTCAATATATTTGGCATTTCTGGGTGGACAAAAAGTCTCTCACTGTATTCATCACTTTCCGAAGCAAGGCCACAAGGGACAACCAAATAAGTTAATTAATAAGCTGAAAGTAAAGGAAAGAATGCCATAGAACCCCTAAGAATTCAGGGGGTGGGGCATCTTGGAGAGCAAGGCTACTGAGGAAGAAGCTTGCTAAAAAGCTCACATTCCAAAGGCTCAAAGAGGTGGCTCCTGCTTTTCTGCATGGCTGAAATCACACCAGGGTTTGACAAATCCCTTTATATCTCATACTGAAAGTAGATTCATAAACATTGCCCCCTTTGAAGGGAATTTAAAGATAGTTCTTTTGGTGATCACACATCAAAGCAGAGATGGCATTTGTCTTGTTCTTAAGTGAACCGTTATTAGCCTACAAACTAAATCTGCAGTGGGTCTTAGAGGAGAAATTAACATTTCATCTTCAGAAGGTAAAAAAAAAAAAAAAAATGACAACTTTGGCAGCCATATAGGTTTACTGCCTCGAAGGTAAGTGTACCTTGGATCTTTTTTATTACTGGTTTTAACAGGACTGAGCAAAACTAATTTTAATATTGAGAGAGTCTGGAAGACTTTGCCTTTACTCTAATGGAACAAAGCTCGAAAATTGAGCTAGCTTTTCTTCCCTATGAGATCCTATCTCCCAAGGAGAATGTGAAACATCTGGAAACAATTTAATTTTAAAAAATGAGTATTAGCACAGCACCATGCTACAAATCTCTTAGCTCTATGACCCAAGGCAAGCAGGTCCACTTCACAGTCTTACTTTTCCTCTGTTGGTAGCATCTGTATATTGCCTTGACAGTCCTATTCAATTTCTCCTGACAGTACGAAAATTATACTCTGAGCTTTGTCTTTCTTCAAATCACTCAATGAAGCCCTAAACATTGGTGTCAAAGGATTTGACCTTTCTTTTTTGGAGATAACTCTATACAGAAGTTAATTTGATTAACACCAAGTCATTAGATTAGACTCCTGTCCATCATAACTAATATCCTTATTAAAAAGTAGCATGGATTTGAACAGAGATGTACATTGAGGAAAGATACTGGGAAGATGGAGGGAAAATGGAATGTGAACATGAAGACCAACATCCACAAGCCAAGGTATGGAAAGACTGGAAGCACCCCTCCCCCAACTTAAAGATCTAAATGGGAACCATCCCTTCTCACTCCTTGGCTTCAAGCTTCCAGGACAGTCAAATATCAGTCCTTCTGCTTCCCAGTGTGCCTTCTTCCTCCCAGTTTGTGGTACTTGAATATAGTAGTGTTAGACAACTACTGTAAAAGAGGGTCTGATGCATTTGAAACCTCCTTCTGAGATGGGCGACTGTGACTGCAGGAATCAGACCTGAACATGACTCTCCTCCATCAATTCTTTAAAAGTCACAGATCCTTAAGTCACGGATCCAACCACTTAAGTTAGTAACTAATTGTCTCAGTAACATGGTTGCCATGACAACAGGGTTTTAAAAGTTTCACCAGTGAATCTGGAACAAAACCTGCTAAGATCGCTATGGGATATTTTCTTTCAATCTAGTAGATTAAGCAAAGCAAGCATGCACATATGTATATGTGTACATGTGTAGGGATTCACACACACAGAGAAGGAGAGAGAGAAGAAGGGAGGGAAAGGGAAGGAATCTTGCCTCCCCTGACTCTCAATGTTTTATGAGAGGACACGTCCATTACCATTTCCCATATACTCACTAAACTGACATTTTATTTGTTCAAGTGGCATTGACTGAGCAACTACAGTGTGCCAAACACAGAAGAAAAAATCTTGGCAAATGAACTGCTCACGTCAGAGAAAAGCTTAAGGTTGTTTTAATGCCTGCGTGGAAAAATGACATATTTACTTATGAAGATTAGGGAGCAATTTCAACTTCTCAAGAAGGACAGCTGTGCTTTGCTTGCTTACTCACTGTTTCTCCCCAAGAAAGTAAAGCAGTTCTCAATATCTAAAAGATTTTTAAGGGATATATATATATATGTATTGAGCACGGATGTAAATCAGTGAGTGAAAGAAAGTTTTAAAAAATTACTTCAATTAATCCTGGACTTGGGAAATATTAAAATGCCTCCTTGTGTGTAAAACAGTTATGACAGGTAATTTTCATTTGGCACTTGCTAGGTTCTTGGCACCAACCTCTCCATGTATAATGCTTTTTGTGCAATATTCACAGAAGCCTTTGCTATAATGAGTTATATACCCTATGGAGGAACAAATGGGGACTGGGTGAATGACCTTTGGTGGTACAGAAACAAGTAAGTTCAGGTAGTTGCTACTTCTGGAAGCAATTGATGACTTAACATTGTTGCCAGCCTGTATTAATCAGAGTTCTCTAAAGCATCAGAACCAATAGTGTGAATATGTATTAAAAGTGATTTATTTGGTTGGTTTGCAAGCTGAAGTTGGAGAAAGCCAACATTGGCTGGAGATGGCTTACAATGGAGACACCAAGAACTTGATAGTTGTTCTATCCATGAAGCTGGCTGCTTCCTTGGTTCTTCAACAGTTTCAGTCTGGGTCAGATGGCCTGAAGATTACTCCACAGTTTCTGGAGTCTATGTCATAATCTAAAGAGCCTAGTTATAATATTAGTGAAGGAATCATCTGTGGCAGCAACTTGGGAGATGAACTTGCCAGTGAATGCTAATGTCCAGTGAGTAAAAAAGCAAAAAGCATTTTTTTTTTCTTTTCTAGGTACCTACATTTAAAGGTGGGTTTTTATCCCATCAGTTAAGACAGTCAAGACAAGCCCCCCCCCCCCACACACACACCCATAGACAGATACTCACAGGATAATCCAATGCAGACAATTCTCCCTTGAGAATCACTCTTCTCTGGTGATCTCAGGGTAGGCCAAGTTGATTAGAGCTAACAACCATTATATTAACTGCACTTGTCTCAAACTATAAGCGTATAGCTTTCTTCCACCTCTTCCTTCCTTCCTTCCATGGGAAATGGATTTCCAAATCTTTCATTAGTTGCTCATTCATATTCTATTAGGTATTTTTCATTAATGTTCAGAATAAAAAGCCCTCAGGAGTTCTTGGACCTTGATTCTTCTTCTTTCTTCCCTTGGGAAACTCACTTGCAAATTTTACTCAACTTCAAAATAAACTAACTTTCTTTTGTTTGTTATGTATTTCTTAGTTCTGAATTTTTCTTATTTTTTTTTTACAAATTAGCATATGAAACAATGGATTTTATTATGATATTTTTATACGTGCATATCACTGGAGTTACTCATATCTTCCTTGTATTATCATTCTTTGCATATCATCCTTGCTGGCCCACTTCCTCCATAAAATAATTGCATTTCTGTGTTCCAGAGAAAACATAGAAGCAAACTCTTATGGTACGCCTATGACAGTAACACTTCCTACAGGAATATTATCTAGCTTTCAGTAATGTTCCGTTTGGTAGAATTTTAGTACTAATTCCAAAAAAAGTGTCAAGGAATGTCATTGGTTTGGATTTACATAATTGATAAAGTGGGGTATTGATTTGTGTTAGTAAACCAGAAGTCTTGAACTTAAGACGAGAATTAATTGGTGTTAAGTGGTGTCATCTTTTGACAGAGAAGAATATTGAGCCTAGTTCTGCAGAATGCCGCAAATCATTGATGTTTTCCCAGTTCCCATAGAAAGAAGTGCCTTCTTTTCTGCAATGGCTAAGAGTATAGACAGTGCAAGAGGGGTTTGGTGACAGTCTCTGAAATTACAAAAGAGAAATAAGAGCAGATCAATGTGACCTTCCTCCCTTCCTGAAGGTGCATGCCCATGTTTCATACACAATATAAACATCTCTTTGAATGACTCTACATGCATCAATAATTTGGCCTGCTTTCATGATGCATGCATACTTTTATTCATGTATTCATGCACAAGTCCAATTCTGCATCTACTGAGCCTGACTCTGTTCTTGGCAGCCTGCACAGTGCCTGACAATGCTTAACAAGTCATAGCCATCCATGTGTATTGAAGCACAGTAACACATACAACTAGCTTAGCTTGGACTGATGGAATTACATTCTGCATTAAAGAGAAGTGACTAGTTCAAGAAACCTTTAAATGTGATGACTAGAGTGTCTAAGATTTGAGGAGTAGGATCATTGTGTTTAAGGGGTCAGCAAGGAGGAATTCAGCTTATGTTGGAAATTGGGACTCAGTGCCATTAGAATGACTGGTCTTCTGTATCCTATAGTGCCATGTACTTTCCTAGCAATACTGGATCATTGAATGATAACACATGTCAGGAATTCTGTTACTCCCAGGATGAGATAAGAAAATTAGAAATTCTAGAGGAAGTATCTAAGAAAGAGTAGGCTAAGAAGCAGCACCTTGTTTCCATAAAAAGGAGCATGGTATAAGTCATTCATATGATTGTTTTTGACCAATATCATCCCTGTGGTGAATGCTCCAGAAGATCAGGACTTTGAGTTGACTCATCTCCAGCTTGTAGCCAATGAAATATGCTCGATAATTATGATTTATGTGTTTAATAAATGAATGAATGCATAGGTATGCATGTTGAGACACTAAGAATAAGGCTTCCTTCAGATCCTGTGATACATCCTTGTAGGTGATCAAGAGATATTTATACAGTGAATGAATGAATAATGATCCAAAAAACTTTGAAGATGAAGATTCCCTAAAACAAGCTGGAAATTTTAAAGCTTACAAGGAAAATCTAGGATTCCCCCAAAGGGCATAGATGTTGTTTAGCTGAAGAACCCTTTATCAAGATTTGATGATGGCTTCTTGGTGTGCTTCCTGTCTTTGACGTAAAGATAAACAAAATTTAGACTTTTGAAGATTCAGCCTTAGTATTTTGAAGTATTTTACGATTTTATCCATAAGGAAATATTTAGATTTTCCCCCATACAGAATGTAAGGAAAAACATTTACCCCCAAGATGAATCCTGTCTTCCTGCCAAAGGATGTATTTGTTAATAGTATAAGCTATAGGGAGAAGCAGCTCTGAACAAGTTGTAATTCAGAAAAGTAGAGCAAGAAGGGACAAACACAGGCCATCCTGTTTATGTATCACTATGGGCAGAGAAGAAGCTTTAGGGATTATTTTTAAAGTTAAAAAAAAAGACTTTATATCAGGTGACAGTTTATAAAATTATAAAGTTTTATTGGAACTCAGACATACTTGTTCCTAAGTTGGCTATGCCTGCTTTCCTGCTAACAAGGCAGACATGAGTAGTTGCTACAATATGATAAACCTAAAATACTTATTTTTGGTCTTTTGTGGAAAAAAAGAAATGTGACCGCTACTGTAGATTCCATTCAGTTGATAAGATGTAAGCCAGCGTGCATGTTGATGACATTCTCTTTAAGAATTTCCTTTTCCCCAAATCAGTGACTCCCTGAAAATTCAAATGCAAACTGCACTGGAGAATTTCATTTTCTTCTTCTCAAAATGTGTGCCTTGCAAATGATGATTGATTATGCCTTTGATTAGGAAACAAGGGGACACACTGCTTAGTATAAAATGCAAAGCTAATTTAGGTCGCTGCAGAAGAATTGAAACAACAGCAGCTCACACATGGACAAAGCTGCTGTTTTATCTTGCAAGCTCAAGCAGGTCATCTTCCCCATCCTAGCACCAGCCCCTGAGTTATCAAACCCAGAAAGCCAGAAGCAGTTTATAAGATTCCTTTCAGAAGTAAGAGTCTGTAATTCTGTAAGTACAAACCACTATTTGTGCTCTGTGTTCAGAGTTAGGAGATAGGCATTTGACAAAGAAAACACTCATGGCCACAAGGAACATTTGATTATTTGCATGTGTTGAGTTAGGGAGACTTTCATGGAAAGGAAACACAGGCTGGAATTTCCAATCTGCAGGAAACGTGGGAACAATTAGGGTTTTGCATTTTATCTTGAAGCTTCAAAATACATTTTCTCTCCTCATCTGGATGGAAGAGACCAAGAAAGAAAGAAGCTTTCAGAAAAGGAGGGTGAGTTTCCAAAGAGAGGGTGTGATTACAGCGGACAGTTCAAATATCCTCATACCATGTACATTTCCCTATGATTAAAAAAAAAAAAAAAAAAAAAGCCAATCTCTTCCCCTCTTAGCCCTGTAATAATCATACCTTGAGGTCTATTAGTGGCATATGGGGGTAGAATGATATCCAGGGCAGATTTTACGTACTGGAAGTTCTGTAATGGATGGCTGGGCACTGCTGCATGGTGAAGTTGAGCCCTCAAGCGATTGCTCATTCTCTTCTCTTTGGAGCCTAGATTGTTGGTAGAAATGTTGGAAAGGTGCTTGCAAAATATCAGTGCTTAAGTGACTGTTTCAGTTGTTAAATCATAATACAGTGTGATTTTGCTGAAATGAAGTAATTACAGGGGGAGAGAAGAAAAGTCAAATGATATAAAAACAGGTCCTTTGGATAGTGTAAGTGCTAATGTGTTCTCTGATGCATATGCATTATTCATCTCCACTCTGCCTAGAGCACAAGAGTTCCTACTAATTTAAGGGCGGAGGTAGTATTATTTTGGCTCAAGCTCTTATCCCTAAATTTGGATGAAAATGCAATGCTTGCAGGTCCTCAAATATTTCTACAAGTAGCTGTAATTATTCTAAGTCAACACATCTGCTGTTTTAATATTTTGATTTGAAACCAACAATTTTATCTTCCTTCCTTCCACTGCTTATTTTATGCCAGTGGATTCTATTTACACCTGGTTCCCACCATGTCTTCACTATTAGATTGTCACAAAATTGCTCAGAGCTCCTGGTTCCCACTTTCCATGTGGTTAGAAGGGGATAATAACATGACACTTTTGAAGGCATCTCTGTGGATGAGAAGCACCTCTCAGTACCAGGGACACAGGAAGCATGCAGCGGATGTAAGCAGTCTCTGTGCCATTAAAAAAAAATAATTTGTTTAACTTTATTTTATATGTGTTGGTATGAAACTTTCAATCCCTTGAAACTGGAGTTACAGTTGTGAGTTGCCATATAGGTGCTGGGAATTGAACCTGGATCCTCTGGAAGACCAGCCAGTGCTCTTAACCATTGAGCCATCTCTCCAGCTCCCTCTCTGTCATTAGAAGTCAGATGTGATTCACTGGGTCCCTGCCCATGTTCCCCACCTCCTATGGGCTCATGAAACATTCCGGCCTTTTAGTCCTATGGGTTTTTCTCTCTCACTGCTATTTCCCAATTTCACCAGCATCCATACCCTTTTCTTTTCTGAAAACATGGATTTCTTAAGGTTTGCAAACTCATCTGATATATCCATGTTTGGCTTCCTTCTAGAGCCAGCCACAAAGTTCTGTTCAAGAAGCCTTGTATGAAGATCTGGGTAAATAAAAGCCCTCCTATAAAGAAGAACAATGTGCGTATTTTAAATCAGAAAAATAATGCAAGTTACCTTTGAAAGCCCATTGCTATTATTACATTAATTTTTATGAAACACTAAGAAATAGGATGGTACTGTTTGAATTATCTTAAAAAAATTATTCCCCTGTTCTAGGGCTAGTGAGATGGCTCAGTGTTAAGAGCTGTGACTATTCTTTCAGAGGAGCCAGATTGCCTTTCCAGCACCCACATGCAGCTGAGAAAAAGAGTTAGAGGCTGTTCACTGATGTCTGTAACTTCAGATCCAGGTCCCAAGAGTGCAGGAGGTGTGCATACATACATGCAGGCAATCCTCAAGATGTATTATAAATACAACCATAAAGAGTAGCCCTCTTTTCTGTTTCGACCTGTTTTCCATACTCTCTTCCATAGCATAACTTTTTCTGGACCTCTTGTCCCAAATACTAGGCATGTGCCGTCCCTTTGATGTAAAGTTTTCATCTACCACCCCCATCTTCCTGATCTCAACCCAAGCCTTACTTTGCAGGGAAATTTTAATCTCCTTCCTCAGTCAAGGTGATATCTGCTTGTTGCCTGAAATCAGAATAATCTGTTTCCTCATTTAAAGTTTAATCTCAGCTTGAGTTAATTATTTAAATTTATGATTATTACATTAATGTCTATCATTCCCTTGGTAGATTGTTAATTTCTTGGGAAAAGAAATCATGCCTGCTTATTCATTTTCAGTTTGTCTTTGGCAGTAACTTAAGGAATGAGGAGCCAGGGAATCTTCATTTTAGAAGTAGATGTGAAGTGATAGAAGGGTTTAACTTTATTTTTTTTTTCTTTAGTTGGTTCAGCCAGTGGCAAACGTTCTATATGATTATGTTATCTGCCCCTCCATGCCAGACTTTAAAAGAAAAGTTATATATTGTATGAAATTCCTGGTCTGTCTGGCCTGTGGTCAA
This sequence comes from Phyllotis vaccarum, assembly GCA_033318265.1. NCBI lineage: Eukaryota > Metazoa > Chordata > Mammalia > Rodentia > Cricetidae > Phyllotis > Phyllotis vaccarum. The sequence continues at coordinate 103,180,345 of JARWLC010000008.1, read as the reverse complement.
GACTCACAGGCCCACAGACCCTCAGTCCCACAGAAACACACAGACGCTTGTATATTTTATGCTGATCAGCCTATGACTCTGGCATATTGCTAGCTAGCTCTTGCTCTTAAACTAAGTCATGATTCTTATCCTGTTCAGCCATGCGGCTCGGAACCTTTTCTCAGAGCAGCATAGTTGTCCTCTCCATCTGCTGGCTTCTCTGGCGTCTCTGTTCTGTTCTTCCTCTTCCCAGAGTTTTCTTAGTCTGGTAGCCCTGTCCATACTTCCTGTCTACTTTTAGCCAATCAGCATTTTTATCAAGCCAGTAGGCAGGACAATTATTTCCAATGGAACAGTACACAATCCTAAAACAGTCATATCGTACTTTTCTTGCAAGCAATGGCCAAAATAAGCAGAAAAACCTTCAGAAATGGTTCGCCATTACCCCACTGAGGAGTCAGGCTAACAGAAGACTGGTTCTTGGTTGCTCACTTGACCTTGAACTTTCTCATCATTTTTAAAGCTTTTTAGTATGTTTACTGTTCGTTTGATGCATATTCATCCCAAGCATAATCCTCTAGCAGTGTCTCTCCTAGTCATAGCCCTGATTCCTTATTTTGAATAACTGAAATTCTTCCTCCAAATCCACCCCACTTTTCAGTCCAAACTGTACATGTTCTGTTGGCCATCTCTGGTCTTCTGGTTGATTCTGTAATGGATAAGGGAAATGATATAATAGCGTAAAAGGAAATCTCAGCTGTTTGTTTTGAGTTAGGAAGGGGGCGGGTACATTGGCTACATCAAGCTCCCAGATCTTACTGGGTCCTCTCGTTCCCTCCATCAATTTTCTTCCAGTAGTTACTACATATTTGAAAGTTTGGCCTTTGCATAGCATAATTCCAAATCAGGCATATGATCCTGAAGTTAGTTACAGAGAATATCCTGCTCTAGTTCACAGTTTCCTGCCCCTCAAATCTATTCATGGTTATCTGTCAAGTTTAGAACATCTGTGATTCATATGATGAAATGCTGCTCCTGGAGCTGATGGTATTAGTAGGTAGAATATTTGAAAGGTAGTTGGTTTGTGAGGGTGTGTCCCACATTAGTGGGATTGCTGGCATTATGAATGATATCCAAGACGATAAACTATTGTTTCTACAATGTAATGGCGTATTCAGAAAGCACTGTTTCTGAAGCACAGGGTGGACTTTTTCTAGATGCTCAATCTTTAGGTCACTTGAATTTCTAGTCTTCAGAACCCTGAGACAAACATTTCTTTTGTCGATAGGCTAATTGGTTGACAGTGTTTTACTGCAGCAGTGCATCCTAACCCTTCCATCCTTCTCTAAAGCCATCTTAGTTATGTGGTTACAAAGCCTGAGACCCAGGCCACTCTCTCCGTCTTCTCATCCCAAAAATTCTCTTCATATTGTCATTTTTGACAAAACCATTTTTAAAGACTTGGGGTACAGCACTCTTGATTTCTGCTGACTTTAACTAGTACTGCAAAATGCCTCTGTGCAAGCCTTATCCTTTTGCTGCCATTCTGTCTAGCCTTCTGATACATTCCTTTATCCTCAGAGAGTATTAGTGACCCCCAGTAATCTCATCTACCTTCATTCCAATATACAGTATTGGTTTGGTTTTAACATTTTATTCAAAGCAAGAAAATGTCTAATTCACCCCATACTTATCTTAGACTTACAAAGTGCCATACTTACTCATTGACAATGCAAGGCTCTTAACAACAGTATCCTGTGGGAGTTTGGGGGTTTTGTTTGTTTGTTTGTTTGTTTGTTTGTTTGTTTGTTTGTTTTTGTTTTTCTTTCTCTTCAACTCTTGCTATAGAACTAGTGCCCTAGCCATCTGGCACTTTTATTCTATATGTTGTCATTCCCTAGGGCTTTGGAAGCACCATTAATTTCTCTGTCTTTGTTACACTGGAAAATGCCCCTTCGTTTGTTCCTCAAGATTCAAATTTAAATTCTTCTCCACCTGAAGCCATATCTAAATTTCCAGTGAGAATTATCCATGATACCTCTTACCAAACTATGACTTCTTTCATCTATAAAGCAAAGACTATTTAAAAATGATCATTTTTCATATCTTTCTCCCTCATGGGATGATGAGATCTAGAGGAGCGAGAGAAAGCTCATGGCCCACAAGTTTCCTTTGTGCTGCGGAGCACAGTATCTAGTATGCTCATGCATTGTAATCCACTCAGTGAATAAATAGAGGCCATCTTAAAATACCTGTTCTTTCCCCTTGATTACAAGCATTCAAAAAAAAAATAATAAAGAAGAAAGAAATGTGTTCTCCCCTTGACATTGAAGTGGTATTGGACCGAAGCAGTAGACAGTTGAGAAATATAAAAAGTGAGTAACATTTGCATTCTCATGTTTGTGCATCTGTAGTAAATTGTCATTTGTGATGATCAGAAAGAAGGGGTGGAGAAAGAGTTTGTATTTTAAGACAGACTACAAAACTAACCTGGATTGTCATGCTGTCATTTTAATTTTTATCTCTGCTTCGACAAATACTTCTCTCCAAAAGACTTGCCCCCTAAAGAGAGCTGATAAGCTCTCCAAACAGATCTCACAGGCCCGTGCATTTCTAAACCTCTGATTCTGATTCATAGGAAATGCTAAGAGATAAGAATAATAGCACATGATATTTGTGAGGTTTGTAAAATATTCTTTTCATCTTGCTTTCTTTTTCATAGACTTAATATGCAAGAGAATTTCTGCACTTGATGTCAATATTTTTGTATTATTTTTATTCATGATTTATTTATTTGATGTGTGTGAGTGCTCTGCCTACAGATATGTTGAGTGTGCTGCATGTGTGACTGGTGCCCATGGAGGTCAGAAGAGGGCACTTCATCTATGAGAGTTAGAGTTACTGGCTATTGTAGGCCAGCATGGGTGCTAGGAACCAGTCAGGATAATCTGCAAGAACAGCAAGTGCTCTTGACTGCTGAGTGCAAATGTTTTCTGCTTTCTAATAGAAATCACAAATCGTTACAATTCCATGAACAATGACTGCTAATGATTCTAAAGTTTTATGTCTAAACCAGAGATTTAAAGAAGTAAGATATTAGTTGTGATTCTAGTGAAGGAAACGTGGGTCGCAGGGGTTTCATTCAGTAAGTGGCAATATCTGAGCTGGGAATTGAAGTATGAATAGGAGTTTGCCATTGTGTGGGAAAAGAAAGAAATTGGAACATTTTGTAAATTTTCTAAAATGATATCGCAGCTGATTTCAATCCAGTCTAAACCACAGATATTGCGGAGGAGGGACAGGGGGAGGAGAGATAAGAGAGATGATGTGATTTGAAAAAAAAAAAAAATCCCTTCTGGCCTTTTTGCTGTTGTTTCATTGTCTTTGAGGCTTCAGGAAAAATACTTTGCGAGGGCTGCTTTGATGTGTATGAATTATTCATCATTAAGAAGTCAGGCAGCTGACACACTAGTCTTTGTTCAAGCTGTGGAGGGTATTAGAGGGTATTAGAGGCCCTTGGAAAGGCAGAACATTTTGTTCTTCTGTCTGCCCTGTGCAAGGGTCCACTGCAGGGGTGGGAAGATCTCTGTCAGCTTCTCTCCAATTGATGCAAATCACAGGATGTCAAGTCTTTCTGTGCCACCATCTTTTTCCATTCTATTTTAGGATGAAACTGTTTGTCATTGGGCTCTCTCTCTCTCCCTCTGTCTCTCTCTCTCTATTCCTCTCTTCTCTTCTCCACCCCCTGCCCAAGTCTGTGGACAGCTTGTTTCATTAAAAACCCAGTGCCTAGCCAGATGGAAACATACAACTACCTAGTCCATTAGTGCTGTTGCTCCTACACAAGCAGCCTGACCTGGGAGCAGCCAGAGCTAACAGGATGTCTCATTAAGGCAGCTTTTGTCGTAGCCTTTCCCTGCCATTTAACATTCTCCTGAGCATTATGTGGATTTATGCTGAGAGTCAGCTGTCTGCTCAGGAGTTGGGTAATGGGAAGCCTCCATGTGCTGAGAGCCCACCTGTGTGCTGACGAAACATATCGTTCTTGATTCTGCAATGGTAGGGAGTGTCATGTCGCATGCATGTAGCCTGGATGAATCTAAGCCCACAGAGTGCACTTATATGACTCTCTATTGTTATATGAAGGGCTTCAGATAGATGACTACATTTGCCCCTACAATCTATGCATTATTGCTGTCCATGTTTTGTAGTTGGGAGATCAGAAAGCCAATATACATTAAGTGATTTACTCAGGCTAAGAAATAATGTGGGAAAGTCACACTCAATGCCTATGCTCTTTTTACTACAGTGAGACCTACAACTTGAAGCCAAAGTGCCTACATGTTGAAGGCAAATGCAACAGTGTCCAGAAGTGAAGCATTTGGAAATTTCTTGAATGGAAAGGGCTCTAATCTCATTTATCAATTGATCTATTAATGGGTTCACACAGGCTCTGGGCTTTTTGAGAAGAGCTCCATTGCTCTCTTTGCAACTTGTCTGTCAAGAGGCAAGCTACTTTGCTCCATTGCATGTGCTACTAAGATGCTCAGCCTTCCCGCAGCCTTGAAATGACCAGTGCAAGCAACCACACACTAAAACTTGTGGAACTGTGAATGGAAAGAAAGGCTTTCTTCTTTTCAGTTAGTCTTGTCAGGTGCTATATCATGGCAACAGGCACGTGTAAATGACATTCTACTTAGAATATAGTGTTTCTCCTTATCCAAGGAGCAATGACTAACAATAATAATGATGATGAGATTATAGCTGGAATTCTGACATGTTGCTAGCATTATTATCACCTCACTGATGCGGGTTTCTCCTTAATCACCACTAATTTTTTAGCTCCAACTAACCAGCATCCAGTATAGCAAAGCAAATTTTGGCTTTAGTAGTTGTGGTATCTTGCTTATCACAGTGGATTCTTCAACCAACCCCAGGTAACCAGAAGCACAGGGTTGCATAAGTAGTTAATCACAGGTGACTCTTCAACCCCAGCTAACCAAGATCACAGGACCTCAATTCAAAATAATAAATGGCTCTCATAGGATCTTTAAATTTCCCTCTGAAAATTTGTAAGTCAGGCCTCCATCCTCTATGCTTCTCTAGATGTTTTTATCTTCAAAGTTCCCACCTTATTTTATTAAACATCGTATTGAGATCTCAACACTCAATGGGTTCTCTAGCCCAAAGTTCCAATGTCCTTCAACAATCCTCCCTCAAAACATGGTCAGGTCTGTCACAGCAGTTCCCACTCCTGGTATTAATTTATCTTAGAGTTTATATTACTGCAAAAGAGCATCATGACCACATAGCAAGTTGGGGAGGAAAAATTTTATTAGGCTTACAGTTCAGCATTGTTCACAAGATTCTAGTTTGTCAAGTTGACACATAAAGCCAACTAGTACACAGGGTCTCACTTGATAGCCCATGATGGCCTGAAAATCCGTATGTCACCTGGGTCCAGGTTGGCTTCAAATTGAAAGCAGTCTTCTTGTCTTAGGTATATATTGTACCAAAATATAGGTAAAGGTCACCACCCTCAGCTTAAACGTTTTAGTAACAACGTGGTGCTACATTATTATTCTTATGTTAGTACTGAGGGAAGAAAATAGGAAGCCAAAGGTGGATTAGCATCTTCTATAAGATATTAAAGACTTAGCCACATGCTCTAAGAACACACACACACACACACACACACACACACACACACACACAGTCACAAGCACTTCCATTTGGCTAGCAACTTATGAAGTCCTAGTCTGAATAAGTCATACTGAGAAATGAAATCTGAAATGGAGAAGAGGAGAGTCACTTTTTTAGTAATGATCAGAAAAACAAGCCCCGAAAACAAGTATTGAAAACGATGGTGGTTAGTGTGAGCTGTCTACCTCTTGTAACAAATTTTTAGACACATTGGAGTTAACACTGAATAGCGCTAAAGGACTGATTTAAATATTTGTATATTTTAATTTTAAATTAAGAGTACTTAAAATTTACATTATTTTGCATATTTTATTATATAATGTTCATCTAAAAACATATTTATTTCCTCAAATGTTTAGGATTTATTTGCAGCATTTCCCATATCTTTGTTTAATGTATAATACAGCATATTGTCTGTACTCACCAGACTGCATAACATAGCATGAGAACTCATTCATCCTATACAGATGGAATTTAGTAACTTTTCATAATCTGTCTTCATCCTGAGTCTCTTCCTAGTCTTGCTATTCTAGCGTTCTATTCTAAACTTCTATGACAGCAGTCTTCCAGACTACAGGTGAGTGAGGTCATGTAATATTTGTGTTTCTGTGCCAGCTTTATTTTACATACTTCATTGCTTCCCAATTCCATCCACATCACAAATGACAGAAGTCTGTTATTTTATGATTGTATGTGTTTATGACTGTATATGCATATGTGTCATGTTTTTAATCCATTCATCAACTGATAAATATTTAGATTGATTCCATACCTTGGCTATTGATTGGATTTGCTTTGCACAAATTAACCATATACCATCTCATTATGCAACAAATGTCTATATGAATACTTATTTGATAGGGTAAAGTTGAATATAAATACTATAGAGGGGGATCAGGCTCAACAGAAACTTCATGTGGCATAATTGTTCAATAAATACTAATGTTAGAGATACTGCAGTGAACTTTCTGGAGATACCATTGGTCTAGTAAGTACAAGCAAACAAAAAGTTCCATTTATAAATTAGTAATTCTTTATTCCTTATAGAGAAATTATAGATCCACAGAACCACCTAGTTCAAGGACATACTCTGGTACAACCCAGATACAATGATTTATGACTGCCAATGTGAAAGAACTTGACTTGGCCAGCAGGTGTTGATTCATAAAAACTGATTGTAACTCTTGGGCTTACTTTTTGAATAAGCCAAGTCTAGCATGCTCTTATTATAGCTCAGGTATTTTTCTTTGAGAGATCTTGCTCCACTTTCTTACTTCACATGGGTGTTGGTTCTAAGAACGTCTTCGCTCTCTCCTTTTAATCAATATTGATAATTATGAATACCAGAACTAGAGCAGCCCAGTTCACACAAAGATGTATAATGTGCTATGTACCTAGTTTAGCATCTTAAGCTGCAAGCGTGTTGGAAAACAGTTTCACAGTATGCTTACTGTTTAATAAAAAGGATTGTACTTGTCTTATGCTGGCTATATTAGAGTTTCTATTCTACTGCTGTGCAGAAACATCATGACCATGGCAACTTTTATAAATTAAAAACATTTAATTGGTGTACCTTATATTTTTAGAAATTTTAGTTTATTTTCTTTATGGTGCAACATGATCATGTACGGACAGATATGATGCTGGAGCCGAGAGTCCCACATCTTGATAGACAGGCAACAGGAAGTGGTCTGAGACATTTAGTGGTCTCTTGAGCATAGATCAGACCTCAAAGCCTGACTTCACAGAGACACACCTCCTTCAACAAGGCCATACCTACTCCACCAAACCCAGATCTAATAGCGACACTTTCTTTGGGAATCATTTTCTTTCAAACCACCACACAGGCTTATAGGACTCTTCATTTTAAAGGATATTACATTTCTCTTTTGCAAATGAGGAAAATGGGTACCCCTGCCCAAGAGAAAAACTGCTGAAGGCAAACTGTTGTCAGTGGTGGAAGTGTGTGGCTCTGACTTCTAGCCCAGTAGTCTTCATAGGACAAAAGCCTCCCAATATCACAGCCCAGGTATGTATTTTCTACCTGCCTGGAATTCTCTGGTCTGTTTAGATCTGCAACATCACCATAGAGAAACTTGATTTCCTACCATTCAGGACCTTGAAGTCTTGAGGAATGGCTTTTCCACTGTCCACATTCCATTCTTTCTTTAAGGGCTGTCTGCCAGAGATGGCCTCATAAGCGATGGAGCTTTAAAAGGTTAATTACCATTAATTATTGTGAGAAGACAGCTTATTACCAATTCATAAATTCAGAATACATTTATTTTGCTGACAAGCAAAATGTCCTACTTGCCCTGTGAACCTTGTTTCCATTTTGTAAAAGGAATAGATATTTTCTCTCTTGTAGATTATAGTATTTGTATAAACCACATTGTCTTCTAACACACCATGTTGGTAAAAACTTAATTAAATTCACAAAGTTTGTTAAATTATTCCATACTTAGCCAAAGACTTTAGGATTACATTGGTATAAGTATCTCAGAAGACCCAGATGCTCAGACATATGTCTTCAAATAGAGATGCATATAACTTGTTAACCAACACCTTTAAGGTGTTATACAGGTGACTCATAGATAAATCTTAGCGTAAAAATCTCAGAAATTCTTCATGAATGATGATTTCGGTAAACACCGTGCTTAAACTTTCCAAGTTGCAACCTGTAGATCTCAGTCTAGCCAGGATCTTTGTAGCAGATATGAAGCATAAGTCTTACAAGAGAAAGTGTTCTAAAATAGTCCAAATCCTAAAAATAATTTATAGCCATCATTTTTTAACTCCTACCTTATGACAAGTGTGATAATCTACTGAGGTGGCAAATTTTATGTATCTTTCTGACTAGGACATGAAATATTTTGGGTGTTTCTGTGACAATCGTTCAGAAAAGATTAACATATAAATTAGCGAGTGATAAAGCAGATTGACTTCTATCATACCTATTGTCAGCCTAAATAGAGCTAAAGTTACTATTCATCAACCCAGCAAGAAAGAATTCTTCCTACTAGACAACCTGCAGAATGGGTGTCACTTGTTTAAATCCTTTCTTCATAGTCAAGTATAAAGAACTGATCTTAGTTTGGGGTCTAGTGGCCTTCAGGTAAGAACTACATTATCAGTTTTAAGACTTTTGGGCTTGCACATGAGCTGAACCATACATAGTCTTCACCCTCCCTGGTATAAAATTTGTTGATTCAGGCTATAAATACTAGGGGATTCACCTCTTCGGTAGCATTATGATGACTAGACTTGGTTGCCAACTTTGTGCACATGGGAAGAAGATGTTGTTCCCCTTATCAGACTGGCCTGTGGTCATGACTGTGTAACATTTTCTCAGCTGGTAAACGATGTAGGAAGGATTGGCCCTGGGTAGTATAAGAAAAGTAGCTGACTGTGATTTTGAGAAATATCCAGAAAGTTCCTCCAGTAGATTCTATTCCAAGTTCCTTGAGTTTTTGCCTTAGCTTCCTTTGATGATGGACTGTAATCTGCAAGAAAAAATAGAACCCTTTCTCTGTAAGTTGTTTTTGGCCCCTGTTTTATCACAGCAACAGAAGGCAGATGAGGGAAAGAATCATCAAACAATTCTTCATACTAGTTATTTTTGGATTTAGGTACGTTATTAAATTGTTCTATTTCTTAGTGAATTCTGATGCCTATGTTATTTATGAAACATAGGTATAATGAGATTTATAATAATTTATAAATAACCATCTACTATTCACTCCATAGCCCCTATGCCTCCAACAAGTATTTTAGCTAGTCACGGTGTTTCAGCTGGTAGAATGATCTGAACTTTTATTTCTGAGGAATCTAGACTATTATCTGTTCTTTCTGGATTGGACCACAGTTTTCCATCAACCCTACTCACAGAGCATGATAGTATTCAGACACTTAATATCTGCTCTGCAGACATGTTTTTCTTGCCATCATTATGCATTAATGGTCTGCTTCTCTCTGATGCTCTGTATCATTTACCACAATTATCCCTATGGCTGTCTTCACTGCCAGGTGTTTCCCAGGCCTGAGACATCCAAGGCAGCTATATACAGTTCTCACTTCCTACCTAATGGGACCATTGTCCTTTCTCCTAGTTGATGTACTCCACTTTGAATAAAAGACCTGTATACTAATAGAAGGAGTGGCCATGGGAGCATGAAGCAAGAATAAAATGTAAAAATACACAATATGTTCTCTACATGCCTATCTACCTAGAAGTAATACAGTACCACAATCATCCTTGTATCCTGCTCTGGTAATTGCAAGACAAGTCTATATGTCAATGAAGGAGGCATTTGGCTTTGCTTCCCAGGTTAATAATTGATTCTTTAGGTCCTACCAACCAACACGATTGGTACTTCTTCCCTTTATGTTCAAAACGAGCTAAAATAACATCCATTTGAGAATAAAGACTCTTCCAGTATCTCTACTCAGTCTTGCTCTTGGATAAAAAAGAAGGGTGGGGTTGGTGGCAGGAATAAACCGTTGAAAGAGACATCTCTGTTTAAGCCTTAAAGAGACATAGCTGGTCATTATAGCAGAATTTTTATGTACATATAACTGGATCGATTACTTTTGCACAGTATCAGCACAAAATTATAGAGAATATAAAATTATAGCTCTGTTCTTTTTTTCTAGTTGATCCCAAACAGGGATAAAAAGTATCATTTCTAGTGTTTATCTGCCTGACAGGAGAGAGAAAAGTGAGTTTTTGCAACGCCTACTTTCTACTCAGCTTATATGGTCCCACCGGCTCCCTAGAATTGACACCCCCCCAACACTTATTCAACTTTGAAAGTTACATACAATAGAGAGATTAAACAATTTTAAGCATTCATTAGGTATTAACTAAAGTAAGCTTTTTTTAAAAAAAATAATGAAGTATGAATATGATTTAGTCAAGAGTCGAATGAGGCTGCCAAGGATTGGCTAATTAAAAGTTTGATCTGTAATAAGGCAATGCTGAGAGGTAGTCAAATCTTAAACAGTGGGGCCTGCTGGGGAGAGGAGAAGTCATTGAAAACATCATTATCAGAAATGTTAATGATGGTATACAGTGGGTATACATGGGAGTAGATTAAGTTTTTAAAAGTGCAAACTTGGCCTCCACTTTCTTTTGCTTCCTTCCTTCCATCTTCATGATGTGACACATTTAAGTAGGCCTTCCCATGGGGTGAACCAATGAGGTTGCCTGATTTTGGATTTTTCAAAATTGAATTTGTAAATATTTAAACATTAGATAACATGTATATGTGTTTCTGTGTATATGTACACACTATATATCACTATATATGTCTATTGATCTCTTTATCGAATTTCTAGTTTCCTGGTATGTCATGACTCTATAGATGTAAAAACTGACTAGTCTAAGAAATGAAGTAAATGCTCTTTTCACATTGTGGGGTGAGGGTATTGTATATGGCTTTAGAGAAATAGTGGGAGGGAGAAGCCTAGGATATGGTAGCATTGGCATACTTTCTGATTTTGGCATCTGCAGCTCTTTGAAGGCCATTTTTCCAGGTGTGTGTAGAGTGTTAGCCTGCTTACTTTGGCAGAAGACCTTGTTTAAGCCTGCAGTAACAACAGGTGTCCTTTCCTTTCCTGTATTGGCTCACCAGCTAGTTCTGTCTTTACTTCCTGTGGGGACGCAGATGCTGGCTTCATAAGTAATTCTTTTAAAGGCAGGACTGGGCTGTCATTTTTCTGGAAGGAAAATACAGTCTATAGGAAGGAACAAGAAAGATCATGACTGTCACAGTGCCTCCATGATTAATTCACTTTGTTATTATAGGGGAAAAAATCATTTTTCTAAGGTGAGATTGTTAATTCTTTAGAAGAAACAGCTTATTGAAAACTTGAATTCTTAAGCAAATTAATGATAAAATGTCCTTGGTGTCATACACCTGTGCTCCAAATTATGTCCAATGCCATTTTATTTATGCATTTTCTTCCTTAAGAAATGTATTTAAGGTGCTTGCATTCATAGCCTAAGGGAATAATGGGGTCAAATGTTACTGTAAGATAACTTAGTGACTAACAGGATTTTTTAACCAGATACTAAAGAGCAGATTAGTGGTGGAGCAATTGTCTGGCATGTGCAAGTTCCAAATGAAAACAGAGGCAGCTGCTTCTGGGAGGTGAAACTGTGTGCTATTTGCTTTTCTTAACTCGCTGCAGTGGTTTTCAGGTTTCATTAAGCTCTTGTGTATTCTCATCAGGGGCAAGAAAAATGCCAAGCTTCGAGTAAGCCATTGTGATCTGTGTGAATTAGGTTAAATGACATTAGCACATCACAGAGAGTCCACCATTTTAGTTTCTTCTATATCATTCCTCTGAGGTCATGTTCATAGAAGGAATGTCCTCCACATGTTGAGAGAAACAGTGTGCATCTGTCAATGGCATATGTTTTTATTTAAAACCACCATGATTTCTCGACTTCTCAAAGAAACCGAATCTTCAAGTGACAAGTATACCCATGGTTAGTTCTGTTTGTCATGTAAGTAAAATGATAAACATCAGTGACCCTGATTTTAAGAATCTTCAAAATATATTCCTAACTGTAATTGCCTTAAGATGTATTTTCTACCTTAAGTTCTGTAACTGGAAGACTATCAGCAATTAGCATTGCTTGATATTCCTTGTGGCCATTACCTACCTGCTGGTTATATGGTGTAATAACACACAGACTCACACCTCTGTTCCTACCTTTGGATATGACTCCAAACTCGACCTGTTTCCAGAAAAGATGAATTATGTTTGATAAAGGAAGCATGTGCAGGAAGAAATCTGACAGAGAGATTGAGGTCAAAATAGGATCTTGTTTTGCAAGCCCATTTTTTCTTTAAATTTAAAATATTCCTTTAAGTTTATCCCCATGATAGTGGAGAAAGATATATTCAGAAGAAGCTGCTAAGGTAATGAGAAAATATAAATCTGTTGGCTGATAGGGGAGATTTTTAAATGATACAGAGAGAAGCTGAGCTTGAGATTGAAGGTGAGCACACTCTCAGCTCCCTCTTACCCACTTCTGCATTTAAATTTCCTAAGCCCTGTTTTGCCCATCTGTAAAGAAAGCAAATCACCTCTCCTTTTACAGGATGGGAAAATGGTTAATGAAAGTATGCTCATAAAGAGTGTAGGACCAGCCTGTGAGCCAGCACGCAAACAACATCCTCCATGGTTTCTGCTATACTTCACCAACTGTGAAGTGATTTCCTTGTATGAAGGTAATGCTATGTGGAATAGTAAGGGACTTGCCTTCATGTTCCTGCCTTGAGTTCCCTCAATATTTTGATCTGGAAATGTAAGCTGAAATCTCCCTCCCCCCAGAAGTGTTGGACCAAGGTTTGTGGTATCAGGATTGTGATCAATTATCCTGCCGGAAGCCAGGAAGCAATGCCCTCCTTATGCATCTGAGGACCGAATGATGCAATAGATCGTCTCCATCTTTGTATAACTGTTTTGGCTCCTTGAGAGAGAAGATGTCAGCAGGACAGTCTTTCAGTTCAGCCTCTAGGGTCTGAACTATGTCCCTGAAGGACAATAAAAGATGATTTACTTAGATCAGCAAATATCTCTAGATATCTACAGGGGTCTAAATTTCATCTTTTTGGTAAAATCTAATTTTGAGAAAGGCATATCTTCAAAGAGACAATATTCTGAAATAGGATGCTTTCCAGCTACGTCTACTGGCTAAAACTCACCTATGAGAGCCCCATTCTCATATTTGGGAAATGAAGTCCACCAACCTACAGCTTCTTCTTCACAACACCAAGTTCCACTGTCTTCTGTCATCCAGCTTGCTTAGATTGTTATAAAATTAGATGCTTCAGTCTTTGTACTTTATCTGATTCACCTTGATGGGCACTTCCTGAAATTCATTCTCTTCCATCCAGTCCTGTTTTAAACAGCCAGCACTGTTGACTAATTGACTAAAAGATAAAAGGTACAATAAAGTACAGAGAATACAGCCTTTAAAACTCATACTATAGGATGGATTTCAAAATGCTTACTAGTTCTAAACTACCAGGGAAGAAGGGGAGACAGGCAAAGGATGTGAGAATGGCTAGATACACCTGGAAATAGATAGAGCCTTAGCTGCCTTTGTAAGTGGGGCAAGATATTTTCTTACTTGTTTATTTACTTCTGATTATTTCATTCAATAGACATTTACTGTCTTCTTTCATTAGGTCAAATACTCTGTTATGCATAGGGGAAGCAATTCCTTAGCCACAGCTTCCTCCTATAAGATGGTCCTAGAACCAACAGACCCTGTCACAGTCAGCTATCAATCTCATGGTGAGTTTCAGGCAGGGTAGACAAATGCTTCAAACAGAAGAGCATATATTTATTTTCCTACAATAGCTCTTGACATAAGGAGTGATTTTTATGTGCACACTTTGAGGCAAATAAGGGCCAAAGGACACAGAAAGACAGAAATGGAATGAAGGAGAAGACAGAGGAATTTACTGTGAAAACCAGGGCCTTCAGTATGGGCTGAAGTTTGAAGATAAGCAGGTATTTGCTAGGACAAACAAACAAACAAATAAATTATACTAGATTTTCAATTTTCAAGGGTAAAATTTCAGATGAGTTCCTAATTTTGAGAAACTTGTATTAATGTGTTTCAATAGACGAGGTATCAGAAGAACCAAAGGATACAGACAGACCCGGGAAGAACAAGGAATTTTTAAACCTTGCTGGACACCAGGATATCTGTTATAAAATTTAGAGAGAGTGAGGCAGGAAGGTCACCTGGCTGTGTCACCCCATTTGTAAAGATTATTTAGAAGCATCCCCAGGGATCTGAGTATAATTTTGTTCAATCTTTATTTAAAACTTCTCTCTAACAACCAATTTTTACTGGCCCCTTTGGTGATACCTTAAGACCCACTTCTCTTTAATAGTTTCATAACAATTTAAGTCTCAAGTTCATTCATCTCATTTTATTTCCCATGTCCTGAAAAGGAGTCTGGGATTCTCACCAGGGAAGAAACAAGATACTGGAAGAAGCCATGTTAACTGTGTGTAGCTTTGTCTTGATCTCGACACCTGAACATCGACATTCTAAGTGCATTGCTTCCCATCCTACAAGCAAATCCAATTATTTTATTTAAAAGTCGTATGACCTTAAGATGTCACTAAAAGTATCAGTCTGCCTTTTGACATAACTGGGGTAAAATATTTAGACTGATTACATAACTTAGTTGAAATGTTCCTGTGAATGTATCTTTGGAAGGTAATTTATAAAGAATCATGACAGATACCTCAACACAGAAATAGAATCATAGCCAACATCCCCTGCTTTCTTCTTCTTTTTCTTGCCTATTATTTTAATCTTTCTCTAGTCTTTACAATTATAAGACAGAATTGATTACAAGGAGTCCCACTTTGCAGTCTAGGACTAGTCCTTAAACATACTTACTTTAGTGTTTTCTTGTATGGATTGGCCAGTACATTCTTCATGCATATACTAATTATTGACTAAATTCTTCACCAGCATAATATCTCTGAAAAAAGCATACATGCATGTTCAGGAAAGTCAAAGAACCAAATGAAGAAAATATTAAATTTCTACACTGTTGTGTGGGTTTTCATTAGTGCATCGGCAGCAAAAATTTCCCTCCTCTTCCTCCTCTTCCTCCTCCTCCATCCTCCAATTTATTCTTAGTCTATTTCTGAAGACATCCAGTATTGAGACTTTCAGATAGATTAGTGTCTTCGTTACATCAACTTGGGCCACATTCTCAGTTGAAAAGCAAAGAGAAAATTAGAGAAGTTGAAAACCTAAAACAATGAAAAGTAAGTGAAGGACACTTTTCTCCCAGCCAGCACATGTTGCTCAGCGATGAACTTTAAACTTTTAAAATCTCATCTAAATATAACTCAGAGGTCTGAATTACTCTAAACTCATATTACATTTATCCATAGGATGAAGGTCACATATAAGTGCTTCTTCAAACATTGAAAGGGTCCCAGGCAGTGAATCCATTCTCCTTTCAGCATATTTTGATACTTTTTAAGGCTGTAGATAGTGGTGATATTTCTATTAAAATCATTTTTCTAACTTTGTGGCGTATCTACTCCAAATATGGTCTCATTATATGTAAAGAGGCAGATTCGCACTGGGCCTCCAAATTAGGCCAACAGACCCCCTTGTTTATACCTTTTTAACGCACTCACACATGGACAATGATACCTTGTCCTTTTGAAAGCAGAAACTCAGCAACCATTCTGAAGAAAATAGAAAAAAAAGGAAGTTAATATTTCTTTGTCATATCCATATTTACAACCTCATCACAACCAACTCTTCTGCTGTTGATCTGATGGACGCTCACAGCATAAATGTGTTTTGTTCCAAGTGCAGTTTACTGTGCCCACAGATAAATCTTCTGGCTGCTATGTATCAAAAACATCCAGCGAGTCTAGGTAAATTATCCACCACCGCTCCAGTTTTGTCTACTAATTATTTAATATGCATGAAATATTAAGGGAAATTTGTATGGAATGCGGTATCTCTCATGAATCCATCTTGACACCTCCCTTGCTGAAAATACATTTCTCAAGGCTGTCCATGGCCATGATGCTGAAGCTTTCCAACTAGATTAAAGATGCCCTAGGCTGAACACAGAGCATAAGAGCCTCTAGCCTCTCTACCCTTTCTTTGCTTATTTCTTGTTGTCAGTGGCTTGGGGAGTCTGTCATTTCCATGTTTCTCTTCTCTTTCAAGACAGGTTTGCAGATATGGAAGGATGGAGAATCAGGTGCATGGATAATCATCCTATCTGGAAGACTACTTAGATGTCAGGGTACTGATATTCAAGACTATACATTGTGGAATCAGGTTATGCTCTGACAAGTCAATAATTTGAACTGCATGCATTAGCATACACTGTAATATAACTTGTGTAATGCAAAGAATAGGTTTGTGTGTTCAGAAACTGGAAGTTTGGATTCCACGGTTGCCAATCACTGGTGATAATGTAATGCACTTTGGTGCATCCTGGGGAAATGATTACTTTCATATGGTTATTTTCTCTCTTGTGTCTTATAAATGTGTGCATTGTTATACTGATGTGGGAATATCTTTCTGTATGCTGTGAATACCTTCTTTAAATAAAGGAACTATTTTGGACCTTACTGTAGCAGTAGGCAGGAATTTGAGCATAAGTAGGATAAGGAAGTCAGAGTCAGGTCAGAGAGAGATCAACCCAGCTGCCCAAGGAAACAACATGTAAGGAACACAGGTGAGCCATATGGCAGGACAGATTAATGGATATGAACTGAATTAAGATGAAATTGCTAGCTAGCAATGTGCCTGAGACATAGGCCAAACAGTATGAAATTAGTATAAGCATGTGAGTCATTGGTGCGGGGGGGGGGGGGGGGGGGAGCGCAGGAGAGCAGTCATGGGTAGATATGGATCATGAGGCTAGTTGGGCCAGAAACAACCTGTTACAGTATGCCAGTATGCAACTGCCTCTCTCTCTCTGTCTCTCTCTCTGTCTGTCTGTCTCTGTCTGTCTGTCTGTCTGTCTGTCTGTCTGTCTCTCTCTCTCTCTCTCTCTCTCTCTCTCTCTCTGTGTGTGTGTGTGTGTGTGTGTGTGTGTGTGTGTGTGTGTGTGTGTGTGTGTGTAGGCCAGAGATTTTCATAGGGCATCTTTCACTATGGAGTGCCTGTTACTGAAATCAGAACTAACCTAGTTGGCTAGCTATCTAGCTGGATAACCATCTAGCTCCTGAGATCTGCCTGTTTGTCTCTACCTGTTTTTTGCCTACAGCACCCATGTTATATAGATGTGGGACTGTAACTGACTTTTCCATGAGTTCCAGGGAATCTAAACTCAGACCCTTATACTTGGGTGTCAGGCACTTTGATGCCTGACCCACATCACATGCATCTCAGTGGGTTATTTTGAGGATTAAAAAAGCAATGAGCTTTTGTGTCCAGAACATAGATTTATTCCTTCCTCCTTGTTTCCCTTTATGTCCCTTGTGGAATGGCTCTTTCAACACTCCCACTTTGCTTTGCCATTATAAAAGTTGACACAGAAGGAGGCAAGGTGTTGGCCAATTACACTCACTTTTCAAAGCTGATGCTCAAGAAATGCTCCCCAGTGAAAGCGTTAGCATTCTCATTTAAGAGAGTACATCCTGAGGTTAGTTATGGTGGTTGAGGCACTTTGCAAAGAGTACATCTGTGTGTCATATTGCCAGTGTTTTAATGCCAATAGAATAATGCCTCATACCATCAGCTCCCTTTCAAATACGCATCCCCATTGTTCTTCAAAAGAGTTGGTCTTTCTCTGACAGGATTTTTCTCTCTAGGTGATAATATCTCCCATCTTTTCTATTTAGTGTGATTGCAGAATGATCCCAGGTGACTCATGGCTTCTGTATCCTTTAGGAGTACCCTACTGTCATGATTTTTTCCAAAACTCCACATGTTTTTCACCAACGGGAGATTCCTTACAATGTGCTCAGGCATCGCTCTTCTTCATTTTTACTGTATAGATTCTGTTCTTGCTTTTTTATTCTTTATATCCACATTCTTACTTTCTTACGCTCTCATTTATTCTGTGATAGCTTTGAATTTTAGTATCTCACATTATTGGCCACTTATTCTTTGCTTTATTTAGTCATATGTTTTCTTCCCCCTTCCCTCCTATTTATCACCAAATGGCTCTCCTGCTTCTCCAGATGCATTAAGTTATTAACTCCATCCATTTCTCTCCTGTCTTTACCTATACTCATATTACTTCACGTAGTCATTCCCCTCAAACATTGTCGACTTGAAATCCAATATCTGTGGCTCCTCTTTTCCCTTAGCTGCAGTATGCTTTTATTTTTAGCCTAATTATGAACATAACATAATAAAGTTTGGATTGTAATTTTCCACATTTCTCTTTCAGTGACTTGACTCATAACCTATGCAGTTGCCAAGTCCGTACTTTTACTCCCTCTATATATGAATAAAATATTAACCAGGAAGCAATCCTTCCCTGTATCATCAAATACACTGCCTCTACTCACGTATTCTCTACAATCTGAGCATCTCTCCGTAATTATAAATGACCTAGTTTGAAGATTTTGGTCTTGTTGTTCTGTTAGGAGAAAAACTGAGATTGTGGCTAGGTCTCTAGTTGTGCTAGCCATGTCCAGCATTAAATCCTATATTATATAATTAAAAAATACTAGTCCTGGAAGGTATGGTAGTTGGTTCTCATCTATAGAAGAGATGAATCAGCATGAGTGAACATGTCCATCATAATCCTAAACATAGAATATCTTATCAAGTAGATGCCTATGAAGCCATGTGTGGTATGGCACATCTATAATTCCATCATCACTGAGAAGTCAGTAAAGTGAGAATAGTGAGGTTAAGGATAGTCTGGGTTACAAGTGAGACTCTGTCTCCATAAAACAAAACCAACAAAATATACAACAGCTAAAACAAAAAGTAGAGCTGTGGGCATAGATCAGCTGATGGAATGTTTACCTGGAGGAGTCCTGAGTGCAATTCCCAGAACCTTAAAACAAAAAACCAGAAGAAATAAAGATAGAGAGAGAGAGAGAGAGAGAGAGAGAGAGAGAGAGAGAGAGAGAGAGAGAGAGAGAGAGGGAGGGAGAGAGAGAGAGAGAGAGAGAGAGAGAGAGAGAGAGAGAGAGAAGAAAGGAAGAAAGGAAAGAAGGAAAGAAAAAAGCTAACTAGAAAGGAACATGATGGCATGTAGAGGAGGAGACCTTTAGAGGACCCCTGAGGCTTGCAGGTCAAATAGCTTGTCCTGGTAATCAACTTCCAGGCCCGTGAGAGAGTCTGTCTCAAACTCAAATGAAAACAAAAGCTGTAAGGCATTTGATGAACAGCGTACCAGAGGCTGCCCCCTCAGCTCCATAGGCACACAAGCCCCCCAACCCCCGCAAAAAGAAAAAAAAAAAAAAAACAGCCAAAAAACCACTTCTGTGTGAAGCTAGTAACAGCATGTAACCGGTTACCAGCCCTCTTTGGGTATCACACCCTCAGGTAAGCCAGTCCTATTTAACCAACAAAAATGGCAGGAACCGCCTAAGTTTCCAGCTCTAGCTTTTCCACAATCATACGATGTCAACTCTAGACATTCCTTCAGTTTGGGGCAAGGCTATCACACAGTTAGGGATGTTCCATCAGAATTTTTCACCTTATAGAAAGTTGACATTTGACTCCATCCAAATTTCATCTATTGACTCTTGTTTCTCTCTCCTACTCAAGGCTGCCACTTTCATCACATGCATGCAGATCCTTCAGCTCTTCAAATTGAATTTTCAGGTACTTCCTCAGCACTGTCAACAGTACCACATGGTTTCCATGGTTTCTATATGCCTTGGCATCCAGATCTCTCACCTATGCTTTATTTAACTGTATCAGATCCCAAAGTCTCAGACCTGAGTAAACTATCTCAGCAACTGCATACACCATGCAGGGAAGACCAAGAGTACCACACCCCTTATTCTTTGTAGTCTGTTTTCCTCTTCAAAGCCCCAAATCTAAGTCACCTGTGTAGTCACACCCAGCAGCAATTCAGTTTAGTAAAGTTGATAGTCTGTCAGAAAACCCTATCTTTCCCCACTTCAGTCTGCATTCAATAAGGTGAAGTGAGGGATCTAGGCTCTGACATTTGCTTCATATCTAACTCTTTCATCCAAGCACCGCATTATGGGTTTAAGTGATAAATGATCACTTGTGGAACTCATCTTCCCATTTCACTAATGCTTTTAGAGGACTCAGTTTCCAGTTCTGGTTGTCAGTCTACTGTGGTTAACAGGAAGCGTCTTAGCGCAAATTAATGATACTTAGAACTTAGCAGTGTAGACAATCAGAAAAGCGGCGTGTTTTTCCAGTGACAGTGGTATCAAGGAATCAGGTTAAGAAGGCAGCTACAAAAGCTTCTTCATACATATAACTCTCTGCCTATAGGTGATATTGAAATGACTGAATTTAAGAAAATGAACAAAAGTGTTCCATACAATGGAAAGGTATATAAAAGGCCTTGAAGATAGAAGGGGGGTGGTTGGCAATCCAAGGGTCTACAAGAACCAATACTAAAGTAATCAAAAGAAAGGCTCATATGTTCCCATCTTATCATGAAGGGATATGGAGGCACATTAGGAACAGGTTGCTTTCCTGTGTGTGTGTTTGTATATATACATACATGTAAAAGTTTACAGCACGCGTATCTAAAGACCAAAGGTTAACTTCAGGTACTGGTCACCTTGTCTTTTGAGAAAGGGTCTCTTCATTTTCTTGGGACCCACCAAATAGGCCAGTGAGCCTCAGGAATCCAACATCTGTACCTCCTTAGGGCCGGGGTGACAAGCTTATAGTCCCACCCTAGATTATGAGGATCTAACTCAGATTCTCAAACTAGTGTGATAAGTACAATACTGACTAAGCTATCACCCCAGCCTCCTGGGCTGGAGTTTTAAAAGCAAGTAGAGGCTCTTTGAGATCTTTAATATAATGGTGTAATGGAATTTGCATTTTAGAGGGATAATTAAACATCTATAGTATGGAAAGATGGATTAAGGTGAAAATAGGAAAGAATTGTAAGGGTGTGTTTTAACTGATGGTTATTTGAGCATCCAGGGCAGTAACAATGTGTTGGATAGAGATGGAGGCACTGGAAATAAATGATTTCTGAATTATTTTCTGGAGCTGTGTCATACAAAGTACAGAAGTAGAATCTAAGAGTAAAAGGAGCTATGTATAAAAGATATTACTTGTATCCGTTACCCTCCCATAAATTACAAAATTACTGAAGTCTTTAATTTATAAAGAGAAAAAAATGTCATTTTATTTCATGGTACTGGAAATTTCAGTTTAAGAAAGGTCGGATACATTGTTTTGGGCCTCTGGCAAGGGCAACACATCATGGTGGGAACGTGTACCATAGAAGACTGCTCACCTCTTATGCCAGGAAATAGATTGAGAAAAAAGAAAATGTCAGGTTCATATTTTCAAGGATTTTCTCCTAGTAATCCAAGGACATACCACTAGGGCACATCCACTACTCTGGGACATAATTTTTAATGCATGGGCACTTTGGGAATGCTTCTCCAGACTTATCATTACCTGCTATGGTTCAGATTTTGAATGTCCCACATAGGCCACATGCAAGCTAAAGGCTTTAATACAGCCTATGGTACTGTTCGGAGCTGGGAAAAACTCTAAGTGATGAGAACTATCAGAGGAATCAAGGTAACTTGTACATGCCCTGGATTAGGTCTTTTGTGCTCCTTGTCCTGATGGATTGCCTCATACAAGGCCCAAAGATGACGGGTAAGTGAGCCGGGAATGAGACCTCTAAAATTACAAAACCCAAAACACTCCACTCTTTTCAAGGCTGCAAAGTAGTGTGGGTCTGCTGTGATGAGGAAGGATGGGGTAGGTCTGCTATGATTGGGAAGCAAGGGGGGTTTGGGGGTGGTAGGCAGTTGTGATGGGGAAGCAGGAATAAAGAGATGTTGAATCTAAAGTGCTTACACGCTGTCAGAGCTGAATTGGATCTTCACTGCACTTTAAAGTTTCCTTTGCTCCACAAACATGCAAGCAAGCTATCACTTTCTATCTTTTTATAGATGTAAGGCACAAGCTAAGCAAAGAGAATTCATTGTGTATGAGGGTGTTTAAGAATGAAATTTAGGCAATGCAGTCTCTCCTTGAACATGCAACATGACAGAAGATGAACTTGAACTTCTGTTTATCTTTGTCTTTACCTTCCAAATGCAGGCAAGACAGTCTTCACCACTATATAGGCTAGTACTTGTTATAGTATGTGCTTGTGTGTGTGAGTGTGTGTGTGTGAGAGAGTGCATACAAATTGCTTTGCTTCCATTGCGTTTTCTCTTTAGAAGTTGTCTTACCAGCTCTCTGTAAGAATCTGTCTTTCCTATATCCACTGTACCTTTAAAAAAAAATTCTACTTTAATGAGTTTGCAAAGCAATCCATTCTCAAGACGCTCACCTGCTGAGCTGGTTTAACTTCAGGTATCTTGATAAAGTAACTGCCCAATTACCTGATTTTTATAATTGCTACATGGGGCGTTAAGCCTGAGAAATGTGCACGTTCAAGACCTCGGTGCCTCCTATATTTTTCATCCTTCCATTTTGAGTTTGAAAAATTGGCACGAAAATTGTTTTCTGACACTTCTTTTGAACCCTTAAATTATGTATCTATGACTAATAGCGATGTCTCAGGATGTTCTCTTGGAGAGGAAATCTAGTTTGAAAATCTGTCTTTTGTTTTTCATTCTGCAATTTCCTAAAAAGATCAGCTCAGGGATGTTCTTTGCCCCTCCTCAGACTCCCAGCAGCTCACTACACCCTCCATTGCTACAATGTGCTTCCTTCTTATATTCAGACAGGTTATTTTTGTTCAGGATTTTCATGTGTTCAAAATTAAAGCAGCAACAAGGAAAATGGGAGACTCCACGTGGAAAGAATTCACAATGTGGTTTTAAGTCAAACCAAGGGTGTATGCAGTCACATGCATACACTGTTTCTATGCATCAGCAAGATAACTATGAGCACTCCTCAAACGAAGGCTGAGTTTAGTCTGCTCATGAGAACCTACCTCATGACTCTCTATATTGGCTACTCACCAAATACTAAATTGTGACTAGTCCCAGATTCTCCTTCTTGTCTGCAATTCATCTAGGCTTTATGTAGGCTCACCAGTTTCTCTAGCATCCCATCTCTTATCTCTTTGGACATTATACATAAGGACAGGCTCCCAGGCTTCTCATACTTAACTGGTGCTGAGATCAGATAATCACCACTGTTCCTAACCTTGGTTCTCAGCTTCAGATGTTTTGATTGCACAAGTCTCTGTTGAGTCCCAGGCTAGCCCTGCTTCCTTATTTTCCAGTGCTTGTGTCTGAATCTGAAAACAGACTCTGATACCTGTTTAGGATGTGAGTCCTAATATATAGGTAGAACTCTTCTCTGTAGACTGAGCATCTCAAAACTCTCAAAAGCTCCAGGTGATCGTTGACTATCACTGTGTGTGGATGCTTAACCTTAGGCTTTGACCTTCCCTGATGTGCTAGTCAATTTTGCATCATAGTGACCATAATACTCACCAGATACAATTTAAGGAATGAGAGGTTGGTTTGGGTTCATGTTTGCACAGGTTTTCAAGGCAGGTAAGGCATTGCTGAACAGATCCTTTCCTAGTCACTTAGTACCATTGTGGTTTCCAGAGCCTTCCTGTGATGATTAGAATAAGAAAGACCCCCATAGGCTCATAGATTCCAGTGCTTAGATAGCATGGTATGGCACTGTTTGGAAGGGATTATGAGTAGGGGTGTTATTGGAAGAAGTATTGGGCATTAGGGTTTCAGAAGCCTACATCAGGACCCTTTCTTCTTGTTACCTGTGGATCCTGATGTAAAACTCTTTCAGTCCTTCTTCAATACCTTGTCAGTTTGTGTGCTCTCACCAAGATGACAATGAACTAAATCCATGAATGTGAGCAAGCCCCAATCAAATGTTTTTCTTCTTAAGAACTGCCATGGTCAGGATGTTACTTCACAACAATAGGACAATGATGAAGACACTCACAAAATCATGCTACTGTCTGTGGAATGGACAGTCAGAACCTAAGCCTGTAGGGAGACGTTTCATATTCAAATGAATACCATCTTTCTGAGTCTGCTTCTGGCTTTTAGCTACTCCTTGGAGCTGAATATCTTCTTACCTGTTATCCTATCCTGGGCCATTCTTGCCCCTCATATTTGCTTGTCTGTGTAGTACTATTATTTTGGCAAATAGTGTGTTCTTGTTGCTATACATAAACAAACAATAGGGAAACTTGGAAAAGGAATCTACAAAAAGTTATTCAAGTTCCAACTAAAACGGCTCAAGTAAATGATTTCAGGCACCACTTCCATCTCTAAACTTTTGGTTAGATAAAATATAGCACATCAAATATATTGACAACCAGTTCTGCCTTGTATGCTACTTATAAACTCAATGAGTGAACCTGATAATTTATATAAAGTTTATAATGGCAGCTTTTATTTAACACTGAGTGAACAAACTAAGTCACATTGTCCAGAGTGCAGGTTTCTAGTGAGAGTAGATGCATTTCTGCATGTCAAACAGAACGTGAAATTGTTGCAAACAAACTGTATTTGTCCTACTATGCTGCAGTCTATAAGTCCTGACTATGCACCTTCTTTGGCGCTCTTATCCTGCTTCCCTTTATGCTTCCCCCTCTCCCCTAGTCTTTCAATGATTTCTCTTGCCTCTTGTAGGAAATTATCTCTCTCAGCTTTTCTATGTGAGAATAATTAGCACCTGATTTTCTGTGTATGTCTCATTTCTATTAACATAGCATCATCTGGTGCCACTCATATTGACACTAATGGCAGCAGGTCATTTTTTATTGATGACCAGATACTATATCTATTTGTCTGTGTGTCTGCCAGTTTATATCTATATCTACAAACACACACACACACACACACACACACACAAACACACACACACACACACACACACACACAATTTCCTTGTCCATTTATCCATTGCTGAACGTATCAGTTGAATGCACATGTTGTCTGTTGTGAATGGTCTGTGATTAACAAGGGAGGCTGTCTTCCTCCGATTGGCTGAAACTGTCTCTTTTGGATGAATAGTTAGATCATGTCCTACTTTATTTTCTGTCTCTTTGTTCTTCCAATTCCAAGTACAATAAATATATGCTAGGTAAAAATTGAAGAAATGTGCCAATTCGTTAAATAAATGATTCAAGAGATAATATATTTAAAAAAACCAAATTTACAGATTATTTTATAACCTCTATAGTTATAATAATACTGAAAATAAAATTTTACTTGTTTTCAAAGATGCCTGGCTTATTACATTTAACATTTATTTAAATTATAGATATTAAATAGTTTTCCCTTAAATCCTTGTTTAAAATTGTATGTCACTAAAATACCATTCCTTCATCAGCCTGTACTATATCTCAGGTTTATTTAAGTTCCTGCAATCCTGTTTGCCTTTGTTGATAGTGTCTCCGAGGCTTGAAAGGCTTCCTGGGGAAAAAGGAGTCATTGTGGATCCATTTTGAAGTGTGGGGGAAATCTCTATAATTTCTTATATACAGGATTTTGAAATTAATTGCTTTTGACTTCAACAGTTGACTCAAATGAGTTATCTGTTCATTAGTGAAATCCAGAATTATGTGTCTAATCAGCAATGATCGAACTTAACCTCCTTAGATTCACACTTCTTTCCATCCACACCTTGACCAGTCTTGGACTTCACTACCCTAGAGCAGTCAGTGCTTCCTAGTTCTATGTATAGAAAGAGAAAGTGAAGTTCTTGTCTTTCTGTTTCTGGCATACCCTTTTCAACATGATGTTCTTTGATTCCTTTTATTTTGCTACTCATATTTCGTTCTCATTTTTGGTTAAATTACATTCTACCTTTCTTTATATTGTAGTACGATGGGATGGAACCCGAGGCCCTGTGTATGCTAGGCAAGTACTCTTGTCACTGAGCTCTTGTACACACACTAATTTTTCTTTGTTCCTTTGTCTATTGATGGACAAATTGGTTAATTCATATCTTAGCTGTTGTGAACAGTCCCATAAGCACGGTGCCGTTGTTTCTTTGATGTATCTCATTTCCTTTGTTTATATGCCTAGAAGTGGGTCATAGAATAGACTCATTTTTTTTCCCTTCTTTGCTTATTTTTAATGAAGGAACTACAAGCTATTGCTCCTAATGGTTGAATTATTTTTAGTTCTGCTAGTTGTGTATAAGATTCCTTCCAGCCCCACATATTGGATAGACAAGATTCAGGAAAATGAGATAGTATATTGATCTATATCAGTCATTTTGAACTATGCTTAATGTAATATGTCATTTTTCAGGTTCTGACAAATTCACAACTTCTGCCAAACAGTGGTGGAACAGCATCACTCAAGTTTGCTTTCCGCTTTGACAGAGAGATGCTGTTCCAAGCCTCATTTGCATTGTGGTCCTACAACTTTCCTTCCACTTCAACTTCCTTTTCCTGCTCTCATCTTTATCCTGTATTTTCCTTCAAGTCCCTCATGGCTGGTCACACATTCCAGACTAGAGGACACTGGGCAAATTTCATCTGGTAAGTTACAGTTATCAAGAACAGAGATTCTGGATGTACTCCTCACTTGTCTGACATCGGCTGGGTGTTCTTTGGCAGGTCAGATATGAAAGAATGAAGAGTGATATTGCCAGAAATGGCCATTTTCTGGGACTGAAATATGACCAACTACAGAGCTCAGTGTCTGTCACATGATACGTGTATTTACAGTAGGAGCTTGGTTATACATATTCTAAAATGCTTATTGGAAGGCCATTTAAAACACAGACTAGATATCCATGTAGAGATTTGTACGATCTTGCTAATCTACAAAGATGATATCTATGGCTATGCTTCTATAATTTTATGGTTTTTGTGGAAAAAAATTAAGCACACTAAGTACCAAGCTCTTTCCCAATCATTTTGCATATATTTTTTAACTTGAACTTCACAGGGTTCCTATACAGTAGCTCTTGTTATCTTTTCCTTTCTGCTTTTTTTTTCTTTTTACAAAAGGTAAAAGCAACTGTCTGAGAACTAAAATAGCTTATGATGTGAGATTTCAATGCTTGCAAGTGTCAGACAGAAGCTCAGGCACGTCTGCTTCCAAATTTATGTTTTATATTTCCAGAGAAATCTGATATTAGGGAAAGACCAAGGTTACCATTCATGAAGTACTTCTACAGGATAGCAAAGGGAATTACAAACCAGAAATAATTTTTAAATTTATTTTTATTATTTTGTGTGCATTGGTATCTTGCCTGCATATATGTCTGTTTGAGGGTGTTATATCTTGGAATTACAGACAGTTGTGAGCTCCATGTGGGTTCTGGGATTTGAACCGAGGTCCTTTGGAAGAGCACTCGGTGCTCTTAACTGCTGAGCCACCTCTTCAGACAAATTTGGAAATATTTTTTATGATAATGTTAGTGTAGAAAGTAAGTAGATTACACAGACAAATAAAATATAATGTTCCAACCTTTGCAAGCATTCTCAGAACCAAGACTGTGTGGACGTAGTTAGTCTAGCTGTCTTTGACCATAGGAAGCTGCTGAATTGTATCTCTATCCTGCAGAGTATCCCAAGAAACCCTGGCCCAGGTAAATGATCTCTGTGTTAGCATCCATCTGATCTACCAAAGGTCCACTATTTCAAAACAATACATGAAATTTAGCAAAATTCATGCATTCATAATTTAGCAAACTAATGAAAGCTAAAGTCTGTTCATTGGGTGCCTGTCATTCAGGTTACTGAGCCTTCTGTGACACAATGAATCTTTTGTTATTGTGGTGTTTAAAAAGTCAGGTTTACAAAAAAAAGATGCATTTTCCAGTCTCACCCATCCTGGTGGGGCGGGGAAGCTTATTGTGCAGTGAGTAACTCCTGGGTACCACAGCCCCAGACATCCAGCTGCCGTAAATCACCCAAGAAAGGTAATCATTAAACAGATTAAAACACGTGGAAATTACCTGCATGTGAACCATTAGATGAAATGAAGCAGCTATAGTATAATTCCCTGACAGTTCTAGGAACTTTATTTAGATTATTGCTCCACCACTGTTGTGCAAATCACACCATTAAGGAGAATATTACAAACCTCGCCCTATTCCCCTGCTACTAAGGATTTGCAACTAAAATTCCTCCCCAGTTTAATAAACAGTTGCCTCCAAGAAGGCACCTTGAAACTACCTTTCCAAACCAATCTGGATTTTCACATGGTTCAGAGCAAATGCTTATCTCTATGTGGCATGTTTACAGGAATAGCAACGTTTAAATAATGTCTGAAATGGAGCATACAAATCCTTTGTAACTCAAATGGACAAACTGTGACATCTTGAGCTTCAGCTCACATTACCTTTTCGCTATTTCCTTCAAAGATTGACACTAAGACGTCATCATTTGCAGAAAGCAATTCTCTGAGAGGCCTATGCACATTGTCTATGTAGTTCTTGCTCACATGCTTTCCTCCTAATGTGAATAAATGTCAATTTGGAAATCAGGAGTAGTTAGCGTTTTAAGTTTTTCATAATTCTATGTGAAACACAAGTGTCTGTTTTTTTCTTTTTCAGCTGATCATTGTAATGGAAGAAGAAATAAAGCTAAGAGTGTCCCTTCGAATCTTTAAAGATGACATCTTAATTATAAACATTTTGGAAGCCATGGATAAGATTTGGGGGGGGGGGTTGGAGGAGTAAAACCCATCAGCCAGTGTGGGTTTTCCCCCCTTATTTCAGGTACTATTTCTATAATTTTATTAGATGGTTATATTTTATAGAAGAATGAAAGAAGGAAGGAAGGTTGGAAGAGGGGGGGAATAACTAGGAAGGATGGGAGGGGCAGGAAAGACGGGAGAAAGGGAAGGAGGCAGGGAAGAAGAGAAGGAAGGAAGGAAGGGAGGATGAGAGGAAGGAAGAAGGGAGTGCAGGGCTTCAGTTGGGTTACTGTTGATCCTGTGTACCAAGTCCCTTGTCTGCTGTTTACCGTCTCAGTATAATTTGTGGCATTTCATCCTCAGAGCGACCTGCCCAGACAGACACTACCAACTCATCTTGATTAGTAAAACAGCAATATGAAAGGACCTACCCAACACATTATCAGGGAAGAACCGGATATCGAACCTCCACTCTTTGACAAGCTTGCGATCCGACAGCTGCATTCTCCCGCTTTGTTGAATGTTGCCCATGTCCCAACGAGGAGAGCATTCACAGTAAACAAAATCATAAAGCACTGTGACAGCTGTGCAGTGGGGAGGAGCATCAGTTACAGATGTTAGAAAAGGCAGTCATTGAGACCAAGGCTGGATCCCATTTGCAAAATTGAAGAAAAATGGAAATAACACAATGAACAAAGTACTTAAGTATAACAGGCAATCTGTGAATCATTTTAGATATGTTAGTCACTGCACAGTGCAAACCTACAATATAGGCACTCTATGTCCATTTTACAAATGAGAACAGCAAAGGCTCAGAGATATGAGCTGCTAGAAGCTCCAGGTTGTTGTAGTGGGGGTTTCTTCATCCCAGGCGGCCAGAAGCCCAGACCCACAGACCTGCCACGCCAGACCACTTAGCCACCTGCTGCCACCACTCAGGTCCCCCAAATGACTCCGATGCTTATATTAATTTTATGTTGTTTGGCCTATGGCTCAGGCACATTGCTAGCTAGCTCTTACATCTTAAATCAACCCATTTCTATTAATCTGTCTGCCACGTGGCCCGTGGCTAACCTGTGTTCCTTACATGTTGCTCCTTGGGTGGCTTGCTCGATCTGCCTGACTCTGCCCCATTTCTCCTACCTATTCTGATTCCTCCTCCAACTTCTTCTATGGTGCCTGTCATGGCCCAAAACAACTCCTTTATTTAAAGATTGACATTCACAGCATACAGATAGACTTTCCCACATCACTTCACCCTTTCTGTCTAATCAAAAAGGAAGGTTTCAATTTTAACATAGCAAAATTACATATAACAGAATAGCTATCAAGCAAGAATTACAGTTACAATATCTAGTCTATTTGTATTTAGCAAAATTAAAGAAAATACTCTATCATCTACCTTATCTTTATGAATTTAAAGTTTTATATACAATATACCTTTTAAGTGACTAACAAAACTACACCTATAACTAATCTTCAGCTACATCAAAGACCACAGAAGGATATATTTACTCAAGTAAACCAGAAGTGTAAGCAACTTCCAAAATCTAGATTTGACAGAGATGACACCTATCTGCTTGGATAGTCACCGAAAGTTCCTTTATAAAGTTGGGGCATACATCTTCAGCCTACAGGCCCAGAGTCTCTTTTCATTTCAGTGAAGCAGGAAATCTGCTCTGCCCATTCTGGCACAGTTCATCAGTTGCTTCTCCCTGAGTCCTAAAGAATGTCTGACAGTTTTCTCTGTAAAGCAGGATCCTGAATGACCGTCTCGGCTTGTTCTGCCAAAGTTCAGAGGTCATCTTCCTATGGAACCTGCATGTCCAGTTTAAATAGCATACTGTCAAGCAGTCAATATAAGAACAGGTTCATGTCCATTGGCTAACCAATGCCACAAATAGACTCTATACAAACCTATTCCAGACCTGATGTGGGAATGTCTATCTGTATGCTGTGAATATCAATCTTTAAATAAAGGAGCTGTTTTGGGCTATGACAGGCACCATAGAAGAAGTAGGATGAGAAATCAGAACATAGGTAGGAGAAGTGGGGCGGAGTCAGACTGAGCTGAAACCCAAAGGAACAACATGTAAGGAACACAGGTGAACACATGGCAGACAGATTAATAGAAATGGGTTGATTTAAGATGTAAGAGCTAGCTAGCAATGTGCCTGAGCCATAGGCCAAACAGCATGAAGTTAATATAAGCATCTGAGTCATTGCTGGGGGCCTGAGCGGTGGCAGCAGGCTGCTAAGAGGTCTCGGGCAGCAGGTCTATGGGTCTGGGCCTCTGGCCGCCCGGGACCAAGAAACCCGTACCACTGCACCACCAGGTAGTAAGGAGCAGATCTGTGACCAGAAACAGATTACAAAATCTATTGCCCACTTCAGTAGTTTACTGTACTGTTTAAATACTATGTAGAAGAAAAGTGAACTTATTTTGTTTTGGTCTGTTTACCTGTAGGTTTTAAGCAACATTACTAAGATAATTCACTTCCCAAATACAAACATTTTAAGTATAAAATTTAAAAGTGATATATAAATTCTTTGAATTACATGAAAACTGCAATTGAATTTTATAACTTTTATGCTTCTGAATCTATATAATATGTGTACATTCTTAGGTAACTATTGATCTAATTTGTATATGTGTGTGTGTGTGTGTATATATGTATATATATATATGTATATATATATATATATATATATATATTACACATATCAGACATGAATTCACACAATATGTAGCTGCCTATGAATGCTCACTGTCTATTCTTCCGATTTTAGTCATGCTAGGGCATACAAAATAATATCTCACTTCAAATTCTACTTGCATTTATATAATTACCATTGATATATTTTCATGTGATAATTAGCCTTTGTATATCTCAAGAGAACTATCCAAGTTTTACCCATTTTTATTGCTTTGCAATTATTAACTATCATTATTGCTTTGCATTTTAAAATTAATTTAATTCTGTTTATTTTTTAGAAGTCCATAATGCATGTGTATTTTGATCAAATATACGCCTACTCCATTCTCTCCACTACCTCTCCCCTCTGCCCTCCTACCATCCTGTGCTATTTCTTAGACACAATGAATCTACATAATACTGTCTGTGTGTACATGCTAAAGGACCAGCTACTGGAGCATGTGTGCCTCTCAGGGACCTCATCACTGAGGAAACTGACCATTCCTCCCCTAGCAGCCATCAGTTTCCAAAGCTCCTTAGCTGAAGATGGAGCCTCTTGTGCTCTCCCTTCATTCATGTAGGGAGTCTGACTGGCTCAGTCTTGTGCTGGTCTTGTGTAAGCAGTCACACTGGCAGTGAGTTTAGTTGTTCATGCACTGTGGTAAATACTACTTCCCAGAAGGCAACCACCACCCCTGGCTGACTGTCCTTTACCTTTTTCGTGTGTATTGTCATCTTTTACAGCACAGAAATGTTTAGTTTTGATGTCATTTTTATTCTCTTTTGACTTGTGTTTTTAATATTATACCTACATAGTTTTTGGGTAAGTCAAGGCCACGAAACTCTGAAGAACTAAGTCTTTGTTCTATAAAATGTTGTCTCATTATCCTTTGTTGTTACCCATGAAAAAGGTCTATTCCTGGCTTTTCTGCCTTCTTTAGTAGCAGTGGGGCTCATGCAAGTTACTCGATCTCTGCTTTTTATCTGGGACCCTAATGGTCACCATGCATCTCATTGCTAATGAAAGCAAAAATATATAATCCCCATAATTGAAATCATCGCACTATTTCCAGCATGAGATTTTTAAACACATATCTAATAAAGACATAATTCCAGAACATCTTACTAAAATCAAATCTTTTGTTTTAACAATAAATTTAAATAATTATGGAGCAATTCCATACATCGATCTCCTCAATGCTCCACCGTATGTACATCCTTCAGCTATTTCTTAAAGGACGCTGAGACAGAGGACTATTGGAGTAAAGAAACAAGTATAACACTTTCAGGAAACAGATTCCTATGTGATGAACAGCACTGCTATTCCACTTGTTAGAAAAAAAAATTCAGTTTTCCATACTGCATATGCAACCACCACACTCTAAAAGAAGGTGTTGAGAAGAATCTATTTCTTAAGCAGTGTTGAGATTCCTATCTCGATATTGCATTTTTCTCTGGGATTCATTTACTCTGAGTATTTTTTGCTTTTTGTCCCCGTCTTTCCTTTATATTCCAAAAGAGTTTTTTATTTTGCATCTAAATATTGAGTTACATTTTTTTTATCTGCCTTCAAAATGACTTACTCTCCTGTCTGTCAAGGTGAATAGAATAGAGTACACTATTTTTAGACATCATTCTTAAGTCATTGTCAACTAAAGCAGAGAATCACATGCCTATTGAAGATTCCAGGCCTTGGGACACAGCATGGGCTTCAAACTCACATCAGCTGTGGGGGAGGAGTACTTTGTCAAGAGCTATATGTGGGAGAAAAAAATCTCCTTTCTTGAAAACTATTAGACCACAGAACCCTAAGCTCTTCATCTAACCATGGTTCACACATATTTCCCATTCTCTCCCTCTAATGGAATTTTACCACTAGTGACTACTCAGAGGATTGTCTCTATAGCTTCTTTGATCTGCACCCAGGAAAGGTATTTAATCTCACCCTTGGAGGGGGCATCCAGTTCTTCTATTTCTTACTTCTCTAAGAGATAAATTCCAAAGTCGTATCCTTTAAACACATCCCCAGTGGTAGCCATTTTGTTGAAACAGGGAGGATTAACCTGCATGGGATAGAGACATGGGATGCTTTAGATTTTAACAACTTCCTCCTGTCCTTTGATGACCTCAGAGATGCCACATGAAGCTGCTCTGATCTCCCTTTTTTCCCCCAAACAAATGAAGACAGGATTCCTTGGACCCTCTTGGTTCTTTTCTCCTTTAAGATGACCCTGCTGGTTTTTAATCTTATACACATCTGGGTTTCATTACTTGATTGCACACAAGTTTGTGTTCACTGTCTTAGTCTGTCTTCATTACTAGTACTAGGCAATTTGTACACAATAGAAATTTAAATTATGAAGCAGGCATGGCTAAAAGCATTATGCTTTCATCTGCTCAGTGCCTGTTGAGAGTTGTGTTGCTGTACCCCAACATTGCAGAGGGTATCACCGTCATTCAGAGCAACCCCTTAGATCTTATTGTAAAACTACTGATGTCTTGGGGTGTCTCAGCTGTATCCTTTCATGAAATTTTCCAAATACCAGCAACATAGAAACACAAAGATTGCATTTCCTACTCAGGTATGTTGGGGAACACACTCAAGCCATAATTTTGCTAATACCAAACTGATAGAAGTTTTATAACTTGTCAGACACTTCCCACTTACACAGTGTGTGATTGTGATTCCTGCTTCCTGGGATTCCATATTGCTGCCCCTTTTCAGAATTCCAATCCATTCTATCCCTTTCTTCAAAGGTGACTCCAATTTTAATTATTAAAAGAGCCTTCCCTGGCAATCTTTCTAACATTCGCAGCTGGTTTTTCTTGCTGCTATCTTCACACACGTCTTTAAAATTAGTTTTACCACTCTGCATGATTGCATCTCTGCTATATTTCTGTCTTCCATTCCTATACTCTGTCTTTTGATAGCGCACTCTAGTTTATTTCCTTTTCTTATGAAATAACAGCTAATTAATATGTCATAAGCTGGCTTAAATAGACTAGGAAAAAAACAAGGAGTTTGTGACTTTGTATTCATTTTCAAAGAAGGTAAACATCTGAAACATCCTACTGCTGATGTCTTAGAAAGTCACTTGCACTGTGCATATCCATGCAGCTCATATGCTCTCACATCACAGTGATCGCCTGTGTAGCCTTAAAGAAATGAGCGCCCCATCTCTGTGGGCTCCTCTGGTAGAAACATCAGTTATCTCCCTTATCAGGAATGAAGAAGATGCAAGGGGCATGTGAAAAGAGGAATAGAGAAGAAGGCATGTTATTATGAGTCCTGGCACTTCCGTTATTATATGTTAAAGACTGTTGATGCACATTTTTTAATGAGCTGGAACTGAAAATATTTTTTTTAAATTTCTACTCCATATGACATTTCACACCCAGATTTTTGTTTGTTTGTTTGTTTGCTTGTTTTTCCTAGAACTCACCTTTTCTATTTTTAAAGATGAGCTAGGGCCTCTTTATTCTCTACGGCTATTGCTGAGACAATGAATCTTTCTCTAGAGACTGTTGAGTCAATCCTCCTTAATCAACAGGAAGCACTAAAACCAATAAAATGTCAAAGGGTACCAGCAGCTTCCTTTGAAGCTCATCATCCATGTAGAAAGACTTGACATCTAATGGGCAAGCAATTACACTTAACAACTTTTAGATTTGTTCTTCAGAGTCATATATCTTTGCCAAAGCACTATCAGTAGAACCCTAATAGGGCTTCTCAAATTAGAATGGACCTAAGGGAAAGTCCTGGTATATTCTTATAATTATCAACTTACTGTAATTATAAAGTAATAATAATAACAATAATAACAGTAATAAAAAGATAAAAATTACATTATCTGAACAAACTGGAAAAAGGAAAAGTCACTTTCCAGCCAAGTCTACTACGCAAATAGAATCAAATAGAATGTACTTGATGATTTTCCAGGATGTTTTTCCCTCCTGCCAAAATCTAATCAGTTTTAAATCACCTCTTTACTGCTCCTTCTCCTAATTTGTGTCTTGGAATGCGAGAACCACAGTTTTCAAAACAACGCTTGGACCTTTGTCTTCCTTTGCCTACCCCCCCCCCCCAGGGTCTCTTCTTTCAATGTCAGCTGTCCAT
Source organism: Phyllotis vaccarum (assembly GCA_033318265.1). Lineage (NCBI taxonomy): Eukaryota > Metazoa > Chordata > Mammalia > Rodentia > Cricetidae > Phyllotis > Phyllotis vaccarum. The sequence goes on along the minus strand of JARWLC010000008.1, from coordinate 103,144,570 downwards.
TTTCTTTTTTTAAAAGCAATGTTGTTTTTATATTGAATCTACAGTCCCCCCACCGAAAAGAAAAAAGAGAGAAAAAAAAAGTTAGATGTAGAAAGAGTAGGTCAGATCAAGCTAAGCATGGGAAATGGGGGAAATGGTAACACTGGTAACATAGCTTTTCCTAAAGTAATGATCTTGCCCAGGGTATCTTTCCATCTTTTAGGCAGCCTGTGTTAGGTGTAGTGCACAAGCAGCAATTACAGCTATATAATACTCTTTCTTCTTGAACACCACAGCATTAAGAGTATACTTTTAAGAGTAAAACCACAGAGAGTAGTCTGTACTAGTTTTCAAAAACTAGTTATGTGAAGTTCAGGGACCTGAAGACTTGTCTATTTTTCTGGAAGAAGTCTGACACCATGAAGCATTTTATGTGACTGCTTTTTAACTGTGCCCATTTAACTATTTCCCACTGTGTTGTTGTTCCTACTGTGAGTGGTAATGGGTATTTGCTAACTCAAGTGGTATTGTCACCCTGGTTGGTGCTGAGGCCCATCATGATGCCACCGTGATCCTTAGTGCTGTCTTTGGCTGTGTTTGAAGATTGGCTTTCCTCAATGCCTTTTGAATGTAGACATCTCAACAAGTGACAGTGTTTATTCCAATTATCTGTTGACCTCACAAAAGAAATACAGACAAATTCTTCTGGATCTCCACTGGAAGTCATTCGAGTGCTTTTATAAGGCAGATAGCTTAGAACTTTGACGAGATTGCTACTCACTGACATAGAAGGAATCTCAGAACGGTGTTTCGAAACCTCTTTCCTTATTTTTTTTTTTAACTTAATCACTAAAATTTTAGGTTTCAATTATTCTTCAGTATTCTTTTAGAACTTGATTGGCATTACCTTTAAAGCATCTTCTATATCCAATTGATATAGAAGTCTTCTTTTGGCTTACCCTGCTACAACAGTTGTCTAGATCAGTGTAAAAAATGAAGCCCACCCATGTGATCATGGATGTTGTTCTCTCTCTCTCTCTCTCTCTCTCTCTCTCTCTCTCTCTCTCTCTGTGTGTGTGTGTGTGTGTGTGTGTGTGTGTGTGTGTGTGTGTGTAAGATACAGAGAAAGAGATATAAAGAAATAGGTAGAGAAGGGAAAAGAGAAGGAGGAGGAAATGTTGGAAAGAGTAGAAAATTAAAGAACGATGAAGAAAGAGAAGTTGTGGAAACGAAGAACAAGCTATACTATGCCAAAGCATGTGTGAGTTTGGCCAATAATAAAGTATTTCCCTTCTTTTCTGGTTACGCAATGTCAACAAGTAATTCATATAATTTTTCTTGGCACTGAAATGAGTGCCATATTTTATTACTAGATTTCCCAATAGTTTTGTCCCTGTGAAAATAAAGGATGCTGCTCACTACCTCTGCCCTTTTAAACATGGCTTCAGCAAAACTCTTCAAGCAGGGAAAATATATCACTGGCTGTTTTCCATGTTTTCTTTCTAGCATTCCCATGTCTCAGCTTCCTACTACTACTCAGTGGGAGCCTGGGATCCCCCAAGGAGAGTTACCTTCTCTTAAATGGTTTTCTGTAGTAGAACACACCATTTTCTTCTACTCCTTAAGGAGAAATGCAGTGCTAAGAGCAGCATTAAGCTCTCTGCTAACCTCATCCTCCTCAAAGAGATCACTGCTTCTTTCTGCTCCCTCTTGCTCCCTCTTGGTTGTTCCTCACTTCTGCTGCCCTCCTTCCCACCTTGCCTCTCTCCACTCCCTCCCCCCTCCTTCCATTTCCTTCCTACCCTTCTTCACTCCTTCCTTCCTATCTCAGGGTTGTTTTAAGTTAGTCACTTCCCAAGTTTTGTTTTTCTTAGATGGAAATGTCACATGTGATGGTTCAGAGTACCAATGTACATTTTTGTTCTAAAAACTGCACTCCAGTGTATATTTCTTATTTCCATTTCTGCAACGAATCTCTATTGTAGAATGTGGTGGTTCCCTGCCATCCATTTTATCTTCTCCCATTTCCTTTGGTTTTCATTGTGTGTATCTGGGCATAATTCTAATTGAATCTATCTTGATGAAGATTATTCTTTATACCTGTGATGGTAAGCAAACTGGAAAAGGTCACCATCATTTCACAGTCTTATTCTGTCCTGATTTTTTTTCTACATCCCTCTAATTCTTTCTGTGTTACCTCATAGGTTCTATTCTCATCCTCACACTATCTTTGCCTCTGCATTTTTTAGCTTTGATAATGTTATTGATTCATCTTTATTTTCACTGATCTTTTTCTCTGTCATCTATATTTTGCTATGAGGTGCATTCAGTGAAATTTTAATTTGAGATGTATTTTTTGTTATGAAATATTATTTGTATAACTATAAACAAATGTATAAATGTAACCTCCTGAATCTGTTTCTTTGTTTGTATATGGTTCGAGCTGACCACTCTGTATTGGATAAGTAATAATCCAGAAAAAGAGACATCAGTGTGAGAATGGAGAATGGAGGGAGTTGAAAGGAGAAGTTTCAGAGGAGCGCTGCAGGCAGGGAAGGGAAGGAAAATGTGATGCAATTACATTATAATTAAAATGTAAAATTGATTTGGTTTAGTCTTGTAATTCTTCATCTCATTTGAGACATTTTCTCTTTCCGTGTATTTAAAGGGTGTCAGTCCTGGTGTTGACAATGTAACTCAATTGTAGAGAACTGACCTAAGATGTGAAAAGCTCTAGGTTTAATCCTGCCATTATACATAAAGCGGAAACAAGAATCAAAACTCATAAGCAGAGCAAGAGTACTACCCTTATCTCACTGACCATGGTTTCAGTATCTACACTAGGCTCCTGTCTACCCCCTACATCAGGCCTTCAAGACTGGGGTTCATTGTCTTTGTTTTCCTTTATCAGAACTCAGCACAGTTTGTTTCTGTCATGCCTCAGGTGCTGGTCCAGTAACACTTTATGCATAGACACTGAGATTTGAATGACATAAAGTTTTCACATTTCACAAATACTCGTATTATTTTACCAACCACTACATATTTTAAAACATTACTTTCAACATTCTTATTTTTGGATTGTGCTATGTGATAACTAGATGCCAGAGACTCACAACATAGCAGTGGTTCGCACATAGTACAATCCCTAAATAAACTGGCCTAAAAGAAACCAAGAGCAATTCTGAAGGTTGGATTCCACATTACCACATTATGGCCCATGGACCAAATCTCTACTGCTACCTTTGTTAGTGTGGCTAACACTAATGTTTTCAAGGAGCTGGAAAAATGGCTCAATAGTTAAGAATTCCTGTGCCTCCTGCCAAGGACTAGAGTTCAGTTCCTAGCATGGAGAGCTCAGGACTATATATAACTATAGCTTCAGGGGATCCGATGTCTCTGAACTCCTAGGCCACACACAAGTGTACATATATAGATACATGCATAATTAAAAATTCTTAGATAAGCTTTTGGTTATTTCTACATACTCAGGGCTGATCTTGGGCCTAAGTGATGAAAGAAAAGAGAAAAATGGAGAGAAAGTCAATGTGGCTTTTCTTTCTCTCTCTCTCTCTCTCTTTTATTTTTTTTTATTTATTTATTTTTTTTTTAGAGCACAGTATTCTGAACCAAGAGGGCACTTCTCTGTAGGGTCTTTTGCTGCCCACACTGCTATAAGCTGCCATCATAAAAGTGCTCTAATATTGCCTTAGTCACAACTAGGAATGAGAGAGAAAGAGAGAGAGGAGGAGGAGAACTGGTGTTGTTCTGGCTTGTGAGTTTCCTTCTCTGGTGAGAGAATTTTTGTACAAGTTTTCTGCTATGCCTTTTTTTTTAAATATAGTTTTGTTCTTGATGCAATACTGGAAACTGATGGAAAAACTATAAACCCCTGCCATACAGGCCATTGCTTATCTTCTGACTCCTCCTCCAAACCAACCTGTGAAGTTTAGCTGTTAATGGATCTCAGAGTTTCTGAATTCTGTTCCTAGATTTTCACTGGAGTCTTAGGAAGTTACTGCATTCTAGTTGGAACAAGTAGCCTTCACTTTCTCCTTTAAGCTAATGGGAAGCTGTTGTGTTACCCAGAAGTCCCATGTTGCAGGGTTAGTCCTCAATGCAACAGATTTAGAAGTAGTCATTGTAGGGTAATTGGCTCATGAAAGCTCAAACTATATGAGCAAATTAACTCATCCATATATATTCATAGCTTTATAATTCTAGTGGGTGTGGCTTTGTTATAAATCTCCATCTTTGCTTTATTGGCTTCCATTATGCAAGCAGCATCTTCGGCTACATGTTCTTGCCACCCCAAAGTTCTGCCTTACCAGAATTTTCAAAGCAGCTAGGATAACCATGCAATGAAACCTTAAACTGTGAGCCAACTTTTCTTCCTCTTACAGTGTTTATTTTGACACCACAATGAAAATTTGATTAGCATAGATGATAAAATTTCAGATAGAGAAAACACTTACAGAAAATCAGAAAGTCGCATAGCAGAAGGCACATACCTTCGGATTTCTAGTCCCTTGATAAAACACCATAAGCAAAAACAATTTGTGGAGGAAATAGCTTGTTTCAACTTACAAATCCAGATCACAGTCCATCATCAATGCAAGTTATAACAGAAATTAAAGGCAGGGCAGGAAGTGATGCAGAGGCCATAGAGGAATGCTGCTTATTGGCTTTCTTCTTACAGCTTGCCAGTCTGCATTTTCATACAGCTTAGGACCATCTTTCCCAAGTGTGGCATGTCCCCATGTAGTGGGCCACTCCATATTAATCACCAATTGGGAAAATGCACTGTGGACTTGCATATAGGCTAATCTTATGTAGTCATTTAGTATTTAGTATTTCTTCTTCCCAGATATGTCTAGGTTTTATTCAAGTTAACAAAAACCAAGTATCACAAAAGGAGCAGAGTGTGGAATGTCTAGTCTTTTTTGATAAGGTAGAAATGTGTGTGGATCTCACTGAGTATTAAATCTTCATTTTTGAAGCTATGGATCAATGCCATCCTCATGCACATAACCAGGTACTCACTATGTCTCAGGCAGAGCTACAACAGCTCATCTTATCTATGGTCCCATTTCTTTTGTAAACAATGGGACAACGTTACAAAAAAGATGATTCTGTCAGTCCCAAGATAGTAATGGCAGCAAGCATGACCTTTTTATTTGTAAATGTGTGTTTAATAAGTGTGTATTGTTATTTATATATGTGGGATTGTGTTTCTTTCTATGAGTATGTGTACTGTACTTATGTAATACCCTAAGTAATATTTAAGAAATTAAAATCTCTAATACCTGCTTGGTAATTGAGAAACCACTAAGATTTGGCGTAATTTAAATAGTTTTTTTTAGTATGCCAAAATTGAATACCATTTCTGGCAATGTATTGTAATGTAAAATTAATTGCACTAAACTGAAGGCAATAATGTCTTCAGAATTATAGACAAAGGTAAATCAATTATGAACAAGCAGTCATCTGACCTCATTTTAAATGCTTTTTACTGAATCTAATGAATCTGTGCATTTCCATAGATAGTAGAGTACTGTGCATGACCCTATCCTGATGTCTACTCATATTTATTGGGAATTCTGATTTTCCCATGCATAGATCTATTGTAAAGATGTTTGTTCTTATATTCCCATATTAATCTTACAGACTAGAATTTAGAACTTTATATACTGCAGTGAGAAGGAAAAGCAGTTATAATTCATGCCTTAAGAAATGAAATATTTCCCTCTGTGTAGCTCTAGGAAGCTCATTTGATGGTCATGTCAGAATGATTCTACTAACATTCTAGCAGTAATCCTGGAATTTTCATCTTTTTGATTGAGACACTGATTGATAATTAATTCTGATGTATTGGACAATCCTAACTTGCACAATTATTTATTGCAAGGTGATACTGGATAATCTGTAAGTATGATTAGAATGGAAAGGGATCTTCTCATTGGTTTGCATTTATAGTAAGTCAGAGAAAGAAAACTTTTTAAAGGAGAGGTGCCTCTGCATCCCAGAATTAAGTGGAACACTTAATAAACAAGAACCCATTTGGCGTAATACCCAATTTGATGCAAGAATAGGATTATTATTTTCTTACAACAGAGATAACTAAAGTTCAATGAGTTAAAATAATAAGCTGAAATTTCAAAATCCAGTTTTTGATATCCAGTTCTAGGACAAGATTTTTGGCTTATCATCTTTTGTGACATGATGAACTACCTAAACTTATATTGGATTATAATTCATTTACTCATTGTCTTGTTTTTTGAGCTAAGTCTAACTATCTTCTTCCAAACTATCTTGGGTTTCTGCATGTGTTTAGTTACAATATTGCCAAAGTAAGGATGTCTGATACACAAAGGAGCTTTTTTTTTTTCTAGTAGGCTCGAGTAGTAGAGAGAGATTAATCTTCAGGATACCCTTTCCAACAGAATATCCCTGTTTCATAGTATAAAGTAACAGAATTTTAAGAGTTCAAATTTATCTGCAAGTCTTCTGTGTCATTGACCAAAAGAAATTCACATTGTCAATCTGGAGGGCAGAGATGTATGGAGAACAATCTTGATAAAACATGGTCCTTGGGAAATATGATTTATTGAAAGTCATTAGTGCAATAATCTATAATAGTGATTTTCAAGCCTAGGTCTGTCAGCTTCAAAGAAAAGGCCCTTTCCTAGATCAAATCAGGTTGATAATACATATAGCCTTATTTGCATCTATACAGTTGATGCTTGTGGGTTAATCTTCATTCTAGACCCCAAATGCACAAACTAACAATGCAGATTGAGCAGGTACCAACTTTTGGTTGTCTTCTTCCATTTTTGGTTGGATGGCCCCTCCCTCACTTTAGTTCAAAAGTGAAGAAAAGTTTCATCGCCACCTCACAGTAAAAAAACCTGTCCCATCTCCCTGGTAGGAATTTAATCACACATTTTCATTTACCTATAGCAACCTATTTATTTATAGAATATTCAGCACAGTATAATTTAAACCATACAGACATTGCTTATGAAAATTAACACCCAAACATTTAATGGACTGATTTGTATAGGAGATGGAAAGTTACTACAAGTGAATACATAATAGGTTGACTCTCTGTCAATTTTGTATCCTATCAGTGTTTCTGCAAATCAGAGATGGTGCATACAGCATATAGAGAGAATAGTAGGCAATTGTAGTAGGCAATATATAATTTATTTATATTATAAGCATGTATGTATAAAATACATATTTTCCTTATCACCATTTTTAGGAGTCTTTAGAATGTCAAAAGCTCACTATTCACAGTCCAAATTTTTGTAACTTACATAAAATAGAACAATATCCACTGTCTTTTTATTTTTTCTTTTGAAAACATTATTCAGCTGGCTTGTTGTCTGATACATGTTATGGCACTTGCAGACATTTCTCAGAACTAAGTCTGACCTCACAAATAGATCCTGAATATCTTAGCAGGTGCCCTTACTTCGATGGATGGGTTGATTGATTATATCTTGCCCACACTGAAGGCAAAGGTTGGATTCGATGCTCTGTGAAGTGAGGTCCTTCCAGCTGAAGGGTTGCAACTGGCTGCCAATCTTGATGCTGTCAGTGAAGCCATCAACCAAGGACTGTTGTCCTTATTTAAGACATTTGTTGTCACTAGAACCAAGGCAGCATAAGACAGTAAAAGCTGATAAAGTTTGCTTCATTTCAAATAAGATTTTTCTTGACACCAAGGAGCTTCTGTTCACATAATGAAGTCCTTTTAAAAGTAGAAGCAAAAGTTGTTTCAAAGCACATAGTCTTCTATAGCCTGAATTATTAAAGTCCATATTTAAACCATTTGCATGGAGAGGGATGAAGTTGGGAATGCAGGTTCTTTGGGACAGAGGCCTAAGGCCATTTTAGAAAACATAGAATAGCCAGGAAAAGGATCTAATGAATTTAAATTATTTTTTTCTCTTTTAAAAAACATTATGTGTATATGTAGAATTAGTTTCTAGCCTGTCCTGCCTGTGACCAAAACTCCCAAACCTGCAATCCCACAGAAACACACAGAGGCTTATATTAATTGCATGCTGTTCAGCCTATGGCTTAGGCACATTGCTAGCTAGCTCTTGAATCTTAACCCATTTCCATTAATCTATCTTTCCATGTGGCCTGTGACTTACCTTTACAGCTTCTTAGGTGGCTGGATCATTTCTATCATGACTCCACCCTCCTTCCCCTTTATCTATGCTCAGATTTCCCACCTCCTTCTAAGGTGCCCTGCCATAGGACCAAACAGTCACTTTATTAACAAATGATATTCACAGCATACAGAAAAACACCCCACATCACGTATGAGTGTTTTGCCTGCATGTATAACCCTGTGTTACCTGCATGACTTGTGCCATCAGCATCCAGAAGAGATTCCCTGGGCCTGGAATCACAGACATGGTTTCCAAGCTGGGTGCTGGGGATCAGTCTCAGGTTCTTTGGAAGAGTTTCTAGTACTCTTAATTGTTAAACCATCTCTCATTCCAACAAAGGACCTAATTTCAGTATTTTTAAAGGAATTAAATTAATCTGCTCTGACTCATGTCAAATAGAAATAACCATTTCTATGTTTTTTTTTTCCTTTTCAGAGTCTTATTAGGTCGCCACAATTGCCTAGGACTCACTAATATACAAATTTATTTTCAAAGAGCAGACAAAATATCAACAGGAATTTTTAGTAAAATTCCTAGCAAGTAAGTGTTCAGAATCATGAGCTGTTACTCAGACAGTTAGGGCGGAGCACAGCTTTGGCCTTGCTGAGAGTGGACTGTCTTTCTAGAACATCAGAAAGACTCTGTGGTGTTGAAATCATCCTCAAAAAGATCACACCCAGATTCTGTTGTTTCTCCTCCTCTATTTTTAAATGAACATTTATTTTCTTACCTTGCTAATAAAATAATAATGAGAAAAAAGTACTAAGAAATGTTGAATGAACATTCTCCCGGGAGCCACTTAGAATTTTTTTTTTTTAAAGGAAAATATGGAAATGTCACATTTACAATAGAGAACTGCACTAAACATCCAAAATCCCTAACAGGGATCTTGTAGTGCCTTTTACCCTTGAATACCCTTCTAAATGCTGCATTACACCTAGCAGCAGAGAACAGGCTTCCTGCTGGCCTGTGAGCCCTCTGATTCCTATGTCTGAGTTCATATTGCTACCCCCACTGAGAGGCTTCTCCTTGTCTCAGCCTGTGCAGTATCTACTCATTCTGCAGATTTCCCTTAAATATCAGTGTGTCAAGGAGTGGGGCTGACCTGCTGTCTAATTTACTTCCCGTGCTGTTATGCACTGTCAGAGAACACTATTATTTTCCTCTTTTATGCTTAGCACTTGTAACAAGTTTTAATTATGCAATTATCTGTGTGTTAAAAAGTCCCTTTTCACTACTGGGCTGTCAGCTCCACACCAGCAATGCACTGTCTGTGGTGCTGAGCACCATAGCAAACCTGCTGGAAGTTCCTGACCCTCACCAGGTGTTCAAAAGTTAGAGACAATTCAATGAATGAATGAATGAATGAATAACGAATATTAGTATTGTAACAGTTCTAACATTAAGTATAATGTTGTTCTCCAGGGATATATTTTTAGCACTTATATTTTTGTGTATTAATTACTTCATTTTTTAAATTTATTTTTGTAGTGGTGAGGATGGATCCCTAGAGGGATATCCTACAATCTGTCTCTTCTATCAGTCTCATAAAATTGTGGCTTATCTTCTCACACTAGAACTGGTTACTTGGGACCACAGTGCCTTTCAGCTGTTTAGTAAAATTCTTTGAGACCTTGTGCTGGTGATGTGAGAGGAACGGGAACGTCTCCTCTTTTGCTCTCATCCAAGAAATATCTGCCCTGTCGTTCCCCGACATCAGGAACTCAACCAGTAATACCTCTAAGTGTATGTGCTAACCTTGTCTCCTCTTCATCCTTTTGGGTTTCTCCTCTTCTGTGGTTAGAAGGGTAATATTCCTGAGACTCCTTCATTCTCTGCAGATAGCCCAGCCCAGGGAGTTTTTGGCGTTCCTTCCTTCCATGGATACAGAAGCCATCATACTCGACTCTTCCCTAGTCTGCACTGTCTCGAACACCCCTGGATGCTGAGGGATAGATTATGGCCAGGTCCTGATAAGAGCCTTTGTTAGGCCTCTAGCCCATGGATTTGTTGATCCACCCATCAACATAGGCTGACCCAATGGTGTAATTTCTGACATCTGTAAAATGACTGTGCAGAGATAGTTGTGGGATGTGGATAATAAGTAAGCCTTTCTCCTCCACCCTCTGTCACTTGTAAACAATTCACAAGGAATTTCACTATTAAAGTAAGAATCATATCTTCCATGATAGCCAGTTCTAGCTTATTAGGATAGACCTGAAGACTCAGTGATAGGCAGCCAGATAGAAAAATTCAATTAATAGGATCTTACCAACTGAAGTAAGGTCTTGGATGGCTCAAGACAAGTTAGATACTCTCTACACCCCAGCTTGGGTCAGAAAGCAGAATATATTTATGGGTCATAAGGAATAAAATTATCCCATTTTTTTTAAATAATCCTGGTTTAGCTTCAGTAAGTTTGAAAGAATCAGTCGAGTCTAAGTAACAACAGTTAAGTTGTAAAGCCCCACATAACTTTGTTTTTATCTAAGTTTGATTTGCTAGGCGACCAGGTTGGAAAAGCCAACTGGAGGGCCTAACAAGGAAATCATGGCAGTTGTGACTCAAGATGGTTGTCATCATGCTTATCCAATCTACAAATGGGATCAAGTGGATTTAAACAAATGAGTAAATCAACATAACCCATCTCATAAGCTGTGTGGTCTTTTTCCAGTAACAAAGAAATCACGCGGAAATCACACTCTGACATAAATATCATCTCAAAGGGTGTATCTCGGGGAGTTTAATTGGGCTTTTCTGTTCACTGTGGTTTTGGGGATTTCAAATGTGTGATATATTTATGTAATTATATATCCACATATTGTACTACCAAAATCTTCTACTGTGTTTTTGTAAAATGAAAAAGGTAAGAAGTTAGAAGGAAGTCAAAAGAAGAAAAATTTAATATGAGGCCAGTTGTAGATTTACTGAGCACCAAGTTTAATTCTTTCTCTCTGAACAAAAACATTGCAAAGCACAGGCTCCTCCATCTTCAAGTTCAGCATACTCTGTGACTCCATCTTCCAGTTCCTTCCTTCCTTAAATGTGTAGTCACAGCCATCTAGGATCATTCTCGGGGACTTAGAAATGCAGAAGAAATGTGGACAGGGCTCCATAAAAATCAGATTATTGCCCTGGTCATTTCTCTTGAGCTAAGTGTAATTTTCTGTACTAACTCCTCTCTCAGGACACTGGTGATAATTGGTATTTTTGGCTACACTGTCTCATACAAGCCCTTGGAATGTAGTAAACCATATGTCCTGTGCCAACGTTATGGGCCATCAAATATTTATTCTAGTAACATTTTAAGGTCCCAGTGGGCTGAATTGTTGATAAAACTCTACCCTCACTTAGATATCTTGACATTGGCCTAGCTTTAAGTTCTAGAAAGAAACCTGTGAATCATAGGTATCATAATCACTTAACATTAACATATTGTTTCTTAAGAGATATGACCTATTAATAGACTATTAATCAGCTGGAACTTTCCTGGACATGGCTTGGTACTGTGATTTCAGATCCCCTTAGTCAGCTTAATGGGGTTGTGTGCACAGTCATGGAGAGTTAGTATCAATAGAGGATCATATTATTCCAATCCTATGGCACTTCAGAAAGAGCAACTATAATAGTTCTCAAACATGACAAAATAAAGGAGCTATGATTATCATGTGAAAGCTCCTAAGTTGATAGCATATTATCTTAGCTTTCATGTAGAATCCATCAAATGGTTAAAATGAACCACTTTGAGTAATGCTGTTTTCTTTTTGTCAATTTGGTAGATGAAAACTTCAAGGTTTATAAAAGCTATGTGATATATCTCTGAAAGAATAAGTTAGGGTAAATATTAACTTTCAACTTGACAGTATCTGGAATCACTCAGGACACAGAAATCTGGACCTGTCTGTGGCAGATTTCTTTAGGTTGGCTTACCTGAGATGGGAAGACTCCAGCAGCACCATTCTATGTGCAGGTGTACTAGACTAAGTAAAAACTAGGATGTAACTGAGCAGCAATGTTCACTTCCTTATGCTCTCTGATGGTAGATGCAAGATGATCAGCTGTCTTATGCCTCAATGCTATGCTTTCCTCACCCCTAAACAGTAACCAAAATAAACCCTTTTCACTTCAGGTTGCTTTAGGCAGGAATTTGTTCATAACAGTGAGAAAAGTCACACAGAAGGTAAGTTATACACAAGATGATTTGGCTTACTCTTTATTTCATTTACTTTACCAATTTTTTAGCATTAATTCATTTTAACTTACTATTTCTTTTTATGCTATGTAGATATCTGCTGAATTATTAAGTTTATGGCAATAGCTGTTAGTTACATTTAGACTAGAATCCAAGACACTGATCTCCATGGCCAATCTTTGCTATATCCTTAATCTCTGTGACAACGAATTAACAAAAAAATTCTCATTATTTTTCTCAAGACATATGACTCCAAAATTACTCACACACACACACACACACACACACACACACACACACACACACACACACACACACACGCACACACACACATATAGACACACACACACTATACTACCTACAAACACAAAGACTATTCAGCATGGAACTCTCTATGGCAAACGATTCTTTGGCCTCTCTGTGGAAGTGAAATGCTGAATAATGCTTCCTGAAAAACTAATGCAAATATTTCCCTGAGTGACGCTTCTATTGTCTGGAACTTACGGGAGTTTCAGAGAAGTTTTTGTATCAGAAAAGTGTATAAGGTAGTTCAAATTTCTATCTGGAAAAGCTTTCCAGTTCACTGTAGCAGACTTTGCCAAAAATGCTTGGCAAGGGGTAGCAATATTTGCAAATTGTTCAACAGAACGACTCTTCCTTATTCAGTTTCTTTGGGGTGTCCAGAGGGCCCCCTGCCCCAAACTATGCTCCTTAGACACCAACAAGTTTTACACCAAATTAGGAACTGTAACTGAAAATAGTAATGACTAAAATGCTGTTCTGGGTGTGTTTGCTGAGCTACAGCCACGATTAGAAATACAGAGAGGGTGATCCCTGGGATTATAAATGTTCTCACTGTGGGGAGAAAAGACTGGGAATGGCTGTGAAACTGGGCACCAGAGCAGTGAATCATGGCCAGATAAAATGAGACTTGCTCCAGAGAGATGATTCCCAGCGCCAACTGGCATCTAACCACTGAACGTCCCCCCACTCCCCAGCAGTGCCATTGCCTATGCATTCAGATCTAGCTTTGCAAATGAACACAGAGCACAGATGGGATGTCTCTGGAGAGCTAGATACCTCTTCAGGACTTAGGTTTATCTTGCAAGTGGTGGCCGTTCTGTACTGATCTAAAACCTGGAAGTTTTTAAATTCTTCAAGATCATAGTGAAAAATGACCAGTGTTATGATGAGAAAACATTAAATCAGGTGAGCTTGCTCAGAGCCAGAGTGGGTAGATTTAATGTGGAACCCGAGGTGGAGAATTGCCTCATCTAATCCTCAGTTTGGTCATCTGTAAAATCAGGAAGCCATTTGCCTTATTAGATTACATTGAGACATATTTTACCTTACACATATAGAGCTAGTAGCTCCTGCACTGGCTTGAATATAGAAGTGAAGGTGTATTATGTAAAATAATGTACAAATGTAATGTACAAATATAAAAGCTTAATGTAAAAGCTGCCCATTCAGAGGGACACAGAGGATACTCACAGCCAACATATTTAAATACCCAGGGAGGTTGCTAGTTATTTGACCAGAGTCATTAGCACAAAGATATAAGTAAAGGGACCATTCAAAGAATGACAGGAAATATTTATTTTTAAAAATCATGGATATGGCATGGATCAGTTGGTAAAGAGTTTATTGCCCACACATAAGAACTTGAGTTTAATCCCAGAACATATGGAAAAGTTGGATGTGAGGATATAATAAAACAGTTGGAGATATAAGAGGACAGATCCTCTGCCTTTTTTTTTTTTTTTTTTTTTTTCAGTGTTTCCTGTGTAACAGTCCTGGCTGTCCTGGAACTTGCTTTGAAGACCAGGATGGCTTTGAACCCACAGAGATTCTCTTGCCTCTTCTCCCAAAGTGCTAGGACTAACAGTATGAGCCATGGCTTCTTCTGCCTTTCTGTCTTTCTAGACCCACCTTAAATACTCTGCTCAGTTAAGGCATAGTCTCACCACTGCCTGCCTGGGAGCCTGAACTCATGTAAACTAAGATGACCTTGAACTCAGTTTGGATTAAGGGCATAGGTCACAACTCCCCAGATACTCCCTGTGCTGGGATTAAAGGTGTGAATCACCACTCTGATCCTCCTAGACTGACTGTGGATAGATCCCTCTGATATCTCTGAATGTTTATGTATCACTACAGTTGGACATGACGATATGGTGTTTACTTATGATCCTTGAGGCTCTCTGGCCAGTGAGCCTAGACAAATTGTTGAATATCTGTTTCCAGTGAGGAGCACTCTTTCAAAACATAAGGTGAGCATTGCTTGATGGAGAACACTTGAAGTTGATCCCCTCCAACTCCCACTGAATGTATGTATATATCCCACACTTGGACAGACAGACAGACATACACACACAGACACACAGACAGACACACACATACACAGACACACACACACAAACACACACACACACACACACACACACACACACACACATTTTCAGAATTCAGGTTATAGGCTTGGCTAGATTTACTGGTTCTGATTCATCTTCTGAAGTAGACTCAGGGCATCCAGGTCTTTATAAAATAAACTTGACCAGCAAATATCTTTTCTCTAATCAGTTTTCTGTTTTCTCAAACTGGATTTAATTCTGCAATGCAGGCTCCATCTGGCTCCTTGAGAGTGAATGGAATATGGAATACATGACTGATGCTAGATTTCACTGCCTCTCATCATGATGAACTTTCATGCAGGCTGGCACTAGATATGTGCTGGGTAGGGAGGATGGAGAGGGGATACAGTTCTACTCAATCTATGAAAAACTATTTGGCATCAGATTAATTGGACTTATACGAAAGGCTGACCTTAACAACCATTGCCTATTTAGAAAGTGGGCAAATTATTCTATCAAATATTATTTTAAAAACAAGGAATAAAAGATCCTTAGCACATAACCAACCTTCCATAAAAGGTTATAAATATTCTGACTATAAATACTTCTACTTTTGGAATGTGATTATTGACATTACTTTCAGTAGACTTAATTTAACCCCATACACAAATTTTTTAAAAAAATGATTTATTACATTAAAAAATTTTGGAGAATAGAACAACTTTTTCATTATACTAAAGATACAAAACAAACAATTTTCTGCAACTTATCACGTTCCCAGGATCTCAAACCACACAGCTACTCTTATAGAAAAGAAAGAGAGAGGAAGAGCATTCTGCCCATGTCAAAGACAAGATTCATGATATTTCCTGAGATGCATGGTTAGATACTCTCCTGGCTAAATGAGGTGGTTTTCCAGTCTATATCCCATTACATGACATGTAAGGATGCCCAATTTGATATCTTTTGAAATTGACCCACAGGTACCTTTCAGGCTGTCAGTGTGGTGCTGTATGAGCAGTAATTGTGTATATTGGAATTCCATCATTTTATTGCAGGGTGATGGGAAATTTATCCATCTGGCATAGTTTGCTTTGTTCTCTCTGAACTAGAACTATAAAAGCAAAGTTTGCCCTTAAAACATTTATATATGAGGAGATATCTGTATTATATTTAGGGGATCATCAGAGGGGCTTTTTCTCTTTGATTCTTTCGATATTGTCCTACTCTATCCTAAAAGATCAAATCATGAAATGGAAAACAGCCTCAGTGTGGTTTAGAGGCCTGGACACCACTTTCCCCAGCTCTGATCATTACTGGCTTTGTAGCCTTAGGAACATTATTTAATCTTGCTGAGATACAATTACCCTCATTCAGACACCTGAGGTAGTGATCTCTACCTAATAAAACTGAAGTAATGGTCAAAAAAGACTTAATGAATTGCTTAACTAGGTGCCCAGCACATAGTGAGGTTTGATAAATAACAGCCATGGTAATTCGTATTATGACTTTCTCAAGAAATGCATGGTGCCATTCTCAAATGCTGTCAGGGATAACTGATGGAGCAAAGTAAAATCATTTGGCGAATTCGATATGTAGGAAACCATTTAATGCCAGAAAAATTGGCTTGCTGTTGATGCCTGTATGAAACATGATTGATTTTCTAAACTTTGAACTATTTTGAGAAGTTATCTATATCAAGCATTATTATCAACATAATTTGACCTTGAATAATAGATGGACACATGAAGATAACAATGAAGAAAGGAAGAAGAAACAGTTTATACCAAAAAGGCAAACAAAATCCATTTCTTTTAAGTTCAAATTCTCTTCTTTTACTAATTTCATAAAAGTATCATTGAAACGTGCCTGCTATGTTCTGACATTTTCCTGCATTCTGTATTTGTTTTCCTTCAGCCCTCCCCTGCTCCCACAGATCATCAGCTTCCCTGCAATAGTACCTGTGAACCCTTCCTGTCACATCTGTCTTTTATCCTCTATGGTTTTTCCATTCTTTGTGCCCGTTTAAGATCTCTTTGTTACCCCGTTATCATCTTCCTTCTATATCAGAGGGGATGGGATCTAGGTGGCACACGTATGCATGCAAGCACACACACCGGATTCAGAATCTATAATCTACATACTGAAGAAAGTATTTCTCTTTCTGAGTCTGGCCCGACTTACTTTGCTTAACATAATTTCCAGTGCTATTAAGTTCAAACTCTAACAAGTCTATGACTTTTATAATAACCAGGGTTATTTTTCCCATTCTCTTCATTTGTCTCTATTTCCCACATTCAGCAATGAAGTCTATAAGAGCTGGAGTTTTTGTTAGCTGCCTAATATGTCAATCATTTAAAGTTCTATATCTTCACCTCTGCATCTATAATTGAAATAAAATATTGTTTATGTGTAGAGTGCTTAGTAACATTTTGAAAAATAGTTTATAAAAAGAGTTTGCAGTGAATATTTTCAAGTCACATTTGGGGAACGTATTAAGAAAATTAGTAATAGTTATTTTTTCCTCCTAGGCTTTCAATTTGAAAGTGAAAGGAAAGATCAATCAGCCCCATTACTTGATTAGAAGAATGGAGGCCAGAAGCAGATGTTAGCAAATTTGAGCATCTGTAGAATATGGGGAGTGAATACAGGAGAGGGGAGAAAGCTGAAGGCTGGTTTTTTTGTTTTTTGGTTTTTTTTTTTAAATCTAAAATACCTATTTGCAGAGAGGAGAGGATGTGGAAACCTTTTGAGATAGAGGAGAGATTCACAACCCTAAGGAAGTGTATCTGTGTATGTGTGTATGTGTGTTTATGTAGTGGTATTGTGTCTGTTCCATTGTAAATATCTGTCCTGCCTACTAGCTTAAGAAAATGCTGATTAGCTGAAGGCAGACAGGAAGTATGGGTGCGGCTACGAGACTAAGAAAACTCTAGGAACAGGAAGAGCAGAGCAGAGATGCCGCTAAGACACCAGCGATGCGACAGATGCAGAAGACAGTTAGGCTGCTCTGAGAAAAAGTACTGAGCTGCATGGCTGAACAGGATAAGAATCATGGTTGTAGTTTAAGAGCAAGGAATTAGCAAGTTATAGCCTGGGCCCTAGGTCAATCAGAATAAAATTAATGTAAGTCTCTGTATGTCTCTGGGACTGTGGGACTGCGGAACTGTGGAACCACAGGTCAGAAATGTTAGTTTGTTTTGTATTGCTCTAACAGGACACGCCTTCTGAGACTAAACATAATTTTATTAGCTTATTATTGTAGATAACAGGTAGTCTAATGTCAAGGTTCTGGTATCCAAAAGTGGCTGGGAAAATTAGAGGTCTGAACTAGCTTTTCTACATGGGTAGAATTTTCATAGTTTTACTCATTTCTTAAAAGCACATCTCCTAATATTGTTGAGATGGCAATTAAATTTTAGTATTAGTGGTCTTAGATGAGAGAAGTACTCAAAACACAACAAAAACACTTGATGTATTACCTCACAAGAGAGCACTAAGTTGTGATTGACCAGACAACTTATTAGGGACAGCTCTTAGAAGTATGTCCCAGATAAAATCCTAATGGTACATAAATCTGCATCTCCACTGCACAAACCAGCATTTCTGCATATCTGTGTACACACAGGTGCATAAAGTGATTCTTAGGAGAAACTAAATCTAGTCTTTTAATTTTCTCTAAAGGCACTAGACCTCCAGACAAAAAAAAAAAAAATCACTCATAAATTTATCAATAAATAACAAGTGTGCTTAAACATTACTACTTATCTAAATCCAAGTCAGCTACAAGTTCCTATCTTAGAGTTGAATCACAAAGGTCATGCCCTCTTACTATGCTGTTGAAGATGTCAATGTTTCAGATAAATCTCTGCATGTCATTTCCGATTCAAGCATCCCTGTAATAGGTAGTTTTTCTTCTTATATATAATGAACTTACAGACTAATTCATCTTGGGAACTGCTAAAATGCTGGGATTTAAGCCATTCACTAAATGATTAGGAGTAGATGAGAAGAAAAAATGCCAGAATGGGAGAAAGGACAATTAATGATAGCAGCCTGAATTTTTTAAATGCTAATAGCTAAAAAAAAAAAATACTCAAATTATTCTCTCTAATGGACTCACTTTTGTTAGGATCTACTAAGAATTAGCTCTTGCCTGTAGTAATCATTAAACACTGCAAAGTGTGGAGGTGTATGACAATGTAGGGGTGTGTCACGGTATAGGGTGTATCATGGTGTAGAAGTGTGTCATTGTGTGGAGGTATATTATGGTATAAGGTATTTTATGGTGTGGAAGTGTGTCCTGATGTGGAGGTGCATCATGGTGTAGGGGGTATTATGGTGTGGAATTGGGTGGGAGATTGTGTTGTTTCATTTTAAATAATTATCCCACCCACTGGTTTAATAAAAAGTGCTAATTGGCCAAAGGCAGGAAGGAAGTATAGGCGGGGCTACCAGACTAAGAAAACTCTGAGAACACGAAGCACAGAGCAGAACGCCAGAGAAAAGCCAAAAGAAGCAGAGGACAACTATGCTGCTCTAAAGAAAGGTACCGAGCCCCATGGCTGAACAGGAAGAATCATGAGTTAGATGAAGGGTAGAGAGCTAGCAAGTGATATGCCTGGGCCTGAGGCCGATCAGCCTAAAACAATTGTAAACATCAGTGTATCTCTGTGGGTCTGTGGGTCTGCGGGCCTAAACCTTGAGGCTAGGCCCAAAAGTCAGGGCCAGAAACCTCTTACTACAGAATTGTGTCATGGTGTAGAGGTATATTATGGTACTGAGGTGTATTACAGTATAGACGTGTGTCATGGTGTAAGGGAATATCATGGATATCAGGTATATCATGATGTAAAGGTGTATCGTGGTAAAAAAAAAAAAAAAGTGCACTATGTTGCTTGGTAGCCTTATTAAAACCATCTCTTAAGGATGATCTTTTCTTTACCACACTGATGTAATCTCATGTCATTGAAAATAGAAACCAGAGTCCTAGAAAATGATCAGATCAGATCCAGTAGAATATGATGCCTTAGAATATAATATTTTATCCTACCTTATACAGGTTGCAGAAAACAATACATTTATGTCTGACTTGGGTTACCTATAAATAGTTGAATGAATCATGGCCCCAAATAAACTCTGAGATTGGAAAAGCTATTGTTAAGACATTTTTATCCTATGAAGTGATCCAAGGGGTAGCCGTACTGTCCACAATGACAGCAAAACAGCAACCAGCTAGGTTGCAAGTGCAGTGTTATTTCTACCACACCAGTCTGCTCAGAGGCAGGCAAAGGAATGTGTCAGCCTGTGATTGATGACGTAATCTAGGATATCAAGTACAGAAGAGTTAGTGTGGACTGGGAATTGTGGCTTAGGCCATACTTTTAATATCTCTCACTGCATATTCATCAAGTAAAGTCTTAGTCTAGCCCTAATAAATATGAACACATGACAGCGAACCCCAAAGCTCTTATTTTTTTCTGTTTAATTGATGGTGTCACCTTTAGCATGTGCCTTCACCTTTTCAATTTTGTAAAGTAGGACTAGTGGGAATCAGTGATCCCTTTAATCTCTTAGTTACTCCAGTGCTCCTGACTCTACAGTCCAACTCCACATTTTTATCTTCTGTGATCATCTCTGCCTGAGCTGCTTCAGAAACAACCAGTCTTTACTCAGAACAAGTACTTCCCTACATTACACAGAAATCATTGATATTACTGGTGTGCTGTTAGCATTTAAACCATAATAAAGCAACCAAGAAGACAGAGATGTTCAGCAAACAGCTAGGGTGGTTCAGTGCCAGCAGATCTTCTAACAAAGAATGTTGTAAAATCAAAGCAAGCAAGTCATGATGCTGGTGGGATGGAAGAGTGAGAGGAAGTCTTTTAGTAATCCCAAACAAAACACTGCAGACTAGAAAACTGATGCCTAGATATTTTTTTTTCACTCCTGTGGAGTATTCTATTCTGGCTTGATGTGGTTATTTTCCCTGGGAGAGAGTGCAGCTGTCACTAGATGTCTGGGGGGTAGATATCCATCACCCAAAACATATCACAAACTATTAATAATGCATCACCACAGATCTACCTTGTCTCAATAAACACCCTGTCTCTAAGTACAGATAAAGGGTCCAGCAGGCAGATGTTGGAATTTATTATCCCTACATTTCCCTTTTTCCTTTTCTCTGAGGGGGATACCCAGTGCCTGATATCTCCTGTGAGTGGTATAGGAGAGTACTAACATTTACTAAGTAGCTTCCATGCAGTATCTGATTATAGGAAATCACAGCAACAACTCTTAAGAGAAGAAACTTTTTTGATGTCAATTTGTAAATTGAGACACTGAGGCAGAAATGACTTGTCAAGGAATGCAGGGGCAGGGACAAGATAAGCTCACTTTCCAGAGGTCTTCTTGCAGAGACTTTTCCATACTTTCTGTAACCTGTGTTGGGTTGGAGCTTCAGGGGTCTGCTATTTATTTAATATTACACTTAACATAGTCCTGGATACAGTCACTATCAGGGCAAACTTATCCCAATGGAATGTTGCAGATGTGATCTTGGGAAAATATCTACAGGGCTGCCATTGAACATATTCCTACACAAGAGCATGGAGATGAACCTCCAGAGTGCAGAGAAGTCTCATCGAGACTTCACTTCACACTGGTTCTTCCTGATTATCAGATCACATAGAGCATCTGTGATTGAGTGGTTTAAAAAGTGCCCTCTCTCACCCTTGAATACACAGCTGAGAAAGGTGCTCTCACATGTGTCTGTGTTGATCTATCTATCTCTTCTACCTGGTCTGGCATAGGGTGCCTTTTAACCTTGACTATAAGTGATGAGGAAAAAAACCCAAACCAACCAATATTTTTAATGCTCAGAGGTTCTTTTCTCCTATGTTCTCACAGTATTCCCAATTTTGAATGAAAACAGGGGAGTTGCTGACCTGCCAGTGGACTGCACCATTGTGAAAAGAATGTTAGTCCACTGTTTAGAATGGGAAAGGAGGTTCATCTGACTTGAGTCATCCACATCCCATGTCATTGACCTGGGGAAGTGTTCTGTATCCATATTACAGATTCAACTCTCATGAACTCTATGAAGAATTATGAAAGAGCCATAGCAAGTACAGAATCTCTCCCTAGATATTCTTGATTAGCAGTTACAGTACTCGGAGCTATTACTATAAATGGTATTATAGTTTTTCCAGTTTCTCTATTACTATTGCTTCAACTCCATAGGTTTGAAATTCCAGAATGCAAGGTATTGGGAGGTAGATTTGTACAGAAAACATTCTTTTTCAGTCTTTAGCTATAATCTCAGGCTTCCATGCCCTTAAAGGTAATGAGAATGCTAATATTCATATCATGGCTATCTTTTCCCTATATATGGGGTCTAGAATATATAGATATGTGAAAAACTGAAATTTTCTCTGATGCTGAGAATTATATCTGCTATCACACTTATACCTTTAGCTTTATAGTTTGAGTTATTACTTTGCTTTCGGATTATCCCTAAGCCTATATTTTAGCTTTATTATTTAGACAGAAAAGATAAGGCTTGAAAAGTAATCAAGTAACTTCTCAAGTTATACAACTGAGAGCATTTGACAATGGCCATGAGGAAAATTAACAGTGAGATTTAGCTGTAGATGTCTAGAGGAAGTAGCGCGTCTCTGTAATGTACATTCTAATTGATCTTAATAATAAAAACCTGGAGCCAAATATCAGGGTAAATGCTTAAAGATCAGAAAATTATAGGGGCTGGCCACTAATGAGACTATTCACCTCTACCCACTCCTCAGATCGAAGCGGCAAAACTCCTGTTTCTTCTCACCTATTTTCTTTTTTTCTGCCCAGCCATATCACTTCCTGTCTTTATCTCCCAAATACTGGGATCAAAGGATAAGATCCCAAGTGCTGGGATTAAAAACATGAGTGTCCAATGCATGGCTATATTTTCCTTTTAGAATGGATCAATCTTCTGTAGCTCAGGGTGGCTTTGAACCCCTGTTCTTCCTGCTTCCTCCTCTCAAGCCCTGGGATTAAAGGTGTATGCCACCACTTCCTGGCCTCTGTGGTTCACTATTGGCTAGCCCTGCCCTCCTGATCTTCAGGAAAGCTTTATTTGTTAGAGCACAAACAAAATATCACCACATACACCCTTATCCGTGGATGAAATAAAAGCTTAAATGGAATCCCCAGGTACCCAGAGATGTCCTTGAAAGAACTCACTCATCCATTTTTCCTTGAAGCAGCTCCCAGAGTAGCCTGAGTTTTGTGCAAAGGAGTTTCATAAAAATAGGCATTGCTCACCAGGCTCCGTTTCAGCAGCCGCCGGAGAATGAAAAAGCCCAAGTAGTCATAAGTAAACTGAACCATTTTACTGACAAATTAAAGGTTTTAGAGGCAGCAGGAGAAACTGGCTAGCTTTAACTTCAGAGAAAACCCCACGAACATTTCAAAGACTCCACTTCAATTATGAAGGGAGAAGCTGAGGTCTGGGAAGTGGTCCCTGATGGGTGTGCTCCCAGCATTAAGCATGCCCTCTTATACTCAGCAGGGCTTCAGGCCTTTTAAGGCAGAGGCATGGACTGCAAGATTGGGGGGGGGGGGGAGGGGGGGGATGGGGAAGGGAGAAACAGCAAGAGAGCATTGCCAGAGAAGCCTTGCCCTGTTCATCAAATTATAGAGCAAGAGAATGGGATTTTAGAGAGTAACAGATTGCAATGAAAAGACTGGAGCTGGTGAGGAACTGGCAGTAACTGCTTGGCAATAAAGCCTGGCATCAGCTGAAAAAAGGTAATGAGTGATAAACTTTGATAAAGCATCTTTATATTTCATAAGCACAGTTGTCCCTCTGTATCCTGAGGCTGCTCATTCCAGGATGATTCTTAGCTATCAAAACCCAGAAATATTTGAATAGCTTACAGAAAGTAACAGTAGTTGTATATATCATGTGTGGTCCTTATGTACAGTTCTTTAAATCATTTCTAGATTGCTTATAACACTGGACATGATGATGCTATCATAATAGCTCTTGGACTGTACTACATGGGGAGTGATAAAATTAAAAACTCCATGCCAGTTCAATATAGATACATTTAAATTTTTTTATCATTATTTGTTTGTGTGCATTGTGGGTAGGGAGAAGGGGGCACATGCCAGAGTATATATGTGGAGATCAGAGGACAACCCTGTGCAGTCAGTTCTTCCTTTCCACCTTTATGTAGGTTCTGAGAATCAAACTCAGGCTGCCAGATTTGCTGAACAATCTCACTTCTGCAAAACATGCATTTTTGTAAGTGTCTTCAATTGCAGTTGGCTGAAAGCGTGGATGTAGAGTCTACAAATATGGAGGACCACCCCTGTGCTATAAAAACACCATGTATTTTATTTTTCACATGTTCCAGAAAGAAAGACCAAAACTCAGAATGTTTAAGCAAGATGGGCCACAGTTCATGAATGCTAGCAGCCACCATCTATTTCACAGTCTCTTATACTTTTTGAGAACCCAAAAGACATGTTTCCAATCCTATGTCCTCCTTTTTGCCATCTCATAGTAGGGTTAAGTTCCACCACCTTTGGGCTTCTGAACTATCTAGTTAGTCTGGGTCCCACAAATTGAAAGGGTCCATTTTATGCTTTTCTCCCTGTGTAGTCCTTGAGGTCCTTATGGTAGCTATGAGTTAAAGTTTGTTTATAGTTTCACTTTATCCATAGCATAGATCAATGACTGCAAGAAGGTGAAGTCCTGACCCTCCTGGGTTTTCTTTTCCATTTTTTCAGAGACCGGACACTGCTCAGATTTGCTTTCTCACACAAACTCTGGACTCTGAATATTCATCTCCAACTTTTTCCTCTTCATCATCTTCCCTGTCTACTTTCCCACAAACTGTGGCCTCAGCTTCCAATTAACATTCCTCAGTGCGTGACATCATTCCAAGGCATAAGCTATGGAAAGAGTATCGCTTATTTTCCACCCCAGTGATGCTGGTAGTTTCAATAATAGAAACAATTGCCATCTATTGAAATGCAAATGACGAAGTCATCAGTGCTGAGAGTAATAACTAGTGTCACTGGGAACTTACTACATCCCTCTCCTTGCATGGGGAGCTCCTCAAATGAACCCACCAATCCTAAAATACAAGTAGTATTCCTGTCTGTGTTTTATAAAAAAAAGTGACAAAAGCAACAGAATGATCATCTACTAAGTTGCACCACTATTATGTACACTGTGCAGACAAAATCTCTTCCAGGTTCATGTGTAAAGACTTAACCTCAGTGTCATTTTCACAGATTCCTATGAAAGGGCCTTATTGTGCTTTGCCTACTTAAAGAGGCTAAGGCAAGCAGCTGGACTACTAAATGACCATGGAATTTTGTGGTATGACTTACAGATCAATTTTTAAAGATAAACAAGGATATATGGCAAATCAGCAAGGAAAACATATAGGTCTTTAAGAGCCGTGTGATCACACAGTGAAAGCAACAAGTCTTCACCTTTTTTTTCTTCAAATCCCACAGGTCTCTGGAGCTCATGACCCTTCCATAGCATCAGCCTGCTTCTTGTGGCTGATGGGCCATGACTCAACACAGTCTTGTTGTATTCTGGATAGAATAGCAATTATTTAAAATCGGATCAGGTCTGCATACTCCACTGGACTCTTTTTGATCCCACTTTAAGTATTTCCCTTGGGATAGCTTAAACAGCTCTATCTTTTTAATGACAAACTATCCATCCATCGGACTGGAAACAAAATCAAGCTTTTGTCTAGCAACCAGTCTGTTTATTTATTTTCTGAGTTCATGAGTTTATATGCATACTGCTTTTAATGGGTAGTACATAAAAATGTCTTCTTTTATTTTCTTTTCATTTACATTGTGCTGATAATGGCTATTATCAAGCCATTAGAAACAAGAAAGTACTTTTTTTTTCCCTCTAAGATGGGCTGCAATTGTGTTTGTGTGCTCTATGCAGATTAGACAAAAATGTTAAACTTGCTTTATTTGTTTTTCTCTCTGATATATATGGTTGCATATCAGTTATACATTTCTCTCTCATTCATATAATTATGTACACAGATATATGTACATATATGTGTAGACATGAAAATACTAACATCATATATATATATATATATATATATATATATATATATATTTATACTACCAAGTAGAAACATATACTTGCAAACATATGTGCACACATATATTCATCTTTTAAAAAATTAAAATGAAATGTTCATTTTAGAAATGTGAAATGAATTTTACTCCAGATCAAATTCTGAGGCATTATTATGCAAATCTATGATGTCATAGTCTTGTTTAGAACAAAAGAACTGATGAACCCAGTTCATACAGAGCCTATTCAAACTGTCACAGTCAACAAAATCATTTTTGGTTGTTTCTGTGAATCACAAACCATATGGACAAAAATAAAGGGGCATAGTTCTCGGTCCAGTCGTTCCCAAATGTCTGCTTAATACATACAACCAAAATTGTTCCATTCTGGAAGGGGCTACATGAAGTTTTTAATCAGTATGTGGGAGGAATCTGTATAGAGTACTGGGATGACCTTATTCCTCTAGGTTGAATCAAGAAAGAATTGAGTTTGGATCATTTTAGTCTTCTGATGGGCAAAGTGAGAGAGAGTAGGATTTCTTGAGTAGTGACATGTTCTTGGTCTCATAATCCATTTTATTTGTGGGTGCTGTGCATGAGGCAATCATGCCTGAAAACTAACATTAGTTCTGTGAAGCATCATCTTTGCTTTGTAGTTGAACTAGCTGTGACATAGAGTGGTCACTGACATCTAACAAAGGCAGATTGAGAAGGATTCTGTGACAGAAAGATGAAGTAGTTAATGGAAGGTTAACTTCAGTCATGCAATTGAAATCAGGGTCTGGGGTGATAGAGTACATACAAGTCATGGTACCTCAATAAGGTGGCTTTTGTCTCCAGGGAACATAGCAAAGTCTGGGGATGTTTAGAGTATCACTCTATAGAGGTGAGAGTGCCGTGGTCAAGGAAGTATGGCTGGTAGTCTGTAAATCCTCTCACTCTGTATAGAAAACTCTCCTCAGCACAAAAGCATCTGGCTTCCAGTACCAAAAGTGCAGAGCTGGAGAAACAGCCTATTTTCCATCGAAGAATCTGAATGTTGTTCTGCATGCTACAGTCCCAGTCACTTCTGTGGATCAGCATCCAAAGCAAGGTCCAGGAAACAGACAAATGTTTCAATGTGTTTGGGAATAGAGAACCAGGTAGAGAAGCTGAACACTGAATCTGTAATTCATGCATCTTGGCAGAGCAATGTCTCCTTCAGAGACTGAGACTGTCCTTCTGTAGATGTTTGTGGAGCACAAGATGCAAAGTAAATATTTCACTATTGAGTTATTATTATTTGGCATATATGATATGCATATGTGTGAGTGTATCTACACTAATGAATCAACTGTACATGCTTACTGAGGCCAGAGATAGTTATGGGTGTTTTCTTCAATCATATTCCAACTTGTTCCCATTGAAATACTGTTAATTTAAAAAGAGCAGTTCTAGGCTCTTAGAATAATTGAATATTAAGTACACAGAGTTCTTACATAGCTTTTGACCCTACTCAAGCACAATCTGCCCTCCCCTACCACGACTACTTATGGTCTACAAGGTTATGAATTTGTAATGGCTGATGAAACCACATTGGCAACATTACTGAAGCTCACTGTTGGTGATGTACATCCCTGTCATTTCTTTGGTTTCTTTTAGCTTATCTTGGATAACAACACTTCTCAACTATGCTCCTGTTTTTAGCATCTAGTTATATTGATTTTTTGCATTTTAGATTTTATTGGTTTCTCCTGTATTTCCTAATGCTTCTTTACTTCAAATTTTAATTTGTTTTTATTTTTCTAGCTTTTAAAGATAAAAATTTATGTGGTTGATTTTTCAATCTTTCTCATTTTCTGGAAATGTTCAATGCGCACAGTTCACTCTAAGCGCTCATTGTTTTAGTGTTAAATTCTGATATTATATTTTATTTTAGTTTAATTCAAATATTTTTTATTTCTTTTGAGACTTCTTTGTTGATCCATGTGGTAATATAAATGTATTGTTTAATTTTTGAATGCTTTAGAGTTTTTCTATCGTCTTTTTTTTTTCTATTTCTAACTTAATTCCTTTGTGATATGAGTGTGGTTCTTGCACAGTTATTATTCTTTTGGATTTGTTAAAGAGTTCCTTCAGCACATAATGTGGTTTGTATTGGATGTGCCAGATGAGCATAAAAGAATGAGGAACTTTGCCTTTTTGAATGAGTGGTCTCTAGGCATCAATTTTATATGACTGATGCTTCTGAGTGCGACTATACATTATGGTTTTATGCCCACAAGATTTATTCTGTTTTTAATGGAAGAGAATTAAAGTATCTGATTTTTCACAACAAACCTATCTACTTGCTCTGTAATTTTTATTAGTAACTGTCTCGTTTATTTTGAGACTACATAGTTAGGCACGTATACAGTAAGGTGTTTTGTTCCATTTTGGAGTAGAGACTTCTTTATTTTTATGCAATGCTTCTTCCTTTCCTTGTTTCTATCTAATTAAGTCTTCATTTTTCCAAGATGAATGTAGATATCCTTACATGTCTTTAATTCTACTTTGTATTTGAAGTGGATTTCTTTTTATAAGCAACATTAATTTGAGTTCTTGTTTTGGCCCACTCTGTATTTTCATTAGAATATTTAGACCATTATCATTTAATGTGCTTATTGCTATACCCGAATATTTATTTACTGTATTTATTATTTCCATATTTGTTGGTTTAAAACTTTGTTTTTATGTTTCACAATTTCACTGGCAATGATTCTAACTGAACATTTTATAACTCCACTCTTTCTTTTATTGTACCTATTGTGTTTCATTTTGTCCTGTTTATTAATTGCCTTAGAGTTTGAAATAAATATATACTTTATATAATATAATATATTATATATACATATAATAACAACTAGAGCAACTCAACTTTCAGAAAATTATTTCTATCTTGCTTAGTTTTTTTTTTTTCTTTGTTAGAGCTCATAAGAATAAGAAAAATCTATCTGGACATGATTGCACACATCTTTAATCCCAGCACTTTGGAAGTCAGATACAGATAGATCTCTGTGAATTTGAGGCCAGCCTGGTATAAAGAGTGAGTTTCTGAATAGCCAGAGCTATACAGAGAAATCCTGTCTTAAGAAACAACAGCAACAATGAAAAAGGAGTCCGATAAAACTCAGAGTCAGGAGAGGCTCAGTGGTCAAGTGTGTGTTGAACAAGCATGAACATCTGAGTTTGTATCCCCAACACTCATGTAAGAAGCCAGCTGTGCTCTAAGCCTTTGGCTTCAGTTCTGGTGGTAAGTCAGAGATGTAGTCGAAGTTTACTTAGAAGGCACCAGTGCAGGATAGATATTTATTAAAATATAAACCAACACTCACACGGTACAGGTAACAGTTTATAGCGAAGCCTGAACAGGGACTGGAGTCTGGAACGGTGGACGAGCGATGGACGGACAATGGATTCCGATCCTGTCTCTCCAGTAGCCAGGAACCAGGAAGAGACTCCTCATGTCCCAGAAGCCCCTTATCAATAGGGTTGGCCACACCCCCTCCAGGTTGGCCACATCCCCTCCAGGAGCTCAGGACCCTGGATGAGCATCTTAGGACCTTATCAGCTGACACCTGAATCCCACTACACAGAGAGGCATATTATTGAAGCTTGTTTGGCAGCCATTATAATTGAGTCATGAACTTCAGATTTTTTGAGATACCCTTTGTCAAAAAAAAAAAAAATCAGTTGAGAAAAATGTTCTGCATTGACCTCTGGCCCTTATGCATGTTTGCACACACATGCACACATGTATCTGCACAAACATGCACCATATAAATATGCACTGTATATTTAACAGTAGAAACCAGAGGCCTCAAACCAGACCAATGACTCCTCTTCGCAATGAACGCTTACAAGTAAGATATATGGACAAAAGGGTTTACTACATGACTCACTGTGTCACACTACAGCTCCTGGTGAGATTTTTAATTTTTTTCCTTTTTTATTTCTTTACCTTTTTATTCTTAAATTTTGTTTTATTTGGGGAAGTGCAGGGGTTGGGGTGAATGCCAAGAAGAAAAAAAATGTGTGGGATCATGATACATGATGTAGATGACACCGGCAATAAACAGAAAGAAAAAATAGACAAAGCTACCTATTATGTTTTTTATATATCATATCTGAAGGTCTTGCTTTTTTTCAATTAAATCTGCGTGTGATTAATCTCATGTTCTTCTCTGAGTGTGTGAGCCATCTGATGTCACCTTTCTCTGACCAAGAAACTTAGTTTGCTTTCAAAAGTGATATATCCTTTCTTTAACTAGTTCATTTCTTCTTGTTTATATCATTTCTGAAGGGAAATGGATGGATGCCTTTTGTTAATTTACTCATCAATATGTGCGATGCTGTCCTTTTACTTCTTGTTATTTTTATTCTTATTTCTATATTTGATTTTTTAGAAGTTTTAAGATGATGTGCCTAAGTGTAGTTGTTTTGGTATATTTCTCTGCTTGATGGTGCCCTACTTTTCTGTGGTTTACTAACAGAGTAGTTAAAGGATATTTGGGTCATTTAGTGGTTCGCCAATAGCTATATGTATTTCCTCTTTTTCTAGGGTTCCTATTATATATATATATATATATATATATATATATATATATATAGCTGCTTTGAAATTGCTATATATAGTGTATTTTTTCAACTTCTTTTCTCTTTACTATTAAGTTTTGAAGTTTCTATTGTTATAATATCAATGTTTGTTATTCTTTCTCAGCCATTTCCAACCTACATGTGACCCTTTCAAAGTTCTTTTTTTACTTTTATATATATCTATGATTTTTCTTAGAACTGTTATCACTTCACTTTCACTGACCATATGATACAGCATGACTTTTACTTCTTCCATTAGAGCCATAAGAATATTAATCAGAATTATTTAAAATTCTAGATTAGTTATTTCAAATCCTCGTCACATGTTAGTTTACTTTAAATTCTGGTTCAATTCCTTCAAACTGTCGCATTTTGTCCTTTAATTTACCTTAGATATTTTGGCTTTGGTTTTACATGACAAACCATTTTAAATAAAATGCTAAAAGTGAGTGTTGTGATGTAGGAACAGAGGTGAGAAGGTAGGGGAGACACTCTCTGGTCCTATAATCAGTCTTTGGCTTTCCCTGTGCCTTTGGATCATGGACTTCATCAGCTCATCTCCATTTTTAGTTCTTTCTTCCTTGAGTGCATCATATGGTTAGAGAGAACTTGAGGTGATATTCCCTCACCAAGGTCACTCGTCTCTGACAAAAGGAACCAGAGTAGGTTCTGCTTAAACAGTGTCTCTAAAGCACAGACTTTGTTTAAATGAATCTGAAAAGCAATGTCCATTTTTACATTCTGTTCAGTTTTTAAAAGAAGTTTTCATTTATTTATTTGTTTTTAATGTATGTATATGTTCGTATGTGTGCATATATATTTTTTTCTCTCTCTGTGTGTGTTTGTATGTGTATGCAGTGTTGTATGAGTGTGTATATGCTCCTGTACCCACATGAATATTGCAAGACAACTTATGGAAGTCAGTTTTCTCTTTCTACTAGTGTAACATGAGGTTTCTGGCCCGGATTAGCCCTACAGTTTGGACCCCCTGCAGCTTCTTTCCCCCAAAAATGACTCAAATGCTTATATTAATGCCATGATGTTTGACTTATGGCTTAGGCATATTGCTAGCCGGCTCATTCATCTTAACTCAATCCATTTCCAATAATCTTCCCTGCCATGTGGCCTATGGCTTACCTGTTACTTCCTACATCTTGATTCTTGGGCAGCTGTATCACATCTCTTCTGACCCTGCCCTCCTTCTCCTATCTATGCTCCGATTTTCTGCCTACTAGTAAGGTGTCTGATATAAGCCAAAACAGTTCTTATATTCACAGCATATAGAAAGACATTCCCACATCACTTACCCTTTTCTGTCTAATCAAAATGGAAGGTTTCAATTTCAATATAGCAAAATTACATATAACAAAACAGCTATCAATCAAGAATTACAATCACAATATCTAGTTTATTTGTATTTAACAAAATTAAAGAAAATATTTTATCATCTAACTTATCTCTGTAGACCTAAAGTTTTATATCTAATGTACTTTTTAAAATAACTAAGAAAAACTATACTACCACTATCTAATATTCAACTACATCAAAGATCACAGAGGGATATATTTACCCAAGTAAACAGGAAGTGCAAGCAACTTCCAAAATATAGAAATGACAGAGATGACACCTGTCTGCCTGGACAGTCACCCAAAGTTCCTTTATATAGTTGGACATCCATCTTCAGCCTACAGGCCAGAGTCTCTGGCATCCCTTTTCAGTAAAGCAAGAAATCTGAAGGACTACTCTGCCCATTCTGGCATAGCTCATTAGTCACTTCTCCCCATGTCCTGAAGAATGTGTGGAAGTTTTCTCTGCAAAGCAGGAAACTGAAGGATCATCTCGGCTTGTTCCACTAAAGTTCAAATGTCACATTCTTATGAAACCTGCATGTCCAGTTTTAAACAGAATACTGTCAAGCAGTCAGTATAAGAACAGGTTCTTGTCCAGTGGCTAACCGTTGCCACAAACAAAGTAAATTCCATATGGAGTTTCTTAAATGCCCGTAATTCTCTTGAAGTTGATTGGTATTGCCAGGAGCAGACCCGTCTCACTGTGCAGAAAAACCTAAGTTCTTAAAATATTTTAAATGTCATATTTTTTAGGTCTTAGAAGTGTTTGAAGATTACTTATCTAATTGAAATATATCTTTGTATACCTAAAAATCTAACTAACATGACTATAAGTTTGGTTATCATAAATGACTATTAATCTGCATATCTTAATTTACATCGCAATTTTAAATGAGTTACATAAACATCATATCTTAAACAAGAGTAGAAAAATATATGCAGCATAATGAAATTGAGCTTAAATTTGTAACAATAAACCAAAATCCATACCAATGTAAAATATTTTTGAGATTAACAGTTAATTTTTCCTTTAGAGTAAATTCAAAAATCTAATCTTTAAAAATCATTCATATACCATATTCCCCCATTTTTGCTTAGAAAGAGATTGACTTTGACCACTAACCATTTATAATGTAAAACACTTATAAACAATATTTTGGGAATTTGGGTGTAGCTTTCCATTACTACTTCCTGCTGAGTAAGGGGTGCTAGCAATCTTACAAGGGTCTTGAGGCTGAATCATCTTAGTCTTGAAGCTGATGTGATCATCTCCTCCTATTAGAGAATTTTCAGGGGGTCTTGGTTTTCCAAACCATAGTATCCTGGAAGGAATCCACAGCTTTTCATCTTCTGTAAAAACAAAGGCAGAACCTCTTTTCCAAAGTAACATCCTTAGACACAAATTTCAAAGCCAAGACACTTTAAAAATATATGTGTTTGTTTAACTTATCAGCCTTTGCAGTCAATTGTCTTTCTGCAGTTAGCTCACTAACAGTTAAAAAAAGTTAAAAGAAAACACAATAACAACCACAATCCAGACTCTGTGTCTATTTTCCATTTTATGTGGCTTATTATATTTTTATTACTCTATTTCTCTTTTTAAAGGATTTTCTCTACCCTTTTTGCATTCTCTCCCAGCCTACATATTCTTTTTTACAAACAATGTAACCAATTTAGGTTTTCTCCATCTGAATCTGTTTTATTGTATGTTCTTAAATCATTTTCCAACCAGAAAAGCTTTTAAATTGCTTATACTGCTTTGACTGATGTCTCTTCCCCACTTAAACGTGGCATAGGTACTGGAGCCTTGCTTATCTTCCCAATTCTGAGAAGCAGTAAATATTGTGAAACTAATTACCACCCCAATTCTGGGGAATCTTAGGGTCCACATAGTCATCAAATAGAGCACCACTACTGCTGCTCCTGAACTCTAGTTAAGTATTTGGCAGCAGGGTCTCTTAAAAGAGTCACATAGTTTTTGCTAAAACAGCTGAGTCAGGAAGCCTGTCTTAAAGGGGGAGCAGCACCAACAGAGTAGACCCAAAAAAATGCTGCTCCTAAGGAACCTTAAATTGACCATATGCAGCTTGTTGCATATACTGAGTCTTCTGTGATACTTCAGGAACTGGCCTTTTCATAGCTTAAGCTGCCTGCTGCGAGCCCAACACCAATTTGAAATTTAAGATTCATGCCATGCCACCTCTGCACCATGACTCACTTCAGAGACACAATTAGGAAGTTGCTTTTGGCTGCATGTCTGTGCTCTAGACACATTTTTTAAAGATTCTCTGGTTTTATGTAGGTGTTAGCCCCACATTGGGATGCTATCTGTAACAGGAGGTTCTGGCTCCATCTGGCCAGAGGTCCAGAACCACAGACCTGTGGTTCCAGAGCATCTAGCCACCTGACACTACTTAGTGACCACCCCCCCACCGATGACTCAGATGCTTATATTAATTACATTCTGTTTAGCTAGCTCTTTCATCTTAATTAAACCCATTTCCATTCATCTGTCCTGCATGTGGCCTGTGGCTTACATATTTTGCTACATGCTGATTCTTTTGCTGCTGAATCGCACCTCTTCTGATTCTACCCTCCTTCCCCTATCTATGCTCTGATTTCTGCTTACTGCTAAGGTGCATGATATAGGCCAAAACAGTTCCTTTATTCAGAGCATATACTGAAAGACATTCCCACATCATACTAGGTTAAACTGAGATCCTTAAACTTCATGACCAATGTCATAGCTGTGTAGTTCTTTCAGCATTTTGGGGATTTGTGATTATGATGGAATTGAGATTCCTAAATCTCTTATATGCTATATAGAAAGCCCTTATTTCTTCTTGTTAAAGAATATCTTTATCTTATAATTGAGACATGTTTTCATTCTTATTTGGTTTATAGACCCCAACGCAATCACAATTCAAGGTGGAATAACAGTCTTTAAGTTCTTCTCAAAAGGCTGCATAGACCACCACATAGACTAGAGAAATAACAACAATTCTATATCACTTAAAATTCATGTCATCATGCACAAAAACACAAGACTGTAAAGAAAATAAATGAAGATAGAGGACAGGCATATATGTTCCCAAATGGGCATTATCGAACCTAAATTGTTCAAGTGTATTACCCAAGGCTGCACTGCAAGTCTGTGGGGAAGTCAAAACTTAAACTTCAGAAATCTCTCTCTCAAGCCTTCTGCTATTTTTCTTTACACAGAAAGGAATCCCCTGACTATAGAAGCTATAAACAGGATCCTGATCTCAGGTACTTACAAGAAAGCAGAGAGAGGCAATCTTGTTATTGATAAGACATAGAAAAGAATGAAATGGAATGTGTTGTTTACTGCCTACTACAGAAAACAAAGAAATAAGAAACATCCATCAATTCTTTCACATTGGAAGTAAACTTTCTGTTGAAAAACAGGAATGAATTCTTGTGTTGGATATCCAGTCAATTTTTAACTATTCCCTTCCTCCTGCTGACATTTAAGTGGCTCTTTCTCCAGCAGGACTAGTTGATAACCTTCTTGCCATTTTGGCAATTCTATTTCAATCTTTGGGCTCTTTTGAAAAAATTGACAATTTCTTGAGCAATTTATTGTCACAATCAATGTATTTAATTTCTGCAAAGGAAGAGTTGGGTACGTATAAACATACTAAGATTGATAAAGGTTATGGATGAAATGTCAAAGTTTACCATCCACTGCTTATTAAAGATTATCACCACTATTGCTAAATCCTTTTTATACTAGTTACTATAATTACAATCATTATCTTTGTAATATCAACATCATCACCTTCATCATCATTATCCTCACCGCCAACATAATTGTTTTCATCATTATTATCATAAACGATCATCACCATTGCCATAATCTTTATTGCCATAGTTACTACCTCATTGTCAGCATCACTACCTGTCTGAGACAACATGCTATTGCTATGAGATTGCTATGAGAAGACACCATCCATGATCATGGCAACTCTTATAAAAGAGAACATTTAATTGGGATTTGCTCACAGAGTTGTAGTCCATTATCATGACAAGAAGCATGGTACCATACAGGTATACATGGAGCCAGGGAACTAGCTGACAGTTATACATCTGTATCTACAGGCAAGAAGAATGGAGAGATACTGGCCCTGGCTTGCCCATTTGAGATCTCAAAGTCTACCCGCAGTGATACATTTCCTCCAGTAAGCCCTCACTCCTAATACTTTTCAAGAAGTACCACTCTCTGATGACTTAGCATTCAAATATATGAGCCTATGGAAGGCATTCTTATTCAAAGCATCATATTACCATCATTATTACAATCATTATCAATCCTATTAATATCACCTTTGCCAACATGTTATCACTATCACCACAACTATGATGTCACTATATCATTACTATATACTATAGCCTATCATTATTAAGTATTTACACTAGTTCCAACTCCATAACAGAGATAGTACAAAATGTTTCCTATTTTGTTTTTGGGAAACTCAGGCTCAGATGTATGTGCAGGATCATAGTTGGCAGAGCAGTCTGCACTAAACAGACTATACTGACACCCTGCCTGTTTATTTAAATCTGATGCAAATGTGTGTGCTTCAGAAGACTCTGAAACCCCTGCTATCAGCACATTTATTTGTGATGACATTTTCTAAGTTGTTTTGTATTCACTAATATGAATTAATTGGGCATTTAATCTTACCAAAAATTGGAGAATAGTGGGGATTATTTCGCAGCACAATGCACTCAACGTATTAATGCAAAAGAAAAACATTGTGATAAGTTTTACTGACTTCTGTATCTTTTTTGCTTGATCCAAATTAAAGCAATAAAACATACATTTATCTATCTAAGAATGTTGTAGTTGAGAAAAACCCAAGTTTCTCAATTTAATAAGATAGAAAGAAATGTGTTTAACTCCAACACTGACCAAGTTAGATGCTTCTGCAACAACTACACATTCTATTATGATAAACCTTCTAATTTAGACTTGAAAGGGCCATTGGCCCCACCTAAGGAGTGCTCTGGCCCACCTTTCTCTGAATTATTAGATTCGGGCAATATTGGAGCCCCTCAAGGCTATGGTTAACTCACTCATTTACCAGTCAGGTAGTGAGCCCCTGAAATAAGGTTCTTTATTGATTTTTATGTATGATCGTATCTCTTAATTAAAAGCTTACTACACAATGGGTGCTTTGCACCAAATTTTTTGATGAAGGAAAAAACTTGTTTTCTTTATCAATTTTTCAAGTACAAGAAGATCTAAGGCTTTATTCTAGCTGAATTCTAGGGCACTCGAGAGAAGGGTCTTGGGGATTTAATGTGACTGGTTCTGGATTAGAGGAATGGTATCTGGGGTGGGTTTTGCTCATTTAGTTTTACAGAAGACAGAAAAAAAAGCCAATGGAAGAAGAAGAAGAGGAGGAATGAGGATTAATCAGACTGTCAGAGCCCCATTAATTTCTGTTATTTATGTAAATAGAATTAATATTATTGAATGGGAGAAAATTTAGTGAAGTCCCCAGTCCTATTTCTATACCCTTCAATTCTAACACTCCAGGTCAAGGTCAACTGCACTAATTGCCACACTGCCATCAACTCTGTAGTTCAGTGCTGTAGGAGAGGAAGAGGAGAAGAGAGTGCTGAAGAAGCGAGCAGAAATTATGAGGGAAGAAGGAAAAGAGAAGGAAGAGAGGAAAAAGATGGGAAGCTCCATTCCTCAGTTCTGAACGTGGCGTCAAGCCAGACCAAAGAAGAAGAAACTGGCATCGAAGAAATGTCTGCTTTCTGTCCCAGACACAGAGAAGGTGGGACATCTTGTCTCCACTGGGCAAAGTCCATGGTAGACCTTCTTCCTTCAGGCCTTACAGTTTTTTTTTTTTCTTTAGTTTGTTAAATTAGAATAAAGCATGTAAAAGCTCACAAGGAGGTTGTTACTGATTGCAATCTTGTAGGTATGGTAATGTAACGATGTTTTATTAGATGCTAATGCCCTCTCTATAGAGTCGGGTTTCATTGGAAACACATGGATCTGAACATACAAGCTCAACTTTTCTATACATTAGGTGCCTTTGAAGAATCGGACATGCCTGGATTGGATGTGCTGCTGTGCTGCGCTGGGCTGGCCCATCTTGGGACTTCTCCACCTTTTGGGGGAGGAGATCGGTGGATGGGGAGGGGCGAGACTGAGGGCTGTCTGGGAGGGATAGGGAAGGGGAGGGGAGGGGGGAGGGGGAGTACATTAATGGAGATGACAATTTTTAATGAAATAAAGTAAAGTTTTAAAAATTGTGTAGCATTAAATTAAGATTTAATTCTTGAAATTATGACACAAATTGGAAGATAGAACTTTTTTCTTTCCCTGCATAGAGATCAGTGTAAACTTCTTTGACAATTCACAGATTATTTCTGCATGTTTTATTCATCTTCCCAGATTATTTTTGTGCTTTATTACTGCTCTAACCAAACCTGTCCTTAGTACTTTCAAAATCATTCTTCTCATCTCCCACAGAGACTTTTTATAGTCAAGTCATTTGGTAGGTTTAGATTCTGATTCTAAAGTGAGTAATTCTCACTGTAGTGAGTTATTGTTCATGATATCATCTCTCTGGATTGTCTGTTCCTCACTTTATAATTGATGGGACACCAATAAACTGATTTTAAGAATTTCTACTGTGTGAAGATAGCTTAGAAGTTTGATAAAGATGAAAGGTAAGAGGCTCTGTAGCAGCAAAGAAGGACCTTCCCAGACATCTAGAGTTACTACAATTCATCAGGCAAATGTAATTTGGAAGATACCAAGAACAATTCTTGGAACAAGAGAAGGAAAGAACTAGACATTATTATTGAGAGGTGTCAGGAATAGCTCTTCTTACTAGACTACTTTGAGAATTAAGTTAAAGAATGAACTCACCTCCTACATACAGTATGGTAATGGACACCAGTCATGGGTCCAGAAAATATTGACTAGAAATCCTATTCCACCTCTCATTGCCTACAGTGAGATATCAAACCAACCCCTGGGGTCATTTTTCTCATCTATAATATTGATGTGATAACTTTTTCTTTGAGTCTTGGGGGTGTGATTGAGATATAATATGAAAATGTCCTCTTATCAAATGGGGATGCGCTGACTCAAAGGCAAAACTCAGTTCACAGTTTTTGGGTACATTTCCCTTAGTTTCACCTTAGCTTTATCATCTCAGAACATATAATTTTCATAGATTATATTTCTATGGGGAATGATTTAACTAACATAGAAAAGAGATAAATGCTGACATTTGATAAAGTCTCCTAAGGCATCGTCAAAGGGTCCCTGGATAGTATCTTCCTTTTAATTTCAGGAAAATACAGAATGCTCAGGGGATTCGAGGTCTAGGAAGTCAGTGTACTGTTTTGAGTCATTAATTTCTGGAGCACTCATGAACTGTCTTGACCCTTTGGGAAAAAGGGATGACAATTAATGCAGAAATATGAAATATTTAGGTTAAGAAACAAGAAAGTACCCCAATGTTATCACCAGAAAATGCTTATCAATATTTCCAATAAATTTACAAGTTTAAGCTCAAATTTATGAATAATGCTATGAGGCAGAAATTTGGGTTTGGGGTACTTCTTTTAAAAAAATCTCACAGTCCCTCTGTTCTGACTGAGAGCTCCAGACTCATGACAATATGTCTAAAATACTTTCTCTGTTCCCTTGACTTATATGAGCCTAGCTCCTTTTTCATCTATTGACTTAATCTCATAAATTTGTAACCATTACACTGAATAAAGACTCATTACAGATCAGGCTCCCATTTGTCTATGGTCTTTTCATTTGTACCCACAATAAAAACACTTCTCTTGCCATGAGAAAAAATATGTCTATCATTCAAGACTTCCATTTCGGCTTTAAACTCTAAATAGTTCTGAGGTCATGTCATAAAACTCAATCTTCCTTTAGAAGCTGACTGTAACAGATGGACACAAATAATCTACCAAGGTTGAAATAGCTTCTTTTTTTAATATACTCTGGTTAAAATATTTTTCTGTTTCAGAAAATCAAGTAAGAAAGTATCGTCTTTCATGAGGCCTGAATAACAAATTTCCTCCTCATTTGTTAACTGGGAGTGGGGTATGAAAAAGCACGTAATGAAATTGTCATTTATTGCTATCTTTGAGGTATGTTATGGAATATCTTATTAGAAACCCACTTTACCTACTGATCACTGACCTGATGGACTGTATCTTTGTTTTGCTTGGAAAAAGGCTTATTCTGCAGCACAAAATGGCTGCCTTTCTGCTTAGTATTCCCAACAACTACAGACTTATTCCAAGTCCTTCTTCAGTATTATAACTGTTCAAAACACTCCTTTCTCTCTCTTCTTTCTTCATCTCCCGTCCTCCCCCTTTCTCTATTCCTGACTGCCTTCCTTTCTTTTTTTTTCTTTCTGTCTGTGTTTCTTTTTTTTTAGTATTATCTTTGGCCTCATACACATCAGGGAAACTCTAGCACAGAATTAACACCTTAGCCCTCCTTTTTTCTTATATTTTGAGCCTGAGTTTTCCTATGTTGCCCAGGGTGGCCTTGAACTTGTTCTGCCTTAAACTTATAATCTTCCTGTCTCTACCTCCCAAACAGCTAAGATCATAGGCCTGTGCTTCTAGGCTTAGCACATTCAGCATCTTCAGAGACAGCCCCAAGAGCCTGAAGCAAACAGCACACAGTTAACACTCTTGTTCCCCTAGTAAGCCTTCTAGCCAGCCTATCTCTTTCAGATTGTACTGTCCCTTTTGAGAGGGATGTCAGAGGCCTTAATACTATGCCATTCAAATTTGAAGAGACTTGTAGTAAATTTCAAAAAAAAAAATTCTACCAAGTATTTTACACTTGGAAAAAGAAAATCCCCTCTGTATTCCCATCCTAGCCATTTTGGTAGAGTCACTGTACACTATCAACTTTTGTTCAAAGTTGACCTCCTTTAATTTCTCATGACTTTAAGTAGGATGGGGTCATTTAATGATTTTCATTGTAAATTTCAAACTCTGCAATATCTTGAATCTTCAGGGAAGCTTCCGTTTTAGCATTCCCTTTTTATGTGTTAATGATTGACTTGCAGTTACTCAGCCAAAATAAGAGCCCCATTATGAGGGTCTGTAGTATCTGAGTTCACACTTAGCAAACAATACTCTTACTCCTCAAACTAGAGATTTTACAAAATTTTATTTATTCAGAGGAGGAAAAAAATAAAAGAGAGAGAAAGTCCAGGGACTAGAGCTTGCAATAAATAAAACTCTTGTGAAGGGACTTGAGAAATGCTCTGAGGGGAAAAAATTGTTAAATATCAATTTGAAAGTGTCCTAATTGCCCTGTAGCTCTGAGACCCTAATTGTCCAAGCCTGTAATAAGTAACTGTGTTCTGTATAATCGAAGTGAAACAGACACTTGCCTGGTGGACCACATACTCTCTTTAATCTTCTTCCTAAGCATGCCATCAGTAGCAAATCAGCATCAATTTAAAAGCAACTTAGTAGCTGTGTAAGTGGAAAATAAATGCCCAGTTAAGTCCTAAAGAGGGAAAAATAATGTAGATTCCACCTTTTCTGTCTAGTCATCTATCTTAAATGTGAGGTCTCAATCATGAAATCCTGTAATTAACCTACTGACATCAACAATGAAATTTCACGGGTATGGGATTTATTTGTAGCATTCTCTGTTGGCTCTTACTTAGTTGAGCACTACCATCTTTGTATTCACAGTACTTATAATACATTAGACAATTGAAAAATTTCTGGGTAAGTGGATAAAAGGCATTCTAGTGAAAGGATCTCCATTCTTGGCCCTGTGATGTACTCTCAGGATATCAGTTCAAGTTGCTGCAATAGAATGCAACAGGACACAGAGGTTTTCCCAATTCTGGAATTTGGAAATTGAGATCTCGATGGTAGCATGGTCAGGTTGCTGGTGAGGATTTTCTTCTTGGTTGTCAGACAGATACCTGGTTTTTATCTTACCTTTTCTACAGTGTTTTACCATGTATCCCTGACTGAACTAACAACTGGTTATGTAAATCAGGCTGGCCTTGAATTCACAGAAAAATAACTCCCTCAGTCTCCACAGTGCTAGGGTTAAAGGCATACATGATTATACCTTTTGACAGCTGGCTTTTTTAAGTGTCTTCTAATGGTAGCAAAAAAGTTCAAGTCTGCTCATTCCTTTCTGAAGTCACTGATCTCATTAATAGTCTTTATTCTTTTATTTTCCTTCATTCTATTTATTTTTATTTAAAGTCTTTTTTATCCATCTATCCCCCTGCTCCCCACCCCTTTCCTCCTCACAATCCCTCCCAGTTTGCCTTCGATCTCCCACTCTCCATCGCCCCATCCCTTTCCCCAAAAGGGCAAGAAGTCCCAAGGTGGGTCAGCTTAGCATGGCACATCCATCCATTTCAGGCAGGTCTGACTTCTTCATCCCAAAGTCAAGACTGAGCTAGGCACTCCTCTGCAGGGAATGGGCTCCACAGTGCCAGCCCCTGCACAGGAACACAGTCTGATCCCACTCTTTGAGGCTATACATACTGCCCATGACAATGGACAGTTGCCTACTCTTGGAGGGCCTAGCTCCTTTTCCTGATGAATCTCCAGTGGCTGTTCTTGATTCAGTCAGCTCCCTAGAGCTCCAGCCAGCCATCACTGTGGGAATTTTCCTCATAATCCCTATCCCCTTGCTCATACGGATTCTCCTTCCCTGCTCTCAGCTGGACCAGGAGCTTGGCCCAGTGCTCAGTCATGGATCTCTGCCTCCATCTCTATTCTTCATTGGATGTAGGTTCTGTGATGACACTTAGGGTGGTTATTAATTTCATTATAGGGAAAGTATTTTTAGACACACACTCCACTATTGTTTGGAGAACTAGCCAGAGACATCCTGGGAGTTCTTCAAGCTTTCCCTAGCGCCCAGTCTCTTTCCAACCTCACATTTCTCTATCAAGATCTCCATCTCTTTTTTCTCCCTCTTTGTTGCTCTTCTCACTCAAGCATCTCCTTTTGTAGTAAGAGGCTTCTGTTCCGGACTTTCAGGCCTAGCCTCTAGGTTTAGGCTCTCAAACTCACAGACCCACAGAGACACACAGATGATGCTTACAATTAGTAGTTTTAGGCTGATCAGCCTCAGGCCCAGGCATATAACTTGCTAACTCTGTACCCTTAATCTAACACATGACATTTAACCTGTTCAGCCATATGGCTGGTACCTTTTCTCACAGCAGCATAGTTGTCCTCTGCATCTTTTGGCTTCTCTCTGGCATTCTGCTCTGTCCTTCCTGTTCTCAGAGTTTTCTTATTCTGGTAGCCCCGCCCACACTTCCTGCCTGCCTTTGGCCAATCAGTGCTTTTTATTAAACCAGTGGGTGAGACAATTATTTACAATGTAACAACATAATCTCCCACATCCTTTTTTCAAGATTTGTTCCCAACTCCTCTTGGTTACAGCCCATTGTGACTTCAATTTGATAAGGAG
Source organism: Phyllotis vaccarum (assembly GCA_033318265.1). NCBI lineage: Eukaryota > Metazoa > Chordata > Mammalia > Rodentia > Cricetidae > Phyllotis > Phyllotis vaccarum. The sequence goes on along the minus strand of JARWLC010000008.1, from coordinate 103,101,266 downwards.
ATCTTCTCTATTTTCTCTTCTTAGGCGAATCTCGGGATGTCTCTCATAAATTGTCTAAAGTCCACTTATGAGTAAGAACATCACATGCCTCTTTTTCTGGGCTTGTGATACCTTGCTCAGGATGATATTCTCCAAATCTATACATTTGTCTGCAAATTTTAGGATGTCATTTTATTTATATTTTAATTTTTTTATTTTTACTACTGAGTAGTACTCCATTGTGTAGATGTACCACAGTTTGTTAATACATTCTTCAGTTGAGTGGCATCTAGGTTGTTTTCCAGTTCTTGCTATTACGAATAACGCATCTATGAACATAGCTGAGCTAATGCCTTTGGGGTATGAATGTTCATCTTTTGGGTATATGCCCAATATTAGTATTGCTGGATCCTTTGGGAGATTGATTCCCAGTTTTCTGAGAAACAACCAAAAGGCATTTCAGAGTAGCTGTACAAGCTTACACTCTCACCAACAACAGAGAAGTGTCCCCCTTGCTTTGCATCCTCTCCAGCATTCTTATTGCTAGGTCCAAACCTAAGCACTCCCAAAGGACACGCATTCAAATAACATCATGTTTCTGTCTATGGATTCAGTTTATGATTATAGAAGAAATACAGATGTCCAAGCTATAGGAATCAGAGACCCAAAATAAGAATTCAGTGTGAGGGAGGAGAGATATCAAAGTTTTAGAATGGTGCAAAGACAGTTGCATGAAGAGAAAGGTTTTGCCAAAGGGCCTCTCTCCCTCTCTCTCTTCTCCATCTACTGTTTCTCTTTCCCTTATGTTTCTCTTGATCTTTCCTCTCTCTCTTTCTCTCATTCTCTTTCTTTCTCTCTCCGCTCTCCTCTGCTTTTCCATCCCCCTCCTCAATCTTGCTCCTTTCTTTTTCTTGTTTTTCTTCTTCCCCCTCCCCCTCTTCCTACTCCTCCTCCTACTTTTCTTCTTCTTCCTCCTTCTCCTCCTCGTCCTTCTCCTCCTCTTCTTCTTCCTACTTCTTTTTTATTGGTGGGTACACAGGCTTGTGAAGTAATTTTTCTCATTTCTCCTGGGTTTGTTTTGAGATTATATGTGGTCACTGACCTATGGCTGTAAAGAAAAAGAAAGGATACAGACCCCAAGTGCAGATGAGGACCCTAGTAAGTTTCATCTCATTAAGTTTATCTTGAAAATACTGAGAGGCTACAGAAAGGTAGAACGATATCGAGCTGGTCAGCAAATCTGGGAAAGAAATAACAACACCATCATAGGCACAATGACAACAACAGGACAATGACTCAGCCCTTCAAATAGTGGGTAAGCATCTTTTATGTGTCACACACAACTCTAACTTACATGGGTAAAGATTAAACATCCTAGATCTAGTAAAAGACACAGATAATAATCAAATAAAAATTAAAAAGTAAAATTGCCACTGAGAGAAATGCTGTAAAATAAGTTGTTATTGGACCAAAGGGAACGTCTAAGTAAGTACCTCGAAATTAGCCGGAGAAGACAGGCAGTGGCAGGGGATGGGAATCAACTTCATGATTTTAAACCTGAACTTTAAATCTAAAGTTTAATACGGCAAAGTGATTGAAGCTGTCGGTGAAGTGGATAGAAGATGGTATCCGGTAGCCATAGGAGAGTATGCTGTCTAAAGAACAGAGAATGGAGACCAGAAGTTATAGGCCTGGTAGTACATTTCCAAATCATGGTATGATCGATCCTGATTCTGTCCCTTTCTGTGAGAAAGAGGAAGGGCTGTAGAGAGAAACTGGGGTGGAGAAAATAAAAAGTAACATTGCCCTTCTTGGATAATGAGGAGACTGAAGGTGAGCAGAGATGGTGACTAGGAGGATGTGAGGGCTAGCCTACCTCCATGGGTTAGCCTGTGACCTCCCTGGACTAATAATGTCAGGCCTTTCATCAGTTGAGAGTTGATTCAGTCAGTGAAAAGAAATTCAATGAAAAATAATTATACACTGTTTAATGTAATGTACTATTATTAAGAACAATATGAAAATATCGAAGGCACTGATAGAAAATGAATTACATGTATACACATATATAAAATGTAAATATAATGCTTTTTCTATTATATTATTAGACAATGAATTATTTATATATTGTTAGACAGTAAAATTTATTTCTATGTATATAACTTTGATATAGTTATTATGGATAAACATGGTTTTGAAAAAATTAGAAATAAATTATTTGTAGTTTATCATTTTGTTTATTCCCATTTGGCAACATATTAAGAACATTCTCTCTGGACATGTAATGTTCTTAAACTATAATATTGTTAATTAATTGTAGTATTCTTTATTGAAATATTTGTTGAAATTGCCATAGTTAATAAAGATTTAGGTTATTACCAAAAATTTTTCTGCTGTAAAGAAGCCCATGTTGAAGTAACTGCCTTGTAATTGGGGCTATGTCTGCAACTCATTCCTTGGGTGGATTTCAAATAGATTAGTCCATCAAAATATATAGATAGTTTACAGATTTTTATACTTGCTGCTGAATTGCAGTTTTGCAAAATTTTATTTTCACTGTAAATATTAGAATATCTTCTTATCAGACCTTGCCCAGCTCGTACTCATGTCTTTCTGTCTTCCTGCATGATTATTAAACACATCTTATCAATGATCCAAATGCTCAGTTGTTCTCATGAACTTTTTCCACTTGTATGATTTTTTTGAATTTTTTAAATCTCCAATGTTTATTTCTAAAGTATTTTTAACCACTCATTTTTCTACACGTATCTCTTATTCTTTATATAATTTCAGAAGAATTCTAAGTGTCTTACAGAAAAATAAAATGATAGAGAAGGAGAATCAGGCCTAGAAAGATAAATAAAAAAGAATGAGAGATAAAGGGTGGCAGAAACATAGGCATTTCTGTTCATTTCCTTCTCTCTGATAAACACAGGAAGATTCTCTTGTGAAACCAGGCAGAGCTATTTAATGAAGACAGGGAGTGAATTAGATGGATGCAAACTATTGCTGCCTCACTACTCCCATGGTGTCATGCAGTCAAAGGGTATTTAGAAGTCAGAAGTGAAATTGTACAAATCCATCACCAGCACAGCCTTCAAGGTGACCTCAGGGGGAGCAGAATGCGAGCTAGATGTGTGATAGTGGGGACGGAAATTCTAAGGGGAGTTGCAAGTAACAGTGATTGCCTCTGTGGGAAGCTTGGGAGGGATACAGCCAAGGAAGACCCAGCAGAGGAACCACTATCTTCTCCAAGAGTTCAATGTCATTTCACAAACACAGGTACTATCTCCCATTGCCTCTCGTGTGAAATGGCGGCCAGACTTTCCTTGTACTTTGTCCTTAATTATAGGACTTTGATTAGAAACATGACCAAAGAGCTCCAAGGATTCACAGGCAGAGCTTAGCCACGGGAAAACCAAGAGTTAGCACTACCAACAACATTCATTAACTTAGCATGAAAGATGAATGCAAAGAGATACGGAGAAGACAAATTTATTTGTGTCTGTATCTGGAATCCAGAACTATACAGAAAGGCTCTGAGATCTGGGCGTGGTGGATAGTTTCTTATTAATGCCTTGGTAATGGAATACACTGAAGACTGATCACTATGGTGAAAGATGGGAATATCCCCATGGAGTTAACACAGTTGACAGGAATCTTTTTAGAACACTTGTTTGCTATCTGGTCCCTACTGTGCAAACGTAAAACTTCTCTGGGTCTGAATCACAGAAGGACAGAGAATTTAGTTTTGTTCTTAAGGATGAACTAGTTTGCGCATCTAATCATCATCATAAACTTATAAACTCTAGTTTTTTAAGATGTTGTGTACAATAACTGAATCCATATTAAATACTGTGTATTATGCAGAACACTTGCAGATTAAAAAGTATATGCCACAGGTTAGTGAGAAAAGTGATTTCAGCAGAATCATCATTCAGCTATAATCATGGTTATTAAGTTCACAGGTCTCTATTTGCATTCACACACATACATTCACACAAACACACACATACACACACACACACACAGAGTTACTGAGAGAGAGAGAGGGAGAGAGAGAGAGAGGAGTCAAAGTCTATGTCTTGGGGTCACTGGCCCCTGAAGGGGATTACTACTGTTGTTTTGTTAAATGGACATATGGTCAAGCAGCTTCTAAATATTTATATGTATAGCTGCAGATGAAGATTCATGGTGGGTGCTCCCAGCCTGAGTTGGAGAAGGTCCTCTTTGGAGTGACTGAGATTTTGATAAAAGTACTATGAATACGTGACTACTGGGTGTCCTTGACTAAATGAAACTTCTATGTCACATTCTCCAAGCCCAAGAAACACTGAGGAAGATGGGGGAGGAAAGATTATAAAGAATTCTTGGAAGAAGTGCTGTGAAAGGCCGATTCCTGGATATCCTGTATTTTCTGTGACCATGAACACACAACAACTGTCTACCTGCACAAGATCTTCAAAGACACAGAGATACACTGGCATATGAATACACACACAAACACAGAGACACAGACACACACACACACACACACACACACACAGACACACACATGCACATGTATAAGCCCCAAAACACAGACACACAATCACAATACCCGCATGCATTCACACACACACACACACACACACACACACACACACACACACACTCAAACACACTCAAACAGTGAGATATGCACAAGACACACACAGGCAGAAAAGTAGATGGAGGACTAGCTGGGAAAAGAAGAGGTAACCAGGAGCAGGAGGGGCTGATAGGAAGGTAATTGGGGTGAATATGAACCGCAATACATTGTCTACAGCTAGGAAATTGTCAAAATGTTCTAAAGTTGAAAGTGGGATGGCTTCACAATCCTACGAGCCTTCCCTAGAAGGCATCCAATTGTGAAAATGGGCAAGTGTGTTTTGTGATTTATCAATGAACCTTTCTCTCTCTTTTGTAGAATCAGAGACTCAGGTTTGCACATCTTAGCAAGCCAGAAAGAATAGATGGAGATGGAGCCCTTGGAACTTGCCAGCCATGCCTGTCCCTTCTGATATTATCTCCTTAGCCACCAATGACCACTCAGTTTTACCAAGATATCTGTTTCGGATTCTGCACTGCAGTTGTCTCTTCTGAAACAGGACATTCACTAACTTCATTTGTGGGGATATCAAATGCTGTGATGCTGAGAATACATCACATCACATCAGTTAGATGGCAAACTGACAAAAGTCAATGTTGCAGGAGTCATTTTAAAAATAATTCTCACCTCTGCACTACAAAAGAGCATGGTGACAACAGGAGTCCTTGGGAGTGGCAAATACCTGAAAATGTCTCTGAGAATATAGGCAAATAAATAGGGAGAGTAAGAAAGAGCTGGGAGAAGAGGAACTCACCGGCCCCCACTTGAATGTTCATTTCAGTGAAGCCAGAGTACAACCTGTTATTTCCAATGCAAAATTACTGGCTACGGCTCAGTCTACTGAGCTGTGCCTAGCGCAGGCTCAGAATGCCTCCAGATCTCTTCCAGGTGTTTCTGTTCTCATTCTCATCTCCTCCCCAGCCTGGCAGATGATTTTTTTCCAATGCACGGGGCAGTCTGGATTCTAAATCTCACCACAGAAAAGCGTGTGGCTACTTTAGCCCGATTTCTACCTACATCAGAGAGAAAAGGCTGACAGTGGAACCAGAGCCATAAAAACAGCAGACATGGGTGGTGAATGAAGGCAGATGGTCCCTGCAGAGCTTCACTGTGGGGCCCTTTGTTTGTTTGTGAACAAAGATAAGGATAAGGGAAGACTCGGGGCTGCCAGGCCCCCAACAGCAGCTAACAAGGCTGAGTCCCAGTCTCTCGGGCAACCTACTCTTTTTTTAAATAAAGTCTTTTCCCTCCCCATCTTCCCCCCATCCCCTTTCTCCTCCCTTCCTTCCTCCCAATCCCTCCTAGTCAGCTATCAGCTTCTTCCCTTTCCATCCAACATCCCATCCCCCAAAAGGGCTAGAAGTAACAAAGTGAGTCAGCTCAGCATGGCGCATCCAATCCAGGTAAGTCCAAGTTCCTCATCCCAAAGTAAAGACTGGGTTAGGCGCTCCTCTGCAAGCAATGGGCTCCGAGGTTCCAGCCCATGCACAGGAACACAGTCTGATCCCACCCCTCAAGACTCCACATAAGGCCCATGCCAATTGACAGTTGCCTACTCTTGGAGGGGCTAGTTCCTTTTCCTGATGGTTCCCCAGTGGCTGCTCTTGGCTTGGTGAGCTCCCCAGAGTTCCAGCCAGCCATCTCTGTGGCACTCCTCCTCATAATCCCTACCCCCTTGCTCATACAGACTTTCCTTCCCTGCTCTCAGCTGGACAAGGAACTCTGCCTGGTGTTCAGCCATGGATCTCTGCCTCCACCTCTATTCATTGTTGGATGTAGGTTGTGTGATGACACTTAGGGTGGTTATTCATTTGATCATAGGGGAAGTCTTGTTTAGACACACACTCCACTATTGGTTGGAGACCTAGGCAGGGACATCCTGTGAGTTCTTAGAGATTTCCCTAGCACCCAGTCTCTTTCCAACTCCACACTGGATTCCTCTATCAAGATATCCATTTCTTTTTCTTATCTCCCTCTCTGTTGTTCCTCTCACTCAGCATCTCCTTCTCTCATGATTCGTTACCACCTCTTCTTGGTTTATCTCTGGAATATATAAACAACCTATGTCTGATGTCTCTGATGTGCTTCTGCTCCCCAAATCCCCATTTCCACCTTCCTTTTCACAAACAACCACAATGAACTATGCCATTACATACTTTTGCTAAACATTTGTTTCATCCTTTGCCGCATTCCTACACTGAATGCATTATCAGTATATTTACTTTACATGGGAGGAATTTCAGAGTTGGGAAATAGAGCAGCTTAAACTACAAACACAAAACAGCTCTTGCCTCAGAAAGAAAAGAACAATGCATTCTTCAGCTCATTATGAGTGGCCATGTACCAGGAACAGAGATTCAGGTTGCCCAAATACCATCTTCCAATGTAGTAACAATTTTATGAGATATTTATAGTTACAGGACAAAAGAAAGTCAGAAATCGACTCACTTTTCAAATATATTGGTGGAACTATCAGGTAGACAAACTACAAGAAAGTGGAGAAATTTCTGCTTTATTCTGAGTTTGGGCTTTGGTTGAAGCTAGTGTTCTGTTAATACATTTCAAAAGGCTCTTCTGATAGTCTAAGGACATTAGGTTAGATACTGGGGTGGGCAATGAAAGGCTATTAAGATTGCTAAAGATAGCTAAGATGGCCTGCCTCTATATCTGTCACATTCCAACTTTAACAATGAGGAAGTCCTGTTGGCCTATCAGCCTTTTAGACTCTTTAACATAGGGGCGAATTTTCTTCTAAACCTTCAGTCCATATTCTTAACACCCCAGACTGGTAGGTAACAGAACCAAGGTTCGGTCTCAAGGTTCAAAGCTAAGTGGAAATATCAAAGTATGTGATGAAACATTTTAAAATATAATTCAGAGATTATAGTCAATATGATGCATCTCTTTTTTGTCTGCTTTGCATTGTTGATATCTGTTCATTTATACATTGCAATATAACTTAACATTTGCTTTGTAGTGTACAATTTTAACATGTTAGCATCATAAACAGTTGGTATTGCAACTATAAATGATTTGCTTATTGTTTACAATGTGCATATATATTATATATAAATGTTGGTTATGCACTTGAATACTGCTTGTGTTTGTGGTATGCTGGGACAATAAATAATGGTTCCCTGACTATTTTTTTATGTATAGTTGTGTGTTTCTTTTCTTATTGTTTTGACAAAATGTATGATAGAAGCTACTTAAGGTGAAAGAATTTCTTGTAGTCCACTGTTGACGAGATTACAAACTGTCACACCTCAGAAGGCATGATAGCTGAGACCAGCTTGGTTCATATCACATGTAGTGGGAACCTGGGGTACAGCTTCCTCACATTTTGTGAATCAAGAAGCAGAAAAAGACTTTGGCAAAAATTGCAATTTGTTATTAATTCATAAGGCGGCCATTACCCCTGGTAGCTTACTTTCTCCAGTGAGGATGATCTGACTCCTAAGGGTTCAACCACTTCCCCAAACAGCATCACCACCTGGGAAACAGTTGTTCAAACATGAGCTAGTGGAGGCTGTTTGATTTAAAGCATCACACAAACACTGTGCACTTACCAGTTTTCAATGTAACAGTAGGTAGTGGCTTTCCAAAAAAGGCTTCATTTACTTCTTAGTAAGGTCCATATCTTAGTGACTGTTTTCTTAAAAGTGATATATATGGCTTATACATTTTATTATTGTGGGGCTACTAATGTGCATGTGTGCATGCTTTTGTGTTTGCATATATTAATGTTTATATATGATAATTTATTTGCATCTGTTTTTCTGTCACAAAATACAGCTGAACATACAACTTTACAGAACCATCTGCTGTAATAATTATGTGGCACAAGTCATACACCAGGGACCACCCAGCTCTCCACTCCTCTTTACCTAGGACTTGACAGAAAAGACAAACATTTACAATGAAGGAGCCTCTTTCTGCACAAAATCTGGAAAACATCCTGGACACTTCAGATTCTTGACCCCTCTCCAGGACTTGCAAGGGAATCCTTTTGAGAAAATGAAGTTCCCATTGGGACTTCTCAAAGATTATACAATTAGGATATGAGGAGATGGACATGTGGATTCAAGGCCAGAATTCAGAAACCCACTTTCTTCCTACCACTCTACTGAGAAACCCATTCTCAATAAAAGTTGAATGCTTGAGTTGCAAGTATCCAACATCAATATTCTAAGACATGCTATGAAATATACCTCCACCTTCTGTGGCGAGTTTGATATAATTCTTTTTGCATAGCGTTCTCAAGTTTTTTGCATTATATGTCAGCCATATGTGCTCTTAGCAACCTTTCTTCTCAGCCTGTGTGGACTCCAAGAGCCCCCTCCCCATTTCACACTTTGCATTTCCCTTGCAGAAGTGGAGAAAAGAGGGTCTGCAGCCTGCTGTGTCTGGCTAGGGTTTATGAGGAAGGAGGGTTAAGCTGAGAGGCGCCAGGCACTGCTTCAATTACACGTTGCTTGTTCTGAGGGCTTTAATCATGACCTCTTTCTCAATGGATTCTTTCAGAAAGGCCAGGGGGAGAATAAGCAATTGGAAACCCTACTAGTAATCAGGGTCCCAGACCTCCAACTCCGCTGAGAAACATACTCGGGATGTAAGAGTCATCAAAGAGGAAAAAAAAAAAAAAAAAAACCTTAGAGAGACTAGCCATTCTGAAAGGAATTCATAGATATGGGGGACTGAGAGTGTGTGTGTAGGTATGTGTGTATGCTCTGTGTAGCAATCATAAAAAATAAACGGAAAACTTAGGAGACAATAATTATGCTGTGGTTTTAATTAAGAGGTCTCTTGGGCCAGATGTTCATTGAAAAAAAATTAAAATACCTCCTGGGATGTGTAATGAAATTTACACTCCCACAACTAGGAAAGAGAGCAGAGCTGGGGAACGGATGCATCGCAGACTTATAGGCCCAAAGCCTGAAACTTCCTGTGATGGAGAATGGAAGAGGAGAGTGATCTGTGGTTTGGGTGGGAGCTTCAGCATATCCCCCGGGCTGTGGCATTTGTATTTGCTCATGAGCAGCCTGTTCAGCAGAGCATGCCTGCTTCTGATTAACACAAAGAGGACAGCCAGTGACTGAGAGCTTGCCTGGTTTGTCTGGCTCAGAAATCTGTGTGCTATCTGGGACTCATTGTCCTGAGGAAGGAAGCAGTGGAAGCACCCTGAGTCCATCCTGGGACTTTTAGCCTGTGGCTCCTGCCCCCAGTGGGTGTAGCACATGACTGGTTTTAGCACTGGGATAACAGGGTGAGCTGTAGTCTATTTAGCCAACTTTCTCACTCTCTAGAGATCTTCCTGTCCAATAATTTTTCAGAAGATATATTAGGTCACAGTAACAGGGGAGAACCACAACACTTACGAGTCTCTCATTTGTCACTTATTATGGTCCAAAAGGGAACATGCGTTTCCATTGGGAAAGATTTATGAAGGTATTGTTTCTCTTCTTTAAAACTGTTAATTTATTTATTTATGCATATGCATTTGTCTGTGTTAGTGTATGTACATATGTGTGTATATGTGCACACCTGTAGAAAAGGGCATTGAATATCTTCTTTTTAATCTATTCCTTTGAGACAAGGTCTTTCACCTCGACTTGAGATCATAGATCGTGTTCAAGTTTCAAATTGGCAGGCCTCAACAATTTCCCTTCCCATCCATTCCTGCTCCCTCAGAGCTAGGGTTTCTGGAAGCTGAATTCCCTTCATGATTGTACAGTAAATGCTATGAACCTTCGTACTATCTCTCTGTCCTACTTGTTTCTACACTTAACGTTTTTAAATTAAGAACTACTAATTGTGTATATTGATGAGGTAAAATGTTATGCACTAGTCTATGTATACGTTATATAAAGATTATATCAACCTGGTTAACATATATTTTTATATCATTTCACCAGCATTTGTTTACTAAGGCAAGTGAAGATGGTAGAAATATAGTCCTTTACCTAGTACAAAATCTGAAGTCCAAAGCCTAAATCACTCAACAGGTGACTAAATGGATGGCAGAATGTGAATCATGTTCAAGGTTCACAAACTCAGGAAGTCAAGACAGAAATTTGGTTGCCTTAATGTGTTTTTCAATGCTCTGCAGTCTTGCTCCTTTGCATCTCAACACCTGTATCCACTGAACCAGATAACACCAAGTTAAGCCATGTGCAAAATCATTTCACTGGGATTTGTTTTCACCTGGGAGAAGCAAATTGTGAAAGGCTTTGTACATGAGATTCTCTTTTCTTAAAAACTATAGCTTTAGTTAAAGGGAATTACAGGAGACTACAAAGCTCCTGGAGAGTCATGTCAGAAGCTGTCTGAAGTGAGAGGAGCACTAGGCTACCAGATGCTAGCATGCCTCATCCCATCACATGGCAGGCATGTTAAAGTTTGAAGTATCAAATCTTTAGTAACTCTTTGGTGAGGCCTGAGGATCTGCAGAAATCAAAAGTTCCTAGGGGAGATACTGAGACACCCGGCATATGGATTGTACCAATACTCATTGTTATAAATGAAGAAGGTAGTTCAGGGTCAACATTACTGGAGTTTAAGTCTCACCTTTGCTCCTTTTATTCACAGGGCCTTAGGCAAACTACCTCTTTATTTGGAGTGTGGGCTGTTGTTGTTGCTTGGGACATTATGTAAAATGTTAAAATAACCCTGGTCAAATGCTATCTTTGAGAACAGATAGAAGCAAGAGAATGTAAGAATAATTGTATGCATATTACAGCATCAACCTCTCCATATATGTACATGGGCATCAAGGAGCAAAAAATAATTTTGTTTAGCATCTATTTTCTCTGATGTTTTACTTAACAGAGCTTCCTGCAGCCTCTCGTCTATGTAGAAAATATTAATATTGTCCGCCACAGGGAAGAACACTCAAGCCACTGGCCAGGCCAGTAGAGACAGGATGTCCCTGTTGTCTCGACATCTGGCCACTCCAGCACAAGCCTCTAATTTTCTGTGGCTCTTTCTTGGCCTTCCTTCATTGTGGGAGGGTGGTGTGGATAACGAGCCCCATCTGTGAGGCAGCTGGGTTCCGGAGGCCCCCCTTCTCAATGCCTTTGAAGAGGCCATCCATGTTCTGCCTGGAGGTCTCCCATTATAGCCAGCACCTCTGTTACATATTAGCAGTTGTGGGGAGCACTAATATGCTCAAAGGAGAAAATATATTAATATCCTATTCTAGAATGTGCTAAAGAATACTAGTGTCATGAACATCACTATAGAAGAGTATATTGAACACAGATAGTAAGTACTGTGGTCACATCCAAAATGGTGTATATTTTCCTCCTAACACTGCAAAGTTTGTTTGCTAGTAGATGTATAAACAATTGTTTAGTGACAACATGGGGACTTAAATTTAAGTTATCTGTGTATAAGTCTTAGTAACACTGAACTTCAGGGAAAGTACAGCAGTTACAGAGTCTACAGAAAAGTTTATGTAATAACACAGCCCTAAATAACCTTTACTTTTTTATGAACAGAAAGTAATAGTTAAGCTTAACTGGTTTGCATTAAGATGTTTAAAACCAACAGACCTTTGTAGACCTATATGCTTCAGCATTAAGCAATAGAGAATGCATATTAATGTCCTTTTCTAACTTCTACTTTGGAATTTAAATTTATTTTAAAGGATAAATAAAAACAAAACTTGACATAGTGGGACGTCATAAGATATGTAAATACAGGTAAACACTGTGAACGGTCCCCATATATACAAACAGTTATCATTTATTTATGGCAAGAACATTCACCCCCTTATTCTTATCTTTCTATTTATCTGTGGAATGACTTTTTCCATAGTTAATGGGACTTATTTTAAATCCTCCAGGAATTCAATCCTCTGGCTCTATGCTATTCAGGCCCTGTTGCCAGCTAAAAGTTCTTAGGTGGATTCTGTGTGACTCTGAGGATTGTTTCATATTTTCCTCATGTGCCGAATGGGTCAGAGACAGAGATGATGCTGGCTTTACAGGCTAATATTAAGCAATGGGCTTCTGCCTCTTATAGATTCTGCAAAGTTACTCAAATTACTTAGTCTCTGTTTTCTTATATACTAAATGTGAGTTGGAAAGTAAAATGTATTCCTGCTAAATAGCACATGATACATTCCCTCATCTACCTACATTCTTTCCTTGGGTGCTTCCTCCAAGCTGGTTAATATGACTGGTAGTTTTTTGTTTGTGTGTGTGTGTGTGTGTGTGTGTGTGTGTGTGTGTGTGTGTGTGTGTGTGTGTGTTTAGTTTGCTTGTGGTTTTAATAACTTTGTAGTCACTAATCTATTCTGAAAGTTTGTAAATGCTTATCAGTTGTCCCTGCAGGGTGGGATGAGAGGTAATAGCTCTGACTTGTCACTTGTGCCAGATTCTATAGTTCAAATTCTCTCTTCAAGGCTCATTTCCAGCTACCTAGAAAAGGGATCAGAGAGTCAGAAAGACATGTGCACAACTGATTTTTCCAATCTAGTGGGAGGCAGCCTCCATAGACCACGTTATCACAATACCATGGACAGGCCATGTGAAGATACTTTTGGAGAAAGCCAAAAAAGGGGAAAGGACCATGACAGATTACAAGTAAATACAGGAAACAAAAAAGGAAAAAATAAACCAGTAGCAACAGCAAAAACAAATGAATTCTTAGGTGTCATCCCTTTCAATTACTTCATTTCACTAACAGGAAACCGGAAATGGACCAAGAGCTTCCTCTGGCTACTTCTAAAATCCATAGTGGACTTGGATGCAAAATCAAGGACTTAAGACATGTTATTAGAGATCAGGAATTCTAGAGAGGATTTAGAATTAGTGAGTAGAACTGCACAAATAACACAATAGTCTGAACCACATGAAACATTACCCTATAGTTAAATCTACAATGTGGTTAAGATGCCTCTTGAGAAGGGCGTCGCTCAGTCATTTCAGACTCAACTAGGCAAGAAGGCTTGAAGACAAGCCTTGGGCAGCCTATCCAGAGACTGGGTAGCGTGTCCTGGCAGGCATCCCCAGCACCTCACGTCTGCAATTCTGTGGTTGAAGGGGCTGCTGTTCTGTACTTGGCTGCCTCGTGGGACTGCCAGTACTAACCTGCAGCTACAAGCAATTAACATGCACAATCTTGTGAGAATTGCTGAGAAATTTGGCAAAATTACTCTGTGATTTCTCCCTCTAGCATTTGTTTTGCAAAGGGAATAATTTCTGTTGTGTTTCAGGTTTTATTCCTTGTGATGTCAACATGCATTTAGACCAGATGGTCCAACTGCCATAGGAAACTCGGTGTTGCGGAGTTACTCTTCCAAACTGAAAAGCTCAGCATCCCGGTTAATGATATCCTCTTCCTGCCTGTCGTTAGGGTATGTAATTATTTGAGAGGTTGAGAAAAGAAGTGAGTGAATGTAGGGCGTCTTCAAGAGTCAGACTCCCCAACTGGGCACAGTCTTTACAGATGTCAAGGCTATCCTACAGAAGCTAGGTAAGCATTTACACATCCAGTAATTTCTTTAAACTTGTTTGTAAAGCTGTGATAGTGAATTAATTTCATTGTAGCTCAGGGTTTTTTTTATTTGTTTTTAACAGGGTTTCCTGTATTCCACACTAGTGTTAAATATCTTTCTATGTAGCCAATAATAATCTTTGTTTTCATTTTGTTGTTGTTTATTTGTTTAGAGACAGGGTTAATTATGTAACCCTGTACTGGAACTCAATATGTAGACTGTACTGACCTCAAACTAGCATAGATCTACCTGCTCCTCCCATCAGTGCTGGGATTCAGGTGTGCACTACCATGCTCTGCTCTTCTTGGAGCCTACGGTGGTGATTTTGAACTCCTGATTTTCCTCTCTCCATTTCCTGAGTACAAGGATTGTGAGCTTGATCATTACTCCTAGTTTATATAATGCTGGAATCAAGCCTGGGGATTTGGGGATGTGATGCAACCATTTCACCAAGTCAGCTCTACCCCTCATGCCTAGTGCCGCTCAGTTCTGTGTCTTTGTTGTGGCCGATTGGTTTTTGAAGTGCTAGGGATTGAATTCAGGCCCTGTTGCATACCAGGCTAAGTGCTTTCCCACTGAGGAAGCCACACCCCACACTCCTGCTTCTTCATGGCTTAAAAAAAAAAAAAAAAAAAAGAGTTCCAGAGAAAGAATCTGAAAATCTGAATATTTCTTCTTCTAGATAACAGTGTAGCTCCCTTCAATAAAGGCTTTAATATCTCTAATTTTCAGAGTTTATTTTTCTCTACATAATAAAATAAAGATACTTAAAGAGATATCTTGTGAAGATAAAGTGCAATGGTGCATGATAAGTATTTAGAGTTGTGCCTAAAAAAGTGTCAACACATAATATAGGTTGCCTTTAAAGCATATCAGTATTTTAAAAATAAAAGTAAAAATTTGCAATTGCTTTAACACACTGATTCTCAAAAATAGATGGCTTGCAAGATGACATATCATCCAACTCCATATGGCTCTAAATACTTCATAAGAGTTACTTCAGTAAGAACAGAGCAGCTTGTGTTAATAATTACAAAAATACCTGGTTTTCTGTGTCTTTGCGACTGAGAACCCCTGACCAAACAGGTAGTGAATGTCTGGAGAGAAAAAACTTTCCAAGAATCTTTCAAGACAAGTCACTTAAACATTGTCCAAGTTATACAATGACAAGGATACAGGGACAGTTTTATCACTGCTAATTTTGTCTTTTTTAAAGGAGAACATTAGATATGAATAGAAGAGAATGTTCAAGCATCAGTGGATTTCTTGTCTTCAAATAAGGAGTTATATGCTGTGGGCAACTGGAGAAAACACTCACAAAGGTTTTGAAAAACCATGTTGTACTATGCTTTCCATGGCATGCAATAGTTATGGAACCAGTCTGAGATGTTTGTTTACAGGAGTGAAAAACTATTCTATAAGAATCATTCTCTATGTCAATGTCATCTTACTGTTACCTGATCTATTTGGAAGCCACCCAGGAATCTACACTGAGTTACACTTCTTTCCATGTCACCCTGTGAGCTATCAAATGCCTAATTTGCTTCACAAAATACACCAATTTGATGGCTGCGTGGCTCAGGTTAGGAGTAGAATTTCACCATGCCATGGTCATATCTTTTATAATTAAGACAGAAGAGCGATCCAAACATAGCAGCCAATGAATGCTCTCTTCAGACACCTGTGATCACTGCTCTTGGGTTTCTTATGGAAGTGATCTTACTTAGCACTGACCAGGCAGCTATAATTTATCCTAACACCAATAATGTGCTTTGCTGTGAAAACTGAGACAATGAGAATCAACATCTCTCTCTCTCTCTCCTTTTATTTTGCATGCATATCAACGTCTGTTTCCATTTCCCCGTTTCTCTATATTTTTATCGAACAAAATGAAGAAATCAAATTGAGGCTGACTATGAAAACAACATTATGAGAAAACCAAAACCCCAATTTCTAAGGAAGTTGACTCAAGCTATGTTGTCAGACAGCCAGGGATTCCTAGTTCTGGACTTGTTATTAGCCACACAGTTTGGAACTCCTTAATAAACTTATTAAAACCGCTGTGAACTCCTGTATCAAATAGATTTTTAGTGTTTTCAGAGAGAACAATTGAAAATTTGAACAAGCAGCACTGCAAACATGGATAACTATGAGCAAATTCCTGAGGAAGAATATCACCTTCAGTAGTCTAGAGTTGAACTGAAGAGACACAGGACAAGTAAAATGTTAATTAAAGTGGAGTTCATTTTAATAAAAGAACATCTCTAAAATCTGAATACTTGCCTTTTAATATGTTAGGCCATTATTTAAGAACTATTGTTTGTTGCACAAATTCTGGTTGTAATAAAGGAAACTCAGAGCCAAATATCGAGGAAAGGCTGGAATATCAAAGAAAGGGAACAACACAGTCAAACCTCACCCAGCTATCTTTCAGCTTCCTCAGCCTCACTTCTCATCACTTCTACTTCCTCCTCTGTCTTTCTACACCTGCCTTAAATACCTTCTTCGCCCAATTGTTTCACATCTATGTTAAGATTAAAGGCTTGGGCTACTACTATTTGATAGTTAGCCTTTACTCACAGAAACACAGAAAAATCTCCTCTGTCTCTAGAGTTATGGGATTAAAGGCATGACACCACCACTGCCTTCCTGGGAGCCTGAAACTCCCTCTGTAAACCAAGATGGCCTCAAACTCAGATCTTCTGGGATTAAAGGCATTGGTCACCACTTCCAGACTTCCATGTGCTGGGATTAAAGATATGAGTTACCATTCTCTGATCCTCCTGGATTGACTGTGGATAGATCTTTTCTCTGATATTCCAGACTGGTTTTATTAAATATATGACATATCACCACAAGTGTTAGCAAGGGTGGTAGTAGCTCATGACTTTAATGCCAGCACTCGGGAGACAGAAGCAGAGGTAGGCAGAGCTCTGTGAGTTTGGGACCAGCCTGGTATCTAGAAAGAGTTCCAGGACAGCCAGAGCTACACAAAAATAATTCTGTCTTGGAAAACCAAACCAAACCAAACCAAACCAAACCAAACAACACACACACACAGACACACAGACACACAGACACACAGACACACAGACACACACACACACACACACACACACACACACACACACACACACACACACACACAAAACAGCAGGTCAAACCTCAAATTAACTGCAATCATGGAATACTGACACATGCTTGCATTCAGAAATAGTAGAGAGAGTATGTGTCTGTCTGTATTTCTGTGTGTTTTGTATTGTATATTTATAAGCATCTGTGCTTATAAAGGAGAAAGTATTTAGAAAAGTAATATTGGGTTCCACATTTGTCCCAAAATAGAGATTGCCTAAGAAAGTGAAACACACACACACACACACACACACACACACACACACACACACACACACACACACAAAAAGACACACATACATTTCAATGTACTGAAATTACACAAATATTTTGACACAAGATCTAGATGTGTTGTTTAGTTATAAACAGACTCCAGTTCTATAAAATAAAATTAGAAACTATGTGTCCTTCTCAGCTGTGTTACTATATGCTGCCCTTTCCCTGGGTAGATGTCTTATGGAATAATACAGGTTATTCTTAGCTTTGATTAGTCCTCATCCAAAAAGGAGTAAAGAAACACGCTTATATGAAAGTCTTTTATTTTGGAACCAAGTCAGGGTAGCTGGGACAAAAGGACTTTGACAGAATTAAGTACACCTCGAATGATAACTTCATGCACGCCCTAGACAACTACCAGATAAGAGAAGAAGACAAGGTAGGAGAAACACGTGCAACCTGGAACATTGTATTTGCAAAGAAAAGCCATGCAGGCAGCTGTGTGTATACTTCATCTCTGCAGCCCAAGACTGTGATGGGAACCAGACAATAGTCTAGAGATAGCCGGCCGAAGAATCACCTGTAAGGTTTCCAAAGAAGCTACAAGGCAAATTATAATGACAGTGTCCACCCCATTCTGCACATTAAGAATTTGAGGAGAATAAATAGATTAGTGCCATTTTAGAGGTTCTCACTTTCTCCATTCAGCTGCGTAATGCAATTATTTAGTAGTTCAGGATTCTTTTAATTCTGTTTGAAGAACTTAAGAGGTTAAAGGCTGGAAATGATAAATGCATTATTAATGTCGTCTCATAGAAACATCCAGGAAAAAAAAAGACTAATAGGTTTTTATTCATTTTTACCCCCCTGGTAAATTAACCTACAGGACCTGTGAGAAATGTATAAATTAGACATTATTAGAAAAAGCAATCATGAACCAAAAGCTGTCATCTGAACACTGGATTCATTAGTAAGACTCATGCATATAGCTTCAGTTTGGGGTTTGTTTCTGTCCTAAACCCTGTGCATCTAGGTGAAAGGCATGAACCAAGGAAAGGGTAACCCTGGATTGGTTCACACAAGGAAAGGGTAACCCTGGATTGGTTCACACAAGGAAAGGAACAGTCTTCAGTGTGGTTTTGTACAATTTCCACAAGTCCATGTGACAATCACAGAAGGCAGAACGCAAATGGAACAGGGTAGGGAATCTCATAGACCAAGGTTCAAATACCAGCACTACCAATTACGAGTTGTATATCCCCAGTAAACTCATGTTTCATATCAAACAGGTGCAATCACTCCGAATTTTCATGTGACATAACAGAAACCGTGAATGAAAAGTTGAATGGGCTCTGAGAACTGTATACACTCAATGCCATAAACCTGATAAGTGTTATTATTGGAAATGAAATCAAAATGACTATTCAAAAGTTCTACAGCTCTGTAACTCAACAGTAACGACAAATATCACAGCAGGTTTTTTTTAAATGAACAAACTACTTTAAAAATATTTCTCTGAAGAAACTGTCCAAATAATAAGTAAACGTGGAAAAATGATCAACCTCTTTTGCCACTAAGAAGATATAAGGCAAAATCCTAAAGCTAGTGCTCACATCTGTTATACAAGGTTTCTGGCCTGGACTAGCTAGTAATCTGGATCTACAGACTTGCAGTGCCAGGCACCTAGCTGCCCGTTGCTGCTTAGGCCCCCAAAAGTTTCTGGCCTGTGGTCCAGACTCGCTGATCTATAGTCCTGCAGTCCCACAGAGACACACCGATGCTTACATTAATTTTATGCTGATTGGCCTATAGCCCAGGCCATGTAACTTGCTAACTCTTTACCCTTAAACTAACCCATGATTCTTATCATGTTGAGCCATGCGGCTCAGTACCTTTTCTCAGAGCAGCATAGTTGTCCTCTGCATCTTCTGGCGTGTCTGGCATCTCTGTGGTATGTCTGCTCTGTTCTTCCTGTTCCCAGAGTATTTCCAGTCTGGTAGTCATGCCCACACTTCCTGTCTGCCTTTTACCAATAAGCATTTTATTAAACTAGTAGGAGGGACAATTATTTACAATGTAACAACATAATCCCCATACATATTCTCTAAGATATCCATAAAATACAGTGAAATCTCTTTGCATACTGCTGCTGAGAACACAAAACAGTGTACTTACTTGGGGAATCAAATGCAAGTTGTTTTTATAAGATGTGTCCAGAAAAGATAAGCAAGCAACACACAGTTGAAATATCGAAAAGCATATTATATAAAAAGAGGAAGGTAGGTTAATGCAATTTAGTCCTAAGAATGTAAAAACAGAATGAAGGGGAATTATTGTGACAAACAAGGCATTTACTAAAATTAGGGCTTTTAGTTTCAAGTACGTAAATAAGCTACAAACTACTGAAACATGTACTTCAAAAAATGTATTGTATTATGTAAGTCATAGTAGAGTAACTAGTTTATATAAACAAATAAAACCAGCAGACCTAACTATGATAGAGTATCAAATATTTTAACATATGTGTTATTAGAGTAACAGAAATAGAAAGATAATGAGACAGAAAAAACATTAATGATAGAAATTCCTCCAATTCCATAAAAATTAATTTATACATATAAAAGTTCAGTTAATATAAGCAACATAGCTACAAAAGAAACAACACCTAGGGGTGTTGTATGATGAAACCCTAACGATGAAGAGAGATGTCTTAAAATGGCCAGAGAAGAAAGACTGAGTACATAAAAGAGTAAATTGTTCATCAGAAAGAAAAGAAAATGGTGGATCAAGGTCTTTAAAATATGATGAAAGAAACTGTCAGCGCAGATCATTACATCCACCCAAGTGCGTGAGGTGAAAACTGAGGATTCAACTAAACAGAAGGTGAGAATGTTTGTCCTAAGTTGACCTGCTTCACACTGAACAAGAAAATACTTGAGGATAAACAAAATACCAGGAATAGAGGCAATGAGTTTTTTTGGCAACACTGAAAATGATAAATATGTGGATAAATATGGCTTTAACTTGCATTGCGTTCTTTAATTTTTGAAGAACAATTAATTGCATAGACAAGTGGTAATAGCATTTTGAAGAACGTGTAACATAGGTGCACACATATGTTGGAAATTCTACCACAAACCATGAGGTAAGAAATAAATTTCACTGTCAGGAATTTCTAGTATTTCATATAAAGTAATAAAATATTAATTATTCATAGGCTTGAGAGAATAAAAGATGTCTGTTGTTCTTTAAGCAACCACAGAGAAACAAAGGAATATATTTTAAAATCAATGGGGCAATTAAGGACAGTGAAAAAAAAAAAAAAAAGTGAAGCCAGATATGGCGGTACACAGTTGAAATCCTATCCCTTGGGAAGCTGAGACAGGAAGAAATTCTAAGCCATCCTGAAAAAATGATACACTATGCACAAACTGTCTTGTAAGATTTAAATAACAATAAAGACTTGATTAGTCCTGGGCAGACGTCTATAAATGAAGAAACAAATTATGACAAAAAAAAAATCTTCCTCTATAAATACTATAGTAAATGCATAGAAGTGATAAGGTAACTAAAGGTAAAGACTGCCAAAGTACATACGTTACTAAACTAAGTTTATACTGTTTCAGGAGGCAGCTTTTAAATATAAAGGTCAAGCTTTAAAATGTGGGCAAAGTACTATCTAAGCTATTTAAAACAAGATAGATATCAAGATGAATATCAACAGAGCCAGAAATGTGTGAAACATCTTGTTACTGCATTTCTCTTACCACCACATCAAAAATTTTTTATAATTTAAGATACTGAATGTCTATTAAACACCTGCCTCATGGGCTAATGAAGATGGCTCTTGGGATAAAGTGTTTGCCACAGAGGCACAGGGCCAGAATGTAGATCCTAGTAATGCTGAGCAGTCACTGAAGCCTTGTACTTGGAAAGAAAAGACAATAACTTCCAAGGGCATTCTAGGTAGTTAGACAAGGTAAATTGATAGGATCAAGAGAGACCCTGATTCAACACACAATGTGGAGAATGATTGAGGAAGCTGTCTAAAATCCAGCTTACATACACCCACACACAAGACTTACATACATATGCAAAAATATGACAAGAGAAAAACCTGAATTACTCTATCCCTACTGTAAGGTACACTGTATGGAAGACTGCTCATGGTATAAGACTTATGCCTGAGTTTCTGCTATGTAAGGGACTTCCCTCAGAATTTTTTTCAAGTGTGTGCTCAGAAGGAGCATTTCACAAGTTTTAAAGTCACATCTCAGTATGACTGGATGATTTTATTTATTTCATTTTAAACACTCTTTGAAAGCTGTACAATAGATATCAAGGTGGATCCTGTGGATACAGACGTGTTTGGTTATCATTACCTTCAGATAACATCTGATCTATATAATAAGCATGGCATGTTTTGCATTGGAGTTGCAGGCCCTGGTTGAGGAGGCTTTTCTTTGTCTATTGACAATATTAAGGTTTTCCTGAATTTTTGTTTAAAATAATCCTGATTGTGAAGTGGAAATGTTTAGATCCAAATACACTCGTGTTTTGAGTTTTAGCAAGTGTTCTGATTTGGAACTCTTACAAGATGATTTTCAATTCCTACCATCAACCAACTTCATGTAGAGCAAAACCAGTCACATTTTGATTTCTATTTGGTCCTATTTATACCCTGCTCCTCTATTCTAATCCTGATTCTCCAAGCTTGAGCCCACTATCACTGTTCAACACTGACAATGTCCTCTTCTCCGCATGAATGGGCTCCAACTCTAAGTGCTTACAAATCTCATCTCCAGTGTTTTCTCCAGCCTCCATGTTTATTATGCTAGCCAGAATTTCTGGAGGATTAATTACTTAAGTAAACATTCTTTAGCTCATGCCTTATAGGATTTAATGGAAAAAATCCAAGGTTACCTGCTTCTTAGGTTGATAACATAGAAGACCATCTTTCACGTGTCTACAATTATCTTAAATGAATAATCCCTCACTTCATCCATAGTAAACTGTATAATAATAGTTAATAAGTTGGGGAATAATTTGTTTTTTATTTAGGGTACTTATTTATTCTCTAATTGGCTTGCTTTCTGGGTCACTTATAGTTTCTGAATCATTGACTACACCAGGGCCTATGAGATAGTTCAGTAGGTAAATGTACTTGGCACCAGTCCTGACACATAAGTTAAATCTTTGAAGCTCACAAAATAGAAAGAGACACTAGGCACCTATAAACTATCTTCTGACCTCTACATATATTTTGTGGCACACAAATGTATAAACATACAAACACATAATAATTAACCAAGTGAATACATAAATAAATGAATAAGAATTTTAAAAAATGTCAAGTACTCTCACAGATAAGATCAGGTGGCTAGCAATTTTACAAGAGTACTTAGAAGGTAATAACCACTAAGAAAGGAAGCCAAAGGTTAGCCCTTCCATGCAACTCCCACAAGGATCAATGAAGAATTCCAAACAATCAAAATCTTTAACCAGTATAATCTACAAAGGTAACTTCTTGTAGCTGTGGAGAAGTCCTAGGCCTAAGTCAGACCTAGCAGACAAGTGTGTCTTAAGTGAATCTATGAATAGTAGTGTTAACCAAGGTGCCATAGGTGCCATAGATTTATAAGATCTTATAAAGATGAAGCTACATGGCCAAAAACATGGGGCAAACATTGTCTTTTTGAGATCATAGTCAGATATTTTCACTGGAGAAATACAACTTTAATAATTCACATTCAGAGCCACTATTGTTCCTTATTCTAAAATTGTATCAAAGGACTTACCTCTTTGTGTCAAACAAATTTAGATCAGAGTCTAGCTCTCCTTACTATCTCATGCTTAGATCTGTATCTTAATAATCTTACACAAATCAGTGATTACAAGTTGCAGTTATTTCTAAAGTTTTTCTATTTCAATTGTAAATGACTGTCACTAAGGATCACCAATTTTTGACTCAAACCAGGATTTACTTACTCCCATTCCCAGAAAGTTAAAGAGCTCCATATAGTATCACATATAGCTAGATTCAAGTTTTCACCATTGTCCCTTACTCATATTTTGGTTATCTAAAGCCCTTTGTCGATTCTGGTTTTAGCAGACTGTATAACTATGATGCTACACAGAATGACTGGATTTAACTATCCTCAAAAATGCTAGCACCCGTAGAGGATAGAGTACCTGTTCTCTAATGGTTTCAGGGAAACGTTGAACTGTAGGTGAAAGCTTGAGCAAAACATTGCCTTGGGGAAGATAATTTCTATTTGGGGCCATGCTTGGGCCACACCTGTGCTCCTAAAAGCCACCTGTAATAATGTGGGAACCACACAACTCAGATGGACTAGGAATTAAAGAATAAAGACATCCCTTTTCCTGAAGAGAAGAGAATGGAGCAGGAGAATCATAAAAAAAAAATGCAGGCTCTAGAAATAGGTGACCTCTGAAGGCTGATGTGAGGTTGAAATGAGACAGCCATTTAAGCTATGAGAACAGGCAAAGGCTATGCACTCAATCAGCCACCTCTATATTCATGGTTAATCATACAGAAGCTTAATTTTCTTACTTGTCTTACATATAAGGAAAGGTGGACCGTGGAGGATTTCTGGGATGATTTTAATGAAAACCTCTATGGCTTTTTTTCTTCTTTCTGGCTCTTTCTAATTATGTACAGGCTCCACTCCCCATTGGCAGATTTATTGCTAATGTATTTTTTGTATATCCATATGGGTAAATAAATAAGTATAATCTCAAGATATAGGGTCACTACTGTTTACAAGGGGTTTCTCAGTTCTTATAGGAATCATTTTAAAAGTTGCTCCTGGCATTGTCTGCAATGTGAAGCTGGGATGCTTGGAAAAGTAATGCTAAGCCAAGATTATAAAATCTATGATTGAGGCTTGTTTTCTGTGATCTGAGATTTTCTTCATAACCCCGAATAGAGGTTTAGGGAAAGGGAGAGGAATAGGTGAATGTATACTTGGTCAGTGCAAGTAGGAAGGTCATTGTTCTTCTCCAACCCTCATGAACAGTCACTCAACATTGTCACCTCAGATTCAGTGGCCCACTAGCATTACAATGACAAATGATAGACAATTATATTCTGACTTTTTCTTTAGAAAACAGGCTACATCAAGTAAGCATTTAATTTTCATTACATGAAGGAAGTACAATCATCTCAGAGAGGCCAAGCAATCATCTACAGCAAATAAGAAAGGATGGTGTGAATTGTGGGTTCTGAGAATGCATTTGCTATCTTCTTGTACTGGGAAAAGATTAATTTTATTCTGGCACAGCAAGTTCCATTGACGAAATCATTTCACCTCATGTTTAATGGGACACAGTGGATCACCAGGGAAAAACACATAAGATGGAAATTTTCCTCACTGCTGTCTCCTTACTCTGAATAGAATGCCATTCTGTTTTGACTACATGTTGCTGTATTTTACAAACCTCCTACAAAGAGCATTCCAAATACCATAAAGTGGTTATAGATAGGAAGCTGACAAAATAAACATCTATCCATCTCATTGTAACTTCGTAAAATGTAAATAATGAAACAGTAGCTTCTTTGGGGCTGAACTAAATTTCCTTCCAAATTAATAGATTGAAAGTTATACTTTTCACTACATTAGATATGACTGCATTTTAAGAGATAATTATACTAAAATAAAATCACTGTCTGTGTACTCTATTTGACTAGACATCTCTACACAAAGAGTGTTAATAGGAGTATATATACGAAATGAACATTTACATTTAAGGATAGCAAGTGTCCACGTTATTATTATTATTAATTATTTTATTTTTAATTTTTGTTTGTTTTTTGTTTTTTGAGTCAATGTTTTTCTGTATAGCCTTCACTATTCTTCACTAAACCAGGCTTCCCTCTAACTTAGATTTTCTGCCTCCTGATGCTGGGATTTAAGGTGTTCACCACCTCTTCACAAAATTAGACTCTCTTAGTGCTTGTTTGGACTCGCCTTGGTCATAATAGATCCATCTCAAGGTTTATTTATCATTCCTCTTTTGTCACCCAAAACCTTAAGCTTCCTCACAATTTGAGGACTGTTCACATTAAGATCTTCTCTCATGTTTTAAAAGCCAACTCTGCCTAACCCTTACTTTTAAAGCATTGTAGGATCTTGATGATTTGACTTTGTCCTCTCATGAATGAACCGACACCTATAGTAAATTATTAATTTTAGGATGTAGAATTGATAGGCTGAAAAATGGACTAGATAAGTTTCAAGGTAATTACAAGGAGAATTGAAGATTAGGTCAAGATTTTAATTCATGGCATGAAAGAGGGGCTGAGAAAATCTAATGAGATCATCTCTAACAGAAGTCATTGGCTGCCATCTTTCTTCCTTTATCTTTATTCAGGCCACTCTGTGTCTTCTAAGCATAACACCAAATCTTCAGTTTCACCTGATTTAGTGCCATGTCTCCTTGGGCTCTTGAAACCTGCCCTAAAATGCTTATCATTCTAGAACAGCAATTCTCAACCTATGGATTCCGATCCCATTGACAAACTTCTATCACTAAAAATATTTACATTACAATTCATAACAGTTCCAAAATGGTGGTGATGAAGTAGCAGCAATATAATGTTATGCTTGGAAGTCAGCACAACATGAGGAACTATAGTAAAGGGTCACTGTATCAAGAAGGTGGAAAACCCCTGATCTAGACCAAATAATCAGCCTGAACCCCTTTACAACTCTTCACAGTCTGTCTCCAGATTCCAGGTTAAATGTTAAGCATATGACCTCCATGATCTTATGTACTTCTGGCTCTAGCTTTGGTTCAAGTCCAGGCAGATGATAGACAAAGAACTTTGCTAACATCCCAAGCTATGACCTCAATCATACCTTCAGGTGCTTAATGGATCTACAGGTTGTTCTTTTTCTGCTTCACTATTCTTGTGTGATAGGATGTGATACACAGAATTCACGTCCTTCACTTAGGTGTATGGTCTAAGTAGGACGCCCAGAGGCTATGCTGTCTCAACAACAGAGGATATATTTTCTATCTCTCATATTGTGTTTACTGTCTTTCTGTCTGTCTATCTATCTATCTGATTTATAATCTATCTATTATGTATGGGAATATGGATCTATTGGTATGTTTGTGTCTGTGTGTGGTTTTCCTGTAGGTCAGAAGAACCTGCAGTTATATGTTTTCTCCTTTTACTGTGTGCAATGAAAGGATCGAACTCAGGTCATTAAGCTTTGGCAACAAGCCCTTTGATCCTCTGTGCCCTACTGATTTTAAGACAAGCCAGGTCTTTTTTTATCATGAGTCCCTCAGGTGTAAATTTACACAGCTGGGGGTATAGGTCTCCTGTGAAGTTCTCATTTGTCACGAAGAAATTGTAAAGTTGCTTGGCCATGCTGGAAAGACATGACATTCTCAGTCTTAAGAAGAGAGTTTAGTCATGCCACGGACAATGTCGCATAAACACTGAGGCTGAAGATGGAATGTGAACATGCATTGCCTTAGAAACCAGTGATCACATACACTGTGGTTTTTCCCAGCCTCTGTTTTTTCTTCACTTCCTCAAGGGAGGCCAAAAATAAGAGTTGAATTTTCTCCAGGAACAATAGGATACAAGGACAGAAACCAGACTTTAGACACACCTCTTCCCATCCATGAGTCTGTGGCCAGGAAGTTTAAACATGGGAGCCAGATCCCTTCACTTTCTGTAAGCAAAACTGTTCTCCGAAATCTTTCAAAATGGGGATGGTTCAAAACAGACCTTTCTGAAAAATAGTGACAAATTTTAAAAACTATGAATTTTTTAAATGCAGCTAGAAAACTCACTTGTTTTCATGTGACTATTCAAATTTAGACATTGAAGCTGAAGATCATTAGATACTACCACTATGGTCACATAACCAGGAAGAAATATTTAATTCCTTGGCCTCTTTCTCCAATGTCTGCATCATTACCATATTTCCTCTAATATTGGACAGTATCTGAAAATCTGGTTGACGTCTCTAACAGTAGAGTACAGATAAGTCTCACTTGAGGCTTCTGAGGGTGTTTCTCTTTATGGGCAGGCATCTTTCCCTCAGTAAAATGAACTCACATGGGGAAAGTGCAGAAATCGTCTGGCACAGGCAAAGAGGTTCCTCTAGCATTCTGTGTTTTGCACCCAAAAATGAAGGCTTACAATAAATCATTTTCCACTTTGGAAAAAAAGATGTTTTCATTAAGAGATGTTTTCATTTGATGGTGGGTATTGGCAACATCACTAATTAAGCACTAAGTAAGAGTAGAACTATTAGAAAAGAATCTTTTGAGTGGTTATATACATATATATATATATATATATATATATATATATATATATATATATATATATGCACACTTTACGTTCCTTATGTTATCTCTTTGGGTGTTATGTCACTCATCTGGGACAAGGTGAAATCTGATAAAATGATCCTTAAGGACATTTCCAGCACCCACCTTTCTTACATGATCAGTGTAGGAGCCTCACAATGAATCAAAAAAGTAGCTTTGTGAATAGCCTATGGAACTGTATGCTGGAATCTTCCCCTAACATTCATTACCCAAGCCTTGTGCCAGACAGACACAGCTCCCCTGCCAGATGTAAGAAAGAAATGCCAGCCTCTCACGTTCTTCTTGTCCATCAGGAAGCTTAACACAGATACGCAGCCCAACACAAGCATTTTGTTTACGGTGAGAAGGGACTTACACATTGTATGTCTGAGCTGATATCCTACAGATAAATAAAAAAGCTTTTCCTCATCCAACTTGCCACTGTTAATTATTAAATATTACATATAGAATTTCATCCTTTATAAGGTTGGGGAGACATTTCAGTTAGGAGTGTTTATTGTGAAAGTTTGAGAACTGGATTTAGGGTCCCCACCATCCATGTAAAAATCCAGATACGTAAGTGAAATTAAGTGATCCCAATACTGGATGGAGACAGGAGGATCCTTGTGGCTTCCTGAATAGCTAATTAATTAGCTCCAGATTCAGTAAGAGACCTTGTCTAAAAATGAAGACTAAGGGTTAGAGGAAGATATTGGATGCCTACCTCTAGTTTCCACACATGTATTCACAGGTGCATATATCTGCAGACATATACATACACTCACATATGTACATACATATTCACAAGTACAAAACTTTTTTAAAAAAACTTTTCTCTTAAAATAAAAATTTCCTTCTCTGAGTAAGTATTGATATCCAGCCAGTCCCAGGGGCTCCCCATGTCCCTAGAGCTAAGATGGTTGACACAGCTTGATTTTTATGTGAGTGCTAGGAATTAGACTCAGCTATTCGTGTACTATACAAGCACTTTACCAATACAACCACTTTCCAGACCCTTCAAGAACTGCTTTGAAATTTCCCTGTCTTCTAAAATGACCTTAAATAATTTCAGAGTTAAATGGCCCTCTCATCTTTGGAG
Organism: Phyllotis vaccarum; assembly: GCA_033318265.1. Lineage (NCBI taxonomy): Eukaryota > Metazoa > Chordata > Mammalia > Rodentia > Cricetidae > Phyllotis > Phyllotis vaccarum. Next base: position 103,072,352 of record JARWLC010000008.1, on the reverse strand, counting down.
GGACTATTTTTGTGGCTATTATATTTTCTATTAAAACTTTGTTACTTTTGCTACATTTCCAGGTCATCATGCTTCTGGTGTGTGTGTGTGTTTTCACATCTGCAATTCCCATTTGTAACTATGTGAGAGAAGCACTGACCAAATCAGTAGTTCATTGGCTTAAGTAAGGTCACGAAGGCTGAAAACTACACCTGCCAGAGAGAACGAAGCCCAGGCCTTCAAGAGACTGATTGAGTCACCTCCAAGAGGATAGGAATGGAAGAAGCCAGAGGGAAGATCCCAGAAAGCCCCAAATGACAACGTGGATCCAATTCTTGTAGGCATAATATAAACGATGACTACTTCATTCCAATGTGTTCAGAGAGAAAAGAGGAGGAAGGAAGAAATATTTAAATTACAATTAATTATTCTAATTGGGTTACATGGCCACCTGTAGCTCAAAGAGAAGACACAATATATGAAGTACACATAATAGATACACAATAGATAAAGTCAATTAATAAAGACAGAAATATGAATGAAGACAGAAATATGAGGTCATTGTGAAAGAACCAAATTGAATCTCTTGCTCCTTTTATTAACAGATGCCCTGACAAGATTCCGAAATATTGAGAGACATCAGCTATGAGTAAATAAGGTGGAGACAAAGAAAACCAAGAAATGAGAGGCAAAGGAATGGTAGAAAGGTATATGCCTTTCAAGATGACCAGGGTATAGCTGACAATAGCATAATTGTGTTGACATCTCCCAAAGAGAAATGCATGCTACAGATGATCCATCGCTGGAAATGGATTCAAAATTCAGTCAGTGACATTAAAAAAAAAAAAAAATGGTCAGAAAAAAATTGACATTTTTTTTTTCTTGTTACAGTGAGTATTCTAGGTTCTCATCTCTTGGAACAGACAGGAAATGACTGACATCCAAGAAGAAAGAGAATACACAGGTCGTTTACATGATGGCTCCCTGCTGTGGCCATGGAGCTGGTTTGTAGGACTTATCTAGTCCAGTACCTGCTGCTCCATTAGATGATCATTTTCTCCTGTGCATAAATTGTCTCATATTATAGGTCTCGTGCAATTCAGGTTTAATAACAAAGAAAGCCTCTCTATAGTAGATACTGCTCAGAGTTGGAATGTGTTGCATGAGAGGATCTGGGTTCTCCATCATTCACTATAGACATCTATTGTTAGGATATTATACAAAGATTCCATGCATCTAAAGGAATAGTTTTTAAAATCTTCTGTCTCTTAAATTCCAGGGAGGTCTCTGCCTCATTGTCTTTATTGACTTCTCTCCCTTTAAGTTCTTTGATACCATGCAATCTTGTAATGATTAGAGAAGAATTCGAGGCATGTTTTCATTCACTGACTCATTCAGTTGACCTTTTGTTTATTCAATGAATAAGTCGCCTAAAACTTACTATGGAAATAATCACGCAGTCTCCTTCCCTTATTGATTCATGGGAATGCTTGATGGTGCTAGGTAATGAGCACTCAAGTGTGTGAAAACCACATGCCTACACTCGGCAGCTAAATTAAGGGGGAAGTTGTTAACGGAAGTCTTCTAAATTTGCAAGAATAAGAATGCATATATAATATGAGTTGGCCAACTTATCTAAGGAAACTCACTAGAACTTTGTTTTTGTCCAAAACAATGAAAAGTTTATTGCTGTTTTATTTTGACACAGCAGCTCCATTTGAATTCATGGGGATTTTGCAATCACTGCTCAACTGCTTAGGCTGCGGTCTGGTAGGGCAGGACTTCTGTGTCCCGTTGGAGCTACCTCTGCCTCTACAGCCAAATATAGCTTTTAACTAAGTCTCTATCATTCTATCTTATCAATAGACTTGGGAGTCATACACTGGAGTGAAAAATCTGCTAACTTACAGAGGCCAAGAATCAACTAGCTGACCTTCCTCCTTAGCCAGCAACCCAGCAAGAAGTTGTTCCTTCCACTACCAAACCAAAAAGGACCACCACCATTCAAGTCCATCCCTATACTTCCTGTTGGTTTCTCTATCCATTTTTCAGATTCCTTCTAACTCTTTATGACTACTTCCCAAGGTTTTATTTAATTAATGCAAACACACAGGGTTCACGGTGCAATCAAACATTCCACAACAGATTTTTATTCAGATCAAGATTGGTACATGGTGCAATCAGTTTTTTGTTTTTTTAAGAAACTTAAATTCTGGTTCAATTTCTATATTTGTTTATACATCTTATTTTCAGCATAGACAGTTATGTAATATTTTTTTCATGTGTCATAGAGTATAGCCAAGATGAGAGTAAGTACAGTATCTGGTGCAAAGTTGGCAGATTCTGAGTTCTCCTTCGTGTTTCTCTCTCTCTCTCTCTCTCTCTCTCTCTCTCTCTCTCTCTCTCTCTCTCTCTCTCTCTCTCTCTCTCTCTCACACACACACACACACACACACACACACACACATTTGAGGTAGGATTCATGAGCTGATTATGTCTGTTGTAAATAATCTCATACATAATTCTTTTAGTACGGGTTACTTTAGTTTCCTAATGTTATTAATTTAGGAGCTCATTCCAATGACATTGAATACCCAAATAAGCTTCAAAGCCCATTACATTCTTCCCTTCCAAAACTAAAGGACAAAGGACAAGGAAGTTCACTATTTTATAAACATACCAAGCCACAAAGCAGCAGAAGTGGGGCGTGCAGCCTAGTTTATCCAAAAGCCACAATGAAGGCTTGAACTTCATAGACATCTGGTGTTCCATGATTGATTACTGCTTTGTTCTCAACATTAGGGCCTTGAAAAATGAGACAGAATTCTTATATCTCAGCTCACTGGAGGCCAATGTCTATCTATGAAATCCTGGTGAGGGGAGAAGGAAGCTGATGCTCAGAATATGCTCCCTGCTCCTATAGTGATGAGAATGTCCTACTGCCAACTTCAACAACACCGAGAAAAAAAAGCAAGATAACTAATCTAAGGACAACACCTACCTCATTGGAGACTCTAACAGTGTTGTCATAACAAATATGGGAGCTATGATAAGTAGCTGGGAAAATTTCTGTTGAAGGATACACCCAGCAGAGACAGTAGATATAGACCAGAATCTGCATTGGTGCAGAATGGCAGATATAGATCCTAGGGTGTGAGCTGCATGTCCCCTTACAAAGGGACCCTGGAATCTAATAATTAGTCTTTGGGAAGCTAGCTACTCAGCTATAGAACTGACTGGGGTTCTTTTGGATATGCCACTCACCAAATAACACCATTTAATTCTGCCTCCCTGAAATATTTTTTTATATATTTTATAGACCCAGAGAATTACATTTACAGATTTTAGGGAATTCAGTATTATATCTTAGCACTAGGCAAATACAGATGCTTCCTTTTGCCCTTCTATATCCTTCTTCTTCCTGCTCCTTCTCTTCTTTCTTCCCCTCCTCCCCCTTCCCTTTCAACTCAAGACTGTCTATTCACTCCTAAAAACAGATTAAATATGGCATTTTACCCAGGGAGACTTCTAAAATTTATAATTCATACCACCCAAGGCATTTAGCAGAACATCTTTGGTCTTTTCCCTGGGGCAATCTCTTAACCTTGGGAATATGTCTATTCACATCCTCTCTATATTATATTAAAATATTTTGTTTCCCTCAGAGGATTGCTACTTTTTGAGAGCAGGGGACTCTGCTATAGCTCTCTTGGCATTTATAATGTATGGTGACATAAGCATTATACTACAGATTCTCAATAAACAATGGATAAATGCTTATACAAGTGTATAATAAACAAATAGACACCAATTAATTTCTTAAAGAAATCCTGACTCCATAGGCAGATTCATCTTTCTTCCTTCTTCCATGGGATTAGGCATAGAAATAAGAATTTCTAAACCAGGCAGATTCTTTTGGGAAGTACATGAAGGCTTTACAACTCACGTTCAGTTTATAATCTGAATCCCAGAGGTTTTGAGAAGTGAGGCATTCGATCTCAGACCTACAAGACTTTCAAGTGGGCTTCAGGTTCAGACCCTTTCTATTTATCAAGGAAATAATGTTTTCATCATTTTATAAACAAAGCAATTATTTCCCCCTAGAGGTTTGCTGAATGTTTTTGAGCAGTGAGTCTCAGCTAGGATTAATATTGCTATGATGAAATACCATGACCAAAAAAAACGTTGGGTAAGGAAAGGTTTATTTGCCTCACACTTCCACATTCCTGTCATTCAGGACAAAAACCCAAACAAGGCAGGAAGCTGAAGTCAGGAGCTGATGCAGGGGCAGTGGAGAAGCACTGTTTACTGGCTTTCTCCTCATGGCTTGATTAGCCTGCTTTTTCATAGAAACCAGGACCACTAGCCCAGGGATGAAACCCCTCACAGGTCCGGGACCTCTTCTATCACTAATTGAGAAAATGCTCCACGGGCTTGCCTACAGCCAGATCTTATGGAGGCATTTTTCTATTTATGGCTCTCTCTTTTCAAATGACTTTAGTTTATGTCAACCTGACAGAAAACTGTGTAATAGAAGGCAACCTAGCTCCTTAGGATTCACAATCTGGGTTGGAGGAAAGAGGAATGAGTTAGCAGAATCCAGAGCATGTCCTAAAAGGCCACTCACTCCACATGCAGCTCTGGCTAACGTTCAGAGGAGACTTATCTTAGATAAATGTGGTCCTTACTAGACTCAGCAGCGGCTGTCTCCTTTTGTTATTCAGTTTTTATACGCGTTTGTTTCTGACCTGATCAGTACTAGACTTACAGTGGTGTATGATATAATTTTCATTTTGAAACATCTGGCTGGTACTAAAGGTATCATCATTCCCACTTGACAGATGAGAAGACTGATTCCCTAACTAAAGACTGTTAACTAAAACAGTGAAATCCCTCAGCTTGAAAGGCATCGTGTCTTACACTCTCTAACTCTTCTCCATATAGTCTTCATGGCTTGTTTGTAGTCTGTCTCAGAGGTGCTGAAATACACTATTTCCAAGATCTTTATGAAATCTCTGTTTTTCAGCAGCTATGGAATGTATATGTGGAGGTATTAATAATGAACTCCAGAAAGAGCTTTAGGGTTAACCAAGAAGAGATTAAATTACCGAAATGGAACAGAAGATACATATAGAGATGGGGGGGGAGAAGAAGAGAGGGAGGGAGGGAGTCAGAAATATCAAAGAATTACCAATTGTCAAGAAATTAAAGGTAGCCATGGCATGAAATGTTCCAAAGCATGTGGAAAACAGGAGGAAATAACTATTTTTTTTCCTAATGATGTCACAAGGTAAATTTTATCATGATGTTCATTTATCAATAGTTGAGTTCTAGATATTTATTTAAGAGTAATGATTAAGTCCCCTGGGTGACCATAGAGCCAAAAAAATACAAATTTGAATCTGGGTGAGTTTTAAAAAGCCTAAGATATTGTCAACTGTAGTGGATTTATGATGTTATATTGTAAATAATTGTCTCACTTATGAATTTAATAAAAAGTGCGGATTGGCCAAAGGCAGACAGGAAGTGTGGGTGGGTCTACCAGACTAAGAAAACTCTGAGAACAAGAAGCACAGAGCAGAAATGCAACAGAGACTCCAGAGTTGCCAGACAAGCCAGAAGATGCAGAGGACAGCTATGCTGCTCTGAGAAAAGGTACCAAGCCCCATGTCTGAACAGGATAAGAGTCATGTGTTAGTTTAAGGGTAAGGAGTTAGCAAGTTATATGCCTGGGCCTTAGGCTGATCAGCCTAAAATTATTGTAATCATCTGTGTGTCTCTGTAGGTCTGTGGGTCTGCGGGTCTAGGCTAGGCCTGAAAGTCCGGGAGAGAAACCTTTTACTACAGTCAACCCCTATATTTTCAAAGGTTTCTGCCTTCACCATGAACAGCATGAATTTTCCACTTAGTATGTCGGTGGTTGGTGGTGCTCTCAAGTCCAACTGACAATCAATGCTTCTGGAGGGCTTTGAAATAATGCTACTCTCCAATCCCAATTTGGACCAATCCAGCTCAAGCCATGGGTGAGGGAGTCAAAGTTAGCAGCTCTTGAAATTATGTATACATCTGATATTTTGCAGTCAGAATAGACAGCTGCTCTTATGTAGAGTACCATTCAATATTAGCAATGAAGCAGTAGAAAAACTTAAGGAAGAACCAATCCCTAAAATTTGATAACAGGCACTGGCTGGTATTGTCTGCTTCTCTTTTTGGGATACCCTGGATCAACTTCCTAAATGTCCATCCTTTAATTAATTGCTCTATCTCATCGTACATCTCTCCTCATAAGACTTGTTTCCTCTCTGTACAGCTCTTACCTCAGTCTATAATTTTAGAAGTAGCAGTATTTGTATATATCCTAAATTCATATTGCCTATATAATTGGAAGCTACCAAGGACTAAGAAAATTGTGATCTGCTTTTACCTTAAGCCCTTACATAGTGAATGGCACTAAGGGAACATTCAACGTGCAATAATTGAAATTTAACAGATATATGTATGTACTAATAAATGAGTAAATGAATAGAGGCAAAAATTTACACTTCTGGCCACAAAACAAAGCCAAATCAAAGCTTGTCTAGTATTCTTTTTCTGGCCTTTGAACTCTTGATCTTCCTATTTTGTTCTGTTTTTAAGTACTGAATGGCCTTTCCCATAGATCCACATATTTCAATCCCCTTTACTTTTCAAAGCTCTATTTCCGAATGTTACTAAACATCACACCTCTTTTATACCTAGAATCCTAATTGTAATTCACTTTCAGTTTCAAGAGAGTAGATAAAAGAAACTTGTGATTAGACCAGCCGAATTTCTGTCTGTTCCCTCACTGTGCCTAGCACAGAGGATCCAGTTGAACAAGTATCTTGTAATTATTGTTTGAATTCTTATGTTAAGGAATGGATACAAATCACTAAGTGGACAATAGATTTCTACATGCATTTATCAAGCACAAAGGGACAGTCACATAGATTTCTCAGCTCATACGTATTCCAAGGATTTAGTGAAGAAAACAATAAATACTGATCAGTCTGCTTTTATTTTTTCCTTTAGAGACCACACTCTAATAGCCTCTTCTCACCGCGAGAATGAAGATAAGAGTGCTCTGGATATATTTGGATAATTATATTTTCCACATTGCTTAGCATTTGGGATTGACAACTACTAATTATCTGAGGCACCGTGTGTCTTAAAAAATAATTTACGGCACAAAAGAAATAATTGGATATAATTGCAAAACCAGTTGATATGGTCACAACACATTTTTGTGTTTATGGCCCTCAGTTTCTCCGTCCATCAAATAAAGGATGTAGAATAGATTAGACTTTCTCAGGATTTGTTTCCCTGAGAACACATCATGGCTCATCCAGGGCTTTCACTGATGCTAAACATTTGAAGCTTATAAGAGGAGCCAGAACTCCCTTTTACAAAGGAGGGAGATATTTTCAGTGACCATGCAAATGTGTGCATTGTCTCACGAAAGAATGAGACTCAGGGATAGATCTCTGAAGAAGTTGGAGATACTAGAGGGAATAAACACCACAGTCAGATCTTACCCAGCTGTCTTATAGCTTCCTCAGCCTTGCTTCCCTTGGAAATGCTTCCCTCTGTGTTTCTATCCTGTCTTAAGTACCCTTTCATAAATTAAGGCGTGGCTGCACCACTGCCTACTTGGGAGCCTGGAATTCCTTCTATAATCTGAAGTGACCTTGACTCAGTTGGGATTAAGAGTGTAGGTCACCACTTCCAGGATACTCCCTGTGCTGGGATTAAAGGTTTGAATCACCATTCTGATTTTCCTAGACTGACTGTGGTTAGAGCTCTGGGACTTCTGGAGCTTTTACTAACCCTCCACATAGACTGTGGGTAGATTCCCTCTGATATCTCCAAAACTTCTGAAACTTTATTAAATCCCCACAGTGCATGATTTTTGTGCTTGGTGGATGAAGGTATTTTGACAGTATGTAGATTTGAGAAGGTCAAAGGCAGAGTCAGAAGTAACTTATAAATTAGAAAAACTTCTTCAACTGTTGGCTTATATTAAGTAGGACTCTCTAGGGACACAGAACCAATGGGGAGTGTGAAGAAGATAATTACTTCAAGGAATTGATCAGGCAGTTATAGGAGAAGGCAAGTCTAAATCAGCAGGTAGGTTGGTAGTCTGGACAGCCAGAGCCACGCAGGTCAAGTTCAAATGCAGTCTAGAGTAGAATTGCTTTTTCTTTAGAGAACCTACACTTTGTTTTTATTGATTTAAATGTTAATCTCATCTAAAAGATACTTTTTAAAGCAACATTGAGACTGATGTTTAAGGAGTAAGTATCTGGATATTGTGGATTAGCTGGGCTGGTATACAGTCTTGATCATAGCAGGACACATAAAAGCCAAAAGAGGGCTGTGAGGGTGATTTGGAAGAGACTGATGGAAGAGATGTAGCACTGTCATGGATGTGACCACCGGGACCTCTAGACATGCCATGGATGTTTCTGATATAGGGAGCTCACTGAATCAGAAATTGCCACTGGAGATCCATCTGGAAGTGAGCTGGGCCCTCAGGGGGTGGGCAGCTTTCGAATAGCATGAGTGTGTGGAGCCATGAGGGATGGGATCATGGGCTGGCACCTTGGAGCCCATTTCCTATAGAGGAAAACCCAGGCCAGCATTGACTTTGGGATGAGTGAATCGGACTTATCTGGAGTAGGTATGCCATGCTAGGCTTGCCCACCTTGGGACTTCTAGCCCTTTTGGGGGAGGGGATGGGTGGATGGGGAGGGCCAAGGCTGAGGGCTGGCTGGGAGGGATTTGGAGGGGGAGGGGAACAGGGGGATACGTTAATGGAGATGACTTTTTTAAATGAAAAATAAAATAAAATTAAAAAAAAAAAACCCAAAACAAACCAAATACTGTCATGTTGTAAGGAGAATGATGTATACTCATCTGAATGAGACAGGAAATGTGTTTGACAGACAGGACAGCCATCAACAATGACTGTACCAAATCTTAAGGGAACCCTTGGTCCTAGAAAATTAATAGTAAACTGTTCTTGGAGGAGAAACAGATGGAGGAGCTGTTCTTGGTGAAATAGAAGGTTCTGCTTATCATGACATAATTCCATCATTTCTTAAGTTACATCTTTCATAAAGATGAGCTTATTTGGTGAGCTCATTTGGGTGTGAGCTTCCTTGAACTAAATGTTTTGCTAAATAGTTTCACTCATCTTCTGTTCTAGTGCTGCTTCTTCTTCTCCTCCTTCTTCTCTTTTTTCTTTAACTAGGACATCTACCAATGTCTGTATCTTCTCCTGGAAAGCTAGGAGGCTTACACTCACAGGTCTTCCATCTGAATACGAACCATAACTTCCCCTTAATTTCACCAAATGCTCCATTATCTATATCCACCCTTTCATTATCCAGTATTGCAAAAGACATTTGACTCATCTATTTCAGATGTAGACAGTATGAAGGGTAGTGTATGTTCTTTTCACTCATTCTCTCTCAAATACAAGAGTAAGATTGAACCCTAATGCAAAGTCACTATTTAATTCAGTCTATGCTCAAATTCTATTATTGTTTTCAAGAACCTCATTTACATGACCACTTTTCTCATACCACCTCTAGTATTTATAGAAATTTACTTGTAATTTAATTTATTCATTCATTTATCATTGATTTTTTATTTTCAGGAACTTTTTATAGTGAAGTGTGTTATAGTCAGAAAAGAATGAAAAAGATACTTGAGCTCAAGGGCAATTTAATTCCATTTATTTTCATAATAATTTCTACACATTTGCATAAGTCAGTATACTCACTCCATAGCCCTATATACAAACAATATTTCCTGTGTTATACCATTTTTTCTAATAGAGCCTTTAATAATCATTTGACAACTCATAAAATGTGTTACACAGTTTATGTAACCAGTGGCCATTGATGATCATTCACACTTATGTATTTGTTTTATGAGTGAGACAATTAACATATTCGCGCATAAAAGTATTTTGTATTTTTGTTGATTTCCTTAGGCTAGACTTCCAGAAGTGGGTTTTTCTGGATCAAAGGATATTGGCAGTTTAATTTACTTCCAAAAGGACCATAGCTACTTCTGTGAAGAATTTGAAGGAATTTGCATTACATGAACATCTACACTAGAGGGTACCATAATTGGATGGGATTATGGGAAGGACTCCTCTCTTGTCTTGATCCTCAAACAGAGAATCAGCGTTTGTCTCTTCAAGACAGAGAGCTCTTGCCAGGTAAGAATCCTTTGACAAAAATTACTAAAGGAGATTGTTACTGCAGTAACTGGGATCATCAACATGCCTCATGAATTCTTTTAATCTTTTGATTCCTTGTGTAAGCTTTTTTGGTATTTGTATTTTTTTTTTCAGATTGTACAAACTCTCATCAGATTCTTGGGAGTGTCTATAGATAAACATGTACTATTTTGTTAAGTCTAGTTTTCCTGGTAATTAAATGTGAAGAATTTTCTTTAGTAAAGTCATCCTCCAAATTTAGCCCATTGTTACCAATAAAGTTAAAATCTCCTAAGGAGGAGACACTGAATAGTCTAAGGCAATTGGTGCTTTATATTTTCCAAGACCTAGTGACTAGACAAGACTGCCCACATGATTTCATTCAAACCAATGAAATTCATGCATAAAGTATTGAGGAAGAGAAGGAGAAGCCTATTAAAATATCTCCAGTGGAAGCTTTGTGCCTCAGATTTACATCTGCCCATCTTACAAGACTTAGAGCAGAGTCTTATCAGGTTTAGAATGAGCTTATAGGTAATTGGGAGACACTAAAATCTAATATCAGTTTTAGTTATTGGACCAGCCATGACTGAAACCACAGGGTAAGTCTTTACGTGGATTTTTCCGTTCATTGAGCTGATTACTGTGTACTTCAGTTAAGCTTACATAGGAAAGTTTGTCAGTCACTAATACTGCAATGCAAGCTATCTAAGATGCAAGAAGAAAATTAAGTTAACATACCAAATTTCAACTTCCTTGTTTTACATCTGGTGATACTTAGGCCCAGAGAGTGAAGCAAGTAGAGAGCAATGTCTCTTTAGAGCACAATTTTCATTCCCTGGAAATATTTAAAATGCTGTAGAAAATAAAATGATTTCTCTATTATACAAAATGCAATGTCTTCATTGCCAAAGATTCTCCAAAGCTAGAAGAGATAGTCTATACATAAAGTATTGGAAATGGCATACTTTAGGTATCCCTCAAAAAGGGTAGTGGGGTTCTGGAAAGTAGGCACAATGGATAAAGGCAAAGTATTTTCTGTGCAAGCATGAAGACCTGAGTTCAAATCTCTAGAATGCATGTGAAATCTGGGATGGTATCAAAGGGCTACAATCCCAAAACAGGGGCAGGGCATGGGGCACTGAAGGATCCCAGGAGCTTGTTGGCTGGCCAGCTGAACCAGTTTAGTTTCAAGCTAAGTGAGTCTCTGTCCCAAAGAACAAGATAGATAATTGATTGACAAGGGTACTTGATGTTATCATCTGTACTCCCCATGTATATTTGAGTACACACACACACACACACACACACACACTCTCTCTCTCTCTCTCTCTCTCTCTCTCTCTCTCTCTCTCTCTCTCTCTCTCTCTCTCTCTCTCTGAAAAGAAGGAAGGGATAGGATGATGACTCAGTGGTTAAGGGCTCGTTTTTGCCCTTGCAGAAGGACATGATAGGTTTCCAGCACCCACATGATGGCTCACAACCATCTGTAATGTAATCTCCTTGGTATCAGACATTTTCTTTTATCCTCTATGAGTACCAGGTATACATACCATACACATACATACATTCAGGCCAGTACCCACACAGAGAAAGGAAAGAAGGAATTCTTCCTATCATTCACAGTCAAATCAGAGCAACTGCTTTTGTGTCTGTATTTTAGAGTTAAGAAAATGTTCATGAGTAACCTCATAGTTTCATGAGTCTTATAAAGAAGGATTTTTAAGCAACTGCCTTGGCTTTGAGTGAAGTCTTAGCTCCTGGGGAGCTCTAAGTCTTACCATGGCTCTTTGGAACAATTTTCAACCAATAAATGAGGGCAGAAGCACGTCTTCTTTTGGGATGCCATAATTTTGATAATATAAGGACTTTAAGTTCAGTATGAACTGGAAAACCTCATCAGTTATACAATTCAGGATGATTTGTTGGAAGAGTTGTCAAGGATCTGTAATTTGACAGCATTTATTTCTCTTTTTGTTGGTGTGTACTTACTATACATAGAGGACATTGTTATACAAGTACATAATGTACTTCAACTATCTCCATTCTTTACCATCCTTCTTGTCTCCCTGCTCAACTTCCAGACTGACTACATTTTCCAACACAAATTAGCCTACATTTTTACAGACTGGCAGCTGTCTAGAATTATAAGACCTGGGAGAACTCATAGGGTATAAGTAACTCATTTTTTTTTCAGAAGAAGAAATGCATGTTCTGAAATGCCATATCAAGACACATAATGATGCAAAGAAAGACACTCCTTGGGGTGCTGCTACCCAAATCTAATAGTTTTCTGTGAGTCTGGTTGCTCTCTGTGACTTTCTTGTGTGAGTTTTGTATAGAGAGGTTTGTCTCCCATTTCTGAAAATGCTTCTCTGCATTTAACTGTCATAAAATCCTGAGCTGTTGCTTCTTAATACTAGTTCTGCTCACTGCAAGGTCTCATACCAAGATTCCTCTATTAAAATACAATGACCAGCTTTTCAATCCCACATTACTAAGGCACTAGGATGTTATTTTTTATAGGGCAATTTCAGTTGTCCACCAAGATTCCCATTACCCAATCTCTGCAGGTGGACTTGACCTGTTGTGATCTAGCAAATACGGGCTCCCTACTTTGCTTACTCTCTCTACAGAGGCTCCTTTAGGATATGGTCTGCTTCTCTGCAAAGGTCCCCCTTTCTCTTCTGCTGTTAAAATGCAGGGTTGAAAATTCGAGCTCTGTATCATAAATGCTAAGCCTATGGGTCTTCCCTTATTTGCCTACTTATGTTTGAGGCTGATTAAAAGCATGTTCACACAGTGACAGGAATTGCAGGTGATAATTTGAACATGCAAATTTTATTTATTTAACAGGAAAATAGCTTTGCTTAGGCATTTCCTTCTGGGAAAATAGATTCTCAGTACTCAAGTATGGTAGTAGACCTAGGTTTCAGAAGCATAAATAGTACCTGAATCTCCTCATTTTTTTTGAGTCCTCCTCTCCTATCCCTACATAATCATAATCAGTGATATGGGTGTGGCTTTCATGAATGTCAGCAGCTCCTTCCAACTGTTCTTTCCAGGAGTATTGATAAGTTACCAGAACATGGGTGTGGGTGATAACTACAAATAGGTTGAACTTTAAAGTTTTTACCTTACACTTTTTGGTACATTCACAAGCAGGTGTTGACTGGCAGCTTCAAAGGCTATGGACCACCATTTCTTTAAATCTTCACTTATCTAATTACAATGAAATAGTTTAATTAAAAAAAAAATGTATGGGTGCCTTGTTCACATGTATTTTTGTGCACTACATGTATGTTCTAGTGTCCACAGAAGCCACAAGAGATTGCCAGATTTCCTGGAACTGGAGTTACAGAATGTTAGCTGCTTTGTGGGTTCACGAATCAAAATAGATTAGTAAATGAAAAGAAAGAAAAAGAAACAGTAATGAGGATCAGCTTATTTCTATTGGTCCACAGAAGAACAAGACCAAGGTCTTTACATTCTGAAGAGTAGGAGGTAGTGAGTCTAAATTAAGAGAGGTGTATCTCCTGATCTGCTTGCTACCTTCTCAGCCTTGTGGTTCGAGCCTACAACCTCTTTAGTAAAACCCACATTTTCCACGACTCCCAATGTGTTTGTTAGCTTCGTGTTGTTATGACAGAAATAATGTAACTGGGGAGGGGGTTGTTCTGGATCACAGTTTCAGAGGAGTCAGTCCATCCTGGCTTAAAAGGCGTAGCAAAGCAATTGACATCATTAAGGCGAGAGAGTAGAGAAGTAAGCACCCTGGTTCACAGTTGGCTTTCTTCTTCACCTTTTAACTCTTTCGGAACCTTCAGTCTAGACTATGATCATTCCCATCTTCAGAGTGAGATCTTTCTTCATAGTTAATTTTCCCTATAAATGACTTCTCTGATGCACCCAGTATTGCACATCTTCCATCTCCTAAGGGATTCTAAATCCAGTCTAGCTGAAAACAAAGATTGAGCATCACACCATAATTTCATCACATCTCTTCAAACATAAGCCCCCCGTGAGAGTGATTCTCAATCAGGTAATAGCGGAGGAAATTCTGTGTACCTGTTTGAGAGAAAAAGATACTGGGGCTTAGTTCTGATGGGCACAATCCACGTGGGTATCAGATATGTTTCTGTCATCTTCATAATGTCCCAAGTACTGGTGGGTCATTGAGTTTCCAAAGCCTAAGAGATAGAAATTATTCTTAACTACTCAGAGTAAGATAGGAATGTTAGACGAATCCAAAAAGCTTCTTGAAATAAGTGGTCAGAGGCAGAAGAAAAAAAAATCCATTTTAGCTGGCTTGAAGAACTGATTTGTGAGGGCTGGGAAGACAGCATGCACGTTGACACTTGCTGGCAAGGTCCAGCTGTTGCAGGATGCCTTTCTACAATCTCAGTTTGTTCCGTTTCAATGTTACACTCCTGGCCACTTGGCTGTTACATGATTCTTTCTCACTCCAAGAAAAAAAAAAAAAAAAAGCAAAATAACACCAACAAAAAAAAAACAACTCCCTTCCTTCCACCTTCTCCCCTGTATGTCTGGTATCCCTGTATCTCCTTCCTTTCTCAGTACTTCCAGCTCTTAAGGGTTTGATTGCCCTGTGATTAAGGAGGTTTGTTGGGGCCTAACACACTGGGAGAAGGGTGGGAGAAGGCAATAAATATTTAATGAGAATTTTGCTTCTGGGCCCTCCTTTTAGAGAGGAAAATGGAAATCAAAAGTCTTCATTGGAACCCCTGTTGTTGGAGGACAAAGAAATGTTCCCTCACTGCTGTGAAAATGAGCCTCTGGCACCTCAGCAAGAGGCAGCCTGAGAGGGGGGCGTCTTTAATGAATCACAGAGCAAAGAGCTCCTTCCTGGAAGGAATTATCCCCAGTGCTTTCACTAATAACACTCAGAGGCCTCAGACTGATGGATGTGGAGTTATGATTTCAGAGTGGAGGCTCCTGGGTT
Organism: Phyllotis vaccarum; assembly: GCA_033318265.1. Taxonomy (NCBI): domain Eukaryota; kingdom Metazoa; phylum Chordata; class Mammalia; order Rodentia; family Cricetidae; genus Phyllotis; species Phyllotis vaccarum. The sequence goes on along the minus strand of JARWLC010000008.1, from coordinate 103,057,161 downwards.
ATAAGGCTGAGATTTATGTCTCATAACCTACCAGTGTTCCTTCTTCCTTCCCAAAGGCAGAGCCTTCCTGCTGGGTGCCACAGCTCACTGGGCCACAGAGAGGAAGACTGCATGGATAAACACAGGATAGGCCAGACAATACAATTCTCAAAGAAAGTTTTGGGAATTGCAATTGGCTGGATCTGTGGCTTTGAACAAATCACTGTGTTTCTCTGCACTTTCCATGCTTAAGCCTGTAAGACAGAAATAATAACAGTATATCTTTCTCTTATAGGATTGATTTTGAAAATTTAATGAGATATTTCAAAGTGTTAGAATGATTGGCATAGACTAATTACAATTTTAGCTACTGCTTTCATGTTGTTATGGTTGTGGTAACTGTGTTCGTTGGTTTTATGAAGGAGGGTGGAGTGTCAAACTAAAGGACTTGGAATGGGCTGTCATGTAGGAAGGCAGTGGCTAAGGAGATGGCTTTGTGAGCAAACACTTGCCCTGGAACTGTGAAGACCTGAGTTAGAATTCCCATCACCCATGGAAGGCCTCAGCAAAAGCATTTGCAATACCATGCTTCTCCCAAGAAGCTGGAAACAGACAGGAGGATCCCTAGAAGCTCTCAGGACAATTATCTTGGTGTACACCCTGTAGAGCAGCAAGCATCCATACAGACACGACCTTGAAAAAAATAGAAGGCCCAAGGGAAGATGGCTGAGATTGTCCTTAGATACGTGAAATTGTGTCTTGGCATGTATGCACATACATTCACGTAGAGGAGTGAGCAGGAGCAAGTTCATGTCCACACAGTGGGAGAGAGAGAGACACACACAAACAGACAGACAGACAGACCAGACAGACACAGAGACTGAGAGACAGAGGCATAGAAACAGAGTAGAGAGAGAGAGAGAGAAGACGAGAGAAGACTCCAGCAGGCCTGTCTTAAAAACACTGCCTGAATTAGATAATTATATAATTTCTTTCTATAATCAAAAGATTTCTTACTCATTATTTCACTGTCATCTTCAAATTATAACTCTCACCTCAAAGAAATAAGAGGTAGTTTATCTCCAGCAAACTGTGAATGACCACAGGACAGGACCGTAGATTAAGGTTATCTTAAATTTCATAGTCCAATTTGACAGCAGTTTGATTAAGTTTAATATAAAAAGAACAGAAATATCATCAGCTACGGCACTTTTCATATTTACTGGTTGAAACATAAGTTAGGCAGGTGAAAGTAAAGCAAAGAAAACGTTTTCCATTTGGTTGGCAATATAACGTAGTCTGATGAGTTAATACATCCGTTAGTCACAAGGATCTAGATCACTTGCAGAGATAGGCTTCTCTCTCTCTTTCTCCCCCCTCCGTGTGTGTGTGTGTGTGTGTGTGTGTGTGTGTGTGTGTGTGTGTGTGCGTGTGTGTGTGTACACATGCCAACAAGTATCCATGGGCAGAAGGGGGTGTTGAATCCTCTGAAGCTGAAGTTACTGGTGTTATGAGCTGCTGGACATGGGTGCTGTGAACTGAACAGCCATCTTCTGCAAGAATCGCATGTACCCTAAACTGCTAAGTAATCTCACCAGTCTCAAGAAATGGTTATCAATACTGCTGATGACATCCCAAGAGTAATTTTAATTAGATTTTGGGCCTGTCGATTTCATCCCCCCACATCACAATAGTGGACTGGTTTGCTAATGTTTCAGCTTCTATCAGGGAGTTCCATTCACTTTACTTACCCAAAGCTATTCTGCTGTGACTTTAAAATACCAGTCTCCTCTGTTTGAGCACCTGGTGTTCTGATGATAGTGTTGTTATGGGAGGTGGTTGAACCTGTTAAGAGGGTTGCCTAGCTGGAGGAAGTGGACCATAGAGGAGTGGAGTTGTCTGTATCCTGGCAGAGTGTCTCACTCTGCTTCTGGTCCTGAGCCACGCAGATGTAAACATATACCAATGGCTCCTGTCACCAGGATCCACCTGTCATCATGTTTCCTGCGCTCTAAGGGGCTTATGTTTCCTCATTCCATGAGCCAAAACGAATTCTTCTTCCCCCAAGTATTTGGTTATAATGACAAGAGAAATAACTACTATTTTAATAAATAGTAAGGATTCCCTGAAATCCTTAACCGTGTGGGTCTCAGGTATGTGGAAAGGGTTTGTGAAAGAATGCAGAAGACATGGGAGTGGCAGGTAGAAGACTAGAATACTATAAGCAGAGCTCAACAGTCCATCTTGGGGGAAGCTCAGTAGGCCAGGATGCTGGTAAAATGCAGTGAGCGTTAGGGCAAGATGTTTCAGAGGAGCATCTGGACGTTATCAGAAACTGAACTCCAAGTCATTCCTCTACATTATGCTAAGAGATTGCCCGTGCTCCACCCATAGCCTCATAGCTAGAGAGGTATTGAATTCATAAGTAACAGTCAAATTTATCTGGTAGAGGAAATTTCAAGATGTTTGGATTAACGTTCAGGATTTGACATGGTTATCACTAACTAAATTTATCCAGATTTATAGTGAGAAAAAAATGGGAAGATATGAAAATGTGTAGTTTCATAGGGAAGGAAAAGGTTGCAGCTGGTTTGTAGACAGAAATGTGCATTTTGATGAGAGAGGGGACTTGAACCTGAATAAACCTAAGGGAGGATGAGTGAGAATAAGTGGCCACAATGGCTAAAGAGATTGGCTTCATTAATGGAAAAACTCACACATCTTATTCAGACAATAGGAAAGGTACCCAAGGGTAACACTCTACTCATTTGAAAGGGTAATGCCTTTCTGATTGAAAATGCCCCCAGTTTCAGTTATGAAAGTAGACAGAGACTGCAGAAGCTGTGGTCCAAGACAGACAAGCTACATTTCAACTTGAGTTGGAAGTGCATTTTGTTATGTGTTGGTTTCTTAGTCCTACAGTGTGCAAAAGTCGCCGAAGCTTGTGTCAAGGTTCCTATACTACAGGGAATGTGTAGCAGGATCAGATTCCCTGAATGGAGCTACAGAGTGAGAGTGGGGACATTGTACATTGTACGAAAATGAAGTATGCACTGCAGAAGAGAATCGTGCATCTTGGATCTTGGAGATACCACTCATGTGGAGTTGCTGCTCACTGAGAAATGCCTTAGCAACCGAAAGGTGCTGTACCAAGAAAGATGTCACATATGCTAAAGACCACAGTATCAGAGTGCAGGACTGCTTCATACTAATGAAAACCAAATGATTGACTTGCAGCCCCTCAAACTGTGAGTCAAGGCAAATTTTCTCTCATAAGTTGCTTGTCGTCAAATATTTGATTACAGTGATAATAAAGGTAACTAATGGAGTTTCAAATGATAATTCATCACTATCATTATCACATCCATTCATCTTTGATTAAAGACAAATCTAAATTTGATCACTTTAAAGCCAATATTTGCTCTTCCCCCTCTCCTGCTAAAAAAAAATTATCTCTGCTGTCTCTCTCAAGTCATTTGAGTATTCCTCCCATCGAAGACGATTTGTATCTTTTTATGGCTTTCTTGTTCTGTGTATACTCATTCTCTGTTCTTTTTGTTGCTGCCCTTGGTGGTGTTAACCTGTAGCCTTGATTCTGCCCTTAAATTGAGAAAATCCTATTGAGGTCATCAATGTGGCTGATTAAGCAGGTCTTTTGGCTGACATAGGTCTCCCATCCCTACGGCTTAGGGTAAACTCTGGTTGTCAAATCTTCTCTTATAATGTCCTATGCTGTTCAAGGATAGAATCATCATCTCTAACCTCTAGTCTCAGTTTCCTTTTAGGAACTCAGTTCCATCTCAAGTCTTCGGCAATTAATGAGACCCTAGTGTCTGATCCTTGCTCATACAAAACCCAATTTACACCTGACACTTAGTTTCTAATTTTCTGAAATGATTACTCTTTCAACTATTTTGCTGTTTTCTACAGGGACACCACTGGGCCCTGTGCACGGTGACATGACTCATTCACAGTCAATACCTCAGGCCACCATATGTAAGATTACTTGACTAGCAATGCCTACACTTCACTCTACTGCTCCCCAGGAATCCATCTACCAGTGAAAGATGACTCAATTTACTTGTTTTCTCTCTGATTTCTCAGCAGATAGTATTTGCCGAAAGAAATTAGGATGTGCAGCTCATGGAAGACAGAAAGGGAAGGACAAAGAATGTACTGAACACAAGGTAGAACCTTCAGAGTGCTGCTATATCACACACTTCCTGAGCTAAGAAATGTCTTCACTCTAATATCAAGAAGCTCCCCCCCCCCAAAAAAAAGTACAACCAACTGAGGACACAGCATTCAAGGCATGAATCATTGGGCACATTTTATTTCCTAACCTTATCAGTTATCATTTGGTGTAGTTTTTTTTTTTTTTTTAACTAGCGTTAGAATAAGCAGCAGTTCTGAACAGTTATATTCATGCATGTTCCCTGGTCATTTGCCCTTTGCTCTTTTCCATGGACTTATCCTGGTCATGGGGAAAGCTGGATTACAGTGATGTGTTGGGCGTCTTAGAGACTCTAGCCTTTTCCTCATCCCTTTTGCCATCTCTGTGTGCGCATTGTTAATAGACTACTATGTACTGGAACGGGACCCAGTTATTGATGTATTCAACATTGTAACCCAGCACTAAGAGAGTGCCTAATATGCTTAAGGATCCTTATTATTTGCTGGTCCCACCAATCTCCTGGGGGCGGGGGGTGACTGTCACATTAACTGACCTTATAAGTTTTTAAGTCTTGGATGGTTAAACAAATATTTGTTCATTTTTATTACCTAACTACTCTCAGGTGGTCTACAATGGGACTGAGACCTCTGTTGAGTACATCTCCCCTCATAATGTCCCTTTCTTTTCTGGTAAGAACAACACATTGCAAAATTGGAATTTTGTCATTAAACTGAAATAATGAATAAATAAATGAGCCAGGAGTGATTGCAGAGTATCACAAATACTAAAATAGCTCTCATAGCTTCAGTGGTGTCTCAGGGGTACACCTGAAGGTCATACTTTGGGGGAGGAATAACATATTGACATTCTCACGAGTGAACAGATGGGAGATTTGGGGGTAACAGATGCAAGGCCAAAAAGATCAGCAGTAAGAAGGTAAATCCTCTTGGCTGCTGGTAATATCTGGGGTAGTTGAAATTCTACTCCCTGGTGCACGGGGTCTGTAAAACAACAGGGCATGTGTCTGAGCTACCCTCTTCTTTTCCATCAACACTCATTTCCAGTTCTCTGAAGGCACCACTGGATGATGTCCAGAAGAGCTAGAAGCTGGCATTGTTTTCACCTCCCTTCCCATTGCAACAGCTGGCTGATTACTCCACGTTGAAGAGGTTTACAGTGACTCTGATAATTGATGCACAAAATAAACCATTAAAAGGTAAACTGATCTCATCACTCCAGGAGGCAACAGGAAACTATCCTTTTCAGCTTACCTTCTGCTGTCTGCTGTGCACCCCGGGCCACACTTTCCCAGCAAGCATCAGGAGGGAAACAGTTAAGTGTTTTGTGGTGCATTTCACTTCAGGAGGGCAGGTCAGTTGCGGATGAATGTTCCATCATCATTTGCCATTTTCAAATTGCTCATAAGAAACCCCAACATCTGGATGTGCTGTTAGAACAAAGAGCCGGGTTGCCTTGCAATCCAGGTTGCGGGCAGGAAAATCTGTGTAAATGCCATGTTTGGAGAGATGAAAAAAGGAGTTATTTTTCACAGACCATTTTGGTCAGAATTTTACTTTGTAAGGTTGAAAAGTCTCATACTATAGGGAAAAGGAGAATTTTTATAAAATACGGTTTTGAATTATAATTTTTCTAACACTATATCACAGTCAAATGATCTTCCCTGTGTCTGGGAAGCTGATCTCAGATGTCACTCATAGGGAAGAGGAAAAGCATTAGGAGTGTTGTGGGGCTTTCAATCATTCAACTCTCATGCAAGACCCAGACCTGAGAACTTTAAAAAAAAAAAAAAAAAAAAATTCTGCACTCAATTCTAAAGAAGGATGCTCAAAAATAAATATTATAATATTCATTGTAGAAAGGAGAAAACCAAGGTCCAGAAACTGAAATTATTCACATTGGCTCATAAGCTCAGCACGTTTTGGAGCTGGGTTTCTGGACCAAACTGATTTAACTCAAGTTCTGTTGAGCCAGAAGAGAGAGGGGTATAAACAAGGACGTTGAATGATTAACCCAGTGGCTTCTTGCTGCTACCACATACCAGTCCACTAATGTTGGACAATTTATATCATCTTCCCCATGGCTTAGTTCTCCATTCTATAAAATAGAGATAATGAAAGTACCTACCCTGCAGAGTTTTCTGATTATTAAATATGGCAATATATGCTCTACACTAAGTCAGGGGCCTCACACAAAGAAAATAATTCATAGCTGACAGTTTTTATGAATCCAGCTGCATTTTCAAGATATCTTGAATCTCCACTGTTAAGAGAATATTCTCCATGAATCTCATATTGAAAAGTCTAATGGAAATGGTGGCTAGTTAGGAGACTAGGTAAGATTTTGTTGATGGACTTAGTAGAGTAAAATACTAAGAAATGAAAAAGTAGATGACATGCAAGGAAACTTAGTCAGAAAGTAGAAAAGATCCATAGTCTGCACTGGCAAGTGTATTGGGGAGGGTTTTAGAACAACTGATGAGTTATTGGTTGGATCAAGCTGTTGGGTGGCTTTTCCATTATCTAAGACAGTAAAATGGTTGGAAGAGGATCAGTAGCATCCTGCCCATAGAGACTTGTCTAGAAAGGCCTATATCCAAGGACTATCATTTTGAGGAAATGTTAATCAATAATCCTATCCCTCAATGAACTTATATTTTGTTATAAATAGAGAACAATTAGAATCTGGCATCCATCCACAGACAAAATTGCTCTCAGAATTAAGCACTAGGGAGAAAATACCCATGAGTTATAGAACTTACTTCACTGCATTTTCTTTGTGCTTGTAACTTATAGGCTCTGGGTTCTTATTTAGCAGGAAATGAAATTCGCTGTAAAGTTCTGAGGCATCAAGCTACAGCGTCCTTCATGCCATTAAATTAGCTTTGCCTTTGCTCTGCAATTGGAAGGCAGAACACGGCCAGCATGTAAATGGGGCCAGATCATCATCTGATCAGTGTAGTGCTCTAATACAAAGAGTAATTGTATCTCTGACTTCTTTGTGTAGTTTTGAACATAAATCCATATCCCCATTTTCAAGGAGAAACAGAAGAATGATGCTGATGTCTAAATAGACTAAAGAAACACACAAGAAAGCATGAGACACTTGTTTGCATGTTTCCAAAACTTTAGTTTCTCTATTGAGTGTTTTAATAAGAACATCTGCTTAGCAGGTTGTTCATGTGAGATGTATGATTCGCATCTTTAGAGTCAATGTGCTCTGTTGTGAAATGTCCTTGATCAGTAAAGAATTCTGTAAAAGCCGATAAAGTGTGGTCCACAGACCTGCAAAGTAGTGTGATCTCCTGAAAAACAGGAGGCTAAATGAACATTACCCAACCACCTGCCAAGCAGACACTGGTGCCAGGCTCTGAGGTTCATTTTATCAGCAGTATTTATTGAACTGTTCAAAAAGCCAGGCACTGTTACTTGTACTGGGCCATAGGTTCACACTCTCATGAAAAAGATTCTTGGAGGGAAAACAGTATTGCCTGAAAATGTAGACTTCAGCATCCCTGGGCTTGAGGAATGCCAGATACTTTTGGTTAAACACCAGATATCAAACTTCATGAGTTTGCAATTGTATTGTAATAATCTAACTTTTAAATTTACCATTTATTTGCTAAGCAGTCCTGGGCAATTCAACTTAATCCTTTGGATTTCATAAGTCTCATCTACTGAAATGGAATTGCATTGTTATTCAAAAATGGATATAAGGATTGACTATATAATAATAACCAAATGAGTTATAAGTACTACATGACATATCACATGTATTAGAGGTACTATTATTATTATTAAAATGATGAAGCCTCAAGGAATATATGTGTGCATTTTGATAACATGAGCCCCTACCTGGGGAAGTGAGAACTACAGATGTCACTGCCTCAAGGAAAGGTTAAGCCTTATGCTTTTGTGAAGCCTGAGGCACAGGATAAGAACTTCTTGTGTAAATCTTATTGATGTCTCACCATGCCCTGTTTGAGCTCACAGAGAAGCTGCCTCTGGAATTGAAGTTGACTCCTCCTTCAGACTCATAATATTTTTGTTAAGTGTCCTTTAAGACCCCCATGTCTGCGAATGTAGTAGGGAGAAAAAAGAATAACAAAATAGCCGAAGAGTAAAAACATGGTGTCCTTCAGTATAGTTTGGTAAGCCATTCCCAACAGAGGTCACGATAGTTTATCCCATGGTCTAAAAGTTCCTATGATTAGAAAGAAAAACTGGAAAATCACACATGGAAAACTCAATGATGGAAAAACAAAACAATACAAAAAAACCTCAATCGGGAACTTCAACTGATTGCCTCGACCTCTCCAGACAGTTATTCTGAAGATTGTGAGCCCCCAATTTGATCCTGTCTATTTCTACTTGTTCTTCTACTTGAAAACTTGGCCCTTAAGGGGCACTGTGCTCCATTCAGGATAGATTCTCTCCATTAGAACTTCAGATATCTATGTCAGTGGGGTTTCCCTGGGTGATTTGCTGGTTATTGACAATGTTTGTCAGCCTGTCTGTCTATCTTTCATCTATTTGTCTATCTATCTATCTATCTATCTATCTATCTATCCATCCATTCATCTATTATCTATCTACTTAACTACCTACCAAGTAATTTAAATATCATTTATCATTTACCTATCTATAATCTGTTACTTATTCTTTTACTTTGGCTTGATATATATATTTAACAAGCTCATCCAAAACTGAAAGTATGACTATCATAGATCATTCTTCTAGCTGTACAGAGTAGAGTTCAATAAAGAATAAATCTTTTTCTAAGTATTAAATGAAGTACAAATGCCTTGAAATAAATCTCCGGAGTCAATGCTCATAGCCTTCTCTGTAGACATCACAAAGTTGAGGATGGGATTTTTAAAAGTCTATACACCAGAAAGATTTTCGAAATATCTACTCCTAAAGTATCATTAAAGATATATATTTGATGAACACATAAACAATTCACAGATACAGATCCAGACGATTTGCATTTCCAATGTGGTAAAGTGTTATCCAGAAGTCTAATAGGAAAACAATTGCTACAGACATTCAGAACATGTCCACTCAGCAAGCAGTGAATTATAATAATAATAATGATAAAAAAATAAAATAGCATTTAAGAAAGAAAACATAGTTTTCTGTTAGAGAACAGAAAAAAAAAAAAAACATTTTGACATGTACTCCTGTTTCTAAAAAAATTTAAAAAAATAAAAAGAAATCAAGTAACTCCCACTTCCATTTCCAAGAAAGCAGGAGAGGCCCTGTTAGCAGATACCATTTATGAGCTGGAGATTTTTCATTAAGAAGATCCCTTTACTGCAGACCCACAGAGGCCATTGCCAACTCAAGCAGAGCCAGCTCAGGTCTCCGGGTTTCCAACACAGAGGACCTGTTGAGCATGAACACTGTTCTTCTGGTTGCTGTGGGAGGACTTAGGTCCCTATCTCTGTGCATCTCTTTTGTATACCTATGTGCAGCCATCTGCATGCATATCTCCTCCTTTTCTGTTATTCCCTTTTTCTTTTAGTCCCTGTCTTCTCCCTCCCATATAGCTATCTGGAGCATCTCTTTGCATCTTCCCAGAGTTTAATTTATTTTACTTTGTCTCTGATGCGCTGTCTGCATTTCTTACTGTAGCTTTGCTTTTCTTCTGTGTTGCTGAAAGTTTCACTGTCTCTCTGAGATGGCTTTTACGTTCTCTTTCAGTGTGTTTTCTTTTCCTGTGACTCTCCTCTGCCTGCCCGCCACCCTGTGCTTCTCCCTGGGCCTCTCCGCCTGGCTGATTCACAGCTTCTAGTTCCTTCTAGTATCTTCTTTCTCTTTCCAGTTACTCTCCCATGACTGTCGTCCACCTCCCTCTTTCTGTCTTGCTTTTTATTTTTGTCTTTGTGATAGACTCTTCCTTCTTGTCAATCTTTTTTCTATGCCCTTTCCCTTGATCACCATGTAGTTTATCGCCCTGCTGCATTTGACATATATCTGTTGTTTTTTTTTTTTATGTTTCTAGAAACTTTGTCATATCTCCCTGTAGGTTCCTGTTCAGAACACACACACACACACACACACACACACACACACACACACACACACACACACACACGCATGCTCACACACAGACACTTGGGCACATGCATACACACACTTTCCTTCACTGCCTCCTGACCTGTAATGCTTCTTCATAGAACAGTTTGTAAATTTAAAGGCATTTGTTTGGTCTATGATGCCTTGGTGAAATGATAGATACATAATATGTTCTAACAGAATTCCTTTGGTTTAGCTGACATAACACTTGGTGTCCTCATGACTGCCGTGCAGCTTGCCCTGCCACTGCCACACCAATCCCAAGGCTCCTAGGCCCCAAATACTGACGAGACCCTCTAAGCAATGGAACTTTTACTGTCCCAGATACTTCTTCAAGGGTTTTTAATGAAATTCAGCTAGAGGGTTTCAGCACAGGCTGTCTAAAGCCAGAGTGAAAGAGTTAAAGCCAAGTTAGAAGTCCTAACTTCAAGACAAAGTGGCACGAAGATCTTCTCTGAGAAAGTTGAGTTGCCCCTGAGATGGCAATCTCTGGCAGCAAGAAATGCAGACTGAAGCCGGAATACTTGGTGTGTGACCAGGTGTAACTCTATCTTAATCAGTCCCTCTGACACTTGGCCAAACAGCCCACAGTGGCGGCAAAAAAAGGTTAGGACATGAGCCTCAGGAGATTGGACCAGAGCCTTCCTTTGACTCTCTTTGTAAGCCATTAAGCCTGAACAATTCTCTGGATGAATTCTAAGTTTCAATTTGGTTAGCTTTAAAAATAAGATCCAGATTTCAGCCCTTTTACTGAGCAGCCTCTGGGCCTGGGGAGAGATGCTCGTATGTAACTCTGTAGGCTCATCCTAGTCCAGTGTACATTGTAGAGCATCTTTCCTGACAGGTGATGTTCCCTCCATTAAATCTCAGTTTTAATACTGCCTTTCATGCTGAGAGAGCCTAACAGAGTAGATTGCTTTCCTCTTTAATCTCCATGACTGCGTTCTGTTTATTATCGCTTTAGCATTTGCCAATTTATAATTATATACTTAAGCATTTCTTTATTTATTTATGACTCCTCTACCCTCAATACTTTTTGAGCTTTTTGTAAAAAAGAAACCATATCTGTTAAATTTCCTCTGATAACCAGTGGCTATGATACTAATGTGGAAACTGAGGCATAGAAATGGGATATGCTTCAGTCTGTCCTGGCATCTAAGTCTGATATCTCTCGATATTTGCCATTCTGGTTCCATAAAAGTAATAGATGAGATGCTGTATATTCCAGGGGCTATGCATGTTGTAATAGACTAGACTTTCACATACTCTCAAGTACAACTGAACCACAAGGAATAATTCTGACCCATGGATATGAAGGGGAGCAATTATTTAGTTTAATCCCAGAGACCATGAATGGAAATACTCTTCTAGACTGTCCAGGTGGGCTCAGAAGGACCTTGAACTTTGAATTTTCTGAGTCCCAGATGAGCTTGCTTCATGCCATACAATAGAGCTAAAAGGGATCTTGTAATTTTGAGAATGTAACTTTTACCCTCTGACTTCTGTTAAAAACCTACATTTATATATGATTACTGAAGATATTATTTTGATTCTCATCTTTGAGGTGGTTATAATTACTTGGTACTGAAATTTTAAGCATCATACCTTTTGGTGGTCCTAAAGCATCTCATGTCTGTCTTTACCCTGTTTTCAAATGCCTCAAGGATCCCATATGCCTCTATGTTTCTGTTACTGTAGCCTCTTTTGTCTCCTATGAAACCTAGCTCAGTCTGGTGAATGCTTGGTACTTCAAAGCCTTACTCAATCTTCGCCATCTACCACTGTGCTCCTGATGATTTGCTCTTAATTATAGTATATTAAGCACACACAGATTTGAAATATTAGAAATGAGACTCCATTTTAAGCACAATTAATATAACAATTGTTGCTATTTACCCAATGTCTAATAATTAATATTCTTGTGTATAATAATAATAGCAAAATTATTATTAATAATTACTACATATTAATAATTTGGTGTATCTCCTAAGAAGCTCAGTAGTGCTCACAATAAGAATATTGTTTTTAACTTACTATGGGAAGGAGAAATCATAGACTTAAGGGGACATGCATAACCTTTACAAGGTTTTGACATTTGTTTAAAAAAAAAAACCTATAAAGATGGGGCTTAAGATGTGTTTACACTAGTCTAAGTTTGATACAGAAGTGTTCAAAGTAAGAACAAACCCTACCATGTTTATATAAAAATATGCTGAGTTAGATTTTTCCATTATTCAGACAGAATACTTGAATTAACAACTTGGGGGAAGGAGATTGCTCTCTGCTTGTAAGAACGTGATGAGCCAGAGTATCACAAATATGAAAGAATGTGCAAGAATGAGAACATAGTTCTTCACCTTGTGGTATACAGGAAGTGGGGGTGTAGCTGAAGACATACTATCTTACAAAGGCATGCTTGTATTGTTCTGTGTCTTCTAACTGGGCCTTTCCCCCCACTGCATCCTAATAATTCAATGTAGTTATATGTACTGTTATTTGTCCAATAACCTTACAACATTGAATCTACACCCCAGGAAATAAGTCTTCAAATAATGAGTTTTTTGAGGCACGCTCCATATCTAAACCATAATATATACACCGATTGACAACATGCTGGGCTGGTATTGCAGTCAGTGGGGTGTATCCTGCATGCCCTCTATCCTCCAACTTTTACACTAAGTATGGAGACAGCCTTTACCTAGCACACTGTGAGACTGAAATTCAGAATATAATCCTCACCGAGGTCAGAATACTGCCTAACTTGCTTTCAGTTGTATGTCTATGTTAACTAAAGATGCGTTCTATTGATAACTAGTTGAGAATGGGGTTTAATATGTGTAACAAATGAGACATTGACTTGGCTTTACTGAACTGTAAGACATTAGGTCAGCTGTTTTCTCTGTAAAAAGAAAGGCCACATGTGTACTATTCCATTTCTACTACACATTACTATTTCCACAATCTCTGTTAATTGTTCAGTTTGATATAGCATTGTTCTTATTCAAAGTACTAAGTACATCTTTATGCTTAATCCTTGTACAAAAATCCTGCAATGCACACACTTTTGTGACACTATATATTTGAAAATAGAAGCTTGGATAAAATCAACATTCAAGATCATATAACCAGAACCATACAGCCCAGATTTGTTGACTAGTGAAACTATTTCTTTTTCTTTGAATTCTGTAAGGCAAAATTTTCCTCCTCTTGTTTCTGATGCCTTTTTGGAAGAAGATATAAATTGGTTCTGAGAAATCTCAATGAGAAATTTAGTCTCTCATTAGAGTAAGCGGAACTCTAATAACTTGAGTTCAAATCTGGATTTTGCTACTATTAGAATGTGAAGCTTCCATAAATCTTTGACTTTCAAGGTTTAGATTTCATTGAGCATATTATTGGACAATGATTATATTTTAAGAATGTCTCCATTGAGCCCTTAGAGTGGACCTATGGATAGGGCTTCTCATTACAGTTTTATAAAGCAAATTAAATGAGAATAACTAGATGATTGTTATAAAAGGAAGGAACTCTGCCTTTTAGTACTGCTATTTCTTCTATGAAATAATGTCAATGGATTTACTTTAAAAATAGAGAAGAAAGGTAGACATTTCTGTTACACAGAAACTGCAATTCAAAGAGTGGATGCTTGTGAACTTAATTTTTCTGTTCAGTATCTTAACCAGAATTTAACATCATGATGTCTATTATTTGTAATCCCAGGGAACTCATGAGCTCATCGATGTGTGTAGGTGTAGACTCTAAGGAAGCTATTTTGAAAGACATGCATTGGCTTCTATTACCTGGTCTGTGACCCAGCAGTCTATTTGAATCACCAATCAGAGACACTGGGTGTCAGAGCAGCAGTCACTAAGCCTACATACTAGAATGGACAAAGCCAAAAAGACATTTCCTGAAGTTCTCCAGAATCCTATGCTGTCAGATATGCATGAGAAATCAATGAATCTTATGAAAGTTTTCCTTTATAGCAGATTTCTAGCCTGGCTATTGCTTTCCTGTTACTTCTGTCACGCCTGTTACCAGCATATAGAAGAGGGGTATTTTCATCTGTTTTTAAGTGTCTTTATTTCCACTTAAGAAATAAGCTGTTAAATTATCTCCATATACATGGTGATTGGGGATGTAAGGAGATAAAACCCATGTGAAATTAAAAGGGAAGCAGGAGCTGAAGCAAAGATTGATGAAGCATTCTCTTCAGGCTAAATTACTGAGTTCTAGAATCAAAGAAGGATTAGAGAAGGTAACGCTTTGTTTCCAGGCATCCTAGGAGAAGGGAAAATGTGGACAGAGTCTATCATTGACAGAAACTATAAAAAAACGATAATAATAATAAACATATATTTAGTACTTACTATATTCTATGCTATCTATATAATGTGACTATATCCTAATATTCAAAAAAGCCTTATATAATAGTTACAGTCATTATCACCCCTTACAGATAGAGAGTGGAACCATCCATAGCTCAGAAAGATTAGATTTTCTTCAGGTTACACTACTGGCAAGTGATGGAACCATATTAAATTCTAGAATATTTTCAACCAATGCTCCTCCCCTGATCACCACACTCTAATGCATCCCGGGTGGAAGCCAGAGGAGCTTTCTAATTGGGGCCATTAGCTGAGTCTATCATTCTAGAAGACAGATGGAGGAAATCTCAGAGACCCAATAAAAGTGGATTCCTTTGGGGCTAAGAAGTAGTCTCTCTCACTGATGAAAGTCTAAATTCAGAAGTTCCCACAGGGCTTAGCATGGATAATAGAAGCAGCATTGGAAGATGGAGGACTCAATTTGAATCCCAGTTTCTTTGCTGGCTAGGGAACTCCGAACCAATCATTTGATGTCTCAGAGCCCAAATTCTTTGATCTATGAAATGAGGATGGTGATATCTATCTTTCAGCAAAGTGCCTGGTCCATTAAAGGTGATTAATATTTGCTGACACTCCCTCTCTTTCTGATAGCCTAAATTCTCTGGGATATCAGGACAGATCCTTACGTCTGATCTTAACTTCCCAAGTTTCAAGAGGCTTGTCTTCAGTTATACACTTACACAAGCACCTGTTGACAATAGAGTCCAAACTGAGGTTCTTTAATTGGGATTGGGATTGGAATACTATTAGTGATTTTATCCTAGTAGGAAGAAACTGTACTTAGCAGATGGGGGGTCTTATGACGATTTTTTTTTTTTTTTTTTTTTTTTTTTAGTTTTTGCTTTTGTTGTAGAAATTTTCCACATAACATGTATAGGAAAAGTAGTAAGAAAGATTCTCCCAGAAACTATGAGCTACTGTATTTGTGACTTCTTGACTCTTGAGTCATCAATTTTCTTTGGCGTCTTCCGTTTTCCCCAGGATACCCATCTCTTCTTCCATACCGCCCTCTGGAGACAGCCACATTAGACACTTGATAGTTCCATCATCTTCATCCTTGAAGGAGTTTAGTCATCTTGTCTCTCAGAGCAGTAAGTAAGTACCTATAGTGTAAATGACTTGAAACCTTACCATTCCTGTGATTTGACTACTGTCAAATGAAACATTATATTTACAATGATACGATTACAATATACAATCAGATTAATTAGACTCTGCCTATTGCCTAGCTGAGTTCATTTTCCCATAAAGACTGGCAAGGCAGGAAAAAATGAAACAGACCTAAAACTGTACCCCCACACCTAAGTGAGTCATCACTATTTCATCCACATCCACAGTAGATGTCATCACAATAAGGATCATTGGATGCCTTTAAAAAGGTCCAAGCCTCTCTCCAGATCTGCAAACTGAACTCTTTAAGAGTGTGTCCCAGGAATCAATTTATTTTTTTTAATTCCTATGCAGCCAAGATTGAGAAATTGTTTTATTAAGAAAAAGAATTATATAATATAGAGGGAAAAATATACATTTCTGCATATTGGAGGCCATAAACTGGTGGACCCTCACCAACAGCAGTCTAGCAGCTTCCTTTGGAACACTTGTTTTCAAAGGACTGAAAGGGAAGACCTAACATTAATCTAAAGGGTCTTGCCCCGCCCTTTTACCACTCAGAGTTGATAAATAATGAATAATGTAGAGCACTAACATTACGAGCATAAAGCACTTGGCATTCACCTCCAAGGCAGCACTTTCTATCTAATCTGAGGTCCAGTTCAACAAAAAAATCTGTTTGTTAGTAAGGCCAGGGCTTTCTGAAGAGCTCTTCAATGCCTTCATATTATTCAGTGGAAGAAAAAGAAATGCTTCAATGCTCAGATCAATCTGAGTATTTGTTTCTAAAATGCCAAAGGGGCAGAAGTAACATGCCTGGAGTCTCTCTTTTACTTCAGAGCATGATACCCTAGGTAATGTCTCTTTGAAGAGCGCATTTTCTCAAAGGCCCATGTGAAATTGAGTCCCTGAGGAATCTTCTTGCCTTTTTTTCTTTATAATATTTCTTACAACCGCGCAAGCCTATTTTGTATTTATTTCATTTAATTGTTAAATTGTTCTCTGCTTCTAATAATTTGAGCTTTGCATCATTGATACCATAGCTATTCAGCATCCTTTGGGCCTTACATGGTACATGCAAACTAGGAGGTACTCAATAAATATTATTTGACCAGATGCAAAAATTGCATCCAGTAAAGGAAAAACAATTTTGTACAACTGAGGCAAGGCTTTACCACAAATATATAATCTATAATTTAGAGAGGGAATTTGCAATGTTTTCAAGATGAGAAGGTAGCATGAAAGTGACAGACAACGTTCATTTGCCACTAAAATGTGAAGTTTTGTAAAGTCTGACTCCCACTGGACCACACAGTTATGCAATCTTGGAGATGTTACATCATGCATGTGAAGATCTCATTCAGGTGCTTCTGAAAGACTGATGTTGCAATGGGCAGATGTCTCATAATGAAACACTCAGCACAGGGGTTGATATGTGACGGGTGTTCTTCACACATTTGCTGAAAGGCATGATGTATGGTGGGTAGTCTTCATATAGTTAGAATTGTCTTGTCGTGTGGTGGAAATTCTCCATTCGGAGGCAAATGTGGAGGATCAGCTGAGGTACTGTTACTGGGGTCAGTCATTGCATCTCTCTGGGTCTTCCCTTCATTTTTAAAAGAACTAGTTTTAAGTGAGAGCCTTATAAGTGCAACATTTTTCAAAGTAGTTTTCCAAAGAGAAACTAATATTGCCAAATGCTTGAAGACAACAGGATCTGTGTTAAAAATAGATTAAAAATTGTGATACACCTTGTACCTTTTAATATGGTGAAGATTTAATCACATGTATACATGAGGCACTTAGGAAAAGTCATGTGACAGATGACAGAACAGAATAAACATAAATGTTTGTATGTAAATTATATGTTACTAAGGCAAGACAGAGAATAATCAAAATTCAAAGATGCAGGGTGATAAAGGCTAAGGAGAGAAACAGAGCAAGGGAAATGTTGAAGATGACAGAAAAAGATTCGGGCAACATCACCATTTGTTGTCATTTTAATAGAATCCCAAAGAAGGTTCTTGTTAGTTTGTGTTATTCTTATTTTGACCAACTTAAGTTGAAGAATTTTATGTGATGGGCCAGGGATGGTCACATGCTTTCTTTAGGTATTGAGAGGGAAGATTGTGCTTAAGAAAAGAAATTTTTAGAGAGAGCTGGGAGTGCTCGGTGGTAAAGCACTCACCAGGCATACACAAGGATCAAGTTTAACCTCCGGACTGTTAAAGGGGAAAGCCTGGGCAGATAATGTAAAGTTCTACAGTGTGGCACTGGTGAGATACAAATCACTTTGTAATAAAAATTTTACGGAATTATGTGGTAGATAGATGTGTGACTTTACTTACTCTCACAGTTCCATTGTATTGATCACATTTGTGTGTGTGTGTGTGTGTGTGTGTGTGTGTGTAACACCATTCACAATAAAAAGAGCACTCAATGACACTTGGATATAGATTTATAATTTCATTAAAGCTTAGTTAATACTCGGTATTGGTGAATCTAGATTTTGGACAAATTCTTACTTTTTCAAAGTAATGTCTAGACATGATGTTTATCACTTCCTTATTTCTTAATGAATATATATCTTAGGACAAGTAAATATATTTCTTAGTATGTAATGGAAATCAATATAGTTGCTATGGGAGAGTGGCCATCTCAGCTCAGGGTCATCACCGGATACACAAAGGATAAACACAGAGTCAAATGGGGGAGGACCTGCTTGAGATGTAGAAAAAAAAGATCTTCCAAACCACAAGTTGTCCCAGACAAATTAGTGTACTTTAATAAGAAACTTGCCTGTTTTATAGAAATGTTTGCAAAATCACAACCCTGTAAAATGTCATGTCGTATTCCTTGTAACTTTGGAAAATGTCATGAAGTAAGTTGTACCAGCAAGGGAGCTTAATGCTTCCAATAAAAGCCTCTCCTGGAACGGGGAGGGGGCAGATATTTACAATTGCAGAGGAAACACAGGTCACAAAGTATAAAAGAGCTGGTGAGATCCCGATGCAGAAGATCCCAAACTATTCACAGCAGCTGCAAGCATTCATGGGTAGAGTCCAGAACTGGCCTCATTAGGAAGGCTTTCTCTCACCCTGGTGACTTACTTCACCCTCCAGGGGCTCTGAGCTCCCTCTCCCTGGGTGCTAGGATTATTGTGACAAACTCCTGAGGTGTCAGTGGAAAAGGTTAGTGATTTTTGACAACTTAGGGACCTCATAGCACTATTTTCCTTCAGACAAGTTCTTATGCCCCTTAGTGCTTTTTAGTTTTTATTCCGTTTGAATTACAAATCGTACCACTTTAAAGTATTTTAAAATACGATTAAGCCAATGCAACTACTTCTTCAGTCTATAACAAAATGTAACTTTTCAGTGCAGAGTTCACTTCATGAACCTCTTTTCCCTGTGTTTGTTTATGTAAAAAGACTTTAAAAAGAAAACCATAAATAAATGCTGTGTGTTATATTTATAAACATTCAGTTCTATTTGTTGATTCAGTAATTAACAAGATATTTATTTTTTCTATTTAGTGTGTGCATGCGCACAAAATCCACATTCATAAGTCACACCATGCTTGTAGGTTACTTGAAGAAGTGGTTCCGTTCTATCTTGTGAGTTCCAGGGATCAAACTTAATCAGATTTGCTGACAGCAAATCTACTGCCCTTAACTTCTAATCCATCTCATAATTGCTAATGATCATGTATTACAAGCAACTTCCCATCTATCAGAAGGTGATAATATTTCTGATATGTTTTTAATTCAGTTTGCAAGCATTATATTGAGTATTTTTATACCTATGTCTATAAAGGTAATTGGTCTGTACTTCCCTTTCTTTGATGAGTCTCTGTGTGGTTTCATAGCTTCAGAATATGAACTGGGCAATGTTCTTTATGTTTCTAGTTCATGAAATAATTTGAGAAGTATTGACAGTAACTTTTCTTTGCAAGTCTGGAAGAATTTTGCACAAAAACCTATCTGACTCTGGACCTCTTTTGGCTCTAGGTTTGAATGACTGATTCTAATTTCTTAGGAGTTAGATGTCTAAATTGTTTTTCTGGCTCGATTTAACTTTGGCAAGTTGTTGCTATTAAAAAACTTATCCATTTTTTAAAAATGTCTCTAATTTGGTTAACAATAGGTTTTGAAAATATCTCCTTACGATTCTCGGATTTCCTTGGTGTCCGTTGTTATGCTCCCCTTGTCATTTTTGCTTTTCTTAATTTGGATGTTCTTTCTTAATAGTTCAGTTAGCTTGGTTAAGTGTTTGTCTGTCTTGTTGATTTTTCTCAAAGAACCAACTGTTTTTCACTGATTCTTTGTATTGCTCTCTTTTTGCCATTTTATTTATTTCAGACCTTGGCCTGATTATTTCTTACCATTTCCCTTTCTTGAGTGTGCTTGCCTCTTTTTGTTCTACGGCTTTCATGTGTGCTCTTAAGTTTCTAATATGAAATGAAATCTCTCCAATATTTTCCCATAGGCACTTAGCATTATGAACATTCCTCTTGGCACTGCTTCCATTGTGTCCCTTAAGTGTGAATATGCTTTGTATTCATTTTCATTGAATTCTAGAAAGTCTTTGACTTCTTTTTAAGATTTAGTCTCTCTCTGTCTCTGTCTCTGTCTCTCTCTCTCTCTATATATATATATCCATATATCTCTCTCTATATATCTATATATCTATATATCTATATATCTATATATCTATATATCTATATATCTATATATCTATATATCTATATATCTATATATCTATATATCTATATATCTAATCACTGCTATCTCTCCTTCCTCTCTTCCCAGTCATCTCACGGACTCCCTCAACTTCATCCTCTCCATCCATTCCTCAAAGAGGGTAAGAAATCCCAGGGTGAATCTAACCTAGTTGAGGTAGGATCAAGCCCCTTCCCCCAGTATCAAGGCTGAGCAAGGTGTTTCTCTGAAGAGGATGGGCTCCAAGAAGCCAGTTCATGCACTAAAGATAATTTTGGATCCAATATCAGAGGCCCCATAAACTGCCCATGCCATTTGACAGTCATCAACATCTTGCAGGTTTTTCAGCTGTCAGTTCAGAGACAGTGAGCTCCCACTATCTTGGGTCCGCTGTATGCCTGGGTGGTTTTTTTTGTTTTTTGTTTTTTTTGTTTTTTTTTTTTTTTAATCATGATCCCGACCCCTTTGCTCATATTTTCTCTTCTCCCACTTTTTGACTGGACTGGGAGCTTGACCCAGTGCTTAGCTGTGGATCTCTGCATCTGCGTCCATCAGTTGCTGGATGAAGGTCCTCTTGAGCTGAAGCTCTCCATAGTTTGAGTTCTTCTTTGTTCCTGTCTTGAAACATTATTTCATTCAGTAGAGAGTTGCTGATTTTATGTGATTTTGTAAACTTTCTATTGCTGATACCCAGCTTTAATCCTTGTGGTCTGATAGTCTTTGGGGAGTTATTTTTAAGTTTCTTATATCTGTTGAAACTTGCTTTGTGTCCAAGTATGTAATCAATTTTGGAGAAAGTCACATGAAGTGCTGAGAAGAAGGTCTATTCTTTTTTTTTTTTTTGTGAAAATGTTCTGCAAATGTCTCTTATGCCCATGTGTTTTATGATGTCTGTTAGCTCTAGTATTTGTTTAGTTTTAATCGATTCTAAGATTGGTGTATCTGCCACTATCATTGTGATATAAGTTGTAATAATGTGTCTTTTACAAACTTGGTTGCCCTTTTGTTTGGGGCAAAAACATTAAGAAGTAAAATATTGTCTTGTTGGATTTTTTCTTTGATGAGTATGCATTATCTTGCCCCATTTCTTTTGAATAGTTTTTGTTTCATGTCTAATTTGTTAGATAGTAAAATGGTTGGTTACACAAGATTACTTCCTAAGTCCATTTGCTTAAAATATTTCTTTTTCATTTTTTACCTCAAGGTAATGCTTAGTCTTGATGTTAAAGTGTGGTTTTTTTGGAAGTAGAAGAGGAAAGGATGCTGTTTTTGTACTAGTTCTGTTGGTCTTTGACTTTCCACTGGGAAATTAAGATAAATGATACTGAGTGATATCAATGACCAATGGTTGTTAAATCTTGTTATTGGCTTGTTGTTGTGGGTGGTGGTGATGGTATGTGGGTACGTGTGTGTGTACAATTTCCTTTTTTTATTTTACTTGTGTGAGATTACATATTTCTTTTGTTTTAAGGGTTGTAGTTAACCTCTTTACGCTGGGGTTTTCCTTCTAGCTCCTTCTGTAAAATGGGATTTGTATATAGATATTGTTTAAATTTAACTTTATTATGAAACATACTATTCTCTCTGTTTATGGTGACTGAACTTTTTTCTGGGTATAATAATGTAGGCTGGCATTTTGTAGAGTCAATGGCACATCTGTCCAGGGCCTGCTGACTTTTCAAGTCTCCAGTGAGAAGTCAGGTGTAATTATAGTAGGTTTGCCTTTACATGTTACTTGGTCTTTTTCACTGGCAGCTTTTAATAGTTTTTGGTCTGCATATTTAGTGTATTGATTATTATGTGATGAGAGAACTTCCTCTCTGGTTTAATTTATATTGGTGTTGTGTATGCTTCTTGATCCCTTATAGGCAGGAATCTCCTTCTTAAGGTTAGGAAAATCTTCTCCTATAATTGTGATTAAAAACAGTTTCTTGGCCCTTGCGCTGGTTTTCTCCTAGATCCTCTATACCTATTATTCTCAGGTTTGGCTTTTTCATAGTGTCCAATATTTCCTGGGTGTTTCATGTTGGGAATTTTTAAACATGTTCCTTTGACTGATCTATCCATTTCTTTTATCTTATCTTCAATACCTGAGATTCTTTCTTCCATCTTTTGTATTCTGTTTGTGACAGTTGCATCTGCAGTTCCTGCTCATATTCATAAATTTTCATTTCCACAGTTCCCTCAGTTTGGGCTTTCTTTCCTGAATTTATTCTCAATTTCAGGTCTTGAACTATTTTATTTACTTCCTTACACTGTTTATGCTTTCCTGGATTTCTTTAAAAGATTTAGTCATTTCTTATTTTAAGGGCCTCTATCATATTTATGAAGGCTATTTTAAGGTCCCTTTCTTATACTTCAAATATGTTGGGATATTCAGGGTCTGCTGTGTGGGATAGCTGGGCTCAGTGGAGACATAGTGCACTGGCTGTTATTGTGTCTTTACACTGGCTTCTTGGCATCTGGGTTTGGGATGATTATATGTCCAGGCACTGATTTCAGGATTTGTCTTGTTTGGGGGTGCTTTGCTCCTGGTTTCTGCTTTCTCTCTAAGTTTTCAGAGAGTGTGATGGCTGTTTGTTTTTCTGGTCTGTTCAGCTGGTGTGTTTACAGGGAATGCTGCTGGTATTGGAAACTGCTGTACTTGGAAGAGTTGTAGGCGAAGGCTTGTGTGATCTGTTGGGGATGTGGGGTTGGCGAGGAAAAGAATGAAATCAGCAGGTTTCTGCTACAGAGCTGGGAAACGAGAATGGGAGGATTGGATCTCAGTAGCGGGAGGACAGGAGTAGGTCTGTCTTCGGTCCCCCTGTTGCCCTAGGAGGAGCAGCTTTAGGTTAGTAGAGGGTGTTTGCTGGAGTTGAGGCCTTGGACAATGCAACAAGCAAAGGAAGAAGATTAGAAGGGGAATATCAGAGGAATTCACCAAAGAGGGGAACAGGGGCAGGGACGTCTACCATGTGTGTTCTGCCACGGAGCTAGGAATGGAACTGGGGATTGAGTCCTGAAGAAGAGAGAGATGGGGGAAGAAAGTCTGTCAGAAACCTAACTGATTTTCTGAGAGATGAGACCTGTCCACTTCTAAATCTTAGTTTTCCTCAATAAACCTCCTCTAGTTAGACTTTCACAATGATGAAACTGCATTTTCTTTGTTCACTACACGAGCATATCAATTATGCTAACCCCAATAGTGATATAAGCTTGTCTCAAGCATTGAACCATAGCAAATTGACAGTCCTGACGTAGCAGTCCAAGGAAGCTGCCTTTGGTAAAACTTCACTGAGGTAGAAGATAAAGTTAGTTTCTCAAGCATGTGAAGCTTGTTCACTTAGCTTCTTTGATTTAAACTTAGTCTGTCTTATCATGAAGACAATGGCCCATTGATTGTCTACATTTAAAGAAATCCATTTCTCCCAGTTACTTGGACTACTGGGCATGATCAATAGGGAACTGTTCAATGGTACAGTGGGAAATATGGTAAGAGACAGACAAACTGCTTCAGAATTGCTTCTCCAACATTACATTTGCAGTTTAGCTGGAGTGTCAGCTAATCATCATGAAGGGATAACCTCAGGTATTTGTTTTCAGGAAGAGCAGTGATCACGGAAGTCTAGTTTTATTCACTGCTTTTTAGGTAACATAAGCTCCATTTTTCTGCTCAGAGAATGAGGGATAAGCAGCAAAGTGGCATCTTGGCCATCTTCCCATTGATCCCACTCTCTTCAACAGGACAGAATGGGGAGAGAGAACTGACCTATGGAAACCTCTGGCTCTGTGCCCTCAAAAGTAAGGGTGTCAGTTTTCAAGCTCTACCAGACACTGTGGCCAAGGCCAAGGGTGCTCCGTCAAATCTATCCATTTCAATTAAAGGCTAGCAAGTTGGGAAGTAAAATAATCAATTTTGCAGACTAAACTCAATCATTCTGTCAGCACTTTATCTTTGCTCCGGATATACTGTTGAGGGATATGTTTAATACAACTCTCGTGGCATTTTTCACCAGTGACATTTCTGGTTAGAGATTGATCAAAGTGTCTCCATGAAAGTTATCAAGCAAGGAAGGTATGTGTGTGTGAATACATATTTTATATATATATTATATAAATATATATTATATGTATACATACATTACATATGTACATATATGAATTTGTTGAAGAATTCTTTATCTTTTGAAGATCTCTATGATAACATGTTAAATTCTATTACTAGTTTGCTAAAAATACTTCCTAATATATACACAGACCATGCTTTAATCACAGTTCTTAATTGCTGCCTTTTCTAAACATCTTACATTCTATTGCCACAATTTTTTTTAATTTGTAATTTTAGTAATACTCATCCCCTTCACAATAACACTTCCAGACATTCACTACTTTTCTCCCAGTGTAAGATATTTGATAACTATTGGACAAGTGCTTTGCAGTGAGAAAATGTCCACATTTAATCTGAGTAGACTTTGGATTCTTTAGAACAAGTTCAATTCTAGTAGATACTTCTGCTCAGGTATTTAATTATCTGACTTACTCTAGAATCATGCCTTTATTGGAAGGTAAGATATTTGTTGAAATTGATGGCTGAGTAAAGATCACCATTCTGCTTAGTACATATATATACACTGCTTAGTATATATATGTACTAAGCAGAATGGTGATCTTTACTGATCACCATTATATATATATCACTATAACTGAATCATCATTATATGTTTATATGTTAGTGAATTATAATATTATTATTACTCTCTTGTGCAAATTAATCACATTTTAATTGGTGAGGTGAATTAATCAGATCAGAATTTACATGATTTTTAAGATAAGGTTGATTTCCATTGAGTTTAAATACTGTGCTTAAGCCCATCATTGACAGATCTCTGTAGCATGTTTACATATGAGATAGCCCAATTTAGAGAAAACCTTTTGCCTCTTGATGCACATTTCTTAAGAATTTCTACTTCCAAACAAAATGGCACTCCTTCGTGGAGAAAGGTTAGAGGTAGAGGAATAGTTAGAGAGACAGTACAATCTGCCACCGGACTAAATAGTTAAATAGTCCGCAGACGGGGAAGGATGAGGGGGAATGGTATAGATTCGCACTACTTTTTTATTGAGAATAAAATGATTTTATCCAATATATTCTGATTACAGTTTCCCTTATCTCCTCCCAGGTCATCCCAGTCTTTATATCTGTCAGAACTTATGCCTCTGTCTCTCCCTTTGGGATACAAACAAATAAGCAACAATCAAAGCAGAAGAAAACAAAAGAAATAGGGGAAAAAATAAAAAGTACAAAAAATGTTCATATTCACAGAAACTTACATATGTACACACATACAAAACTCATAAAAAACCATAATCAGAAGCCATAATATAGAAGCAGAAGACCTGTAAAATAAAACATACCCGAACAAAGAAGTCTGAAATTTCCAAAAGAACCACTGAGTTTGTTTTGTGTTTGCCTTCCTCTTCTGAGGATGGGCCTGCCCTTAATTGTTGTTTGTATATCCAATGTGCTTCAAAGGATAAGCCTGACTTTTTTCTTTTCACAGGGTTGTCTATTGGCTATAGCTCCCGAGTTAAGGTTAGGGACTCATGTTCAGTTGCCCTGTCAGTGCTGGGACCCCCAACTTGATTGGATCTGTGCGTACTTGACATTGCTTTAATCCTCACAACAGCCATGGCCTGTCACTTGATCTCTCTGTACCTACCAATCCTAATGCACTGATCATCCATCTTGTAGGATCACAGGCACTTCAGCTAAAGAAGCCCCACAGTGCACAATCATCTTCTCCTATTTGTCCTCCCTTCTGTGGTTGCTTTTCCCTTGGGTCCCTGGATGTATGATGATCATTAATCTAGAGATTAAGGGTAATTTTATTTCTTAAAATCTTTCCTTTTTCCCTCAATGGTACCTGCACAGATACATACATTCTGAGATAATATATCTCTTAGAACTGTTCCTTCAACTCTGTAGTCACTATTAGGGTTCAAACCAATATTACCTTGCTGTCTCATCTAGATAGTTGTACAACTACCTTTAAGGAGTTCTGATCTATTCTTTCACACCCACTCTAAACTCTACACTAATATGATTACATATTTTTTCATTATCAGTCTGCTCAGAACTTTTCAAAATGTCTTAGTTATCACCCTTATTAAACACTATTTGCTATATGCCTACCATTCAGGTATCTATATTTTACCTCTTGCTTTATTTTTTATCCATTTTAATAGAAAATAAATAGCCCCAAGCATTCTACACTACACAAATTTCAACAGTATGTCAAAGATCAGTTCTACTTACGTTAACCTTATGCATTTTAAAAATAAGAAAAATATATGAAACATGTGTCATTAGATATTGGGTAAAAGGTACCTCAAAGGAGTGGCCTTTGAGAGAAAAAAAAAAAAAAAAAACAAGGGTTAACCTTAGAGCTAAGAGGGGCTCTAATGGCTGCTGGGCTTTAAGGACACAGTGTGTACTGTAAGGTTGAGGAGTGCCATAAGCCGTAAGGTTACAGCCAATGAATGCATCTTTTAAAACTGAACAGGGAAATTTAGACAGAAAAAGTATATCTGAAATAATTCACACAGAGTAAATTTGCATTACATGGCATTTTAAAGAAATACATTTGAACAGAAAAGAACTTGATTGCAAACAGCAATTGAAGTAAACTGAAGAAATAAAAAGATCCATAAAACTGACACTTTATTTTTTAAATAAAAACTATGTCTAGCTTGTAAAGATTTAAAAATGAAATATATGACAAAAACATCAATGCACAAGAGGAAATGTGGAAGGGAAAAGGTAACTATAATATCAACTGGGGTTCACCCCACTCCCTGCATGCATTCTGGTCAGCTGTAGCTCTCTTCAGAAGTCCCTCTGTATAGCAAAGGACAGATTCTTTGATGATGGATGAGAGCTTCAGTTATCAGTGTTTATAAATATAAACATTTAAAATACAGTTCAGAATTGGACTTGCTTAACAAAACGGCAGTGGTGGGTTCTCCTCTAGGGTCTCTATCCAACCTAAGGCACAGAAAACATCAAAAAAGAGTGGAGCAGAAAGAGTCAGAGGACCAGGGTGCCTGCTGTTAGATAGTTACCGCTATACATGACAGGGATGCTGCACCTGAGAAATCTAACAGTGTCGCTGTCAAAACAAGACCTGTATAATGACAATACCAGCCAACATATGTGAGGGAGACATTTTACAAGAGTCCATCACTAGATGAAGAGCTACAGACCATCCATGGGAGAGAGAGAATCAATATTCTACAAAGACCAGCTCCATGATAGGCTATCCAATTCTAAGGGGCCAGGCCTAAACATATGTACATAGAGACAACAGACTCAGTTGTAGATAAATGTGTGTGTGTGTGTGTGTGTGTGTGCATGTATGTGTGTGTAACAAAAGTAATTGTAGTTGTAGAAGAGGTCATGAACTCCGAGTGAACAGGATTCACACAAGAAGAATTGAAAAGGGAAAAATGGAATAGAAATTATATAAATAAAGTACACATCTATAAATTTTTTTAAAAAATTCATTTTAAAATGGTAACTACTATGAACACAAATTTAACCACCAAAAAGAAAGTGCAAACTGATATTTCCAGCAAGGTAATAAAAGGGATAATTTGCACACTACAGAGACACATAAAATAACATTATGTTCTCTCTGTTTCTTCTAATAGTATAACCTCCTCCAACTGTTCTTACTCTGGGGCATCTGCAAATGCCTATTCACCTTCAAAACCACCATAACTAATTCCTTCTCTGAAGACTATCCTATGAAATTCAGCCATGCATACGTACAGAAAACTATACTATATCTTTACTATTGTTTTTGTTTCTGAGGTGACCCATCACCAATACTCTATAAGAAAAGGTTTAAATATTGTCATATCTCTATCCTTATCAAATAGTATAACCACAAGCCACATTCGTTCTTTAATAATAAATACTTATTGGATAGGGTGAAAGGCATTATTCAAGGCTTTAATGAACAATAAGTGATCTTTAGATTTTCCAATTCTAGGTATACCATATTGAGATAGGGTAACCTGCATTACTCTAAACTAATCTGTTGGCGGACTAACCACTTAGTTTAAATATTTTTTTATCTTTGTATTCCTGAGATCATGAAGTACAGATATTTCAATAATAATAAAAACAGTTTAAAGAGAGATCCAGCTGTTATTATATATCAAAAACCCAGGATAATTACTTTGATAAATCCTACTATTAGTACTGTTTATGAATTCATTTCATGTCTCCTTTATCTGCTTTCACTCAAATGGTTTGTTCATTTTTTTAAAAAAAAAAATACCAGTACTTTAAAACAGAAATCACCCATTATTTTTTCTAAACTCCTCCACTTTTTAGTATCTTCTTAGACATTTGGACCTCACATTTTGTACTTCTTATCAATTAACATAGACCATAAACTACTTTAACGTTATGTATATCTTCACCATCTTTGCGAGTACACTGTCAAATTTAACACAAAGCTTTTACTGTGTTCAAGAAATGAGAAAATTTAGATTACAGCCTGCACAATTTTGTAAAGTTTGCTGTAATAAGATACTATGTTAAGATGATAGTAATACTGAGAAATGATAAACTAAGGGTTGAAGAAAGAATATCACAATTTGAGATGTAGCTCTGTTCATGCAGTAACACTCACTCCTCAGCACATCATAAACCAGGTGCACTGGATATACTTATAATCCCAACCCCCAGGAGGTAGAAGCTAGAAAATTAGAAAACCCAGGTCATCTTTATGTGGTGAGTTAGATATTATCTTGTGCTATAGGAAATTCTAAAGGGACAGAGGAAGGGAGGCAGAGAAGGAGTCACAAAAGTGATTCTAAATCATACATTTCTAATCATGTTTACAGCTCCACATCTATGGAAATCTATGGGAACACATTTTATTTGAGAGATATTAATGAAAGATTAAACTTCTGTTTTCACTTTATTTTCTTCTGATGAAGGATGGATATACGAAGATAGGTAAGAAAATCATAGTTTCGGTTACATGTTGGAAAGACAAGTATTACAAAATGAAGTATTGTCATATTCAAAATAAAGTAACGCTCAAAAAGGGGACAATGACTTATAAAAATGGAGAAAGTAGGAAACTAAATCAGAACAAAACCAAGATGTAGGCAGGATAGTCATTGCAAAGAGATGAGAGTGTGGGAAAGAATAAATGCAATGGGGGAACGTGAGATATATCCCTGGAAACCTCCAGAGAGGACGATAGTGGAAAGCAGTCTGTCCTCAGTAACAAAATTCAACCTTACTATGATGTTCATGTGAATCAGCCTTCACTCATGAAGCAAAAATCTGAGACAAGTCCACTTATGTAGACAGAAGTTTCATTTCACAATTGCAGGATTTAGTGAGTTTGTTAGAGTCTATCAGTTTATTTGGTCTTGTGATGAGGCAGTGTATTGTAACAAGGATGGCCCCCATATCCCAGTGTTGTAGAATATCAATTTAAGATGTGTTATATTTGCTTATGCTGTGTAATATTTATAATAATGCAAATGGAGTTTCATTTTTTTATGTTGCACTTACTTAACTCTGTAAATCTGTTTTACTCTGTATGCCCCAAGTACCTGATTGGTCTAATAAAAAGCTGAACAGCCAATAGCTAGGCATTAAAGAGGGATAGGCGTGGCTACCAGGTAGACAACAGGAGAAATCTAGGCTTGAGGAAGAAGAGTGAGGAAGGGGGAAAGAGAAGAGGAGGAGGCCAGGGGCAAACCATTGGGCCACCTATCCAGCCCTGGAGTATGAAGGAAATAAAGATATATAGAATATAGAGAGGTAAAAGGGCCAGAGGCAAAACGTAGTTAAGGAGAAATGGGATAATTTAAACTAGAAAAGCAGGCTAGAAACAAGACAAGCTAAGACTGGACATTTATAAGTAAGAGTAAGACTCAGTATATTTATTTGAGAGCTGGGAGATGGGCCTCCAAAAAAATCAAAAAGAAAAACCCTACATCCTAGTTTACTTTTAGCAAGCCCCACTCTTCAGGACTTTATTCACCTCTCAGGAATCTCACACAGTCTTTAGGAGGACAGTTATCTCAAGCACAGTAAGAGCAGAGACTGAAGTGTTTTCAGTGAGTGGGCATGTATTTTCATTAAGAAAATCAATGATGGGTGTGTGATGGAGGAAGGAAGATTATAGTAAGAAACCAATTAGCTTGTGTTGGGATTATGTTCCTATTTAGAGAATAAGAGCAAAAGAATAGGTAGTTCCGATGCTAATAGCTTCTGATTTTCCAAACACCATGTCTGTCTCTTCAGTGACACAGTCAGGGCTCTCAGCTGTGGTGCCTGCTTTCTTTCAGCTTCTAAACTTCATCATCTCCAAAGTGCAGAAATCGGGCAAAGCAATCTCTAAGGCCTCCTTTCATGTTGACTAGCTCTAATCCTAACGCCATTTTATTTCTCTCAAGTAATAATACAGGTGTTAGAGGATGCAAAGTGATGTTCAGTAATTTCACAATGAAGAAAATATAAGAATATTGCACTCAGATGTCTACTCATTTCTAGCAATTAGAAAGTAATTATATTGCAAGTTTTTAAAAAGTCTCCCCAAACTTGATATCTCAGCAAAAATTATTAATTGAAACTAAAAATAAACATATAACCTGCTTTGTACTCAATTTCCCTTTTGCCCTGATGTTCTATCACCAGTGAACCCCACCCTCACTTCATCAAATAAAAAGGCTATGCAGTGGTCCCATGTTATTGATTCTTTATTAGAATCATGAGTCTTATTCCAACCGCAGACTCTGCGGGTGACTGAAGGCTCCTGCTGCCCTTTGGGTAATTAAGCCTAGGATTATGGTCCATGGAATTGCTTACTTCTGCCCTGGATCTCATGCAGAGCCCTAGCAGCTGACCTAGCACTGTGGTTACTCTATTTTCTTAAATGCTACAGCATCATTTACTAATGGCTCATAATATATTACTAGGAATTCCGGAAATTCAAAGCTCTGGACCTCTTTAGATTCCGTGGATCTGGTTCATCTTCATTTCTTACTGGCTGATCTTGTTTAACTATTAAGTCCAGTCCACCTATCTGAAAATGCAGAATAATAACAATGCCATCAGACCTTCTTGTGAGTGGAAAGTGCGGTACTTTTCTATGTAATTCTGCAGAGCATTCTACTCTAAAGTTTCATCCTGTTCACCTTATTTAACTTTCTTTTTCTACAAAAAATTAGCACATTCTGGCATTTCTAAAGTCCCCCTCCCTTTTGCTACATTTATACCCCTACAGAGGAAATTAGATTCATATGGGTACATTTTTTGTTTAACTATTTATTCTAAATGCCCAGAAGTATATCAGGGTACATAATAAGCGCCCAATACATGGTTACATATTAACATGTAGACTGAATGTAACTTTGGAATTAATTATAAGCATTCAGTGAGTGTTTGATTAGGTTTTTGTTACCCTTTGAAATGACTTCCACATTATCTTCTTGAAACTCCATGGAATTGGGTATTTTCTGTGGTTCTTAAGAATTGCCTTATTGACACTGATACTTTTACTACAGACAGAATGCACACCCAGACTGCATTTATAAAAAATGACAAACTTAAATGTTTCATATCTGTGGACACAGAATGGTTGTTGTTTGCTGTGTCGGACACTCTTACATGCTGGGAGAAAAAAGCAAAGGAAATCTAAACCCCAGATTTTGAATCTCACACAATGGTGATTACTTTCTTACAATTAACAAACTAAATTGTAAGGCCCAAATGAATTTATCCCTTATCTAATTAAATCACCTGTGATCCTTACACACACAGTTGAATGGCTATTTTTCTCTTTTTTTCCCCCATCTTCAACTCAGGAATCCTAAGGAGACTTTGCAACAATATTCATAATTGCTGTGCTCAGAGATAGAAAAATTAGGAAAGATCATGGGCTTTAAAATCATCTAGGAAACTTTTTAAATAGGGAAAATACTGAGCCAAGGATTCTCCCTTATGTGAAGTTATAATTCAGTCTGGAATTTACCTGAAGACTATGGATTGGAAGTTCTTCTTTTAGAGTAACACCATTTCTAAGTGGTAAAACTTAAAAAGACAGGTCTTATTAGAAGAAAGTTATAACAGGAAATGATCTTGAAATAACTGGCATTCCATTTCTTTTGTCTTTCTTCTCTAGGTGAGCAGCTTTGCTTACTCACAGGCATATGTGAAGTATTACTTCAACACAGACCCCAAAGCCATGAGGTCAGTCACTGTGGCCTGAAGTCTCTGAAATCATGAAACAAAATGAAACTTCTCTCTGGAAAGTTGACTACCTTTTGTATCGTTATATGATACAAAGATAATTAGCATATATCTGATATGCAGCCCAGTAATTGCATTTTACCACCTTTTTTTTTTTTTTGGTGTCTGTGCTTCCTAGAAAATACTTCTTATGGCCCCAAGGATGTCTGAATCTCTGTTAGAACAACCACTGTTTCTTAAAACTGTGTTTCAGATGAAATACACCATGTAAATCAATGCTTCTCTGTGTGTAGCCTGTAATCTGTCTGGAACATTTTGACCTAGGCAAGCTAGGAGTTATCAACATTTTGTTCATCTTTAAAATGTGCAAAGATCCAGATTTTGACAAAGTCTTGTCATTTATTTCAGAAATATACTTTTCTGAATAGAAGATCCTGTGGCTTCAAGAAGCCTATCTTTTCAGGCTAGCATCGAGAAGCAATCCATCCCAAATATCAAAATGCTACTCTTGTTAAATTTATCTTAATTATAATTAATGTTAGTATTTCTAAATTACACATATTCAAATACAAAATATATCATAAAATATGTGTGGAATATAGTAAAAGTATTTGAATCTTCAGTATTGCCTCAATATGAAACTGTTTATACCTATTCATTCATTCCTTAAATATTTACTATGTTCTCTCTGTGTGAAAGTATTATAATATACTCTGGGGTTGGACTATTTTTTTAATTAAGTTAATTTATTTATTTTACTTTAAAACTGCAATTTCTCCTTTCTCCTCTCCTCCCATTTCCTTCATGCACCTCTCCTTAGCCCCTTTCCACTCACCTATCCACTCCTCTGTTTCTGTTCAGAAACAGCCATGCCTCCTACTAGTATCAGAAAAGCATGACCTCACAAGTTGCAATAAAACTAAGCTCCTCCCCTTGTATTAAGGCTGGGCAAAGCCACCCAGTATGAGAAATAGGTTCCCCAGAAGCAGCCGAAGCATTAGGGACAGTTCCTGCTCCCACTGTTAAGAGTCCTACAGATAAACCAATCTACACAATTGTCACATATATGTAGAAAGCCTAGGTGAATCCCATGCAGGTTCCCTGGTTGTTGGTTCAGGATCTGTGAATTTCTATGAGCCCAGGTTAACTGTTTCTGTGGGTTTTCTTGTGGTGTCCTTGACTCCTTTTGAGCGTGGACTAATGTTTGGCTGTGGATCTCTGCATCTGTCTCCATCAGTTACTGGATGAAGTTTCTCTGATAACAATTGGGTTAGTCACAGATCTATGAGTATAGCTGAATATTGATAGGCATCATTACATTGATGTTTGGTTTTTTCCAATTGTGTTTAGTTTTGTCCTGGATCTTTGGAAAATCCATCCTCTGGATTCTAGAATTCCAGGCAGTGTCAGGGGTGGACTCACCCTTTTGACGTAATTCTCAGGCTGGACCAGTCATTGGTTGACCCTGTGCTGTCGTTACCCCAACACATCCCATAGGCAGGACAGAGTGTAGATCAAAGGTTGGTGTCCCAGTTCCTCCACTGAAAGTCTTGCCTGGTCACAACAGATGGCCAGTTCTGACTACATATCACAGTTGCTAGGAGTCTTAGCTGGGGTCATCTTTGTATCATCCTGGAAGTTTCCCTAGCACCAGGTTTCTATCTGACCCAAAATGTCCCTCCTCCTTTCCAGTTATCTCTTGTAGTACTCTACCCCTCCATCTACACTCCAACCTTATTCTTCATGCTCCCATTCCTACCTGCTCCCAGTCCACCCTCCCCGCCCCTTAGGTACTGCTTGTCCCCTAGACATTCTGGGTCTATGAATTGTAGCATCATTATCCTTCATTTTACAGCTAATTTTGGGGCTATAATTTTAAGAAATAAAGTACATGTTCTGTCTTAGTCAAATTTACTATTGCTGCGATGAAGCATCATGACCCAAAGCAACTTTGGGTGGAAAGGGCTTATTTCAATCACAGTTCCATATCACAGTTCGTCATCAAAAGTACCAAGGGTTGGAAGACAGACAGGGAAGGAACCTAGACATAGGAGCTGATGCAGAAGCCACAGAAGAGTACAAATTACAGGCTTGCTTCCAACAGTTTACTCAGTCTGTTTTCTTATAGAACGCAAGACCATCTGCCCAGGCGTGGCGCCACCCACAGTGGGCATGGTTCTCCATCAATTGCTAATTAAGAAAATGCCCTACAGCTAGGTCTTATAGAAGCATTTTCTCAACTGCAGTCCCCTCCTTTCATATTATTACATGTGTCAGGGTGACATAAAATTAGCCAGCGTACCTTAATTTTATTCTAGTAGAGAAGAGAGACAATGAATACACAAGCAAATTAATAACATGGCTCCAGGAGACAGTGATGACTGAAAAATAAAACAAAAATAAGGAAGCTAGAATATACCCAAGGCGTGCAATGCCAGGTCAGACCAGGGACCTAGAGTGCCACTGCTTAGAAAACACGTTCGCCTTTTCTCAGTAGGGAAACACCCAGCATCTCCTTTTTGCTGTCAGTTTGTGACAATCACTTTATGGAGGAAAGATTAAAACAAGACCTGCTTAGGCTACAAATGTAGTGACAGTGAGGGCTAATCTGTCCTTGAGAAAAAACCATTATAGACCATTCCATATGCATGCACGTCCTGGAAAATTAATGCTAACAAACTGGGAAGCTAGAGAGATCAAGTAAAAGCATTTGCTGCTTTTCTAGAGAACCTGAGCTCAGTGACCAAAACCATGACCTCTGATGTTCTCTCTGGCCTCCAATAGCAGCAAGCACGCACATGGTACGTATATTTACATTCAAGCAAATGCTTATACACAAAATATTTTTTAAAAATTAGGAGATACATAGGCCCCCACCCCAACCAGTCTGAAGTTATTTAGAAGGCCATCTA
Organism: Phyllotis vaccarum; assembly: GCA_033318265.1. NCBI lineage: Eukaryota > Metazoa > Chordata > Mammalia > Rodentia > Cricetidae > Phyllotis > Phyllotis vaccarum. The sequence continues at coordinate 103,021,512 of JARWLC010000008.1, read as the reverse complement.
TCAAACAGGGTTAGGATCTTCTCATAGGGAATCATCTCTCCGTACCTAGTCTTACAGGAAAGAACCAAAAGGAATTTATGAGTGATCTTGCTCCAGCCCTCCGCATCCTTGTATTGTGCCTCTTTGCTGTGGTTTCATTTTCTTTCGAGTAAATCCTCCTGTTGTTAATTTATGCATGCTCCTTTGATGCTTTAAGTCACCAAATTTCTGAAAAAAACAGATGGTTATAGAAACCACAAGTGACACGGTACAGTGACATATTGGTCTATAGGCTTAAGAGTAGCAAGGCCTCTTGGGAAAGCTAGGTATAACACCCAGTGTTCACTGGGGAGGAGAACAGTGAACCATGGCAGAGTTGGATGGCTATAAAAGTAGCATATAATTCACATACTTATGCCATGATATTCGGTGGTAATTTGGAATACAATAACTAAGAACATGAGCAAAAATTAGATATAGAGCAGGAGAGATGGGTTAGTAGTTAACAACACTGGCTGTTATTCCAGAGGACCTGATATGAGTTCCAACACCTACATCATGGCTTCCAACAGTCTACAATGCTAGTCACTATGGCTAAATACCCTCCTCTGGCCTCCAGAGGCACTGTATACATGTGGTACACAGTCATATATTCAGGCAAAATACCCCTCCAGATAAAAATATATAATATACCCAGGGAGGCAGAACTCATGGAAAATGACTGACAGCAGAGAAGGGCCAACAATTACATGCACTGTGAAATGTGTAAGACGAACTATGTAATATTCACCAGCTCAAGTGGTTACTAGTCTTATTATGAAAACAGTTACAATATCATTTTGAGTTATTGAAATGGCTCATCAGATAAAGGTAGTTGTTGCCAAGCCTGGTGACCTGAATTCAATCCCCAGGACCCACAATCAGAAAGAAGAGAATGAATTCTTTCAAGTTGTTTCCTATCATGCATCTGTGTGCATGTGAATTCTAATTGATAAGCGATTAAATAAGTACAATAACTGTAACTGTTTCAGAACTAAAGCTTGCTAAACTTACAATGTGTCTTGCTACAATACAACACTCAGTTCTTTTCAACTCATTCTTTGAGGCCCACCAATTCTATCTTCCAACTTCATGTTCTAAATTTTTTATAACGCAGTGTCCATTTAGTACTTAAAACAAAAAAAGAAAGCAAAGAAGGGAAAAAGGAAGAGGGGGAGGGAAGGAGGAAGGGGGAGGGAGGGAAGGAAGGGGAGGGAGGAAGGGAGGGAAGGAGGGGGAGGGAAGGAGAGGGAGGGAGGAAGGTTGAAACTATCATGCTCTAGTAGCCATCAAAGACAATAATTCCTAAGCTATGAATGGGACTTCACGGGCTTCTCCTTCATTCGTGTTGGGATTCTGGGTGGCTTATTCTTGCACAAGTATTGTGCACTGAGCCACAGCCACTTTGAGTTCCTATGTGTAATGGCTCTGTTATGTTTGACAAACACCGTCTTACATCGATGTCACAGTCTCATATTCTCTACATGCTGATCATATCTGAGTTTCTGTATCAACCACCATCGACAGCAAAAAAAAAAAAAAAAAAAAAAAAAAAAAAAAGAAAAAAAGAATTTTCTCTGTTGAACGCTGTATTTGTCTATGGATGTAAAGGTAAGTATTCAGTTGGCTGTTTGATATTACATCCATTTAGCAAAACAATAGTGGTGGGTTCTCAACTAGGGCCCATGACCTATCTTGCCTTGGGTTTTGATGCAGTTAGCAGCACCAGGTATACGTTATTTCTTTGAAGTATGTCTTAATTTCAGCCAAAAAGAAGTTTTTCATACTAGCATAATATTCATGCCATTTTAAACAAATAGACATATCTGCTTAGGCCTGTCAGTATTTTAGCTTATGAATTCCTCAGACAGATAAGACTATTGACCACTTCTTTCTCCTTGCAGTCTGCAGTGTCTTCCAGTACTATGAAAGCTAGTCAATAGGAATGAAACTTTCAGGATAAAACCAGACTGATTTCTCCATACTTGTGACTCAAGTATGTGGGAGCATTAATAGGTGATTTCATTCCAGTTTGTGTGAGCAGTCAAGAGAATATTAATAGTCTGTATGTTATAGAGGTCCATAGGAACTGTCTAACAACTTGAAGGATTAATTCACACATGGAACAAGATGCTTATTTTATAGTTTCTGGCATTTGGGAGAGACACTATCTACCCCAGACTCATATAGCTTAAACTATTTAAGTGCACACATTCTTTCTCAAATTTTTGTGTGTTTGTATGTATGTTTACTTGAAAATTCATAATTATAAATTTTTACAGCTAGGTAAAATTCCACTGTATCTATGTGTCACACTTTTATTATACAGTCAATGGATGATGTGTATCTTAACTGTTTCCTTATCTTGTCTATTGCCAAAAAAAAAAAAAAAAAAAAAAAAAATAGCCATGAACACAGGCAAGAAATATCAAGGGTAACACATACATTTATTCATTATAGTCATCATATTGAACAATAGATTTTTTAAATTTTATATTCATTAAAAAAATGTCATCTCCATAAATGTATCTCATGCTCCCCCTCCCTCTCCCCTCCCAATCCCTCCCAGAGAGCCCTCAGCCTCAGCCCTCCCCATCCACCCATCCCCTCCCCCAAAATGTCGAGAAGTTCCAAGGTGGGCCAGCCCAGGGCAGCACATCCACTCCAGGTATATCTGATTCACTCATCCCAAAGTCAATGCTGGGCTGGGTGTTCCCCTATAAGAAATGGCTTCCAAGATGCCAGCCCATGAACAGGAATGCAGTCTGAACAATAGATTTTTGTAAACTTAACGTTTTCCTTAACTGAAATTGTATACATTTAGCCAACTCTTTCCATTCCAATTCTACATATTCTCTTCCACATATAAAGGAAATCATGTGATATATGTCCTGAACTGAAGATTAGACAGATCAAAATTTGTGTTTTATATATTGTCACTTTGATGTTTATACCCTGTCTTTACACTGATGTGGAAAATTATGCACATATATTCACTAAAGCACTTAAAGCCTGTCTATCTAGGAAACCTTGCAATTCCATTATTACCTAATTATTGTTTGCACATCTGTTGTTGCATGAGTCTGTGTGCTGGTAAGTAAAAATTTGTGTCTGAAAAGTGACAAGTGACTGAGATTCTAGAATCTTAATATTACTACTAGGTGTCTTTAAGAAGAAAAAGAAGTATGTGTGATGATCATTCTTGTAATTATTAAATGAGATTAGGAAATCATCTAAGCCTTAGATTCTAAGTGGAACAGCATGCACTGTCCATTGGGCAGAGGAATGAGAATGCAGTGGTTACTGGGCAAAGGAGCAGAATTACTGGGCTGCGAAGGTGGTAGAGTCTTTACCAAGAAAAAAACATGACGAATCCACAGGGAGCCAAGCAGAGAGATCTTAGACCACAGTCACTCAGCACAGAGCCTCAATTTCCTCTCTCTAAAAACAGATTAGCTGTTAACATAGCATGTGGTCTGAGATATGTCTTTCCTCTCAGAGTCTTAGTATCTCTGTCTTTCCACTGGGAGTCCAGGTGGAGACCGCAGAGCTGTGCAAAGTTTCAGTGATGGTAAGTACTCAGCTTGACCTCTGAGATTTATTCCTGTGTCACATCCAGCAGAGACAGCCCCAGCTGGTCCTGTAAAGTTCAGGTGTTTCATATCTGCAAAGTTCTGTCAAATTCGCCCACAGCCTGCCAGAACTAGAGCTTCCTTCCAACTATAGGAAGATATTTTACCATCTTCTACTCTGCCCAAATGCTTTTCAAACTGCCAGAGGCCATCCTTGGAGGTTTCTTAGCACAACTTGCTTTGTTCACAAGTTAAAAGGTAACTGGGTCAAATGTCGTTTATATGATATTACTTCTTTCCTCAAGAAAGAAACAGAGAGAAGTAACGTTTCCATTTGCATTAACAACAGACTTCATCTAGACCTGGATGTAGCAATGCTGTAGGGGACCAGTCACATTGCCAGATTGTCCTCACAGTTGGTAATTATTCATCTATAATGCACAATAATTCTGTGGCTTAATTGATCTTTGAAATATTTGTTAGGGATGTTTAGTGAAATTTTAAGAAAGTGAACTACAATTTACTGTCTTTGTTTGCTTGTGTGCTTGCTTCATTTTAGAGACAGGGTCTTACCTCAAATGTGTGATATAATTTTCCTGCCTCTGCCTCCACAGAGCTGGAATTGCAGATGCTCATCACATGCATCCACCTATTCTTATCTTCATATTTGAGAGTCTGAGTCACATGCTCACCCGATTAGATGAATTTGTCATTGTCCTATTAATATTCTCATCGCTGCCATCTTCCGATTCTCAAAAGATCTGATAGTGATCGTTGCTTTTCTTAGGAGATCTCACCTTTTTTTTTCCCCAGTGTGGTGTGTAGCAAGTACACAATTGAAATCCTGGTTCATTGAGTTGATGCTGTCAATGGGGATCCTCATAGAGTACTGGAGCTTATGCATTGTATTGTACTGGTGAGTTTGGGGGTGGGGGATTCAGGTCTCAGTGATGACTGAATTAATCTGGCAGTACTGTGGTGCCCACATGTCAACATGTGCACTGTGTGCTGTGAGAGTCTCTGAATTAGTCATGCCATCCTAAGAGTATGAGAGCCGCAAGGACTAAGATCTCAAAAGTATGAGGGCAAGCTGAGATTTCAGGTGATGAACAAGAATTAGAATCAGAGAGATATTATGCAAACCTGCCATGATGACAGATTTGGGGCTTCAGCAAAGTGCACTCGCTGAGGCAGGGTTAGGAACCACTCTCATGCCATCTATGGCTATAAGTTAAGTTGAAAATTTGTCTGGAATTCTGTGAGTCCATGATTTCCTCTCCTCACATCAAAATGTGTATAATTATTTCACGTGTTTTATATTAACTTCTGGAATTACTATGGATAATGCTTGAAAAGTATAAACTATCTATTCCAAAATAACATATAATATTCCTTTACTACATCAACTCCAATATGGGTGTTGAGGGGCATTTTTTTTTTCACTGAATAACTAAGTTGCATAAGGCCCTGTGGAGAAATAGAACATCATAGAAACCTGGTAGCTAGACTTGTCATCCATCTCTGATAAATAGGAGATTCACGGGGAAATTACCATTAATAGTCAAGAGAATAAACAACATCAGTCATGCCTGTCTTATTCAAGAAATATTCAAATATCATAATTTTCAGGATAAAAATCCTTGAATTGGATAAAGCAACAATAAAATTAAAAGTAGTATGTTATTTTGTTGGTGTAGGAGTAACTATGAATTCCTTGTGGCTGTGGATGCTTGAGCAATAGGAAGGTACTGATAAGAAACTGTTGGGCTTTCATTTGGAAAAGATCGTCTCCCCTAGGACTTGAGTTGTATCTGATTTTCAGGTTTTATCCCAAACGTAGATATGAAAATGTTCTGTAAAGAAAATTCTGTGAATATATGAGGTAGTGAGCTATGGTATTGTATGTAGGAAAACAATACACAGGGCCAACAATAGTCCCAGTTAATTCAACAACAGAAACAGTATCAGTAGCAAGAGCAGAAATTGTGAAATTGATAATAATTATAGGGTCCTGACAAGCAACTATTCATGTGACTGCCGCATAGCTGCAAAGCTAGAGAGGCTCCTTAGAGGTCTGCTCAGCATGTCCTTCCAATCATACGTAGGAGCTTGAAGGTAAGAGGGAAAAATTATTTCTCGACAGTGCCAGAGAAACAAACAGCACACCAATAAAGAATTCAAATGATGCGCTTTTTCTCACAAAATAAAATATAAATCTACATATCTTAGCCAAAGCTGTTCACAGGCCAGTGGTTCTGGAGTTCATGGAAGACTTCAATGCACTGAGACATATTATCAAAGTTATGTTCTTACATAAACATAGAGTCCCAGCATGGAAAAAGAAAAACAATTATACACTTTGCTGGAACTGCATCTTTATTTAAGAGAGAGAGAGAGAGAGAGAGAGAGAGAGAGAGAGAGAGAGAGAGAGAGAGAGAGAGAAGTTGCTAAAGCCAGCCTAGTTAACAGCTTCTGAGTGTTCTTGACATTGTATTTACTTTTTTAACGTGTGTTTTAGGGGTGTTTTTCATCAGCCTATAGAAGAAGAGCTTGCAGAATATTAAAGCATAAGTCATTTCAAAGCTAAAAATATGTCATATTCACAAACAGGCACCCAAGAGGAGAATGACGTTTGATTTAGATCCACACTTTAAATTAATCTGTGCAATAAAGTTTTAAAGATTTGGATAAGGCAGTGGAAAGATCCAGAGATTAGAGAATCTGTAGTTCTTATTTTTAATACACAGGCTTAGGCTTTCCTGAGATGACTAGATGGTGACTGAGATCTTCAGAGCATGGTAGCCAGAGGCAAGACTTCCCCAGTGTCACTGAAAAGGAGGTTGTTGCTATCATTATCTTTGATTTGTTTGCTTTGCTTTCTTTAGCCAAGATCTCTCTGTGTGGCACAGACTGATCTCAAATGTTCAACTTTCCTCCCTAAGTTTCCTCAGTGCCGAGATAAAGGATGTGCAGCGTCATAGCCATCAAAAGGGCATATTTTATTATAAATGAGCCATGAAACTGAGATTAAAAATAAGAATGACAGGTAGAAGCCACCCGTCGCAGCACCAATTAGTCCAGGGTAGGATCCAATCAGAGTATACAGAAGGGAATCCTCAGAAGGAGACGGATTAACAATTAGTATCAGGAACCCTCAGGATGCTGCCTGCAGAGGGCTGTACATAATTATGCTTCCATTAAGTATATTAAATAGTGCCTGGTTCTCATTCCCCTGTAGTTCAATTATTCTCAGTTATCCCCAGTCTTCTTAAGTCTTGCACTAAAGGCTCCCTCCACATATCACCATAGATAAGGCATGCAGAGTGTATCTCACCTGACCATGAGGATGCTAAGCACTAGCATGGATCCTTTCCACTAACATGTCTCCTAGCTCCTTCCTAAATACTTGTCATTATAATTCAGTACTTAATAGCAGATAAGTAGTAGCAGATGAAACACAAGAATAAAAACAGAAGGAATCAGTAAAAACAATCCATTTTTATTGTAATTTTTCTAGGGGAAAAAAATCACTGTCATACTGTACTTAGCTTCTGCATTAAAGGACCATGGATATTCATGACAAGAGCATTTGAAGACAGTTTTCTGCTTTGAAAGCACCCTCGCCTTCTGCTGTGACACCCCCACATTTCCTGTTCACCTTATTTTCCACTTGTCCCGAACTCCCAGCCTTAACCCTGGCTTGCCTTGCCAAGCACTGTGGCCTCCAGATGGATCTGACTCTGCTGGGACAAGATCCCTCTTATGCTTCTTAAAAAGTACCTAGGACAGCCATTACCTTTGCGGTTAATTCCTGTACACAGAGTTGCAGGAGAGGAAGCTCTGGGGCCACACTGGATGAGGTGGAGTCAAACTGTGGCTCATTCTAATGAGAGGGGGAGATTAATAAAGAAGATCTGTATTGGAAAGTGTGATGAGGTTGTCTACAAAGATCGTGTCAGTGACCTCTAATAGCTGACAAACAGTGATATCTGGAACCAATTTTGGTACTATAATTTTGCCCCGGGCTCTGCAGGAAGCTGCAGTGGAAGCCTCACACTCCTAATGTCACTATCTGGCCTCGGGAAAAGTTTTCCCAGCCAAGCTGAAGCCCCTGGAGACTAGGGGTGTATAATTTAAGCACTAATATAAGCTAAGCGGGAAAGTAACAATACTCACACTCCCGTAATGGAAAGATCATTATTTTTAGTTTGTATAGAAAGTAGAGCTGGCAGCTGTGAAGAAAAATGTGCCCTTTGAAAAGAACCTACTATTGTTATATTTAAGCTGTTGGGATACAGCCTTCGACTCTGAGGCAATTGTCATATGCTCAAAATTACCCCTTGTACAGTCGTGGGCTTAATGACTTTGAAAGTAGCAATATACAAGTAAAGAAAGCGAGGGGCTGGAGCTGAGACGTGGTTTATGACCCATTATTTCCTTTGCCTGTTGAAGAATTTGTAACCATACTGGAAGGTTAATGATGTCACACTTTAGTATGCATCCTCTTTCTCTCTCCTTTCTTCTTTATCCTTCTCCTTTTTTTGTAAATATGAATCCATCTTCATTTAGATAGGATAACAGAGAAGTTAAGAATTTAATTAAATAGGTTTAATTCAAAAAGTTATTCTCCTGCTTACCGTGTGAACATGGTTGAATTATTAACTATTCTTGTTTTCAGTTATTTACAAAATGGATAAAATTGAGGAGAGGCTGGCCTTGGTCTCAGAAGGACAATGTGCCATGTTTCAGTCATGTTTCATTCATTTGCACATACTTACTCTTCCAGTTTCATTGGTAACCACCCTGAATCTGGTGTGGGATCACAACAGAGAGTGAGACACACAGAGATCACCAGCCTGAGAGAACTGGATAAACTCATAAATCACAGAAGATAATGCGGGTGTGCATTTTAGCACAAAATCAAGTGGAAAGTAGGCACTTTTTAAAATGTTTGACTTTATTCAATGGCAACTCCACGGTGCATAGGAAACTGGGTTAAGGTGACTGGCTGCTCGGGTTTGATCCCACTTTTACCAAAGTGAATAATTTAAAGATGTTAGGTAATTTTTCTTGCCATGAATGGGGATTTATAATAATATTTATCTCCTGGGATTGTGATATGTGTGAGTGGCTGCTGGCATTTGGGGAGGGTTATGAATCAGGAAACTTTTATACTGAAATATTGACAAGGTATTACTAACGTTGGATAAATCTGATATATCTGGCTTCTGTCTAACTCAATGGCCTCTTAATGGCATCTAATATATTCAAGGTATCATTCTGAAAGCAGCAAGAAAGTCAAAAGTGGAAAGTGCCTCAATAGGGGTTGTGTGGGAGACAATACAGGCCATGAGGGACCAGCCCTCACCACACCTATCCTTGCATCTGTCCCGTGAAGGAGATGCTATTATGCTCCAATTTTAAGATGAGGAGACTGAGGTTTAGAGGTCTAATTCACTGTAACATGATTATGTCATCAGTAAAAGACAGTTTCCTTTACTAATGTCTATGATGCCTGTTCCTAGAATGTCACAATATTTCTTGATAGCCACATATACATTGCAGTATTCTTAGAGGGGGAAGGTAAGTCAGGAGAAGTATAAACAATTCAACAAATCGATTCCAAGTGTCATCCAAACAAAATGCACTATTATTGTCAAAGGTCAGAAAGAAACACTGCATTTATCCAAGCAGAGTAATTTACCAAGGAAAGTGAGGTCACCTTTAGGTCCAGTACTGAAGTCAGTTTTGTCTGTTGATGCTGCCAAGTCCCTTTAAAGGACATAACTGAGTGTCACCATTAAGCTAGATTTCAAAAGGCAGAAATACAAACCTTGACTTGGAGTATGTATCCAAGATGTAATCTTGAAATCATTTTTGTATTTAATGAGCATAATTAAATGTTAATATCATCCAGACATGTCTGTGAATTGTAATATAATTGTACCAGTTGATAGATATTTAAGGACATGTGGATCTATTTCAATTCAAATTCAGGAATAAATGTGTGTAGATTTTCAGTCAAGGCTTGGCAGGATGCAAAAGAATTCTGCAGGCTGGCCAATGACATCATTAAATCATGAATGAATATGTTAAGAATGAATAAATATATAGATGGAGAGTTCAGTATCTGAGAATAGAGGAAGAATATTATTTTCATTGTTGTCAACTCAGTGTTGTCTACAGCACATGTTTTTTCTCTGCTTGCCTCAGCTACCTAGAGAATACTGTGTTTTGATATGGTCTATTGCTCTTTAAGCTATTTAATGCTCAATACTAGAATAATTAAAAATTCAAATGCAGATTATTTGAAATTACATACATACAGATGTATGCATTCATATGTATCTCTATATAACTAAAAGATATAAACTGTAATTATTTAATTATGATTTAACATATTAGCTACCAATTCACAGTTTTAGCTATTGCAATTTTGGTCACTGTGAGTCAGTTCTAAGTGACTTCCCCCTGACATTTTTTCTAATCCCATGACATCCCAGCTAGGTTCTTCATCATGGAGATAGAAAGAAGAAAGCAGCCTTAAGTTATCTAGACATCTGGTAATATCTTCTGTTGACATTCAGTTACAACAATCACACTTTTTGAAACAATCTGTTTTGTGGAACTTTTTTTTTCTAGAACATTTTCCCATATTCTTCCCAGGGCTTCTTCTCCAGCTTAACTTTTTACAGTATGTTAGATGCATAGGAAAAGTCAACATTTTGATGAATGTGTCAAACCATCAGGAACTGGAAAAGAAAGGTAAAAGACCCGAGTAGCCCTGACTTCAAGAAGGAATCCAGCCCTAGCCAAACTGCAATGACCTGAGAGTGAACCAGGCTTAGAGTGACTGAAAAGCACCAGAGAAGGTAGTATTTAAAAGAAATGAATGCATCAGGTGACACCAGAAAACCTAGATAGGAGAATGAGGAAATCTGTGGAGTAACACGGCCACGGCTTTAAAACTCCATTTCAAAGATGTTTATTTCACTTGAGTTTATAACATAATTACAAAATTTCTCCCTTCTCAAACCATCCTCCAAGCCCTCCCATACACCTCTTATGGTAGTGTGAATGGAATTAGCCCCTACAATCTCATAGTGAATGGCATTATTAGGAGGTGTGGCTTTGTTGAAGGGAGTGTGGTCTTGTTGGAGGTATGTCACTGTGGGGACAAACCTTGAAGTTTCCTATGCTCAGTATATAACCCAGTGTCTCAGTAAACTTCCTGTTGCCTGAAAGATGGACTCTCAGCTACTTGTCCAGCACCAAATCTTCCTGCATACCACCATGCTCACTCTCATGATGATAATAGACTGAACCTATAAAACTGTAAGTGAGCTACCCAAATTAAATGTTTCCATCTTTCAGAGTTGACATGGTTATGATGTCTCCTCACAGCAATTGAAACCTTAACTAAGATACCTTGCTCCCTTTCAAATTCCTTGCTTCTTTATACATTTACTTTGGTTCTATGAATGTGTATACTCCTAAATATAATCTGCTCAGTCTGTATAATGTTACTTCTATATATGTTTTCAAGGCTGACCATTTCATACCGAATAGTCAACTGTTACATTCATCCCTGAAGAAGACTGTTTATCAGCATTTCATTGCTGCCTACAGCTATTTGTGTAGGACTGAGGTCTTGTGGTCCTTCCTTTGTTCACTTTGTTATTTTGTATGTCTGCAGCTGTTGCCTTTATTAAGACCATGTTGAAGAAGTCATGTTGGTGAAACTTTATGGATGTAGCTTCTGACATTGTCAGGGGACACAATCTTATAGCAAACACTATCATTCTCTGAGTCTTTCAATCTTTCTGTCCATGCTTCTGTAAGGTTCTCTGATCCTTAGTTATGGAATGTTTTGTAGATGTATCTATCAGGACTGAGCTCCACAGCTCTACATTTTGATTAGTTGTGATTTTCTGTATTGTTACTCTGTTGCAAAGAGACATCACTTTGATGAGATGTGAGAACTACACTTAATCTGCAGTTATAAGGACAAATATTTTGAATGTAGTTAGGAATTATGCTGATTTAGTAAAATGGTGATTGTAGGTACTCCTACAAGATCCATAACTTCACTAGCCCTGGTTGGTTGGTTAGAATAAGGTGTGATATTTTCTTTCATTTGGGTGAGTCTAAAGTCCCATTAGAGAGCTCTTAGTTATCTTCAAGCTATTCATGATACTGATAAACCTTTAAAGTTATCATGTGATGCTGGTCATCGTTATGGTTCATAGGTGTCTTACCTGTGTAGGACTGTTGATTGCCTTTCTCCTTTGGAAGGTTGAATTGTACAATTTTATACCATGACAACTAGTTCTCAAAAAGATTCATCCAGTTCAGCTTTAGCTCAGGGGCTTATGGGTCCTGTTGAGGAAGCACATGGTATTTTAGAAATAGGGACTTACCTTCCCCCTCCAAGGTACAGCCAAGGGCAATAGCAATAATCTATAATGTTTGGTGAGTCTCTGAGACAGCCCTGAATAATAACTCAAAATAAAACTTCCTCATTATTCATAGTAGGGTCTTACTTTTAGAAGTTCTTTGGCTCTTGGGTGGAGCATTGTCAGCTCAGACAAAAACTTATTTAAACTATACATGTATAATTATACTGTCTTGAATATTATTCTAATTGTTTACCTTTTAGATAGAGAGCTTATAGTTTGATTCCTTATGAGTATCTCAGACATTTTATTGTTATTTTATTTTCCTACCTCCTTCTTCATTTATTTCCCTCTACATTCCCTAATTAGGACCCCTCTTTTTCTCATTTCCCCAATCAGACCACATGTACCCTGCTATGTCCTTTTATATCATTTCCCCACACTCTACCCTACCAATGGTTCCTTTTTACTTTTCTGTTTTCTGCAGTTACTCCAGGGTATATACTCACATCTGAAAATTTGGAATTAGGGTCCTCTGATTAGAGATAACATGTGGTGTTTATCTTTCTGGGTTTATGTTATCTCACTCCTGTAGGGGAATTATATTATTCCATTGTAAATAATTGTTCCTGCCTATTAGTTTAATAAAAAGTGCTGATTGGCCAAAGGCAGACAGGAAGTGTGGGCGGGGCTAACAGACAGAGAGAACTCTGGGAACTGGAAGGACAGAGCAGAATGCCAGAGAGAAGCCAGCAGAAACAGAGGACAACTATGCTGCTCTGAGAAAAGGTGCCTAGCCGCATGGCTGAACAGGATAAGAGTCATGGGCTAGATAAAGGGTAAAGAGTTAGCAAATTATATGCCTGGGCCTTAGGCCGATCAGCCTAAAATTATTGTACGCATCTGTGTATCTCTGCAGGTCTGTGGGTCCGAAGGCCTTAACCTTGAGGGTAGGCCCGAAAGTCTGGGACAGAAACCTCCTACTACACACTCCATATGATCTTTCTTGTTCTGTCCTTTAACCTGCAAAGTTCATGGCTTGATTTCCCATTTACAGCTGAACAGCATTCTATTATATTCTCCTTACCACATTTTCTTTATTCATTCATATGTTGAAAGGTATTTAGATTGTTTCTATTTCCAGGCAATTGTGAACAGAGCAGGAATGAACTTAGCTGAATAAGTATTTGTAGAGTAAGATGTCTACATATTTGGGCATTTGTCAAGGAATGGTATAGTTGGATCATATGGTGGACTTATTTTTACCTCTTCGAGAACTCTCCATACTGATTTCTATACTGGCTGCACCCATTTTCAGTCCCAGTGAGGGTTCCCTTTTACCACGAATCCCCACAGTATCTGTTGGAAGTCCTTTTATTGATCAATGGCTTTCTGACTGGGATAAGACAAAAATCTCAAAATGGGTTTGGTTTGCATTTTCCTAATTACTAGGAGTGTTTACTATTTTGAGGAGATATATTAGCTTTTTTTTTTTTTGAATTCTTTATTAAAATTCCTGGTCCTTTCCTCATCTGTTGAATTGTTTCTTTAACTATGCAGTTTCTTTTTTTGGTTTTGTTTTGATTCTTAGCTTTATAAAATCACACTTGTCAATTGTTGGTCTCAGTTCTTGGGCAAATGGAATCCTATTTGGAAAGTCCTTTCTCACACCTGTGTCTGGTAAGGACCTGCCTAGGTCTTCTTCTGGCAGTTTCCGGTTTTTTCTCTCACACCTGTGTCTGGTAAGGACCTGCCTAGGTCTTCTTCTGGCAGTTTCCGGTTTTTTCTCTCACACCTGTGTCTGGTAAGGACCTGCCTAGGTCTTCTTCTGGCAGTTTCCGGTTTTTTCTCTCACACCTGTGTCTGGTAAGGACCTGCCTAGGTCTTCTTCTGGCAGTTTCCGGTTTTTTCAGGTTTCCCGTCTGGTCTTCATCCACTTGGAATTAGCTTTTGTGCAAAGTGATAGATAGGGACAAATGTCGTTCTTCTGTATCTGGACCTCGAGTTTTCTGAGTGCCATTTGTTGAAGATGCTGCCATTTCTCCAGTGTATGTTTATTGGTACCTTTTCCAAGGATTAAGTGGCTGGAATTATGTGTGTTTAGGTAAATTATGCGGGGCTTACGTTTGGCTCTTTGATTTTGTTCCACTGGACTAGACATTTATTTTTGTGTCAGTCCCATACTGCTTTTATTACTAGGACTTGGTAATACATCTGGAATGTTAATCTCTCCAGTGTTGCTCTGCTTGCTAGAGATTATTTTGATTGTCTGGGGTCTTTGTGGTTCCATATGAGGTTCGGGATAGATGATGATGATGATCATGATGATCATGAATAATAAGATAAAGGTTTGGATTGAGATTTCAGTGAATCTCTAAATATCTTTTGGGAAATTGGTCATTTTCACACCATTAATTCTACCAACTCATGAGCATGGGATATCTTCCCATTATAGTACCTTTCTCTATCCTTTTATTCTGTTATTTAAAGTTCTCTTTATAGGGGCCTTTATTTCTTTAGATAGGTTTATTTCTAGATGTCTTAATTTTTTTTAATAACATTGTGAGTGAGAGTGAGCCCACTGTCGACTTCTCTGTATATTTCTTGTTGATTTATAAAAAGTTACTGATTGGTGACGTTTATTCTTTATTCTGCCACATTTATCGTTTCTAGAAGCTTTCAGGTAAAACTTTGGAAACCTCTAGTATGTCATCTGTGATAGGCATAGTTTAATTCCCTCTTTTTCTATTTCTATCCCTTTATCTTCCTTGTCTTGCCTACTGCTCCAGATGCTGCTCTAAGAACAGTATAGAAAATGAGTGAGGAGAGGAGCCATCAGTGTCTCATTCATGACTTCGGGGAAAGTGTGATAGCTTTTCTCCATTTAGAAGAATATTTACTTTGGGTGTATAGATTGCTTATTTTTTTATAATCAAGTTTGGGTGTGTTCCCACTTATCTCAATTCTCTAGAGCTTTTATTATGAAAATATGCTAGATTTTGTCAAAGGTGTTTCCTATATTTATTAAGATGATCACAATCGTTTTATCTTTAAGTCTATTTATGTGGTATGCTACACTTATGTCGTCCATTATAAGTCATGTGGTGTGACTTTCACATGTTGAACCATCTCTGAATTTAAGGGATGAAGCCAATTTGATTGTGGAGGACAGTGTTTGATATGTATGTATTCTGCATGGCAGCATTTTTTACTCTGTTCTTGGGATTATTGACCTTTAGATTTCTTCTTTCTTTTGTTTTCATCTGGTTGGTTTATTAGAATGCTACTGGCTTTAGTGGAGTTTGAGAGAGCTCCTTCGGTTTCATTCATTCCCCTTTTTTATTTTTCTTTTTGAATAATTCAAGAAGCATTGTCTGTAGATCTTTGGATGTTTGATAAAATGGATATTTTTTAAGCTGAATGTTTTCTGTTACTCCAGTCTACACATTTGTTAAGTCTCTTATGATCTTGACTTCTTCTAGATTTAATTTTGGTGATTTTGCTGAATCCAGAATTTTAAATATACAAACCAATGGAGATTAAATACCTCATCACTTAGTGTATGAGTCAAAGAAGAAAAATAGAAAATCCTGGAACTAAATAAAAATGAAAACACATTATAACAAAACATCTGGGACAAATTGAAAGCAGTCTTACAAGGGAAACTTGTAGCTCTAAGTGTCTACATAAGAAATTAGAAGGAATACAAATAAATTAGTTAAAAATTTGGAAAAATCAAGAACAAGCCAAATCCATTTCAATTGACAGCTAACAATAACAAAACTCAAAACAGAAATTAATGAAATAGAAACAAAGAAAATAATATAAAGAGTCTAAGAATGTATTCTTTGGAAAGATAAACAAGTTTGACATGAACTTGGCCTAATTAACCAAAAGGAAAAAAAAAAAAGAGAGAG
The DNA here is from genome assembly GCA_033318265.1 of Phyllotis vaccarum. Taxonomy (NCBI): domain Eukaryota; kingdom Metazoa; phylum Chordata; class Mammalia; order Rodentia; family Cricetidae; genus Phyllotis; species Phyllotis vaccarum. Next base: position 103,005,609 of record JARWLC010000008.1, on the reverse strand, counting down.
AGAAGACCCACATTACCAGAAAAATTCAGGTTAAAAACTTGCAGTCCATTATGCTGGAAAACTCATACATTAAGTGATGAGGTATTTAGTCTCCATTGGTTTGTATATTTACTAGAGTTTTTTCTGTCAGTTCTTTTTATTGAATTGTGGTCAGATATATTGTGATCAGTGATTTTTCACTTTTTGAATTTACAAAGTCATTTTGTCTCTCTGGAAGTGGTCTAATTTAGAAATGCACTCTTATGCTGCTGAGTAGAATGTGTATTCTTTGGCATTTATGTGCAATATTCTGTAGATATCTGTAAAATCTATTTAATGTATGGTGTCAATTAATTCTGATGTCTTTGTTTCTGTTTTATCCACAGATTCGTCTACTGGAGAAAGTAAATTATTGAAATCACCTGTTATTTTTAGATTGATATTTATCTGTAATGTATTAAATTAGTAATACATTTTTTTTCTTTTAATTAGATTCAGCAGAGTTTGGTTCACTGATATTTAATATAGTATTGTCTTCTCAGTTATCTGCTATCTGATTAGAATGAAGTATTCCTCTTTATCTCCATCAATTAGCTTTAATTTTAAATCCATATTGTGAGATATTAGGATAGTGATGCATGCTTTCTGGTCCCATTTGGTCAATCTTCTTACTCTACAGTGGTGTGCATTTTTCAAGATAAAACTTTTTTATAGCCAACATATACAGTTCTTTGTTTCTTGATCCATTCAGTCAACCTGTTCCTTTTGATTAAATAACTGAGTTAATTGATATTCAGAGTAATTATTAAAATATGTATATTATTTGTGGCTGGTGTTATTGAGTTTTAGTGCTGATATTTGTGTTTTCAGTAGAACTTAAAAAAAATACTTGTGTTATCATATTTCTTTCACAGTACTCTGCTATGCTCATTCATATCTTTTAGCCTGAAATATTGCTTCCTGTATTGTAGTAAGAATTTCTGCCCTGGGCTAACTGCAAGATTTGAACCCATCTGAAGCCCTTCTGCCACTTAGCCCAAAGTAATCACACAAAGGCTTATACTAGTTACATGCTGTTTGACCTATGTCTCAAGCATTTTGCTAGCTAGTCCTTGCATATTAACCCATTTCTTTTAATTTATGTCTTGCCATGTGGCCTGTGACTTACCTATACTTTTATATGCTGCTCTATTGGCAGCAGCTTGCAGCATCTCTCCCTATCTTCTTCTTTATTTATGCTTGGATTTCCTGCCTGCTTCTAAGATGCCTTGCCATAGGCCAAAACTGTCCCTTTATTAACCAATGATATTCACAGCATACAGAAAGAAATCCCACATCACTTCCCCTTTTCTGTCGAATCAAAAGTAAGGTTTCAATGTAGTGATATTATTTTCTGATACATTCTAAATATTTGTCCCTCCTACTGGTTTAATAAAATGTTGATTGAGCCAAAGGCAGACAGATAGTGTGGGTAGGGGTACCAGACTAAGAAAACTCTAGGAACAGGAAGAGTAGAGTGTGGTGATATGTTATATATTTAATAAAATCAGTCTGTAATGTTAGAGAATAGATCCACCCACACTCAATCTACAGGGTCAGAGAGTCGTAACTCATGCCTTTAATCCCAGCATGAGAAAAAACAGGGAGTGGTCACCTACACATTTAATCTCATAACTCTAGAGATATAGATATCTGTATTTCTATGAGTTCAAGGCTAACTACCAAATAGTAGTAGCCCACACCTTAATCTTAACTTGGATGTAAAATAACAGGGTGAAGAATGTATTTGAAGCAGGCGTAGAAAAACAAATTCGTTCTGGAAGAAGCAATGAGGAATGAGGCTGAGGAAGCTGGAAGATAGTTGGTTGAGATTTGATTGTGGTTTGTTTGCTCTCTCTGATATTCCAGCTTTCCCCCAATATCTGGCTCTGAGTTTCATTTAATACAACCAGAAGAGTTGTACAACAGTAGAGTAGATGCAAAGGAAACAAGGCTAGGATGCTGCTCTGAGAAAAGGTACTAGGCCAGTTGGTTAATCATGAGTTAATTTAAGAGTTAAGAGTTAGCAAGTTATGTGACTGAGCCATTGGCCAATCAAAATGGAATTAATATAATCCTCTGTATGATTATTTGGGGCTAAGCTGAAGTGGGCTGCTAGTGAGTTCAAACAATGAGGCTAATCTGGACCAGAAACTTTTTAATATACAATATAATTTTAAATTTTAAATTGTTGGCTACATTTTTTTGATTGTTTATTTAGTAGAAAAATTTTCTTTCTCCTTAAATTATGGAAGATAATTTTGTTAGATATATACATGTAGGCTGGCCATCATATTCTTTTAGGACTTGGGATGTATTTTCCAAGGCTTACCTGGCTTTCATAGTTTCCACCGAGAAATAAATGTTATTCTGGTATATTTTCCTTTGTACATGACTTCCAGTTTTTCTCTTGAAGTTTTCAATACACTTTATTTGTCACCTATACTTAGCATTTTAACTTTATGCTTCAGGGATTATTTTTTCTGGTCTTGTATATGTGGTATTCTGTATCCTTGTATCTGGGTGAATATGTGTTTCTTTAGTTTGAGGGAGTTTTCTGCTATGATCTTGTTGACAATCTGGTCTATGCCATCAACCTGGAATTCTCCCACCTTATCTAGTTCTATGTTTTGAAGGTTTAGATTTTTCATTGTGTTCCATAATTCATGTGTCTTCCTTTCCTTTCTTTAATTATGCTTCATATTTCTTGATTATCTGCTTTAAACCCCCCTCTGTTTCATATTCGAACCTTGATAGTCTTTCTTCTGCTTCATTCATTTTATTTGTAAGGCTTTCCTGTTATTTTATACTTGAATTACTTGGTTTTTCAATTCCAACTTCATTTCATCTTGAATCCTCTTCAATCCACCTCCTCCTTGAAATGTCTTTGTCATTTCCATTACTTAGGGGTTTATTTTTCTTTCCTCTTACCTCTTTATTCTTAAGTTTGTTGAGTTGTTTCTTTATGCCTTCTTTAAATTCTTTGAGGAAATTTATTATTTTTAAAAATTTTATGCCTTATGGCTCAATCAGGTGGTTAACATTGGGACTTTTTTTTTTTTTGAGAAGATGGATACATTTTGCCCAGAGGATACTTGATGTGGGATTTCTTTCTTGAATGCTGTGAAATAAAGGAACTATTTGAGCCAATGTCAGACATCTTAGAAGTAGGTGAGGAAACTGAAGCATAGATAGTGAATAAAGGCAGAGTGAAAAGAGATACCATCTAGTCACCCAAGAATCAACATGTAAAAGTAACACAGGTGAGCCACGGGCCATGTGGCAAGACATATTAATGTAAATGGGTTGAATTAAGATGAAAGAGCTAACTAGCAATATGTCTGAGCAATAGGCCAAATAGCATGAAATTAATATAAGAATCTGAGTCATTTCAGGAGGGGGAGGGTGCTAAACAGTGGCGAGCAGGTCCAAACTGTGGGCCTAGTCCAGGCCAGAAACTTCTAATTAAAAATGATGCTTCAATGTGGGACATAAACACCAGCATAAAGATTGAAAAAGCTTTAAGAAGGTCCTAGAGCACAGAAATGGAGCTAAAGATGGCTTGCGAAATGTGTCTCTGAAGTGGGTCATGGAGTGGTGTCCAGGTTTGAACTACAAAGCGGTGGTGGCCTTACAGCAGGCAGCTTAAGGTGCAACAAGGCCAGTTCCTGAAGTCTCACAGAAGACTTCATATAAGCAACAAGCTGCATATAATACATTTAAAGTTTCTGTTTCTATTGGAGGAAAAAAGAAAACAGAGTCAAGGATGGTTTCTTGGTAGCAGCATTTTCTGGGACAGCTTTGTTTGCCGGCAGTGAGCAGACACGTGGTTCCTTTAAGAGAGGCTTCCTGACTCAGTTTCTGCTTCTTTAAGAAACCCTGCTGCCAAATACTTACATGAAATTCATGAGCAATGAGCAGCAGTTTTCTACTTAGTGACTGTGTGGACCCTAATATTCCCAGAGTTGGGGTGGTAAATAGCTCCACAATATTTAGTATTGCTTCCCAGAATTGTAAAGGTAAACATTTCTCTGGTAATTCTGCCATGTTGAAAAGGTGAGTGGGACAGAGTCAGCAGCCAAAGCAGTACTTTAAAGTCTAGCATTTTAAAAGCTCTTCTGGTTGGAAAATGATTAAATATATGCAACAAAACAGATTCAGATGAAGAAAATCTCTAAATGGGTTACAATGTGTGTGAAAAAGAATATGTAGCAAAGCTGGGAGAGAAAGGAAAAGGAGAAGAGTTTTCTTTATAAAAAAGAGAAATAGAGTAATCAAAATATAATAAGCCATGTAAATATGGCAAATACACAGTCTAGACTATGCATGGTATTATTGTCTTTTAATCTTTAAACTATTACTAGGCTAACTTCAGAAAGATATTTGATTGCAAAGGCTGCTAAGTTAAGCAAACGTATATATTTTAAAGGTATCTTGACTTTGAAATTTGTGTCTAAGGATATGTTGCTTTGGAAAGAAAGGTTTCTCTTTTGTTTCCACAGAGGATGAGAACTTGTGGATTGCTTCCAGACTAATATGGATCTGAATATCAACCAAGACCCCCTGAAAAAAATTTGTTTGGAAGAAATAGTCACATCAGGTTCAAGGCTGCTGACTAAGATGATCCAGCCTCAGGATCCTAATAAGACTGCCAGTGCCTGTCATCAGCAGGAAGTAGTAATGGAAAAGCTATGCCCAGATTCCTAAAATAATGTTTATAAATGTTTGTTTTCATTATAAATGGCTAATGGCGATAGCCTATCTCTTTCTAAGGAAAAAGGGGGGGTATGATGTAGGAATTATTAAAAAAGATAGATAATTGAATTTACCTTAATCTAAAAGTTAGCTGTTAATCCCAAAATATTTTACATTGGTATGGATTTTGGCTTATTGATACAAATTTAAGGTCAGTTTTGTTATACTGTATGTATATTTCTATTCTTGTTTAAGATATTATGTTCATACTTTCCTTTTAAATTATAATGTACAATTAAGAAATGCAGATTAATAATCATCTATGATAACCAAACTTATAGTTATGCAAGGATTTTTTAGGTATACAAAGACACATTCCAATTAGATGGATAATCTTCAAACACTTCAAAGACTTACAGAATATGGCATTTAACATATTTTAAGAACTTAGTCTTTTCTTGATAGTGAGACAGGTCTATTCCTGGAAGCACAAATCTACTTCAAGAGAATGATGGGCATTGAAGAAACTCCGTATAAAATTTACTTTATTTGTGGCAAAAGTTCTCCATTGGACAAGAAACTTCTTGCATTGTCTGTTTGACGTTATGCTGTATGAACTGGACATGCAGAATCCATAGGAAAGTGACCTCTGAACTTTAGCAGAACAAGCTGAAACGATCCTTGAGGTTTCTGCTTCGCAGAGAAAACTGCCAGACATCCTTCCGGTCACAAGGAGAAGTGATTGATGAACTATGCCAGAATGAGCAGAGCAGTCCTTCAAATTTCCTGATTCATTGAAAGATTGAAAGGTATGCCAGGGACTCTAGGCCTGTATGATGAAGATGGTTGCCCCAACATACAAAGATACTTTGGGTGACTGTCCAGGCAGTCAGATGTCATCTCTGTAATTTCCAGATTTTGGAAGTTGCTTGCCCTTCCTTTTTACTAGGGTAATATTGTATCCCTTTGTGGTCTTTGATGTAGTTAAGGCAAATAGTTATAATTACATGCTTACTTAGTTATTATAAAAGATATATTAAATATGAAACTTTAGACTCACAGGATAAGGTAGATGATAAAATGTTTTCTTTACTTTTGCTAAATACAAATAGGCCAGATATTGTAACTATAATTCTTGTTTGATAGCTGTTTTGTTATATGTAATTTTGCTATGTTGAAATTGAAACCTTCCTTTTTGATTAGACAGAAAGGGGGAAGTGACGTGGGATGTCTTTCTGTATGCTGGGAAATAAAGGAACTGTTTGAGACTTTGGCAGGCATCTTAGAAGTAGGTGAGGAAATTGAAGCATAAATAGGGGCAGGAGGTGGAGTCAAAGGAGACATTATCCAGCCTCCCAAGAATCAACATGTAAAAGTAACACAGTCAAGCCATGGGTCACCTAGCAAGACAGATTAATTTAAATGTGTTGAATTAAGATGAAAGAGCTGGCTAGCAATATGTCTGAGCCATAGGCCAAACAGAATGTAATTAATATAAGCCTCTGTGTATTTCTGTGGGACTGTGGGTGTGTGGGTTTGGATCATGGGTCAGACAGGCCAGAAACCTCAGATTACAGATACTGGCTTGATCTTTTACATTGTTTATATTTTGAGGCCTAAGCCTATAGAGTTTCTTTTTTCCCCTATGTTTGATGTGGACAGAGCAGTTTAAAGAATGGAGTATGTACAGGCATGGTGGGTAGGCTGGGGAATAGCTTGCACAGAATGAGGTTAGACAGACAGAGAGGACTAAGGAAATGTAAATAATGTGCTTCCTGGTCTAGGGCTGGATCAACGGTTGGGATATATGTGGCTCAGTGTAAATGCTGGATTTTGCCTGACAGAAACATAGAAACTGGTTGTAGTTCTAGGCCATAGCACTGGCTGTGGGAAACAGACTAGATTTGGCATGTTGGAGAGGGTGTTTAGACAGAGAGGGTCACAAAGATTTATGAAGTTAGACCCTGGAGAAGAATGTGGAGGATTTAGCTGGTGGAGAAGTGAATGCCAAAAATTTCTCTTTACTAGATGATTAAGAAAGCTAAGCACATGGCAGGGCTGGACGGATGCTCAGAGGTAGCTCAAGAGGACACTAAACTTCTAATATTGACTTTCTGACTCCATACTAGAAAGAAGTTAAAACTGGGCAGCACGTAACTGGCTAAGAGTCAGAGCCCTTAGGTAGACGTGCTAAGGGTTGTCATGCCGACAATCTTCAAAGGCTAGAGATGTCATTTTGTTTTGTTTTTTCCTCATTCTCCTCTTCCTCTTCTTTCTCTTCCTTGTGGTCTTCATCCTTCCAGTATAGGATGGGGCCTCTGATATTTCAGAGAATTCCACCAGTAAACTAGAAGATTTAATGGATGTGATAGACTTCACAGAAACGGTAGAGAAATACAAACAACAATCAAAAACCTATAGTAAGTGGAATAATGAAAGCTGAGGACCCGATTTTTAATATAACCGTGCTATAATGCTCAAAATACCAAGGTTTAGCAAATAACTATAAAGCAAACAAAGTAAAATTATTGCATATTTTTTTATTAAGGATAAAAAAAAAACTACCAAAAATTCTCTCTAAGGAATATGAGAATCCACTTACTAAATGAAGGCTTTATTTCATTTTGTTCTGTTGATGATAGAAATCAAGGCCTTGGTGCCACAGTTCAAGTTTCAGCTACTGAGCTACAAAAAGGAAAAAGACAAAGTGTCCTAACTGTCTCCACAACATGAAAATGTATAGAAAGCTAAGAACAAAACATCTAGAATAAATAAGTAGATTATATGCTCAGAAAACAGATTATCAATACAATGAAGGACATAACTAAAAAGGAAGTAAAACAGAGATTCTGGAATTTAAATAATTTAAGTGAATTAAAGAAAAACAGTGAAGAAGTTCAACAGCGTATTTAATTAGGCTGAAGAAAGGCCAACTTAGTTGAGCCAGTCTGAAGGATCCAGAGAGAAAAGGAACTAAAAAGAGCAATTACTACATAAAACCTGTAGATCACAATCAAGTAACTCATATGCACATAATGATGTCTCAGAGATGGAGAAAGAGAAGGGAACAATGTTTGAAAATAGGTATGGTCATCCCTCAGTGTAGAAGTCAGAGGAAAGTATTTAGGAGTTGGTTCTCTATTTCTACCTTATATTCGGGTCATCGGGTCTTTGAAGAAGGATGCTTTTGTTAGCACTTTTACCTACTGAGCCCTTTCACCAGCTCCAAAAGTTCTACTTTTGATAAAAGACATTATCCTGTATATCCAAGAGGCTCAGTGTGCTCCCAACAGGAAAGATAGAATAAGAAGAAAGAAAATAAGACATGGAAGAAGGAAGGAAGGAAGGAAGGAAGGAAGGAAGGAAGGAAGGAAGGAAGGAAGGAAGGAAGACAAGTAACCTCAATAGAATAATGACTACATCGTATCTTAAAATTACTGCACCAAACCAAGAGAGGTCTTTGGAAGTAGATAGAAATGGCCCATCAAGCTTAGAAAAGCATAGGTCAGTTTCCCACCTAGATAGAGCAGGGGGGAGCCTTTTTATTTATCATAATTTTTTTATTGATTATTATGCACCCAAATTATACTCACATTCCAGGCCCCCATATCCTCACCCCTGCAGTATCCCCTACAAGAGAAAAAATTAAAAACTCAAAACAAAACAAGCAAGCAAACAAACCACCACCACCAACAACAAAAAATCCTTCCGTCCTCTATCTTTCCTGCCTCTCCAATACCTCTTCATTTGTCCTGGTGGCCCTGGGAGATGTGGTATGGCATACAGTAAAAGTGTCTTAGCCCAGCAGCTTAACTTGCAAATGTTCATTGCAATGAGGCATTTGGTTTGTGGTATACCAACATCACTGGATCCGCACCCAGTTCCTCTCAGATATATGCCCTGAGTCATGAAGATCCCTGTGGGCATTTTTCTGAAGTAGATGAGGTAGACATTAGGGTGGGCCCACTCAAGGCCTCGCCGTGGGCCTTGGCGGTAACTGAGCTGGTTAGTCTGGGACACTGGGGCTACCAGGAGCAGATTTGAGGGACGAAGTCAGTTCCCCTATTCCCATGCCATCAGGATCAGTTCTCCCTCATCTATGGTCAGGGGGAGCCATCTCTCCTTAGAGAAAAGTAGGGGAGAGGACCTCACTCTCCCATGAGGGTCAGGCTCAGCTCTTGCTTCAGTGTTCAATGAGGGACAGGGCCAGATTTCTCGAAGCCAGTTTTCTCAGGCCCTGCTAAGGGCAAAGTCGACTCAACAAGGCCTTCTAATTTTATCACTCATGGTTCTATAGCCTCCAAGGTAGCTTAGGCCACAGACATCAACTCAGACCCCAGCTGCATCAGGACCACGGGACCCAGATGTGTCTTTCAGCAACAGTTCTTGCCTGGATGATATCCTTGGCTCTAGGTGGAAGCACAGTCCACTCTGATTATGATGGCTCTGTTGGTGGTGGCATGGGCCCAGACTCCAACAAGGCCACAGATTAAAGTCCTGACCTCGGGGTTCATTGTAATCTTTGGTGGCAACAGGGACCTTGGACTTCAACACAGATCCTTGCTTTAGTAGCACCACGGACATGGTATTCAGCAGCAGCCTGGTCTAGATGTCACCACAGCCCCAAGTGTAAGCACAGGGCACCCAGATCGTCATGGCCCCAGTGGCAGCATGTCCCTCAGATACTAACATGGCCACAGGTGTCAGCCCAGACACTAGGGATCCTTGTGGTCTTTGGTGGTGACATGAGCCATGCAGATACTGGCTTTGTAGGACCACAGATCCAGACACAACCCTTGGCAGCAGCCTGAGCCCAGCTGTTACCATGGCCTCCCTCCAGTGGCAAACAGGCTACCCACATCAGCCTTCTCCTCACCATTTTAAATTGTTCAGTTCCACCTCTTCCCACAGCACATGAACCATCCACTTCCCTTCCTCTCTCATTTCTTTACCACACATTTGCTCCTCATAATATGCCAGGCAAGCTGGGTCTTGAGGGCCCGGGCTGGCCTGTGGGTGTCTAGCACCCACCTGAGTCAAATTACATTGGACAGGCTGTAGGTGTCTTTGTCACACCAGCCAGGGAAAATGTTATTGTACTGAAAATCAAACAAGCAAAAACAACAGTCTACGTGTCTACTTGGTTTAGCTATCTTTGAAGAAATTAAAACATTACAAATCAACAAGTATTGAGGCCATTGTCAGAAGTGGACTTGTGTTTACTAGAAATGCCAAAGGTAGTTATTTGGACTTGAAAGCTAATACTGTTCATATTAATTATAATTTTTAAGTAAAAAACAATAGTCAAAATTAAAGCCAGTATTATAACATTTTATTGTGAACTAGTATTGGATATTTTTTATATGATTTAAAAAAATAAAGGTAGTTCCCCATCTACAGACCCCTCATCAAAATTTGCAATAGCCACCATGAGTTACAACAATCTATCCACTGTGCTGCCAAGCTCTGCTAGTAAGAGGAGCAGATTCAGGTGATTCTTAGACACACATTCTCAGGAAAAAGCATTGAGCTAATAGTTGGGCATTTCCAGATTTCCAAAAACAAGTGCCTGATCATAAAGTATGACAAGGACACATGTTATAGCAACAGCTTCATACACAAACTTAACACCATGGATGCACTGCCACCCTGTCTGCTCCAGAATGTGACCCAGGAGTTTCTGGGTGTGGGTGTCCTTAGCATCAATGGAGGACAGATTTTCCCTAATATAGTGAAGTTCTAGAAGTTATGGCCAATGTAGGCAATACAGTGATTGTGGCAGTGCTTGATGAACCTTCCAGAGGAAGGCTTTTGACAGAATTTTGAATCTGATGCTCCTGGCCAAGAGTGTGGTGAAGCTGACTGCCCTTGGTAGGGAGTGTTCTGAGAAGCCACCTACATCAAGAAGCTGGGTCTGGAGAAAGAGGTGGATGTCATTGGGGGAGCAGACAAATACCACTCCATATGTCTCCTATGCTATCTTAAGCAGTCTAAGGTCCAGCCTGCTGAGCCAGATGGCAATGAGAACTATCTAGTGCTGAGACAACCTGGAGATACCTCAGCTTCAGAAAGCTCTTTGCCACTCACCAAGTCCTATAGTACAATTCTGTCAATTGAAGGACATGGAGCCTGCCAGCACCTACCCAAGTTAGACTCTGAGAGCTGGGGAGGGGCTGGGACTGCTGTGCCTAATGTACACTGTGCCCTTGACAGGCTCATCCATTTGTCATAGCCTTTTAAGATTCCCTTCTTGGTTGCTAAGATGCCTCAGCCAAGACTGGATCAAACCCCTACTTAGTGGTTTGAGTCTGAGATTCAGCCAAAGGTGAAGACAGAGCCACATGGATTTGTGACATTGATGGTGCTGGATTCTTCCTTCTAAGTGGTTTCCCTGCTGGGGTTCAGTCACACGGATCAGTGCCAAGCCCTCTCAGAGCCCTCTCTTGCTGCTGAGGCCTGATCTTTGCTCCCACAATGACCTCCAGAACCAGTCTTTACACCAGTGGCTCTTCTCTTGCTCTGCTCAGAGCTCCAGCCCCTCAGCTCAGCTCCTAGTGAGAAACTGTGTTTCTTGTGCTACTTTATATAAAATTAACAATTAGTATTTAAATTTGGTACTTGATGAGAAAAACAGAGGTATAAAACAATAGCAATAAATTGATTTGATGGGCAATAAAGTTGTAAAAATCAAAAATAATTTGCATTTGATTCAATTAACATTGATTCATAGTTGTTATTTGTTACATTGTCAGTTATGATCTTTGTGTAACTTCTGGAAACAAATGCTAAGCTGTATATATAAAAAGAAATTAAATGTTATATAAAAAAGAAAATTAAAATGTTACATAAAAAACAAATTATTCACATTCAAGACAAGGGGAGGAAACCGAGGGGCAAGAGACATGATGCACAAAAAAGAAAACAGGTAGGAAAATCAGAGAACAAGGCTTTCTTTATCAAAAATCATTTAAAATTTAAAATATAAGTGAATTAAATTGTTCAACTTAAAGATAGAGAACAGCAGATAGTGTAGAATTACCAAATAAAGAAGAGAAACAAAATCAGAACAAGTTTTCTTCAGAAGAAATTCATTGTCAATTTAAAATCACAAATAAGTGAAATGAGATGATAGAAATGACATTATCATTAACAACACGAATATTAGACAAGCAGAGTTTAGAAAAAAGTAAGGGTATAATATATTGTTTGAAAAGTCACATTATCAAATGATTTAAATATATTTAATATATAAACATTACACACTGTATACAAGCTGCACATGCAACAGAGCCTATAAGCATGAAAATGAATGATTGATGTAGTTAAGGGTTGCCATAGATAAAGCTATAATAATAACTGGAAGGTTAATTCCTCATTTGAAAGGCTCTGAAGTACAAATAGGCATATCAGGAAGGGGAGAGAAGGCCTGAATTCAGTGATACAGCACCTATATGGAATAGCCATACTGCCTGTATTCTTTCCAACAACGGAACAGACAACTATATTTTGAAATACACATGAAACTTCAACTAGTAGGTCTACAGGTTGGATTAACAATCAAACTCACCAAAGGATACATCTACGAAACATGCCCACACCAAATGCTTAAGGAAGATTGCAGAAGAGAGGGAGGGAAGATTGACAGGGCCCGAAGGTCAGAGAATTTAATGTGACATTATGTCACCTAGCAATGTCAGAAGCTACACGCATAAAGTGTCCTCATGTTGTGGTGGGATTCAGGTGTCAGCCGATAAGGTCCAAAGATGCTTATCCAGGGTCCCAGGCTCCTGGAGGGGGTGTGGCCAACCCCATTGATAAGGGGCTGCTGGGACAGGAGGAGGTCACTTCTTGGTTCCTGGCTGCTGGAGAGACCTGATCGGAATCCATCGTCAGTCCATCGCTTGTCCATTGCTTGGATACTCCAATCCCTGTTCAGGTGCCACTATAAGCTGTTACTTGTATCGTGAGTGTTGATTTATATTCTAATAAATATTAATCTGGGACTGGTGCCTTGTAAGTAAAACTCCGCCTACATCATGTGAATTAAACATGGTGGATCATGAACATCCAAAGTGGACTATGAAGCCTCAGCATTACACAAAGAACTAGGGTAACTAAGAAATCCTGAGAGTAGGGGAAATAACCTTTCCCAAGGAAGAGCTTGCCAATTGACTGTTCAGATTGTCAGCCCTGAAGACATACATACAAGTAATATTAGACAAACTAAGCAAGTTGTGTTTAGGAATGGACATGTATTTACAAATACATACATGCATGCAATAACAAAATGTGTGTGTGTGTGTGTGTGTGTGTGTGTGTGCGTGTGTGTGTGTGTGTGTGTGTGTGTGTGTCGTGTGTGTATGCACCATGAATTTGAAAGAAAGCCAGGAAGGATATATGGTCTGGGTTTGGAAGAAAGAAGGGGAAGGGGACAACATTGTAATTATAAAATAATCACATGAAATTTTTAAAGTGTTTAACATCATGTAAAAATATCTCTGTATAAACATGAATGGAGTTAGAAAATTGTAACACAGTAAAAAGAGAAAATCACAAATATGCAGAAATTAAATTAAACATTCTTAAAAAGCCAATGATTCAAAACATAAAATGCAAGAGAAACTATAAATGCTTTCAGACAAATGAAAATGAAACAATTTCCTTCAAAAAAAGAAATGGAAGCAGAGCCGGCTCCATGAGAAAAAAACTCATATCCCATGTTGCTTGGGTAACCAAGAACCAGAGACTAGATGTCCCTGAGACTTAGAGTAAAACCAGATACTACTGGTCTAAGAAACCAAAAGGTATAGATAGAATAATTCCTAATGATATTCTGCCATACTCTTAGATCAGCACTTTACCCAGTCATCATCAGAGAGGCTTCCTCCAGAAGCTGATATGAATGGGTGCAGAGATCCAAGGCCAGCAATTATGCAGAGAGTCTCCATCAAATCTCTTTCTGTGGAGTTCAGGAAATCCCACAGAAGAGGAGGCAGAAAGATTGTAAGAGCCGAAGGGGGTGGAGGACACCAGAAGTGCAAGGCCTCTGAATCAGCTAATTCAAGTGCATATGAAATCACAGAAACTAGGTCGGCACCAGGTCCTATGTGCATATAGTAAAAGTGTTTAGTATTTTTATTTGGCTTCTGGCTGTGATAACAAATGGGTTCTTCACCTGCTCTTGGGCCTTTGTATTCTGTTGAGCTGTTATGTCTAACTTTGATTTGATAGGATCTATTTGAATTCTTCTACGTACTACCATCCAGCTGTGCCAGCATTAAGTACTCCAAGATACTTAATGTTATCTGTAGCTATTATAAAGGGTGATGTTTCCCTTATTTTTTTGTTCAGCCCACTTATCCTTAGTGTATAGAAGGGCTATTGAATTTTTTTGAATTAATCTAGTACCCTGATACATTGCTGAAAGTATTTATCAGTTGTAGGAGATTCCTGGTTGAATTTTGGGGATCAGTTAGATATACAATCATATCTATAAACAGAGGTAGTTTTATTTCTTCCTTTCCAGTTTGTATCCCATTCATCTCCTTTCCTTTTCCTTTAGCTAACACTTCAAGAACTCTATTGAATAGCTAAGGGGAGAGAGGACAGCCTTGTCTTGTTCCTGATTTTAGTGGGATTTCTTTGAGTTTCTCTCCATTTAGTTTGATGTTTGTTATTGGCGTGCTATATACTGCCTTAATATATTTAGGTATTTTCCCTGTATTCCTGATCTCTTTAGGACTTTTAACATGAAGGAGTGTTAGATTTTTGTCAAAGGTTTTTTCCAGAATCTAAAGAAATGATCTTTTTTTTTTTTTTTTTAGGTTGTTTAGATGGATGGCATTCATAGCTATTCATATGTTGAACCATTCTTACATTTCTGGCATGAAGCCTACTTAATCATGGTGGATGACTTTTTTGATATGTTGTTGAATTAAGTTTGTCACAATTTTATTGAGTATCTTTTATTAATGTTCATTATGAAGATTGGTGTATAATTCTCTTTTTTGTTGCATCATTGAATGGCTTGTGTATGAAGGTGATTGTAGCCTCATAAAAAGAGTTAGGTGATATTCCTTCAGTTTCTCTTATATGGAACAATTTGAGGAGTATTGGTATTAGTTCTTTTTTGTATGTCTGGTATAATTCTGCATTGAAACCATCTGATCTTGGGCTCTTTATACTCAGACTTTTAATAAAGCTTCTTGGGCATTATATATTTGTTTAGGTCATTTATGGTCTTAATTTAATTTTGATAAGTGGTACCTATCCAGAAAGCTGTCCATTTCTTTTAGGTTTTCCATTTTAGTGGAGTAGAGATTTTCAAAATATGAGCTGATGATTCTCTTGACTTCTTGGGTGTCTGTTACTTGTCCCCCTTTTCATTTCTGATTCTGTAAATTGGAATACTCATACTTCTCTCTCTCTCTCTCTCTCTCTCTCTCTCTCTCTCTCTCTCTCTCTCTCTCTCTCTCTCTCTCTCTCTCTCTCTCTCTGTTTTTGGTTAGTATGGATACAGGGTTATATATCTTATTGACTTTCTCAAAGGATAAACTCTTTGATTCATGAATTCTTTGTATTGTTCTCTTTGTTTTCATTGTATTGACTTGATTATAGCCCTAAATTTGATTATTTCTTGCTGTCTTCTTCTGGTTGAGTTTGCTTCTAATTGTTCTAAAACTTTCAGCTGTGATGTTAAACCTCTTGTGTTTTATTTCTCTAGGTTTTTCATATAGGCACCTAATGCTATGAGTTTTCCTCTTAGCACTGCTTTCATTGTGTCCCATAAATTTTGCTATGTTGTGAAGTAATTTTCTTTGAACTTTAGTAAGTCTTTGATCTCATTCCGAACTTCTTCCTTGACGCAGAAGTGATTCAGTTGAGAGATGTTCAATTTCCATGAATTTGTAAGCTTTCTGTGATTTTTGTTGTTGTTGAACTCTAACTTTAGACCATGGTGGTCTGATATGATACAAAGAGTTATTCCCTTTTTTATCTATTGACATTTGCTTTATGACCAAGTATGTAGTCAATTTTAGAGAAAGTTCCAAATAAGAAATAAGTATATTTCTTTGTGTTTGGGTGGAAAGATCTGTATATATCTATTAAGTCCATTTGGGTTATAGCATCTGTTAGATTCCTTATTTCTCGGTTGAGTTTCTGTCTGGTTGACCTATCCATTAGTAGAAGTGGGGTACTGAAGTCTCCCAATATTAATGTGCAGAGTTTGACAGGAGGTTTAAGTTTTAGTAGTGTTTCTTTTACATATGTTGGTGCCCTTGTGTTAGGGCATAAATGTTCAGGACTGAGACTTCAACTTGGTGTATTTTTCCTGAGATAAGTAATATCGTCCTGGTCTGTTTTGATTGATTTTAGTTTGAAAATATATTCAGTAAAATTATAAATTTTGTCTTCTATTTTGTTAGATATTAGGATGGCTATACCACTTTGTTTCTTTGGACCATTTGATTGGAAAGTCTTTTCCCAATCCTTTACTGAGTCTGTATCTGTACTTGAAGTCGAGGTGTGTCTCTTGTATGCAGCAGCAGGATGGATTCTGTTTTTGTATCTATTCTGTTAGCCTGTATCTTTTTATAGGTGAATTGAGTTCATTGATATTAAGGGTTATAAATGGCCAGTGAGTGTTAATTCCTGTTTTTTTGTTTTTTTTTTTTTTTTTTTTTTTTTTTTGGTAATGTGTGTGTGTGTTTTCTTTGGGTTTTTCTTCTGTGGGATTATCAATTGCTTATGGTTTCATGGGTGTATCTGGTTTCCTTAGGTTGGAGTTTTCCCTCTAGTGCTTTTTGTAGGGCTGGATTTGTAGATAGATATTGTTTGTCTGGTTTTGTCATAAAATATCGTATTCACTCCATCTATGGTGATAGTTGTGTTGGGGTAGTCTGGGTTGGCAGCCATGCTCTTTTAGTGTCTGTATAACATGTGACCAGGACCTTTTTGCTTTCATTGTTTCCATTGAATAGTTGGGTGTTATTATGATGGATCTGCCTTTATAGGAAACTTGGACCTCTTTCCTTTCAGCTCTTAGTATTATTTTTTTTATTCTATAAGTTTAGTGGCTTGATTATTATGTGGCTAAAAGACTTTTTTGGAGGTGTTAGTCTATTTGGTGTTCTGTAAGCTTCTTGTATCTTTATCAGCATTTCCTTCTTTAGGTAAAAGTTTTCTTCTATGATTTTGCTGAATATATTTTCTATGACTTTGAGCTGGTATTCTCATCCTTGTTCTGATTATTCTCAGGTTTGGTCTTTTCGTGGTGTCCCAGATTTCCTGGATGTTTTGTGTTATGACATTTTTAGTTTTAGTGTTTTCTTTGACTGACGTATCTATTCCCACTATTGAATCTTCCACTCCAGAGATTCTCTCTTCCATCTCTTGCATTCTGTTGATTATGCTTGCATCTGTAGTTCCTGTTTATTTCTTCATGTTTTCTATTTCCAGCATCGCCTCATTTTGTACCATTTTATTGCTTCTATTTTAAATTTGAATTCCTGGAATATTTTCTTCACCTGTTTGTTTTCGTTTTCTTGGTTTTCTTTGTTTACTTTCAGGGATTTCTTAATCTCTTCCAGTTTTTTGTTTGTATTTTCTTCTATTTCTGTAAGGGAATTTTTTATATCCTCTTTTAAAGCTTCTATTATCTTCATAAAGTTGTTTTTAAGGTCATTTCCTTCCACTTCCTCTTCATTGTCTTACTCAGGTCCTGATGTTGTAGAACCACCAGCTTCTAGTGACGTCTTGTTGTTCATTTGTTTGTATTCTTGCACTGGGATCTTCCCATTGCTTCTGTGGTTCACTTAGTCATCTCTTAGTCAGCTATGGGCCAGGGGTTGGTGGCTTTCCAGTTTTGGAAGTCACTGTGATTCTAGTGTGATGATGTGGTTTGGGGTTTGGGTGGAGTTTGGCCCTGGGATGTCCTGCCAGCTGGGTTTGGTGAGGGTTTGGGCTTCAAGGGGTTCTCCCTGCTGGCTTATGTTTATGGTGGAGCTGGGTGGGGACTGGGGTTCCAGGGGCTTTCTTCCTGGCCCAGGCTTCAGAGACGACTACTTGGCCTGGGAGTGAGAGGTGCCACCCTCCTCTTATTCATCTTTGAAGTCTGTGGCTTTCCAGTTGTTGTGGAGGTCACTGCTTCATCTTATATTTTATTTGGTCATGATTGATTGTTACCTCTTAGACCATGTTTTTGTTGTTATTTGTTTTGGGTCTGGGATTTTTTTTTGTTATTGTTCTTTTTTGGTTTTTTTTGTTGCTGTTTTTGTTTGTAATGAGAGACAGAAAAGGCATGGATCCACAGTGGCGGAGAGGTGTGGAGGAACTTACATTTTTCTGATGTTCCTCAAAGTTTTCAGCTTATATACATTTACAGTCAGCAATTCTCCAATCAATACAAGGTACAAGTCTTGAATTTTTCAGGGTCAGAAAAACAGACAAGAGCTGTACAAGGCAGTAACTGTATGGCTTTCTTGATGACTCAAGATGGGAGTGGCTAGTAGCCTTGGTGAACTATTAAGGGAAATGGGATCAAACAAGAGGGAGAGAGACCTTAAATCAATATGGAAATCTAAAAAGGGAGATGGGGAATTTTTTGCTACACTACCTTCCTACATATACACAGATAGCAAGCTAATCAATAAACCAGGGTAAGAGTAAGTACAAAGTGTCAAAGGCTTGTTTAAGATTACAGCTCGGTTAGCTTGGGGCACACCGCTCTTATTAGCTGGCAGGGTGAATCCAGTACACCCTAGTTCTCTTTATCTCTGAGGCTTTGTATCAACAAACTCAGATGTGTCATAATTCTGACCTTGGGCCTATCTTGTAAAGGCCCCAAATGTTATATATTTGCATAGAGTCTTTATTCTAGTTTGAAACTATCCTGAGACTTACCTCACCTCACTCACTCCTGCTGGGAAAGCAGCCTGGTATGACATTGCAGAATGGTATTTTGGCAAACTTTATAAATTATTATTTTTAATTAGCACATGTAAAATGTAGTACACTTACTTAGAAATACTTTTATTCTTTCAAAGCTTCATATATTTGTACAAGTTATATTGATCTTCTATGCTGCCATTACCTCCCTCCCTCCAATTCTCCTTAGTCCTTCATGGTTCCATCTTTTCCACTTCCTCCTTTTATTCTTTGCTCTTGTAGTTAAAAACACCCTAAATCCAGTTAAAGCTTCCCCTATGCTCATGCCTGAAACAAAACTCTTTCTTAAAATCTGTGTTCTTTTCCTTTCCTAAGTGAAAATAGAATCTTCTCACGTATGACTTTTTGGTTTTTTCTCCTGATCGTGTTATTTCCTCATTTACTCTTTCCAGTACCTCTCTGTCTCTTCATCCACCCAGATCAACTCCATTGGAGTCTCTCATTAGAAAACAGACAAGCTTCTAAGGAACAAGAATGAAATGATATGAAATTAAATAGAATGAGATAAAATAAAACCTAATACATTGGGAGTTCGAGAAAGCAAAGGGAAGAAAAAGAGCCCAAGATTAGACATAAGAAAGCTATTATCCATGCAGACATCTCTTTATATACATTCAAAATCCCATAAAATCACTATTATGGAAGCCATAATATATAGGAAAATGACTATTTGGAGAGAGAGAGAGAGAGAGAGAGAGAGAGAGAGAGAGAGAGAGAGAGAGAGAGAGAGAGAGAGAATAAATAAACCTATAAATACATAATGAAAAATTAAAAGTAAAAATGATGAATTTTAAAACCCCTGACACAACATTATGAGACGAAAAACTTCCAGACTGTCATTTCCCCTGCTGATATCAACTGGGATTTCAGGATGATATCTAGGGACATCATTTTGGGAAAATTGTAATTCTGGGAGCTGATGTCTAGTCCTTTGTTGGGTAAGAGATTTGTTCCTTGGTTTCTGTTGTTTTATCTGGTTCTTATGGGAGGATGGGGGAATTCTGTCAAGAATCCTGTAAGGTGTGGCTTCTGAGGGCTCCAAGTATTAGGTGTTTCTAGATATTTAGAGCTGACATTTAGCAATGGGATGGGTGAGGGGGGTGTCATCTGGTTCATAGGAGAAAGGAAAGCAGGGTTTTTCACTATAACCTGTTCAATCTGAGAATGGGGGCAGAGAGAAAGGAGAGCCCACTACAGGTGGTCTGCTATAGTGCTGAGGATAATACTTGCGGATTGGATTTGGAGAAAAGGGGGAAGAGAATATATCTGCAGTTATCCTACCTGAAGTAACAACCTTTACTGCATTTTCTTATACAGTGTTTATGTAAACAGCTCTGTGTGTGTGTGTGTGTGTGTGTGTGTGTGTGTGTGTGTGCGCGCGCGCGCGCGCGCGCGTGCGCGCGCACGTGTTTCCGTCTCCGTCTCTCTCTCTCTCTGTCTCTCTCTCTCTCTGTCTCTCTCTCTCTCTCTCTCTGTCTCTCTCTCTGTCTCTCTCTCTCTCTCTCTCTCTCTCTCTCTCTCTCTCTCTCTCTCTCTCTCACACACACACACACACACACACACACACACACAAACAGCTTATCCCTAGAGAATACTTTTCCGGTCTCAACAGTCCTCACTTGCCAATAGTCTTTATCTAGGGATGTCACCCATAAAACTCCCTCCCTTCCACATTACCTATCTAGTAGTGATGTCTCTGGTCCTTTTTGCTTATGTAACAGCACTACAGAGGTAACCTGGGTGTAACTTGTAGTCTGTTTTGAGGAGCCCCCCCCCCCATTTTCTGCAGTATCTACACCGGTTTACACTTCCAACATTAGTGAATGGAGCTCAGCTTTTCTCTACACCAGCACTTACTGTCACTTGTTTACTTGATGGTAACAATTATTACTGGAATAAGATAAAATCCCAATGTAAGTTTAATTTGCATTATCTTATTGACTAAGAATGTTAAACTATTCAAAAAATATATTGTATGTATTGACCATTTTATTATTATTTTTGAGAAGAATGCCTGTTCATTGGATCATTACTGATTAATAGCTTTGTTTAATGAGTCCATGTTTATTGAAAAATATAGAAAAACCCGCATATAGATTTTAGCCATATTTCTCTCAAAACTGACAATAATTAATATGTTCTTAATAGACAAATGGATGAATTTAATGTATCCTGATACCCTAATGGTGTGATATTGTCAACACTAATAGAGAATTATGAAAGAAATAGAGAGAGAACTTGTGGATGAATGTTAAGATCACATTAATTTTTTTAAAATTCTAGTCTGAAATACATATTTACTGTATGAATCCCATGTATAAAAATATTCTATGAAATGTAAGATTACAGACATATAAAAAAGATGGTTGGTAGCTAGATGAGATGTTGCATCTCTGGAGGTACAAGTTGGGATACCTCTGTGAGTTTGAGGCTACCTTGATATACAAAGCATATTTCAATCCCACCAGGACAACATAGACACTTCCTCAGGACATAGAAACAACTAAAACAAAAGACAAAGAAGATGATTGACAGGGATTTGAGTGAGGGGGCTGGGTTTTGTAAATTAAAAAGCTCTTCTATATGACATTGAAGAAGTAGACATGTGATACCACTATTGAGTATTTACAGAGAATTGTAGACATACCCAACTTTGACATATTACATGTGAGTTCCAGAAATCTCTGGATGTATATGAATATCAAGAATTGTCAAATACATGAAATTCCCTCACTGAAGAGGTCAAGGATAAAAGTGTGTAAGATAAAGTAAAGCAAAGATAACCCTAAGCACTGCAGTCTAGTCAATAACATTCCCCACAGGGTGGGCCACGGATTCTGATTCCAATATTCACTGGAATTGAATAATCAAGCAAATGATTACATTCGGTGTCACTATATTTACCTTCTGTTGGGGTGTTGAGGTGGAAAAATCACTGAGAGATACACAGGGGAAGAGAATGTGGTTATCAGGGTAGAAACAGATTGTAAGCAGAAACAATAGTAGAAACAAACATGTGGCTTAGCAGAAATGAGCAGCACAGCTTCTCAAACTATGGGTCACAATTATGCCGAAGGCTCTAAACTGGAGTGTGGAACTTGTAAAAAAATCAGTGAAGTAAAATAATCCTGAATTTATGGCAACCAAAAAGTGATTCAGAATTAGACACAGGATAAATCTGAAGTGGTCCCACCCTATTTCATTGTGTGACTTCCCTGAGCCTTGGTTCTAAATGCATGTGCACACCATCCCCAGTTTGCATGGCACACAGCCTGAAGCACTTCAGCTCAAGTTCAAGACAATGCTGTGGTGCTGTGCTTTTATGATATACACACTGCTATTTGCTTCTTATAGAAACAGACTTTTATTCATTTACTTTGTGTTTTCTATATATTCTGACCAGTCCTCAGACCTTTCTATATATTCCGTTCCAGCAGCCCTCCCTGTCCTCTGACCCTACCTCCTGTTTCCCTCAAATCCATGCTTCCTATGTTTAACTTCAGAAAGAAAATAAGCAGGCTTCCCAGGGATTTTCACTGAACACAGCATAACATGATACAAAATGACTAGGCACAGCCCTCACAATCAAGGTTGGGGGAGGCACCTACCTCTGTAGGAGAAAAAGAGTCACTAAAGCAGGCCGAAGAGGAGAGTCTGAAACAACCCTTATTCACACTGAGTTTAAGTATTTTCCTACCATTGTTCATTAGCATGTATCAAATATTTTTTTAGAATGTATAATTTTAAAATTTTCTATTTGAATTGACCTATCTTTTCATAAAGGTGCATGCCACCAAGTCTGAAGATCTGAGTTCAGTTTCTGGAGTCCATCTTGAGGCAGGAGAATACTGACTCTTGTAAATTATCCTCTGATCCAAACACAATCTTATAAGATGGTCTCTGATCCTGGTGTTGGCAAGTCACATGGGTATCCCAGGTATGGATGAGTACCCCCACTAATGCAGAATGCGTAAACCAGTTGTGAGCTCGTCTGTTAACCAACTGTCCAGTGTGAAAAGAAATTCCTCTGATGAGGACTGAAAGCTGCATTAATCTATCCTTATGAGACATGAATTTGGAGAACAGTGTAATACTGTGTCTACTTAGCAAACTAATAATGTTTGGCTTACCTCTGTGGTATGTGAGTTTCCCGAACATGAGCTCTTGACCAGATTTACAGTACTATACATATGGTTTCTCTTGTGGAATGGATCTTAAATCTAACCAAAAAGTGGTTGATTACCTTTATAATATCTGCACCAATCTTACATTCATAAACTTACCAAAGAATTGTTTTAAAATATTTTATATAATTTATTATAAGCAAATGTTTGATTGGCATATCTATTTTTTTAAATCTATATGTGCTAAAGATCCATGCAAATGTTTCTTAGATAAAGAAGAACTAGTATGGATAATTTGTGTGTGAGTGTGTGTGTTTGTGTGTGTGTGTAGTTTTTGTATGTTCACACATATTTTCTTGCTCTGCTTGTTTGAGATGGTTAAAAATAAATAGCATCCCATGAGAAATAAGAATAACTAGCATTGAAACATGGTTTCTAATACCATTTTTCAATAAAAGAAAATAGTTTCCTGGGGAAATGCATTATTCTATAACTGGGTAAGAAAATATCCAGGATAGGCTTGGAACATCTTGTAGAACCTGAAAGTCAGTAATAATAAACAATGTAACAGTAACTGGAGAAGGTTAAAGGGATATTGGAACCTTTGGGCAATAAAATAGCTATGGATTAAAACTTTGCAATAGAGCATTTATGGCTCTAAACTAATGCAAACACTCCACTGAAGAAGTAAATGAAAGCAGGTAAACTGATGGGTCTATAAAACAGATTCCAAGCAATTCTTGTGGACACTTCATCTATTGGAGGTAGCCCAAACTTCCTTTCCTTTCCTATTTGAACAAATATTTCAGTACTATAAGATGACCACTCCATAGAGGAAAAACCTAACAAATATTGTGAACCCTCACTGTGGTAAGTCCTCCTGAGCACAGACACTTTAGCTTTGATGGCTCATTATCTCCCTGGGCTTCCTTTCAAAAATAAAAGTGTCAGTCAGTCCTTACTTGAGAGGAGACACTGTAGTTTCTGGCCCTGACTTTTGGGCCTAGCCTCTTGGTTTAGGCCCACAGACCCACAGACCCGAAGAGACACACAGATGCTTACAATAGTTTTAGGCTGATCAGCCTAAGGCCCAGGCATATAGCTTGCTAACTCCTTACTTAATCTAACCCATGACTCTTACCCTGTTCATCCATGTGACTCAGTACCTTTTCTCAGAGCAGCATAGTTGTCCTCTGCATCTTCTGGCTTCTCTCTGAAATTCTCTCTGTTCTTCCTGTTCCTAGAGTCTTCTTAGTCTGGTAGCCTCACCCATACTTCCTGTGTGCCTTTGGCCAATCAGCACTTTTTATTAAACCAGTGGGTGGGACAACTATTTACAATGGAACAACATAATCCCCCTACAAGACACTGTAGAGATTAACTAAAATCCACTCACCTAATCCATTATGATCACAAAAGACAAGGGAAACTCATTCAATACTAAGAAAATCTTGCCTTGTTCTGAAGCTGAGCCAACTGCCTGTGGCTGTTAAGTTCATAGACCTGAGTATAGAAGGTGCTGCTACCACTTTACTAGATCAGTATAATTTCTAACCACATTCTAAATACTTATCTTTACATCCACAGATAATTATAGCTCTCACTTTTCATCAGAGAGGCTTCTTTTGGCCGCATATAAAGTGTTACAGTGGGGTTTCTTGGTCCCGGGTGGCCAGAGGCCCAGACCCTGCCGCGCCAGACCCCTTAGCTGCCCGCCACTGCTGCTCAGGCTCCCAGAAATGGCTCAGACGCTTATATTAACTGTATGCTATTTGGCCTATGGCTCAAAAACATGGCTAGCTAGCTCTTACATCTTAAATCAACCCATTTCTATTAATCTGTCTGCCATGTGGCCCGTGGCTCACCTGTGTTCCTTACATGTTGCTCCTTTGGGCTTCAGCTCAAAGGATTTCCCTGCCTACTCTTTCTATGGTGCCTGACATGGGCCACAACAGCTCCTTTATTTAAAGATTAATATTTACAGCATACAGAAAGACATTCCCACATCAATAAAGACCATCATAGGAATCCTCAAATAGTCAAAAATGCACAGAATAAGTGATTGTGAGGTGTCCAGAAGCAATGATATGTCTACTACATAATCCCTGTGCCTAAATCTCAAAGAATATAGCATGAGAGAGGGCAAAGATTGTAAGAGCCATGGAAAAAGGACACCTGTTGTGAGATGGAATCTCAAGACTATGGTTACCTAAATAAGAGATGCACAATGATTAAAAAATAGAGTTGGCATGCCAATGTGGAGGGGGACAAATCATAAGACCCTATCCCTAGATGAAGAGGTACAGGCAGTTGATGCCTCAGTAGATGATCCAGCTTCAAGCAATCAACTCTAAACACATACACCTTTGAGCAACGCTAAGTGGTCTAATACATACATACATATATGACTGTAATTAAAGAAGAGATCAATACCTCATATTTCTTAACCCTTTCTAACTCTCTTTGATCTCCTTTATTCCCAATAAGTCATCCTACTTCTATATCTTTTTTCTTAGTGACACACAGCCACTGGGTTTATCAGGGTTACTTGATGGAACATGAATGTGGATTTGTTTACTAGAGCATTGAAAGCTTACCAGTAACTACACTATTGAATAAAAATGGCTCTGCTTCCCCAGCAACCATTAACTGCCAATATCTCTTTAGGTGTTGGGCCTCCTGGTCCTATTTTGTACACAATGAAGTTTTGATAGACTTGGTCTCAAGAGTTCCTGCAGGTAACCATAGCTATTGTAAATTCATCAATACAATGGTCACATCATGTCCTTAAGACTACATGAACATTTATTTTACAGAATAATGGCTGAACTTATTTTGTATTTCCTTCAATCATGCTTTCCAAATTTTATGTAATTTATACAGGCATATACTTTTTTATTTTATATGTTCTTATATTTTTCAATTATTTTTACCCATATACATTTTATTATAAAACATGCCCATTTAAAGTGTTAGAAAGTAATAAGTATTATTTATAAAATAATGATTGTGTATAACATCATGTAATTATTGTGTAATATATTAAATATCGTATACAGAATAAGTATTACGCATAGAGTTGGAATAATCTACACTTTTAAAAATATCTCTGTCCATAATATATCTTTTTAATAAAAGTCTTTCTTGGGGTAATATTGTTTAGATTTTTGTTTGTTTGCTTTTCAGGTGAATTTCAAGTACACATACAGAGGAGTGGCCATGTGAAGGGCAGAAAATGAGAAACAGTATTAGGAGCCAAAGGCAACACTTTTCACAAATGAAACTTCAGTTCTTGTTAGTTAAAATGTAGGTTTTCATTTAGTGGGATCTGGGGTGCTTGCTTGAGACTGTATTTCTAACAGCTTCCCAAAGCTATTGCTGCCTCCCCCATAGCTGCTAATGGACAGCTACTATGTCTTGAGCATCCAGGCTATGGAAAACACTAAGTCTAAATGCAGGTGAGTTTGATTAACCTATTGTGATCATTTTTAGCATGCATGTGGCCATCAAAAGTTACATACACTTATTTGACCTCCGTTCATTTCTTGACTACCGTGAATTAAGCCATGAATATAAATGTTTCCTCTGAAGTAGATGACTATTGATATTCTTCAGCTTACTCTGTTTTCCTATCTCCATTTCTCAGGTAGTGTACCTCAGCAAAGCCCCCCCAACACTCTATCTTGCAACTTTTGCCAAAGTGTCTCAATCACAGAAATGGCAACATTGCCAAGACATGCATAAAATGGCTACAGAGCCATTAAGGTCCCTACACATTGTCAGGAGACAGACTGTTTAATCCTTATTAGGGCCAATGTCATTAACAGGAGGAGTTAGGAGACATACGTGGCAGTAAAACCTGAGCTGCGTTTTCAAGAAAATTGACATTCTTAGCAAAGCTGAGCAGAGTATGTATCATTAGGAATAGCAGAACCATCCTTAAGGAAGAACAAGTCAATCACAGGAAGACGTCAAGCCTATCTTGTGTTTTCTCAGAAATAGGATGCTTTCAGCAACATGCTTCCATAAAGAGTCCTTTCAAATAGTCTCCACAAAATAAGCCAAGGTGTTAGGGGTTACATTTCTGCTTCTGTGATCCCATTATCAGTTGCCAAGTGACATGTGATGCTAGAGTCATAGTTTCTATCCAGACAGATTCAGTTAACCTTGCCTGTTATAAGTAAGCCACAAAGTCATTTCATTTATGTAATTGACTTGAACTTAAGCATATAAAGCTTATTCCATTATTACAAATTCTTTGTCATCCCTGATGAATGAAGCTAGATGGGTATATGGATGGATGCATTAAAAAGTGAGCAAAGGAATGAATGGAGTGTGAATGAACAATGATTTTGTAAGCCCAGTTACTTAGAATTCCATGAATTCATGTGCCACAAGCATCTTCAAATCTGCCCCCTAACTAGTACATGAAAAATGCTGTATCTAATGGAAAGCAGGCAGATCAAAAATTACCCTCACATAAATATTAAAATATTGAAAAAAGGAATTAAAAAGTGCTAAAAAAGACTACCTAGCAATCCCACTGCTATCATGTTCATTACTAAGTATAGCACTTAACATAGTTTCTACATACAATAGAGGCACAATAAATATGATTGGATTAGAGAACATTCAGGTGCATATAACAGTTGTAATAGCAATGTAAAATGTTTGAGAAGCATGATGGGGTATATACGAAGACTCAATATCAAAAATACCTGGCTCCTTCTAATACTAACTTCTACAATAGACATTGATGGACCATTTAGATACAAGTGGAGCTTACTGAGTAACCTCAGCCAAACTTTTACAAGGAGTTATATTAAGGTAATCTTTAAAGAGGTATTTTTGTAACACCCCCATATGCTTCAAAGTGCAATACTGAAAGCAGATCTTCGCTTTGGAGTCCAGGACCTTTCCTCAAGAATGCTGAGCTTTACAGATGTTGTGTAAGCTGATAATTCTGTTAAAAACCCACAGTGCAAGACTACATTAGATTTTCATGGGTTTTTCCACAAAGTCACTTTTTTCTGAAATACCAGTTAGTATGCTTGTTCTCAAACCCTAGTTCAGCATTGATTTACAGGTTGAAAAACGGTAACCCTGAGGCACATGGCAAGTAGGCTGCATACATCATGAATCAGCAGCTAGGATTGAGAGATCAATGTGTGTAAACAGCTTGTCTTCAGTGTGACCAGCTGAAAAACCTGTCTCCCTCTACACCTGCACTGTCTTGAAATCTTATAATCTTTCTCATCTACTTTCCAACCATTGGCTGGTGTGTTTTCCAAAATCTTCTGGACTCAGAAACAATTTATACCGTGAATTCTAGTTAAAGACTAGTAAAACATTCTCCGTGCACTGAAATGAACCAGTGAAGAAACAAACTGGGAAAGAATCCACATTTGAAAGCTTAGCTTTATGTCATCTGTTTTTATTTAATACTTTAGTTTGACAAGGTTGGCAAGGTGGGGAGATGTTCCCTTGTCATTCAGCATGGATTGGAGAGGTAGGAGGAAACGAGTTGTACATTTGTTTTATTCCCCCCAAAGCACTGCTGTCATATAAACGTCATCTCCAAGGGTCCTGGTGCTTGGACTGTTTCAGATGAGAGAGGATGTTTTACGTATTGCCAGCTTCCATCCCACTTATTAATATGTGTGTATACTTTATATGTCTTGCACCTTGTTTCAAACCATATTTAAGGAAATTTGTATGTAACTCAATATGGAAAACAAAGTCTTATACTGGAAGTAAAGATTCAAATAAAGCAAAGGAGAAACAAGGACAGAACAAGAAATTGAAACAAAATGGAAGTCCATCCCCATCTGTTCTTCTTTCTATAGAACGCTCTGCAAATCTGAGAACCCACAGATTTGCCCCCTCCCCAGCCAAATAACCCTCCATCATTTTCTTGTGATGCTGACTTCATCTTGACAACTCTGCTCCTTGTTACTGACGCAGATCACCCAGTTCTCTGCCTCATAAGTCTACCCTGGCCATGATTCTATTACAGTCTCATCATTCACCAGAATCACAAAGGAAGGTTGTTATCACACAGGTTAAAAAGCATTCCCAGCTAATTTTGACTGACTAGATTTGGTGTAATCCTGATATGATGCTGTAGGTCTATGCTTGAACATTCTAAAGAGATTCTTTTATGATTTTCTATGATAGCTCACTCATTAGATGAAGTTACACTTTCTGTGAATTAGAAAGAAATCTATGCTCTTCTTCTAAGTTTGATTATGTTCCTAATCTTGTAATACAATAGCATCTTCCCAGTTTCTCTAATGAGATGCCTTGCTCTGCTATATATCCTTAGTAATCAGCAGCAAACTCATCATATATAATTCTTAACTGAGCCTAACATCTTATTTGCCCAGTTAACCAGTATATCACTTCCACAGGATAAAATTTGGTCCTTCTAGAGGTTTTGTGTGTGTGTGTGTGTGTGTGTGTGTGTGTGTGTGTGTGTGTGTGTGTGTGTGTGTGTGATATGCTTGTATTAGTGTCCTTCTCCTCCCCTGGATTTACCACTATAAGGCTAGGAACTATTTTTACTAATATATTTCACTTTCCTTATGCTGTTCATATTATTTAAAGCTAAAGGAAGCCATTTTTTCCAGTGAAATATAGTTAGGTATATTTGCAAAGGTAGGGACTTACATTGATTAAATCATAATTATGTACAGAATAAGGAAAGAGAAAATGATGAGAAGGAATATGTGAGGGAGGAAAAATGTGATGAAATTTAGTCTGTAGGTTAACCTCAAGTTATAACAAAATGAATTGTTCTGATTTGGGTTTTGAGACAAGTCTCACATGTATCCTTATACTGGCCATAAAAGTGTGACCTCCTTGCCTCAGCTACTAAGTGCTAAGATTATAGGCATTTATAATGTCTGGAATCAATTGGTCAGGGTTTTTACAACTTTCTCTTATTCTTGAGCTGGGATTAAAGATGCATGTGAATCAAACACACTGTCCAGGGACGTTTCACAAAATAAACATTGATGTCACTCCCACTGGAAACCTGAGAATCAACTTTGGCATATACTCAATTTCCAAAGTAGATTAAGAGTTCAAAGGGAGAACATTTTGTTGATGGTTGGAGATCAGAATGCCTTCATCTGCATGTTCAGAGCTGAATGGCTAGAGGCTTGGCTTAATTCAAGGCTGGAAATAGTGAGCAATATTCCAGGACACATTCTAAAGATATTGCCTCTCTTTGCCAAACTTTTGGAAGATATGGGATATTAACAGAAGATTTAATTTTTTTTTCCTGGAAAGATACATAGTTCAGTTCCAATGAGTTCCATTAAATAATGAAACCATATGTTTTATCAGTCAGATTAGAGGAAAAACCCAAACCTCAGTCAAGCTATCCTGAGTTAGAAAAGTTGTTGTTTATAAACATTTTTATTTATTATTTTTTATGACAAATGTTGTCTACTTAACAACATCTAGGACAACCTGGGAGACCAACCTGCAGCACAGCTATGAGGAATTGTTTAACTTCTGGGCATGCCTATGAGGATTATCATGACTGATTTAAAACCATGGTGGAAATTTCACAAAATAAACAGTGGTAGTGGAACCTTCACTGGTTTGGGAGAAAATGTACTGAAGGTCAGTATCCATCATTCTCTGCTTCTTGCCTGGGAATGTATTTCAAGCACCAACTTCAGTTTCTTTCCACTGGTCTTCCTGCCACAATGGGCTCAAACCTTGTGCTGTGAACTAAACTCAGCCTTTTCTCCTTTAAACTGTTTTTGGTCAGTTTTCTCAACAGAAATAGGACAGGAAAAAATAACTAAGATCTGAGAATTGAACCAAGAGATTTGGGTGGGTTAGACTGATATGGATATTTTCTGTATGCTGTGAATTATCATGAGACAATAAAGAAACTGTTTCAGCCATGGCAAAGCATTTTAGAAGCAGACATGAAATCCGAGCATAGGTGAAGGAGAAGGAGGGCAGAGTCAGGCAGAGGCTGAGCTGCCGTGCAGGAGAACAAGATATGATGGAACACAGGGAAAGCCACTAGCCATGTAGCAAAGCATAGATTAATAGAAATGAGTTAAGATGTATGAGCCAGCTGATAATGACTCTGACCCATAAGCCAAATAGTTTTCAATTAATATAAGCCTTTGTGTGATTACTTGGGACCAAACATCTGTGGGCAGTTTATTTGGGATTGTTGGTCTGGATCTCCGGGCTAGGCTAGGCAAATGACACTCACATACACCCACACCAAGCATCAGAAAGCTTTATAAGGATTCTAAATCACAGAAATGGAGTCCCAAAAAGCCTCTGAATTGTGACTCTCACGTGGGCCTTGATTCAGAGATGCCCTGACATGGTGTGTGTGCTTGAGCTACAAAATGTCAGGCTTTCAAATTGCAGCTCAAGTTGCAACAAAGCCTGTTCCTTCTCAAAGAAGACTCAGTTCAAGCACAAGCTACTTATGACAGATAAGTTACTGTTCTTAAAGGCAAAAAGGAAACAGAATCAACAAAGACTTTTTAGTAGCAGCATTTTCTTGAATCAGCTCTGTTTGCTGGAGGCCAGCATAGGCACAGGTTTTTAAAGAGAGGTTTCCTGACTCAGTTTTAGGAGTAAGAAATGTGTAACTATTTTAAGAGGTCCTGCTGCCAAATACTTAAAAGGAGTTCATGAGCAATGGGTGGTAGTTCTCTACTTGGTGGCAATATGGACCCTAAAATTCCCCAGAATGGTAATTGTGACCTCTGCTAAAAAGCTAAACTCTCTATGAAGCTAGACTAGAGCTGCATGGAGCCAGCCAGAGGCCCTACCCAAGCCTTAAATCCTAGCCACACCCTGGCAGATTAAAGGTGTGACCAGAAACAGAAAGAAATAGATGCATCTTGGTGGAGTCAGTTTCTATAACAAAGTCTTTAATCCTAGCCTCACCTTGGCAGATTGAAAGTGTGATCAGAAACAGGAAAAAAAAAAAAAAAGAGAGAGATACAAGATATACAGTAAAGACAGATTTCAAAACAAAACAAAACAAAACAAAAAAACCTCTCAATGGTTTACAGTGTGTTTAAAAATATACATAGGCTTGATGGAGAAAAGAAAAAGGGAAAGGTCCTTAAATAAAATAAAATAAAAAATGATAAGCCATGAAAATTACAAAGTATGTCTGGATACTGTATGTTATTGTCTTTAAGGTTCTTTTTTTGTTGTTTTTCTTTTGTTTTACTGCGAAGGAAGTAGTAAGAGCTGCTAAACTGCTCTTATTATAAATGCTGCTGGATTAGTCCAACCTATATAGTTTGTAGATAGGTTGACTTTAAAATTGAAACCAAAAGTTATGCTACTTTGGAGGTTTTCTTTTTATTTCCCCAGAAAATGAGAGGTTGTGGATTTATTCCCAGTTAAAGAAAATAAGATTTGATCAAGAAAGACCCTCCTGAAAAATCTTTGAGGGGAAGAGATGGCTACATTAGCTTCAAGGCTGACTAAGATGATCTAGGCTCAGGACCACTACAAGATTAACAGCATCCCCAATCAGCAGGAAGTAGTTTATTGAAATATATGCCCAAATTCCCCCAAAATTGTTTATGAATGTTTGTTTTCATCATAAATGGTAAATGGTCACAGTCAATCTCTTTCTAGGAAAAAGGCGGGAATATGATATGAAATGATAAAAAATTATTGAATTTACTTTGATACAAAATTATTAATCTCAAAATATTTTATATTGGCATGGATTTTTATTTATTGATACAAATTTAAGGTTAATTTTGTTATACTGTGTGTTTATTTCTACTGTTTAAGGTATTATGTTGATGTAACTCATTTATAATTATAATGTATAATTAAGAAATGCAGATTAATAGTCATCTATGATAATCAAACATACTCATGTTAGTTAGGTTTTTTAGATATGAAAGATATATTTTAATTAGATAGGTAATCTTTAAATACTTCAAAGACCTATAGAATATGACATTTAAAATATTTTAAGAATTTATACTTTTCTAAACAGTGGGATACATCTGTACCTGGCTGCACAAATCTACTTCAAGAGGATGATGGGCATTGAAGAAACCTCATGTGAAATTTACTTTCTTTGTGGCAAAAATTAGCCACTAGACATGAAATTGTTCTTGTCTAACTGCTTGACAGTATGCTATATAAATTGGACATGCAGGTCCCATAAGAAAGAAACTGATATACTATGCCATAATGGGCAGAGCAGTCCTTCAAATTTCCTGCTTCACTGAAATGTATGCCAGAGACTCCAAGCCTGTAGGCTGAAGATGGATGCCCCAACACTACAGGTAAGTTTTTGATGACCGTCAAGGGCCAGATGACATCTCTGTCATTTCTAGATTTTGAAAGTTGCTTTCACTTCCCGTTTACTTAGGTAATATTATATTCTTCTGTGCTCTTTGATGTAATTGAAGATTAGTTATAATTACAGTTTTCTTTAGTTATAATAAAAGGTAAGTTAGACTCATAAGGATAAGGTACATGATACATTTTTTTAAATACATTTTTGCTAAATACAGATAAACTAGATGTTGTAATTGTAGTTCTTGATTGATAGTTGTTTTGTTATATGTAATTTTGTTATGTTGAAATTGAAACATTCATTTTTGATTAGACAGAAAGGGGAAAGTGATGTGGGACATTTTTCTGTGTGTTGTGAATTATCACTGAATAATAAAGGAACTGTTTGGGCCTGTAGCAAGGCATGTTAGATGCAAGTGGGAACTCTAAGCATGGATAAAGGGGAAGAAAGGTAGAATCAGACAGAGATGTAGGCAGACACAGAGGAAAGAAGATGAAATGCTGCTCTGAGAAAAGGCACTAAGCCACTTGGCTAATCATGAGTTAGTTTAAGAGCTAAGAGTTAGCAAGTACTATGCCTAAGCCATAGGCCAAACAGCATGAAATAAATGTAAGATTCTGTGTGTTTCTTTGGGACCTTGGGACTGCTGGTCTGGACCTCAGGGCTAGGTAGAGCTAAGCAGCTTCAGGCAGGTCCAGACTTTTGAGCTAGTACAGGCCAGAAACTCTTATTACGTTAGATGAGTTTTCTGAGGAGCATTATTTTCAACCTTATGATCATGTGCAATGTTCATATTCTGGCCTTCCTAATTTTCAGGTTCAGAATCATTTCAGAAAGCATCCATGAGAGACACAAAGACAAGAATAGTGGAGGGGAAAAAAGTACACTAAATATGGACTGGAGTAATTTAGAGTCAAGCTTTGCTTTTGTGTAATATTGAGTTCATTAATTTTTATTTTTTCTTGTATTATAACTATTATTTTGAGATAGAATCTCTTATATTTCATCTGGCTTCAAACTCGCTATGCAGCTAAGAATTACCTTCAACCTCTACTTCCCCTGCATCTATCTCCTGAGTGCTAGGAATACGGGATGCACTAACATGCCTTGGCCCCCTTGAGTACATGTTATAAATGATCCATCTGTACACCTGAGTAAGTTATGTAAGCATTCCAAACACTCATTTCATTAACTGAAAATGTGAAATATGTCTTTTATTTTCTTAAAAAAAAAATCAGGGAAAAAAATCGCTGTATGCAAAGTACCCAGGGTTCTCATGTATCGTAAATAGCATTTTTTGTGTCTGTTTTTTAACCACTAGTGATTTAATCAGGTGTTATTTTAAGAAACCTGAACCTTCATATAATAGCAAAAATGATGTAACAGGAGCTTTAATTTGTGAAGTAAAGGAGTTTTGAGGCCAAGCTAAGCCCGGCTGTTGGTCTTTGTTCCTTTTCCTCTGTATGTCTTGGGAAAGACCCAGTGGTCTTTTTATGAACAACTAAAATAGAAAAAAGTGATTCCCCAGGGCTTAGCAGATAGATGACAGGATCATATAGAACCAGGCAGCCTACTGCTCTCAGTTGGGTGGTGGCAGGGCAGGCACCTGGGTCCCAGCACACAAGCTTTTGTTCAAAGTGCAGTCCTGCAGCTGAAGGTGTTCAGGAACATTCTGTAATTCAGGTATTAACCTGGCTTGCTGAGCTGCCAGATTCCCTCCCCAGTGGTTTCTGCAGAGTTTGAAGTTTGTCAGCTCATTTTTCATGGCGGCATCTAACTCTAGTGATGGCCAAAAGTCTTGGGCTGCCCCCAACACTGATTAGCACACAGACCATCTTTTAACAGAATCTTCTACTTTTAACATTGCTGGGCAAATGGTAAGCAAAAAGCAGCTACTGGCATCAGGAGATAGAATTGGACCTGATTCTGCCCTGAAAAAAACAGGAGAGGGGATGGTGTACTTCAAGATCCAGAGGCAACCATAGAAACTGGGAAAAATAGGAAATATTACAAAATCCAGTGTATCCAAGGCTTTGAAGCACACAACCATATGGATGGGGGAATGTCCTGTGAGGATGTTTGGATGGCACTGAAAAATCACTGTTGCTCCAGGGTTCTTCTTACTGTCATAAAATAGAAATTAATACATGGAGGTACTAGTATGATTATGATTGTAAAATATCATGCTCATGCTGGGAGACTTTGTAAACAATGAAGAGAAAAAATGGATAAGAGAAAACAAAATAGCAGTTAGGAATAGGTTAAGGCCACCTATGTTTTCAAATCTTTATACATGTATCTTTCCTTATGGGTGCTTCGCAATTGTCCTACAGTATACATGTGCATGCATGTATGCACACACAACACAACACACATGTGCATGCACATGCACACACAGAGGTACTCCTATATACACACATTTTGTGCAGAAAAATTTGAGTAATTATGAATATTAGATATGCATCCTGTGGAAATGTGTCCTGTGGCAGAAAAAAAAACAAAACAGATGGCATTTGAAGAAAAATGGAATTAGAGCAGGGCATGCGCAGGGTAGGTAAAGAATTTAACATAAAGGAATCTTTTCCCAATGCTTCTCCCTCTAGGGTTTTGGTATTCTGCCGTTTGAAATGTTGGAATATTGATAGACAACACACTTAGAGTAGAAGTAAGTACTGATTATTTGCAAAATTGGTAGATGAAAGGACAGAGTCATGTTTGTCCATGTCATAACCACAAAACCTGGCTTTTGAATAACCAGGCAGAAGCTAATGTGGGGAGAGAAGGATGAATTTAAGCCCACTGTTAATGCTTAAAGGCATAGTATATCTTGAGATACAAAGATTGGAATGTCCACCTGATTGCATAATTCCACAGTCTGTGATAGATAATTTGACTCATCACTGTTCTGGAAGATTAAATGAAGATTAATGATACTATCTCATAAACCATGGAGATCTTTGCCGCTTGCATGGACCCAGGAGATTGTTCCCAAGGATGTCCACCTGAGTTGTGCATATTTTATGTCCTTAGACCTGAAACAAAGTTTTCCCAACAAGACCTTGCAAAAGAAGACCCTCTTCATAGCTTAACTGGACTAGGGAGGAAGGCCCAAAAAGGAATGGCAACCTAAGCCCCAAAAACTTGAGAAGTCTATAACATTTTTTCTTTGTATAATTGATGTGGGAATGCCTTTCTGTATGCTGTGAATCTCAATCTTTAAATAAAGGAGCTGTTTTGGGCCATGACAGGCACCATAGAAGAAGTAGGAGAAGGAATCAGAATAGGTAAGAAAGGAAGGGCAGAGTCAGAAGCAGACCAAGCTGAAGCCCAAAAGAGCAACATGTAAAGAGCACGGGTGAGCCACGAGCCACGTGGCAGACAGATTAATAGAAATGGGTTGATTTAAGATGTAAGAGCTAGCTAACAATGTGCCTGAGCCATAGGCCAAACAGCATGAAGATAATATAAGCATCTGAGTCATTTCTGGGGGCCTGAGTGGTGGCGGACTACTAAGTAGTCTCGGGTGGCAGGTCTGTGGGTCTCAGACCTCTGGCCACCTGGGACCGAGAAACCCCGATACAACATATAATTATATGACTAACATATTATAGCAATCCAATTGATAACAAATATGCTTCAGCATTTATTAACTACTTTTTTACACGTACAGCATTAGGTTTTAGAAGATAAGAACACACACTTTGCGTTACCCCACATAGCCCAACAAGAACTGGAGAGAGTTCTTGAGAATATGTGGTACTCACTGAATGTGTGGCTTTCTTTGTTTTCCATATGCAGCTAATACTTGCTTTAAGGAGAAGTTAGCTACTGAATTCAATTCAGAAATACCCAACAGGAGTTAATTCCTGAAATCAAAATGTACCCAGTCTATTTACTTTCTTGACAAGGGACTAAATCATAGCAGTAACAGAATATGGTATTTGTCAACAGAGGCTCAGAGGGGCACACAGAGAGTTCTTGAAAATCTATGAGCAAAGGGTCCCCATTAAGGGCAGAAGAATGCAATTTCTATTTCTAAACAAACTTTAATATTTTTCATCTGGAGATACTTCTATAGAGTCAGCAGAAAAAAAGCCTTTGCATGTGGTTGTGTATTTATGAGTGAATTTTATCTTTAAAACAGATTTGTAACTAAAAACAGAAATATCTTTTTATGGGAGACAGCTGGTTAGAAGATTAAAGATACACATGGAGAGAAGGGGTCTCAAGTTAACAAACATTCCTAGACATGGAATGTCTGCAAGTATTAGTAATATTTCAACTTGTGACCTAAAAACATGCAATCTTCATCAGTTTCCCAGGAAAGATTTCAGTCTGTTGGGTATAATGATGAAGGGAAGAAAATCCTGGAAAGTCTAGTACAAAAAAATATAATAACTCAAAAAATTGTAGATAACTATAAATATCATATGAACCAGAAATTGGAATTGTGATGTAATTCCATTTATGGTATTCAGAAAAAGAAAGATTAAGCAGTTAAATAAGGCCAATTATGGGTTCACTTTTTCTTTCTCTGAGTACAAAATGATGTATGCCTGGAATTCTGGGTTTGATCTCTTCATTTCAAGCGTCTGCCACATGTTTTTATTGAGAGTTTGGAGAAGTTGAAATTTAATTAGTTGAGAATTAAATTAGTTTGAAAAGCATACTCTTAAATGTAAATTTACAAGCCTCTTTTGTGAGACTGGGTACAATCTTTTGACTGTTAAATTAACCCCAAACTGGATTTATTTTATTTATTTATTTTTTTTGTTCGTTTCAGTAAATTGGGATCATTGTCACAGAAACTTGAGTGAAGACAGCATGAGGGTCTTCTCTTTAACACACTTGTTCTAACTTGAAACATAATTCTCTGAGATGATTTGATTTCTAGAATAATCTGACAAGACCAAAGCACAGTGGACTGTATTCACCAATCTTGCTGAAAAACCACAATTAAAATTACTACTGTTGGCTGATCCCGGGGGAAATTAATAATATTATCCATATTTTCCTCTACATAACCTTGGCTATTTCTTAGAATTTAATATCACTGACTTAAAATTTAAAATATAAGAAGCTATTTGCCCACTCATCTCTGCCCTGCAGGCTAGAACTTCCCAGTAAAATCCAATTCACTGGACACCCTCATCTACAAATTCCTCACCAACCCCCACTCTATCCCATCACCCAGCAACTTCAGTAGCTACTTGAGACCCACAGTTTCTCAGCACCCATTAAATCAAGATGGGTATATAAGACCCACAATTCACCTTCACTTATTATGGTTATTAAGAGCTCCTTTAGGATCAAAGAGTGGATTTCTTAGACACAGAATCAACTAGCTCTTATTGCACCAAGAGCAGCTCACTATGTCACAGAATATCGCCAAGTGGACCAAGAGCCAAGATTGTACCAAGACAGACTTCCTGAGACACAGACACATCCAGAACAAACTGCACCAAAATCAGCTCCCTGAGATACAGACAAATCCTGCATTGATCCAAGGAAGCAGTGGACAGATGCCAGTGCAGGAATACATATAATAACATAAAGAACGATACGGCATCACCAGAACCTGATGGTTCTACAAAAGCAAGAATTTTATATTGTCAATATAAAAGAAACAGAAGAAAACAACCTTAAAAGCAACTTTATAAAGATAACAGAAGTTTTAAAAGAGAAAATTAAAAATTCCTTAAAAAAAATAAAGAAAAAGGCAAACAAAAAATTTGGAAGAAATCAACAAATCCTTTAAAGGAAATAAAGAAAAAGCAATCAAACAGGCAAGGAAACATTTCAAGATTTAGAAATTGAAATTGAAGCATTAAAGAAGACACAAACAAGGAAAATGCTGAAAATAGCAATCTGAAGAAAGAAACTGAATTACAGATGCAAGCATAACCAACAGAATACAAGAGATGGAGGAGAGAATCTCTGGTGCACAAGAAATAGAAATGTCAGTCAAAAAAAATACTAAAACCAAAAAAGTCATAATGCAAAACATCTAGGAAATATAGGACATCATGAGAAGATCAAACCTAAGAACAATAGGACTAGAAGAAGGAGAAGAACACCAGCTCAAAGGCATAGAAAATATATTCAACAATAACTTTCCCAATCAAAAGAAAAAAAAATCCTATAGAGATACAAGAAGCTTACAGAACACTAAATGTATGAGACCCCCCCTAAAAAAGTCTGCTAGTCATATAAAAATCAAGTCACTAAACCTATAGAATAAGGAAAGAATATTAAGAGCTGCAAAGGTAAAAGATAAACTAACTTAAAAAGGCAGATCCATCAGAATAACACAAGACGATTTAATGGAAACAATGAAAGCCAGAAGGTCCTGGTCAGATCTTATACAGATACTAAGAAACTACAGTTGCCAGCCCAGACTACTATACCCAGCAAAACTGTCAGTCACTGTAGATGCATTAAACGAGACAAAAACAGATTTAAACAGAACCAAGACACAAATCCAACTTTATAGAAAGCACTACTGGGGAAACTCTAGTCTAAGGAAGCGAGATACACCCAAAAAGCCACAAACAATAGATAATCCCACAGAAGGAAAACCCAAATAAGGAAGACACACACACACTACCACCACAAGCAACAGGAATTAACAATCACCGGTTACTAACATCCTTTAATATCAGTGGACTTAATCCACATATAAAAAGGCATAGGCTAACACGATGGATACAAAAACAGAATTCATCCTTCTGCTGCGTACAAGAGACACATGTCAACATCAAAGATAGACACTGGCTCAGAGTAAAGGGTGGGGAAAGACTTTCTAGTCAAATGAATTTAAGAAACAAGGTGTTGTAGCTATTTTAATATCTAACAAAATAGACTTAAAACTAAAGTAAATCAAAAGAGATTAGGATGGGTATTACTTATTTATCTCAGGGAAAATATCAATATGAAGTGTCAATCATGAACATTTATGACCCCAACACAAGGGCACTTACATATGTAAAAGAAACATTATGAACACTTAAATCTTACACCAAATCCCACACATTAATAGTGGGAGAGTTGAATACCCCACTCTCACAAATGGCTACATCTATCAGAAAGAAACGTAACAGAGAAATAGGGGATCTAACAGATGTTATGACTCAAATGAACTTAGTAGAGATATACAGAACTTTCTACCCAAACATAAAGGAATATATCTGCTTCTTAGCAGCCAATGGAACTTTCTCTAAAATTGAGCACATAATCAGTCATTAAGGAAATATGAACAGAAACAAAATGGGAATAACCCCTTATATGCTATC
The DNA here is from genome assembly GCA_033318265.1 of Phyllotis vaccarum. Lineage (NCBI taxonomy): Eukaryota > Metazoa > Chordata > Mammalia > Rodentia > Cricetidae > Phyllotis > Phyllotis vaccarum. The sequence goes on along the minus strand of JARWLC010000008.1, from coordinate 102,965,206 downwards.
AAACCACTATGGACTAAAGTTGGAGTTGAACAGCAACACAAACCACAGGAAGTCTACAAACTCATTGAAGCTGAACATCTCTCAATTGAACCACCTTTGTGTCAAGAAAGAAGTAAAGGAATAAATTAAAGACTTCCTAGAATTCAGTGAAATGAATTCACAACATACCCAAACTTATGGGATACAATCAGAGCAATGCTAAGAGGAAAATTCATAGCACTAGATGCCTACATAAAAACCTTGGAGAAATCTCACACAAGAGACTTAACAGCACAGCTGAAAGCTCTAGAACAATTAGCAGCAATCTCACCTTGAAGGATTAGAAAATGGCAAATAACCAAACTCAAGACTTAAATCAATAAAATTGAAACAAAGGAGATAATACAGAGAATCAGTGAATCAAAGAGTTGGTTATTTGAGGAAGTCAACAAGATAGACAAAGGCTTATCCAAATTAATAAAAAGGCAGAGAGAGAGAGAGAGAGAGAGAGAGAGAGAGAGAGAGAGAGAGAGAGAGAGAGAGAGAGGGAGGGAGGGAGGGAGGGAGGGAGGGAAGGAGGGAGGGAGAGAGCCAAAATAAATAAAATCAGAAATTAAAAGGGAGACATAACCACAGGCACTGAGGAAATCTACAAAATCATTAGCACATATTTTACAAACCTATACATCACTAAACTGAAAAATCTAAAGGAATGGACAACTTTCTGGGACAGGTACCACTTACCAATATTAACTCAAGACCAGATAAATTACCTAAATGAACCTACAACCCCCAAGGAAATAGAAGCTGTTATTAAAAGTCTCCCAAACAAAACAACAACAAGCCCAGGAACAGATATTGTCAAAACAGAATTCTACAAGAGTTTCAAAGAAGAACTAATACCAATACTCCTAACTGTTCTAAGTGTTCCACACAACCTAAATAGAAGGAACATTGCTAAACTCTTTTTATGAGACTACAATCACCCTGATACTCAAGCCACACAAAGATGTAACAAAGATAGAGAATTACAGACTGATGTCCCTCAGGAATACTATTGCAAAAAAAAAAAAATTCAATAAAATACTGGCAAATTGAATTCAAGAACATATCAAAAAAAACAATCATCCACCATGATCAAGTAGGTTTCATCCCAGAGATGCAGGGATGATTCAACTTATAAAAAAGTGTCAATGTCATCCATAAGATAAACAACCTGAAAGAAAAAAAACATATCATCATCTCATAAGATGTTGAAAAACATAAAAGTTGACAAAATCCAACATGCTTCATGATAAAGTCCTGGAGAGATCAGGGATATGGGGGAAATACGTAAGCATAATAAAGGTGATATACAGCAAGCTGTCACTCAACATCTAACTAAATGGAGAGAAATTCAAAGAAATTCCACTAAAATGAGAAACAAGATGATACTGTCCTCTCTCCCCAAATCTATTCAATATAGTTCTCAAAGTATTAGCTAAAGCAACAAGACAACAAAAAGAGATCAATGGGGTACAAATTATGAATGAAGAAGTTAAACCATCACTATTTGCAAACAATATGATAGTATACATAAGTGACCCCCCAAATTCTACCAGCAAACTTCTAAAGCTGATTAAACACTTTCAGTAATGTAGCATGATATACAAATAACTCTAAAACATCAATAGCCCTCCTATATACAAATGTAAAGGCTAAAAAGGGAATCAGTAACATCACCCTGTATAGTAGCTGCAAACAGCATTAACTATCTTGAGGTAACAAATAAGAGTGACAGACTTGAATGACAAGAACATTCAGTCGCTGAAGAAAGAAATTGAAGAAGATATCAGACAATGGAAAGATCTCCCATGTTCTTACATAGATAAGATCAACATAATAATACCAAAATTATCTTACCAAAAGCAATCTACAGATTCAAAGCAATCCCCATTAAAATCCCAACACAATTTGTCACAGACCTTGAAAGATCAATATTCAACTTTATATGGAATAACAAAAAACTCAGGATTGCCAAAACAATCCTATTCAATATTAGAACTTTGGGAGGCATCATGATCCCAGAATTCAAGCTCTACTATAAAACTACAGTAATTAAAAACAGCTCACTACTTGCATAGAAATAAATATGTGGATCAATGGAATTGAATCAAAGACCCTGACATTAATCCACTCAACTATGAACACCAGATTTTTGATAACAAAGTCAAAAGTATACAAGAGAAAAAAATAGCATCTTCAACAAATCTTGCTTAGCATAACTGGATGGTGATATTTAGAATAATGCAAATAGATACAATTCTATCACTGTACAAAAAAAACCTCTAATTCAACTGGGTCAGAGACCATAGCATAAACCCAGTTACAATGAACATGATAGGAAAAAAAAAAAGTGAGAAATACCCTTGAATGCACTGGCAAAGGAGACTACTTTCTACATGTAACACCAGTAGCACAGACACGTAGAGCAACAATTAATAAATGGGACTTTCTCTAACTGAGGAGCTTCTGTAAGGTAAAGGGTATAGTCAAGAAGACAAAATGACAGCCTACAGAATTGGAAAAGATTTTTATCAACTGTACATCTTAAAGAGGACTGACCTCTAAAATATGTAAAGAACTCAAGAAATTAGAAGTAAAAACAAACAAAAAAATCCAATTAAAAAGTGAAATACAAAGCTAAGGAGAGATTTCTCAACTGAAGAATCTCATATAGCTGAAAGACATTTAAAAAGTTGCTCAACATCATTAGTCATCAGGGAAATGCAAATCAAAAGAACTCTGAGATACCACCTTACACCTGTCAAATGGCTAAGATCAAAAACACTTACGACAGCCTATGCTGGAGAGGATGTGGAGCAAGGGGAACACCCCTCCATTGCTTGTGGCAGTGTAAACTTGTAATGCCACTTTGAAAGTCAGTATGGTGTTTCCTCAGAAAACTGGGAATCAATCTCCTCAATGATCCGGCAATACCACTATTGGGTATATACATAAGGGATGGACCTTCTAACCCCAAGGATATTAGCTCAACTATGTTCATAGCAACATTATTCATAATAACCAGGATCTGGAAATAAACTAGATGCCCCTCACCTGAAGAATGGATTAAAAAACTGTTATATGTTTACACAATGGAGTGCTACTCCGCAGTAAATAAATAAATAAAAAATAAAATCAAAGAAAGTACAAAAAAGATGTTTATCTCTGTTATAAATGAATAACTTTTTAAATTGCCACAAGTAGATGCTTATATAAATGTAAATAAAATGAAAAATATTAAAAAATGTTTCATAAAGATGCTAAGCCCAATACCTACTCTCTGTAGAAAAGAAAAAGGTGTTAAGAGCAAATAAAAAGTAACAGATAAGTGGAAAAGACAAATTACTAATAAAATCATTAAGTGAAAAAGTTATGCTTTTATACCAAACATTATTTAATGGCATGTGTGCATCCAAACCAGAACACCAATCCTTAAGGCTATTAGTACTTTCAATTCAGTCAACAAGAAAAATCTCTGTTTAAGAAATTAGCTACCCTATTATACTGGAGCCATTTTACTTAATAAAGCTGCTTTCTGGAGTAGGCAAGTGATTCCTAAGTGTTAAGAGTAAAGTTGAATTGGTCAAAAATGGCAAGAATATTCAGTCAATGCTTTCTTTGTCTTCTGAGGTTGACTATTGTTTGCTGTTACATTCATTAAGTTTTGGGGTCGATACACTTTAGCTTCTTTCCTATCCATTGATAGTACCCCCCTCACCTTTCTCATTCTAGTGCTGAGATACAGAGAGAAACTTAGACTTTTCCACATGATTATAATTGTATATATATATATATATTGCTTCAGTCCGTGAAATCATTTGATGCTTTTATAGAGAACCCGGATTCAGTTAGCAGTATCCAGATGGTGGGCCATAAACATCTGCAATTCCACCTGCAAGATATCTGGAGACCTCTTCTGTCCTCCATAGGTGAAATATAGGTAAGTCATACACATAAACACATATAGCAAAACACTCTATATAAAATAATTAAAACTTAAAAATAATTAATAATACAAAATAATGTCATACTCTATACTTGGGAAGGTAACCACATTGTTTTTATGACAAAATGTCTCTTTGTTCTTTATTAATTGATCTCTGGGACCACTTTCACAAGATCAGTGAAAAGTTATAGCACTATCCCATGATACATACGAAGAACTTATTGCATAGGAAAGTAGACTTAGTTACTTCTTTTAGTGGTAAATTTTATTGTGATTCTTTAGTTGTTACCTTCAAATTTTAGAACATGAATAAGATTACTTTTTTTAAAAAAAAAAAAAATGTACCTGATTTATTTACTTGAGACATATGCCATCGCTCATGTGTAGAATTCATAGAACAGCTTGTGAGGGTTGGTTCCCTTCTTCCACTATATAAATTTGGTGGCAATGAACTCAGGCTTGACTTTATCTATCAAGTCATGCCATTCATCTTACATCAAATTATTTTCATGAATCTTAAAGAAGGTATAAGACTGACTATTGGAAAAATTTTACATCTTTAAGAGGGCACAATGTATTTGATACCCTGCCAACTTAAATTACGCCTAATTGAATGATGTCACAAGTTTTAACAGGGAATGGAATCATAAAGACACACTGCTTTTATGATCTGAGTTCAGTGCCAGGTTCAGATGAGACAGTGAGCCCCAATATCAAATATAAAGACCATTCTAAAGGACTCTCCTACAGGACTAGGCTTTCTTTTCCCTACTCTGCTAGTCTCGTTTCGTGTCATTAGTGCCAAGAGTTGACTCCTCGCTGATTCCATTTTTGACCTTAACCTGCCTATCTTTGTTCAAGCTCACCTTAGCTCTGTTTAATTTTTAATTTCTCTAAAAGTTAGGGTTATTCTAGCAACACTTAATTTTGAACTCATTTTAACATTTTATTTCCAGGGTAACTTTCTGTGATTTTTTTTTCCTCGTTAGGCTGGGTCACCAAAGGTAGTGGGATCACTCTGGTTCTCATTTGTGAGCTCCGTGGCAGGAAGACAGCTACTCTGGAAAACTGCTGAGACACCAAAGCAAAAGAATGGTTTGTTTATAGTTGTGTTGTAATAATGATCACAATTCTGTTCCTTTGTCCACTTCTTGAAACTGAAAGCTCCGAAGGTGTGACAAATGTCTTGATGTACCACCATTGTTATACTGACATCAGCATAATTATTATTGTACTTGTTATCTTTCCACAGAGATTTGTTTACAAACTTTATACAAAAATAATTTAAATCTGTTTTCCTACAAGGTATCAAGTGTCCCTCCTCTGTCATGGTGAGCAATGCCTCTAAGCCCCATCTATAAATGAATCTGATTTGCCCCTAAACATTGATGTGACACAAGGAAAAAAAAGACAAATGGATATGAGAAGACCAAACTGTGTTAGTGTGATTGGTCCTACATCTGCTAACACTGTTCTTGGTAGAGCTGATACAAAACAAAATGCAATTGATTTATTCATATTTATAATTTCATCTTCTTTAGGAAATATTAAAGTTACAATTACGGCCCCATCTTAGAGATTATAATATGAATGACCTACAAGATTATACAATGTGCCCATGCATAGTTTTCAGGCATGTACTTTTATGACTGCAATCCTCAGTGTATCTAATGAGGGTTCCTGCTGATGACCCACACAATATGAAGCTGGGGCTTTAACATGTTCAGTGTCAGAATGCTGAGCAAGTATTCAGAAAAGTTTCCTCGTACTTCTGTGCCAGGGCCATCACGAAGAGGAAGGGCTAAATGGATAGCATGCACTTTGCTCGTTTCTAACCAAAGCTATGCATGTTGAAAATTTTGCTTTGTCAACACACAGCTGTAGCATGTTTTTCAAAGATGTTTATTTCTACTGACCCGTACTCTCCAAGGCTTTATTTTTTTATTTATGGGTTTAAGTGTGGACATCATCATTCATATGAAATCTTCCAGCTGCTTCCAGAGCCTTTCAGAGTAAGGTCTTAAAGCTATTGTCAACAATGGCCTGCTAGAAGGTCTTTGAGGGCAAGGCCTTGGGGACAAGGACAGGACTGGAAAGAAAGAGAAGACAGGAGAAATTGAAGCCAAAGAATACTCTGAACCTCATTCTCTGAGGGACACAGGCTGTTGGGAATATTTGGCAGACAATAAAAAAATTTAATTATGCCAGTGTTTATTTTTCATTAATTGTCTTCATGAACTCTGGGATTTGCCTCCAAGTAACTTTTATCTGTCCAAGCTTTGCAGTAGAAGCCTCAGCTTCTCCCCTCCTGAGAAAGAGAGGACATCCATAGAATACGTTTCAGATCTATCATATTGTGCTCAATACTTAAAAAAAATTTAACATTATAACTTTGAGAATTTTCAATGCTAATTTACAGGCAAAATTTCCGCAACATAAAATTCACCACAATAAGCATTTAAAAATAAAATTGAGTTGACTTCAGAATCCTGCCAATGTTGTGCAACCATCAGAACTATTTAATTTAAAAAGACTTTCGTTGCATTATCTCATTGAATCCCATCAATACTGCTATGAGCTCAACATTCTCATTTTCACTAAGGAAAATAATTGCCAAAGAGCTGAAGTAGCATATGTCAGGGAGGCATGGAGTGGTGAACTTACTCCATTATGAGACTCCTCTGAGATTGCTTGTTTCCCCTATTCACACTAAAGTTCCCTGATATGCAGAGGGGGTGAGGTGCACTCAAAACTGTGCATTACTTTCAATGAGAAAAGCATATAGAGGAGAAACACTTGGTAGGACCATGGCTTGATATCTCTCAAAGAAAAAAAACAGAGATCTAGAAGTTTAAACTCTAAAGATTGGAAAGGAGAGTTTTAGCTTTGATGCAAATAAAGAAATAATGGGCATGAATTTAAAAATAAGCAAATATGAGTTCCCACATAAGGTCTACACATGGACTTATGTGTGCATCAGCATTTTGCCATATCTATTTCAGTTATTTAACTATGGAACTCTTAATTGTTTACCTGATAGAGGGAATTAATTTATACTCTTAGCTATAAAACAAGAATGCAGTCGGAAAATCAATTTGTTTAGGGTAAGTTCAGGGTTCAAATAGATGGGACTAGTAGGTTAGAAAAATGACTACAAGAGTGAGGATAGTTATTGTGAGACTGGCATTCACTGCATTAGAGGAGATGAACTGGGGGAGGAAAGATGGGAAGTGGGTGGGCTCTGATGAGGTCCTGAAGCCACACCCATATCCTCTTAATGCATTAATTTTCTCTCTCTCTCTCTCTCTATCTCTGTCTTTCCCTTGCATTCTGTTTCAAAGATGCTATTCTTTAATTTCAAAACCTATTCGCATGGCTCCTTAGGATTCCTAGGAAAGCAAGGTATCCTCAAGTGGACAATAATGGCACTTATATCTAGAGGGTAGCCAACAGTTCTTTAAATGGATTTGATGTCTTTCCAACTTGTACTATCAACCTAGCTAAATAGCTGTGATGAATTAAGTCACAGACCCTTGGAAAGAACCCACTGCTGATACTTTTCTAAATCAGAATAATAATTTCCCCCTATTTTTACAAGAGAATTTAATGTGGCTCTCCATATGGAGTCTCTGAGACTTTTGAATCTCGAAGACAAATTTCCTTTTACCTTCAGTTAGTTCCTAGGGTTCTCCTTCTCCTAGTTAAAATGGTGTTTAGACTTTTCTTAGTTATAATGGAGTCTAGACTTCATAGATAAGCCCTCAGTTAACATATGTTTTGTTAGTAGTTCACTTCATCTTTAGCTGAACCACTTCTAATCTTTCATTATTAAAAACTATTGAAATATTCCTGTCCAAAGGAAATATTTGCAATTTGTTCTTGAGCACCCATCACATTAAAAATATCGATTTTCTGCAAGTGGATGCGTAGAATGATTTGATTTCTTTTTAAAGACTTAGCAAGGGATTTAATAAACACAGGCAAGATTATTTTAAATTGGATATAGAAAGGCAAAAGGCCTAATATGTAAAGCAATTTTGTAAAAGGGAAATTTACAGAATTCACTGTACATGATGCTGAGTTTTGTGTAGTAGCAGCAGCTGGGAAGCCTGGTTTGCCGGGAGTCAGAGCAACAATGTAGAATATAAAACAGAGTTTTACAATGGCAAAAAGTATAGCCTTAAAACATAATCACTGTAGTATTTGAAAATCCACAGATTAAGTTTAAAAAGCAAACAACTGGATCTTGAATTGAAATCCACAACTTTCAGAAAACATAAAATATTGAAAAGACACATAAAAGACTGTCAAACATTCAAGAAAGAAAAGAGAAAGATCATCAGATCATAAGACTAGGCAAAAAGACTTTAGACATCACACTAAAATCATAAGTCACAAAATAAAAATTTAAGTAGGCTCTCGTCAAATATTTAAAATTTCTCCATGAAATAAAAAGAGAAGCTATACACTATATATAAAAAAAATATACTGGCAATATCTGATAAAGGATTAGTATATAAAATATACAGAGAACTCCTGAAACCCGAGAAGCCTTTTAACAAAACATTACAATTAGAAAATATATTAAAGACAAAGATACTTTTTCATTGAAACTAGAAGCAGAGAATGGCAAAGAAGAAAGAGAATGGCGAGAGAAGAAAGAGAATGGCGAGACTTGAAAGTGATAATCCAAAGGCCCAAGAAGAGCATAAAATCACACCACACAACAGACCTCACTCAGAGATTTATTGTGTGCGTTGCAGGGATGTGTTGTGAGAGGCTATCTCTAGGCTGGGATGGAAACGAGAGGGCAGACCTTGAAGGTGCTGGCTTCCTTAGGAGTATGGAGCATACCCGCACCGCTTAATCGTTTTATTAGAGTTTTTTTTTTTAAATTTGTCTTTAAAGAAATGGACAAAACAGGTCAATCAGTAAAAGCAGCAAAATAAAAAGGAGGGAGGAACAAGAAGGAAGGATTCACTTACTTGTCTTCTAAAAGGTCCAAGAGCTGGAGGCAAGAAGTTGCTCCTTAAATTTCTGGAGGTTTTTTGATGTTGTTGGGTTTTCTTTTCTAGTCTACCCGATTGACTGATATATAAGCAGCATTCCTCTTGGGGAAGAGGCAAAGTCTGCCCTTTTCAGCTGAGTCCACTGGACAATAAATTAAGGCTACACATATCAGCTTGTTTTTATAAGTGATTTGCAATATGTCTCAGCTTCAACTTCCAGATAAATATTTGAACTTGACTATTTACATAATCATTTTCAAAATGATTATTTATATATGTACATTTAGTTACACATCTATTTGCTGGAATCAACACCTTGTATGGAAGGTCTTGAGTTTTAATTTCTTTTTTTTCAAAGAATTTATTCTATTTGTCTTTTATCTTGTATCTTGATCCCATTCATTTCCTCATCCTTCTGTCTCTTCACATCTGCCCTTCACCCATTCCCCCTCCTCCAAATAAAATAAAATTTAAGAAAGAAAAGAACTATAGAAAAAGAGAAAAAATAAAGATCTCACTAAGGAAGGTACAGTGTGACCCAACAAGTCATGCCGGAGACTCATTTGTTTATTTATCTTCAAGCTCCAAGTGTTCATTGCAAAATGTCATTAGTTTCCTACTACACAACTAATCCTGGGTCCTCACTTAGAGGCTTTCTGGGTATCCTGTTGTTACCCTATGCTGTGGAAATCCTATATCTTTGGGTCTGTGGATTAGGTTCTTCCATGTGCTTGAGCATGTTATATATATGGGATGGATGTTGGAGAAGTCCAAGTTATAACTCTGGGTCTGGGCCTGGGCAGCTGTAGGGTTGTTCTGCAGAGAAGTAGGAACAATTATCTCATGTTTACAACTTTGGAGTTAAGTTCTCCCACTCTTATGATCACAGGGCCAGCTCTCCTACCTGCCCAGGCATTGATGGGTGGATGGTGGGGGGAGCAACTCTCCTCTACCCATGCTGCCATAAGACATATGGGTAATGGGGACAGCTCTCTCATGCTCACAATTTTGGAGCTGTCTCACCCACGCCTGTGCTAATAGAGTTTGCTCTATTGTGCTGCCCGGACAAGGTGCAGGGCCTTCTCTATAGAGTGCTGCAACTGGAGGGGTTCAGGAACAGCTCTACCTCTTTTATGATCACAGGGCTAGCTTTCTCACTTGCCCCCGGCATTGATGGGCAGGAGGCATGTGGTGTTCATTTCAAACCAATTTATCTTGCACATTGGACCAAAGAGTTTAAAGAATTGGAAACGATGTGGAAAGAAAAGTCTACAGAAAAGAATGCATTAGCAAAAAGAGATTGATGGGAATTCAAGTGATGGTAATATTCATTTCTAGGAAGGCATTGAAAAGATGGGCGATATTGGTACAACATTCATATAACACACTAAGACTTGGCATCAGTTAACCTATGTCGTGCTCCTTTATATCTCAATGATATTTTGAATCAACTTTTTGATCATTCAAATCGTCTTTCTCAAAGTTGAATTCAAATTTCCCAATTCATTTCAGCAAAGTCTACTTCTACCAATATATTCATCTAACCTCCTTTCCATTTAGTTTGTGTTTATAAGTAGGAAGGACTGCCCTTAGTAAGCTTGCACTCTTGAAAACATGGAGATGCTGGTATCGTTTATAGACTAATTCTCATACTCCCCTCATTCATGACATATTAGAAGTAACTATGTCCTCACTGTTCCACGTGAAACAGGAGGATATGTTGTAAGAGCATGAAAGAACAGTGACAGAATCGATTGTTAAGCTTCATTGAAGGGGTTCTTATGGATCTCTGGTTCCCTGCTATTAAGTTATACCTTAAAAGGAGTAAAGGGAGGTTATCATCTTTATCTTGATATGCCTTCTCACTGACAGTTTGTGATTTATCGCTGAGCAAAGATTTTGTTAATACAGTTTCTCTTACTCAATAAAATCTGACTCATGTTCTGCATTCACATGATATGACCATGAATATTAGCTGTTCACATATATGAAGCTGGTTTTCTTTTGTGTAGCTCCCCTGTATGACTTCATTTCTGTTGCAAAGTTGCTTGTCTGAGATGAAAATTAATGATTTAGAAAATTTATTTTAGAATCCCAGCTATGGAGGGACAAAGGAAGAATTGGGAAGATAGAATAAATAAAGCTCAGGAAACGATTCAAAAAAATTCCTATGGAGAAATGATGGCTTGCTGCGACCATGCCAGTTGGAGTGAAAACACAGGTATGCATGATCATATGCCAATTGGATACTGACAACATAGTACTTCAGTGGGACAAGACACTGTTCTCTAGCATTTCCCAAAGATGTCCAACCGCTGACAGGGAAAGACTTTCTCAGTAGGGATATAAGAGGTCCTTTATCCCTAAATGGGTCATTGGGTGGTCTACCACAATAAATAATTCTATTTCAAAGTAAAGTTGGATGCCTGGAAATCAGCCTGGCAAAGAAACAAGAAGCTTTCTACTGGCAGAAGTGACTTGAATAGTGCTTCAAACTTTATTTTAGTAATAAGGATCAACCACAGAGCTTTTCACAGTTTTAAGCTCTACATTGATGTACAGCTCCAGCTTCATCCTTCCTTTCTAATCTAAAATAACTATCCAAGTAAACTTTGTTTAAAATAATCTGTCTTGTTCTCTGAGCTGAATAAATACTCGCTGTCTGGATAATAGGTACCAGTAAAAAAAAAAAAAAAATCACATAACTATTAGATACCATAGAATATTCAGCATTTAAAAATTAGTCACTAATGACCCCAAATTAATGTCTTACTTGAGATAATTATGTCAGTGTATGGCAGTGCAATATAATAATCATTATTAAAAATATAAGTTATAGTAATAAAAACATATTTTAAGACAATTGTTTTGTTGATTTTTTGAGAATTTTGCATCATGCACCCTAATCTACCATTTCCTAGTCCATCTGTATCTGACATCCACCCTTGTAGTATCCCTCCACAAAGTAAAACTTAGCAAAATAGAAGTAAAACAAAAATAAAATTATAAATAAGTATTAATTTTTAAAGTGCAAAAGAAAAACTATAGTGAGGAAATATAGAAAACATCTTCACTCCTCTGTCTTTCCTACCTCTCCAACACACCATCCCTCTCCGTGGCATTGGGAGATGCTGCGTACCATGCAGTATGCCCTTTGGTCCAAACACCTTTACTTACAAATGTTCATTGTGCAATGTGATGTTGGTCAGATTCAAGGTAACTGGCTTGTGGTATACCATCAATACAGTGAATGTATTTAACAAAATAAAAGCATGAACATTCATCAGTGCAGACCTCCAGATATGGGCCACTAACGTGATAATATTTTAAGAATGGGCAGTAACTGTGGCTTGACTGGGAGTATGAATCAGGAGTAATAACAAGGAAACCGGAAGGAAGCAAACAATGAAGAAAACCGTGTCCTTCGCGGGGATACATAGCCCTTTTTCAGGTTGTCCCGTTAGGGCATGTTGAGTCAATGAGAGATCAACAATGATAAACGTAACACCGTGTCACACCCATACTAACACATTCGGAAACTTGAGAGGAGTTTCTTTTTTTCCTTTTCTTTCCCTTTTGAAGCTCTTATCTTTAATCTTGACATTGCTCAATGTTTTTCTAGTTTACAGAAAATGCTCTTATAATATGACTTAAATAATGCGGTATTTTGCATAGCAATTCTTCATTTTCAAACCATCACACCTCTGTCTTTCTTAAACATACTTATATTAAGAAGTTTAAGAACAAATTCTTGTCAGTTTTCAAATATTTCCAAAGAATTACAGAGTCAGAAAACAAGCATATATTAAAGCTGAATTTTAGCACTTTATCAGTGAAACAAAGCAGGCTAAATGTCACTTGTCAGTTCTTTACTTTAGGAGCAGGCATGAAAAGCTAAAGGTGTGTAGGCTTTATGCTCCATGCTACAATATTAGGCATGTCACTGACTGTAAATGTCCTTAATATATAAAGTTCAAAATGGAAAAACAAGTTTCTTACCACCTCCTTCTAGAAGAGTATATTCCCATGAGGCTCAATGTATAAAGCAAAATTTATTTTTCCATAAATGTGGCTTTTTCTTTTTTGTGCTTTTTTTTTTCTTTTTGCTCATGCATCCTTTTATGGCAAATACTTTCAGTAACAACTTCTCTATGAGAATTAACCATTGTCTTCTTAGCCCATGATGCCTGTCCATTAAAGTTCATCATGGGGACATGCCTTATAAAATCTACCAAGTTAAATAACTACACAGATTCCAGGAAATTAAAAAACAAGAAAAGCAATGATTTGTAAAAGCTTGATGGACTTACATTTTAGAATTTAGCATTTGTATTTTGTATAGAAACCGGACATAAATATTTGTGTGCAAAATTTGGTATAAAAGGAAGCATTGAAAATAATTAAAGCTGTGTATGCTAAATCAGTTAGTGGATGTATGAACTTACCACCAGGTTACTTTAAACATTAAGGAAAAAAAAAACCCAGATTGCTTGGGAGAAGAACAGATGTGTGCATTTAAAATAAAAATAGTAAAATATTAATAATAAATGGCAGGTGGAAGGCATGTATGTGGCTGTTCACTGTAAAATGCTTTCAGTTTGGCAATATGCATGAAAATTGTGTAATGAAATGTTTGGTAGAAATAAGCAAAGGAGGTGAAAAGTAAAAGTTAACCACAGAGCAAATAAATGTAAACAAAGAAACGGTGTGGTCTCTCCCAACTCACGTGTTAAGTACAACCTCTGTTCTTTTCATTCAGTTATATTCATTCATTTGCTATGGCTCAGTGTTATGAGTTGAACACTGCTTACTTCATTTACATAGATGGAAATAAAATGTCATATAGTCTCAATAATTTGCTCAGGAGAAGGCTTTTCCATCCGGGAAAGCAGCTGGGCCCTCCAAGGGTAGGCAACTGTTGATTGGCATGGGCAGTATGTGGAGCCTTGAGGAGTGGGATCTGACAGATTCCCATCTAGGGACTTCTTGCCCTTTTTGGGGAAGAGAGAGGGGGATGGGGAGGAGGGGAGGCTGAAGGCTAACTGGGAGAGATTGAGAGAAGGGAATGGAGGGGAAGCAGGGGGATACATGCATAAAAAACACGTTTTTATAAAAATATAATAAAATGAAAAGAATCTGTCTTTGCATCTTTTTTTGTACCTGGTTTATCATATTGGACTCTAAAAGCTGTTGAACAAGAAGAAGAAAACTGTCTATGCTGTAGAAAGACTCCAGAGAGGAAGAAAAGAATGTTTGCTGAGTGTTTCTGTGGAAGAAGAAACTGCTGAAGTTCTTTCTGTGTTCTCGTTCTGACCTAAGCATCCTTGCATACACTGAAGAGGATACCAGGGCTCATAAAAAAAAGAGCTCAATGTTGAACACTGTGTATTTTTAAAGCATGAGCAGGGACATTTAAAGGAGATAGCAACCCAGGTATTTTTTTTTTATCATCCTGAAGCCATTACACAATTCACATATGATTTTTACATTATTTAGATATTAGAGAAGTGTATGGAGAATACATTTAAGATGTAAAAATGACTTTGGTAGTCACATACATTTTCCTTCAGATTTTGGAGATTAGAAAAAATATAAACGTAGGTTAGCTTTGTTAAAGGGGATGGAATGATGGCTTGATAGTTAAGAGCATCTATTGCACTTTTAGGAGACCCAGATTTAGTTCTTGGTTCCTCATGATGGCCTGCTGCTCATAACCATCTTCTGTAAATCCAGTTTCAGGGTACTGAACATCCTCTTCCAGACTCTGAGTACCTACATCCACTTGATGCACTTACATATAGGCAGGGAAAACATTCATACACATCAAAATAAATAAATGAAAAAAGAGGATGCACCACAGTAAAGGGAAACTAAGTTGACAAGCAGTATCGGTAACGAGGAACAGCAGAATATTCATCAGTATAGTAGTTCAAGACCATAAGTATTGGTTCTCTATGACTCAGTTGCTTTATTTAAAAATGATCTCTAACACAATTTGTGAATTGCTACTAAAAATTAATTCTTGAACACGTGTTTGTCTCCCATTGTCTTACAACGTCTCTGTCATCATGGCTGAACACTAAGGGGACCAACTATTTAAATGCAAAGAAGTAGCAGAACGTCGGAAATCAATTCCTAAGTGTGAATAACATTCAATGACTATCAACAATTTCAAAGCCAGATACATGGACATACATGGGATAAAAGATGCTGTAAACAACCAAGAAATCTATTAGTGAGGGATTTGTTTTTAGATTGAAATAAAAACTAAATGCTACAAAAAATATTCGTAGATGAGTAAAGTATCTTACATTGACAGCACCATAGCAGAAATAAAATTTCAAGCATTGGAAGAATTGAGGCCATAAAGAGAAGGGTAAGGAAACATAATTAGAGATGCTTGACCAAGGTTTAATGCTAATAATTGATGTGCTGGTGTTTTGTAGAAATAAAATAAAATCGTGAAAATTATTTAATACATCATTTTCCTAATTAAGATGAATGCGTTCCATATCAAAAAGTACATTGAACGTACAAGCGAAAAATACAACTGTAAAAATTGAATTTCTGAACATAAGAATGTGTGGGAATGTCTTTCTGTATGCTGTGAATATCAGTCTTTAAATAAAGAAGCTGTTTTAGGCACCATAGAAGAAGTAGGAGGAGAAATCAGAGCATAGGTAGGAGAAGCAGGGCGGAGTCAGAGAGACTGAGCCAGCTACCCAAGGAGCAGCATGTAAGGAACCCAGGTGAGCCACGGGCCACGTGGCAGACAGATTAATAGAAATGGGTTGATTTAAGATGTAGGAGCTAGCTAGCAATGTGCCTGAGCCATAGGCCAAACAGCATCAAGTTAGTATAAGCCTCTGAGTCATTTCTGGGGGCCTGAGCGGAAGCAGCGGGTGGCTATGGGCTGGCTCAGCAGGTTTGTGGGTCTGTGCCTCTGGCTGCCCGGGACCAAGAAACCCCATTGTAATGCAGGTGAGGTGTACAAAAGTAAGATGGAATAACAAGGCAGTATGATGTGATAGAGGAAATGTTTCACTAGCAGAGTGTTAGTTTCTCTTCCAGAGGATCAGAGTTCAGTTCCTAGCACTCATGCCTTGCAGGTCAGAAATCCCTGAAACTTGAACTACAGCGGATCAGATTTTAATTCTGAACTCTGCAGGTCCCTGCATATAAGCTTGCACACACACACACACACACACACACACACACACACACACACACACACACACACATACATACACATGCACACACACACACGCACACACACATATGTACCCACAACTAAAAGTAACAATAACTCTTCTCAAAACCACTATTCAAGATCAGTTAAATTTGAAGAAGTAGAAGGAGGGGAACGAGAGGCAGAAGAAGGAAAGAAAGAAAGAACAAACAAAAGAAGGAAGGAAGGGAGGGAGGGAAGGAGGGAGAGAGGGAGGGAGGGAGGGAGAGAGGGAGGGAGGGAGGAAGGGAAGGAGGGAGGGAGGGAGGGAGGGAGGGAAGGGAGGGAAGGAGGGAGGGAGGGAAGGAGGGAGGGAGGAAGGAAGGAAGGAGGGAAGGAGGGAGGGAGGAAGGAAGGAAGGAAGGAAAGAACTTTCTAATATTGTATGGTGAAACTATGTCCAACCTAATGTTCCACATCTGCACAAACCAACATGTGACAGAGTTAGAACACATTCTCAGGCGCAGTCTGAAAATATTATCTGCATGTCTGTGCCCTGTCTGAGAAAGCTACAGAAATGTACAGAATGGAGTAAGAGAAGAAAGATGAAGACGAGATACAGGTGGTTCCTCTTCACACAGGCAAAAGGAGAGCCCAGGAGAGAGTGGCTGTACCTCTCAAATCACTAGCAAACAGGCTGGAATAAAATCCTTGAATAAAAGAGACAGGGAACTGCAGAAAGGTAAATTTGAGCTCAGTCATAGATTTGAGGAATGCATTATTGGTAAAAAGAACAAAAGCAATAGACTGAAATTCTTTCAAAATTATAACAGGTAACAATTAATTTCGGATATGTGATATTTTTAAGAAAGTAAAACATGATATCACAATTGTTTCACAAAATTAAGTATAGTTATCACAATTAAAAGTTATGTATAATGGCCTCATACATAATTCATAATAAGCCATGAATATTCACTTATATAAAGTATTATATGTATTTTTTTAGTGATATGGATAAACACAGGAGGAGACAGAGAAGGATGAAAAGAGAAGCCAAATGAAGGAGAGAGAGGCAGAGAAAATGAGAGAGAACCAGGGACATGGAAAGAGAAAACACTACCACAGGACGCATAGACCATAGAGGCTTCTAGGGACCTGGAGGCTGGCTAGCCTCAGCCAGTACGGACTGTTGATAAACGGTACCTTAAGAAGTGTGCTCCTCAACACTTCTGCTTAAGCCAACCTGGGTCTGCTGGGGCCTTGATGAGGGCAGAATCCTGGTACAAGGTGACCTAGACCAGAGACCGTTGCCACAGCTGTACATACCAGCAAATCAAAGACCTTGCCCCCTGGCTGGGAGGAGGGTCTGGGAAAAAAAGCATATTTAAGCCTTTCTCCTCCTTAATAAATTTGGACTGGCTTGTTTGAACCTGTCTCCGGAGGCTGTGTCGTTGCTCTCTGTGCCATCTTGACCCCCATCCCCAAGGGAAACTATCCAGGCCTTGAGCATAGAGGCAATCCCAACACCTGACCCGGAACCAGTGTCACCCCAACACACTGTTCAATATAAGGATACGTTTTGGCTTACCAGCTCAGGTACTCTTGCTCATGTAGTGGAAGACCTGTTAATAGGATTAACACTTCGGATGGATTTTGGAGGCTTTGGTCTTGGTCTTCCTCTTTCAGGAAAAGAAGGCAGAGTCAGGGAATTTTTTTATACTCATTGGTCTTATTCTCTCATCTGTACAATGAAGATAATTTTCCTACAAGAAAGAGTCCATTCCATAGGCTTAATTGCTTAGAATATTTTTCTGGCAAATTAGAGATAATGTGGCTACTATCATTGTTATATAGAGTTATATCAAATAATGTACACATATTCTGCTCCACTTCTATTCAGAAAAGGGAAGCCCTCCAGTGGACATCCACAAAGCATGGCATAACATGTTACGGTAACACTAAGTGCCTTCCCATGTATTAAGGCATGACACAGCAACATAGTATGAGGAATAGGGTCCCAAAAGCAAGTAAAGGAATCAAAGACAGCTGTAATAGGAGGTTTCTGTCCCAGACTTTTGGGCCTAACCTCGAGGTTTAGACCGCAGTTTCACAAACCCTCAGAGACACACAGATTCAATGATCACCCTAAGACCCAGGCATATAACTTGTTAACTCTTTACCCTTAAACTATCCCATGAATCTTATCCTGTTCAGCCATGGGGCTCAGTACTTTTTCTCCAGTATAGTTGTCCTCTGTTTCTTCTGGCTTCTCTCTGGCATTCTGCTCTGTTCCGCCTTTTCCTAGAGTCTTCATAGCCTGGTAGCCCCGCCCACACTTCCTGTCTGCCTTTGGCCAATCAGCGCTTTTTATTAAACTCCTAGGCAGGGACAATTATTTACAATGGAAAAACATAATCCCCTACAGACAGCTTCTGACCTCACTGTTAGGGGTCCCACAAGAAGACCAAGCTACACAACTGTTCCTTGGAGAGAGCCTAGGTCAGTCCCATGCAGGATTCCTAGCTGTCAGTTCAGCCCCTGTGAGCCCCTTTGAGCCCAGATTGGATAATTTTGTGGGGTTTCTTGTGAATATCTTGACCCCTCTGGCTCCTACAGTAGTTCCTTCCTCTCTTCAACAGGATTTCCAGAGCTCAGCCTAATATTTGGTTCTGGGTTTCTGCATCTGTTTCCATCAGCTACTGGATAATGCTCTCTAATGACAACTGGACTAGGTACAAATGTATGAGTTAGCAGAATATTGTTAGGCATCATACATTGACATTTTTCCTCCGGTCTTGTTTGGTTCTATTCTGTCTCTGGGCCATTCAGCCTCTAGGTCCTGGCCCTCCAGGCAGTGTCAGGAGTAGGCTCACTCTCTTGACATGAGTCTCAGGATGGGCCTGTCATTGACTGGCCACTCTTATAATCTCTGTGTCACCCTAACCTCTAGCACATAGACAAGGCAGACTGTAGGTGGGAGGTTATGTAGCTGGGTTGATATCCCAATCTCTCCACTGGAATACATGCCTGGTCACAGAAAATGGCCAGTTAAGGCTATTATATCTGCAATTGCTAGACCTCTTACCTGGAGTCATCCTTGTAGGTTCCTGGAAGTTTCCTTTGTATCAGCTTTTGACCTGATTCTGAAATACTTTCTTTATTCCAGTCAACTTTTTTAGTATTCTCCCCCACACCTAATTCCTCATGTTACCAAACCCACCTGCCCCTAATCCATCATGAAATCTCTTCTATTTCCCCTTCCCAGGGAGATCCAAGTGTCCTCCTTGGTCCCTCCTTATTGTCTAGACTCTCTGAGTCTGTGGATTGATCATAGTATAATTATTCTTTACTTTACAGCTAATACCTATTTATAAGTGAGTACATACCATATTTGTCTTTATGGATGTGAGTTATCTCACTCAGAATAGTTTTTTCTAATTCTATCAATTTGCTTTCAAGTTTCATGATGTCACTACTTTTAACAGTTGAGTAATATTCCATTGTGTAAATGTAGCACCTTTCCTTTATCCATTTTTCCTAAGCAGATTTTTTAAAGGACAAAACTAGAAACTGAAATAATACTTACAGTATATTACTACAGTACATGAGAAAGTCTATTATATCTTTAAACAACAACAAAAACCTCTCTCAGACATAGCAAGTGGGAAATAATATTTTTCTTAGCTATGAACTTCCTCTAATTTCTTAATTTCCATAATGGACATATTTTATTTTTATAATTGAAAATAAAACTTGGATTTTTTAAATGCAAATGAGCTTTGGAAGATAAATCTGGCTGTCATGGAGAGAAATGATGTGAAGATTAAATGAGAAGTAGAAACATCTGGTGTTGTCAGACAAAACACTGACTTTTTGCAAAGGTAGCTTTGGAAAGCAAGGTGACTCAGTGTCTTTGTCTAATCTTAACTCCTGCACAGCATGCACTCATTTACAATACTGGGAGAGAGCTCCTTTTGAAGATACCCCAAACACAGTAAAATGTGTACCAAAAAACATTAGTCATAAATATCATTATATGCCAATGTTGAACATGTAATAAATTTTTTAACTTGATAACAAAATGAATGAAGACATTTGAAATTATAACTCCATGTATCTTATTATCTTTTTACATTTCTGGTATAATATGTAAGACAACCCATAAGAGATCCTAATTTTATTCCTGTTACAAACTTTTAACTCTCTACTTATCATGGAACTATTGAAACCCAACACCAAGCACCACCAAGGGGAAATATCCAGAGGGGCTTTCTCTGGGCCTCTGTAGTCTTCTGATTTGCTTCTTTTGTTAATTCCTATTTCTTCCACTCTGACACTCATCCAGTAGGTCACTCTTGCTTATTAGAGCCTTTTTTCCATCCATGCATGAACTTTCCTCATTAGGATGCCAGCCTTATTCATTTAACTTCATGGAAATTAGCATTGCAGGAGAAACTCCCTCTCCTCAAAATCCTGTCACCCGATGAGTATTGAAAGTGCGGTGAAAATGTAGTTTCTGACTTTAGGGATTGGCAGTCTAGGAAATCCCACCAGCAACATTAACACATCCAGCTGAGTATCTAGATATTTCAGCAGAGGAAAAGCAGGGGACTAATCGTGCTATAAAGAGAAGCGCCTCACCATGATTAGGTACATCTCTGTGTCTCATAGAATGGGTGTTGCAATTGTCAGATGTCTAGGTCAAAGAATGGACTGTAGAAGACTCTCCATGGATGATATGTATTCATTCATTATTCAAATCAGAGTTAAATAAGAGAGATGTTATGTTTTGCTTCCATTCATAAATGCTTTAGCTTTTATGCCACATGTGTTTTTAAACATGAACATTTTCTTTTCTGGGCTTTTCTTCAACTTACTTTCAAAGAAGAGACAGCAAACACAGTGTCCAGTGAGAGTGTATTGTGAACAGAAACTTCTGAAATCAAGCTATGATGGCAGAAACTGATTGATTTGGATTTCAGTACAGTGGAAAGTTCAAATACTTCAGCCTCAGAGTCTCTTTACTTTAACTTGGGCTAGTTCTAGCACTCCAGAACAGCTACTCCTTGCACAACTCAGTTTCAGAACTAGCATCTTGTGACTAATAGATAAAATCTTTTGTTTTTAATTTATTAACCTACCAGGCTATAAGCTTCCACCAAAGCAAAAGCTACAAATGCCATCAGTCAGCATCTTGGACCTTTAGAAAAAAGATTTCCCCTCCTTATTGTACCTGCCTTTCCGGTGTATCCACCATTGTGTTTTAAACTATCCTTGATTTATGACTTTCTTTAATTTGTAAAACTATGAAAGCGCCATAAAACTGCTTCCACATTCAAACATGGAATTTGGAGTCATCTTAGGTTCCCTGGCTGTAGTCACTCAAAACAGCTTCAGAGTAAACTATTTCCCTTTAAGACAAGAGCTATGTTTTGTTTTCGTTTTGTTTTGTTCAATTGTCTGCTAATGATACAGACCAAAAGTATCACAGGACAGACTTGCTTTCTGATTCAGGTGCTGCCAGCTGCCGGATGAGAAGCTCAAGGTGAATTTCAGTACTACAGCTGTATCAATGTGCACGACACACTGCAGGTATTCACTCAGTACAGACTTAATGAATGACATCAATAGAGAACCAAATGAAATAACCTGCTATTTCACATGGCAAGAGTGTCCAGGTGTTTCCTACACACTTCTGCACATTCTACAATTTAATTCGAGGATGGTTCCACTGCCTTTGCAAGAAGGTGCACATCTTGTCTTAGTTTTACAGGAATCAAACCACGTGACTTTCCTACTTTCCAAAAGAAATAAAATAGAAAGGAACAAGTGAAATGAGACGAGCAATTTATTAATCCATTTCACAAGGGGCCCATATTACATTATCTTTGAAGTCCTTTAACAAACAAAAATTAATTTCTAAGCCCACAAGTTGTTGGCACATTGATAGACTCCTTAATTACAGGGTCTTTGGTTCAGAAAATAATGATTGATTATTTTAGTCTGTATTTCACTTAGTTATGGATGAGACCCTGAATATTTGCACAGAGAAATTATTTCAAAGTTATTATGATTAATAAGTGTAAGAGACAGGAGGTCTGAGTTATTGCAAAATCTGAGACATTGAAAATAATTTTCCAGACTGTCTGAAAGGATTGTTCTGAGACAGATGACAGGAAATTGGGAAAATGAAATACACTTCTGTTCATTATTCCACAAATATTTGTACTTGATACTTAACTAATCACCAAACTCACAGTTGGACTTTGGAGATATAAGGCTGGATAAGAGTTCATGATAATTAGTACCACTGAGAGGGCCAATTCTTTTCTTTTGTCTTTTTAAAACGCACTTCATATATGTGAGTGCTATATTGGCACATATGACTGCACGACAGAAGAGAATGTTAGATCCCATTATAGATGGCTGTGAACCACCATGTGCTGAGAATTGAACTCAGGATCTCCGGGAAAGCAACCAGTGATCTTAACCACTGAGCTATTGCTCCAGGCCTTGAGAAAACCAACTCCCCACCCCCTTTTGTATATGGCTATTAAGACTTAAAACTAGAAATTTGAAAAATGCATATGGTATTAAATGTGGAAAACATTTTCATTTTTAAAAGTTGTATCTGGGCATAATGGCTGTACCTGTAATCCTAGGATTTCTAATGCTGAGGCTGTATTATGATTTTGAGGCCATCCGAAACTATATAGTTTAGACCCTTCCTAAAAACAACTAACCAAACAGAAAGAAACTAAAAAATAGAAAGGAAGGAAGGAAGGAAGAAGGAAGGAAGGAAGGAAGGAAGGAAGGAAGGAAGGAAGGAAGGAAGGAAGGAAGGAAGGAAGGAAGGAAGGAAGGAAGGAAGGAAGGAAGGAAGGAAGGAAGGGAGGGAAAAGAAAGAAAGCAGAATATATTCTAAATGGAATGAATTGACCAATTAAGTCTTACCCCACAACACCAACTGTCCTCAAACAATGACTAAGAAGTACTACACTAGCCTCCATACCTGACTCTGGACTTTACACAACTTTGGACTTAGATACTTTGTTACTGTATAGAATGGAAGTGTCTCTAACTCAGTATTTCATTAAAGACATACAGAACTAAAACCTGCACGTGCCTCAACATTTCTGAAGAAGATAGATCCCTGCAATTTGAGAAGCATTTAAATAATTAGTGTTAATTTCCATTAACAGTGTTCAAAATTGGAGAAAACAACTCTTAAGTAAACAAACTCAGTATGGGGATGGAGGATGAAGGTGCCTGGATAGGGCTCAGAAAGGGGTCGCATCGGGCGATTTGATCATTTGTGCTCCAAAGCAAACAAACCCAGACTGCCTTGCAGAGAAAAGACATGAGAGGAGGCTGCAGAAATGTGCTGGTGGGGAAGCAGAGAAGACTCACCAGACTCGAAAATACAATAAGCAAACCAGGGAGATAGAGATTGCACTGCACTGCGGTGAGGGGCAACGTCCGGGCCTTGGTCCTAGAGTGAAAATACCAATGGGAGAGTTTCAAGAGTAAGGCTGAGGGCTGGGATTCCCTCTTAAAGTCTGTAAAGAGGCAAGGAAAATAGTCATGGCTACATTTTAATTTTGAACTCTTAGACAATTTTATATAAAAATATAAAGAATTTTAATCATTTTTAGTTGTATTGCCCTTCCCCACTTCTCTCCTTCTGAAACTCGTCTTCTCTACAAGGCCTCGTGTACTTTGATGTCTTTTTATTTTCTCATTCTGTTTTCATAGCCCACTGAGTTTAATTATGTGTTTTATGCGCATCGGTGTGAGGTTATTCACTGGAGATGGGCAATACACCAGTAAAGAAAGTGGCACCTTCTCCCCTAGAAACCCATAAAACCTATAGTCTTTAGGAAAGTTAGAGTCTTTGTGAGCACCTCTCCCGTGCATGATGAAATGTTGATGGGCTCTATCTCGTTCATTTTGTATACAGGTAACCACAGTTGCAATGAGTTTGTGAGGACAAATGTTATGTCATGTCCTGTCATAATAATCTTTCTCATGCTCTGACTTCCATTCTTTCTACTCTCTATGGCTTGATCTTCTCTGAACATCATTACTATTCTGGTAACAACATGATAGTCTGAAGGTGGTTTAAGCTGTATCCACAATGGAATTGTGCAAACATAGGATAAAGAGTATACTGAGATAGATTCTGAAATCTAAAGGTTTAATAGAAAGAAGCAAACAAAAATGATGCTACATAGTCTATCTGAGGATACTGAGCATTGGTGAAACTTGAAGATATCCACAGCTGTTGAATTCAGTAAGAGAAATATTGGAGGAGTGCTTAGATTTTTCCATTAAATAGGATCAGGCATTGCCTGTAGTAAAGATATTTTCCTATCATAAATGATGAATTCTTTAATAGGTAGAACATAACAGAGAAACTTCCTTTTCCAAAGTAGAAACAGATTTTTCTCACAATCGTTCCCATTATAACACTAAAGAAAGAATGATGGAGGTGAAGGAATTGCTTGGTGCTTAAGAGTGCTCCGTGAACTTACACGACTCTGAAGATTTGTTCGCAGCACACATATTCAATGGTGCACAACTTCCTAAAACTCCAGCTCTTGGGGGGGGGGGGATCTAGCACCCTTTTCTGACTTCAGTAGGTACCTATACATATATGATGCACATTAATACACACATACATATATATTTTTTAAAAAATTATAGTTTTAAAAAAGGTATGCTATCTTGCACGTTCTCTTGATAGTAAGGGAAACATGGTTCACGCCAATTTCTATAAAGATTGTTCTTGATTTAAATTCCTCACCCATTAAGGAGGGATAAAGACCGCAAATTCATTCGCAACAGCTTTTCCAAAACTGGGTTGCGTATTCACGTTTGTATTTTAAGTAAAATATAAATCTTATTTTATTTTTCATAAATTTATATTTTATTCTAGGTAAATATAAGACAGTAAAGATTAGAAATGGTTCCAGGATGACCTGGTATAAGTTCCATATTCTTTCTATGGCCAATCCTTGACATGTGGCTTTGCTTGACTTAAATAAAATCTTTGATATGGAAATTCAAGGAAGAAGCAATGGCAACAGATAGATTATTGGATGTACAGTGAAGGGTATCCCAGGACACGTAATAGAAAAAAACACAGCCAGAAGAAAATTGACTACAGTGTGTTGTGGGTAATATGTTTTGAGTAGTATTTGTTCGATGAACTAAAATGTAGCAAAACTCAGCTTAAAAAAAAAAAAAGTGAACTTTATACTCTGCAGAGACAGAGGTCTTTATCAGCCCCAGCCACATGCTGTAATACTCTTAGTACTACTTTCTGGAGAGACAGCTTTCTTTAAATTTATTTAACATTTTATTGATTCTTTATGGATTTTACACCATAAATCTCAATCCTACTCATCACATCATTTCTTCACATCTGCCATCTGCCCTCTACCATGGCAAAGCCCCCTTCCCAAGATAAAACAAAATAAAATTTAAAAGAAATAAAAACATAACAATTTTTAACAAGGGAGCTGTAGTGTGAAACAGTGTGTCAAATAATATACCCTTTGGTCCAAAAAACTTTACTGGTCAGTGTTCAAAGCTTCTGGCTTCTGTTACATTCTTGATACTGGACCCTCAGTGGGACTCCTCTTGGGTATTTTACTGTCCTTGTGCCATGGAGATCCTGCAGCTTTGGATTTGCATTTCCAGCCCCTTCACATGCTCCAGAAGTTCATAGATAATGTGAATGTTGGCACCGGTCAACTCATAACACTGGTTCTGGTCCTGGGTGGGAGCTGGGCTGGACAGACAATTTTATGTGCTGCAACCCTCAAAGAAGGATGGGATTTGATTCAGCCACTTGCTGTCTCCAACCTAGGGACAAGTTGCCTCTGATCTTGGTTTTCCAGAAAATTAATTCATTCACAAAGGTGAAATAACGCAATTGGCAGTCTTTTGACAGTACTCCAATGAAGGAATGAATTTACATCTTACAGATGAGGAAATTAAGGTATCACACAGGGGCTGAGTCTATGAATTTGATTTGGGTTCCACAGAATTAAATCTGCATTTTGTCTTTGTCCTCAGACTTTTGTCCTGAAGATTGTGGGCCTCTGGGAACCATGTAGACAGTATTATCTGAGTAATTTATCAGTTCTCCACATTGTTTATGTGGCCTGCCGCTGGCCTTAGTGAATGTGAAGCCAGAAATCTCACTCATGACTGAAGCCCATCAAACACTCAATCCAGCCTTGTCCTCCATAGACAAAGAAGAGCCCGAGAGAGAAGCTACAGGGGCAATCATTCAGGGAAGAGTCAGCATGTAAATATGGCTGTCTAAGATACATGCCTTTAAAAGAAAAATTGTTTTGCAATGTAGAGAAATAATGATTATCGGGGCACAAACCATAAAATAGCAGACTGAAAATAAAATATGCTTTTATTAAGTCTCTATTTCTGTGTTGCAGAAAAAAAAAAAACAAATAAATAGCAAACTTCAGAGCTAGGGGCTGAGAAATTATTGCCAGGGGTAGAGTTTAAAGACTTGACAATCAAACAAAACCCCAGCTTTGTAGAGAATTTAATATATGGGTGAAATCAGAATACATTTTCAAGTTTTCCGTTGACCTGACATGCAATGCTTATTTATTCCCGGACTTTTAAGCTCCAGACGGACCTTTATATTTTTTCTCTTTTGTCCTAATCTCTCTTGATTTCATTTTAAGAAGTACTTAGCTATTGCTAGGTTCAAATAAATCCTTGGATTCATTAGGGCTCATTGAGATTCTATAATGTGGTGTTTTAAATAATACCACAATTAACATTCTTTGTGCTTACGCTTTCAGTCTCTGATAATTCCTTTTTTGTTTCACCTCCACGTGCTGTCTGAAAGCTCTCACAGTCAATTCCAAAGGTTACATATGCATGCATATATATTTATTTATATGGTATATTATCTGGGCAAGATTCCGATGGTTTTTGTTTTGTAGGTCACTGCAATGCCATATTCATTTAGAAGTCTTTCCGAAACTGTGCTTTGTGCTAGAAAAGATGCAGAATGTTAATTTTCCTTCTCTTCTATCCTTTAAAAAATCTTATTTCTAGCATCTTGATGAATTTATAAATCAGGATTTAAGGTGTTATTAAGTTTCAGGTAATAGCAAATTAAAATCTCATTCACCAATGCTTCATTAATTTCATTTTCTATCAATAGATGCAGCTACATGTCTCAATACTTTTGAATGTGTCCTATAAATACACATTAATAATGAATTCCCAGCAAGAAATATAACACATTGTTGTGTAAAGCATGTTATAATGAAGAATATTTTTAAAGCCTGTGTTTAATACGTAATTTAAATTATCAAAGTGTGGGTGTTTAAATCATAGCAGAGTTTAGAAATGAACTTTAAAATTTGTATATGTAAATTTTTATAAGAATTGTTCTATTTTTCTTGCAAATGTGTGGGTTTGGATAATTGCTTGATAGACATCCACACATATTAATGGTTTCTAACCATGTCATAATTAGTTCATCCTAAACATAGTGCAAACATATTCTTTTAGGTTTTTCCTTAAATAACTGAAACAGCTAGCGTAAGTATGATAAATCATATCAATCTTTTAGACTGAATGAATATGCTCAATACTTCCAGGCTAGGCTCTTTTTTTTTTTTTTTTTTTTTTTTTTTTTTTTTTTTTTTTTTTTTTTTTTTTTTTTTTTGCTTTTGTGAAATTCACACTTAAAACTGAAAAATATGAAAATTTCCATGTGAAGTAAAAAGCTAGAAACACTCAAGTATTGGAATCCAAGGTGTTCAAAATGAAGATGAATAGCCACTAAAGGTGACTGACATTATCTCCGAGTAGATGATGCCAACTCGGACTACCACAGATGCTGAAATTCCAGTCTCTGGGTAAGAACAACTCAGAATGTGTGACCAGACCAAGGAC
The DNA here is from genome assembly GCA_033318265.1 of Phyllotis vaccarum. Lineage (NCBI taxonomy): Eukaryota > Metazoa > Chordata > Mammalia > Rodentia > Cricetidae > Phyllotis > Phyllotis vaccarum. The sequence goes on along the minus strand of JARWLC010000008.1, from coordinate 102,937,107 downwards.
TCCTCTAACAGAAAGAGAGTGCAGCCTGGAAAGAAAGGCATTTGTGTGAAGACAAAAAGGATGCTGGCCAGGTAGGCTGTTTATCTTACCTGGTCCTACTAGTTTGGTTCAATATGTTCATTCTATTGTTCTTTCCCTAGGTCGCAGCCTTAATTCCCAGGAATTCTTAAGCCAGCAGACCACATCTTTTTATCCCCCTATGAAGGATTATAATTCTGTATGAAATTGGCCTAGGTACTACTGATTCTAGGTCGTAGAATTCTAAACTGAAGTTTCTCTGTAAGATTTATTTATTGCAACTAGATGCTAACTCAAGGAAATTAGCCTTGAAATAGAGAAAGCAAAATTAACTAAAAATTAGATAATAAAGAAAATTAGGCCTTGTTAGAGGTTGAAATATATCTCCAGAATTCCCATGTTGTTTGTAGGCTCTACTGCCTCAGAATGTGAACTTTCTTAAAACAGGAGCATTTCAGGGACTATTAGTTCCCATGAAGTCACTAAAGCAAACCCTCATCCTCTATGACGAGTATCATTTATAGAAGGAAAGAAATTTGAACAGAGAGACAGAAAGATATAGAGAAAACACCATATGAAGACAGGACATACAATACATTTATCTAGGGGAACTCCGGAGTGTAGGGAAAGGCCCTGAAATACATTCTCCCCACTGCTTCCATGGGGATACAGCTTACTGAATACCTCAAATAAGATACAGTACCCTAAAACCATGACTTAGTTCTTTCCTTACTTGTTTGCTTGACTCACAATTTCAGTTCAAGAAATTCTTCTTGCCTAAGTCTCTCATCAGCTGAGATTAAGGTGTAAAACTATGAGATACCAAAATCTTCTGATTTTTGCCTGCTTACATTTTGATTTTTGAGTTTTGAAACATGATCTCATGTAAGCCAGTCTGCAATCCTTGGACTCCTGATCCTTATCCCTCTGCCACTATGAAATCTAGCTCAAACTTTTATTTTTCTAAATTTTATAGTATAGGCACTTTGTGGCAACATTATCTTTGCTGGTTAATACAGGCCTGGAATGCAGGGGTCCTGGTAACTGGCCATTTGTTATATGCTATATTAGCTATGAAAGAGAACGAGAAACTCTTATGTTCAGAAAGTTTTTTATTTTAATTTAATATAGATATATTAAACTTTGAGAACAGAAAGTACCTAAGGATATATTATTAGCATCACTAAAGCATTGTTTGTGCTACCTATGGAAGTGAAATGGTCCTAGTGGTCATTTGCCTTAATAATACTTCTAGTTGAGATTAACTGTGAAGGGTCACCTGGACACAAGCTTCTTTCTTGTAAAAGGATATGCTTTTATACTCATGTATATCTGGAAAGCAATAGTTTAAATGAGAATATTTCAGAATGTAAATGAGAAAGCAACCCTTTGCCTCTTTTCTTGTTCCCAAAGATCTTCTGAGATAATGAATTTGCTGATTTTCTTTCCTAGAGCAGTCATGGTTCCTATGAAGCATAGAACCAAGACACCTGACTCTTGGACAAGCTGAAATTTTCTTTAAGGGGGATTTTATATGTATATATATCTTTTACTTTTATTTAGCCTTTTAATTGTAACAGTTTGGGGATAGAAGAAGCAAAGTAAAGGGTAAGGATATAGATCAGTTGTTGAATATTTTGGACAGCATACACAAAGACATGGGTTTGATCCCCAGGACTTGTAAACTGGGTATCATAACACAGATCTGGAATCCTAACACTTGAGTGGTGGAGACTGGAAAAATCATTAAGTCAAAGACATTCTCAGCTACATACTGAGTTTGAAACCAGCCTGGTTTGCTTCCTCTTACAATTTTATATATCATAATGTGACCGTGATGAAGAGTGACTCATAAAATAACAGTGATGCTGGGCATGGTGGCTCACACTTATAGTCTTGGAAAACTGAAGGAGGAGAATTTCCATAAGTTAAAGATGATCTGGGCTAAAAGTGATTGCTAATTCAATCTCTTGTTAATAATTAGTACTGAAACATATTCTTTCAGCATTTTAGAAATACTGCATTATCTCACATAATGACATTTGGGCTGATTATTGCCTTTAAATTGATTTTTTTTATTCAAAAGTATTTTTTTCATTTTGCATACTAACTACAGAGGCTCACTTTTCTCCTCCCACTCATACTCCCATCTTCTCCCCCATCTGCTCCTCAGAAAGGGTAAGGCCTCCCATGGGAAGTCAATAGAGTCTGGCATATCAAGTTGAAGCAGGACCAAGCCTCTCCCCACTGTATCAAGGTTGAGGAAGGCATCCCTTTAAGAGGGTTTATTATTATTATGATTATTATTTAGAAAACACTTTGTCACTTTCATTACCTAATATCTTCTTCTCTGTTGGGGATTGTCAGCAACGACACTTGCAGTAACTCTGCCTTAAATAAAAATGGCCCTGTTACATGTAAAATTCTTAGTAGCTATCTGTTTGAACTGTGGGTCCAGAGGCATGTGGCTTCATGCTGAGGTGTAGATGTAGAGGTCAGGAGACAACTTGTGGGATTTTACCTCTCCTTCCACCATATGGATTTCAGTAATGTGACTCGGCTTGTCAGGCTTGAGAGAAGCTGACCTTATCCACAGAGCCTAGCTGCTAAGCTATCTCTCTGGCCTGGGTTGCTTCCTTTTTGATTATGTAATGCAATAGACCTCTTAATAGTTTATAGTTCGCTTTCAATAAATGCTTTCTATCATGCTGACCACTAAGTTACCAAATTTCCTTCTTCATTTTAGTACTAGGGACTTTCAAACGGTACCTTTTTGGAAAGTTTAGCTATTTTTGCCTCATCATCTTTTTATGTGTCATCTGACGTACATTGGAAGGAAGTGACATATACATTTCAGCAGATATTTATTTTTATTTTTTCTGGTGCTGTCAATCAGGCTCAGAGCCTTATATATGCTAAACAAATAACACTGAGCCATACCTCCTATCAATTAAAGATATGCTTCGTCATTAAGTAGTATTATAGTACATAACCCCCACTGATACAAAAATGGAAATTTAATTTTCTTTTTTAATTCTGGCATATAAATAAGATGGTATGGGAAACAGCATGAAAGTAATCCTTGATTGTCAAAAATTATTGTGTTTTGAAGGCAGTTTCTTAGCACAATATAATGCAATGGACCTTCTTGGTAATACATACTTCAAAGAAACCTACTATGCTATTCTGTCTTTTGAGTTAAAAAATATTTTATAATTTTTTAAGCCAATATAATAAAAATAGATATTTGCTATATTAAAATTTATTCAGACATTTAATTCATGGTATTCTGTTCCTAAGAAAAACTAAGTTTTATTGGATAGTTATTATACTTTTAAGCATGCTATATTTTTTTATTTCTAATTCACACATCAGCCTTGGAGTTCAAAGGAATGCATTATAAAAATTTAACAATTTTTTTCTAATCCTGCACTATGTTGTTGCAATGTAACAGCAGATTACCTATATCATAGAAGAGCTAGTAATTTAAAAAAAATTTCCTTTGAAAAGATAACAATTATAACTTTATGCAGAGACATGTATTTTAGACTACTTATTTAAAGTTTATGAGAAAATCTACACCAAGATCGTGGTACTTTCTGTATTTATTTTAGCATAATTGATAGTTTCTGAACTTTATAGAGTGTTTTAAGTCCCTTTATTTCCTGCTCATCTATAACAACATATATTTCAAGTTTCTTGGGGGTCTAAAATGGATACTTTCTCTCCTTTTAGATGAAAAAAATAATTTTGAACCACTTTTTGATTGGAATTACCAGGGCTAAAATTTTAGAGTATTTTATGATTGCCAACAGGAATGTGATGAGAAGCTCAAGGAAAATGTTGAGTGGAAAAGCTGAGCAGAATGACCATGTTACATTTTAGTCTGATGGGGCAGACTCTTCTGAGTTTTAAAAATAACCTTAAGATTTTACTTTCGCAATTAATATACGAGCTATTGGAAACTGATAAAGGGAAGAAATGAAATAAGTAAATGTTGAGTATTTACTCTTTATGTATATGGATAGATAACAAATGAGGTTAATTATGATGGAAATATAGACCAGAGAACAAAGAGTACCAGCAAAATATAGTGGAGTCCCTTGATGGTGAAGATGACCAGAATAACATTTACCTTTAAATGTCTTTTTATGTCAAAGTGGGCAGTGATATACTTTGCATCCAGGAGTTAGACTGGTTTCTGTCAACTCTTCAGGGATTGAGGGGATGCTAGATGCTATGTGTTGATAGAAACATAATTTTAAAGTTACTACAGAGGATGACATCTTGAGATAGAACTGGCTCACACAGGATAGAATGAAACAAGAAAGGAATGGTAGAAAAGTCAACTTTCATCCACGTGTACTCTAACTACTGGGGGAAAAAGAAGCACCATCCCGCACCTTATACAGGGTAGAGGTGCTTGTGAGAAACATTAATATACATTAAGGAAAATAGAGTATTTCAAAAGAAATAGAGAAAATAGAAAATCACTAATCTAAGGTGAGTCGATGTATTTTAGGGAAGAATACAAAGATATATGTTTTAGGAAGGTACAAAGGGCAGAGAGAAGGTGAAGAGGGGGAATGGCAAAGGATCCATGATTAAAAAAAAAAAAACAAAAAACAAAAAACAAAAACAAAAACAAACAAACAAAAAAAAAACATAGAGGAATTGAATGAGAATCTTGTCAATTTCCTGTGGTTTAGAATCACCATGGGAACAAACCTCTGGGTGTGCCTAGAAAGATGTTCTTGGGAAGGTTTAATAGAGTGGGGAATGTCACCTTGAGTGTAGTGAACATCATCCCATGTCAGAGTAAATGACAACATTCCATGTTCCAGAGTAAATAAAACTGAGCCTACACAAGCCATGGACATCAGCTCAGACTCTGTCTGCTGTTGCACCATGGGAGTGTGTCACGTGAACCACGCATTTTGAAATCAGCCCTGCCCTCCCTAGCCCCTAGAGAGCTTCCCCCTGCCCTTCCCTAGACACTGTAGCAAGAGAGTTAGCACCCTTGCTGCCCCTGTGGGAGAGCTGATGCCAGTACTTGGGAGAGATGACCACACTCTTGCCTAGGAGAACTTGTTCTGTTACTTATGTCCTTGCTGCCTACTTCCAGTGAGGCATATGCCTTGAAATGAGGTTTATCTGCTTTTATTAATAAAGAATGCATGTGGCAAATTGCACAAGGAAAATTTTAGAAGCAGAAAAAGTAAAAAAGTAAGCAATTCAGAAGGGCAACAGAACAGAAAGTTGTAGTTAATTATGATTTATCAACTTATTAACTTGCTAAGCCTTGTAACGAAGCAAAGAACAAATTTAATTTTAAAAAACATTAGAGTAGCAAAGTTGTCTAGATGAAAACATGTGCTTAGGAAATGTATTAAAGCCAGGGAAATCACATAAATTTTAAGAAAATAGCTTAAATGTCACCTTTTAATTCAGCAGTCATTTATTTAACATGGATGCAAGTAGAGACAATACCAAATAATAATGATTCATTTCCAAGATAATTGTTATTAAGCAAAGTGAATTTTTCCTTTCTTTGACAAACTTTGTATACTTTAAACAAAAAAAGGAAGAAAGAAAGAGAGAAAGAAGTTAAGAAAGAAAGAAGAAAAACTTTCCATTGCCATAATTTAAGCTCTATTCTTGTCTGACTCCCTACCCTCTGTAAATTACGGTCTTCTTGTATATTATGCAAGTACAATTAAGCTGCAAAATGCATCCGATTCCATACTCCGAAATTTACAAAAACAAAATCATATAGAAATGTTTTGTAATCATCTACATAATGTGTCAGCAAAGCCAAGTTAGTTAAGTTTGATTGTAAAATGTTCTCAAATTGAATTACAGCTTCAAACTTCCCCGGCCTTGCTCACTATCATGTCATGCAAGAGTGAAATTGCAGTGGGGCATAAATCAAAGCGCACATCACTGGTCGCATCCTGCCTGCTAAAGTGTTAGTTCTCAGGTGGCAGTTCTCTTCCTGTACTATCCGTTCTTGGTCACAGTGGATTGATGATCAGACAAAAGAGAACAATGGTATGTCATCCTGTCCATGAAAGTTTTAAGAGCCTAACACCGCTAACCAGTCTTCACCCATTTCTTGGTGAGGAATTAATTTCCACAGGCCTTATGGGTTTTAGACCTATTATTCTCCTTTCCTCCCACGCGGTGCTATCTGTGCCTCCACTAAGCATCACCCTTTCTCATATAACATAATAAAACCACACATGTACTGATACATACATGCGCTTGCCATTTTGTTAATTGTTTTTCAGAAATGAATATAGCATTTATTTGAGACAGCATTAAGTTCATCTCTTTAATAAAAGGTCTGAGGATGAGAGACTTTAAGTCTTCCTAGACTCATCAGGTTGAATTAGTGATACTTGGACCAGGTCTCACAATGTCCAGTTGTATCGGGAGTATTTAATCTGTTGGGTATGATGTAGTGGGTCTTAGTTGAAGAGTGGATGGTCACTGAGTTGGCTAATGAGAACTTTGTTGATTGGTTTGTTTGCATGACACCCTCATTAGATTAGGGGCCTTTTGAATGTGAGGACGATATTTTCCCTATTTACTTTAGAAACTTTGGTTGATAGCAGATTGTAAATTCTATTCAGGGTAATTGGGGTGAAACACGAAACAAAATAGGAAATAGGGTCTACTGTCTAGGAGCTTATTTTCTTGTGAGAAGAAAAGATAAATATAAATAAGTATAAAGTAGCCGTGGTTCTGCAGTGTGATGTTCAGAAAACCAACACAGGAAGTAGAATGGGGAGACCCAGTGGTAAAAAACCAGCCAAGTTATTTAAAGAAGACTTTAAAGGCTATGCTCATCCCATGTACGTGGACAGTGACTCCAAAGCCAGGAAGCACAAACATATGCAGCGGGTGAAAAGAAATATCAGCTAGAGGAGAGTGATAGTCTGCCTAGTGGTTGAGGAAGGTTCAGAAAACTGACTGAAAAGGTGCCCATCAGCCTGCTTTATTTGGGAAGTGCCGAGAATGATTCTCATCCAAGCAGTTTTTATTTTTAAAAGACACTTGACTTTGACCATGAGTAGGATACTTCTCATCTCCTTGGTACAGAATCTATCGTCAGCCAAGCTAGTGATAGATTTCTCAGCCCCTTTATATCTTACTTTGAAATTTTGGAAACAAATCAGAAGTACTATAAAATACATTCCTTAATGCCTTGATGCAATAATCGTCAACCAAAATCAGAGCTCCCAAGGAAAGATAAGCACAGGTGTATCCTATATAACTGTGACTAAGAATCTGGTCCTTTATGGGATAAGAAGTTATTCTATGAAATATTAAGTTTTATCTAGTAGGCATTAGTTCATATGTACTGAAGAAGAAGCAGAGGTAAAAGGAGATGAAGCAGAGAGAGAGAGAGAGAGAGAGAGAGAGAGAGAGAGAGAGAGAGAGAGAGAGAGAGAGAGAGAGAGAGAGAGAGAGAATGATAAAAACTACTGTTTTGCAATAAAAGAACCTGAACTTCCTGAGTCACAGTCCCAGCCTCTCCACTTGGGCACAGAGGGAATTGCTTTTTTACTTTGGGAATCTTCTTTCCTTTTGTTCCTGGATTCCCTGGGTTACCATGTACCAAGGAGATGGAGCCCACCCTAGCTTCATGTTTTAGATCTCCCTAAGTCCAAGGAAAGTCCCCTTCATTTCACCAGGTCATGGAGGTAGAAGTGAATTAGATCAGTACACAATTTACCTGACTTTACAGCCAGAACCTGGGAGTGAAGCTTGTCCTCACTTCAAGAGGCACAAACAAGAAAATTCACTCTGTTCTGCGTTTGAAGAGAGCTGCCTACACATGCTAGGTTGCCAGATTTAGAAAATCTGTATGTTAAAGATGGCAAGATATAAATCTGAAAGTTATAGTCCATAGTTGCACCATTGAATAAACCAGCACTGAATTTGAAATAGAAATATGATAAATGAAATTGTTTGGTGGATTTTTCTATTTGATGCAACTGAAAGTCAGCTAAGTAATAAAATTCATAAATGAGGTGATAGCTCTCCATTCACCAAATACTTACTGAGATCTATGAACCATACCAGAAGTGGAGTCTACAGTAGAGATAAAGTGTCTTAATCCCACTGATCTTGATTTTATTTTTTTATAAAGTAGTACTACTACTACTGACCCAAAATTTTTGCCATAGAGATTAAGTTATTATTGTTAATTTTGAGCTTAGCAAAATTGGATCAGGGATTGCTTATAAGCAGGAAAATTGAGTTAATGCCTTAGGACCAAAAAATATGACTTTAGCATGATGGTTAATAAATGGAAACCAATCACTCTTCCGGATATTAACATCAAGAGAGAATACCCAATGTGTAGATGGGGGTTAGATTTTCACTGAAGGTCAAGTGAAAATATTGTGTGGTTACAGAAAGAACACATTTTGAAACACGGAAATCAGAATGTGCTATGATTTATTCCCATATAGCTTGGGGAAGAAACTATAATTTCTCTTAATTCACCCAGAAAACAGGAGCTACAAGAGAAGCTCCACCTGTGTCCATCAACAAATATAGCCAAGTTCCTGCATGTGTGTCCACCTGTTGTCTTTGCTTACTCCTGTGATAAATGAAATCACTTTTATTCAAAGCCAACTTTTTTGTTGTGTTGTGAGCTCTCCTCTCTCCTATTCAAAGACATCTTTTCCTCTGTCACTTACCATCTTTCCTAAATGCTCACTTCCCTTTGTTCCTGTGCCATTTCTCTCTTACACAAAAGGACTTGAGTATTTCCCATCTTAACAAAGCTCTCTCTTTACTCCAGACTTCTGGTACTGCCATCATCTCCAGGAGTGTCCTCCTAGGTCTATGTTGATGCTCTAACTTCTCTCCTCCCAAGACTCCTTTGACTTATTATACTTTTGCTTTCGATGTGACTTTTCCACTGAGCTACTCTGTCGTTGGCCTGTCATCCAGCCCTGTGGTCATCATACCAATTGCATCAGGGGTCACTGATAACAATCCCCTCTGTTTTCACATGCCCTGCTTTGCCTGGGAGCAGCACTCACTCGGTTTTACCCGAGCTCATGGATCATCACTTTTCACTTTCTTTCTTTCCTGCCAGCTCTAAATGAGGATGTGACCTCAACTGAATCCTGGAATTATTTGCTACTTAACTCTATTTGATCCCTAGCTTATCTCATTCTGTCATACCCCAAACTAAACTCTAAGGGTTTTCTCCTGTAAATACCAAATCTGCTCTTTCTATTATCTTTTTTTTGATAAATGATTACACTATATATTTTAGTTTCTCAGCCACTATATATATATATGTATATATATGAATGAATGTATATATATTGTGAATGCATGTATGTATGGGTATATATACTTATTATAATATATGTGAGTATAACCTGCTCAGTCTGTGTAGTTAATGTTGCTTGTGTGTTTTCAGGGCTGACCATTTGGTGTTGGATAACCAGTTTGCTTGGTCTTCCCTGGGGAAGACAGTTTCTCAGGCTCTCATTAGTTGCCTGATGCTCTTTGTGTAGAGGTGTGCTCAGTTCTCTAATTTTGATTTTATGGCATCCCTCAGCTTGTTTATCTCGGTTTGTTTTCGACATTGGTGGGACTACATTACATTGGTAAAATCTTCTTGTACTATTGGTGAGGTAATTGTTAATTCTTCAATAACAGTCACTTTTCGAAATATGTTCTTCCTACATGTTATGGTGCAAACAAATGCTTTCTTATTCCTTTCATTGATTTTTTTTTTAAATTATTTATTTGTATGGGTGGGGTTTAGAACTCGGAAGGGTTACACGTGTGAACATATGCTGTGTAGGCAAGAACTCAATGTCAGATGTCTGACTCAGTCTCTCTCTGCCTGATTTTTAGGTTTAGAGTCTCTCAGTATATTTAAAGTGCACTGGTTTGGATAGATGGGCTGACAAAGAAATCTCATTGTTCTGCCTGCCTTCACTACCTCAGTATTGGGATGACAGGTATGTGCTACCACCCTGGGCTCTTTTTCTGTGGTACTTGTGCTGGCACGATAAGTACTTTACAGACTGAGCTACGTTGCCAGCTGTCTTCTATTTATTATAAATTTTTCTTACTAGCATTGTCTCAAAATTACTATCTTGTTCAGGCTGGCTTCAAATCTAAGATTTGCTTGCAGGTATGTACTACCAGAATTGTATAGAAAAACACTTTTCTTGACTCATGTATGTATTGGTGGTTAATGAGGTCCACAATCTTTCTATATAAAAAAAATGACTGATACCAGATTACTAGGCTTTTCCAATATTACTCTACTCCAGAATATAACCAATTCTGGTTACCTTCCCATGCTGGGCTTGATCAATGCCTCCTTGGTTCACATGATTGTCTATGCTCCAGCATTTGAAGCAGTTTACCTAATAGATATCCACACATGAGTCTGGGAATTTCTGGGGAAGGCAATGAATTAAGAGCACATGGGTTCAAACATCAACTCTGTTACATATGCTGTAACTTTTAGGGAGCTTCCTAAGTCAGTCTAGACTCAGTTTCCTCATCCATAAGACAAATAGAAGGGGCAGTGTGGATTGCTAGGGCTTGGATCAAGATCAAATGATAAACAGAAATGTTTTATGCAATTTTGGAAAACTTACAGTGATCCTAGATCGCTTTCCTATTCTTCAGCTACATGCAAATTGCAGTCCTTCTTGCTAGCACTTTCAGGTAAGTGCTGCAGGAGTAGTCCCTGAAGGACAACCTATCCTGTTGAACTTGAGAGGTCCTATGAATTGTTTCAGCCAAGGAAATGTGCACAAAGTAATATGAAGCTAATGATTGGAATAAACCTGGTTTATCATACCATTCTGAAGCAAGGGGTCATAACAACCAAAGGAAAACGCCTATTATCATTGATCCCAGATCAAAGACTACATAGAGAAGAATATAACTGACCTGCAAAGGGCATGTACTACAAGTACAATGTGCTTCCAGGTTTTTAGGTCACAGGGACTTGAGGGATGTTTATTATCACAGCTTGATCTCACCTACCCTGACTGATAGTCACATCTACTCTCTTCCACTTACCAACAGAAAAGAACATTTCAGTGAAAAATTGATTAAAATACCATGCTTACTTAGAACCTATTATGGAAAAGGCTCTTTGTGAGTTATTAAAATTATTTATAGATGCTATCTGCCCTAGAAGAGATCACAGTCCATTATCTCAGCATATGTTGTTATAAATTATCTTTGTTCTACTCACACAAGGGAAGCTGTTCTATGACCTGGAAACATGAAGATGTCACAAAATGTCCTTCTGCCTAAAGAGTACAGAGTGAAGAGAAAATTTCTCATAGTTTCACCATCATATTCTGCATATGTCCCAGAGTGACGAGCTCACAGCAGTGCCTGTTATTGTAGAAGGAAAAAAGCAATCCCACAGCTATTTTAGTTTTCCTAATGGAAAAACTTTATGTGCAGATGAAAGAGTCATTAGAGAAATAAGTCTTAGCTTTTCTATAAAAGCATCCAAAATGGGCTGCATGTCTTGGCCAGTCCATCTGCCTGTGAAGGTGTACATTAACCGACAACATTTCTAATCAAAATATACCTTACATTCAAAGATTTTTTTTCCCTATAAAGTAGCTAAAGCAATAGATAGTGAGCCAGAAAAGCAAGTCCTGAACTTGAGTGGATTTTTTGGCCCCATTACTAATCCAGTTGGATCTGGTGACAGGTAAAGGTCCTGAGGCTGATGTTCCCTGAGGACTTCATACATCTTCTACATTCTTTCCTCCCCATCTCAGCAATTGAGTTTCATTACTGCTTCTGATTCTTCTCTCTCTCTCTCTCTCTCTCTCTCTCTCTCTCTCTCTCTCTCTCTCTCTCTCTCTCTCTCTCTCTCGATTTTATAGCATAATTACATCACTTCCCCTTCTCTTTCTTCCTCTAAACCCTCTTATTGTCTTGCAAATTCACGGCCTCTTTGTAATTAATAGATGTGAGCATACATTTATATGTATATACATATATACTCCTGGTTCTGTTTTTTTTTTTAACATATTTCTCTGTCTCTGAGTTAACACATTTTAAATACACAATTTTAAATATGAACACACACACACACACATATCTAGTAGAACTTACCATGTTAACAATTTTTAAATATATAGATCAATGTTACCATGTTTGTGCTGTTGTGAAGCCAGTTTCTCAACCTTTTTTCATCTTGAGAAACAAAATCTCTATATCTCTTAATCAATAATTTTTCACCTATTCATCCCATAGTTTCTGAAAAATAACATTCTTGCTGTTTGTTTCTATAAATTAAACTGTACCTCATACTCCATATATGGGAACTTATGCAGCATTTGTCCTTCTGTGACAGGATTATTCCACTAAACCTCATTTCTTCCTGTAGAGTTTGGCTGAATTTCCCTTTTGGCTGAATACTATTCTAGTGTATGAACATACAATGCTTTGATGGTTCGGTGATGGGTTTGGATATTTCCTACCTTCTATCTACTGAGAATAATGCCACTATAGAAATGAATATTCCATTTATTCTTAATCTCGACTATGTTTGAAACCTCAACCCAAAATAAAATAATATCATTTTCTATCCAAATTGCAACTGGGCTGGAATCCAGCTGTAGAGAAGAGAGAATGTTAAAACACTTGCTCAGTCATAGAACGTAAGTGGCTCTCTCAAATTCAAAACTCAAATCAAATAACAGTTTAACAACTGTTTAAGATGCCATAAAAAGTACAAAACTTTTGTTGTATGTACAATATTAAGATTTTAAAGATACAGTGTGTAGCAACGTTGTGAAGAGATATTTTTGAAATGGATGAAAAATAAATAAAATTAGAGATAATAATCTCATCAACACATCCCACAACTCAGCCAAATATATAATTCTCTGGAATGCCCCCTTATTGTAAATAAACTTTTTAACCAAATTAGTTTGGTGGGTGATCAGCAGAACACAGCTACAAAGACATTACTTGAGAATGCTTCTGGAAATATATAGCATTAACTGATGTAAACTGATATGACAATATATAGTGTGGATGTCTGCAGAAGGAGAACCTGCAGTATTTTCATATTTAAGAAAGAAATCATCTCTTCACAGAAGTATGCCAGGGTAGCATTTCATGCAGTGCATCCAGAAAAATGCCTAGTGTTGGGGAAGAGGTCTCAATAAAGGCTGTCACAGAAGACGCACACAGCTTGTGAAGAGGTAAATTGATACTAAGCTTGCTGACACAACCTAAAAAATGGTGTCACAACAGAAAGTTGAAAATAGCTCACTTGCCACTTGCAAGGAGGAAAGTTTATGTTGCATGATTTAACATCCCCCTGTTGTTTCATGCTAACATGAAGTTTCATGGAGGAAAAATAGGAGTTCTTATTCACTGCCTTATTACAGCTGCTCCACTGGCATTGACAGAAAAATAGCATTTTGTTAATTTCATTTTAACTTTCATGAAATCATCATTTAGAGCTGAAAGGTAGGGTCAAAGCTGGCTTAACAGGAAGGTGGGGAAATGAATTGAAATTGATTAACTCAAAGACAAGGGAAAAGGCTTTTCTCTTAGAATATAATGGTGAAATCCATTTCTCTGGTTGAGGCAAAGCAGGAGTTTCTTTTTATTAGATATTGACAGCCAAGCAGTCTTAAAGACATCCCATTGCTTAAAGTAGACAACATGTATTTGCTTTCTGCATGCCAGATTCTGGGCTAAGCACTTATGTGTTATCATTTTTAATACTTATGCCAGGCTCGTGAGACAGAAACTATAATTACCCATATTTTCTACAAAAGGAAATTAGGTTCAGAGAGGTTAAGTCACTTACCAACTACCAGACCTTGTAATTGATAGAACTGAGGTCTAAAGTCAGGCAACCTGGCTGCAGGGTCAGCTCATAAGTACTAGTAGTTAAATGTAAGGAGAAAGAAGAGAAGAAAGGATGAAGAAAAAGACCTTGCAAGGGTTGAGGGATGGAGGGGGGAGGAAAATGTAGGAAGGAAAATTGATTCACTTGTCAAATATTGTTTTATTTTATAAGATAAGCCTTCACTGGATAGCCCAAGCTGGACTTACACTTAAGATTTTCTAGGTTCAGTTTTCAGAAAGTTCTAGACACCTGCACCCAGAGTCAGCAAAATCTATGTTTTATAATCACCTAAAAGCACCGTAGTTGGCTTCCAGCTGGCAACAGGTTCAGATAGGAATTCTAGGCATTCTAGCTCTGATTAGTTTACATCATTTCAACCAAGAAACGTTAGCATCCTCACAATAGCTTTCTACTTACCATGCCAGCTTTTATCTTATTACTCAAAAGGAGACTGGGAAAGGTACTACAAAGCAAAATGGAAAATATTTCAATGTCTAAGACAAAGACAAAGAACCTAAGATTGTTTCTGCAAAGAAGACCACTTCTCTGGGGCTTGTCCATCAGAACTTTGAGTCAGAATAAAGTTTGATATGCTAGGTTTCTGATATTTCATAGCTGCTTTGTGATCATGCTTTGCATAACCTATCTTGATAATACATACTATCAGAGTGACTAAGGAACTAAGCAAAAAATACTAAGATAATGAGGTATGAACTCCAACTCTTAAGAAGCTAGAATATTCTAATGATGGGAAGTTTTGAAAAACATGTTGGTTGTCAGCTTTATTCCATTGGTCTTCTAACATGCTTTGCCCCACCATCTGTGTAACTGTGTGTGTTCATTCATGTGCCTGTGAATGTATCTCTCTGTATGTATGGATTTCCCTCCCTCCTCCCGCCCCCTCTCTCTGCGTGTGAATCTGGGCATGTGTATATATCCATACATGTGTATGTATATGTGTATTTATATGTATGTGTCAGTGTGTGTAGCTCCCAAATTTTCTAAGACTTTGTAGTCCTGATACAGTATAGCTGTGAAAATGAATTTTGAGATCTAGCTCTATTATGTATTACTGGTATACCATTAATAAAATTATCTAACTCTTCTGGGTTCTATTTGAAATTACTCCTAACTTAGCTTCTAAGTAAAGAAATGTTCTCAAGGCTGCCAGAATGTATGAAGTGATACACTTGAGATGTGCGTATCCCACTTTTTAAGGCAGTCTTGCTATGTAGCTTTGGATTCCTTGAGCTCTCAACCTCATGCCTCAGCCTAATGAGTGTTGAGATTACAGGTATTCACTGTCATGCCCAGCTTGAATGCTTTACCTTCATAATGATGATGATGATGGGGAAGATGATGATGGTAAACAGTATCTACTTTACAAACACATTGAGAGAATTAAACCATGTACCATAAAGATCACTTAGTATAACGTCTTGAAAAGTAGTAGCTTTTCCTATATTGTTTCCATTATTTCTTATGCATAATTACAAGAATACTATATAAAGTTAAATGTATGAATCCAGATTGAAAAAGCTTGGAGAACTCAGATTACTTTCGATTTTTAGAAACATTTTTATGATTCATTCTTTATCTTAAGTGCACAGATTCTCATTATCAAAGGTATTTCAAAAATAAATTCAGACTTATTCCAAGAGATATTGTACAATATTTGAGTTGATAATTCAGCTTACTCATGAATCATATTTTTACATTTTACAAATAGTTTATGCTCCAATTCACACTTTTATGCCAATGCTGTAATTAATCAAGCAAAAAATGAGTATTCTATTTTCTAATGATGAATTTGTGCCCAAAAAAAAAAACCTTGCCAAGATTTTAACATGTCTATATGGTTGATTGTGGCAGAATGTACAGTCTTCAACTCTAACTTCAAGCCTTACTTGCTATAGGAAATAATTGTAAAACGTTTGTTTTCTAAATTTGCTTTAGTAGGTTTTGTTTTTGAGTGTATGCCTCCTGGAATAATGATATGTGACACCAAACGAAAGGACAAAGAAAGCCTTGCATTGCAAATGTGTTTGGGAAAGGCAGGTTAAGCTGCTACAAATTTTAATTTACTATAACCTGAGAAAATGCATTTAACTTTAAACTTTAGAAGGAGGAAAATGCTTTTGTTATATGAAATAAAAAATAGATTGTTCCATCATAAAGACCTCACACAATGATCAAATACTTAATGTGCCTCTATTGTATGTGCCTTTTTTTGTGCTAGAACTTGTAGCAAAGTTTCTTTCTTAATTTTGTGAATTCTTTTGTTTTTTGTTTTTTAAAGATTTATTTATTGTGCATATTTGTCTGTCTACATATATGCCTACAGGTCAGAAGACGGCACCAGATCTCATTACAGATGGTTGTGAGCCATGATATGGTTGCTGGGAATTGAACTCAGGACCTCTGGAAGAGCAGCCAGTGCTCTAAATCTCAGAGCCATTTCTCCAGCCCCGATTTTGTGTTTTCTATGTTGAGAATTTAATAAGTTGTTATTGTTTGTCTTATCATTCAGAACAGGGATGATAAATGGTAAATTAAAAACTAAAATATTAGTGACAGATATCAAAGTCAGCTGAATGGGAGGCCCAGCTCTTCTGCAAAGGAGTCTTGACTATAGAAAAATTGTATATCTTCATATATTTGGAAAACACTTGTCTATCAAAGGAGGGGGGCAGACACTGAGAAATCTAATTGTATGATATAGCTTAGGTGGACCATTCCCCATTTGACAGAACTGAATCTTTTGGGGAGATGTTCCAAAGTCTGCATAGCTGAAGCCTCACAGCATCATAGCCAATCTTTCCTCCATTTGTAAGTCTTCTAAAACCTGTCATTAGAAAAAGTATTCTTATGAAATTACCAACACATGAGCACTCACATACAACCTTGCACACACACACACACACACACACACACACACACACACGCTCACACACACACACACGAACGCACGCACATGCATATACACAGATAGACATTCAGACAGACACAGACACACATACACACACACAGACTTGGATACCTCACTGTCATTAAACACATACAGCAAGTTCCTTCTGAGTAGTTAATATGTTTGTATTAATATAAGCAGATAGCAAACACATGTTAAATACCTTTGGTTCGTACAGTCTTATTTTGTTTAGTTGCTTTAAACAAAATGTAAGAGGATATCACTCATGGAGAGATCAGCACAGTCTCTCTCTCTCTCTCTCTCTCTCTCTCTCTCTCTCTCTCTATCCCTCTCTCTCTCTCTCTAATTTTTCCTATACCCAACACTGCTCCCTCTTCTGGGCCTTCTCCCAGTCCTCCCCCAGTCTCTCCCCTACCCTTACCCCCACCCTCTGTTCACTCCCAAGATAGGGCAAGGAACTCCAAGGTGTGTCAATTCAGTCTGGTATATCCAGTTGAGGTGGAACCAAGTTCCTCCCCCAAGTATCAACTGAGAAAAGTGTTTCTGCACTAGGCATGGGCTCCAAGAAACCCGTTTAAGGACCTGTATAAACTCTGGTCTGAGAACAAGAGGCTCCACCAACTGCCCATGCTCCACCAACTGTCATCCACATTCACAGGGTCCATATCCATTCTAAGAAGTTTTGTCAACTGTCATTTCAGAGTCTGTTAGCTCCCCACAGCATGTGACACCCCATTCCATAGGTCTCCCCATCATGATCCTGATCCCTCCATTCAGGCAATCTCTCTTCTCTCTCTGGAGAGACCATAGCTCAACCCGGTGTTTAGCTATGCATCTCTGCATCTGCCTAGAAATGAGGGTTCTATAATGGCAATTAGGGTGCTTATTCATATGATAATAGGGAAAGGCCCAGTTTAGACACCCTCTCCACTATTGCTTGGAGTCCTAGCTGGGCTCATCTTGTGGGTTCCCTAGCACCAGGTTTCTCTCTAATCCCACAATGGCTCCCTCTATCAGACTGCCCACTTTTTTGCTCTCTCTCTTTGCTGCTTCCCTCTCCATCCCTCACCCTTATCCCCCTTCTATCATACCAATCTCTCATGTTCTCTTCTCACCCCCCCTTGCTCCTCCCCATGATCCCAATAATCTCAGGAGATCTCTATTTCCCCTTCCCAAGGAATCTATGAATGTCTCTCTTAACTTTCTTCTGTTACCTAGCTGCTGTTGGGGAAGAGGAGTGAATTGTAACCTGGTCATCCTTTGCTTTACCCAGCTCTGAGATTTTTGACACACTTCCTAGACATTTTCTCAATTGTCTAAGTCAGCTTTATCAACTTGGATCTCTAAATCTTTGTGTTTTGACACTTTCTTCCTTCTTTCTCCTTTTTTGGTCCTTCGCTCCCTCCCCTTTTTCTTCCCTTCTCTCTCTCCTTTTTCTTTATCTTTTATTTTGAGTCTGAATAATTTCATTATTTCTGTGTGCTGATGCTATCTCCAAATTGTCCTTCTATGATTGCTCAACCAATTACTTCACAAGTTCTCCTACTTAGTCAACTTTAGTCCATCCTTATTTCTCAGTGGAGAATTACATTGCCATATACAAAAGTGGATCTCTTCCCGTGTACTTGTGAATTTCTTTGTTTAGGGATGAAGTGGCTATATCAAAGAAAGGCCCAAACAAATAAATCTCTCATTAGTAATTGTATCTATCCAATTACTTATCTGTTTGTAAGTCATACAAGAAGCTGGGAACATTTTATGAGCCAACTGTTCTCTTTCTCAGATTCTGACTCAAACCTGGACTATTATCTGCTTTCTCCTCTTTTCCTTTCCTATTGTTTCCAATTGCCCTCTCTAAAAAAGAAGGATTTACATTTTTATTAAATACATTTGTAGTTTGATGCTGCTACCTGACTGTCTGTGGGTACTTTCATCAGACACTATTCCCCACAGTTGCAAAACGAGATTTGTAACATCAACTATACAAGTTGTTGTACAGGTTACAGTATATGGTCTTTACAAAATAAAATTATCCAAAAGAAGAAATGCATATCTGGAACATAGTCACTACTCAGAAAATTTTCTATTCCATGACCATTAAGTTTATCTATAGACATTTTGGCTGTATAGGAACATTAAGTAGGAAAGGAAAAAATATCTTTTGTGCAAACCTACACTCTCTAGGTATCCTTGGTACAGTTTTCAATAAAATCTACACATAGAAGTCATGAGCATGCTTTAGTCTTCTGCTTTAAAGCAGATGTCTAGTGTGAAGTGTGACAGATATATCAAGTGGACATGTAGTCTGAGTCCAAATAATAAAAGTAAACCCAAACTTTGCATTCCCAAGAATACATAATCTTATAGCAGAAAACAATGTCCCAGGACTCCCACCTTAGCTTGTGTGGAGTTCTCCATTCTAGAAAATTTCACCCATTAGTCCAGGCTTTTTACCCCCATGGGAGTGAGAAAGTGAACAGAATTGCTCTTCTTTAGCCTTTTGGTATTTCACAAAGGGATTATCTCTCCCTAGTAAATCACTTCTGCAAACTACCACCTCCAATTATTTTCCATGTGATCCACAATCTAGAAAATTCTGTATTGTGAATTTCAACATTGTTCTAAGACTGAAAACTTTGACACAGACTATGACAAATTAGAAGAACATCGAGTTAAAATCTGCATTATGTATTTATCCATGAACTAAACCATACAATAGTTTGCCTTGAAAGTACTCAGTTTACCAGATACATGAATCAGTAAAATATCCAGAGCTATAGTGTGTGTGTGCACATTGTAAATGCCTCTCTCCCTTCTCTCTCTCTCTCTCTCTCTCTCTCTCCCTCTCTCTCTCTCTCTCTCTCTCTCTCTCTCTCTCTCTCTCTCTCTCTCTCTCTCTCTCCCTCTCTCTGAGTTTGTCTGTTTCTTCCTCTCTCCTATAACAAATTATCCCATTCCACACATTTATTAGGGATGTCAAATGAATCTACGTATAACCTGGCCAACTTGAGAATAAAAAATGATACCTATTATTGTTTTTTTCATCACGCATCTTGTTTCATGGCTGTGATGGATACTGTGGATGCTGTGTATAAATTCACACCCCCCTACACACACAGCCCTCACCCTCAAGTAAAAATTTTTAGAGAAAAAAATGTTGAAAAGGATGGCTCATGGTCTCTGTCTCCAATCCAGAGGACACATTTTTAAATCCATACCTGTGCTCTAAGAAGGGGAACAAAAGAAGTCCCAGCTCAATATCAATATTTCTTGAAGTTAAGGCACATGAATGCATTTTTTAAGAAAATAGAGGAGAGTGTTCCAGAGCACTATAGAGAAACTTGTTCTAAGTTGGAAGAACAGGGGGGTGTGCAAAGGTAACATAGCTGGTGAGTCTCTGTAGAGAGACACAAGTAGATTTCCTTGCATCTGGATTTAGACTTATGACATCATAAGATGAGACATCTACACTTTACAAGACGCTACCAACCCATGAAATTGGATGATTCTCAGTTTGCTTTTTTTAAAGATCAAGGAAGACAGGGGTGAGACAGTCTAGCATGGATACTCAAGTTCCACAGTACCTGAATTCTAAGCATCCAGCTTCTCAACTGGAGTTGAGAAGTCGACACTCCATCAGCAGCATCATGGATGTGATAATGCTCTGCGTTTCCCTTTCAGGGCCTGATTAGGATGCTGCTGCACCACCTCCTGCCGGGGGATGCTTTCTACTTATGGCATGATATTTAAGACAGACATTGACCCAGTGAAATGTAAATATTCCTGAAGCCACCTTGCTAACAAAGCAAAGTCAAAGATGTTTATCATGAGAAAGCAATTACTGGGTGCTGGGCCTGAGGATGGGGAATAGTGTTGGCCAAGGACTAGCTCCTATTTTTGGCTTCATTTCAGCTTTGAAATCAAAGGTCTTTTTACACAATAGTCTACTTAAAATTTTTTATTGCTATGCCTGTGTAAAAATATATGAACATTTAGCTTAAACTAAGTCTCACTTCATTTTATACACTTGCCACATCCAAACAGTTTTATCTGATGATTGATTATTTGTAGTACATCTTCCAACTTTTACTGCCATGAGTCATCTGACTTAAGAAAATTAGACATCCTGGGTGCTGTTCTTTTTTCCTTGGTTGATGTAAGCAAAGCTAAAAGAGCATAATGTTTCAGACCACAAATACACATGGCAACTGTTGCTTCTTTTGGTAAACACTTCTTAGGAAACGAAGGACTGCTATGATTAAAGCACCACACCGGATGCCTGCGTGCAGCAGAGCAAAGAACCAGGACTACAAGTTGGAGCAGCCAATGAAGTCTGCCTTTACTGTGTGTCCTGTGAATTCTACACCAAAATTTATTTTTGAAGAGCTGACATAATACACGAAATCCTTCTCTTTCTCTCTTTTCGTTCATCTTTTAAAATTTCTATTTTCAGTAACTTTTCGGCAATAATGGTAAGAAGGTATTTATTTAATACCATCTGTATGCCTGTATGTTTGAGATAAACCGATAAAGTACCAATGTTACTGGCGTTTAGGTATCTTTGCATAGACACACATGAGACCTTCAGCATAAGGGATGATACACATATAGCATAGACAAAAGACTGAATTATCGGTGGGAGTCTTTGTGGAGAAGGGGATGTTTTTCAAAAATGTCTCATCTCAAGTCTCCATGCTGCATTAAAGGAGGCAAAAGGACAAAAAGGAGGCAAAAACAAAACAAAAAACAAAAAACAGAGAAAGGGGAGAAAAGCCCTAACTGAGAATTTAGAAGCATATAGGGAAGACATTATCACCCTGGAGCTGCAAAAGTCAGAGGCTTCCAGGATGAGTAGGAAAGGAACACAAACTGAGCTCAACTTGGAGCCTGTTTAACTCACAAGCCCATGTTCTCTGTCAGTGGTCTGTTATACTTCTGATAGCAACAGAGAGAACAAAATGTGACTAAGCATGGCATAGACATAGAAAGTAAGAAAAATGGCAGGCGATGACCCATAAATGCTGTGAATATCAAGAAGCTATTGATAAAATGCTGGTATAGTGACATTAGAGGACACAGATGACTTCCGCATGGAACTCCTGGCTACCTGAATGTCTTAGATGCTTTCCCATCATAATCGCTGCCTCACAGCTTTCTCTGCCTATGTCCCAGAATAGCACCAACACATACAAAATCAATATGTATATCTTTTATGATATAATTTCCGGAAATCATCCTTGGGTTCATCAAGACTAATAATCATGGTGTTCTAGAAGGAAGTTGGTATATTGAAATCTTTGAGGTAAACATTCACATTTTAGGAGGAAAACTTTGAGAGAAAAAAGTGGGTCCAGATCTATATTTCTTGCCTCAGATATCAAAAACTCTGAATTTTAATCAATTAAAGATAAGGTGACTCTCTGTCATCCTGGAGGAGTTCTCTGAGTACCCTCATGTCTAAAATAGCCTCGTACAATCCCAAGACTTAGAATCTTATGCCCAATTCCCGTATTCACACAACTTGTCGTCCATATTTCTACTAGTCAGCAAAGTGTAACTTTACTACCAATTAATTTAGTTAGTTCCAAGAAAATAATCTCAGCCTACATTTTGCTCTTACTGCTACAACTCATGCATTTGTGAAACACATCAACAATTATTTTCTTGTTGTGACTCTTTAGTCTAAATCTGCTTAAATGACCAGTTCTTAGCTGTTTATCAACAGAACAATTAAAACAACAGAACGTATTCAGTAAGTGCCACTACATGTGCATACAGTTTGGGGTTCTTTTCCTAATATACAGAGCTTTGGGTTCTGTATCTCTGCATTCTATACTGAAAGTTAGTACACATAAATTTTATTGATCTCTTTTTGTTACTAAGTACTTACTAAATCTTATTTTACCTAAAAGTCCCTGCACAATCTATTGCTAGTATATGAAACATTGTAGTCTATGTGTCTGCCAGGTCTTCTGTACATTCTAACGCATTTCTTCATTACCTTCCCGGTGTAAATTAGTTTCACAGTCACACTGCCTCGAGGACTTGAGCAACTCAACATTATTTAATAATACACCGATTGACCAGCTGTTGGCTAATTTTGAGTAAAAATTTCCAGTGCTCTGAAGTTTCCCATCATTACCTATAAAGTGTCCACAGTACTATGTAAGATAATAGGAAGAGTTTAAATAAAAAATATTTATGCATTAAATAATAAGTGTTAAAGTATTTTTCTTGGCTGAAACATAACTTGCTGCTAAATTGCTTGCTGAGTCTGCCTGAGGCCTTAGAGTTCTTTGGGTGTTCTTTAATTTTACAAGTAGCCCAGAAGATTATACAATGAAGACTGAATCATGTCTTAAATCTCACAACTAAGGTGACTATCATTCAGAATAGACAGATTGTTCCAAAATGTTGTTTCCTGGAAGAAAGCCCTCAAGTCACCTTTGGTTTGAAACTACTCCAGTTTTGCTTCATCTTGTGTTACAAGGAAACATCACTATTATTAGCCCTTGAGCCAAAGAGATGTTGGGATAAGAAAATATGCTCAGCAACTCGATCAAATGTGCAATTATTCACCTGTTATCCTAAGCAGATTCAACTGCCTTAAGTCTAAAATATTAAGGAAGATTAAGGAAGATTTCTGCCTTTCCTTTTCCAGTACTGAGTGAAAGGTCATGAAAATAGGAGCACAGATCTCTAGGGAACCCTGTTGTCCAAATTGTAGGCTATTTGCAAAGCAAACCAGTTTCAAACTTACATACATTTCCAATGGTTCTCCTGGAAAGCAAACACATTTAAATGCTTCTATTCAAGAGTTTGAAAAAGAATGTAAATGTATGTACATTTGAACATGGAAATACTTTTCTGTGAGGTGTTTCAATAAACAACTTTCCCAGTCCATACAGCAAACAAAGTGAAATCAAAAGCAGCCACAGAATTGTCATTATGCATAGTTGTATACTTAATTTTAGGAAATTTATACACTCCAGGAAAGTTGTCTGTATCCCATCATTTTGTAAATTGGATTATCTTTTAAAAAGTGCTAAGGAGGTAGCTATTTTAACTAGCTTCTGAATGAAACCTTTGGTAAATTGAAAGCTTGCATTTTGTAATGTGAATAATTGTCATCATTGAATTCATGTTGTAAACAAGGGACACTAGCACCATGTTTAAATTCAAGCAGATGATCCATCTGCTTTAGGTTCAGGGACTCATTCATTCAGCTAGCATTATTCGTGCATTTACTATTCATGAATTCATTCTACAAATATTTACTGAGTACCTACCATATGCCCGGTACTGTGTTAGATGCTCACGATATAGGAGTGAACAAGAGAGAATATGTATTTTGCCCTTCCTGAAGCTTGTATCTTAGTAGGGTGGGACTATCAGCAAAGAGAAGTCAATAAAATACACCTCGGTATTTCTAGTAGATTACTCCTTATGGACAGGGATAGATGTGTCGGAATGGATAAGAAATGACGGTCTGTGGTGACTGGAGTGATGAGTGGGTGCTGAGGCTGATGAGAGTTGGAGGACTCCCTATTCAGTGGGCAGAGTGCTCAAAGCAAGCATAGAGCAACTAATCAAGAGAAGAAATTCAAGACAGGAATACAAGCAACAGATGCAAGTGTTTTTGAAGTTGGATTATTTTTCTTGAAGAATAGCAAAGAGATAAATAAGTAGATCCTCAATTGTCAAAAGGGCACCATAAGGTCAACAAGAGGTGGTCATTTGCACCCAACAAGAAAAAGAAGCCCTTGTGAGATTTTTGTTCTTAGCTCCCTGTGGTGACCAGGTAATTCAGTGCTCTCCAACACACAGATTTATGCATCACATGGAATGGGGCCATTTTTCACACACTTCCATACTCTTCTGTACAGCTCTCTTCTTGTTGTGATACTTTCTGTTTCTTTTCAACGTTTTATAAGTGTGTGTGGGGTGTGTGTGTGTGTGTGTGTGTGTGTGTGTGTGTGTGTGTGTGTGTGTGTGTGTGTGTTTATATAGATCAGGGGACAGCCAGAAGAAGTCAGGGTTCTAGCCTGATTCTATGTGAATCTGGTGGGAGTAACCTTGGGTCCACAGGCTTGGCAGCAAACTCTCTTCACACAGAGCTATCTCACTGCTTCTATTCTGTTTGCTCTTTCTTCTTTATCTGTTTTTTTTCCCTACCTGTTTACCATGTACTCTTCAATTAATTTACTTATGTAGGAGGCAATGTGCTTCAGGATCCGATAGATGTTCTCCACCTTGAGAATATGGCAAAGTTTATTGATCTTTCTTCTCCTTATCATATCGAGATTGAAGTCCGTCACAACTGTCTCTGCTGAAAGGAAGGCTAATATGACAGATGCCTAGTGACTGTACACCCACAGACTGTAGTCCCAGCTCTCCTACTTACCAAGAAATCAACTGGCCAGTGCATGTAACTTTATCTCACTGTTCTCTCATTTGCAAAATAGGCATGATAATAAAGGCTTTGAAAGAGTGTTTAGAGGATTGTTAGTTTTATACCTAAGTGTTTCTAGAATATAAAACAGACTGGGTAAAACCTAGTGGTTATTATCATTACATTATTAAAAGGCTTACCTTCTTCCTTTCCATCATGAACCTTGATAAAAAGTGATTGCACACTTAAAATGGTTTGAAGTGAGATTTAATGGTCCCTTTGATCAATTGTCTCCAATATTTTTCAGAATTGTATTCATGTCTACCAGAACCTTTGGGACCTAGAAATCTAAGATGACCATGAGAAAGGATTAATGGGAACTTCTTTCTGCCTGTTGGAGAAAGTATCAACTGCTCTAGCACATCACCACACTCCCTTGTTGTAGTATTTGCTTACTCAACTCTGAAGTCTCTCCAACTTGGAAAAATATAATCAGATTGTAGTTTTCCATTGCTCTAACTACCCATCTAGTCCTGTGATATGCAATGGCCAACAGAGTAAGTCAGAAGAGAGAATCTCCAGTACTGATCTTCTTAGGACTCGAGAAGCATGGATAATAATAATGTCTGGCATGGTTTCCTTTACTATTAGAATATTATCACATAAATCTAGAAAAGATGGTAATAAATCTAGAAATACAAACTTAGTTTCCCTGAGCCAATCAACTCTCGACCAAATAACCCCAATCAAATTACAGAAGTGAAACTAAGTAAGTGTTATTTTAAGCTGCTGATTATAGGTGCCATTTATAATACAATATTAGCATGGTGGTATTTAGCCAATACTCTGGTTTTAATCCATTCAGAAACATCAGCTCATTCAAAATAGTCTTTGGTTTGTTTTCTTTTGCATGTGTCAGACACTGAGAGAGTTGCTAAAAATGATTATAGATATTAGTCATAAGGGTGTCACATTTCCTTTATGGAAATTTACAGTCTAGGTAAGAATAGAGAGATTAAAATAATACTGATAGACTTGTGAAGAAGTTTCCTGTAAGGAGCTGTCTTCAGTTTGTGTTTAGCATGAGATCGGGAGTTGCTTGTGCCTAGTGGCAGAAAAGGGAATTGCACCTCAGAGATGCTTCGCTTATTTATTTACTTATTTACGTGTGCAGGTGTTTTGCCTACTTGTATATCTGTGTAGGGGTGTCATATCTTGGAAATACAGACAGTTGTGAACTACCCTGTGGGCTTTGGGAATTGAAATCCTTGTCTTTGGGGATGACAGTCAGCAATCCTAACCACTGAACCATCTTTTCAGCCTGATGCTTTGCTTTTAATGAAGAGGAAAACAATTTTAATTCCAAAACTTCAGCTCTGTAAGAATTTCCTACACCACTCTAGAGCTCAACTTGGACAAACCTTTATTTACAATTATGGTATCTACAGCTCAGAGAAAAGAATCCATCTAGTTATGACTCAAGGAATTTGTGTCAGACACAGGAATGAAACCAGAGCATTTTTGCTTCTGATATTGTCACTTCAAACTATAGTGTTAATACAACTTTCAACAACCATGATATTTTCGGCTGAGATTCATATTTTTAATACTCACAATTATAATATATAATGACAACATGGCTTTTATTACTCAGATCAATGAAGATAAGGTAACCAAATCTAAAAATTAATAATGATAACCATTGGTTCCTATTTGTTGAGTCTCTTCTCCATGTGCGACTCTGTTTCAGAATGGGGAGATACTGAATTTCCATAGCAATTATGGTATTGGCAATAATCCCATTTTACAGATCTACAAATCAAATTTAGAAATAGAGGCTTACTCAAAACCTTGTAGCCAGTAAATGACTGCTGTGTAGTGGTTTCCTCTGAGATAAAACACTATTTTGGGAAGAAGTTATTAAAGACTTAGGGTTAAGCATTTTATCCTCCAGAAAATTTCATTAAGCTTAGGAGGAAAACAACTCAAATAATGTCAGGAAGTCCCTGAAACTGACCAGATTCACTCGGTTTCCCCTTTGTCAAGTTTATACAATTAGGCTTAAGGTCTGCTGAAAGATACTCTCAGACATGCCAGGCTGCCTAGCAGTGACACTTGGATCCAACTGTAAATCATATATTATGTCAGTAGGCTTCGGAGTTCTTGATAAGCCATGCTGGGCTGCTGGGCTTTTGGCAATAGAGATCTTTTTGAGACATTTCTGCTTTTGTAAGTAAACCAAATAAATTCAGTAGCTCACCAAGTTGGACTTTATCTTGCTTCGGTTTAAAATGACTTGATGTTCGTTCAAGTGTTTCCAGGAAAAATGGAATGCAATAGGACAGGGATGGGATTTAAACAAAGATTAAAGACACGTGATTCTCTCTCTCTCTCTCTCTCTCTCTCTCTCTCTCTCTCTCTCTCTCTCTCTCTCTCTCTCTCTCTCTCTCTCATTGACTCACAGTGGTTTTCTCATTTGATCTTTCTCTATGTGCTCTTCCTGCCTGGAGAAGGCATGTCTGAAATCTAAAACAGTTTGAGGAAATCTATGTTCTGCTTGAATTTTGCCTCACATTTAAAGCCATTTACCAAAAGGTATCTCTAGAGCAAGAACTTTCTAGAAGGTCTGGGGAGCCTGGGGCTTCTGAATGGAAACAAAGCATAACAACGCATGCCCTGGCTATGTCCAGAGTCTGAGGAGAGACACATCAAAGATACTTGATCCCTTTGATGAGGAGAAGTATTAAAATTACCTGCCTTGCTCCAGAGGACAACTTGGGCTTCCTCTGGGTCTGGATTGGAAGGCACAGACAACCTTGATTCCTAGTTTCCTCCCTTGAAAAACAGTGCAAAAGCATGAAAGATAAGCAGCAGAACTTGGGAGCTGCTCATGGAAGTTGGAGACTTCTTTTGTTCATCTTTATTCTTTTCCTTTCACAATCTGATCTGAAATCACACATTACTCCACCCAAGTGCTTAATATGGATTTCTATGACAGATCCTAACATAGTCATATAAAAAGAAAAAAAAAATCCCCTCTGAAATGCATACTCTGAACAGTGTAGGTGTGCCTAACAAGGCAAGGAGATAGAATGCTTGAGTGTAACTCCTAGGAATTAATCACTTATGAGACTTACATGGGGGGGAGGGTCAACTTGTTTAACATTTGTAAGACTCTCCAATGTAGCTACCAAAACAGAACTTGCCAAATAGACCTATGATGATCTGCCAAAGAGCCAGACATGATAAAACCCATTTTCATTTTATCTTCTCTTTAGATGCCTTAAAGAAGTTCCCCCCAAAGGGTTTATTTTCAGGTCACAGAATACCCTGAGAATCTTCCTGAAGGAAATGTTTTGGGCTTTTTATTAACATCTGAGCCAACTTGCACAGCCGTCTCTGCTAGCTGACAGCACTTTTGAATAGAAACTCACTCCACAGTGGCTGATTCTTGTGATTGTTGTTTGTAACCTGTACCTCTGGCAACCACTGATCTCTTGTCTCTATCTGTAAATTTGCCTTTTTGAGACATTACATATTAGTGGAAGCATGCAGTTTGTGGTCTTGGTTCTGGCTTTGGTCGTATTTTTAAAGTTCCTTTATGATGCAGCGTGCATTGGCTTCCCTTTCCTTTCCCCTGCTGAATAATATTCCACTGAATGGATACATGGATACATCACCTTTTTTTTTTTTTTTTTTGTATCCAGCTCATCTCTCCAAGGCCAATTGCTTTAAACATCCATTCAAACGCTAGTTTCGGGGTGGTATGTTTTCTCTTATTTTGAGGGAAAAGAATCCTTGGAATATAATTGTGTAAAGCCCCATTCACTTCTGCTATCCTCTACACAGCTCTGATCCAAATGTGCAATGCGAGTTGAAACCTTCAAAGAAAAATTTAACTTTGTTTTTAAAATTCTTTTATGCTATCATTCATGAAGCAGATAGTCTGAAGAACAGTTGTTACTCTATGAACTTTGAATAGAAATAAAAAAAAAAAAACCACACACACATTTTTTTTTCACCTAAAGTTAGATCACAAGTGAACATCTTAGCCAGAGATATACCTTCCACTGGAGTTCATGAGACTTTTCTCATGGGTCCCCTTGTCATAATGGGCTTTGAGTCTCTCTAACAAGCTAGCATTGATGGTAATAGTATGGTTTTGTTTGCTTTCTCCTTGTCCACGTGAAAAGGATGCAAAAATCCAGGCAAGGTTGTGTAGCCACTTTAGAGCCATACTGAAGTAAATACTCCAGGAAGTTGTGCCCCCTTCCAGGCCCCCGGTGCCCACAAACATCACTTGGACTTGGACATGGGGATAATTAGTTAGCAATCCCAGGGTTTTTTTTTTTTTTTTTTTTTTTTTTTTTTTTTTTTTTTTTTTTTTTTTTTTTTCCAACGGGGACTTCCAGTGGCGGTTTGGAACCTGCCCAAAGTTTTAAAGCTCAAAGCAGACTTCAGACGGAACAGCAGAGCCAAAGAGATCAAGAAGGAAGGCAAAACCTAGCCTAATGGTGGAAAGGGCTTAGGTCCCCGCGCCAACAGGAACAGGCAGAAGCTTGCACTCTGTAGAGAAGCACTTGGCCCCCTGCGCTGCAGCTGCTACAAGGCAGATGTTGTGGAGGTGACTGTGGGAGGCCTGGCACTTTGGGCACGATGCATCCAGTGTGAGGGAAGCGGAGATTTAAGTGAAGTGGGTAACTGGAAGCTTAGCGCCCCCTTTTCCTAGAAGTGTGGGCAGTTTAAAGGCCATGTCCACAGGGAGTGACAGATGATTCCTTCCTCAGCAGGGTAGTGACAGGGTAGGGTGTGGGTGGGGGATGGCACCTAGTGCCACAGGGACCCCTAGGTATTGTGGAAAACGCAAGCACAGAGCAGATATTCCTGTGTCTTGCCTGTCACTTGGCTCGGGGAGCCCAAAGGAAACCAATAAATCTGTTCTGGGTTCCTTGCTCTGGCTCTGGTACTGGGATTCCGCCACCACCTGCTCTGCATAGGTCCTAACTATCCTCCCCTGGGTCTTTGGTCCTAGGCATTCTCTCCCTCCGGTGGTTTGGTGGTTTCTTTCTCTGTAACTTCTGGTTTCTGTTACTCACCTCTCGGTTTTCCTGCTTCTGGTGCATCATCGCTCAGCTTTTCCCTTAGTTATTATTTTGTTATTTTCCTGGGGGGTCTACACTGCCACGCCGCGCCACCACGACCCTCCTCAAGATTCCTTTTTTAACCTCCACCCACGGTAAACTCCAACTCTGCTTTTTTCCACCACCTTCCAGACTGGAAACTTGTCTTAATCCAAAGTCCCCAAAAGGCAGGGATCCTCGTTCACAGTGCTGGTCCCCATATTCCTTTAGATATCAAGAGTGCCTCGCCTAGTACCTAGCGGTTTTCTTTGGAAGACCCAGCCCTTTTTCCCAGACACCTCCAGAATGGGCAGAAAGTGTATTGGGGTCTCCCTTGCTGTGTGTAGTGTGTCCTTGAGGGAGAGGGGTAAACAGGAGGCTGAATCTGGGTGCGGGCAGTTCTTTGCTTAGGTTTATCCTCTAGCAGGAGAATAGCATTCTCTCTGGGGCTTTGGGGGCTCTGCAGTGACCAGTGGGGGAGGCAACAAGTGAAACTGTGGGGTGGGATGGGGGTGGGGTATTGCTGGTACCTGGCTGGGCAGAAATCAAGGAACCTTCCTGGCAGGGCTGACCCTTAAGGAAGCTCTCTTCCGCGTACCGACTGAGGTTTTGCTTGTAGGGCAAGCAATTGAGAAAAAAAACCCCAAAAAACCCAGAGATCGAGTTTTTCCAAGTCCGAATGCCTCTTTCCAGTGTCTTCACGGCTCTCGGAAAACCGACTTCTCAAAGAATAGGTGTTGGGGTGCTGGCGGCGCGCGAGGGGGTGGCTGGGCAGGAGCGGTTAGCGTGGAGAGATTTTCAGAGGGTGGAGTGCTAACTGATAAAGAATAGAATGCGCTTCCTAATTCCTGATCGCCTCCCCTACTTGGGCAATGACTACCATTCCATCCACCCTCCCGCCGGTCCAGGCCCTAGTTTATCCGTCTGGAGCGAATTTCAGGAAAAGAGGAAAATGAGGGCTCCCAAGCCCTCTCCAGCTTCCCTCCGTCACCCCTCCTGATTGGCTGTGTATCC
This sequence comes from Phyllotis vaccarum, assembly GCA_033318265.1. NCBI lineage: Eukaryota > Metazoa > Chordata > Mammalia > Rodentia > Cricetidae > Phyllotis > Phyllotis vaccarum. The sequence continues at coordinate 102,905,734 of JARWLC010000008.1, read as the reverse complement.
CTGGAGCCCAACTTCAGATGCTTCAGACTCAGTCTGAGCCCCCCACAGGAGACCGAAAGCTACGACCAGAGACAGCAGAGAAGGCGGCCACTTAACCCTGGGTTTGGCATCCCACGGGCCCCCGGAGGGAGGGGCCCGGACAGGGTCGGTCCATCGCCTCCTCCAGGCTCAATTCTCCACGTCTAGCAGCCTGGGTTCCTCTCCGCCCCCCCTTCCTCTCCTTCCCTCCCAGCGGCGGCCTCCCTCCTCCTCCCCTCTACCCGCCCGCCTGCCCGCCACCTCCCCCCCCCCCCCCCCCCCCGTTTCTCATTCCTGCCACTAGTGCGCTCCGCGGCTCATTCCGCGGCCGCAGCCAGCTGAGGGGAGCGTCGCGGGCCGAGGAGGAGCAGATGCCGCGGGGGCCGCTCGCAGCCGCCGCCGACTTGTGAATGGGACTCGGATCGGGGCCGGGGCTGACACCGCTACACTCACCCAGTGCCAGGGACCGCGGGCCGGGAGGTCGCGTTCGCCCGCAAGGGCCCCAGGTGAGGCGCTCTGCCAGTCTCTAGCCCCGGTCTGGATGGGGCTTCCAGGAGTAGAGAGAAAGAAGGAAGGATCGCTTCTGGAAAAGACTGTCTACGGAAGGGGGAGGCTGCCGGTTCGTGGGGATCACTCATGCAAGGGGGGGGCTTTCTGGGGGAGTCTTAAAAAGAATATTTGTTTTTTAAAATTAGGGAAAAAGAGGAGGCAGCCAGCTGTGGGCGCCGACAGAGCAGGGGTTTGAGGCGCCAGATGTGCACTCCCCCGCTCTTTGATGTGTGTGTGTGTGTGTGTCCCCGGGGGAGGGGTTGTTGCACTGGGGTTTCAGCATAGTGGGTTTTGCTCTGGGTTGGGGCAAGGGACTGCAGAGCTGAGCTCTGGACCCGCAGACCGCTCTGGTCACGTCCCTAGGGAAAGTCAACCTCGGTGCGGTGCCCCGGGCCTGTGCCGCTCCCGTTCCCCAGACTGGATCGCTCTCTGCAGGGTTCCTGGGGGGGGGGGGGTCCTCCAGCACCTCGGCAGAGAGCTAGCCATCCAGGACGCAGTCACTGTGTACAGAGTCCAGGGAAGCCCAGGAGAAAGCAAGCGGCCAGGAGGGGAGCGGCGACTGGCATCACTTTGATAGCTTGGGTCCGGGTCTGCCGACTGCGGCTCCGAGACCCGCGTTAACCCTCCAGCCGGCGCCTCGTCGGGGCTCCCCTCGCCCTTTCTAAGCCCCCCCCCCCCGTGGTGCGGGGGGGGGTGGTCGGAGAGCGACTCAGACTCCTGCTAGGCTCCAGCTTGGCTCAGAGGCAGCTTTCTAGGGTCAACGTTAACTTTGAGAGTCAAACCTTCCCCGAAAGCCTGCGCCTCCTCTCGGTGCGCTCCGATCCCCCCCCCCCCCTCCAGCTTCCGCATCCTCGGCCTCCCTCCCTGCGCTTGGCCTCCGAGCCGCCCTGTAGGTAGGGCCAGGGGCGGCAGGAAGGGGGCGGCGGCAGGGGCATTCTTCCCCCCCCCTTGCTCCAACCCAGCCTCGCCTTGGCAGGGTCTTCTGAGATGCGAAGAGTCCCTGTAGAAAGTGAGACCCAGAGGAGGCCGCGGGTCCAGCTTGCTGCTCTCTTTCTTGGAAAGGCCGTGATTTTGCCGGGGCTCCGCGCTCCTGCCTTCCGCTGGTGAAAGGTTTGCTAGATGTTCGAAGAAGCCCTGTTGCTTTTGCTAATACATGCAGCAGGAATTTCACAGTCTATCGCACTGCTATAAAGAAATTGAATCTTCTAATTATTTAACAGTGCCGTTTCTGCACTAAGAAGGGTCGTCCCTAAGGGATGGGAGTGGGTTTGTTAATGAAAGCCTGGTAACCGCAGGAGGGTAGAGGTTTGTTCGAATTCTCCCTATCTGGTTCTTCTTCAAGAAGTCTTTTACGGTGGCTTCCAAATCTTTTCCTATTTTCTTGTCATCGTTCTATGTCTGTACTGGGAAGCAATAAGTTTTCATTTTAATCACAGAGAGCAGTGATAATTAATCTGGCCAAAGGATAAATCAATTTCCTTATCGCTAGAGCTCACAGAGAGGGTTTTGCGGGGTGTCTGGATTTTTCTGGGGGAGGGGGGTGTACCACCATGCAGATGTGTTCTCAGGACCGAGGATACCTCAGCAGTGCATCAGCGAATTAACCCGGGTTAGCTAAGTGCCAGAGCCCTTAAGGCTAGCAGAGTAAAAAAGAAAAGGAACTGGTCTTGATTTCTATAACGTTGGAATTGGTTTTTTGCTTTTTGGGTTTTTTTTTTTGTTTTTTTTTTTTTCAATGAACAAGGAGAGACAGAAGCCCTCGAACCTAGACACGGGTGCTCAACCCTGGCTGCAGGCAGCCTGCGTCTCTTCTAGTAGAACAAAGAAGTAAAAGTTACAAAACAAAGGAACATAGCTGTAGCCAATACTAGGGGGGGCCTTGAAGCCACAGGCATGCTAAGTTCCTTAAACAATCTCTGACTCTTAAGTTCTAGGGTTGGCCAGTTAGGCCCTAGAATTCGAACCCTCTGTGTAAAACATCTGTCCTGCCTAGTACAAAGGAATGTCAGCCGTTCTCAATAGGGACCAAGCAGAGGCATCCAAAGGCCAGGAAACTTTGCTGGGTGAAAATGGGCTTTGCATTTTGCTTTCAGAGACATTAAATCTTATCATGTTGAAGTACTTGGAGTCTACACTTTTATTTTTAGTTATAACTAATGGTTACTCGCAATATTTTAGAGAATATGAGAACACCATCTCCACCCATGAGTGTAGGAACAAGTAAATGGTTTAGGAAGGGTAGAAATAGGATATTCTGGTGAGGCCAGACTTGAAAATTCGTTCAAAGTAGATTTGTTGCATACTAGAAAAAAGAAAGAAAGAAAGAAAGAAAGAAAGAAAGAAAGAAAGAAAGAAAGAAAGAAAGAAAGAAAGAAAGAAAGAAAGAAAAGAAGTAGAAGAAAGAAGCCTTTTAGAGATAGGTCTTGTGGAAGCACTGGGCCATCTTGATAACACCCCAGAACTTCCATTATGTTCAGAATGCTTATCAGTGCACCACAGCAAATTACTTGAAACTTAAATTCTATTTTCAATTAAGATGCAATCTTTTGTTAATTTGAAAAAAAATTAAAAGTTACAGCTCTATTTTTCATGGCATAGAACTCATATTTCCTCATTTACTGTGGTGGTTTCAGACTGTGGGAGGAGTGTGCAAGAGTTGGAGAGCTGTGTCATCATTTGGGGAAATGTGGATCAATTTCATGCCCCTTTAATGCACATCTCTCTGTAATTCGTGGTTTTTCTTTCTCTTTGAATAGAATTACATGGCTACTTTGTCAGGATTCAGATTTAGGGACCCCCAAAAGGGAATCACCATGACATTGACTTCATAGCTTGATTTACAATGCCCCAAACTACACTCCCATGAGCGTCTAGTGTCTTAAAACCTTTTCTATGGATGCCAATAACTTACAAAGCAGATGGTCCATATAAACTTTGATCTGTTATTTGTAAATCTGTTTTTTTAATCATCTAAATAAGGTCAAAATCTGATTTTAATTTGAATTTCCAATGCTTTCGTGTTGGAACTTCCAGAAGCATGCTAAGTTTATATGTGCTTATTTTCAGCATTGGCTTTTATTTTTTACTTTGACTATAGGCCTGCCTATTTATTGGCTAAAAATTACAAAATACACTCTATGGAGTTGAAAGAAGACAGCGAACATTTTTGTTCCGCAATCAGGTCTACAGAACTGTAGCAAATTTCCAAGTTTTTCCTCAGAAATGTGCATTCACTTTACATGTTCACTGGCCAGTGATTTTAATGCACAAAGATGCATTTGCAGTTAGGAAACTGGTCTTTCTTCCATCAGGAACTTTCATTCCTTATTTGGAATTTGAAGTGGTAAACATTTTTATTTCAAAATTAATGCTCCAGAAGCATATCAAGATGTTATTTTTTAGTGGAAAAGGGAACAAAATTGACAGGTTTGGTGGGAAAAAATAAAAGAGGAAGAAAAGCAGAAGACAGTCGGAAACATTGTGATTTCCCAGTATGAATCAATCAGGGTTACTGTAGTGGTCATCTAGAGTTTTCTTTATAGTAGGAAAGACTGAAAAAAAAAGCAGCGGAGGAGGATAATTAAACATCTTTCTGCTTTACTCTTACACTGCCATTGAGAGAGCCCTCTTACATCTCGGCTAATGGACGCCTTTGCACTTTTGGCCACTAGAGGGCAATAGTGACCTTCTTCAACTTCCTTCTGTGGGTCCCTCTGCTTCAGAGGGCACCATGAAAAGCAGTTTTGTTACTTGCCTTGTCTGCACTTCTGTGGAGAGACCAGATTTGGCTAAGGCTCCTCCTGATCCGGTAGTGTTCATGAACATCTTCCGAAGTTGACAATCTATCACCGGCAGTCTCTCTTTCTCACTTCGCACCTTGTTACAGAGTTGGGAAATTCTGTGATTTGAGATTGTCTAAGTCAATCAAACCTAAGAGGGGATTGGGCAGAAGATAAGGTTATCTCTCTCAGTGAGGCAACTATTTACCAGATAGATGGGTGATGGATGGTGATTTCGTTTTTGTTTTGTTTTTTTTTTCTCAGTGATATGGAAAATACGGTTTGCGATTTAGTTGTGTATTTCAGGCTGCACACATTTATACTTGTTACTGTTTGATGGTCTCATTACAAAAGTTCAGAAAGATTGAACGACCAAATGCTGTGTTATAATTGAAGGAAACCTCTCTGAGGAGTAAGCACTGTGTGAAATGGAGCGTCTGTGTGTGTTAAAGCTGAATAGGGGGGTTGCCTTCCTGGTGGCTCAGCAGCCAAGGTCTTTGCAGCTCCGAGCTGTGTTGAAGGTTGTGGACACTTGATGAAGCAGCAGTCAATGCAAATGGTTTATGGGAGGGACTACTAGCTCACTCAGTGGGAAGTAAGATAAACTGTTTTGTAAACTGATGCTCACTCACTACCAGACAGCTGGTTTACTTTTTAAAAGAGGCACTTTTACACTCTTAGGGCTTGTGTTAGAACTGTAGACAAAATTTCATTGTCATTTAGTTTGGCTAGAGGACCTTTGTAGAGATCTGGGGTACTTTGAGGAAGAAAGTGTTGATTCCATAGTCTGTCAGTTTAAAGTTTCAGCTCAGGCAGAGGGTCTGGTCTCTTAGGATGCTTAAATGAGAAAGAACCCTGGGGGAGAAGAGAAGAAGAAGGAGATGAAATCAGGAGGAGTGTGGGAGAGGCAAATGGGGCTATTTCCCATGGCAGACCAAACAGATCTCTATGGCTGTCTCTTATTTTCCCAGTCTCCCAAGGTCCTTGGGCAAAACATTTTTGGGGTTGTGCCTGTAAGTTGTTGTAAATGGCTCTACTTGCAGCACTGAGCATTGAATAGAGACTTAGTCTATGTCTTCTGTAACCGTGTACTCCTAAACACAATATTTGTGAATGGACACTACTTTCTTATCAGATTCTCCATACTGTTGCAGATGGAAGAAAGCCTTTACTTACTTGTTGCTAGAGTGATTTTTACACATTACACTCACCTTTCACACTTCTGTTATTTTATATGTAATGACGTTAGGCCCAGAGACAACCTCAGTCTAATGGTGACCTAATTATCAGAATAAGCTGGGTGGTAGGAGGTGCCTCCCTAATCTTAATATTAGACACATAGATCTGTTTCATTAGGTTCCACCAGTGAAGAGAGACTTTGAATATTGGCCTGGCTATCATCTTTGGATTATCCTTCTTTATATGAGTAAATTTGGTGTGACCAGAACTGTGGGAAGCTCACTGTAGTCTTTGGGAACATTTTGCTCATGGGCATGTTATGGAAGAGGTAGATTTGTTTTTATCATCACTGAGGCTTGGACCAGTTTTTTAAACATGGTGGTAGCCTTGCTCAGCAGCATGGTTAAGATGAGCACGGAGAATATGAGCTTAGGCATGCATGTGAGGGGATAAACCTGATGATTTTGTATTTTATTCATCATGGATTTTTCCACTGTCTCTTAAAATAGATTTGTTCATGTATATTATGCCTATTAATCTTTTCCTTGCATGTATCTGTGTGTACCAGGTCTGTGCCTGGTATCCATGGAGGGCAGAAGAAGGCATGGGATTAGCTGGAACTGGAATTGCGGATAGTTGTGAGCTGCCATGTGGGTTCTGGAATCTGAATCCAGGTTCTCTGCAAGAGCAGCAAGTGCTGTTAACCGCTACCTCATCTCTCCAGACCCTGTCCAATAATTTTGACTTTAAAACATAGCACTAAATGTTATTTCATTTGATTATTCGGGAATTATTTTAAAACTTCATAAGTTATCTTTCATGGAGAGCACATTACCTGATCCTGGTCTCATCCACCTCTGGTTGGCACTTTATCCTCTATTTGAAGCTTCTTTGAATATGGATATCTGGTGAAGACTTGCCCAAAGCTAGGCTAAGGCTCAGATTTCTCCTCTGTAAAAACAGAGTAATATCTGTGTCCTGCGATTGTTATAAAGGTAAAATCAAGTTTAGCCCGATGCCTAGTGACCCCCTAATAAAAACTGAAGCTACCGACTCCAGAAATAGACCCAGAGGCTCGGTAGACACCTCAACCAGTTAAAGTGCTTGCTGAAGAAAGACAAGCACCTGAGTTCAATCTCTGAAACACATTTTAAAAGCCAGTGGCATGCACTATTAATCTCAGTGCCAGGGAGGTGAAAGCAGGCAAATCCTTGGGGTTCATTGGTCAGTCAAGCTAGCTTATTAGTGAGCTGCAGGTTCAACGAGAGACCCCATCTCAAAAAACATGGTAGATGACAGCTGACGATAAGTATCTAACATTGTCTGTGGCCTCCACAGGCATGCACACATGCCTTCCCTCACGCTCAGACACAGCCCTTCCCTCACATAGGACTGGGACTGAATCTTCTAGATTAACTATGACAGATAGCAAATCCTCCTTTCAATGATTAGATGTAAATCTTTTCTCTAGAGTGGGGCATTTTTCAGCAAGTGATGGAGTGAGTGTTCGTTAGTGCCTTCCTTTTTTGAGTGTGTGTGTGACAGGGGTGGGGAGTGGTGATTTAGTGTGTGTTTGAGTGATCCATCCTTCATCCATTTAGAATATTCGGGAAACATTTTCAAGATGGTTACTGCTTCCAGGAAGCGCCTGCTTCCTTTGTACATTTGTGAGTTTTGTTCCCCTGTTCATTTTACATATGGGTGGCTGTGGGAAGTTACCCTGAAGTAACTTCATCCTGGGAAAGCTGCCTGAGCATGTGATGTGAAGATATCCATCAGGGGTCTGCTTTCGTGTAAAATCGGCTCATTACTATTCCAGACGAGCTTAAAAAGATAATTAGTCTCTTGATAAATTGTCTCAATTTCAAGACTGTTCCTGTTTGTTTTTCAGGTAAATGTAGTTTGGGATTTTAAGGGGTCTGAAAAATGACAAGTTTAACTCCTGAAGAGACATAGCTGAAGAAGTTTGTGCCCCACTTGGTGATTTCTGTCTTTTACGGGCCCAGACAAAACGGTGACTTAACTTCTTGTTTAAAAACATCCCAGGGGCCTCACTCTCCTCACAGAAAGCCTTATTGGTTTCCCAACTGTTTTTCACCCTATATCACAGCCAGCCTGGGCTTTGTAAGCTCCTCGGCCCTCCATGTTGCCCTGCTGTTTTCCATCTGCAGCCTACTTGAGGCACCTGTTCATGCCCGGGGCCAGTGTTCTCTACAGCTTTTCCTGCCAATGAACACGAATACCTGCTATATTCACCTGGAAGCAGGGATAGTGGGAAAAAACGACTATATGAGATCCACTACGTGCCATGTGCTGACCCTATTCCTCTATCATATCAAGTATCCTCTATAGGAGCAGGAAATACAAACTCTTTACCAAGGAGGAAGAGAGATAGCTCTCAGGGAAACCCAAGACACTTGAGGCTGAGTTTGCAAACCTACTCCGAGTCCCAGTGTTCAGCAGTTTCCTACTATGTGGAGTGTGTATCATATGTCTGGGCCTCCCTAGCAAACAGGGGCAGAGTGTTATGATAAAAAATATGAGCTAATACCCTGCACAGTCCATAAAGGGAGCTCCCGAGGGAGCTGGCGGTTTAACTTTTCTCAGTAGGGTTTCTTTAAGTCAAGGATTTCACAAGCATCTTAAATGCCTCAATGGACGGCAGCCTTGTTAACCACTTCTCAGGGAATCTGGGAAGCAGCAAGTGATTCATTAACTTTGCTTATTAAAATGTTCTGTCTAATGCAGGAGGAGGAAGTTAAATGCTTTCCTGAGTAACTTCCTCTGAGGACTTCCACTTTGTGTTCTAGGATATTTTTCATCTTTCTTGAGAGCCCTACAAATAGTAGAAACTGTTTTTATAAAATGACTTCTGAGGTCCAGAATTTATTGAGCACAAGCCAGTGTGGCGTTATAAGAATTCCATGTACTCTCACATTTTTTTACTCATAAGCACACTGGAAATTGTGGTCAGCATCTCACAAGGAGTAGAAACATTCATTTCTGGTATTTTATAACAGGAAACAAACAGAGCTGGGAACCAAAGCTTGGCTACCATGTTGGGATGTTCCAGGCATCCTGTGTCTTACCAAATTGATGGTATATGCCTTTCATATTTTCCACCATGCTCAATTCTCATCATTTTCCATCTACTCCATCCTGTAATTTCACAAAAGAGATACCAAAAGATACTCCAAGCTGCAGTCTGATCATTGAGGCTGAGTGGGTGGACTATTTATTGTAATGAGGGCTTAGTTTTATCAAATATAACTCTCAGAAACTAGATGAGTTGAAATCATTAGAGAAATTGTGTGCTTGTCCAGTCAGCCTTCCTGTAGAGATGAGGTTCTAGCATCTGTCAGAGAATTCAAAAGCACATGGTTATTACCAGGTAAAAAATATTACTACTATTGACAATTAAGTAGGCTGTCTTTACTCTTCATAATTCTCTTTTGATTATCTACAAACACAAGTTCATTTGGACAAACCCACACACACCTGTGAGTACACACACAGTACATATGTGTGTATTTAATTTAATAACTTTAGTAGATATATTTATGGTCTGTTATTTTTAAGATATTATTTAATTTGAGGCTGTGTAAAGATTCAGCATGTTATATCTTTGGCCTGTTAAGGTGTGAGACTTTATATGACTCTTGGTAGAAGTCTATAGTCAATTTAATTTGCTATTTGATAATAATTTGTAATTGGTCTTAGCCTTTATCTCTTTCCTGCTATGTAGCGACTTTCCCAGGATGTGTCCTTTCCATGTTTCTACTGAGGATAAATTGAGAATTTTGCTTGTGACATGGAACTTTCTAGCACCAAGGGTAATTTGTTTATAGAGAGAAAATGTTTGTTTGTACTCACAATTTTAATCCATCATGGATTGGTTCTTTTCATTTGTCCTTTGGCAAGACAGCCTCTGAGGATCGAAGTTAATCATGATGGTGTGTTGTGTTTGTGTGTGTGTGTGTGTGTGTGTGTGTGTGTGTGTGTGTGTGTGTGTGTGTGAACTATCTTATTTTATCATTAGGAAGCAAAAGGGAAGAAAAAAGATACCTGGGTCAGACAGTCCCATTAAATACCATTAATACTAATGGCATTTAATACAGAGTCCCATTAAGTCCCATTGCACACCTATGGTATTAAAGCCTCTCATTAGGCTCCACTTCCCAAAGTTTATTTCATCTTCCAGTGGCACCCATACAAGGCAAAGTTTTTAACACAAATACATTGAAGGTACACTCAAGATCCAACCTTTGGAAGTGGCCCTGATTTACCTACCACAAACCTCACAAGGCCCTCTGTAAGGAGTTGGTTTGACATGAATTATTCTATAATCAAAGGCTGCTGAATATACAGTTTTGGTAAAGTAACAAAGGAATTTTCCTCATGAGTTGATATCATATATACTGCAGAAAGTACTTAGTATTTTATAAAACGTGAGGTTTCAGTAGTCAGTGAGGCAAAATAAGGAGGCATTAGCACACTGGGCTGAAGAAAGAACAAAGTACTTCCACCTCAGTGAGCAAAGATGGCTTTTAGAAAGCATGATGGAATCCAGCTCCTACATGTTAGATAGGGACCTTAAAGGCCTTCTAGACTAAATAACTGTGCCAGTAGGTGGTCCTGCTTTTGCTAGCACACCCCAGTGATGATGTGCAACTCATTGTCCCTTTAAGAAAACCATTGGCACATTGACGTATATAACTGTTAAACAAATACTTCCTTCTCTTGAGACAAATTCAGACTCCTTGAAGGCTATGTTCTTTGATTTTTGGTGTCATGTAAAATAAACATAATTCTCCTTCTACACAGAGACTATTTGTTATTTATCATCCAGGAATGTTTCTGCTGCTCTCCACATGTCCAGATTACACAGCCCATTCATTTCTCCCCCCAAATATCTTAGCAGAAAAGGACTGGACTATAGACTGAAATCTAGGTAGCTAGACTGTAGATTATCAACTCCCTTCTTTATACTTCTTTTATTGCAGCCTGAGGCTACATTACATTAGCTTTTATTGCCAGCCACATCACCCAGAGGACTTACGCTCCACAGTTTGTTTATTTGTTTTTCCTTATGTGCTGCTGGTAAGTCACATTTCTCCATCTGTACTCATGCACATAAGACATGATAAGGCGCCTTCTGCATAGTATAGGAGCTAAAATCAAGATGCCCTTCATCAAATCCTAACCCTGAGACCTACCAATTGTGCAAACATCTTTTGCTCTTTCTTTTATTCTTCCTTCCTTCCCTCCCTTTTTCCTTCCTTCCTTCCTTCCTTCCCTCCCTTTTTCCTTCCTTCCTTCCTTCCCTCCCTTTTTCCTTCCTTCCTTCCTTCCCTCCCTTTTTCCTTCCTTCCTTCCTTCCCTCCCTTTTTCCTTCCTTCCTTCCTTCCTTCCTTCCTTCCTTCCTTCCTTCCTTCCTTCCTTCCTTCCTTCCCTCCCTTTTTCCTTCCTTCCTTCCTTCCCTCCCTTTTTCCTTCCTTCCTTCCTTCCTTCCTTCCTTCCTTCCTTCCTTCCTTCCTTCCTTCCTTCCTTCCTTCCTTCCTTCCTTCCTTCCTTCCTTTCTTTCTTTCTTTCTTTCTTTCTTTCTTTCTTTCTTTCTTTCTCTGTTATTCTTTCTAGTTTCCCTAACATGTAGTGATCTATATTATTAGGTGGCTCTGACATGAAATTATATTGATATAAAGATTCATTATACAGTGCATAGAGTGGGAGCATATTATTACAATAACTTTTGTGTTCCATATTGTTACATCTCTCAACTGTGCTGTTTCACCGAATATTTTAAAATTTAAGTCATTGCTCTGTTATGCAGAATATCTGTCAGCTCTGTTAATTTCAGTCTTAGGGTTGATTTACCAACATCTCTTGGAAAAAACAAAGTAAAGGAATAAAAACAGAGGTACTCAGATGCAAGTGGGGATAGTCATGCCCAATCATTCAAGATTTCAGTTTGGGAGATACAGCATCCCAGTAGACCACCTCCTGTCTGCAACTCCTTCCTCATAGTGCACATTTATCACTCTGTTTGCTTGGTCTTCTATTTGGTCACAGAACCACGCCTCTGTTTGGTGAATAGAGTCCTGTAAAATGTGCCTATAAAAAGAAACTTTTTTCAACTAAGAGTCTCAAAAGACTAGAAAGTGCTTTTACTGGTTTTTGTGCGAGCCAGAGTAACCACTCAGCCTCAACTTCTCGGTGTTTTAAATTAGTATTCAATGTATTGTGTGTGTTCAAACCCAGAGAAAGAGAGGTAGAGAGAAGATGTGGAGATGGAGGAGGGTGAGGACAAGAAAGGGAGGGTGAGAGAGGAGAGGAAAGCCATTGGTATTGACATTGAGGGATTATATTACTGGTAACAATAACGATACAGCAGAGGTGGTTCCTCTGTAGCCGTGGCCTTCTGCTTATGCAGAAGATAACCACCCATCAGACTCAGGGTCTGATAAATAGTTCTAATTCTCCACTATCCTGAGTTCTTAGTGATTTCCTGAGCTTGTGTCTTTAGCATTTCTGTAACAACTGCACTATGTAGAGGTTAAAGGTTTATGTGTACTGCTTTCAACTAAGCAACACCAAATGCTTTGTTTTCTCTCATTTTGGGGGGAATGAGACTCTTAAGAGGAATTAGTTCAATGCGATTCCTAGGTGAGGCATTTGATGTTTGTATTCTGCTGGAAGGCTGGACTGAATGTTAGGGTATAGAGTAGAACACAAGCTCTGTTACACATTGGCTTGATTTAGGCTGAATATTGGTATGCTGGCAGCATCACGTATTAGAACTTTAGCAAAGCCATGTAATATACCTTAGTGAAAAAAAAAGTTTATTTCCAGGGAATCCCTACAGGAGGCAGTGTAACAGACTGCCTTTTGGATGTCAAATGCTTTTTGCATAGGATGAGAAAATTATGTGGAGAAAATGGTCCACAGATTTGAGCTCTGTAAGCCATTGCAAAAATCCTCAAAGTTAGAACAGATAAGGATTCTGTGGCATTGATGAACATATGAAAGTGGGCCATCGTCAAAACGGACAAGTAACTCAAATCCCATCTCTGCTCTTGAGCAGAGCAGTCTGCATACCTCTTGGTAGTATGGCAGCCTCATTTTGGCCCTAAATAGCTGATGGTTTTCAGTGAATTAAACTGGATGAGTTTGAAAGGCAGGGTGAACAGTAAAAATGTCTTCTGGAATTGGCTCCATATTGTTCCAGGACATCTTTACTAATTCATTGTACTCAGTTATCTTTTTAGGAATGGAAGCCTATGTAGTATATCTAATAAGTTAAGTGACTGAACAATATGAAGGTTTTAAAGAAAAATAATTGCATGGTTTGTCTGAAACTAACCCATTTGTACCTAAATTGCCTAGGCTATGGCTCTAGGAGCCATGCATTTCATTCATATATATACTACTTCTGTCTGGTCACCATGAACATAAATAAAGACCATGGAACAAGGTGGCCTGGGCAAACCTAAGTGAGACTACCTGGGAAGCTATACAATATCAGCAGTTATTAGTTTTTCATGGTCTATGTATATTTGTAGGAAGCATACTTTGAGACTAGAGTGTGTGCTGCGTTTGTAAAGGATGAAGGTTCAGTTCCCAGTACCTACACAGCGCTCACAGCTATGTTACTCCAATTCCAAGGCATCCAATGTCCTATATTGGTTTCCTTGTGCAAATACATATATGAAGGCAAAACAATCATTTATGTAAGTTAAAAAATTAAATAGTAAAAAACTAGATAGCTAAGGATTTTTAAATGAGATGTCTTTGTCTATAATGAGTGAACTAGCTTTAGCTTCAAAGCCAAAAATAAAATTAAGGTCCATTTATGGCAAGATTACTAATTCACAATATTTTTCTATAAATACATGAATAGTAATCACTTCACACACACATATACATACATACATGCACACACACATTTTACATAGACACAGCTGTAGTATAAGACATAATTTTCATTTTCACTATTTTTTTTCACCTGAACAGCACTCTATAAATGAAGCATCACTCTTAGAATTATTATCTTAGAGAAAAAAAATCACAGTTAGGCTCTTAGCACCAGGCACATTTCCTTTCAAAGCAATGCACTGTTGGTTCTTGTGTATTATTCACCACCATTTTGACTGCAAACATCTCAGAGCATCTCTAACTTCCGTAAATCTCATCAGCACATTTGGAAGTAGCAGTCAGGACCAAATTCAGCCAGAGAGACCATGTGTTTGAAATAAATGATGGATCATATAATAAGGAATCATTTCCAAAGTGCTCTCTCCACTGCCTCCTCCTTCCATAATTTCTTGCTTCGCCAGCCTGAGGTGTAACTTACACTCACAGCACAACAAGCCTTATGTTATTTTCCTACTGGATGCCCACCTTCTATCTCACATCTCACAAATGGACAAACATCACCTGTCAGCAAGTTTGTGGACAACTGCTGACAAATATTTTTTTTTTTTTCTAATAGGCTGCCCTCGGGCTCTGACCCTTCAAGCAAAACAGCAGAAGGTTTGCTATAAATAGCTGTGTGACTTAGGCAAGCTAATTGACCTCAGTTTTATCTTCTGTAAAGTGGCATTTGGGGACTTTTCAATTGTGAAATAGTCTGTACCTCAAGTCTTTATCCAGAAATCACTTGACATAGTGACTCTCACCTCTTAGGATTATGAAGCAGAAAATATAGAGAAGAAAATAGCAGAGTGTGAATACACAGGTGTGGTTTGTCTGAACAGAGTAGACCTCCCCAGGAAATAATGACACCCACACTCAGTACCATTTGTGTATGTTTTACTTGAATATCAACTTCAAGGCTTTGGGCATTATTCCCCAAATCCTGGGAAGGCTGTACAGGCTACGAAACACAAGAGTGCTCAGTGTTTTTGTTAAATGATTTCTGGACCAGAATAGACAAAAACTAATAGGAAGTACCAATACTCTAAGGAGTGAAATCTGCATGAAGAGGATCAGGGTGCAGATGCTGCACCTAGACTGAAGCATCATTGTAACAGCTAAAATGAACAAAGTGTGCTCAGCACTTTCCATGAATTATCTCTGTCCTTTAGTACGACATCAATGAGGTGGAAACTATAATTACCTCCATTTATAAAAGGTGTAATGTAAGATTAGGGATGGCCAAATAACTTTCCTCAGTGTTATATAGTTGAAAAGTGGAGAGACACAAACTTAGGCATAGTGTTTCCATGCTTTGTCTGCTCTACTATAGCCAACGCATTTAAGACACTTCAACTGGTTTACGCATAAGACTACCCTGGAAAACTTTTCCTGTGATATTCCTACTGGGTCTAGGATTGATGGATTCTTGGCTCAATCCCCACCCAGGGTGATTTTTAAAAATGACACAGAACGTTAATGTTTTCTGTGATGTGTTCACACAACTTAAATATTTTCAAAGGAAGTGTTAGGCAGTAAGAAGCTGTGTTTCCAAAATTCATTTTCTCTCCTGAAGTTTGGGCTCCTGTTCAGCCTTTTCCTAATGAAGGAAGGATGCCACCAAGAGTGTCACACTGCAATATGAATTTCATACTCAAAGTATACAGTGTGCTTTTAAGAGCTGTTGTTGAAGGAAGATGCATCAGTAATGGCTATCTACTTCTTGTGATGGTATGCATGTGAAAGATAAAGAACGAAGTTACATTCTAAGGGTGATGTTACATTTTCATACAGACAAAATTCATTAATGGATTCAAATCAACCAATCTAAATTGGATTGCAGGAGTATATTATGAGGCATCAAAAATGACATGCCTAGAAATCATTTCAAAACAAATGTAATTGCCAACACATTTCAGAGACTCACACCAATAAACAAGTTCATCAGATGTCTGTGTTTTGTGCTTTGATCTACCATTAAATATTCGTGTGTCCTTTTTACTTGCATACCACTGGATACATGTTCTTATGAAGGCCTTAAGTTTCAGGTAACTCACTGTATACAAGAAATAACTTACTTTGCCTGCATTCATATTTTTTTTTGTAGCAGACTACATTGGATACTATGTGGGAAAACGTGATAGATGTATAGACAGACAGAAGATTTTGTGCCTTGCTTGACCAGAGGCTCCATTCCTAATCCAGGCTGCAAATATCACATTTTTATTTGGACAATAAAAAAAAAAAAACTAAATGAATTGTAGGCCATTGGACACTTAAGAATTTAATTCTCAGTCCTGCATGGAACCTCCAAAATGGGTTGCCAAGATCACTTAAGTGTATGATACTTGAAATGTGGAGAATACAAGATTTATGAATAAGAATGTGAACTGATTAAATACATGGAAATTGTATTAATTTTAGAGAGATGTTTGTGTTTGCTTCTTGCTGAGACTATCCATACTACCCAGGTATTGATTTTTCCGATTTTACACTTGAACAGGAAACCATTAAAACTGTGTTACTTTTTTTGGAAGACGGTTTCCTTTTGAGAAAGTGATGCTGATTGCTACCCATGGTAAATACTTTCTTGTGTAGGGCTTAGGATTTGGATTTAAAACCAAGTAGTTTTGGGAACAGTGGAACCACTTCCTCTCCAGGCTCAAGTGGCTTTACCACCATGGAACACTGAGAATATCATTCCTATGACTTCAAATGTGAGAAAATATGCTAGTCTGCCTTTAACTTCTGCACCAAATTGAGTAGAAATTAATTTGTTGAAATAATTGTATCTACAGAAGTGCCAGGTTGGATTGCTATGGATATCTGATTGCTGCCTGTGAGGGGCTCTTATGTTGTAGAGTGTACAGCTTGGAGGTCTTCAAGTCTGCTGATCTCTGTTATAGCCTTTGTGATACTCCTAGGGACTATTTCTGGCTGCAGGCTTTTTTCAACTGAGAGATTTCCTTAAATCTCCCTCTGTATCTAGTTTTCCCTCTGCTTAATCCCCAGTGACTGCTCTACTCCTTAGAAAACAAAATAAAACTCACAAACCTTTACAAAATCTCAGAATTCTTAGGGTATTTATGCTTTACATCTTACAAAAATCTTGTGAGAGGATTCTGGTGCTATACAGGTAAATCTAGAAATCTAGTCATTTGGAAGAGAGACCTGGGAAGACCCAGATACTTGTTATATTGAATATGCAGGAACCAGGGCCAGTAGCCATAGGTAAAAATTCTTTAAAGGTTAATTGCTTAATATTAATAATTCTAATATTTATTGATCCCTGTCTAGGCCACTATTAACATATCAGAGTTTATAAAGTTGACTTTTGTCCTTTCTTATACTTTGAGGACCCTTCTTTTGGGCTTATGGATCAGAACTGTTCAAAATCTACATCTCATTGTGGCAACAACAGTAATAGAAATATATATTCTTTGATCTTGGCTTTATGGTCCATCTCTCATTCAGTTTTGCTACAGCATGAGAGTCTCATCTACATTTATAGCAGTGATCAAAGGTTCGAGTGACAAAGGGGTTTTGACGAATTAATTGTATTCTGTTCCAAAACTCCGATCTTTATTTATGGGTCTCTGAGCACAGTGCAGGCTGCAGCTGTTTAATGGTCTCCTCATCTATAAAACTGTACTGGCGACCGCGCCTACCAAAGCCAAGTGTGCAGGGAACACTTGCGTTGACTTTCTGTGGTTATGACAAAATATTTGAGGAATGCACATTAAAGATGGGGGTTTCTTTGATCTCAAGGTTTGCAAGGTCTCAGTTTGCAGTGACATATTTGCTAGAGTGGTGGTGTAACAGAACAAGGCAAGGAGCGCATGACGAGCAGAATTGGGAATCTCCTTGTGGCTGTAAAGTATAGAAAGTGCAGAAGAGGGTTAAGGAATAAGATATAGATTGCCAAGGATCACCTCTTTTAGCTAGGAAACCTCTAAGTTTCTATCACTTGCCTATAGCCCATCTAATTATAAAATAATTAATGCATTAAGCCATTAATAAGATCAGCACTCCCGTATTCTATTCACTTCTTCAAAGTTGTCCCTCAAAACAGTGATGCACTGGGGATCAATGCTTTAATACACGATTGTTTAAAAGCATTTCAAATTAAGTGGTGCTTAAGAAATGGTAGCTGTAGTACTTTATAAGTATATAATATTTCTGTTCTGTGAAGAAGAGGAATTACGAAACATTTCACTCTCTATGCTGAGTTAAGTGGTCTGAGTTGCACTTTGGAATTGGTATTAAGTTCAAGTTCCACAGCAGCATATTTGTTCCTCTCCATGAACTTCACTGAAGTTCACTAAGCAACAGCTCTTTCCACACCACACTGTCTCTTAGATTTAGGAGAGGCTTCTTGTCACCTGTGACCCTTTAATGCTTTACTTCAGAAAGACATTGGCATCTATAATGCTTCCTTCTCAGCATGAATCACATTTGCATAATGCTGAGGATGTTAAGAACTCAATTTTCTCTACCAATTCCTTTGTTTTTGAGCTTTTATGTGATTGTAATTGAAATTTCAGGAGAAATATTCAACACAGTGCTTCTGACAAAACTATAATGCAAGGTATTATTGGAAATCACATAATTTAATTTTTTAGCAACTGGACTTTTAAAACATGACAAAAAAGTAGTGATGTTAATTTGTACATATATAATTAGTTTTTAGATAAGTACATATGTTAATATGTACACAAATAGTGGTGTTAATTTGTATATGGCATAGAAAAATGTTATAACACAGCACATATCAAACTATAAATCATGTATTTAATGTTAACTTCATGATTATTTTCCTACTGCATCTTAAAGATAAGGCATGTGCTTGGATTTATAACTCATCTCACTTTGGAGTATACACATTTTTAATGCTCTATAGCTACATGCTTTTGGTAGAAACTGTGTAAATGTGTGTCGAACTCTGTTCTTCAAGGACAATTTATACAACATCTAAAAAATACTACGGGTGAAGGAGATGCTCTGTTAAATACCTTGTCATATTATCTTATTTCACAGTCAAAGCATCACCATACTCCCACCCATATCTTTCAGATAAGGCAAAAAGTTTCAGAAATCTTAAATAAGCTTCTCTAGTGTGCTTATCACTATTATGAGATTTAGAACTTGAATTCATGTTTAAATATTTTGTTTCTCTGCCCAGAATCGTTTCTATACTACTATAGCCATTCCAGAATGAAGAGGAATAAAATTACAACAGAGGTATCCACAGTGCCGTAATTAACATAACAACATCTTTAACAAAGGGCACTAATAGATTGATAACATTTTCTTATACATTTCTCATATACTATAGTTTATTAATACTTCCTATGTGTTTATGACTCAAACAAAACTCAATCACTTTGCAAATGTCATAGCCAACCAGGAAGGAAGAAGATAAGATAACCCAGTAAGATAAGCTACTTCCAATGATGGCACATTCATCTAGGAAATCAGATTCTTGTGAAGAGAACACTTCCGTGGAGCATCTAAACTGTGAATATGGCAAGGAGTGCTGTCATACTTTTTCCCTGTAAATGGGGTTCAGTAACTGAGACATAGATTCATGAAGATACATTCTATCTATTCTATTTGGTCCTGGAGATGAGGCAGCTAGATTTGGAGTTTAGACACTGCTGCCAAAACAGCTCAGTAATGGGAAGCAAGTTAGCATTTACTGGCAGATGAGAGCCTGCATGGAACTTAACTGGAGTCTCAAATTTCCAAGCAAATGGCTTCTTGGTGATTGAAATCATGGTGGTTGACTTTGAAGAGGAAATAACTCAAAACCATGACACAAAGATCAGTCTTGGTGTATTTGTGTTCATGCTTCATTATCTCATCCTCCTTTATGTCATCTTGGTCAAGAGGCAGTAGTAATGTGGCTCAGGCCAGACTCAGTGTATAAGGATCTTAACTAAAAAGCAGGAATAAAATTAAGATTTCATGTTTAGTTTGAGGGTGCAGACAAGCACAAAAGACCCAAATAAGTGACATCAACAAGATCTAGTATTACAGGCAGGGAGAGCAAAGCATAGCCGAAATGTCTATCAGTAAGTGCTGGACATTTGCAAATGAAGGCCACTGTCTTTGCAAACCTCAAGAAGGCAGTAATGATGTTTCTATCTATTACTGGAACATACGAAAAGATATGTGGAGAAGGGAGAAGTTGGGGAAGAAGAAAGAAGGAAAATTCAAAACTAGAATAAAAAAGATTAAAAGAATGGGAAAATGATGGCAAGATATTAGTATCACAGCAGATATTTTCATAAATTATAGCCCTCCCATTGTCTTGTGAGGTGGGTGCCTACCTACTGGAAGACAATCCCAGAGGTGGAAAGGACCGCAGGCTTATTTTCCCCTAGTTGTTCAAATCCACTCTGCCATGAAAGGTCTACCTTAACACTCGTGAATCAGAAGGAAGACAGACATTTCTTCAGATTAGAAAGGTCAAGAAGGATGGGAAACAAGTTTGTATAAATAAATGTTTGGAATGAGAAATATATTAGACTATAGCTCTTTTGAATAATGGATATCAGTTTTGGGGCAATGCCTGAAAGAAAACACCTATATCCCCACCCACAAACATATTTGAGGAATTACTTTGAAAAGGAATGTTACCAGATTTTTAATCTCTCTCTCTCTCTCTCTCTCTCTCTCTCTCTCTCTCTCTCTCTCTCTCTCTACCTACCTACCTACCTACCTACCTACCTACCTACCTATCTAGCACTAAATGTGAGCTTCAGGATGAGAAATTTAGATTAAATCTGAACTTCTTCCTTGATGAGAGATGTGAGCTCTAAGTGGAAGGATATGGACTTATTTCTCAGAGGGCATTAAACACAGCAATTTTTCATTCAGTTGCTTGGGCATCACAAATAAATGCCATTTTGGTGGTAGTGGTAGGATGTCTCTGGCCATTATCTTACCCGAGCTTCCTTAGATCAACAGTCTTTTCATTTTGACCCCTTTCTCATAACAGCAAGCTTCTCTTTAGTGTGTTAATCAGCCTCACATTATTGCAATGAAATACCTATCACTGCATGCTTATAAGATAGAGGTTTCTTTAGGCTAAGAGTACAGATGGTCAAATACAAATTAAAGGGACCCATACTTTGTGTCTCCAGTAAGAATAGCATATCATGTGAGAGTGGGTGCTGACATGTCTACTCAGGAAAGAGAGGGAGGAGGAGAAGGAGAGAGAAAGGGAGGAAGAATGAGTGGGTCATATGCCTATCTCTTTTGAGGAAAGATTCACAATGACTTAAGGACCTATAACAGGTCCCTCATCTTCAGGGTCTACAGTTTGAAAAATATATGCATGCCACGTATTCAGCTTTTAGATGTAGACCTTTGGGCAACATTTGCTTAAACCTTAGTATTTATAGTTTCTGAACCATCTTCTCTAGTATTCTGCTATTTGTTGTTACTGTTATTTAAGTGACGTTTCTTAGTGCCTTTTCTTTAGTGTTTCTCCAGGCATTCTTTCAACACATATTTCCCCATTTCCAATGATGACTTTTAAATTTCTGCCCTTATCAATAATGATACTAGATAATGCTCTGGCTACCAACCTTTAACTATGACCATTCCCTGCATTCTGTGTTCCAATGACATCAATATCATCCACCTATTTACCCACTCAGAGAGAATTCACTATTAACGATTTCATCTTTTGTCATCATTTTTACTCCATTATCAGCTACTCTTTAGTTTTTTTTTTTTCTGACACTTTTTTCCAGTTTATTCACCTCACTAATTCCAGTGCCTTTATACAGTTCCGGTCTAGCATTTTCCTTCTGAGATTCCCACTTATTATTTGAGCTGTTCTCCTTGTCTTTAACCATCTAATTGACTCCCCCATTCTCCATGTAAGTACAATGCAATGCCAGGTCACATCACCACCTTATCCATAAGGCTTTGGTTTTGTGTATGCATAGTATATTTTACAATTTCAGAAAAACAAAAAATCAAACTCAAAATAATTGTATATGTAGAGCAATGAGAGTTTTTCCATGAAAAGATATTTAGTAAGATATGGAAATCTCTTTTTAGGTCAAAATTTGGGAGAGGATGCTGTAGTAATCTAGTGAATAGAAGCCAGGGGTTCTGCTCAATGTATGCTGCATAGGATATTTCTCCCTCCAAAGTAGTCTAGCCAAAAACATCCACAGTGCTGAGGTTGAGAATCACTACCTAGAGTATGACAATTAATCTTGAAGATTCATTGCTAAAAGATCATGACAACTTCCACTCACAGAGTCATATATATCTGCATCTCCCATTTGAGGAATCTGAGGCTAATATACCACATGGATAAGAGTGAAGGTTCTTACAAAGCTCAAATCATTAGTGTTTACAATAAATATTCTACTTTGTTTATTATTGCTTCTACAGTACAAAATAATACTTTAAAAGTCTATGATTATGTTTTTCTGAGAGCTAAATGTGTGTGTGTGTGTGTGTGTGTGTGTGTGTGTGTGTGTGTGTGTGTGTGTGTGTGTGTGTGTGTGAAAGAGAGCGAGAGGGAGAGAGACAGAGAATAAAACAACCAGAGAATGGTTGTAAGCAGAAGCTTTATGAAGATATTATTCACATGGTCTCCTTCAATAATGCCTTTATTGAAACATAATAATAGACCACTATGGATTACTTTTTGCCCAGAGCTTGTCAAAAAATATTGCAAGCTGGAAGCATTGCATTCTAGTTATTGAACTAGCTGAAATTTGACCTTTGGATACAGGTAAGGAAACAGCTGTCATTCAGAGAAGTTAAAATACGTTCCTGGATGCTGACAGGAGACTGGAAAGCCTCTTTCTATTTTATCTAGTTTCAAATCTGATGATGTTTCTATTTGAAAACACCCTCTCTCACTGTATTAGTAATAGTTTTAATAAGGAGCAAATCAATAGTGTGTGTGATACACACACACACACACACACACACACACACACATACAGACTTAAGTAACTGTATGTCTAAGAACGTGAAGCTGCTGTAAAATGCTAATTTTATATTTGTAACAGAAATTTAATGGTCACAGTTCTTCTGAAAGTAAGGTATAGTAATAAGGTGGTAGGGTTTGGTGTCCACTGAAGCCCTGTTATTCAAGATGATGCTCCATATAGTAGAACTGGGACCGAGACTCTCTCAGGTTTCTTGTAAGTACACCAGTCACAGGACAGAACCTTTATAATCTCATTCCTTTCCTGAAGGTCTTTTGCTGAATATCATTGGAGTTTCAACATATGAACTGGTACATAAAGTTTGCTAGACTGGCTTGAAATCAGAAGGGGAGGTGGACAGGCATAACAGAGGAGACAAAAGAAGACAATAGAAGCAGGACATGGAGCTGTAGCCCACGAGAGGATGTTTACTGTCTCGATGGAGGGCTTAGTTATGCCCATACTACTTTTCAACTCTTGCAATCATAATCATCCACATTACCTAAGGTAATTTTCCTAAGACAGACTGAGAGTGGATGCTATTTATAACACTTAACTTGGTGTTCAATTAAAATATTGGGATTGGTAACCTAGACAAGTTAATAAATAAGCTGGACCATGCCTCCAGGTGGAGACATAAATCAGGAGTAGAGTGCTTGCCTGGCATGCACAATATCTTTGCTTCAATTCTCAGCATGAAACAATTAACCATTCACACATTTAACTATTTTTTCTGACACCAATTTGTTTCAGATGGTGAAATCAAGATATTAAAATCTATAGGTCTAAAGGAATGTAAATTACATTGTTTCTCTACTTTTTCCCAGGCCGATTTTTTTTTTCTGTTTGGAGGAGGCATGCATCTCTGTATTTTACCAGCTACATGGACTTCTGTCTTGAACCTCACTTTGGTGTCATTTGTAGCCCCAATGAGGCAAAATGGAAAGAGGAAGGTATGAGGAAGGTCTGGACACTGTATAGCAAAAGAGCTATAGGAAAATAAGCAGGAGATGCTTGTTCGGTACTTTGTAGATTTTGGTAATGTTTATCAAATCTGAAAGTTGCTAAAGGCAGTGCTTTGGCAGGTGAGATATAGACATATGTACATATTTATGAGAACATGCATAGCTACTTTATTGAGCATTTATTCATTCTTCAAAATATCTAGTATGTAATAGCCACAGTGGTGGGTCCTGAGTACACAGACAAAAACCGTCACAGCCTCCAACTTTCAAATGTTGGAAGTGAAATACTCTTCTCTTGGAGATTTTGTTATGTTGTGTGTTATAATAGAGACATTAGAAATTATATAAAAACATCATTGAAGGTTAAATAATCGAAATCACAATTACTTATCTCTATACTTATCTTCCAGATGTGTATTTATTGGCTGGACTTTCAACTAAGTCTGCCTGAGCAAAGAATTTATGTTGGGTTTTAACTAAATCTGTGCAGGTCTCCCAGGAGAAAGCAGATTGGATTTCCAGCAGCTGGTTATGTGAAAAGTCCAGCCAGGGAGGTCTATGTACTTGTCTGTTTATTTACAGTCATCTCTACTCTAAAAAGGAATTGAAGTAGCTTTCATAAATAGCAGCAATGAGCTGAGACTTGAACAAATAGACATTTTACAGAAGTCAGTGTAGGGGAAGGGAAGTAAAAATGAAGTTGAAAGATGGACCAAAGACCTCCACAAGAAAGCACACATTTATTTATGATATAGAACATTATTTCCTAGTATCCAGAGCAACCAAAGAAACAGCAATAGCAAAAGTGCTTTTCAGGTGAACACTTGATTGTCTAATGACTGATGCCAGAGAACTTACCCAAAGAGCCTTATAAAGAGTTCAACACCAAAGGTGAGAACCAAAGGATAATCAGAAACCTCACACAAAGACCAGTGTAGCAGTCCATTTCTATCTCAGAAGTCATAAGTTAGTGGTGTCTCTTAATGGGTTTGAAGGAATTTTGCAGCCCCAACCACTCCCATCTTCCCCTCCAGGTTTTTTTCACCCACTGCCTTACAACCATCTCTCAGAAGAGAGAATGACACTGGATGCAGGTAGAAAGGTGGAAGTGGGGGCAGAGGTAGACATGCCCAAGTGAATCATGGCACTGTTCAAAGTCTGATGATCTGAAATTCTTCCTTGACTTTCTGCAGCTCTGATGCCCATCTCTTCTTATAGTTATAGACAAGGCACATCCATCTGTGCACATACAGGAGTATATCTTCATACAGCTATGGACCTCTGCATCCCAGACATAATAGAGAGTATTTGGAGTGTCTGTGTCCAGATGAGTTTTGACTTGTGGAGCCTTGCCTTGAATTCTTCAAACAAAGAGACTGTTCAAGAATAATATTGAATTTTTGTGACTTTTTGACAAAAAGTATATCATACAAATTCCCATATAAATACCTTAAACACAATATTCTTTGTATTTTATTTTTTTTTTTGAGGGGGTGTATTAAGGCTGTTCTCCTCGGAAATGTTTCTGAAGTGAAAGAGAAGCCTCAGTATCCCAGTGTAGAGTCATAGTGTAGCCAGATATGAATCAAAAGTAATGAATTGCTAAGTTAATATGGATCAATAGCAACTTATAACAATTAATATCAGGAATTCTGGAATGATTCACTTTTCCGAATGGGACGAGACTTACCAGGTGGTGGGAAAGCTGAGAGCATGAATGCCATTTCTTAGCTGTTTCTAGGCATGCCTCAAGGCTACAGCTTCAAAGGTCAGACGTGAATCCCATGCCATAGGTGAATCCCATAACAGCTAGCTAAGAGGCTATACCCTTGGATCAGGGAGGTGCCCTTGAATCCCACTACATCATGACTAGTGAACCTGGGTGTGAGGGAGGTGCCCCTGAATCCCACTACATCATGACTAGTGAACCTGGGTGTGAGTATAGGAAAGAATCTGTAGTTTGGGCTCTGTTACAAGAGGTTACAGTAGATGCATTTTCTAAACTGAGTAAGTGGACACTTGGCTTTTGGTGTATCCTTGTTAATTGTCTATGGCATATTCTTAGGCTCTTTGATGCTCTGAGGTACTCCCTAGGCTCTTTTAATGTTCTGAGGAGTTCCCATCAATAATAGATGGAACTAGTGAATTTCCATATTGTTCATTTTTCTATGAAAATAGTATGTCAACATGATATCATACTTGATAGGGTTTGGATAGTGTCACTTATAACCTAGAAGAGAGGTCCCTCTCAGTTGAACCAGGACACTTTATTACTGGCCTCAGTGTCTCAGAAATGGTCACTACTTGGCAGTTTTGGGGTGAGCACTGGCCTTGGAGTCTAGGGATTTTAGATTATCATTTACACTCAGATATTCACAATGCACCCCCCCGGGAGGCATCTGCTTTTACATATTTTTAGGTAATGACATTTTTTTTTAAAAAATGTGACCTTCAAGCCTCTCCATTTCTAAGGGGTATCCACAGACCATGGAGTGGAGTTGAGCCAGTGGACAACACAGATACCATCTGTGACCACTGCATCCTGTGGAAAGTGACATGGAATTAGCCAGGGAAGGACTATCTTAGATGGTTACATTTGTCATGAAGGAAAAGATAAGACTCAGCAAACAAAATGCAAGAGTCTAGCTAGCACAGCCTAGGAAAATTTATGGTACAAGATGCTATGGTTTGAGCTACCCCTGCTTCATTGCAAAACTGGTTAAACATGCATCTAAAGAATAGTTTTTTTTTTTTTTCTATGTAAATACATTCTAGCAGTACCAGACAGAATTGATTTAGCAAGCAATTCCTCTGCCCTAAATTCTTTATGGAATGTGTCAAGGCATAAATAAAGGAAAATAAATAGTGAAGAGCCTTAGAAACTTCAGCAAGAAACTAATTTCTATAGTTAAAACAAAGACTGAGTTTGATACACAATTTTCGAGAGTTGTTAATCAATGTAGTGAATATTTGTTGAACATCTATTATGCACCAGAACTGAGTTCAGTGTACTTAACTGACAAGAATTTTTCTCTAATAAAGACTAATTTTAGAGATGAAAGAGATAAAGAAATAATGCTCTCCTTATTGTTGTAACAAAGGTTATCTGAAGGGATCTGGGCAGTCAGAGACATTGATAATAGACTATGAAACCATCAAAAAATACACAAAACTCTAAGGATGAATGTTTTGGTAACAGAAATACAAATATTAATGTGAAATAACAGCATTTCTACAGGCATTTCACTGTTACTATGTCACAATATTCTGAAATTAATATTAAATAAATAGCTTCAAAAATATTTTTTTTTAAAGTAGGTAGTTTGTTAGTGAGATGGTTCACTGGGAACATGTGCTTTCATCTAAATTGTGCAAGGTACCCACCTAAGCTTCCTCTCCAGAATTTGCATAAAGTGAAGAGAGAACTGACTTCATAGTGCTATGCTCTGATTTTTCACATGTGGACCAGGGAATGTGTCTGTGCATGTCCACAAGCCCGCATACACATACACACATTCATGCACACACACGCACATGCGCACACGTGCACGCGCGCACACAACACACAGCTGATGATGCTGAAAACAATAATAAACTTTAAAAAAGGAAGCACTTGTCTTTGTTCATTTTTATTGCTGTGGTACATGCCATGACCTTGGGAAGACAGGATTCATCTGGCTTTTCTTTCTTACCACATTTCATCATTGAGAGAGGCCAGGACAGGATCTCAGGGCAGGAACCTGAAGGCAGGAACTGAAACAGAGTCCTACTCACTAGTTTTCTATCCATTCTGTGTTTAATATGCTTTCCTATATAACCCATGACCACCTGCCCAGGAATGGTACCTCCCCACAGTGGATGGACTATTTCATATCAACTATTAATCAAGAAAATGCCTTACAGACTTAACTACAGGCTAATCTGTGGAAGGCATTTCCTTAATCAAGTTTTCTTCTTCCAAGAGTTCCCTAATCTGTGTCCATTTGCCAAGAATATTAATCAGTACAGTGTCCAAAATATGTCTGTGGTCTAAAAAGGGAAATAAAAAACAAAGAAACAAAAAGAAAACTTAGAAATCAAGGGGGGACGTTAGGCAAATTACATACATTATTGTAATCAGTGATTCATTCTCTGTGTTCAAAAAGATACAAGCAAACCCATGTTTAAATAAACTGTAAGGGGTATAGGGTAGGAATTAAATTATCTCTTCAACCCGAGTCTTTTCACACATGACTAAAGGCCAGAAGAATTGTACAGCATTGATATGCTTTACCTGGTTTATTTTTCTAATTTCATTTAAAATTCTAGGCTTTTCTTTTATTTTATTACTGCATATTAGTGTTCTGTTTAGTGTTCAAACATAATTGAAAGCACTCCAATCCTAGGGTAACTGGAAAGGAATGGAAAATCTCCTCTTCATGTTTCTGATTCTTTTGATGGTTTAGACAATCTAGTCATCAGACCACGGGAAACAAAGCTGGGGCTTGGATTACGAAAAAATTTTAACTTGAGACATTTGTGATACTGTTTCCATTTCTCCTCTCAAATTAAAATGAAACTAGAATTAAAATCATACATGAATTTAGAAAACCTAGCTTTAGTGTGTTCCTGTAGGCATCCCTGAGAGGTCTGGGAGTAATTGCAGAATAATTATTTAAAACAAAACAAACTAAGTGTAGTCACTTTATGACCATGAAGCTAAATGTTCCAAAGCAATTTGAAACACATAGTCACACAGCTGGCTTACAGGTGCATGAGATGCCATCAGGATACATATGTGAAAAATAAGACTAAATAAAGAGCTTAGCCAAACCAAATTATACCTTATGATTATTAGTGATGATCAAGACAGAATAAGGAATCAGGCTTCTGTTCAGTTGGGAGGTACAATATGCTCTGTGATTTCATGTGTAAAACCTTCAAATAGACTTGTTCACAAACAGAAGCACGATGTCATAAAGGGAGTAACAAAACCACTGTCAATCATGGGAAACTCACAATCTAGGTTTAAGTGTTGCTTTGCCATGAAAACTCAGAACATGTCAGGTTTCAGAATAGAAATGTTTATCTCCATATCTGAATTTTAAAATTCGTTGTGCATATGTTCTGTGATTTAAAAGCAACAGTCTTTTCCATTTTTTCTCATTCGATTGCAAATTACAATTGCACCATGTCATCAAAAAGTTATTTAGTGACAACTTATGGGGAGCCAACAAGTTTCCTATAATTTGCATATATTTTCCACATCGAGAATGTTAGTGATTAAGTTTTTCCCCTGTGTTCACTTAAAATAATATATTATTATTGAAAATAAATATAATAATAAATGTGAAATGTTGGCTGTAACGGCATATGCTAAACATTTTCACAGTGCGACACAGCATATGCTTAGTTCTTCATTAAGAGATTTTTAAAATAACTCGTATTTAGCAAGAATACATTATCTTTTATTCAGAATTAATTATATGCTGTTTTATGTACCATAATTTAAAGTGCTACCCACTTCTAATATGTAATACCCAGAAGAAACTATGGTTACAATTCATTAGAATTGGCTTCTTTCCTTGGCAATTTAGAAGCATAATGAACACATAGTGCTGAAATGCTATTTGTTACTTGAATCAAAAGTTACGTGAAGTGCTGATAGCTAAGAGTTACAAATCCTTTATTTTATTTTATTTTTTTAAAGCACAGCAGGCCTCAGGAGAATGGGAGAAGTCACGAGAGTAATTCTTGCATAATTAGCCACTTTCTCTTTTTTTGATGGTTTTTAGAGTGTGTTTTCACGAGGGCTATTGGAATTTGAGGGCTGAACACTGAAAAGACATTTCATATTATTCAAACACAAAATGGCTCCAAATTATTTGCTGTGTTGAGACATACACTTCCATTTTGTTTACTTTTGTTTTGAGGGCTTGTCTTTTTGAGCAAACTTTTATTTTTGATACGACTTCGAGTTTAGATATTTAGTTAATGTGGTCCTACCTAATTTAAAACGAAGTCACCCTGTCTCAAACAACAATCTAGACTGTCCATGTTATCTGCTTCCTACTTGAATTATCATTATTTTTACTGTGGGGAAAGCAATGTCCGTTGACGTCATAGTGATGTATCTTGACAAAGATCCTGTGTGGTTTCGAGTCCAGGTTTGGCCGCTGTTTGAGCTCATTCAATGGCATTAGTTCTTCATTTTAATTATGATAACATCTTTGTTAAGAGAGCACTAAAATGAAACCCCAGAAACATGCAGTGAACATGAAAAATCAGATATTAGCAAATGACAAGCCAAAACAAAATTTATACATGTTTTTCCCATTATTTGAGTTCTATGTTGATGTCTTAAATACTTTTGAATGAAAAATGACAGAATTTACCAGTAGTTCTGAACTGATGTGGCTGAAAAAAAAAGAAGAGACAGCTAAGCCTCTACCAAGAGGCAGAGGATGACTATCAATGGGGCGTTGACTGTCTTGACTCTAAATACCATTGAGACCATTTATCTTATGTGGAGCCCAGCCTTTGTATACTCTGGGGAGCACAAAAAGATGGAGCTGTGACTGTTAAGTTCATTTAGACTATTTTTAGGTCTTATAAATTGTACTTTGATAAAGCTGACAAAATTATTCACGATATTTGTATTCACTAAGTACAAGTATGAAGATGATGATTTTTAAAGAAAATCTTTAAATAGTAACAATTCATTCATACAACTTAACCCTGAGAAGCCACTGTTTATGCTCATTTAGATATTTTTAATAATCCAGCTTGTTTTGACCCCCTAGATGTTCAACATATTGTTTAATGATGATTATTATTTGAAACTAAAGAAAGTTCATTGAGGAGATGTCATGTCCAGATATCTTTTCCATATTTAAAACGACCATATGTAGGTCACCATTTCAAAAGATTAAATTACACTTAAATGATATCTTTTATTTTTATAACTAGGAGAAGCCAGTTTAGTAGTGCTAAAAAAATTTATTAACATTGAATATTCTTAGTACAATATTGGGGATCAGCTCTGAAACAATACAAAATGATTTACAAGCAATTCATTAAATGTAATTCAATGGTTTTCAGAACTCCCTTCTTTACATCTAGTCAATCACGGTTTTATAATTTCGATTATTTTTATCAATATTCATTAAAGTGACAAGAAAGAATTTGCCTACTACAGACATACAAGGTGAGCAACTTGATTCATAATCTACCATTTTCTGTTTCATACCTTCTTAGGGTTAGAACCTGGGTTCTGGAACAAGAGATGAATATATTTCCTATAACCCAGTAACTCATTTGGATATTCCTGTGAACTATACCAAACATTTCTCATGAAAAGCCACTTGTATATTCTTCACTGCTGCTGACACTTCATTATTCCTAAGAGAAGGTAAAAGAACAAAACTAAATTCCCTAAATTCAGGAAGTAATGGAAAATGATTAAGATGTTGAAATTGCTTAGGCTCTGGTACTGCCATTGGTGGAAGAAGCAATATCTTTGTCAAGTGCAAAATTTAATAGTTCTGACTACCCAGCACCCATCTTCTGGGGCATTTATCATACACACCTAACTCAGAAACATTTCCTAAATCAAAGAATTCCAGAGTGTGTGGGTCTAGATTCTCTTTCATCTCAAATGTTATCACTTTATTTCATATAAAATTCATTTTGAAGGTCCTAAAGTATAATATTTGATTTAGATTTTCCGGGGGAAAAATAGTGCATCTCTTGGCTTTTACTCTCTGCTGTGGACTTAGGGTATCTAATAGTGATGGGTGTTCAATCTCTGAACTGTACTGAGGCTTCCAGAGTGAGGACTGTGGCCTTTTCTTTTATGTGTATTGGAGCTTTTCTTGTCTTATAAAAGGTGTCTATGGAGTATCTGATTCAACATTATTTGGGACATTGTTTCAAAGGAACTTTCTAGAACAGTAGTCTGGACCTTCTGTGATTGGGATAGTCTTTGAGAAACTACCTTTTAATCATGATTTTAGGTGATTTGGAGGTCCTTAACTTAAGAAGTAGTGGACTTGGTACCTTTCATTTGCAGAAGGTTTACTTTTTTTTTATTTCATGAAAAATGGCTTTCTTTAGACACCGCATATATATAAATAACTTATTCATCAGAATATTTCAGATCAATAGAAAAGTATCTGAGAAAACAATGATTTGCAAAAGGAAGGGTTTATGATGACATGATATTGTAGCATATAGTGGACAAGTCAGAAGCATCATAGTGGAAGGGTGTGGCGGAGGAATGTTGTCCATCTTGTGACAGCCAGAAAGTAGAGATACAATGAGGAAGAAGGTCACCAATATGAGATATTGCCCTAAGAAAATGACACCAGTTTGTATCCCCACATTTATTATTTCATAGTAGTCCATTCAATTTTCTTTCTGCCAGTGAATTAATCTATTGTGGAAAGCAGAGACATTATGATTTCATTGTTTTTCTCTGACTGGTTATACGAGGAAGGGCCACACCTTCCACACATGAGCCTTTGAGGGATACATCATATCCAAGCCACAGCACAGAGGTAAATATACATCCCAATTTTACAGCATCAGGAGAAATGGACTTAGATGGTTTTGTCTGACAATGCACTTTCTGATCAACAGCGTCCATATCATGTGGGAACAAGGTAGCGGGACATTTCTTGAGTCTATCATCTGATGTAGAAAGTCATAAACAGTTTCATTACTAAGTAACAGGGAGTAGAAGTATAGCTCAGTAGTAGAAAACTTGCCTACCATTTGGGAAGTTTTGGGTGCAATCTCTTATATCACAACAAGAAAATACATTTAGATGGAGATTTTCGATGTTTGGGAACCACTGCTCTAAAGTATAATTTTGAGGCCTTCAAAGTTAGCAGCAAGCCTCCTTTTATTAGGTTGTCTACCTCATCAAAATCTGCCATAGATGATGCATCACGCTCTTTCACACCACAATTCCTGTTACAGAATTCCTCTGAATTTATACCCTTGTAAGAAATTTTAGAATCAATATCTCAGGCAAAAACTATCTTTGAAACAGGTAATGGCTCAACTCAGAGAAGGTAATGGCTTGTTCTCCTAAAAGCAGCATCAAAATGGCATGACAAGACCTGTTGTGCCTTAAATTAGATGACAGGTTTCTCAATTAAAGCTAATTGGATTGAACGTTGGTTTTGACATTTACCAGCTGTATAGCTTTTAGAACAGTTAAAGAATATCCAGGTACCATATATA
Organism: Phyllotis vaccarum; assembly: GCA_033318265.1. Classification (NCBI taxonomy): domain Eukaryota; kingdom Metazoa; phylum Chordata; class Mammalia; order Rodentia; family Cricetidae; genus Phyllotis; species Phyllotis vaccarum. The sequence continues at coordinate 102,873,139 of JARWLC010000008.1, read as the reverse complement.
TATAAATTTCCTGAAAAAATATAACGATGGTAACTTTCTCTTATATTATGATTTTGAACATTAAACAAGGCAACAAATGGAAATGCTTTTAGGGACCTAGTAATCAAGAAAGCCTAAGAGGATGCTGTAAGACATGTAACCATAGATGTGTACTGCCGTACTTACTCTCTGGCTTTTCTTGTCCTGAATAGAGATTGTGTGGTTCCAAAACAATGATGATGAGTTTCAACAACTAAATGGAGCAGAGTGTATCTCAGTAAGAACAGAGCCTAAGACATTTCTATGAAAGAGGAAGGGATTAATGCCAACAGCCTTGTGCAGAAAATACAGTCACTCAGCTTACTTACATAGGAGGTAGACTGAGTTGGTGTAGGTGGGATGGATGGTGCTTAGGGGACTTGACTTCAGAGATGCTGCATTTATTATTGTGCTATGCAGAATAATATTTCTTCTGCTATGCATCTCAACCTCAAATGACTTTGTCTCCTGATTTTTAAACATAAGCAACAGAAGTGGAGAAGGTTAAAACTAATTTCTTCAACTTCTATAAAAAAATGTGGGGGGGATATATTTATATGAATCATTAATGGTGATTTTTGTCATTCTATGCCGATATGTAAACTAGTTTTTGGCCAAAGTGAGAAGAGGAAACTTTTTGTTTTATATAATTTTGACTATTTTTTTTAATGCAATAGTATTTCAAGCTATTGTTCTAGTTTGCTTTTTTGGTGCTGTGATAGGCACCATAGCCAAAAGTGTTCTAAGAAGATAACAGCTTAAAATTTACGGAAAGAAGAAAAGACAGAAGCTCAAAGCAGGAACCTGGAGACAGGAATTGAAGCAGAGATAATATGTGATTGCTTCTTATAGGGCTTGTTTCCTAGCTCATTTTTGGCTACCTTTCTGTATATTCCAAACCTACATGCCTAAGTATGGAACCACCCACAGTAGGCGGATTCCTTCCACATTAATTAGCAGTCTAGATAACTCCTACAGACATGGACAAAAGCCAGTCTGAAGAAGATGATATTTCAATTGAGAGTCTCTCCTTCCATGTATGCAAGGTTAACAACAAAGAGTAGCTACAGAATATAGAAAGCACTTAGAAAATTCTTTTGCTAAATGACTTATTTACTACCTGGAAGACATCCCCAAACTATTATCACCCTGACCATCAAGGCCTCCTCTTCTGATGCCTTCTATCTGTACAAGGGTTCCTGTTCCCTTTACATATACAGTGATCAGCCCCTCATGGTCCATAATTTTTGTTTCAGAATGCCCATTTTTATCTCCAAGAGGATTTTTTCCCAATTTAGCTTAATCAACAAGTGCCCTCCCTCATTTCTCCCTCTCATTGAAGAAATACTATTGCTTATTATACAGTTCAAGGTTCCTCACATCCAGCATTTTAGACATTTTGAGCAGGGCAGCTCAGTATACTGAAGAACTATCCTGGGCATTGCAAAATAATTACTCGATCCTCTGGTCTTTGCCAATTTGACTCCCAGTACTGCTTCCTCCCTAGTAGTGACAATCAAAAGCAGCTATAGACCACACAAAATATCTCCCAAGGAACAGACCTGGTTACACTTCAGAACAGTGTTCTCTTGTCCTTTTAATTTTCTGAAAATTGGGTCACAGAACTGAGTCTTAATTTTTAGCCATTTATTTATTGAATATTTATTCATTGATAAGACTGTTTTAGGTGGCTCTGGGGACTTCATTCTAGAAGCACAAAATGCTCATAGTTTCTCTTCTTGTGTATAGATAACCACCAGATATGTTTCCCACTTTGTAGGGAGATCTTTTGGTTGATGTTGCCTTGACAGTTTTATCCTTTATTTGTTGCTAATTTGATAGACTATTTTTTTTGTCAGTGATAGTGGTCTGTCACTAGTAATCCGGAAGGTTTGAATAGAAATGATAAGAGTTCTTGAGCATAAGAGCAACTCCTATTGCTCTCGTGAGGAAGGATGCAGAACGCTGGGGTATCTCACTTGAATAGCCTACACCCACTTCTCAGAATTTATCTTTGAGTCCAAAATAGTTTACTATAAAGTCTAAGTTTCTAAGACATTACATGGATAGTTTAAAATAGGTAGTAAAGATGCAAGATACCTTGAGAGTTAACATTGTTACCTTTTGTTATTCAGTGTAAGGGAAGGGATGGATGCTATGTTGCTAACTATGGTGGATGTCATTCTGAGCCTGGAGAAAGTAGGATTATTGACTTAATGGAGAGATGGAACATGACAACAGATGTGTCTTCATTCCTCTGATAAGGTGGTTCTTCTTTTAGAGCTGAGAAAAGTATGTTCATATGGCAAAAATGAAGATACTTGACTAAGATATCCAAAGATATCCAAAGATAGTTGACTAAGATATCCAAAGGAAATTTCTTCTGCTATTAGCTTGTGGTATGGTCTCCTTACTCCTTAGTCATGCTCAGATTAGCATGACACTTATTTTCATCAGCTGTTCAAACTCCTGTAATACAGTGCTTGCTACTTTTACCCAGGTCTTGTAGGTTCCTGTTTAGCATCTAGGGAGGAATGACCTGAGCAGAGATCTACATTTGGTCAGATTTTATATTGCCAAAGGCAAGAATTTAACCTATTACAAACCTGAAATAAAACTCCAGAAAAGATGTAGTTGGGCAAGGGCTCTGTGATTCATTCTTGGATTGGAGAGGTGCGTATTCCTGACTGTGGCCTCTGAGTAGGACTTCACCCAGGTGGGAGGGTGAGTCTATGTATGGTGTCTTTTGACTTACATAGGAAATTGGAGATCCTGGGGCCTCACTGAAAAGAACAGAATAAGTCTTCTTCAGGGACTCCTTTCAACTTAGGCATGTAATGTAGACTTGACATAGTGTTTTCTTGAAGGCATTTTTTTTTTTTTTTTTTTTTTTTTTTTTTTTGCTAACATTACAAATTTACAATACAAGTTGATTCCAGGACATATCAATATATGGTACTATATATTTACTTGAAAACTTTATTTTAAAAGATAACCAGAGGATAACCTTTTAAGTGACATGATGTCATTATTGTTTGCCCAAGACAGAAAAAATAATCCTCATGTTTTCTTTAGGTTATTTGAAGCTTTGCTATGGACAACTAGCTATACTGTTTGAGAGACAGATAAAGTAAGTTAGCATAATTACATAGACATGAGTGCCACAAGCCATCTACTAAGTCAGCATATGAGTGCTATTGCACTATCTAGGGACCACCTTTAACTTCTTGTACTTCTGAAACACGTGTTTCAACTACCAAAGGGAAATATTTAAATGCTGAAGATATTCTAATACACAAATGCACGATATTCTGTCATAATATTAACCCAAGAATGAACATTTGAGCAATACTTTTCCCCCTCTTTTATTTAACATGCTGAATTAGATCCTCACACCCTTCAAATTTGCAAATTGATCAAATTACTTAGTTCTTTCTTCTTCTTTTTTCTTTCTTCTTTTTTCTTTCTTCCTTCTCTGCCTTTCTTTTTCCTTCCTTCTTTCCTTCCTCCTCTTTTTCTTCTGTGCATATGACTACGATGAGAAAGGAACTGTAAAGTGCATTTTATTATACTTTTGGAGGTACAATAATTAAAACATCATTTCTGGGAAACATTCCTCAGTGAGTACATGGTATTGAAAAACCCTACCTCTTTGACCCAGCAACTTCTCTTCTTAGCAAATGTTCTAAAAGAATGAGCAGGCGTGAGGACAGAGATTAATATACAAACCATTTGCTGCATTGTTACATATAATAGCAAAATTTAAAAACAGCCCATAGCCCAGTAGTAGGGAGGTACATGGTCCGCTAGTTGGTTGTTCGTCTTAAAAGGCAATTAAACAAGCATTAGAAGCAGGGTCCAAAAGACTGCTTAGTGCTGGTAAATAAAAAATGCCCAGAGTGCATATTCAGTTAGGTACAATAGAAGAGGAAAAAATCTCAATTCTGTTAAAAAAAAAAAGTTAGTGGAAAGAGATAATGTGTTTTTTCATTCATTGACTTTATTTTCTAAAATTTTGATACTGAGTATTCATTAACGGGTAGTAAGAACAATGTGAATAAATAAAATCTAAAAGTCTTGTTGATACAAATAGCACCGTGTGATATAAGAGATGTAAACTGAGGAAAAAGAGGTTTCCAGGCATTCAATCTATTAATTCTTTACAAAGAAACAGAAACGGGGAAGAGATGGGTGAGGGTTAGGAAGCCATGTGGTTGTTCAAGACTTTCAGGGATACAGACTGTGAAAGTGACATCAGCATAAACACGCATGGATGTCTCAGGAATGAAGTTTATTTGCAGTGACTGAGGCATGGGCTTTGCAACTCCTAGGACTCAGTTGAATCAAGAAAGACATAGAAGCACCAGGCTGTAAAATATTTTATTTTCCAGCCATGCTAAGACATTTAAGGAAACAAAATATAATCAAAAATACAAGAAGACTTACTATAAAATAGTGATTAGGAAACACAAACTCAGGCATACACTTATTCAGGCACACAGTGCATAAATGTACAGGCAATGTACATAATAAATGTCATTGTTAAAACCAAAGGAACTTCATAATAATGTATCTAACTATCTATCTGTCTGTCTATCTATCTATCTATGCTAATATCATCCTTAAGAACATCTTGGTAAGGGTCTACAATATAGCTGCTCAGTTGTGTCATGCTTTCCAGGTGTGTTCAATGCAGCAAGACAGCATACACACACACACACACACACACACACACAGGGGGTCAGGGGGTCAAGGGTTCAGAAGGGGGAGAAAATACATCAAATATTTCTCTGCTCAGAAAATTCAAAGAAAATGATATTTGTGTTCCAAAAATAATGTGCATAAAATACTGTTTTTTCATTCTTTTGAGCTTTTTTTTATACCCTTGAAGGCTTCCTTTGGCTTAATGTGTGTGCTAGAGTGACTTCCTGACCAAGAACGCATTGGTAAATCTTCTCTTCCACCCACAGTTTGTCAGGAATCACACTTCAATTCCAAATATCATGCAGATAGAAACCTATTACTGCATCCTTTGTATCACAGCACCTGGTATGCAGTTAATTATTAATTGTTTCCTGAATGGATTATGCAACAGCTCATCATGTAAAAGTTTTCTCAAAATTCATGAGTTGACTTTCTAATTTTCATTATGAGTCAGGCAACTCACTTCTAGTGTAAGATCAGCACATGCACATTAGGCAGGGATCATGCCACTTCTCATATCCAAATTGAAGTGGATTTTGACATTGTTGTTAAGTGTAAAGGCAAAAGCAGCTGGGTCACACCTTGTTTAACATCAGACAGCCTGCAGTCCTAGGCTGTGGTTTAGCATCTGCTTTAAGTTCTCTACAAGGCATTAGTTCTGCTTCCTACTCTATTTCATTTACTCCCTCATAAAACGGGGATCTGGAATCATTCTTGGCTTTTAGTTCCAGTAACCTATACCAGGGATATTTATTTTCACCCTACCTCTTGAATTTTACTGTTAAGTTGATTGGCAATCATTGCATGATCAATACTTAATGACATATGCATCAAAAAAATTTTAGAATATGATTTTTACAGTGTGAGCTGGAGAATGTGTCCCTCTATAGCACTTCTGGAAAGTTCTGAGGAAAGCTCATTATAGAATGCAGGAAAGAGCTGCAATATAGGCTGTCTAGACTATAGTGGTAATGGTACGTCACCAAGTCTCTTTGATGCTGTCATCAGTGCTATAGGAACTATGCCGCAAGAAACATACACATCACTCTTCAAGTGGAATGGAATGTGAAAGGTTTCAGGTGCAGTCAATTCATATGCATTTACTCACTAGTGTCTGAATTGTTTTTCTCTATAATGGAAACCGCAACATGAGAATGAGGAAATGCAGTCTTATGAGCAACCACAGTCACATGTTTAGCTTTCTCTGCTTTACCTCAGCATCAGAGAGAATTCTCTGATATTTCTTTGTTGTCAGAACATACCAATCTCCAGCAGAATAAAGCAATGATGCTATTATTGGCTTTGTGAGTTAGTGAATCTCTTGGCGTGGAGAGAGGGAATACTTGAAAGGGTGATTCTAGCCTAAGAAACAGAAGAACAACCTCATGGTTACCTCCCATTTCAGACGTGCAAACTCACATCCCTGCTTCCACAGGCAGGAGGTGGTAGCCACAGAGATAGCAAGCAGATGTGTCCTTGGCTCACAGAGAGAAGAGTGTGGTTCATCATTACGATGAACAGGAAGGCAAGACATCTCAGTGCCCTCTAGTTGAACAGTACAGCATATTCTGGAAGGTGTGACAGATACCCTCAAGTAATTAGAAAATGTGTTGTTGCTGAGTTCTCTAGTATTATAATAAGTTAACATTTAGTTTTAAAGGATTTCTTCATTTAAACATACTCCACTGGATGTAAATCCCATATGAGGTCCACCCCCCCCCCACAAAACTGCATAATTCACATTTTCTTTGTCTTGATTATAAGCAACATGTTAGGGTAGTGTGTATATGAGATGAAACACTGGTTAATTTTCTTTTTTCTTTTTTTCTTAGCTGACATTGTGCTGTTCATTAGTGTCACCTCTGTAGTAAGGTGAGGCAATATCATTTCCCTTGGTTTCTTTACTTTTTTTCTCAGTAAAATTGCATTTTACTGCCACGTGTGCTTTACAATAAGACACTTTTTTTTCCTGGAGTTAAGGAAGAAAGCTACACGCGTTATAGGTTTCTGAAAGTTGTGCTTTCTGCTAGATTATCTTATTTTATCCGTGTGTAATCATCTATAAAGATACTCATATCACTTTTTCCTTAGATGAGAGAATTGACATTTAGGGAGATCAAGAGATTTTCAGGTTTTCATATGTGGGAATGGGGCAGTCAGAACTTAGACATGCTGGTGTCTTTACGATTTTCTGACCTTTGTTTGAAGTATTTGCAGAAGGATGAAGGCTGACAGGACTCTCCCACCCTTTTCCTTAAAATAACTCCGCGCAATGGAAGGTATATAAGGCATATATGCCCAGGCAAATCTCAGCTCTATTTATAATCAGATAGTGGCCTATATGTTTTTTGAGAATACAGACTGTCTTAAGTCACCATTGCCCCTCAGATCAGAACTCTCTTTTTAACCGTTTATGGGATTAGATATTTTACAACCCCAGATGAGCTGGACTGGGTGGGGGGGGGGGGTTGGGATATTCCATTTCTGTCTCTTTCTCTAGTTTCCATTTCCCAAGGCTGGGCTGTGAGGTTATGCTAACTGGAGTTCTCTCACTGACCTTCTCGGGGAGGACTTTCTTTTGGATTTATCTGCATTTTTGGGAAACAGAAACTAAAAAGTGAACATAGCCATGCTTTTTATGTGGAGGTGCAGGAACTGGAAGACGAGTTTGGAGAAGGCAAATCAAAGAAAATTGTCTTAAATTGGTATAAATGAAAGCTGGGTTTAACAAGTAGAATCTGTGCTTCTCATACTGAAATGCAATTACCACAGGTTGAAAGGCTCTATCACTCCTTGGCGAATTCTTGGGAGGTACAAGTGTAGGGATCTATTTCAGCCTGGGGCCAAGTACACACAGCTTCTGCTCTCCCGTAAAGGCAAAGCACTGCGGTGTCTGCCAATGCTGCCACTTTTTAGGTCATACATCTTTTGTCAAAAAATAACTGGTTCCCTGTAACAGACCGTCTCCACAGGTCAAGATTTATTACATTCCAATTAGCATGCAAGACAGGCCATATATAAAACCACAACCACCCTTCCTATCTTATATCTGAGATGGTTGTTCAGAAAAGGTGGTCAATTCCCTAGGGTCACCCTTTGGGAGATGGCTGGTGGCCCTAACACTGTTTCGTGTGTGTGTTCACTGCCTATACAGAGTGCTGCGGCCTCCTGGAAGCATCAGGCAATGCCTGTTTCATCCAAAGAGATAAATCTTCAGAGTTGGATTGCCTGTCAGAGGTAGATTCTCCTGAAACACTCTTTTGGCTGTCCTGTGAAAGCCAGTGATTCACAGATCCTTGCCAAGGAATCATCATAAATCCTGGTTAGACAGAGAAATCCCTAATGAAAGAAGGGGTCTTTGCAGTGGCCCACAGCCTTGAACAAGGCATCAAGAAGAGGACTGTTTGGAACAATGCTTGAGTGGAGGCTAAGGACTTGATTGCATGGGCAGGGACACAGATGGTCTCATAAGTAGGGTTTGATGAGGAGAGCCCCCTCACACCACAGGGCGGGTGGAAAGAGCTTTAGCACAGGCTCAACCAAGAAGCCGTTGACATATGTGGAGCCTTCTAATCTTCCCTCAGAATTTCTATGTCCTTTTTTTTTTTTTTAAATGAAAAATATTGACTAACGCTTTGTCCTTCTGAGTTGTGAAAACGAAAGATTTGCTGCCAATCATTTCTTTCGGTTCTTATTTTTCTGCCATTTTTCTTTTATTCTAGCCAGCAGTACATGCTGGCAATGACCACCACAAAATAGGGTGTGGAGACAAGTTAGAAGCCACAAGAATTTTACTTTTTACGAAGTCAGCCGGTTCAGATCTTCCCAGATATGATCCATCATGTGTTGTAGGATTCAGCTAAGTGTTACAGGGATTAGGATTTGAGAAAAAGCAATATGTGTGTGCATGTGTGTGCCAAGGAACCTTCCTCTCTCTATATAGTATTTTTAAGGTATATGGGTTTTAATATAAAATAGTAACCATTTCTTCCGCTGGGTAAGTAATTAATTATACACGGCTCTGACAATGTCTGCAGTACTTTGTACAATAGTTGGGAAGTATTAGTAAACTTGATCATTTCTGTTGAAAGCCATTCCATTTGCCTTCCTTGACTCTCTTCTTCCTTGTACTTATGACCATCTTTCTGCTTCTGTGCTTCTTTCCCTTGAAAATGTCACAGTCTGAGAAAGGGCTTAGACTTGGGAGAAGCTTCCCTGGGTATTGCAGAATGCAACTTCTGGATGCCTTTCGAGGAGCTTTGTGGAAACTGATGTCATGCTCTTACAGATGAGCTATTTCACAGTAATAATTTCGTAGAACCGACATTGTTAGAATCACATTCCAGGCTGGAAAAATGAAACCAAACACTGCTTCCAAGAGACTTAGCCATTTGTCTGATATTGTACAGCAAACAAGTGAGGGAGCCTCATCTACATTTCAACTCTTGTTCTCTCTGGGGCTTCCCGAAAGACAGGGAAAGGCCTTTAACTCAGGTGTAAGGAATGAGGGCATGGTTCATTCTCTCATCAGCATCTCCTGCCCTTTAGAGACTCCCAGATCTGATAACGTTAACTGATGCACAGCGCCTCCTCTGCAGCACTTCTACCTCTGATTCTGCAGCCAGGCAAAGAAAAAAAGTTAAATAAACTCCCCAAAGGGCAGTCAAGAGGCATCAGTTTGCTTGTTTGATTTGTCTGACTTAGAACAAAACAAAACAGTACATGTTCCCCCCTCTGGGTCCAAGTACTTAAGCACAGATTTAACAATAGTGGTTCTATGAATAACGAAGAGCGTGCACCTTGTCAGGAGACAGTGCTGACTTCAAAGAGGCATCAGAGTGAAGCATGGAAACTTCCTCTTGGTATCCCAGCTCCCTGAAAGGCCTTACTCTCTTAGAGTGCTGTCCCTGGAATAGAGCTTGCCTAGTGACTCTTGTGGAGTTATGAGCTATACAGGACCTGTGATCCCTGCATAGACATCCTTGGGAAGAAGTGGTTTAATAAGACCACAGGTAAATTACAAATAAAGTAACAGAAGTACCTCTCAGCAGAGGAGGATTACCTCACACTCAGTGCCAGGTTATTATGGGGTGGGATGGGTGAGTGAGTAGCCTGAGTAGGGACATGATAAAAGAGGGGATACAAAGTAGTCATCAACACAAAAGATATCTGAAATCTTTACAGATTTGCATTTAGTAAACACATGTACACATGCTCTTACACATCTTTCATTCCTCTTCTGAATCCTTATGGGAGGAGGCAAGAGAAGCTGCAAGGGTTGTGGGAAATGTCTTTTCTTGTTTTCCTTAAATCCTCTTAGTTTTTCACTCAGTAAAACTGTACCTGGTCACTCTCAATTCAAGCTGCATATCTACTCACTATTGGAATTTCCATAACTGATTAGCTCTAAATGACTGAGTGTGATAATCTGAATTTTAAGGTCCAATCTCAGCTCAGCTCACTGAAGGCACACAAAGCATGAGACAGCGACCAAAGAGGATGGTAGGCATCATGGGGCTCTGCATGTGTACAGCCCATCCGTCAACTCAGTTTCACAGGACAGAGAAATAGTTAATCTCTATTTCCTAGATAAGGAGGTGGAACCTTTTCTAAGGTTATCCAACGAGCAATCTGAAGAGGGATTTAAACATCTGCAGCTTAATCATATTCAAACTTATAAAGCAAACAAACTATTTTTTCTTTCTGTGTTTGAGTGCTACCTTGCTAAGTGCCTTGTTATTCTGAATGTTACCTCCTGATATTTTTAAGTTAAAATGTTCTTCAAAATAATAAAAGGAGACCAATGTTTCATGGGGGCTTTGCTTGTAACTTTAAGAGCCGCTTTCCTGATAATTGTATATGGAGGAAAGGTTTGCGTTAGTGTAAGGAACACAGCTATTTCTAATCCTGTAGGCCCTGCAGTTTCTGTGGGCTGGAGTCCTATGTGCCAGGTGGGCCCCACAAGCTACAGCACTAAGTGTTTGCTTTTTATCTGCCTCTTCTGTAACGGGCTAGTGCACTGCCCTCTCTGGCTTGTGTCTGTGTGAGACTCATTAGCAGTGGGTATGTGTCTCACACAGTGGTTCATTCACAGGCTGCTAGCACTGCCAGGGCCTGGGACTGCCTCTTAAGCCATTCTGGGAGGCTGCTATGCAGAACAAAGCTGGGCTGAGCCCTCTCACAGCTCTATGGCCCTCCGTTTCGCCAAGTGTGACCACTGAGAAGGAAGCATTGAAACTCATCACCAGAGCTGCATCCTGACTCTCTAGGATGACTGTAAGTGGCCAACTGCTGCTTGTGACCTTACGACGCTAGAGTGGGCAAGCACTGGATTGATCAGGTCTCGTTTCCCCATCTGCTAGCCAATGTGCAGGTGCCAGTCACTGTGCCCAGCACAGGCAGTTCAGATACGGAACAGTGGCTTGTAGATCCTGGCAGAAGGGACCAGCTTTTGCAAGCTTTAGTTTGGCATTGCTGTATTATTTATGACCTGCTGGTGTCGTTGCAGCTGCCACCTCAGCATCATTTCACTGTTTCTATCCTTTCTCTTTGGGTCAGGACTCTCATTTGAGTCTTTTTTTTTTTTTTTTTTTTTTTTTACCGCTCTGGTCACTGCAGCCAAAGATGCGGCTGACTTGGCTGGGATCGCAAATCTGTGTTTTAGGAGCTTCAGAAAGTTTGCTCTGGTCCCTCTGTGAGAGAGGATGGTGTGGACTGGGTGCTATTGCCAGATTGCAGAGTCGGGGACGCGTGCTTGGGGCAGTGTTTCCACCTTCTGTCTTTGGTTGCCTCCTCATTAAATCTTTCTGGGCCTGTGGAGTTGACTAGCAATTGGTTTCTGACCTAGTTTCGGGGAGCCACTGTGTAACCCATTGCTCATCACATCAAATGGATCTTAATGTTTTATTCTCTGAGTCAAAGTAGCCTTTGTCATTTTAATGTAATGCCCCTCCCCAGAATGTGTAGGTGGATGTGTGTATATGTATCGTGTGAATGGGAAAGAAGTGCCTTTGCTTACACAAGGGGTGGAGATTCAGCTTCTTGAATGAATCTGGCATTTTAAGTCGCGGTCCCTGTGTCTCTATGCAGAACAGTTAACAGGCTCTCTAGTTTCTGAGCCCACCCTCCTTGCATTTTCCAGAGTTCACTCTCTCTTGAGCACTTTTTCTCACAGCCCCCCACCCCCACCCCCTTGATTTCAACTCTGCTTGCCAGTCTTCTGCCAAAGGGCACCGGAGTTCCTCAAAGGACCTTTTGGATTATCTATTCAATGAATGAAGATTTCAGGTGTAACAGTTACAAAAGGCAGCAAGTGGCTCTGCTTGGTCCCTTTATAGGCACTGCTCACCTATTTGGTGACTCACCTATCTGGCACTTGTTTGGACTGAACTCACCAAGCAAATGTGAGGATTTTTTTAGCATATTCCCGCAGCTGGGACCCTTTGTCCTCGTTTTTGCCATATATTGTGAAGATTGCTCTCTCCAAACAAACTGGATAAAGCCACAGTCAAGTCATGTTTTTCTATATTAAGTTAATCATATGTATCTAATTGCCAGTTAAAGTCTTCATCAGTATAAGCTCGTCGGAACTGGCATTTATTTTCCTATAAGCCTAAAGCAAGAACTGGGCAAAGGAAAGGGAAGAGTTTGCAGCCTCAAAAGGTGTCTCTAATCTTTAGAACCTTCTTCTCTGTTTGACGATTACTAAGAGTTCATTGTGTGTTTTGGGTGGAACCTTATGCTTTCAGTTTTATATTATTATATATTATCATCTTGAATAATATGCCAAAACCTGTAAGTTGGGCCTTACAGAAGATTCACATGAGGAAGTTGAGGTGTATTAAACTGAGTTAAGATGATGCCTTTCCTCACACACTTTGCCAGGACATCACGTTTCCTGAGAAAGCAGAGCCAGTGGTTTTAGTCTTGAATTGTACTCCTCACCTTCCCCCATGGCTATAGTGCCTGTCTAATACTCTCTGCATTTCTTCCTTCTCTGTGGTATACAGATGCTTTTAAGTGCAGAGAGCATGGCTAAAGTCCTTCCCATGTTCCGTGGCTTCTGGCTTACTCTGAATATCTTGGGCAAAAATTAGTTTCTTGCCCAATAGAATAACAGAGCTTCAAGTTTTCAAAGATATCATTTCAGGCACCTATTAGTTTTGAGATATGATAAAAATTAGGATCCAAGTAATAAACTATTTTCCTGTGGTCTTAAGACCCAAATGTGAATTCAGTTGCTCTTACTATTGGCTGGTTTGGTGGATTACAATGTATTACCTAGTTTACTCTAAGACTAGGTAGATGGCATGTTTCCACTGCAATGCCATCTAGGTTGCAGAAAGCTCAGCTAAAATTAGGTACAATGCAATCTCATTAGGGGTAGGGATTTTAGAATTATCCATCAGTGTGTCCCTCAGCCTCGATACAGCCTTACATCCACCAGAGGTGGTCAGATAGATGGATGGATGTCTTGGATGAAACAATGGGTCCTCCAGGAACATTATTCTCATGTTCTTATCATCAGTCTGGTACTTGCTGACCTCCCTTCCTGGATTCTCCAAACACAAGAGAGTATTTGGGACTCAAATTGATGCTATCAATATTTAATTTGACACTTGGATGATTCAGGCATTTAGTGCTGTAAACCATTTTCCTGTTTCTATTTTGGAATAAATTGCTTGTTCTTTTGGCAGCTGTAAGTGGAACATTTCTTCCTGGCTGTTAGAAAAACAGGTAGAAAGAGTTGAAGACCCTAGCACCCTAGTTCACTCAAGCTATGGCCAATTCAAGATCCACCCTTCAAAAAAATACGTCATGTTACACATTGAGGTTGCGATCATGTAGCTTACAAGATTATACACCAGTTCTTTTACAGATAGTAACTTGAATATTGAGAAAGAAGAAAGAAAATGTCACCACTTTTTATTCATGGAGACTCATAAAATAGCTTTTTCTTATATATAAAACTTGGGGATAACTTCAAATTGTGTCATTCAAGTAGACATTTTTATTTTATAGTGAACTATATCAAAGTACCCCAGTGTATTTTCCGTTTTGCTTTCCAATACATGGAATTGCCAAGGTAGGAAAGGCTTGATATTCCATGCAGTGTGGGAGCAAGACTTCACTTATATGTTCTCTTATTAAAACAAGGCACTTCTAATATTATGTGGATATAGCAATGCCATTCTTTTTAGCTATTTGGGTGGAATAGAATGGAACTATTAAAGAACGATTTTATTTATGAAGTGCTTAACAACACATCAGTTACTTTATTCCATGTTAGACTGCCACAGCTTTGACGTTTTATTTCTGTCATGAAAAAGGTCTTTGAAACCTGCATAGAGAAAAATCTAGAAACAGTCAATATCAGGATAGCATTGTTCTTTCCCCCATAATTTATAATTTAAATAACTTTGCGCAAAAGAAGCTTCCACGGTTGATAGAAATATTTACTTGTTCCTAAAAGTGAATGTAATTCTCATCTGGGAGTTAGAATAATACATGCAGAATTGAACTATAAAAAAATAACCTTGTCTTCAAAGTCTCTTTCACATCAACAAGTCAAAAAGGCAGATCACTAAGTATATTAGGTGCATTTGCTGACTTCCAGGTCAGATTGGTACAGATTAGTCTTTTAATGAGATGGCAGGGTTTTAGGCTAAGAATCTGAGAGAGGATATGGTAGAGATGGCTTCTAGTGCAAGGTGGAGAAATCTGTATTAACGAAGTTTGCATCCTAAGTCGGCATGTTGCTGGAGATACTTCTTAAACCGCTATAAACAGAAAGTCTCTTACATCCAATCATCATTAATTCACCTTCCCTTTTCCTCAGTCATTTTATCTTAGGAGCTCTCCTTTTTATGCTGGAGATCTCTCTCATCTGAGGCCATCTACAGAAGAATCTGTGCTTTTCCCATGATCCTTATGAGAGTCCAGGGTGGTGAGTGAGATGGCCTAATAAGTAAAGACACTTGCTTTCAAACTTGATGGTCTGTGTTCACCCCTCAGGACCTGACTTGCAAAAGCTGTTCTCTGATTTCCACATATACTATACATGCTGTGGCCTGTGTATGCTCACTCCCGCACCCCCAGCCCCCCCCCCCACACCATTATAAATGGCTGCCCACCCAACGACATTATAAAAACTGCAGAGAACAAAGGCAAGCGCTGTGGTGCCTAAGAACAATGTACTGTAGATTGACATGATTGTCAGTGCAAGCCAACCATGACAAAGCATGCTGAGCTAAACACTAAAAGCCTAGCTATAAGTAACAAAAAAAAATAAAAAACAAACAAGTTTATAATGATAAAGAAAAAAGATCTTAACCCAAAATGCTAACATCTAAAAGCCAGAATAAAGAGAGATTGTATGGATTAAACCAGAGGAGAAATGGATGGGACCCCCCCCCCAAGCTGTCTCTACCCACCATTGCCCTCTGCGGCATGCGTTACCAAGTCCTTTTCGGAATTCATTTTAAAAATCACTGGATTACATCATAGAGTTGCCATTTGACTCACAGTTCCTGAAATTTATAATGTTTCTCAAGCCTGAAGTCTGGGTTTCTGTGTGTGTGTAGTTTACAGCAAATAGAGAGTTATACAGTATATGTTTCAGGAATAAGTAACATAAAGAACAGAGCCTCTACTCTTTATAACTCCATAGAGATGAAATGGCTTGCAAGTGGCTGGGTTCAAAAGCACATATTGAAGGACAGAAGGTCTTATTGGTTGAGAATAGTTCCTGTGGGTAGGGGCTATTGCTTTTCGATGGACCATAGTTACTGTATATATTAGCAGCATTCTGGGCCTGTGTGTCCTAGTACAAATGAGTCCTTGAAAAGGCATCACAAAGCACTCTGTTTCAAAAAGCTTTCAAATATTCTCTGTCCTTTATCACTTTCTATTTCTTGTCTGTTTGTATGTTTGAGGAAAGCTCTTGAGGAAAACAAAACAAAACAAAACAAAACAAAACAAAAAAAACTTTCTTTGATTCCCTAGTGAACTGACTAGTGTCTGGCACATGGTAGATGACCAAGAAATGCTCATGGGCAGAGTAAATGATTCACTTAGATGATGCCTTTGTGAGGGAAGTGTGCATGTGTCCACATCAGGAAGTTCATAAATTGCGGTCGTACAGAACTAGGATTTCTTGAAGAAGGGAAGGCTTTCTATACAGAGTAAAAAGTTTGGAGGAAGCATGGTGGAAGAACACAGTTAGCCCAGGAAGTAAGTGGGTTTCTGGCAGAGAATGGCCCAGGCTAAGTGGAAGGTCAGTAGAGGCTCACTTGGGATGAGTCTCCCTGAAAGCCTTATGCACTGGGTGTCAAGAACAGGAGCCCTGGAGGAAGACTCCCTGGTAATGAGTTCCTGTAAGTGATGTGCCTGGACTAAATAACCTGTGTACCTTATGTAGCTCTACTTTCAAATAGAAACATTCATTCTAAAAAATTATTAAATCATGACACTTCACACAAATCAGGATTACAAAATGGGAGATTTAAAATAGGGCTTAGGAAATAAGAGACTTTGGTGTTTTGCAATTAGGAATAGTATGTGCAGACCTATAGCTCATGTGAGCATGCAGTAGCTGTGTGAGGATGGGCTTTGTTCTCTGGCCTTTTAGGCAGAAGAATGATGTTCTGTATACTTCTCATCTCTTCTAGTCTGAGACCAACTGAATGTCTTCATGTGCCAATGTGTGAGGTGCCATCATTCTGCCTTTGAGGACGATACTTGTTTACAATGCCCCTTGAAAACAAATAGGGTAGATAAAACAGTGTCAGCAACACTTGGTATGGCTGTAATCAGACTGGATGTGCTTATGCATATTTCTGTCTCTTTGAGTGGCATAGGTCTTGAAACTTTGTGGCTTTTTCTGAGAATAAGTTTTGCATTAAAACCTTGGTTCAAATTATTTAATAGTGCCATTTCACCCTATATAACATCTTATTATATAAACACAACCATTTTTGGCACAAAGTGTGCCTTGTAGGTAGTCATAAATTTCCTTTAGAATAATGCAAAGGGTGTATAAATGAGAAAAATAGATTTTAAGGAAAGGGAGGCATAGGATGAAATCTGGGCTTCATAATTTCCAACCTAGTTTCTTCTTTATGAAGACCTAGTTTGCGGAATTTCTTAGACCATGCTCTTTCCCTGTCACTAAATCAGAATTAACATGGTCTCTGCTTAAATATTTTTTTTCATGGTCCTTGCTTACATTATATATATATATATATATATATATATATATATATATATATATATATATATATATATATATATTTTCTTCCTGTCCTTAGAAGAGAACTGCCATTCTTCCCACCAGTCCCTTTAGGCATCTCATCTGGCTTGTGATGCTAATGAGGCTAAGGTACAGACATTCTGGTTGCAAGAAGCAGAATGCAAGAATCTATGGCCACTGAGATAATTTCAGGCTCTGCTCCTCACATACCTTTTACTCATGTCTCAATTTCTATCCCTTAAGCATAAACAGAGTGATAGAAATGTTCCCGACTCTATAATCATTCTGGTTCCTTTATTATTTACTCAGGACTGTACTTTCACTCATTCTCCTTTCCTTAAATATTTTTGAAGATAATCATATTGCTCTCATTTACGGGAAACTAGTAACTCTTATAAAAATGAGGTAACCTAAAAGCTATATATAATTAAAGAAGAACAATGTAGCTGAATACATTTGGAGCCCCAGGCTGCCTACTCTCTTTGTCACAAAAGAGAAGTCTTTAGGAACCACTGCAAATAGGTTTTTTCTGCAGGGATCAGAATTGAAAGAATATGTAAGATAACTCTGGAAGTCTCGGTTGTTGTCCACTAACACCAGCAGTAATTGCTATTTGTTAACCCCCCATTTAGTAAGTCACTGCGCTTGTTTATTTTTATAGGGACTAGTAGTGGAACAGTAATTTGTGATAAAATCAATTAATATTTAGTAAGCAGTAATATTTTCCTACAAATAAGAATATAATTTACAGACCTCGTCTCTTTTAATCAGCATAGCTCTGTGGAGCTTATGGTACCTATCTGACTGGTAAGAAGACTAAATCCCAAGTCCCAGGAACTGGTGAGACATAAAGTGAGTCTGAAATAATAACCTTCTGCATTTCTTGTTGAGATCTGTCTGCTGTTATCACCAAAGCTTGGTCCCTTCGTTGTTTCCTGTATATTGGAAACATAACTCCCTAACACCTTGCCCTTATGGTCCTTTGCATATGCCTTATCCTTTATAGATCTTCTTTGTGGCATTGGGGTTGGCTTTGAACCCACATGACTCATGTTGAACACGAGAGAGGCACAACTTGCAAGAACCCTGATAATGCTGGTGAAAGTGGGGTACTTTAGCCAGGGTAACCGACAGTTACTGAGTAGGAGGATACTTACTTTCTATTATATTTACTGTCATATCTAGTGCCAAACTAACTTGATAATTTACTAGATAAGGGAACTGGTTTAAATGTTTCTAAACATTAGAAATCTAGTTATGAGTAGCATTTCTGTTGTGTATGTACAAATTTACATATAAATTATCCATCAGTCTAACATCTATACATCAAACATCCATCTCAGACAGTTGCAAGCATCAAAGACAAGAACACATTAGGAAAAACTGATGTAAATCCTGCCTAAGTCTCTTGGCTGAAGATGTAAAATAAAACACCAGGTGAGCATTATAGCTGATGGATTTTGAAAAGCTTCCAGCCTCTGACTTGAGTGGAGATCCTTAATGTCCTTATGAAGGATTTCTTCCCTGTCATTCTTACTTAGAGCGGAATCACAGCCTTATCCAATGACATAACAAAGCTCTACACAACTGAAAAACATGTTTTGGTTTTCCTTCTCAATTTTTGACAGTATTCATAAAAGGGTGTCCCACTTTTAACCAAACAGGAATTATAAAAGAAGAAAGGGTCCGGTGAATTTTTGAGGATCCCTTGGCATATATACAAGTACCTCGCAAGTAGATCTTGGGAGAACCAGCCTAAATAACACATTCTGTAAGAATAGTAGATTCTAACATTGTCAAGTGGCTCCTGCAGGCACCTTCAATAGCAGCAAATGTACTCATACCAATAACCAAGTACAGCAGACCACAGCTGAAACACTTCACCAGCTCATCCTGACTAAATCTAGTGGACTTGTTAAGCTAAAAAGAAGATTGAGAGCCCCCACTAGACTCCTTCCTTGACTCATGTTTGGTCCTTCAGTGGCCAAATTTAATGTCAAAAACTATGAGGTGCTTTCATTCACAAAAGCCCTTTTAAAAGTATGGGTGGTCTCAGTAATCCACTGCCCCTTTACCAACTAAGATGTTCAGATGTTCAGATACTGTTCACTGTCGTTTATCTTGGGCCTTTGTCAACCTAAAAACAAGCAAGCTTTTTTTTTTAACCTTGTGAATTTATGGACAATTGGGTTTCTTTATGAAAAAAATCATTTACCATAGCAACCATATCTCCTTCTCATCTCTCCTCCCGAGTCCCCAGGCTTCCCTTCCTATCCCCTCCTCCAAAATGGTAAAGCCTTCCATGAGGAGTCAGCAAAGCCTGGTACAATCAGTTGAAGAAGGACCATGCCCCTCCCCCTTGCATCAAGGGTGAGCAAGTATTTCTTCTATAGGGAATGGGTTCAACTGTCCTTTGCAAAGTGTTTATATTCTTAGCAGAGTTGACTAACAAGATACTTTTTGCTTTTTACATTTTACTTATTTTTATTTGAGAAAGACTGAAGGTTTGAGGACAGCTCTGGGGAGTCAATTCTTTCTTGTTACCATTTGGATTTGGGGGAGCGGCCTTTGATCATCAGGCTTACTAGCAAGCGGTTTCACACGCTGAGCAATTTCTTATCAGCTATGTTCAGTTTCTCAGTGTGAAAGGATAGCTCCACTTCATGTTTGTTGTCTTTCTTTCTGAGCACCATGTGTCCAAAGGGAATTCCCTCCTAACTTGTCTTAAGTCAGGCGCATTGCTATGGATGGGTGCTACAATCTCTCTCTCTTCTGAGAAGAAAGCAGTAACAGGCTGTGACAGGGCTAAAACACTTCAGTGGGAGTGCGTACCACAATGTCTCTCTGACTGTGAAGTGCTGGCATCTGCCCTATTGAAAAGTTATATCTTAACTGTGTGAGCTTGCCTATATCTGATCAAATCTGAGAGATACTGCTCTGCTCTTGAGCATATTTAAAAGTTGCTTCTTCATTGTACGTGTAGGTTCTCCTGTTAGGCCACTTTGTGAATTACAGCAGCTCTGGCAAACTAATATAATTCTTACTTACTATTTTAAAATGGTACCAGTGGACTACTTCCTCAAATATGAAGAATATAGTTGGCTTGAACAGTTAAATGCATTGCTGTAGAATGAGAGAACCTGTGTCTAAATCCTAGCCTCACCGTGTTTTGGCACTGTGATTGATGGGAACTTCATACATTCTTCTTGTCCCTTGGTTTCCTAGCTATGAAACTGAGAAAGCATAGTACCTGACTATAAGAATCTTAGAATATATATGCAGGAAAGTACTTAGACCAGCGCTCAATGAATTGCAAACACTTAATAATTGTTGTCCATATGAAATCCATACAGATGCTGAGATGGTAAGTAATGCACTTGGGAAACATCATGTATACTTTCCCAAACTCAGTATTGGGACAAACACATTCATCTAATGTCAATCAGAAGTTACCTGTTATTTTGTCATTTTTTGATAATAGTCATACTTTTGACAAATAATAACCTGTGTCTCTGATTTTAATTATTTTGGGAGAAAATTCAAAGAATGTCATGTTCCATTTTAAAGACTGAGTGATTTGAGCTTACTGAGTACCTCACTATAGTCCTGGAAACCTAATCACTTATCCCTCTCATCAAATATATAAATGAGTACTATTTTTATTCACTCAGACATTTGTACATATACATATAAATATATTTTTCCTAACTTTATTCATTGACTAGTAAAGTAATTGAGCCCTGAAGAAGATAGAAGTCTATTCATCCCAGGAAAATAAAAATGAGTATAAGATAAATTGCAGTCTTCAGGTAGCTCATAGCTTCATTGCGTACAAAGTTGCAAAGGACAGATAGCCACAATAACAAAGAGTTTTTTCCCCTGAGAAAACCCAAAAGCCATAGGGTATAATAAGGGACTCCAATATGATATGCTAAGAGGATCCTAAAGCTTTCTGAGTTAACAGGAAGAAGTAAGATGAAGGTCTAGTGATGTTCTACCAACAGTGAGTAAAGAGTTTAGATGAAGAAATGGCATGTTCAGAAACACATCAAGGCTGTCAACTGCCAAGTCAGTAACAATAGGACTCCCCATGCAGGATGTACTATGGGCAGGTGAGGCTGAGTCAGACTTAGTATTGAATAAGCTGCGTTAATGAATGTGGACACCTCCTGAACCGATAAGAAACCACTGAATAGGGACTTGAGAGATGTTACAGTGGTTAAGAATACTGCTGTTCTTGCAGTGGACTGTAGGTTGGCTTCCAGTATATCAGGCATCAGATCAGGCAGCTCACAACTACCTCTGATGTCTTCAGGCACTTGCGCAGATGTGGTACACATACAGACGAGCAGGTAGAGCAGGTATA
The DNA here is from genome assembly GCA_033318265.1 of Phyllotis vaccarum. Classification (NCBI taxonomy): domain Eukaryota; kingdom Metazoa; phylum Chordata; class Mammalia; order Rodentia; family Cricetidae; genus Phyllotis; species Phyllotis vaccarum. The sequence goes on along the minus strand of JARWLC010000008.1, from coordinate 102,851,801 downwards.
CACACATGCATAAAAAATGAATAATTTTCAAAAAAAACGCTGAATATTTCAATATTTTCAGACACATCTATTTATCTATGTATTTATATATCTATTTATATTTGGATGTAGCAGAGTGTGAATGTGTGTGCACTGCATTTCTACTTGGTGGTTTCTGCTAAGAAAGTGTTTGTTTTGCTCGTGAATATTTTCAAGTTGCTTTATTTATGACAGAGAGACAAATTATCAAAATAAAATAAAATAAATTATAGAAAAAGGTAAGAGGTATTGTAGAAGATACATAATCATGTACGTGTGTTTGCCTTGTTCACATAGATAATTCTCCATTAAGTTTTATTAATAAGCTCTATGGGTGTCTTAAACACTTTCCTTAAGTTTTATTAAATTATTTGCTGCCTTTTTGCTTCTGAAAATAGTATACTGGAATTTTAGGGCAAGAATAAAATATACTGTTTTAGACAAAAATTTAATTTCATTTTATTGCAGTGTTTCCAGGTTGTATAACTGTAAGAATAGGGTCAGTGTTTGTATCGAGCTTTATGATGGTTATTCTTAGACTAAACACCCTTCCTCACCATGGAATGGGGTGCTGCCTCCTCCCTCTCCTCCTCTTCTTTCCAATTTTAAAATTATGAGGATGGGATTAAAAGCGCAGGTCCTATGGAGTCATGGAAACCTAGATTGGAATTCTCAATGTGGCAATTTGCCTGGTTATCTTGGACAAGTTGTTGGCCTCTCTGAACTCTGCATCCTTTCTCTTTTGTGAAGTTGGTATGAGATAAGCTAAGCCTCTTTGGTAGCCTTGTTGGAAGCATTCATTAAAATTAAATTCATGCAACAAAACACACTTTGTCCATGGCACTAATATCAGGATTGTTGGAGAATGGTGCTGGTCATCTGATATGTATTGTTAATATTCTAAAGAGAGAAAGTGAAACTGTAATTTGGACAAGGAACTGTAATAACATGGGGAGGAGCAGGAGGCTACATCATATGCTAGAATACTGTTTGTTTATTCATTTCTCAAAGATATTACAAAGGCTGTGAATATTTATTTAGTTCTGCTCCCAATAGCCCTTCTAATAGGGAATTATTTAGGTACAACGAAAGACATTTGTAAATGCGGCTGATAAGACTGCCATAGGACAAGGAGTGTTTTGTTGGACACAAGAATTCTATTATCCCTGGTTTCAGTTGTCAAGTGCTCGGGGAACCCAGAATTTATGGTAGCAGCACAATGGGCCTTTCAGGGCCCAGCGAAAGAGCTGTGAGATCCTGCTCCATGGCTTTTCAGGGCTTCTAATCTTTTTATCAGGCCAGGACAATGCCGGATTCAGCTGCTGCCTGAGCCTCCTGACTGTCCTTTGGCCATCAGGTATTGTGTAGTAATTACCATGGTGACAATGGACTCTCTTCTACACCCGTCCATCAGCCCTTTAAGAAACAGCGAAGGTTGTCACTTGGTATTAGGTGTTTCTAAAGGCATGGCTTACTTAGGAAAACGACTAAAGGGACATAAAGATAATCGTGTTAAAAAAAAGATTAATTTAAAAGGCTGCTGTGTCAAATCTATCTGGAGCCCAGGAAGTAGTTTTGGGATAGTTTCTTGTAATTAAAGTTAGTTTTGGGGCATCATCCCATGGTTCTATCAGCGAGGAACCAGCCTGGGATACTTCACAGGAGACATAAAGCATGGATTGCAAGAAGCCAATCCCTAAGTACACATGGAAGAATATGTCTGTGCTCAGCCAATGAATATGACAGTATCTTTAAAACACTTTGAGAATTGGTTTCCAAATACATAAAAAATAACAATTCTGATGCTCAAAGGTGGATATTAGTTCCATTAGAAAATTTAACATGATTGCAAATGTCCTATACAAATGCTGACATATCTACTCATGTGCTTTATGACAAGCAAAAATACAATGAAATATTGAACAACCATAACTACTTTAAAAGCAACATGTGTATCTATCTTTTTATGATTAGCTTATGGCTATTCACTGAGGTTGTCAATTTATAATTATTTATTACTCTTAATGATAATCCTCCAAAACTGTTATTGTCCAGATATGATAGAGGAAAAGGACCCAGGCAGTTACTGCTTATCCAAACTCAATCTAGTTTCGCACATTCAAACGTGAGCCTTAAGTCATGTTTTCTCACATCGCTTCTCCTTTTCTTCTAAAAATTCATAATCAACAGGCTTATCTTATAAAATATGCTTCACCATATGGTTTTGAGACTTTGGCAATAACAAGAAAAAAGAAACACCCAGTGGTGATTATTAACGGTGATTAATCATCACTTTGACAATGTTGAGAACATGTAACCCTCTAAAAAGCCGCACGTTCCCATCTGTAGATGCCCAGAGTGTGCTGCACTTATTGATCCCCTTCTGCTGCTCTCTGAGTAAGAAAACCAAAGGGCAGGATCAGCCATGTGCCTCTAGTCGTTGCTTCCTGATAATAGTAAAGCATAGTCCTAACAGCCACTTCGCAAGCCTGCATTTTAACTCTCTTTTACAGCGATGACATGCAGAAGTTTCGTCATTATTTGTTTTGATTGACTCTGCTCTCAACCTTCTTGACTTCATTTGCATACTTGCGACACATGTAGAAAGTGTCTTTGGACACACAATAGGCACAGATACTTCTTTCTCTGAGAAGTGGCTTGGATGTCCGGGCTATTAGAGCTTATCAGGAGGAATGGACTTCTGACAACCTAGTTCAGTCCTGCTGCTTTCTTGTTGTGTGCACTTCAACATTCACTACAAGCCTCAGGTTCCACATCTGCAAAATGGGATTGCACTACCATCTTCCTTGTTTACCTTGCTCCCCTCTGCTGTTCTGACAGCGCAGAGGCTGCCCTTCATCCATTTGCTATTTCAGCTAGCAAATGCGGCTCTGTGGTTATTGGCCTGCTTCTCTGGCAACAGCCTGGCCACTCTGGCCTTAGCCTGGCAGGATTTCTGTTCCTGCAGGCACAGACTATGTTGGTGCCGCTAAATATAGTTTTAATTAAATTTCTTTTGTTCTATTTATCAATAGGAGGACTTGGGAGTGAAAGGCTGGGGAGAAACCTGCTAGCTCAGAGAGGCTGAGTAACACCTAGCTGACCTTGTCTCTTTGCAGACATCTCCAAAAGAAAATGTCCTTTTGCTCTGCCAAAACAACAACAAGACATGCTACATAAAGTCTTTCCTTAATTCTTCCTGTGCGTCTCTCCATCATCTTATAGATACTCTCTGACTCTCCATGATGACTTTCTGTCAACCAGCTTTTAACTCAGCCTCCTGATCCAAGACTGATTTCTTAAATTAATGCAAACACAATGTGGTCAAATATCTCACCGCACCCCTCTATGGCAGTGATTTCTTTCAGCCCTCATTCTAGCTATGAGTTTGTTCTCACAGTAAACACAGACATACTGATGCATGCATTTATGGAGTAAGTGGAAAGAGGCTACATTAAAATATTATACACACCCTTTTATCTACCCCTATATCATCACATTGTGGCTTGCTTTTATCACTGTGCTGTTGAAACTGTTTTGAGCATATACTCAGCTTTGCTGAGCTTATATTCTAGAAGAGGGCCTCCACTAGAAATGCCTCATTTCATAGGGGCCTTTGCTGACATTGTTGAAGTCAGGTGTTCAGTTCCCAACACCCGTTTCAGAAAAATCGGATTCTTCTGTAACTCCAATTCTAAGGAATCTGATGCCTTTTACCAATCTCTGCAGGCACTGTCCAACCCATAGTCAGACATGCAAATACACAGTACACACACACACACACACACACACACACACACACACACACACACACACACTTAAAAAAATAAAAACAAAGCCTTAGAACAGGGTCCACACATGATAATTTATAAACCAAGGGATTAGTTTTTGATGCCTGTAAAAGAAAAGGACATAACTTCAAACAAACTAAACCTTCACATTAGGGCTCTTCTCAAGCTATTATTACTTTATTCATCCAGCCACCAGCCATACATTTTTGAGACAAGAGCTCATGTCAAAGTTAAGGCTTGTATCAAACTCACTACCTTCTATCCCAGATATCTGAGTAGAGGAATCCCTGCCTGCACATCTATATTTGATTGAGTGGTCTTGATTTTGATGTCTATGCATAGTGCTTTTACCTTAACACTTTACACCTGTAACCATCAGGTATTCTTGTTTCTGATTTCTTTGTGTCAAATAATATACGACATTTAACTCCTGCATTCCTGAGGGCTTTAATCCTATAGGTGGGTGGGTATTCGCGGCAATAAAAGAAGCTACTAGAGCACAGGGTGGCTGCTCTGGCAGGTGACACCAATGACTCATAGACTTGGTACATGAAGAGGAACATCTTTGGGTAGGTAGGCTATGGGTGACGCCAGGCTGGTTTCAGAAGAAGAAAAGGCAACACATGATCCCAGGTTGGGGACTGTGCAAGATGACAGAAAATAGACATCATAACATAAAGACTTTTGCAGAAGGCCAAGGTGTATAGTACACCCTCATTGTCCTCCTAGACGCTGGAACATTGCTAGGAGAAAAAAAAACCCTGAAATAACAGTTTTGAGTGTTAGTATTTAGTATGGGACACTTAGAAAACATCACTGTCCTCAGAACTCCCAGCTCCTCATTCACAAACTTTGGAGTTAACAGATTTCTAAAAACTTGAACAATATGCTATCTTTTTGTTTGTTTGTTTGCTTCTTCCAAAACTTCTCTATGGTCTTTGAATGAAAAGCATTTCATATGAAACAACATTGAGTGAGGTATCACGAGCTCAGACAGATAGGCATGAGATGTACTCACTCATAAAAGGATTTTAGACAAAAAGCAAAGAATAACCAAGCTGCAAGCCACAACCCCTGAACATCTTGGGATTAGAAGGAATGTAAGAGAGATATCCAGGGATTCCCCTGGGAAGAGAAAATAGAGAACATACCTTAGAAAACTAGGATCATAACAGGTAGCAACCAAGAATAGGTGGGAACAAATCATGAGAGAAGGAGATGGTTGAGTGAGAGGAGCAACAAAGAGGGAGTAAAAAAAGAGATGGATATCTTGATAGAGGAAGCCAATGTGGGGTTGGAAAGAGACCCGATGCTAGGGAAATTTCCAAGAACTCACAGAATGTCCCTGGCTAGGTCTCTAACCAATAGTTGAGGGGGTGCCTAAACAGGATTTCCCCTATAATCAAATGAATAACTATGCTAAATGAACCTACATCCAGCAAAGAATAGAGGAGGGGACGGAAATCCATGGCTGAGCACTGGGCAGAGCTCCTGGTCTAGCTGAGAGCAGGGGAGGATTGTCTGTATGAGTAAGGGAATAGGGATTATGAGGAATATTCCCACAGTGATGGCTGGCTGGAGTGCTAGGGACCTCACTGAATCAAGAATAGTCACTTGAGGTCCATGGGGAAAAGGAGCTAGGACCTCCAATTGTGGGCAACTGTCCACTGGCATGAACAGTATATGGAGCCTCATGGAATCAGACTGTGTCCCTGTATGTGGGGTGACACCTTGGAGCTTATTCCCTGCAGAGGAACACCTGACCCATTCTTGACTTTGGGATGAGGAAATCAGACTTGCCTGGAGTGGATGTGCCATACTGAGTTGACTCACCTTGGGACTTCTTGCCCTTTTGGGGGAGGGCATCAGAGGATGGGGAAGGAGGAGACCGAGGGCTGATTGGGAGGGATTGGAAGGAGGGAAGGGAGTGAGAACTGGGGTACATGGAAAAAATACTTTTTTATAAGTAAAAGAAAGAAAGAAAAAGAGAGAGAGAGAGAGAGAGAGAGAGAGAGAGAGAGAGAGAGAGAGAGAGAGAGAGAGAGAGAGAGAGAAACCAAAGCAAAGTGAAGGCTCTGATTGGTTTCGGTAGATGAAATTAAAAAAAGAAAAAGTTTTACAGATAGTGCTAACCAGAGCACGCATTATATAGAATTCTTATTCTAGAGGAGAAAGGCAAAAGGAACAAGAGAGTGGACATTTGTCTGGTAGCCTCTGACCCCGCCCTTATTGTTTTTGGCTGTGACCCTCTGCAATAATTTTACTCTACTGAGTTTGGCAGGGGGATATCAACAGTGGTATCTCAGATACAAGAGACTACTGTATCACAGATAACTTGGGCAAATGTCTTTTTTGTTGTTGTTTATAGCATTTCAATTATCTATTGTTCATTAACATCTCATTCAGTAATGTAATAATCGATAACAATTCATAGTTACCCTGTACAGTGCTGAGGTTGTGTGAACATGTGTAGACACTGCTTTTCCTACAGTCTCTCAAGTCATGCAATTAGAAGAGTAAGACTATATAAAATTTAAAGTTAAAATTGGCATCTTCATTCACTTGTGTCTGGGACAAATAAAGAGACAGGAAGGAACAGTAGCTTAAATAATAAGTACTTACCCCAGGGTCTGGAGATTAAATAGTTTAAGATGAAGAGAGTTGGTTTCTGGGAGAGATTTTCTTACAATTTTTCTACCATTTTTCCCTCAGGTTTCCCTGAACCCTAAGTGATGACAGGAGGTGGGGTAGCAGTAGATTTAAAGTTCCGCATCTCATCTAAATTTTATTTATATCAAACATGGAAGAATCAAATTACAGTTAATCTGGAAGCTGAAATCCCCACAGCAACAATTTGTAGATCCAAATACATTATGTGCTTCCATGATATGATATTGGGAGGCCTAGGGTAGACAGGCACTCTCATTCCAAGAGTAAGAAATTGTAAGGAAGAAAAAGTGATGGGTCCCAAGCAAGTCTAAGCCTCAGAGGGCAAACCAATAATCATGAAAGCTCAAGAAAAAATTGGCTTCATTTTTAAAGCTCTATTTTTGTAGATTCATTGCTGCAAAGGACACTCCCCTGAGGTTCACTTAATGTCAGTTAATTGGTTAGCAGGTCTGGTTGAGATTCAGGTCCTGAGATCTAAACATTTGATTTATCGGTGGCATCATCTTTGCTGCCTGGCCGCAATGTGTCTCCCCTTGCATTGTCAGCTCTGTGTGTGTCCAGGATAAGTCCTGTTCTTGGCATCCTGAGTATCTCACACAATAGGAAAGTTTTATTGCTCTGTTGATACTGCCTCTCAAGCAAGGTGTTAGCAGCACATTTTAGAAGATATTCATCTGTATTCTTTCAGTGACGATTCCCTTTGCTTTGTCCTTTTATTTTGTTTTAATGTGTTATATTAAAGAGCTATTATATAAAGGAAAAGATTTTTTGAAATAAACATAGTACAATAAATATTTAATGAATATTTTTGATTAATTTCCTTGTGCAATCCAAGCTGGTCAAAGAAGGCACACATTCTAGAGCTGAAGGACATTCAACAACACCTGTAGGCTGCAGTCTTAGGGATGCTTTGCCACTTAGCACCTTCTTGAGTTCAGTGGCTCAGTTTTAAAGATGACAGATGTTTAGACACTCCATATACTTTTCTCCATCCATTCAACTAATATATGAGCAGCTGCTCTGGTATAGGGAATATGTTAAACACTTCAGTAGATACAAAGTTCAATCAGACAAAAATCTAGGCAGAATGCAGCACCTCCCACACAAAAATCCAGACTTTGTTGTAGTGAATGGGGAAATGGACGCCTGATGAAGGTCGGCAAGCATGTTCAGCCTCATGTTCTGATCTTCTTGAATGTGAACAACTATTCCCACCACAACTGTTCTTCATTGTGCTTGAGTAGATTATCCCATGAGGACCAGTCAGATCCAGAAAGCTGTTTCTCACTCTAGGAAAGAATTTAGGATTTTGAATCAGAGTATACAATAACTAGAAAATTGTCTCTGAAAGCTTTCCATCTACCTTCAGGGGTTATTGTTATTTCTGAAGAAAGTGGATGTGACATTCACAGCGTAAGAGCTTCTACAGTTCCCCAGCTTTACATTTGTTATCAAAGTACTAAACACATATGTGTTTAATCACACTATCCTGGTAATTCTGAATCCACAAGTTTCCCCAATTTTTCATACAACTGTAATAGCTTATTCATATTTTCTTTGTATGCCTATGCTATTGTCTTTGAAAAGTCTGTCTTATACAACTGTCTATTCCCAATATAAAGCAGTGGGTGACTTCAGTAATTGCTATTGCATGTGTATTGCTAAAGATGATTATTTATTTTTATATTATTTATTTATTATTATTTATATATTATTTATATTCTTTCAGATATCACTGTGTTTTTGGCGTTGTGGCCCTGTGAAGACATTCATTTTTGTTCTTACCTGCTGAAGGACCTATCAGATGGGTGGAGTATGTTATAGGAATTGGCAGCAAGTGTCCAATGGGTGAAGAAGGTAAGATGGGCCAGCAGTACTGAGGGTGTCATATGTTACCATGTCTGTGAAGATGGGAGCTATGCCTACTACTTACAGTTCCCATGTCTGGCTTGAGCTGGGATTTCACTAAACCAGAAGTGCAGTATTAGAGGATGGGAAAAACATCCCTTTGGCTTTAGCATGGCAACTATTCAATATTGGTTTCGTTCTCTTTATTGCGTACATGTTAGATGCCAATCTGGGGAGGGCATTTTTTTTTTTTTTTTTGACTGAATCTAGCATTGACGAAAGGAGAAAACTAAAGATGGCGTTCTCTGAGGAGCAATGTCTGAGCGTACTGACTAAGATGGTTGCTATGCTGTATTTTGTCCCTTTCTTGAAAGGAATTCTTAAAATAAACGCAAGATGACTTGCACTCTACAAAAGAAAAAAGGAGAGAGGGAAAGAGAGACAGAGGGGGAGGAGGGAGGAAGAAAAGAAGAAGAAAGGAAGCAAAGGGAGAGAGAGAGAGAGAGAGAGAGAGAGAGAGAGAGAGAGAGAGAGAGAGAGAGAGAGAGAGAGAGAGAGACTGGAATGCTCACACTTCAAAAGCCAGGGAGGCTTAATCATGAGCTGGAGAGGAAGGCGTGATTTTAACACTAGGCACAGCTCTGCTGTTCATTGACTGAATTTCTTTAAGGTAATGAATTCTTTCCTGAGACGATGCAGTGATTGGACCCTGAGTCACTGGCAGTTTTTAAGTTTTTGAATTTTCCAAATGCCTTTTCCTACATTCTATCTGTTCAATGGTAACTGACACGGTTTCCACAGGTCATTCATATTGAATACCTAATTAGAAATTTCTGTTTCAGAAACGGTCTCACTGTATAGTCTTGAGTGGCTATATTCACTATGTAGACCAGGTTAGCCTCAAACACATAGAGATCCACATGCCTCTGTCTTCTGAGTATTGAGACTGAGGGCATACAGCACCATACCTGGTTCACAGATAGAAATCTGGTATTCTAGATCCATGTATCCAAATATTTTGTCCATTATGCATACTTCCCTATTTCAGGTGGTATACGTGTGCACGCTAAATGCTTGTCACATATTTTTCTCACTGTGTCCTATATCTCATACTTCAGTGGGAAAACAACCCTTTAGCCAGACTATAAACACAGGGGATTCCATGTATCTCTGTCCTTATTGCTCACAATCACCAATTCAACTAGATTCCCATACATACTAGTTTCAATTATTCCTCAACTATTTTTTGTTCATTTAGTCTGACATTATCCAATACAAGGCAAATTCTTCTCTAATATTACTGATCTTTGGCCTCCCCCCCCCAATGTTTCTTCATCATCTCCAAAGTGTTCTGTCTTCCATACACACTGTGATAAGTGTTTCTAAGCCTCTCTATTATGTTATTCTTCTGGTTCATCCCCTTTAAAGGCAGAGTTATTGATTAATTTTTTGTTCCTTAAGAGACTTCCAGGATCCTTTAATAAGCCACCATTTTACTGACAAGACTCACATCTCAGCTACTTTTTCTGCACACCCACTCTACCCATTAGGATACAGGCTCATCTTCCCCAAACGATAAAATTTTTCTTCTTTATATACCTTAGCTTGGACCTCATTATTCCTAAAAAACAAAGATTTGTTTGCTTGTTTGCTTTTAGTTTTTATTCCCTGAGATCAAGTCATGGTTGTCTCCTAGACAATGCTTTATTGGCCAGGGATTACACCATCCGCAGTATTTTCCCATCAGGTCATCATATACGAACCACTTTTGTGATCAAACAGAAACAGCTCACAGGAGAAAGGATTTATTTTGTCTCATAGTTTTGGGAAACTGGGTTCACTGTGGTTGGGAGCATAGGGTGTAGAGCAGCAGACTTGGATGACAGAGCACCTCAATTCACAATGGGGGAGGGGCATGGGAGGATTACTAAAATCAGCTAGCTGGCTTTGCATGCTTGCATGATGTCTTTATAGATATCACTCCCTTAATCCTTTCTTTATGCTGCAGTTACTATTATTATTAAAATGTTTTAAATGAATCAACTTGACCTTATAGAGGATAAGTTGCCCATGGCAATATGCTGCAACTTTTTATCTTTTAAGTTTGTGTCCGTAGAACATCTGACTTTTCCCATAGCTGTGTCTTTCGACAATCTTCTGCTTTTCCTCTGAATGAATCTCCTAAATTATGGGCAAAAACATTTCCTCCACATAAGGCTGCTTCTTTAGTCCTCTGAAATTATTCTTAAACAGACAGTCATCTAGCCACTGTGTGTGCAATGCATAAAAGTCTTTGGAGATTTCCTACATCGTTTTGTCTCATATTAATGAGAGTCTCTTCTGGGAAAGAATTTCCATGTGAGAAGTTCTCTAACTTTTCCTCCATGCTCTGGTTAACAGTTGATGAGAAAACAAAAACACAAACAAAACCAGGGTGCATGAAAGAATCAGCAGTGGAAGCCAGGCTGCACTTCCCTGCAAAGCACCAGCCTGACCGGGAGACTGCAAGGCTAGGATGGGATGCTCTGGTGCTGGCATCTCTGTGTTCCTTTGCTCTTATGCCTGGTTGGGCAGGTGGCAGGTGGCATGCATTTCTCCTGTGGTTATGCCTGGGAATGATGATCAGCTTGTTTTGCCGAGGCTGATAGGCCTCTTCGGTTTTTATCAGCCCTCTGAATTCTTTTCTAAAGACATCTCCTGTTTTTCTAGATAATAGGGACAGGTACCATGAGGTACTGGTGATGAAATAGTTAAAAGGTAAATAGAAAGCATGTGTAGGAAATCTGTTAGATATTTTTTTCTACATAGAGATTAAATGCAGGGGTTTTTTTTTGGATTTTTAAAATAAATATCTGGGAGGGATGGGGGATACATTGGATAAAAATGTCTTTTTTTTAAATAAAAAAAAAATGAGAAAAAAATCTAAGAGGAAGAAGCAAAATATTCTTATGCTTCCAGAAAAACCCAAACAAACAACAACAAAAAAAATCAGTGATTTTAAGGGTTCTGCTGCCCACAAGTCCCTATATAAATTTAACCACAACAGCAAAAGGCCATGACACAGAGGGAATAGACTCTTGAACTTTTTAGGACAAGGTTCTGATGGTAAGAAAAGGGCTTTTATGTCTCAGGAGAAAACAGCTTGTTAACGCTCATCCTCTAGGCAAAACAAAGCAGGACAAATACCAAGTTTGACTCAAGAAGTTTCGTAGCTTTGGTGGCTCAGCTGAATCAAAAAGTGTGTCTGTTTGTTTACTTACTTACTTACTTACTTACTTACTTACTTACTTACTTACTTACTTACTTACTTATTTACTTACTTACTTACTTACTTACTTACTTATTTATTTATTTATTTATTTATTTATTTATTTATTTATTTATTTATTTATTTATTTATTATTTATTTATTTATTTATTTATTTATTTATTTCTACTCATTGCTAATTCCTGAAGATTTTAGGGTGTCTTGATCAGGTTCCTATGATTTGCCACAAACACCGGCATAAACAAAAAAAGGCATTTTCTCTCTTTAAAGGATGCTAACATCTAACTATATCTGTATGCTTTACTGAATTCTGAGTTTCAAGATAACAGAGGAAAGCCTTTCAGCACCTAGTAGAGACGGGACTGGGTACAGAGGGACAGCGCTTCATCCTCTCAGGAAATTTACTGACACTTTCCCTTTCATCATTAGCCTATCTGTAACTTAGGTACTGGTCTCAGCCCACCAGAGGGATTCCCCAGGCAGCTGCAGGATAAATGTCAGCCCTGCATCTCTGCATCCCTGCTGGATATTTAATAGAGCGCTGGGGCCTACCAATGAATGTCTTCGAGAAGTGGCAAAGAAGCATCCTTTCAGAGAGGAATACCAGTGCAGTGATGGCCTGCTGAGTAACAATCAGCAGGAGCTTCAGGTCACAGGTCACCCAATTACTTCTTATTTGCATAGAAGTCAATTCCAGAAGGCTGCTTCGAGGGCAACTCACCTGGGCTGCCAAATCCACCCTGCTCTGAATTGTCACTGACAGCTCTAAATGCTGGCAGCCTGCTGCTGTGTCCTCTGTGCCTGCTGGGGCTGTCTGTGAATGCACATTTCCTATTTCGGGATGTAGGCCACCATGGAGAAGGAGGCCAAGTATCTGTCTGAAGCCAGTGTCACTGGAATTATAAACAGACATTTTATTCACTTGTTGACTATATACTGCAGCTTTTCGCTATGTGAAATGTGACAGCTCCTCTCTGATTCAAGGATCAAATGCATGATGCTCTTATGGGGGAAGCCAAGTATCCGCTCATCTTATCTCCCCATGAACTCCAGTCTAAAGGATAGTCTTACACCAAAATACAAGTGCTTTGTCTTTCTTGACTTAACTCACAATACACAAAGGACAGTTTGAAACAATAACTGCATGGTGTTTATTAACCATCCATCCTTGTAAAGCAGGCACATGGTTGTTAGGTATTATCTTATTTAATGTCATCAAAACATTGACTGCCATGTTAGGTGCTCTGGTAGATGAGGGTACTGTGGTTTACAGTAGCTAATGAACTCGCTGAGGGCCTCGTGGCAGACCATGAATATGTTGGTTCTCTGCCCCTGTGCACATCACTGTGTTATCCCCTAGCTCTCAATTTTCTCTCTTCTTAGTCTCTGGCACCTTGATTATCCGTCTCAGTTAACTTGTATGGGAGAACTTTAGAGGATGATATTTATTGCAACTCTTTTGGTGTTGTCATGTTTCTAACCTCCATAACAGATTTAAAAGTTACATAGTGGTTTCTAGTGCCAATAGGGTTCTGGGGAGTTGTTTTCATCAACCATCTTTCACAGATGAGACTTATTTTAATCTTGGACCAGGTACTGAGGCTGCTGTAAAAATTATGAATACGACAGTGAAGCTGAGATTGTACATGGGAAGGTCCTTGCCCTGAATTCTGTTGATGAAGCTGAGCTGGAAGACACACAGCAAAGACACAGTATTATCTATTGATGCTACACACAGAGGGGTTAGTTAACCCTGCTAGACAAGATCAGGAGAGGCTTCGGTGAGGGAAGCAATCACTAAGTTTAGAGCTGAGCATGGGTAGGACTAACCAGAAAGGAGATGAGCAATGGTTTGCCAGGTAAAGGAACTTCTACAGAAGTTCATCCTCCCATGGGCATGACTAAAATATGCTCTAAATTGTAAATTGTTTATGTGTAAACAAGTAAGGTGATTAAATAAAGGTGATTTACAATTAAAATGGAAAACTTGTTGCTCCTTGTCCAACATAAGTAGGTGCAGAGACATGTATTCAAATAGCTGTAGCCATTCATATTCATGGAGGCATCCAACTGCTGTCTCCTGCACACTGGTCTTCATCAGAGTGGTTTTTGTTTTGTTTTGTTTTGTTTTTTCTTGTTTCTGTTTGCTTTTGAAACCTTTCAAAACCTAAGGAATGATTTGAAAAACAATACAAGAAATCATCATGAACCTTTCACGTAGAGTCACTGATTTGATTTAGGAAAGTCATTTTGTTGTATTTTATACAATGGTTTTATGAACTAACCCCCCCACCCCCAAATCAGGAGACAGCTTGTATGTCATTAAAATAGAGACCCAAGTAAGTTTCCAGTTTCCATGCTCTTATGGGGAGAAATAGCACTGATGCACTGGCAGCTAAGAGCATGTTTCTTAACCTACCAGAAGTAGCTGATCAGCCCTGAGAATACAGATGGATAGATGAGACCATGTTTTGGTATCTTGACCTTTGGGGAAGAATTTGTTCCTGACTTAATTGATCATCAAAGGCAACTATTTGAGAAAGAAGAGTATGTTCCCTGTGCTTGTCTTGTATGCTCAGTGGTCCTGAGAAGCAACAGACTGCTCAATTGAAACCCAATCTCTTCATTTGTGACAAGCAGCCGTTTAGATAGCCATTTCCTGTTCTGCTTGTCTGTCGGAGTCAACAGGGAATCTCAAAAGCAGGAGCAGGATTCCTTCCTTTGAGAGATCAAAGCATGTCAGCATTGCTCCAGCTGTCTGATTACTTCCTCTGAGTATAGCAACAGATCATGTGCCGCAATGAGAGGAACTTTGAATACCTGGGCAGGCAGGAAGTAACTTAAAAAGCCGATTTGACAGGGTTTGTAGCCCTGTGTCCTAGAAATAAGGTGATTGTTCTTAGGTTCTTACTTATTCTTTCTCTCAGCAACAATCCCCCAAAGACTTCGGGATGTACCCTTTTGTGAGTTTTGCTAAGATATAGTTCTGTTTTTGGTTTTTAGAATTTTTCTAGGGGTTGTTCTCTCAGGAGATGAAAGTGAGACAAAAGACAGACAGACAGACAGAGAGAGAGAGAGAGAGAGAGAGAGAGAGAGAGAGAGAGAGATCAGTTGAAAAAGCAATTGAATCTGGGTTGGATTTCAAGGAAAAGATTCTTAAAAATTCATTAATTAACTCATTTATTCATTAGACACACAAGCATTGCTTGTTTTACTCAAACTAAATTTACATAAGCACCTACCAATAAGTTCATAATACCTTCTATTATGAGGAAACTCACAAACCTAATCAGATACGTTGCACGAATAAATGAAATGCAGGGGTAGATCTCTGAGAAAGTTGGAGATATTAGCGAGAGTAAATGCCACAGTCAGATCTTACCCAGCTGTTTTTCAGCTTCCTCAGCCTGGCTTCTCTCGGCTTCCTCTCACTTCTGTCTTTCTATGCCTGCCTTAAATACTCTCTTGGTAAGTTAAGGCCTGGCTCCACCACTGCCTGCCTGGGAACCTGAAGCTCCTATAAACTAAGATGACCTCCAACTCAGTTTGGATTAAGGGCGTAGGTCACCACTCCCAGGATACTCCCTGTGCTGGGATTAAAGGTGTGAATCACCACTTTCTGATCCTCCTAGACTGACTGTGGCTAGATCTCTCGAATATCTCTGAAACTTTTGGAGCTTTAATTAAATCCCCACACAGGTATCCTTTGTTCCCTTCTAAGCCTAGCTATTCCCTTAGGATGAGATTTATGGGACATTTCAGCTGTCCCTAGATAGTTCCAGAAGGAAGTCTAGCCTTTGCTCATTTAACTTTCCTAGTATCGCACGGTTCCTAAACCACAAGATTATCTTTCCCTCTACAGACTACTAACCCAGATTACCCTATACCCTTTGGAGAATTCAGAGCTCAAAGCAGACAAGAAAAACAGCAAAGAAAAGGTAACAAGTCTTATTCAATCTGCCACCAATTCCTTGTGTCCGTGGAGGATCCAGACGTTATGGCCAGGCTCCTGACAGATGTCTCCATTTGAAAGCTTTAGAAAAATTTTGAAGGGGCCAGTGAGTTCATCCTTTTGAGAGGCTCTGAATTTTAGTATCTGAGCACCATGGCAAATGCTATTAGGTTGCCATAGTGACAGTTCCTATACTTTTTATTTCACAGAAAAAAACATTTTAAAACTATTGGTTAC
Source organism: Phyllotis vaccarum (assembly GCA_033318265.1). Taxonomy (NCBI): domain Eukaryota; kingdom Metazoa; phylum Chordata; class Mammalia; order Rodentia; family Cricetidae; genus Phyllotis; species Phyllotis vaccarum. The sequence continues at coordinate 102,836,017 of JARWLC010000008.1, read as the reverse complement.
ATACATGCAAAATCTAGTGAGTACCTCTCTAAATCAATGTCTGGCAGATTTCCCCACAATCATACTTCTACCCATTACATTACCATGCTGGATCTCTTGACACTCAAACCACACTTTCTAATGTATACGTCATAAACAGACTCAGGCATGTACATGGGTAGTAGATTGCTATTCTAGGGCTCTTGGTTTAATCACCAGCATTGCCATTCTCCAAAAATGTTGAAGGAGATTCAGGAAGACCCATATTCATTGGCCTAAATCATGTGTATTATTTTTGAGCAATAAAAGACAAAGCTTGAGGCTGTATCACTTTTCCAAAATAAACCTTTACACTCCTGCAACATAGGGCTGGCAGGATGGCTGGTGCTCAGGGTCTATTATTATTAAGTCAATGTTTTTCACTTCAGTGAGTCTCCACTAAGCTGCAATGTGGTTTTTGTCGTGCAAATTGTGTCTATTAGCTTTAGTTTGATTCATAAGCTTTAAAAGCTTGCACTTTTTCATAAGACACAGGCAAGATCATTGCCTGATATATTGGACATAAGTCTTACACCTATTGCTACTCATCTCTAGAAGACCCCAACCATCGTACCATGTAACCTTCTACCCACAACGTGTTACTGGTTGTCTCTAAACATCTATGATGCTTTGAACCCAATGTTCCCACAACTATGTCTTTATCTGCACCTATTTGTCTATAATTGAAGATAAAATATTCTCCTTAATGTAGGGATTGCAGATCCTGTGAGGTAGCTGACCACTTCTTAACCCCATTCACAAAGATGTTGGTCTCTCAGAATCTCATTGTAATTTCCCTTCACAGATTATTTTACCCACTAAAATAGTGAAATTATGTTCTACAACAATTTTGGCATAAAAATGAATATAATTTTCTGCCTTAAAAGTTATTTTTTTCTGGTTATTGCCTTTGCCCTTAGCTACCCACCATAACTATTACAATACCCCATTCCTAAATGCACTGCATACTTATGTCTATATACTAAAGACATAGAGTACTCAATGTCAAACTAGTTTGGAAATTTCATATTTGCTTGTTAGTTTTCATAGCTCTGGAAAGTTCTATGCATTACTGTTCTAACCAGTGCTGGACCGTTCCACAGATGGAGCACATAATCTTCAAGCTTTTCTCCACACTAAAGAGTAATAGGCAATGGGTACTTCCGAAATGAGGAGAATTATTCTTTATTGAAGAGATGGACATTGGTAGGTTTCCCATGTGTCAGTGGATGGCCCTGTCCTCACACCTATCCCTATATGAAATCATTGACTAAAAATAGTGAGTTATTAAACAAACAAACAAAAAATAATGAACAAACTCTCTCAAAGTGTTATGTTGAAGAAAAGTAAATAATTTTAAATTTCCATTTTTTTTCCTTCTGACTTTAAAATAAATTAGAACCTTTTTGTAGATCTCTAAGTGACTATGAGCTCTGGCACTATCTTACTATACCCACTAGAGAAGGCAGTACTGTTGTTCCTGCTAATCCACTGCCATTTATTTTTCTTCAAGTCTGCAAGGTTTCAGAGACTAACCTTTGGGTGTTTAATATCATCACATCTCTTGGGGTATATGTACATGCTTGCTTGGTGAACAGGCTTCAAAGACATGCAGCGTAGCCATCAGCTCCTGTAGGCTTTGGCAGACCAACCTTTAGGATAATGGTTTTAAGCCTACTTCTTAAAGGCACAGGAGTATTCCCCTCACTAACTGTACAGCCCTTAAGCGTTCACATTGTACTTTCTGTAACCTTTCCACTCTAGTGACTAGAATCGGCACTATCCATCTCATCCATTCCGTTACATGGGAGAGCAAACTGAATCGGAGAGGGATTAAACTGAATCTAAAAAGCAGACTCCTGTTACCCACAGGCTCCAATACAATATATAATATGCAGTCAAACATGAATCTATTATTTATCTTTCACTCACCAAAAAACATGGTATTTCTCCAAAACTAGGCAGCATCTAAGCCAAATGAAGGCAAAAATTCTTTAATTTTCTTGTAACTATTTTCTCAGTACCAAGATCTTTGAGAAAGTGAAGACACCAAAAGAGAAGGATTTCTTAGTAGTGGATGCTGTAATTTTCATCATTGAGATAAATCAATTAAATGTAAGGTAGTTCCTCAGATCTATAGGATTCAGTGCCTATCTCTGTTTTTACCTGTGGTAAAGCAGAACACCATGACATAGGTGCATTTCATAGCAAAACTGATCTCTTACTGGTGACTGAGAAGCAAAGAGAGAAAGGAGGTACTTGCCCCAAATCCTGTCCACGGAATACCTCCGTTATTTGCCTTCTTTACTTTAGATCACACTATGAAAAGGTGGTAGTGTTTGCCATAATGCTCCATTAGTAGTTTGAGTGATACCTAAAAGTCAACTCTTTCACTCTATTACCCAGGATTTATGGTCTCTGATCTTGGCAGAGAATCTTCTTTAAAGTTTGCTTAGATCGTTGGTTCCATCTTACTTAGGGAGATACAGTTTCCATTTCCTGGGTTAACACACATTGAAGGACTGATAAGTAAAGATTTGGCCACCTCATCTTTAGTAGAAACAGATTTGATGATCATCTATCTCTAGCCCAGAGGCCCATGAAGGGTGTCAGAGCTACATCACAACTCCCATCTCTTTAAGAATGCCTTTGGTTCTGTTGTCTTTCCCTTCTAGGTATGGGTACCAAGAGTGCTCCCTAGGAAGAATACCAATGTTAAATTTCATCTCAAAGCAATCTGTGACAAGCTCTGTTGAGTATTGCAACATGCCTTCTGTGTCATTGAATGAATCCACGGGATTTGATTACTCCATCACTGTTTTCATTGACAATTTAATTATCAGATGCTTAGCACTGTGCTAAGAACAAAACTACAACTGTGATCAGACCTTCTGCTCACATAGAATTTTAACTGATGTCTCTTTTGGACACAGTGTTTACTCCTCCTTCTGTACTCTATGCCTCTTCCCAAGTATTTTGACTGTTCTGTCCTTTGGCAGGAAGGTTAAGAGAAATCTCCTGTTTCCTGGGTTCTGCTCATTGTATCACAGGAATAAATGCTGCTTCCAAGAGATAAGTAGTGATGTTGGGATGACCATACCATACACTATTTAGCCCTATATGAAGGTACAAGATGGAGTCTGTGTTAAGGGTATCATGGACTGGAGCAAAAGAGCAGAGTATGAGATGCTACTCAGAATGGTGTGGAGATGTAAGACTGGCCTGCCAGTAAAATCACTGCCAGGGTCAGAAATTGAAGATGTGATGGAGGAGAAACAGATTTTAATTTGTTTTGTTTTCCACCAATATTGAATAAGGGCAGGGAGTAGGTTTCCTTGGAATTCTTATGGTCACAATGCAAAACTACTTAATGACATTAGAGCTGAATGAGAATCAAGGCAGATTCTAACTGTGCTGTCCATTTTCCTTTTTCTATGATTACTCTTTGTCTCGTCCATTATCTTCAGGGTCCATTGCCATGAAAGGGCACATCCACTTCTTCTTGACTCAGGGAGTCTACTGTTACCACGTCATCAGACTTGATAACTTATATAACTGGCACTTCCTAGTTATTTCAGTATTAGCTTAAACGTGCCTCCTTAAGAGGATTTCTGTGACTTCACAGAAAAGCCATTGTCTATATTCATTATGCTACTCTTCCATATTTCATCATTCCATTTAATCATTCAAAGGCTATCATCATTGATGAATATGTTTGTTTTCTGTCACTATTAATTTTGTGTTGTCCAAATCACTTATGCCATCGGAAGCCATCAAAGTTCTACATGCCTGTCCTTGCCTGTGTTCTGAGGGCCAAGAGAAATGTGATACACACAAGCTAGCTTTCTAAATACTTCTGTAGTAAATGACAGAGCAAATGTTAACATTTTGTATTGTTTCCTGATTATGTCTATAGGATTGGATGGCTGTCTTGGTTCACTAAACAAAGGATCTAGAGCTTGGGCTCATCTGCATTTCTGGGTTGAGCATAATCATTGGCCGTCTCTAAATTCCTCCTGGAGGTGATGGCAGCCTGTCCTGGAACAGTCTATTCCTTGGAGGCAATGGCTGCATAATGGTTTCCCTATGTGTGCATTTGTGCATTAACACTGGCCTTTTGTGCTCTCATAACCTATCTCTATGCAGAAAAGATTACATCTGTAATACTGTGGAAAATTGGGGCTGACATGTAGTATGGTTCCCAAAGTGGTTACACTTGTACAAACAGAGAATAATAGCCATGCACTTAAATGCTTGAGTAGGTATAAATCAGAAGAACATTCCTATAATCCATGTTTATAAAGCCTGTTAGCATGATTTTTTGAAATAGCACTTATACCACTTTATTCTTGACAAATGGTGTTTGTAGCCATTGAGATATTTTATTTCAATTATGTGCCAGTGTTACAGGGAGAATTCTAACAATAGAATGGCATAAGCCATTTTTATTGAATTCCTACCACTATTTCGGTTGTTAAACTCAACTGGACAGTTCATTAAGATGAAAAATTAACAACATATGTTAGGAGAAAAATAATCACGCGACATGAAAGCTTGTGGAGGCTTGCCTATTCAGGAATGCAAACTGATGACAAACATGCCAGTCTTTGGAAGAAATGACATGGGCCCATTACTTCTTACTCATATATCTACTAAGCTAATGTTCAAGGCTGTGGGAAAAATAGACATGACCTTTGCCAATCAAGAACATTCCATCTAGTTTGGAAGGCTAGAGAGACTTCTGCTGTCAGTTGCTAGGCATTCCAGAAAAGTATATGAGTGCTTCAAAGATTTTTATTATTATCTAGGTTTGTCATAGGCAGGTAGGTGCCTATGGGGGTGGAAGAGAGGGTCAGACACCCTACAGCTAGCACTGCACAGAGTTGGGATACATCTGACATGAGTGTAGGAACTGGAACTTAAGTCTTCTGGAGCACGGGTTGATCTTAGCCATTGAGTACTGTTTGCTACTCACATGTCGTAATTTAGGAATAATTCACTCCTCTAGACTTCAGAGAAGATTCTTAGGCCTTGAAGCATAGAGAGATGCTGGTTAGCAACATATGTTCTAGAAATCTTTACTGCATTGCTGTTGAGGGATAGGAACACATTCTAGAATTAGAAAGTGAGGGATTCATCCATTATTTTGTAAATACTTGAAAAGACTTAACTTTCAAAAGGTAAATACTGAGTATTACTTTAGTCTGTAATCTTAAGGTATATTATGCATCCTACACATAAATTACAGCAAATTGTTACATATTCAGAGAGTTGGGCTAAGTTGGTACAGTCTGAAAGGATACAGCAGATTGACTGAAGATTTCAAATCCTTCATGTAGTAAAATGGAAAAGGATATATTTGTTCTTCAGATAAAGAGTCAAGTGCAAGATCAGTATAACAGATCCAAGAAGATTCAAGTCTGGGGTCTCATCTCTGGCCTTCATTGCTTTGTTCCTTCATCAACTGGTTCCTACAGAAAGCTTTAAGCTTTAAAAGCCCTTCTCTTCATTTCGCTCATCTTTCCTTATAGGAAAGCTGTATATATACCTGCAGAGGTGAGGCATTACCCAGGTGCAAAGGGATAAAGAAAAAGAGATTTAACCTACAATTTTTTATCTTGTGTAGGTGATACTGGGTTGTCTTTCCCAGGTTTTCAAGTATCTCCTCTGCATTTCCGTGTCCATTTTCAACACCATCTCTCTGTAACTGTTTTATACATTTTATGTCCCTGACAGAAGGGAAATGTTTAAGTGAAACCCTAGAGATGTGGGGCTCATGAACCTTTAGAAACAAGGATTAGAATGAGATGACCGGTCTGTTACCTACAGCGATAAGTGTTGACTCTTTTCTCCTCTAAAGAAAGAGAAGATTTGGGTTTCTACTGTACCTCACATTTCTAGATTAAAGCCACTTACATCATTATCTCCCCTGTATTCATGAGAAAGCTTTGATGTCATTCTCTTCTTCCTAACTTCAATAAGGGTCAGATTCTCATCCTGTTTGGCAAAATGGGAATCTGACTCAGGATTTGTAAACAGTGGTTTGCTTTCCCCTTCTTTCTGGAGGAGGAGGGGCATTTTCTTCCCCTGCAGACAGAGGAACAACAGCAACACTAGCTTTCAGCTGAGAAGTCAGGATGCATTAACCTAAGCAATAGGATCAGAAGAAAAGCTCTGTTTGTGATCCTCCAAAGCTCAGTTGAGGCACCCCCTGCTGGTTAGCTGCATTCAAGAAGCATAAATATAATTAGATCTTCCAGAATGAAAAGTAACTGGGACTTAGCAAATGGAAATTTTAAGGAGTAAATAGCCTCTTTCCCCATTTCTCTGCAGTATGGTTAGCTTTGAAGGAGCTGGAGGAAATAGCAACGTACCTGCTGATCAGTTAGTTGTTTCTCCATCACTATTTAAAGGATTGGGACTTCCTGAAATAGGGCCTAATGATCTTGGGACATTTTCCCACCAGTGATGGGCTCATACCTGAAGTAATGACATCTGGATTTTAATCATTATCTTAACAGGATACTGATTGGGTAGTAATAATACCCAAGTCATTTGAATTTTGTAACTATTAAAAGAAGTATGTACCTAGATCCTACCTAGATCAACGCTTGCCAATAGGAAGCCTCCCTAACCTGGATCACAGTGATAATCACGGCAAGATTTAAGAGTCAAAACCATATGACATCCAAATATTTCCCACTTTGGGATTATGTAGACAAAGGTTAGGGTAATTTGTAGAATGTAGGTCACACTGGGATTTTGGAGCATCTTTAGGAACTCTCATAGTTCATGCAGGTATTATAAGCCAGGTTTCTCCATGGATCTCTGGGGCTGTAATTGTTTCATGCCCTGGGCCAAAATTTTACTTTGCAGGAGGAAAATATCTATGAAAATGTCCTATAGACTTCAGAAGGAGCAGGATGTGCGGAGCTAGTGGTAAATCAGGATAATAGATGCAGGACCTTCACTGGAATTTTACACATGCTTCTTACTTTGTAACTCTGAATAGCTATTTGGGAGCCACACTTCCTTTTTGCATAAAAAGAAAAAAGTGGAAAGCAGTGATGTCCTTCACCCATTTGCAAGGCCAAGGACAGACTTGCAGTTTTCCATCATGAAAGAAATTGCATTTGTTTTCTCTTTCCCCAAAGTCTATGCCTAAGAGCAATGTCTATTAATTTGTAGCTTCAGCCAAGTTTTATTTTTCAAAAGGTTGTCTTAACTTGCATCTGTAGTGAAATACCACTGAGAATTTTATCTTAATGTTTGAAAAATCACAATTGACAGTAAGTTCTCAGAGCTAAAATCAAGCTGCAGGAAGTTCGGGTGGGGGTCTTTGTTCCACCTGAAGACCAGAGAGAAGATGCCATCATTTTGAACTTGTTCTTTTGACATCTCAGATGCTTCCTTCTGCCTTTGGATAATGTGTCTCTCTCTGTCTTCAAAGATTATCACTAAGACCTCCCTTCTCTCACCATTTCCTCCATAAGGATCTGTGTGATTGCATCAAATCAACCCAGATAAACTTTCCAATCTTAAGAGCTTTTTATTTATTTCTAAGGCAAGTTTTTATAGTGTAGCTCAGGTTGACTTTAAACTCTCTATTCTCCAGTCTCAGCCAGCAAGTGCTGAGATTACAGGAATGAACTAAGTCAACTCTACTGGTAAAATCTCATTTGCCATATAAGATCAAATATTCCAAAATTTTAAAATTTTATTGTGAGGTATCTTTAGGGAACTACTATTATTTCTATAATAAGAACACAAGTTGCACCAACCTGTAGGATGGTTCTAAGGATCAGATGAGATATGGTAAGTAAAACATCCACCCAAGTTCCTGAGCACATAGTAATAACTCAGAAAACAATTTGAGATTATTAATGAGGATACCTGCTTACCTAGATCTTATAGTCAGACAGAGCTCTCTAATTTGTGTTTTGACAGTATCTCTCCCTGTTCAGCAATGGCTGGAGTTCATTTTCATGCTGAAGGGAAGCTTGTTTGCAGAAGGGGTATTGTCTGGATGAAATGACTCTAGCAGATTATTTTGGCAATGGGTTGCCTCTTTTTTTGAACCTTGGCTTTTATTTGTAAACTAAGGGAAGATGTGTGGGTTGGTGTGGTGTTGCCTCTGGGTTTCTGTGTCCCACAAAAAAATCTAGGATCTGTGATAAGCGGTACCAAGAGGACCAATGGATGTGTGGTTTGTATTATCATAGGTTAACTGACTTTCTATTACCAAATAATGACAGTAAAGCAGTAGAAAAAATGTAATTATTTGGAGCCACTGGTAAAGTTACTAATAAGGCTTCCTAATCATGAGTATTTCTTTTTCAAGGGCAAACAGTTCCAAGTAAGACAGGCTAGCATTGGGCTCTTTTTAAAAACTTTTATTTTTGGATGGAATGGGTAAGTAATATAGCTGAGGATATGAATTCAGGTTTCTAAGGCTAGGGTTACAGCTGAATTTTTCCATTAGAAAAAAATTACATTCTCTGTAAAAAAAAAAAAAAATGGTTGAATAGGCAAATTTTGAAAAGAGGAAAAAACTCAGTGAGATTTCAAAATCATGTTACATACATCCCTTTTATTTAATTCCTATCATGTTTGCAATTGTGGGGAAGAAGAACAGAAAGAAATATTGAATCATTTGCCTAGTATTCTGAAGCTGGAGACAAAAGGCAGAACTTTAACTGATACTTCACATCTAATTAGAGATTTTTAGATCTTTTGCTGGGGTCTGCCTTCATCAAGTTGGCATGCTTCATTCTCATGAGGTGACACACATGGTAGGCCCTAGGGTGGGACTCAGTTGGCCCCATGCTGTCTCTTCTTTCTTATTAACTGACAGATGCCCAGGGCCACAATAGAGTTTTTTCAGTATTTTTTTTTTTTAAAAACATCTTCATCTGCCCTGTAATCTTTGGTCTGCTGTTTGTCTTACTATTTAAATTTCTTTCTTTTTAGGTGTTTTAAGCAGAGTCAAATGACTACTTGATTGAAAACAGATTATGACTTAAGCATATGCATGATCTCTGTCATGTTTTAAGTACATCATTATTAAGGATAGAAACAGTTCTTGTAACTTGTCCTTGAATTAAACACTTTTGGTTTCACATTTTGTGAGAATATACGAAGCTTCTGAAGCTATCAGAGAACAGTGCATGGCAGAACCCTGGAATATGCCTTTTTACATGAGTTGCTGTGAGCATTGATGTGTTACCCCCAAATAAATGCCCAGCATTTATTTTGTGATCTGATGTTATATCCATCAGTACATTTGAATACGGTGATTTCTAGTGTTTGCACAAAATTCATTTCTTCCACCAAAATAACAGTCTATGTGGAAGAGAAACATCCAAGTTTCCTTTTCTCACAAGAAGCTGTAGTTGATTCCAGATTCTCCTAGATTTCTAACAATCCAGACCTAACTCTGTGCATGTGCACACCATGCCTCTGATCTGGTTCTTGATTTCCAAAGTACTTGATAAAACAAAGTACAGTTACCATGGCTATTAAAGAGGCTCAAACGAATAGGCTATTGGCTGAAGTCCAATCATTAAAATCAAAACCTTTGCGATTAGTTGACCAGGGCCACAGTGATATGGATTTGTGTGAGTTATAAAACCCTTTAAAGTTTCAAGTTCTTTATCGATACAGTGTGAATTACATGAGTAAAACCCCATTAAACTGTGAGCCCATTAGTGAAAGAAGCGTGTGAACCGCTGTGTACAACATCAAGTTTCAGATAAGTACTTCACAGCTGTAAGTTACTGTCATCACTGGCTTTGCCATTCTGTGCATTAAGGACTTTGCAAACTAGACTCTGTGGGATGTGCCTTTTCATTTCTTGAGAAAGGATTCTCAACATCAGCTCTATTATCAAACCACAACTATCTACTCACTAGAATTGGGGTGCCAATGACTATAGCTGGCTTCGTCTTTACTATACTGATTAAATGAGGAGATGCATAACCATCACCTTCTGTCATTCCACTCATGTATAAAATGCTCAAGTGTTCACAAAAGTCCTTTGTTAATTACCAAATATAACAGAACTTGACATTATCTCAATTGCTCTACTAAAGGCATTCCACAAATAGTGTAGCGACTGTTAGGATTTTGAGCATATATTGGTGTGGTTCGCGTGTACCCAGTTATCTGGCGGCCGAGTTCTATGGAAGCAGGAGGGAACACAGGAAATGTGGCAGAACGTAAGAGACTCTTAACAGCTTTTTCTACATAGAAAAACGCTTTATTGTCACATGAATATGATTATGAGTAACAGGCGTGTTGTAGTAGGTGGTTTCTGGCCCGACTTTTGGGCCTAACCTCAAGGTTTAGGACCACAGACCCACAGACCCACAGACCCGCAGTCCCAAAGTCCCACAGAGACACACAGATGCTTACAATAGTTTTTGGCTGATCCGCATCAGGCCCAGGCATATCACTTGCTAGCTCTCTACCCTTCATCTAACCCATGATTCTTCCTGTTCAGCCATGTGGCTCTTTTCTTGTCAGGTTACTCAGCAAAACACTAATTAGAATTTGTGTCCTCCCCTTTAGTAGGTCCCCAGGAGCCCATGGTAACAACCGTATGAGTTCTACCTCTCCACAGCCATTCTTACCCTGGCTCTCTTGAATGCCAGGTTCTCCAGATCAATTCCAACATAGTGAGACCTCTGCAGATTTCAAGGCCTTTTCTTGGCAAACTGAAAATTGGAAAGAGAATGAGAATGGAAGAAATGGAGCAGAACAGATCAATTATTAAAGTCAGTGTGCACAGTCATTCCCCCTAAGTGACAAAGGACCTACATAAACCCTACCCACATGACCAGCCTGCTGCCTGTGGCTCAGCTAGGTCCAAACTCATACTACTAGAATAATAATTAAGGGAAGTGTAACATCATTAAATTTGGTGACCAAGACCTTGATACTGATAATTATAGAAGACTGTTATTTATTGAGCACTTATTATGTGCAATAATTACTATAATGTTATAAAATTACTTCATTTGACTCTCATATTAATGAACAATAATTTTAGTTTCCAAATGGGTTCTTATGATAAGGAATAACGAAGTGGGATCTTGGTCAGACTACAGGGAACTGGGTAGTGGGCATGATGACTGGGAGATAAAGGGCATCGGAGCACTAGGCTCTTCTCCAGTCTAACTCATCTTGCACTTTGTTCTTCTCTGTTGGCTTTAGTGTCTTGTGGTTGTCATAGTAACAAAATACCACATAGTCATGGCTTAAATAATCAGAATTTATTGTCCCTCAGTTATGCTGGAAGTATCAGGTCAAAGTATAGGCAGAATTGGTTTCTTCTGTGGGATTTGAGAAAGAGCCACTTCATGCCTTTTGCTTCATATCCAGAATCTCCTCGATTGCCTTTGTTGGTAACCAATAGTTTCCTGGTATCAGTTCCTGGTTTCCTATTGCTTTCTGTCATGAAAGACTCTCTTACTGACAAATTTTATACTGTATCTTAACTTGACCATTTGAAAAGATCCTGTGTCCATATTCATGATATTAGGAATTAGGACATGATTTTCTTTTGAGAAGACAAAATTGACATTGTGATACCATTCAAACTTATTTCTAGATATTCTTTTGGGGCATAGTGTATATAAATTTTATATATTCTTTTCCCTTGTATAATCATTCAACAACTCCCCCACTGAAGTGTGCTTGCGTACACAATCCTATGCTTCTGATAGACAAAAAGTGACAAGCCCTGATCTTCATCTTTAGGAAGATCATGTGGATCATAGTACCAGACTTTTCATCATTAACAGACTTTTTTTTTTTTTTTTTTTTTTTTGGTCAAATGGCTTATCTAAGGAGAAAAGTGAATCCAGCTTAATTTTTCATAATAAATCGTGAGAAAATAACCAGTAGCCAAATATTAATGTTTGATGGCTTTTATTTGCACGTTCAGAGCTGTGATTTCTGTGTGGCTTTGCAGACGTCTTCCCACTCTATGTGTGGCTTCTGTAGTTTACTGGTGAGCTGTTGTTCTAAGCCTCTCAGACCAAGCCTCACTAGCAGGATGGGCTTAACCAGGGTGTATCACTTATTAGACGGAAGAGTGATTAGCCTGTGTTCTGCTTAATTAAGCCTTACTTAATGGGCAAGCATTTCTTTTAACAGGCTTGCTGTCACTTCGTCAGTTATTTAAAGCTGTTCATTTCACAGCAGGGGAAGAAGAAAGAGAGGAGGGGAAAAAAATCCTCATTTGCTCAAACTCAATTGGTTTGAGGAAAAGCGTGGCTGTCTCGAAGGTTCCTAATTGCTGCTATGATCATCTGCTTATTCTCTATTTAGTCCCAGAATTCTTATTGAAACGCTAATCAGGCTTAGGTCTCACCTCTTGATGAATGATTTTGTAAAAACTTGAAATTCTTCATCTTAGCTAGGAATGTCTGCATGAAAGTCTAATGCCGTGAGGCTGAATGGGAGAATAACTAATGCCCTTAATTTTGCAAAGAGGCCCCTGATTTGATACATACAGCACCGATCAGGGGAAATCAGAGTGAAATTAATTTCCTTCTTTGCATAGGCATCACCTCTGTTATATCAAGAGCTACTTTTCTTTGAATGTTTTTGCTGGAGATTTGAGAAATGAATGCTTGGCATATGTGTGTGGGCTTATTTCTGGGGTCAAATTCAGGTCATGTCCTTTTATCTGGTGTCAGAAGTTGGGGAACTTAAAGTTTTCTAATTCTCTGTGTTAAGGAAGGAATAATAATTGTTCTCTCACTCTTCCAATGTGCTCTCTGTTCGCTCCTGCACTAGCTCTCAAAAGATAAGACAGATATTTTCTACTGCCAAATAGTCACAGATACTTCCTCAGTCTGAGACACTGACACTGTGCTCATTCTGGGTTCTAGTCGAATGCATCCAAATGGACACTGGATAACTGAAGTAGAGCATCCAATGATTTTGACCCAGGCACATGAACATGATGGACATTTGGCTTTTTTTTTTTTTTTTTTTTTTTTTTTCTGCATGCTTATCCAACTTACCTCCATCTTTGCCAGCTTCTGCATAGGATTTTCTTCACATATGTTCATCAAACAGATAGAGTTGCAATTGTTATCATTTAATTTATCACTTACTACTCTTGTGTGTTCTTCACTGGTTGTCACATACATTGCCTCATCCCTTTCCTGTTCCTTGAATAGTCAGTACTTGTAATACATAGGCCTGAATTCTGCTGGTCACCTCTACACAGGATCTAGTTTCTTCAGGGTTTTATGTGTTCACCTCTGCCTTCAGTACTATTCATTGCAAAATTTGATTCAAAATTTAATTTAAACATCTGTGTTTTCTCACTAAGCCTGCCCTGATTAACTGTCTATTAGGAGCCTGGTCTGTTTACCTCCTCTCTGGACCCTGCATTAGCTCTCATCAAAGCGCTTTTCACATTGTATTTGTACTTACTAAGTTCTGGCCTGCCTCCATGCCCACATCACCAAGTTATCTTCTAGTGTTCTAATTACTGTCATCAGATCTCACCTTCTTCTCTTTCTGTCTCCCACCTTTCAGTACCAGGTCCGGGCCTCATGTCCCAAACCTTGGGAATGAATACCGTGTCTGCCACTTTGCAGTACCTGTGAATGGGTATCTATGAGTGCTGCTTCCTGAACAGACCTCAGAAGGTACTTACTAACCCAGTATGGTAAGGCTCCCAATGGGAGTTAAATGATCTTGACTCCAGGATTACAGACAGCATCAATTATTTTCTGAAAACTGGTGTCAACCTAGAGGATGAAAGAGAACCCCTAATTCCTCAACCAATTAGCATCAAAGATAATCCTTTCATCCTCAGGTCTTTTACACTGCAGGGCATCTGTCAATAGGAAGGGCTTTTCTGCTTTCCCTAAGGAAATCAGATTCCAAATGATGCTCTCTGACCTCAGATGGGTGGATGTGAAAAGTTCCCAAACTGTCAGCTTTTCCTCAAACGTGGTTTCTTTTGTACTGTGATGCAGCCTCTTTGGGGACATCACAGAGCATCTTCAGTTCACAGAGATGAGAGTTGAAGAGAAACTGGTTCTGAGATTTAGAATCACAGTAATTTGAAGCTTGAAGGTTGGTTTTTCTCAGTTCATTGTTTTAGTTTCCAATATGGTTACTAGACAAAATACAGAGTACCAGTTAAAATTGAATCTCACATAGACAGCAGTGATGTTTTTAGTATAAATACCCCAAACTATATACACATTAAGTTACCAAAACATAAAGAAAATACTAGTGCTGCTTATCTAGTACAGAAATTTAAATAGTTTAAATAGAAGACTTGTATTTAATTTTCTAAATCTGATTCTCTGTTTCCCATGCATGTTGATAACTTGGGCCTTATTATAAGAGAATCTTGATGTAGCAGATATGATATAGTTTTAGACCATTATCTAGCTAGACTTTTTGAATCCCAACCCACTATTTGTTACTGAAGTCTTGTGATCAGGAAGGATAGTCTTTTTTTTTTTTTAAAAATATATATATATATATATATATATATATAAATGTCATTTTTATTTATGTATCTTAAAGCCACCACAAAAGGCTATTATTGCAAATTGGTCATTTTTTCCTTGGATACCTAGAAGTCTTTTATTTTAGCAAAGTCAGTGCTGGTTTAACATAGTCCCAACTCCAGAGAAATGAGTCATCTAAAGATATCTCGTGACAGCCTTCTCAGTCTAACTGTAAACATCAGGGGAATTTCCTTTGAGCACATTACATTATTATATATAATACTGGAAGTTTTGCTGGGTAAGGCACTGAACAAGATGCAAAGGAAATCTAGTGTGCAAATCCAAAAACCACATTATCGAACAAGGAGGGGGCATGAATGGGGGAGTTTTTCATTTGGCCCTCTATGCGGTGGACAATCTCATCACATTAACTCAGAGCTCCTCAGGCTCACCAAGTAGCTGATTCAGGATTCTTTAGCAATTGATAAGGGACACAATTGTCATTACACTTCTGTAACTGCAATGTTTCCCTGTTGAAGTCCCCTTGTTCCAGGATGGCTTCAGGGAGGAAAGAAACCCACATCGTTACTACAAGGTCTTTATTACTCTTAGTAGAACTTCATTTTTATCTTTTCTCATTTGTATTCTCACCGATCAATGCCAGTGCCAAGTATTTTGTTTGTTTGTATTCATTTGAAGACTATTTTTCTTCTTTAGAATATACTTCACAGCATGTTTACTGTAATTTCTCCTGGTCCCAGAAACATTGTTTTCTCTGGCTTTTGGTTAGATGTTGTCATATTTCACTCAGGAGTGAAACCCTCATCCCACCATTTCAAGAAGCCAACACTCTGCTCATTATCTGATAGCTATTGTAGCATGCAAATCTTTCTTATTCATGAGAAATATTTTATTTAAATATATTTTACCTTCACAAAATTGTTTTATTGTGATTAAAAACTCTGTGGGCTTTACCCTATATTTCTAAAATGGTATTTGTAGTATCGAGGACTATAGACACAGAGTTGTATAGTGGGTCTCTAGAAGTATGCTCAGTGTTTTTTCAACTGCCATTTATATCTGCTGGTTAATGATTAATGTGACTCTCTTTCCCCCTCCTATCTCCAAACAACAATTGTTTAATATCAATTTAAGACAATTTATACAAATGCGACCATGTGAAATTTGTCTTCTTTTGACTGTTTGATTTCATTCTATTGCATATCCTGAAGATTTGTTCCATGTTGTTGCATATTATGCCAGAAGATCTCAAAACTCACCCAAGTACTAAGGGCTGGACATTCATTGCAGTGGTTTTAAGAGCTAGAAAACAGAAGAGAAACACTTGTACTGAACAGCAGTGGAGAGTTCAGTTCATCCTGTGCCATACAAAGTGGCATTCAATAGCCTTTTACAAAGATTTGGCCATACATCTACCTACAGAGTGTAGGAACTGTAAAGCAGTGAGGCAGGGTCATATGCATCTTGGGAAGGGTGGTGGTGGTGCTGTATGTAACTATAATAACTATAAAACTATAAACACTTAAATCCTTGGAATCTTTGATCTGGCCCATCCACAGAATCACAGAATACTCATTTCCTCATTTGGGGATTTTCATTGACACAGCAGATACACACACACACACACACACACACACACACACACACACACACACACACACACACAGAGGCACGACACAATTTCTTTCATCTTCTCAATCTAGATAAATGCGGGATCTTAAGCTATAGGCAGACTTTCAGTATTACTCAAGCAGACCTTAAGCTCTCTATGTATTTAAACTGGGCTATCAGAAGGGCAGTAGTCACAGTGAAGGCTAGAAAGTTGGTTTCCAAGGAAACATGGTATGAACTTGTGATGCAGAAGATAGTCAAAAAAGAGAGATGGAGCAAAGAGCAACAGAATGTCTTCCTTCTGTTTCTAACTTGAAAACTTTTACTCATGTTTTCTGAATCTAGGCTTTTTGTGATGGTTCCTGTGATCCTGAGTGTGTCTTCACTTGTCTTAGTGCTAATATGTGATATGAAGTTAGTCAACTCGCTTGCTTTAGATGCATTAGTTATGTTCTCTGGGTGACTAGCTATTGATTCAACTAAATTTCAGGTACTGACTTCCTCTTCTCTCTAAAGTACAATCTATATTAGCCTAGGGTAGAGGGGTTTAAACCCTGGAGATATCTTAGCTACCCATGAATAGAAGAAATGAAGGATACCTCGATGTTATACAAAGTCAGCACAATTTTAATGTTTCAATTGAGAAGAGTGGGAGCCTGTGAACCATGTGACCAAGTCACATTTTAGGGGTTTCTAGGCTAGACAGTGTTCACTTCCAAGGGTATGTGTTTATAGCATGCATACTTTACCAAAAAGGCAGTCAGATCTGATAGGCAGTTCATGGCTTATTGGTATTTCATAATCTGCTTCTTGCCTGATTGGGATCACTGTAACTCAGTGGAGTTTTCCCTTTGGAAGTATTGCCAAAGACCATTGTCTAACCAGTGGCGTCATAGACTGCTAATTCATCCTTTCAGAAATCTCTTTAAAAGAAGTAATTGGTGAGTAGGGTAAAAGACCTCTAAATCAAAGGCCAAATCCATGCTCCTGGGAAGACAGTATGCTGCTCACACCACTGAACTCCCCTTTTGTGAACAACTTACTCAGTATCTTGGAAGTGATCAGCTCATTAGATGTCACAGAACTGTCTCCTGTTAGCTGAGCCGCCCATTCTCTAGAAGGTACTTACCACCCCACTGACTTCCTCCTACAGATTCTTGCATTGCTTGTATCTGTTACTTATTACCACATTCTAGGGAGACTTAGACAGTGAGAGATGCATAGTAAATTTCTGTTGTAATGTGAAAATAAAAGAGGTTTTAAAATATCATGACTTATTCATTTAAAAACTGTTGCAAGGCGTGGGTGAAGATAGAAAACAGCTGTGGTATGATGGATGATTTTTCTAAGCCAGTCTGGGCATTGCTTAAGGTGGAGTCCTGTGGGGGACCATCTATTAGCTAAGAATCCTAGGAAGCCATAAGCTGTTTGACCACAAGGGATATATTTCACTACAATTTTGCACAATACTGTTTTAGAAATTCCATTCTCCACCAACATTTTTTAAATGGTTATAATGTAGAAAAAGAGATAGCTGAATCCTGAGTACATTCTTGAGACAGACTTTAGGAGTGTTACAGTAGAATATATCTTTGCAAAACGTCAAAGAAGCGAGGAGCAAGAGGTTCTGAGTGGGCCATGTATAACTTCAAAATACATTTTGGGAACTAGGTAGCCAACTGAAAACAAAGTGTCCCATGCCCTTGTTTCCTTA
Organism: Phyllotis vaccarum; assembly: GCA_033318265.1. NCBI lineage: Eukaryota > Metazoa > Chordata > Mammalia > Rodentia > Cricetidae > Phyllotis > Phyllotis vaccarum. The sequence continues at coordinate 102,818,164 of JARWLC010000008.1, read as the reverse complement.
TCTGGACAGTAGAAGCAATGACATTGTGGTGATAAAGAGGTATAGGAACTGATGATTCGGAACAGAAGTAAAACACATGTCTTGGTGTCTGTTGCATGGAATATATGCAGTGAAAAGAAGCTGGTAGATAACTCACTAGCAGGCTGTTCTGCAAGGTCAAGAAAATGGTCCACAATGGCAGGACTTTGGGTTTTCAAGAAGTTGGTATACCAAGCACATAGAAACAAGTGAAAGAACAGAGAGCAGGTGGCAAGTAGATAAGAGTAGATTGCTAGTAACATGTCAGCGGAGCTCATAGATAGTCCGTAAGAGAATGAGGTAGTTTGACTGGAAAAGCAAGTAATTATCAATATCAAATTGGGGCTTATAGACAGATCAGCGGGGAAAGTTGAGGCAGCTGGACTTAGTTTCTGACAGAGCTTTCTCTCTAAGCTTTGCTTCTGATCTGAGTGGTCTCTGAAAGCAGGAGGGAGGGACGCTAGAGAGTGATTAAAATTCACTATGTAAATATAAAACGCTATTTAACAATAAAAATAAATTAATTGAAAGTATAGTTCTAGGAGCTAAAACATTCTTAAAAGGCCATGCCCCACCCCCAAATTTTTCAAATATACAACATTCCCGATGATCTTTTGGTAGAAGCCCTACTTAGATGTTAAGGAAACCCGGAGAAATACACTCATATAAGGAAAACTACACAAGATACATCATAGCTGAACCACTGAAAACTAAAATGAGCTGTCACATCCAGACAAAAAGAAATTAAATGATGTCCAATGACTCATGAGAAAAACTTGAGGCCAGAGACAGCAGAATCATATCCTTAGAGACTTAGAAGAGGACCTGCCAATTACAAACTTTATATTCAGAGAAAATATCCTTCTAAAATAAAGATATTCTTGGTGAATGGAAATTAAGAAGAGGCATTACCAGCCAACATTGTAATATGAGAAGTGTGAGGAGAATTCAGGCAGAGGGACACACAGTCAGCTGAAAATCTGGACACTAAAATAAGGAACACGAGAAGGGTACTAGTGGACAAAGGAGAAGTCAATCTTTGTGTCTTAATTTCTTTAAGATACAAAGACTCCTTAAAACAAGTCATAAATACAGCTAGCTGACAATATAGGTAAATGCAGCACAAGTGTTATAGTTACCGTTAAAAAAAAAAAAAAGAATCAAGTGTTTCAACAAACCAATGTATTTATAAGAGTTCTAAATGTTTTATATAAATTAGGGAATATTTTAAAGCTTCTAATAAACCTCTGGATGTAGGTCAAAGAGAAAAAAATATAGATCCACAGCATTGTTACACTGTGGTTTGTTCTTTAAAAAAAAAAAAAAAAATACTTGAGTCTAGCCAGTGAATATTCTGTGGGGATTCATATAAAATAGGTTTGGAGTGGGGGGAAGAAGCAGCTAGAATGGGATGTTCCATAATGTTTATATTATATTCATTAAAATTTTTTTTAGATAAAATGCAACAATAATTTAAATGTAAGCATTATAAAGAACACACACACATACACACACACACACACACACACACACACACACACACACACACACACACACACAGCCCTCTAGACAAGATACAAACGTATGCTAACCTCTTCTCATGATTGCTTCATTTTTATCTCATATCATGGAAAACTTTAATGGTCCAGAATTTCTGCAAGGACCTTGTGATTTGGGTCTCCTTGGAGCCTGTGACTCATATGTATGTAATAGCTTTCCTACTGGAATCATACCTCCACCCTGTGGCCACCACATAACATCTCACAGTGGAGGAACTGAGGTCAGCTTTCTAGTCCTTACGCAATAGAATTCATGGGTTCTGGGACAAACAGGAAGGACACATGTAAGTATAAAAGGGGCCTATTTGCAGTATCTAGGAGATTTTATAATTTTATCTGAGAAAAATGAAAGAAACACATATCTGTCTTGCAATAATAAAGGATAATTTACATGTCTCTACAATCCACAATGCTGATAGAAAAAAGCCATGAAGAAGCCCAAAGTGTCATGGCTGTCCACATTTTCACCCTTATTCACACCAGCATAACCCACATTATACTTTTATAAAAGCTTCTTCGCATGTTCCATTACTCAAACCTGAAATTAACTAGAGAGCAAAAGAGGTCAAGTAACATTCATCTTGCTAGTCACACGAGAAAGCAGACTGGATGGAGAGAAGTGAGTCGTCCGCTGTCAATGTAGGCACCTTCTCCTCAGTGGCGGCCTCCTCTTTATGCCAGTAGATCTTAACCTGAGACAGAAAGTCCACTGGGTATCAAAATATCACAAAATGCTTCTTTCCTTCCTTCTTTCTTCCTTTCTTTCTTCCTTTCTTTCTTCCTTTCTTCCTTCCTTCCTTCCTTCCTTTCTTTCTTTCTTTCTTTCTTTCTTTCTTTCTCTCTCTCTTCCTTTCTTTCTTTCTTTCTTCTTCTCTCTCTTTCTTTCTTTCTTCTTCTCTCTCTTTCTTTCTTTCTTCCTCCCTTCCTTCCTTCCTTCCTTCCTTCCTTCCTTCCTTCCTTCCTTCCTTCCTTTCTTTCTTTCTTTCTTTCTTTCTTTCTCTCTCTCTCTTTCCTTCCCTCCTTCTTTCTATAATATGGCAGAAATCATTTTCAAAAAGAGAATTTATTGAACCTACCTTTCTGAACACCAAGAAATGTGCAATGAATCATCAGCTCAGGTATCCCCACACATTGTCACTTTTTCTACCTAAATTTTTCTGATGGATTTCCTTTGGTGAGTCACCTAAGCAACGAAGTTCTTCATTTCACAGACATGGCGACTTGAGCTTGGGGACATCATATAGTAAGTTAGTGGTGGATCTTGAATACCTAATACTGATTTGTTTGTACACCTTCATTCATCCAACAACATTAGCTGTTTCAGAGAGTAATTTTCAAATCTAAGACAAAGATTAACTCATAAGATAGTTTTCAAAGAATTAAATATCTACTCGAAATGTCTGAACACTGATTTAAATGGAACTAGTTTATTATACACTTGGTAAAGTCTTAGCTTAAATTTAAGAAATATAGACAATGGAATCCCCTTGGATTTTCAAAAACACTATATTCTGGGATTATTATTTTTGTTTTACTTGAGAGTAGAATGCGTAACTATTCAGTTCCATGAAGACAAAAATCAGTTTGTTCTATGTCCCCTTGTATAGAGTCTGAAGAAATGCACGGAGGAGCTGGTCACCATCTAAATTTATGGAGAATTTAATGAATCGGACACGTCTTTGTAGGGCATTAAAACTGTTTGAATATATTAACGGAGAGTGTGATCTAAAGGAAAGAAAAGTGTTTCTTACATAATTATTGTATCAATAAATTAAAACTAAGACATTTATTGACAGAGATGAGTTTATAATAGTAGATTATCCTTCTAGGTGCATTAAAACCCACATCAGTAAGTCTCAATCAGACTAACCCAGGATCATAGAAAATGTGATTGAAGAAATCATAGCATCTGAGAACAACAAAAGATACTTGACATTGCTTTTTAAAGTTCTGCCTGTCCTGTGCTAGGCTCATGTTTTAGAAAATTATTTACAGGCATAGGAGTCACTGTGAGTGTCCTGTTGTACTTTCATCATGGATTAAAAAAGGTTCTTTCTGATAAATGACATTAATTTACTAGAAAAAAAACCCAGGTTTTAAAGTTAGATTTAATGAAACAACAAGGAGATAATTATGAAGCTTTCTAAAAATAAATGGGTAAGACAACCTTTGTGATATACATGGGCATATACAAGAGCCATCTAAACATGTCCCAGGGTTTATTTAGACTTCTCAGAGCATGATGGGGTGGTCCAGATAGAAACATTAAGAGGGAGACCTCTGAAATAGCCCACCCACACTCTGGTGAAAATCAGGCCTCTGGTAATTGGAAGCAGCTTGACTGCCTTCCTCGTTCCTCCCAAGGCCATCAGTACATTAGTTTAGCTGAAGTGATGCCTGTGGATCTTAGTACATAAGGCCGTGGAATATACTTCTCTGACCGTTCTGGTCTGGACTCTGGTGACGTAAGGCAGTCTCTTCCCTGTTTGTAGTGACCAGTGTGCAAGACTTCATCAAGTGCTTGTCATCTATGAAGCCCAACTTCAGACAACCTTTGGTCACTGTTTATAAGAAAACATACTGTTTGACAGTATGCATGATCCCAGACACCTGGAAGACTATGTAAATTAATACCTCTTATTTCTTTTGTCCCTGACTCTAAAAAAGCACTCTTATGTTACTTAGGTATGTATTTCCCTTTATGAATCCAAGTTACTTGTTAGAAATGGCTTGACCAGAAAACTACATATGCTATAAAAATTGACTTTCACTTCCTGATATTTTTTCTCTTTCTATGGAGTGGTGAGCCCTACAGGGAACTGTCCCTGGCAGTAGACAGGTTCCAGCAAAGGGTGTAAGGAGTGTGTGAGAAAAGGATGAGCCAAGAATGATGGTCAGCAAATCTTGCAGCCTGATTGACTAGCAGCCAGAGGGTTTTTGCTTTGTATTGTTTTGTTTTTTAAATACAGATTTTAGGAAGCATGGATACATTCATGTTGTTCAAAAACATAGATAATTTCACTTTTGATTTTGGACATGTGTTTCACTTCCTTTTGGACATCTTTTATTCATCATTGTGAAACCATGACAAAACATAGTTATCTTTTCCAATCCCTTTCTTCAAGTTTAATCATCATTGACAAAGTTATCTTCTAAAACCATTTTTTACTCATTATCCCCATAACCAAAAATTTAAGACTCTAGAGTCATATGACTGCCTGTTTTCAGGCCAGTATCTTTTGTGGCTTCAAGGATGCTTAAACAAAACAAAATTTCTAATCCAGCCTAGACAGATTGACATGTCCCACACAGTTTATTATTAACTCCTAATGGTCAGCCTGCCCAAGAAAAATCTTTGGCCAAAGCTGCTGCAGTTATTATTCAAATTCTTTCATAACACAATGTTTATATTTTATGTCTTTAAAGATTTTGTTTATATGTATAAACCTGGAAATCTTTTTGTTCCTTGATCAAATGATACTGTTGTGGATACTGTGTGTTGAGGTTTGATATTTTATTCTTTTATCATCTTTATATTCCATTCTTTGCTCATGAATGAAAGTCTCTGTGTAGGTCAAAGGTAACTATAGCTAATCTCACTCTGTCATGGTTTATTCCTTGTAGTTGGCTGAGTGTTCAGTGGGAAGAGACTTGCATCTATCTATGACTATCTCCTCTAGCCCATTGAATCTTGCTGACCTTTTTAAGTTTACTTTGCTTTGTTTATCTTGTTCATGACTACAGGGTCAGATACTTCAAGAATATCTCATAGTCTCATAAAGAGGCCTCTGGCTTCTTGATGTGTGTCATAACCTTCAATGGAAAGGTGTACCAACACTGTCCTACAGACTCTTACAGACAGAAACATTTAATGAACTATTTCTGTCCTATTTTAGAGGAGAAACTTGGTCCCAAAGAAAGAGTACTTTGTCGAAGTTACAAAGTACTGTACTAACAGAACCCTGTATGTTACAGGATATGTGTCTTGGCTTTTGGTCTAGAGATCTTTGGTTCAATGTTCTTTGAAAATTCAGAGATAAAAAAAGCATTTTTTTACAGTTGCAATAATGCCCTTCACAGTGACAACACTTCACTTTTGACCAGAAAAGGAGCTGACAATACTTTTCTTTCAGATTATCATATAGTTCTTGACATGCTGTTGGGGCGATAAAACAAAACACCTAGTCTAGCTAACACACAGGATCTAGATTGCTATCTTATAGACCAATGAATTTGGCCCCATGGTGATGAAAATTAGAGGACAGTCATCTAGGTCTTCAGAGTAAAAAATTATATTTTCTGTCATTTGCATGGTTTATAGAAAAGTGAGATAGTCTCTCTTTGGCTTCTAATAGGTTTGGTTATGGTCTTGAATTTATTGAAACATTTACAACTTCTTATCACTTTGTGGCTACTGTATTCTTCAGGTGTCTCCTAACTCCACTGTGCCAGGCTCTTCACTAATTATAAGTGTAGTGTTTTCTGTTGATTTTTATTCAAGTTCCTGGGGAATCTGATTCTCCTAGCCTGTCATTTGGATAGAGAAGACACTAATTTCAATAATCAGTTATTAGTTTATGGTTTATTTGTCATTGCATCATGAATGGTTGAATCAACCAGAGTTCAGATTGGTAGTAGACAAGGCATTGAAGACAATGGTTATGGCTGTTTGCTTTGAAGGGGCTAGGGCTGGCAGTTACTACAGAAATGACCTATATGTTACATGATCATGTGCCAAGCCAACAGCAGTTGCCAGTTCCCCTGCACTTTGTATGCAATGTTCTTTCTACTGATGTTTTATTTACTACTTAGACCATGGGCTATCACTCTTTGAGGAAGCCTAAGGGTCAGAGGTTCACAGGCACCTATGTATCTATCATCCAGGTCCCATCCAAGTGAAGCTTAAATTTAATGAATCTTATCAATGAAAACCAGGAGTCAGATATCAGGGTAAAAGCTAAAAGATCAGAGAAGCCGGAGAGCAACACAATGGCCTCTTTTCTTTTCCTTCCTTTAGTCCAAAAAGAACGGAAATCCTGTCTCCGCCCCATCTTATCACTGCCTGTTTCTTTTCTCTGCAGACCTCCAGACTGGTATAGCTAACTAGTGCTGAGCTCTGCCCTCAGGTGCCAAGCAAGCTTTATTTGTTGGAACACAAACAAACTATCACATACCATCCAGGTTTGACCCTGAAAGAATGAAGGGACAAACGGAAGATCACTTTCTACTTTCTTACTATTTGGAGACAAAGGGAGTTTGCACCTCTGCCTTTCATGTCATAGATGGTGCAACATTAAGCTAAGGATCATTATCGTTGCCACTTTGAGCTGATCTCCCCTCAGTTAGTTCAGTTGATGACAAAGAAAGGTTGAAAGGGAAATCTATTTCTTTCCACGCATGCCCAGGGAAGAGTTATTCACAGTCAGAGCAGACACTGCTCACAATGTTGCTTCCTGTATGTGCTGATATTTTTATGTATATTAATGACTAGTATTTATAAAATATGATATCTTTATTTATATTAATGACTAGTATTTATAAAATATTAAACTGAGAATGACTGTCTTAAGAATTGAGTGGAATTCAATAATGTAAGTTCTTCACTGAATGCATTGGACATAAGAATCATATTACATAACATGATTGAATTATTGTGGGACATGGAGTCTTAGCTTAGCTTTCCATGAAAGTTTATGACCTTGAGACCTCAAGAGCAATATATATTGAGTATATTAAGTCCTCTCTTCTGTCAAGTATTACTAAAATTGGATGGCTTGGGGAAAAAATGAAACTACTACCACTACTTTTACTTATTTTATGGAATCTGGAAGGGATTTAACTGGATTTTGGACTGAGATTTGCACAACATACAAGTTATCAAATGCCCTTCCTACTTTCAAAACTGTGCTTCTGTGGTTCTTTATGTATCTGGAAGGAAAGAGTGAGACTTAATTTTGAGCCTTTGTAAAAATTCCACTCAAGTTTAGAAAATGTCTTTATTGTTGTTTATTTGCGATAACACAGTATAGTATTTGAACTTGGCATTTGACAATGGATCAAAGTATATCGAGATGTTTTTAGAGTGCCCACTGTATATTTTACACCTGAGAAGAAGTGATTATTCCAAATTTAGGCCTTGCTCCACATTTAGAAATCCGAGAGAGAGAATTATGTTTCAACAGTTTTTGTACTACCTCCTCTCTCTCTTCTCTATGATTTTCACAGACAAGGCATAATTCCTGTGATTTGATTTGAAAGGAGAAACCAGCTCTGCTCTGAGTGATGAGATCTGAGCAGGGAATAAAATATTCTTGAATTAATTTGCATAATAGAATCCGATTGGTTACAAAGCTGTGTTTGTTGAAGGAGAGACCAGAGTCCCTGAGCTCACCCACAAGGGAACATCGCACATACAAAAATAGGATTTTGAGCTCTGGTGGGAACCTTGATAATATTCATAGTGTAATGATAACCTGTCTTTAGCTGTAAATTAGCTAGCTAGAAATAAAAAGAATGGGTCAGTGTGTCTGATCCTTCTAGCTCTGTGGGGAGGAGAAGGCTGAAAACCAAATCTACTTGCTTTTTGCTAAGCGTTTTTGTCTTTCATTCTCTACCCAATAACAATTTCCAGCAGGAGTCCAAATATACTTAAACACCCATATATGTCATTTTCTTTTACACAGACAAAAGCAGGCACAGCAGGAGTGTTTTATGCTCAAGGCACAGTCACTTATGACGGACTATCTGCTCTCCAGATAGAGGGGTGAGCCTTCCACTTAGAACTGGTGATTTTGCAAATCCATTTTCCTGTCATGTTATTACTCCTGTGACTTTCAACAACATTTATTTTTTCCCTTCAAGCAACATGCTCCTCTCATAAAATACAGTCTTCTTATATGTGTTAGTGGAACTCCAATGCTTAGGCTTCCTGGCCAGCTGCTGAAAGGCACTTTAATGAAAAGATTCCTTAAAAAACTGCTTTGAGGTGTCTTTATTAATACTAATTAGAGCATTGATATATTTCCCTAATAATTACCCGTGTCAAGGTCTCTCTAGGAGGGTAGACTCCTATTAATTTCTGTGTGACATTCTTGCTAAATTTCTACTGTATTCATCAATCCATTGTTTAGATACTCCAGGTCTATCTTACAGAAGTCCCAGAATTAGATATACAAAACTCCCTGAGTAATCATTTAAAGTCCTTATTAAGACATTTTGAGATAGAAATTTAAGTATAAAAATGAAAGATTAGCTATACCACACTGTAAGACTCGATGGTGATAGTTTACCACACCATGTTCATTTTGGCCACTTCTATGAAATACTTTCTCTCTTTCCAGTTTGACTAATTTTTTTCTCATAATCTGTGTACTCACCTCAGACTCCATAATCTTAACTTATTATCATAATAAGGTGATTCTGTAGATATGGAAACATCTTTCTGTGTTTGGTCTTTGACATTCTCTTAGAGATGCTAGATCAGGTAGTGGATAGAAAGCACAACTCGCAGGTCTGAGATCCATCATCCCACACGGTTCAATCTCTTTTATGTTCCCCACTGTCTCTGAAGCCTTAGAAAAGTGACTTTATCTCTGTTTGTTTGTTCCACTCAGATATACAAGGGAAATGGCATTGTTCCTGTGCTACATTAACTCATGGAAAGTCCTAAGTGTAGGTAGATAACAATAAAAAGGGCTTGTTATTTTTTTTAAATCATAGTCTTGCTATTACTATACAGCCAATTCCATCCAATGTGAACTTACACCTTGAATCCTGATAGCTTCTAGATTATTATTTTCATTTCTATAAGCATTCTAGAAACAGGCAAAGGAAAGAGAAGGAAATGTTCACTTGTCCAAAATAAATATTGAAGGACTGGGTTCAAATCTCAGTCTAGTTATTTCCAGAACCTTACAGTAGAATAAGCTGTGTTTAGTTTGTCTGGAACGTAATGTTCATTTTCTTTAAAACAGAATATTTATGATTTCCATGAATAGCATTGACATGTTAATCAATAGATGACTTAATAATTGTCTTGGTTTTAGAATGATGTCTAATAAAACTAATTTGCTCAATAAATTTTTATCCTAAACTGAATAAATGACTTAAAATTCAACTTATTTGATTCAAGGATTAATTATCAAGATAGCTAATATATTGTATTTGGTCATATACACATTTAGAATTAGAGACTAATTAGCTATTTTTTAAAAGTTGGTTTTATTATTGTTTCCAACAGAAAATTTATAGTTATCTCTTTATATAAAATGTAGGGTCTGTTGTTTATTGGTCATTTCGAAACTCTTACTCATTAGTATAAAACTAGACTTTTTTTCTTTTATAAAGTGGAAAAGTTGTCATGTAGTTTCAGCACTTTGGTGTCAGAAATAATTGTGCTTTACAGCAAAATGGCAGCCAGAAAAAAAAGAGGTGCAGAAATATCAACTTTAATTAAACCCTTTCTTTCAAATACACTTCACAGTTTATATGCCGGAATAATTTATCACCTCATGAATGAACACTTAATACTGGCATGGTACAAAATGGGCAGGGACCTTGTACCATATGTTCGTTCCTTGCTCTTTGCAGAATTTCCATATTGGCAGCATTAGGTCTGAAGTTCAAATGTGTACTTGAACTCATGCACTGAGCTCTTATGGATGGCCTCTTTGAGTGCAGATTCTACACTTGTGTAGTCAATAGAACCTTGACTTTAAGAGGCTAGCAACGAGTCCAAGGCACAGAATCTGGATCAGAAGATATATCCTTCATCCTCTTTCATTAAAACCCTAAGCACTTGCAAGAAGAGAGAAAGCACTCGTAGACAAATTTCATTCATGACTTCAATTTTACCAGTTGAGAGGCAAAGCCTTATAGAAAGGAACTGAAGTGGCTTGAGGAAAATTTAGTGTTGGAGCCTTGTTTCCTTGGTTAAGCCCAGTGTTCTCACTGTGGCTTCCTATGGCCTCACTTTAAGATCTTCCTGCTGATGGCATTTTCCATGCTTTACTACATAGCGCCCTTGGCTTGCTGTGAGCAGCATTTGGTAGATTATTCAAATGTTAAATATTGGGGCTAGGTAGATGATTCAATGGTTAATAACACTTGCTGTTCTTGAAGATGACCTTAGTTGGGTTCCCAGCATGTATTTCCAGCACCACACAGCCACCCATAGCTCCAGCTTCAGAGGATCTGAAGCCTTCTGGCCTTTGGTAGCATCTGAACTCATGTACACCATTCTCTGTCTGTCTGTCTGTCTGTCTGTCTGCCTGTCTCCTCTCTCTCTCTCTCTCTCTCTCTCACACACACACACACACACACACACACACAGACAGAGAGAGAGAGAGAGAGAGAGAGAGAGAGAGAGAGAGAGTTAAAAACACAATTAATATATTTAACTAATGAATGTAAATGAAAAATGAAGTTATATGTGGCAGCATGCCTTTTAACCTCCTTTCTTCTTACTAAATTTTATGTATTCCAATGCATGCAATACAATACAAAAAATATTAAAGGCTTCAACTCCTATTCTTTGAGAAAATACTATTGTGAAGTTTGATTTGGGTGATAGCAGACACCTTCAACTTTGTATCTGCTGCCTCTTTGCTTGCACATCTTGACATATGACAAGGAAACAGAAGGCATGGATAGGCCTAGTCAAAGACTACCAAGTGAATGAGTATTTGCTCTGTGAAAAAGTATTCTTCAGTCCACTTATATCCTAGACTGTGAAGACCAAATGGCTAGTGTTCCTGTGATATTTATTTCTTCCTTCCTCTCTGTGCACCTCACTGCTCTCTTTATATTTGTCTCTGCTTTCAAGGCACACATACCCAGTCTAATAAGCAACGAATAGTGTCAGGCTTGCATTTGGCAAAAGCAGAAGAATCCCAGGTCCTAGTCAGCGTTCATAGCTGGGTAGTTGAGTAATAGCAAATGCACGTGTTTCTGAGGGCTGGTTTATACCTAGACTCTGGATGCTATCAAGAAAGAACAGACACTTTTATTAAAGGAAACTTGAGTTTTAAGAAAGGGGAGTAAACAAAAAAAATGTTACGTAAGGAAGAAGTTATTTCCAGTACCAGAATACTAAAACTCAAAAAGAAGTCGAGGAACTTGAGAGACTGTAGATCAGATGTAGACAAGGAATTTGAAAAGATAAACTATGCCAATGACTCCTTCCTGCTGCTAATGAATAGTAGTATGAGGGTTAGGTTTGGGGAAGCAATATTTGGCTTGTGTAACATGTAAAGTTTCCTGTTGAATTTTTCCTCTTGTCATGGGAGTGAAGTTGGAAAGCATCCTGCTATGTAAAACTGTCCAGAGAGTTAGGATGCTGAGATGATGAGGGGCACAACAAACCGTAAAAAGAAGAATTGATGCTCTCGCCTTAATTGACTTCTACAGCTTTAATAGATCACCAGTGAGTCAATGAGAATTTGACCTATTAGTTGACACCGTAGCCTTAATTGATCTCTATAACTTTAATTAATTGATCCACAAAGCTCAATAAAGATTGACCTTTAAGGTTTTTTTTTTTCTTTTTAAATACAGTATCTTGCTAGGTAAGCCTGGCATGGAATTCACCGTGAAACTCGAAGTGATCAAACCAGCATCAAACTTTTTAAAAATTTATTTCTCCTTCATATATTACATCCCAAATGCAGTTTCCCCTCCATATTCTCCTCACCTCTCCTCTTTACCAGATCTATTCCTCCTGTTTCCCTTCAGAAAAAGGAAGGGCCTCCCCACTTAGCATACCAAGTTGCAGTGAGACGTAGTACATCCATCCCCTCCCCTCATACTAAGTTTGGACAAGGTAACCCAGTATGAAGAGAAGAGTCCCAAAAGCAAATAAAAGAGTCAGAAATGGCCCCCATTCTCACTGTTAGAAATCCTACAAGAACGCCAAGTTACATAGCTGTAAAACATATGCAGAAGACCCACCTCAGACCCATGCAGGCACCCTGATAGTCAGTTCAGTATCTTTGAGACCATATGAACTATGTTTATGTTTCTGTTAGTTTTCTTATGGTGTCCTTAACCTCTCTAGCTTCTAAGATTCTCCCTTCAACTCTTCCATATGATTCTCTGAACTCTACTTAATGTGGGTGTTAGCATCTGCCTCTCTCAGTTGATGGATAAAACCTCTCTGGTAACAATCATTCTGGTTTACAAGTATAGGAGAGTATTAGGAATGATTTCATTGACTTCTTTACTTTTTGCCAGTCATGTTTGGTTTTATCTTAAGTTTTTGAACTATTCAAAGACCTGCTTCTTGACCCTCCAGGCAGTGTCAGGCATGAACTACCTGTGGTGGCATGACTCTCAAGCTGGACCAGTCACAGGTTGGTCACTCACACAAATTCTGTGCCAACTTTATTTCAGCACACCTTGCAATGGGACAAATTTTAGGTCAAAAGTTGGTGACTGGGTGGTCTTCTGGTCCCTCCAGTGGAAGTCTTGACTGATAACAGAAGATGGCCAGTTCTGGCTCCTTAACCCCATTACTAGGTGTCTTAGCTGGGATCATCCTCATAGATTCCAGGGAGTTTCCATTGCACTAAATTTCTACCTCACCTCTGAAACATCCCCCAACTCCAGTTGTCTCTCTCTCTCAGTGTTCTCTTGCCCCACTGTTTTAGACCATCCCTCCTGTTCTGTCCCAGTCACTAGAGATTTGTATTTTATTTTTCCCTTCCTAGGTAGACTCTTGCATTTTCCCTTTAGCCTTACTTGTTACTTAGCCCTTCTGGTTCTATGAATTCTAGCATGATTGTGTAGTCTGAAGTTTCTGGCCCATCCTCGTCCTGAGGTCCAGACCAGCAGTCCCAAATAACCACAAGAAGTTTTATATTAATTACGGGTTGTTTGGCTTATGGTTCAGGCTTATTACTTACTAACTCTTACTCTTAAACTAGCTCATGATTCTGTGTTTAGTCACGTGGCTTGGTACCTTTGCACCATGGTAGCATGCTCATCGTCCTTCCTCTTCATCTTGATGGCATCTGTTCTTTGTTCTTCTGCTTCCCAGAATTCACTTAGTCTGTTTGCCCTGCCTCTATTTCATGTCTACCTGCTTGAACAATTAGCATCTTATTAAACCAATAGGATTGACAAATATTTACAGTACACAAGAGTATAGTCCCACAATGTAATTATCCTTTATTGTACAGAAAATTTCCACTTAAAAATGAATACATACATGTTTTTCTGGATCTGAGTTACTTCACTCAGGATCTTTTTTTTTTTTTTCTTCATAGATCCATTCACTTGTTTGCAAATTTCATGATGTTACCTTTTTAAAAAAATCTTTGTAATACACAATTGTATAAATGTACCATATTTTCTTTATTCATTCTTTGATTGAGGGACCTATAAGTTATTTCTAGTTTCTGGCTATTGTGAATATAGTTGAGCATGTGCCTTTGTGATAGGATGGAACATTTTTTGGTCATATGCCTAGAGTGGTATAGCTAGGACTTGAGGAAGATTGAATCCCATTTTTCTGAGAAACCACATGATGTTTTCCAAATACTCCTACCAGCAATAGAAACGTGTTCCTGTTGTTTCACATTCTTACCAGTATGAGCTCTTACTTGAGGTTTTGATGTTAGCTATTCTGACAGATGTAAGATGAAATTTCAAATTAATTTTGATTTCTATTTCCACAATGACTGAGGGTTTTAAAGTCTTTCTTATCTATCTGAGATTTCTTTGTTGAGAATTTTCTGTTTAGATCCGTATATCGCTTTAAAATAGAATTATTTGGTTTTTTGATTACCATTTTCTCAAGTCTTTATATTCTTTGGATATTAGCTCTCCACCAGATGCAGTGTTGGTGTAAGTCTTTTCCCTTTGCGTAGGCTGTTGTTTTGTCCTATTGACAGGGTCCTTTGCTTTACAGATGCCTATCAGTTTCAGAAGGTTAGATTTATTGATTGTGGATCTCAGCGCCTTCATTATTCGTATTTTGTTCAGAAGTTGTCTCCTGTACCAAGTATCAATGTCTTCAACCCTGTTTCCCACATTTTGTTCTATCAGGTTCAATGTATCTGGTTTTATGTTGAGGGCTGTGATCTACTTGGACTTGACTTATATGCAAGATGATAGATAGGGATCTATTTGCATTCTTCTGCATGCTGACATCAAATTAGACAAGTACTATTTGTTGAAGTTTGCATTTTCCTTGTATGCTTTTGGCTTTTGGAAAATAAAAATTACAAAAGAAAACTCAAGTGTTCACAAGAGTGTAGATTTACGTCTGGGTATTTGATACTAAATTTTATTCATCAACCTGTATGTTTTTATACCAATAGCATAAGGCTTTTGTTTCGCTTTGTTTTCGACTTTTTGGTTTTTTTTTTATAGCTCTGTAGTAGAGCTGGAAAACTTCTAAAAGATTTTTTTTTAATTGTATATGATTGTCTTGGCTATCCTGGGTTTTTGTTCTTGTACATAAAGTTGTAGACAGATGAAGGGAGGAGTCTGTTGGGTTAGAAAAGCTGGGCAGGCTCTGAGGAGTGTTGCTCATCTGTAGGTGCAGATCACCTAGGGGGCTAAAGATACCAACATGGCCTATGGTAGAGCCTCAAACTTCTAAACTAGACATGATCTTTCTGAGTGTCTCCAGAGAGTATTGGAGACCTGTACCCTCCCCACACCTTGACCATTTGTTTTTCATTAATTATTTCCAACACCAATGTCTTCCATTCCAATGCAAAGTCTGTGACAGACATAAATTCCTTATATTTTCTAATCATGCTAAAGAATTGGGATTTGCTGTAGTTGGCCACCTGTAATGGTTGGAGAATTCTGGTGTTTTTTCCTAATAGTAACCTATCCTATCCATTCTTGACATACTAGTTTTCATTTCAGTATTCAACTTAGCCATCTAAGAATTCTCCTTTAACTGGGCCATGCTCTAGTATACTTACTGTGGATACTGCATTACTCTGATGTGCTTCCTTAATATCCCTAGTTTCTCTGACACATGAACACAGCCAAGCACAGTTATGATCGATTAATTATAGAGAATTCTCTGTGTTCCAGCCACTGTTTGCATCTTATATTCACCTTTCATTTGATGTTTGCAGGAACCTTTCAATGAATACTATTCTTATTTACCTTTCTTAAATGAGCAAGTTAGGTTCAGAGAAAGAAGTCAGCTTTCCTGGAGCTGACAAGTGGTAAACCGACATTCATACCAACATGTTTGCTAAATAGAATTGAAATGGTGTGAGGATAAAGACTGAAGCTAACCTAACATCTCTCTGCTTGCAGAAGCTGACTGGGGAAGTGGGCAGCCCTGATGTGATGTCCTCAGTGAGTGAAGAAACTCCATTCCAGAGGAGGTCTACTTGACACATCTGGGAGGCCACCCACCATCCAAGAGATTGCCACTCTGTCGTTGTAGGGAGTGACAGCTACATTCTCCTGTGCCTACCACATAACCAAAAATGAAGGAGAACTACTGTTTACAAGCTGCCCTGGTATGCCTGAGCATGCTATACCACAGCCAGGCATTTGCCCTAGAGCGACGGAACCACATGAGGCCCTCATTCCATGGACACCATGAGAAGGGCAAGGAGGGGCAGGTGCTTCAGCGCTCCAAGAGAGGCTGGGTCTGGAACCAGTTCTTTGTGATAGAAGAGTACACTGGGCCTGACCCTGTGCTTGTGGGCAGGGTAAGGCTATTTACATTCAGTATCGATGTATCCATATGTCTTTATCATCAGAAGAGTAGGACAGGCCAGGACAGCAACAACAAAAAGAACAGGCAGATTGACAAACAAAAAGCTAGACACAATAAAACAAAAACAAAGCTGTTAAAAATAACCACATAATACATTTATTCTTTCATCTTTCAGCTTTTCTTCCTCATTCATAGACTTAGCGACACTGGGAACATGTCTAATGCCAACTTGTAGTACCATACGGACTCCATTTGTAAAAACTGCTATTTGAAAAAACACCGCCTTAATGTACTGAGCCCTTTTCAACTGGAGGAATGTCTCTGATTTTATCCTGACCCCTCCTAGCCTGTGCCAAACTGTACCTTTTCATCACAACTTTACTTTCTGTTTTATTCATGCCTCTCCCTTTAACCAGATTTAATTTTTACTTTGTATGAGGGAATTGATTACCTTCAAATCCTCAGATCTCGGTACTAACCTCGAATGCGAGGATATGGATGTGAATAAATGTGTGTCCTTAGGAGAGGAGTGGTTTTATCCCTATTGCCTTCAGGTTACAATGGGGATAGATGTCTTCTTTTCTTTCGATCGCATATTTGCTATGTGACCCAATCAAAAATGTTAATGTAGAGAGTCCAAAATACATTTGTCAAACTGACGTTTTACTACTTATTAAAATAAAATATGTGGCTCTTTTAGATGCTGACATTAGTTAATAGGAGTTGGTATTTTCATATACAGAAACTGAAGCTATACTATGTGGAGAAGTGCTGATAGGCAGAGGATAAAGCAGGTTAAAGCCATACCTGACCTCAAATAATATAGGGAAAAGTCAGCAGCCATCATTCAATTACTAAAGAAAAGATTCCAAGTAGAATGAGAGGGTGATAATATCCAACTTAATCACTATGAATTTTCTTATGAAAAAGAGAGTAAAAGATCTAATAACTCCTGACCTAAAAGTTAAATAGAATTGTTTTAACATAGAGGGAGAAATGTATGCATAGAAGATAGAGGTACATATCTTTGAGCCCCAAGAATGCCAACAAAATTTGCTTAACTTTATCTTTCATATAAAAACAGGAGTCTGTTTTATACCATTGACTTTTGTTCTCATGAATGTTTATGATAATCTCAACATAATTTAGAATTGGGAATATGTTTCTAGAATTTATGTACTAAATAATTTTATTTATATATATATAGTAAAAAATTATGTAGTAAAAAATAGCCTTGATAAAATGAAATACAGGAAAATAATCAAAAAGTAGACTCTCTAGGCTGAAGCGTTGTGCTAATTGACAGAAAGAGAAAGATAATGGAAAACCCAGAAAGGCGGGGCAATATAGATAGAGCAATGTGCAGAGCTGGACAGGAATTGCTCTGAGAAAATGATGTTCTGCTTTGTCACTGTCTTAACGGGGACAGCATGTGTTGAGACTTAGAGGTTGTAGAGTAGACAGGACTTAGTGTGTCAGAAAAGTTTTCTTCTTTCTGACCGTAGCAAATGTGATATTGCTAGAGAAAAGCACAGGAATAAAGAGGAGAAGAAAACCTGGCACCATCCCCCATCTAATCTTGAAAATGTAGGCTTCTGAAAGGAGTGTGTGTGTGTGTGTCCCCGTATACAGTTGGATCTGGAAAATCTTTTCTTTCATTTTTTGAAATAATGTTGAGATAAATCTTCCTTAAGGAGGAGAAATAGCTGACTTTTTCTCTAGCAACCTTTGAACAGTGACATTCAAGGTTGAATGCTTTAAAATTCCCTGAAAAGGTAGAATTTGGCACAGCAAAAAGACTTACAGTTTTCATGTCCGAAATTTAGCCTGTGTCAAGCTGTTCTGTGCAATGAGAGAAGCCATCAGTCTTTGGCATCAGGAAATGCTGTGCATGCCTCAGCAACTGGACTCTTGACAGCCCTTGTTGTGTTCCCAAACTGCTTTTGTGTGCAACCTAATAAATAGTATTGTCAGTATAATAAATTATCTTTGTGAGAGAATAAAACAAGGGAATAGTTGTCCAACTTTTAAATCTTGGAGGGAGTAGAAACGTGATGAACAGAATGCTTTGTAAAATGTCAGGTACTTGGCTGATTATGAAATGTGTTTCTCCATTTTTTTTTTCTGTAATGTATAAAGACCCTTAAAATTTTTCAGTTGCTTTATATTCATATTTGCTTCTTCATTTCTCATTCTTGGGACTGTACCTCTAACTTTTGACCTTGTGAAGCCAAGAGACAAACAAACAAACAAGGAACACAACAACTCGAGGCAGGATAGGAGAAGGGAACACAGGCCATGAAGAAAAACCACACGAAGATTAGAGAAATTCAACATGTTCACTAAAGTCCATCAAGTAACTTCATCTGGCCAAACTCTTAAAATATACATTAAGCGTTTAGTGAATCCATATTTCATTAAAATGATGAATTGTTTTGACTAACAAGTTCTGAAGTAAACTTTGTTTGCTTTTCCTGCTTCAGAAGTCCCAGAATCCACATCCAAAGTGCTCTCTGTGCTCAACTCGGAGCTCAAATGTTTGATACTTTACTAAAATACTACAACTAAATTAAATATTTTGGGGAAACTTAAATGGTAGTATTTAAATTAAAATTTTAAAAATTAGTATTGCTGAAAGTCAAAAGTGTTATTTGCCATAATATTAAATTAATTAATATTAAATAAAATTAGTAATAATTTTTATTGTTATGAATAACAAATAACTTTTTGCTAAATTTTCATAAGTTACTGGTTTACTCAATGGATATTTTTAAATTCTTTAGCTATTTTTTAGTATTATAAGACAATGAAATTAGCATTTTATATTGTCCCACAAGAGGAGATAATGGAAGCCCTGAGGAACGCGGAAATCATTAAGACAGAAAGGGAGAATAGAGCGTTTACTGCTGCAGAGAAATTAGGGAGATCAGCTCTGAGTTACAGGGCAGAATTGGGGCAGAGATGGGAGGAAAGGTACCCAAGAGGACAGAGTGGGTTCTTGACTACAGCCAGTATATGTTTAGGGAACAAAATGGTGTCTAGACTGTCTGGAAAATGTAAAAAAATCCCAGGATATTGGAGGTTATTTCAAGGTTCTGCAGACTACTTGTCCCACCATGTTCACCATCTTTGTGGTCATAGGAGACTATTCTTCCAAGACTATAATAGCCTCACATATTAGATCCGGAATACTAGGCAGAGATCTTTAAAATCTTGATTAATTGAATTACTTGTAGCCACAAAAACCTGGAAGAAATGACCATAGTATCAAGTGGCCATCATAAGGAAGCCCTATGAATCTTGGTGTCGAAGTGTCTACATAAGTCAAAAGTAGAGGAAGTCAGAGGATAATGAGTAGTCTATATCCTAGTATTATATGAAATTGAACCAGGAACAGTTATGACTCTGTGGAGATATGCTTGCATATGGACATGCATCAATAAATAACTCATAGACAATAATTTTAAAAAAAATGGTAAGAATGATGATTTCTAGTTAGAGAAAGTGAAGGGATGGGAGCAAAACTTGAGAGAAAGATACTTTATAAATTTATACTTACTTCTGTTCAAAATAGCTGCATCTTTTTCAAAATGACTATTGAGGCAGTTGTGTCCATGTATATTTTGTATTTATGCATAATAAGGAAGAACAGAGAGGAAGGGCTTGAATCTCAAAATTAAAAATTTACTAATATAGTAGCCTCATCATTGCCAAGCTTAATAACCTCTGCCATGATAGTTATCGAAGATTGGATTTAGACATTCAGAAAATAATTGTGGAAATGAATTGTTCTCATGATATTTGTATGAGTATATGTATGTGTGTACATAGTTTAACAATCTGCCTGTAAGTTTCTATTGTGTTCCTTATAAAATTACAGATCCTGTTTTCTCTTTTTCTAGCTTCATTCTGATATTGACTCTGGTGATGGGAACATTAAATACATTCTCTCAGGTGAAGGAGCCGGAACCATTTTTGTGATTGATGACAAATCAGGGAACATTCATGCCACAAAGACCCTGGACCGAGAAGAGAGAGCCCAGTACACACTGATGGCTCAGGCGGTTGACAGGGACACCAATAGGCCACTGGAACCACCATCAGAATTCATTGTCAAGGTCCAAGACATTAATGACAACCCTCCGGAGTTTCTGCATGAAACCTATCATGCCAATGTGCCTGAGAGGTCCAATGTGGGTGCGTAAGTGGGGATCATCTGCTCTACGTCTAATTGGTATCTTTGCAGGTGGGAATGCTGGTACCTGTCCTCCCAACTCAGGAAGCAGGGCCTATGGAAATATTGCCTAATTGTATTTTTTTTTAAATAGAAAATAGCTTTCCTTTTTACACAATATATCCTGATTATGGTTCCCTCTTCCTCTTCTCCTAGTTCAACTCCACACCTTCTCCCATCTGGATCCCTCCTCCTCCTGTCTCTCAAGAGAGAACGAACAGACTTCTAAGGGATAATGATAAAATAATAAATAATAAGATAAAACAAAAAAACTGATGCATCAAAATAGGACAAAATATAAACATAAGATAAATGCTAAAGGAAAAAATGCATGAAGAAGTATAGACACAGAAACTTAGATTTTTCAATGTTCATAACAGACTTGAGATTGTAAAGTCAAAAGATATTGACCATAAAGAGTCAAGGCAGGAAGAAAATGATTTAGTTTAGCAAATCCTGACTTGGAGTGTCAGCTAGCAATATGACACCAATTAAAATCTTTTCTTTCTTTGCTGAAAGGAAATAATGATTCCCAATCTTCAACAAGTACTGATAATATTCATCCATTTACTAGGGAATATTGGTGTCCAATAAGTATTGAGAATGAAAATGTTTGGTGCATGTGAGATTTGCATTCATTGATTGTATAATACCCTGTTGCATTTAATCTAGCCCTATAAAACTTTGCCAGTTGGTGCAGTTGGGTATGTATATATGGAAACAGAAGCGGAAAGATTAACTAGTTTCATTGGGGACACTTGTGCTACTTAATCTATTCAGCATGCATACAATACTGTCATCATCTGATAATTTCACTATGCTTGAAAATCCATTACTTTTCTCAAAGATGGAATTCTAAACCTTTCTTTAAGTAGTTGCCTCCTAGGGATTGCTACTGCGTCAATGTCTAGGATGAGCATGGTTACTGTCTGATCTGCTTATCTTGTGTGAACCTAAAGGCAATCAGAGATAAGTTCTTCACTTTACAAGTGAGAAAAATGAGCACTGAAAATGAGGATTAACTTACTCAAAGGAGTCAGCTGTGATCTTAGAAATCTAAGGTCCTTCTAGTCTGTGTATGGAGCATCCTACGGGGGAACATAGGCCTTTCATGTAAACTGAGGTCTTCTTTTTACTGAGAAAGAGTCTGGCTGATTCATTTCCTCCCTTTTCCCTGTTACATTTTCATGTCCTGCTCTGTGAGAAGCAGTATTTAGGAAGTAGCAAAGCATCCAAGCTGATAACCCAGAGGACTTCTTACAGTTCTTTCCAGGAGAAACTTTGGTGTCTAGGGCAGTGCCCAGACTTTCCCACCGTACCACATAAAACTATTGTCCTCAGACATCTCTGCGAACCTTGACTCCTTTGTATACTTTCTCTAAATTATCATTTTGTCAACAATGAAATGAGGTTAATATTTATCAATGATGGTTTAGTAAATATGTAAAATAGAAAGATTTGACAACTACTTTGCAAAATTGTAATATTAAAGGAAATCCTAACGGTTAGTAAATTCCTTTGGCATTCCATGATGTTTTTGTTATAATCTCCATTTTCTAGAACAATCCTTGGCTTGTGAGAAGTAGTTCAAAATAGACATTATTATTTAAAAAAAAACTGACTTTTGAAGAGTATATTTGAAATGTTACCTTGTGTTTCTCATGGAAATCACAGAAAACCCTGTGAAGTAGGAGATAATCTATGTAGCTATGTAGATGGGCTCTGTACCCCAACAGCAGGAACCCTGCACCTTCTTTGGCAATGTCAAAGAAGGAACTTGAGTTTTATTATTGTTGGATCTGGATTAGCATTCTGATTCTAACAATAAGGAACTTTGAAAGAGGTTTCAAAACTGTCATCTTTCTCACACCAAATCTTCCCCCACGTAGAATAGATGTAAAAATGTCTAGCAGAAGAATGTTGCCACTTTGCATGGAATTTATGCCAAACACTGCTTGGCTGGGATAAACTGGATAATTGCTTCTTCAATCTTCTCATTTCCTCTCACTCTCGATTCTGAAGCTCAACACGCCATTTTCCAGATGCTTCTTGTGACAATGGAGCTTTCAAGGAAAACAGCAAGATCCCATCCTCCTATTCCTGATTTCGTTTCTTCTGACCTAAGAATACGTCTTTTCAATCTCATTGGGTGCTCACTGATGATTTCAATTATATAACTACCAGGCCCATCAAGGATGGGAAAATGTATTTTTCATGCCTGTAGAGAACAGCATTCCATATAATATTTATAGCCATAAATTAATTAAAATTTAGTATTAGTAGCAATTTTATTATAGGCAAAGCAACAATAAAACAATATGTTGTTACAAATGGGAGAATGTACTCTGTCCTTGCATGAAAAGCAATTCATTGTTAATTATCATTTATTATACTCTCTGGGAAGATTTTTATTTTAATTATTTGATATACTGACTATTTCCAATACATAGTTTTAAGAATGTTCAAAAGGATATTCATATTATTATTTGAACTATCCAAATAGACAGGAGGCACTCTTAATATAGAAAGTTTAGTTTTAATGGATAAAAACTTTTTTAAAAGATAAAAGAAATAAAGAATCAAGGGGAATGTTTTATTCTTGAACTGTATCAAAATAATACTATACTGACTAATTGTGGGCCTTTTTTTTCTGGACTTTATAATAAATGAACCTTTGTAAACACTAATGAAATTTGAAGAGTTTAGTGGATATTGCTAATTGCTTTGTTTACCTTTTTAGGAACATCAGTAATCCAAGTGACAGCCTCTGATGCAGATGACCCCACTTACGGAAATAGTGCCAAGTTAGTGTATAGTATTCTTGAAGGACAACCCTATTTCTCAGTGGAGGCCCAGACAGGTATAGTGGATTGCATTGTCATTGTGAATCCTGACACATTGTAAATAAGGGGTCCATGCTTGCTCATTTAATTTCTTTGGTTCTAAAATTTCTTAAACCTGAAAGAATTAAAAGGGACACTCTTGAGGGATGTTATGAGGGACAGACAGGTTATACATGTGCTGGTATATGGATGAATAAAGTAAAACCCATTTAGTAGTTTCTTAACTAGTAATAATAAATACTTAAAAAACTCAGCTTATGAGTGGGAAGTGCCTTAAATTGTAAAAAATTATATTAAAAAGACCCTCAAATTGATATGTAGTAGTTAGCTTTCAAAGTATCTTGGAAGACTATTAGATAAATTCAAGAGTGTCAGAAGTCATGGGCAAAGTTCATGTTACATGAAGATTCAGCACATTCTCAATCTCAATTGCTGTGCACGTAGGTTCCCAATGGATTTTACAAAGTAAAGAGCAAACACAGAAAGTGAATCAATATACAACACAAACATGAAACCACAAACCTCATTTATACCAAATGTGCTTCTCAACAATAAAGACTATAATCCTATGAAATTGTTCTTCCACAGTATTATAATAGGGATCTTTTCTTTCTCCATAATATGTTCTGTATTTTTCAGAGAGGTTTTTATACAATTTTTGGCTTTTGCATATTGTTTCCCAACTAGGTATTTTCTTCATTTGCTTGCTTAATTGCTACCTATCTATGCATTGATTTATTTTTTCATCACCCTTCTCCAAAGAGTAACTTGTGGAGTTATTGTTTATGTTTTCATAAAGCCATTTCCCATTAATCTTCCAGTTAGACAAAGGATAAATGTGGGATTCATCTATAGTTTTGGAGATGTGAAAAACTATAATCTTTGCCCTGGGGAACTAAGGCTGTTAAATGCCAGTTGAAATCTACATAAAAACCTATCTAACAGAGAAGGAAAATGAGGTCCCAAGAGTTCTCGATTTTTAGGTTTTTGCAAAGAAACATGTCAAAATTGGGACTTGGGAAAGCATAGCAAAGACCATTACTTCCTCTTTGCTTTTTGTATTCATGCTACAAATATTACCTTATTCACTGACTGTAGACACGTCTGTGTAGATCCCTAGAGATATAAGTGAGCATATTTTCCATGCAAGTCATATTTCAATGTACAGGGGTCATGAGTAATTCAATTATTAATTTATCATTTTTTGTCAATGACAGGCCATTGTAGACTGAATCTTTGTGCAAGCTTTACTCATATTTCTGAGACATTAGTTAACTTATTAAAAATTAATAGTGATTTTAATGTATTACATAAAATTTATGGCTCTGTAGTAAGAGGTTTCTGGCCGGGACTTTCGGGCCCAGCCTCAAGGTTTTGACCTGCAGACCCATAGACCCTCAGAGACACACAGATGCTTACATTAACTTTAGGCTGATCGGCCTAAGGCTCAGGCGTATAACTTGCTAACTCTTTATCCTTAAACTAACCCATGATTCTTATCCTGTCCAGTCATGGGGCTTGGTAATTTTTCTCAGAGAGCATAGTTGTCCTCTGCATCTTCTGGCTTGTCTGGCAACTCTGGAGTCTCTGTGACATTTCAGCTCTGTTCTTCCTGTTCCCAGAGTTTTCTTAGTTTGGTAGCCCCGCCCACACATTCTGTCTGTCTTTGGCTAATCAGTGTTTTTATTAAACCAGTAGGAAGGGCAATTATTTACAATGGAATAACATAATTCCCTTACATGGCTCCTCTGTAGAGTTTGTATGGGTCGTAGAAATGGTTCTAATTATTGCATTGTAGGACTAGATTCCTCAAGGCTTTTGCTAGAAGTCTAGAAGTATAGATTTAGTTATGGAGAGACATAAAA
The DNA here is from genome assembly GCA_033318265.1 of Phyllotis vaccarum. Taxonomy (NCBI): domain Eukaryota; kingdom Metazoa; phylum Chordata; class Mammalia; order Rodentia; family Cricetidae; genus Phyllotis; species Phyllotis vaccarum. Next base: position 102,792,950 of record JARWLC010000008.1, on the reverse strand, counting down.
TAGGCACTTGTCATTTCAGTGTTCAGAATCCTTGTGTTGTGAAGGAAGAGATTGTTACTTGTGTGCATAGTGGAAAAACAAAGCTAATTAATACTATGCAAATATTTTTATTATTCATTTAAAAATAGATGCTTTGGGCATGACTGCTTTTTTCTGATAAAATTTCCCATGTTAAAATGATTTTTCTTTAAAACAGACCTTTTTATATATCTTTAGCACCCTAAGACCTAAAATAATTCTTTTGTTGAAATTTTGTCATGAATGGATATCTCTAATGTATTTTTTTGTTCACCTGCCAGGTATAATAAGAACAGCTCTTCCCAATATGGACAGAGAAGCCAAGGAGGAGTACCACGTGGTGATCCAGGCCAAGGACATGGGTGGACACATGGGCGGACTCTCAGGGACAACCAAAGTGACGATCACACTGACTGATGTCAATGACAATCCACCAAAGTTTCCACAGAGTAAGTAGTCGAGGTTGGGCTTTGCAGTTTACCACTGTACTGCCAGATCCTCATCTTCTCACTCACTCTGAATTTACTCAACGATTAAAAAGAAAAGTCTAGAAAACAAGAAGCATTTTCATGATTCTTGCAAAAGGCTAAAACATGATAATAACTTACTCAAAAAAAAAAAAAAAGAAACCACAAAAGTAAGTTAAATGGTATAGAAATAATGAGAAGAAAGGAAGACATTAAAAGTACTATAACTCTAAAAAAATAACAATTTCTAGGTATTTTACTTACTAGGTTATTAGTCATGTGAGGTGGGAATTAATTAACTTTTCTCTGTCTCGATGTGTTTATTACTATCCTTCATGTTCACTGTACCTTGACTTGCTATTTATTGTTTCATAACAAACTGCTCAAAATCTTGGTGTTTTAAAATAATACTTTATTTGCGTCTTGACTTTACAACTTGTTCAGAGCTTTTAAAGAAAACTTGTGCAGCTCTCCCCACTTCTAATCTGGAAGGCCCTACTTCTAAGATTACTTACAAGGCTGGCAAGCTAAGCCTGACTTCTACAGTCTCTCCACATGGGCCTTTCTGTGACTAAGTTCTGATCATAAGAACTCCAAGACCACAAGAACCAAATGACTGGCCTGCCATTGCTTCAGAAGTCATTTGGCTTCTCTCACTGTAGCCATAAAGCTGCCAAAATCTAAGAGAAGTCATCTAGACCTCACCTTTTATTGAAGAACTGTAAATAATGTTAAAAAAAGAGGCCCATAGGATGAGGTATTCTTGTCTGCTTTTTTAATAAAATGACATATTTGTATCTAATTTAAATATAATCGTTATTGGTTGCAATAACTCAGCTAGTACTGATTCTTACAACATCTGAAAAATTGGCAATGATTGTTTACCCCTTCTTATTTATATTATTGTACAACATTTATAAAATTATTGAGGGAATATAAAAATGAACAAGGGGCTAAAGGGATAGCTTGGTAGTTTAGAATATATGCTGCTTTTCAGAAGATCAGTATTGGTGGCTCCCGATTGCCTGTTACTCAGCTCTAGGAGGATCTCACCCTCTTCTGGTCTCGCTGATCATGCACTCTTGTGCAGATAGCCACATAGACACACACACACACACACACACACACACACACACACACACACACCTGAAAATAAGATACATATTTAAAAATATTATTTTAAATTATGTGTTTATGAGTGCACCTATGAGTTGTATATGTATCTATGTGAAGGTGTCCACAGAAGCCAGAGATGTCACATTTTCCTGGAATTGTAGTTAAAAGTGTAAGCTGCCTGGCTCGCCAGGAACCAAACGCTGGTACACAGGAGAAGAAGCGAAAGTTCTTAGCCATGAGTCATCTATCCAGCACCAAATAAAATATCTTTTTAGATAATATTGTATTAAAATATTTGAAATTAATAATCATTGCTAATTGTAATCATTTAATTATTGGTCACTAATATAAATATATAAAAGAGCCTCTATTCTATAGATTAAAATGCCACTCCCGAAATTCCTTTAATGTGAAAGGAATACAAGATTAAGTTGAAATAGATAAAATATAAGCATGCCCTGCAGTGATAGACACTATGAAAGGAAATGAGGAGTATAACAGGTATAATCAATACCAGTGGGCTGAGCACCAGAGGATAGGGTTCCACTTCTCTATAGCGTGTCTTAAACAGACTGCTTCTTCAAAGTGTCATACAATGGTGCTAGATCTCACTCTTCTACTGAGTACTCTCTAGTGGTTTCATTAAATAAAACTCAACATCTCCCCTATTTTTTGCAATGCCCTTTCACGTACCACCTTTCTGCTATCGGCCTCCTGTACCAGAGGTCCCATTCTCTTTTCTTCACCTTACTGTCCTGTGCAATCTCAGAATGCTCTATAAGGCTCTCTGACATCTGTTGTTCCTGGCCCTGTGACTTATTCGGCACATATTCATACATTTGTTCCTTCAGTGGAATTCAAATTTCTTCTAAAGGAAGCCTATCTGTCCATACTCTGTACAAAATTAATCTAGGCCTTCTTCTCACATACTTAACAGTGATATGTGTCCACTCACATTCATTTGCATAGAAAAACATCTTTCTCACACTACCATATGCCCACTCATCCATATACAGCATAGTCACACACTTAATTGCCTTCCCACTGTGTAAATTAAACATGCACGCATGCGCACGCACACACAATTTTCCTTTATCTTTTACTTATGTTATTTACCCTATAACATAGATGCATTTTGATTTTTTTTCTATAACTCTCTTAAGGGAGGAATCATAATACTTCCTTTACATTTACATCATTTACATTCCTGATAAGTATAAATATGAGTGTGTGACACCATTTACATTTCTGATTAATATACACGTAATATGGAGGGAGTAGACTAGCTAAAAGCTTCCAGAGAATTCCAAGCTTGACCTAGTGGGAAGAATGTAAAGTAAAATGAGAGACAAATATAGCTGTAAAAAAAAAAAAAAACCAATATTCTTGAAATATAAGATTTGGATTTGTCTCTGAAGGAAATATGAAGTGCTGGAAGGCTTTTAAATATAGGGATGATTTTGCTTTTCTGTTCTTATTCCTCCTTGAGCAATTAGCAGAGTTACAGGGAAATGTTGGAATTAATTTGTGGGAGATCATGAAAAAGCAAAAGCAAGAGTCAGCTGCTCATATATGTGGAGCCTTGCATAGTTCTCCATCACGCTTTTCCTTCCGCTCATATAATAAATGACACATCGTCTCACCCAGGACCCCAATATTGTTTTATCATCCTGTAAAGAACACATTCTTCTAGCAAGCAGGCCATCTGGGACCCTCTTTCCATCCATCTCCTTCTTTTCTGTGTTCTACCAATAGAAAGTTCAATTTTAAACCCTTTGAGAAATTTACTGAGATTCAAGGAAATCTGAAGTCTTACAGCTGCCAAATAAAAAGGAAAATAAAAGTAGATGTCTTCTTCTTTCAGGCGTGTACCAGATGTCTGTTTCAGAAGCAGCTGTCCCGGGGGAGGAAGTTGGGAGAGTGAAGGCCAAAGACCCAGATATTGGAGAAAATGGCTTAGTCACATACAATATCGTTGACGGAGATGGCATAGAACTGTTTGAAATCACAACGGACTATGAGACGCAGGAAGGTGTGGTGAAGCTGAAAAAGGTAGGTTCTAGGAATCAGACATGTCAGTCAGAGGATCTGTGTTACCCAGGCAACCTGAGGAAGACCGGAGTCTGATGGGTAAGAAATGCACTTATGAAAGACCAGGGGATAACCTCCTCGGTTTGTAGCTGAGACCTGAACTTCGGGGAGAAGCGAAGTCTTTTTCATACTGAGACAGTAGAAGGTGCTGGCCAAATAGCAGATTCCGCCTGTATGAATGTGGCTGGCTGGTTCGCCTATGTTTTGACAAGATTATCTGGTCAGAGAAAAGACAACTTGATAATCCTGAGTTTTGAAAAAAATAACTCTAATTTCTCTGACGTCTGCCAGTTTAAGTCAACTAATACAGAATGCACGGTGCTTAAACATCCCAAGCTCGCTGCACTATGGGATGTTCCATGAAATTTTAACCGATCTCCATTTTTCTTTCCTTTCAATCAGAACTTGAAGTAACAATAATGATTCTTCCTCCTTATTCATTTAAACAATCATCAGAGACAAAACATAACCTTCCTCTGGGTTCATCACACACCAGAACTTATTTCATTTTGTTTGTTTTTCTATAAGTCAATCTCATATTTACTCAGTACTAACTATTACTCATTTTTAACATGAGAAGGTCAAATGAAATTGATTGTTCTAATGATGAATAATCCCTCAACTTATTTTTGAAGTAGAGATTCAGGAAGACTCAGTCACAATGGCATAGATACATGTTGAATTCAAATATAGATGGCATTGGAGTAGCTTTCCTCTTAAGACATTTTGGAACCAACTGAACCAGAAAGTCAGATGAGATTCACTCTAAAGAGAAGTAACAATCACAGTGTGTTCTCAGAAGTTCCCTCCTGACTTAGTACTTGAGAAGTCAACACCTTTCCATCATCACAGTGTATGGAGCATTAAATGTGAACTGGTTGAGGGGATTACCTTGGTTTTAATCAAGCATTCATTCTCTGCTTGCTTTTATAGTATGGATATTAAGCTTTTTGGTGTGATAGAAAAGATTTAATTGTAACATTGAGAAAAAATTAAATTGAAGAATTAATAAAGAACCGTGTAACTGGAGAGGAGAAGATGGCATTGGAAGACATTATCAGCGGGGGAACATGGGTGACTGACCTTTCACTGTAATTCAATCCATACTGGATGGGGGAAAATACTCCGGGGGGGGGGCATAGAACTAAGAAAAAATGAGTGATGTACATGAAATCACAAGTGGAAATTCAGATAGTTGCAAAAGTCTCCACTCCCGACTATGAGCTTCATGACCAAAGGTGTCTAATTATCAGCCACACGAGGATGGAGAGCTGTTCTTTCTGGTGTCTCGTATGTAGCTGTCAACTTTTTTGTTAATTAATATTACTATCCCTCCTGTATGGCACTGACACGCAGACGTTGACATCAGCAATTCTTGCCTCCCATCCTTTGCTGTACAAGTAATTGGATAGTTGGTTATGCAAAGGTTGTCACCTATTTCAAGTGTATCCAGGGCATAAACACATACTGTTCTCTAAAATCCTGAAACATTTAAATCACCCCCATGAAACTCATACATGGCAAATGAGCTCTCTGCATATGATTAATTTGTTCACTTCCCCTAATTCACTGTTCATTACAGGCAGCAGGATAAGCTTTTACAAAGCACTGACATTTAGATTTAAAACAATGTAGGCTGTTATTTAATTTGGAAGAGAATACTTGCCTTAACTTGCACCACAAAGTTCCAAATGCCCACCAGGAAAAGGCAATCAAATGTGAAATTAGTAGACTAAAAATATGGGTCCTTTTGGAAGACATTGTGTACAATTTAATAATATAAAGACATAGGAATGATCATACAATCATTTTGCATTTTAAAACTTTTCTTCAATTTGACATTTTCATTTACTTCTTGATTCACTTGTTGGTTTTCTACTGAGCTAAATCAGTTCTAATTATTTGTCAGGAAGGCTTTGGTAAAAGCTGGGAATCTAAGATATAAGAGATTGACTGCTAGCCACAGAGAGTCAAGAATTATCAGGAGGGTTCAGTGACAAGTTAGTTATGATGAGTAAAGTTTCCTCTCTTGACAGTATTGATGTTTCAAGCCTGATATATCTTGGTTGTAGGGGAATGTTCTACACAAAGCAGGATACATTATAGAACCTGGACCTTCTTCATGTATAGGTTAATAGACAACACTTCCCCTCCCCCCACATTTATGATAATGGTTTAAAATACTGTTCTGGTTCTTTCTAAATACTTTGGAGTGACTGGGAGCAAAAATCGGTGTTCATTGGAAAACTCAATTATAGAAAAATGTGTGAGACCATCCCTATGTGTAAAGAATGGCTTCTAAGAGGAATGCATCCTGAGTTGATTCCTGACAGCTGAATAGCACGTTCCCAGATTGACAAGAAGAAAAGACGTCAGAAACACGGATTAGAGAAGACTAGTTTCAGAGAGATCAGGGCATAATGGAGAAACTGCAAGTCTTCTGGTTCTTAGAGTGAAAAAACACAGTAGGACCAATTGAAAAATCTGTTTTGGGGATAAAAAAGGAGAGATTTCAAGAAGATGAAGACATCATAAGCCTAATGAAGGAAAAGACAGGTGCCAGGAACCTCGAGGATTTGGGGAAACTACCTCCAGTCATGTTTGAAAGAAAGAAAATGTATTTTAAGGCTGCTGCTAGTACCATCAAAATGGTCAATGTACAAGACCAGATAGGTATTTGACAGATCTGATAGAATCATTTTTAATTTTTTTTCCAAAATAATGTTTAAAGCTCTTTGATCCAGGTTTAGAGTTTCAAGGGAAAAAAAAAAAAACAAAAAAAAAAACCAAAAAACAAAACAAAAAACAACAACAAAAAAAAACCAAACAAAAAACCTGTTCTATTTAACCAGTCTCTGTGCAGTTATTTGCAGAAGAATGTAAAATACAGATTAACCTCTAGGTGGCTTGGTGGTGTCAGGGAAAAAAATATCCACTCATCAGTCCATTACAGTACACTTGGCCAAGTGACAATCCCATTGGCTGTCAACAAATGCCCATATAGCTTCTAAGATGTTCATTTTAAGTCAAATAAACTTGTGAGGTAGTGTAAGAACATCAGTAGACCACATTTGAAGCATTCTTTTTGTAATCAATGTTATATCTATTTTTAAATTTTTCTTTGGTCTGTGTATTTTTACACATAGATGTGGATATATTACATTTGCTTGCTTCCAGTCATGGGGCGATCTGATTTGTTAACTTAATGTCACATCATAAGCACTTTACATGCTGTTATATAACACACATAATCATTTTTAATGACTGCATTACATCCCATCCTATCTATGGACTGTGATTTCCTTAATAAAATCTCACAGTTGGATATGCTGTTCTATGTGTACATTTTCCCAGATTAGATATAACTTTCTATTATATCTAACAATAATATGCATTTTTCAATATTGTTTGTTTGCACTTTCTGCTGAATAAATCCCTCAGGGAGAATTTTTAGAGGTGAGTATTAGTAAGCTAGGGTGGGCATTAAGAATTTTATGGCTTATGCAATGTGTTGCTTCATTTAGTTTTATTTCAACTATTCATAACATGAGTATAAATGTCCACATGGGGAACTACCTCAAATCCCATTTTGAAGGAGAAAGGGAATTATTGTAAGTAAATGCTTAAAGGTTATTCAGTCATAAGCCTGGCTGTTCATTCAGGAAAGTGATTGATGCACATGACTACATGGTTCAGTCATTCCTCAGTATAGGGACACTAAAACCGACAAGACTCAGTAGATCCCTGGAAACTGCTTTCCCTTTAGTACTAAAAGGCAGCTATGAGACCCTCCACAGCTATCCAGGGCTAATGAGCAGGATCTCTCAAGGCAATAAAGCTGGCCTAACTTCCAGAGTATTTAGTAGAGTCTCACAAGAGTGGAGAAAGATGTTCTAGGTAAACCATTGCAAATACCTAGAGATAATAGCATAAAATGATCTGCATGAAGCCAGCTGGGTAGACTGCATTGAGACCACATATTATTCAACAGAAACAGAGCTTTCAAGTGGTGACTTTTATCTGGGTCCTTAGGCATACACCTCCATCAAGTTCAGAATGGATTGGCTCTAGAAATATCAGCAGGCAGAAATTTTACTTTTTTTTTTTTTTGTTACAAATCACTTGGCCTCTGAATGATCTTATGTTATTGTTTGATTCAGTCTAGTCATTACAGAGATTTCTAAGAAACTGCAGTAATCTTGTATTGTCAATATATAATTATTTTTTATTTCTCTTCTCAACAACACACTTAAGGTTCTAAGAGATATTGGTTCTCACCCGGGAAGATAGAATGATGGAGAATTAGAGGGCATGTTTAGCAGTAGAAAAAAGAAGTGATTCTTGACTTCAGGGAGGTGGAGGTGGGAAGTAACAGAATCAAAGATTTTGAATATGCCTAAGCTTTCTGAAATGATGTTAGACTAGAGTCTGGAATAATACAGAACCAGGTCAGTTTAAGACCTATGATTGTATGTCCATTCAGAATCAGTGTTTGCTAGGTAAATGGCAGCTGCATGGAAGGCAGATGCTAGCCTTAAAAGATCAAGTTTGTTCCAAATATGTGTTAGCTCTGCATTATTGGAATACTGTTTAGGAAGTTGTTTCACGGGTGCTATGGCTCATATTAGTGCTACAATTTTGCTCTTCACTCTGTGCTAACTGTATTTCTTACTCTGGAGTAAAGGGCACTCACCATCAATCTCCCTGCGACTGTGTCCATTCAAAAGCTACCTCTGAGTTCTTTTGCTTACTTGGGTAAAAATATGTACTACTTACACTTGTTAGTATCTAAATTTACCAAATTTTCAATTTATATGTCTGACAAAGAGGAAGGACTGTCTTCAGTGTCAATTACTTACCCTAAAGAGATGGTAACCTGTTACTGAATGGACTCAGAACAAAGCTACAGCATTACATTTTAAATAGAGAACAGTGAACATCGTTTAAAAGGAGAACTGGGAAAACACAGCAGATATGTTAAGAAATAGCACTGAGATGTCCAGGAAGATGAAATCATATCATCAGTAAGTAGGACTAGAGATTTCTCAGTCGGTAGAGCACTTGCTGAATAAACAGTGGGCACATTGACAGGCCTTTACACACTGTGATCTTATAACAAAATGGATCAGTGGTACAGCCTGTTTGCAGTTATACTACTTTGAAGGAAGGGACGGGATCCTGGAGTAGCCTGGCTGCCTAGACTAGTGGTATATCATAAGTAAGCTCCGAGTTCAATTGAGAAGCCTTGTGTGTGCGTTCATGTATAAAGTGGAAGAAGATTGAGGAAGGTTTTCCGTGTCAACCTAAAAGACACGCACACACACACAACAAATAAAAAATGGGGGAAAAATAAATTAATGTTATTCAACAACTCTGCCTACCAAAATAAACGATGATAAATAACTGTATGTATGGACTGGTAAGGTGCTTTTGGGAAACACATTCTAGTCAAAACTAAGTAAAAGAAATGAAGCTATTACTATAATGAAGCTAGGATGTGTGTTTGTGTAGCCGGCAGTGTAAGGTAGTTGTTAAGTAAAATGCACCTTTGTCTTTTTGCCGAGATATAATGTGTCCTCTTATTACCAAATCTATAGCAGTTCAGAGTGGGCACCAAGTGGATATTAACTCCCCTCTTGGTGGCTGTAGAGTGAGGTTGGCTTTATATGGAGTGCGGTGGTGTTTCTGTATTTGCCATGTTCTTTGCATCATGTACACCTTGAATCATGTTTCAACAAGTGATTGTTCCAAATTTCTAATCACATGGATATAGAATCAGCACAGATTTTCTCTTTGAGACTCAGTGGACCAATCAGGTCTTTATCTTCCATTATTCTTCCAAGGAACTGGTTGTCAATCTTCTCTTCATTCTTACCAGCCTGTAGATTTTGAAACCAAAAGAGCATATAGCTTGAAGATAGAGGCTGCCAATGTACACATTGATCCCAAGTTCATCAGCAATGGACCATTCAAGGACACCGTAACGGTCAAGATTGCAGTAGAAGATTCTGATGAGCCTCCCATGTTCTTGGCTCCAAGTTATATCCATGAGGTGCAAGAAAATGCAGCTGCTGGCACTGTGGTTGGGAGAGTACATGCCAAAGACCCGGATGCTGCCAACAGCCCAATAAGGTACATATGGATTTATTTTACGAACATGCAGGGAAACATTGGAGACAGGGTGTTTGGGAAGAGTCTTATAGGCACCATAGAATTGCATTTCAAAACATATCATGGTTCAATAAATTTCAAGAAAAGTTAAGATTTACCAGGTATGAGTCTATTTCTTTTCTACTATTAACATGTTGGCTAGGCTTCAAGCTACAATATAAGTTAGTTCTCTCTAAATAGATTCCTAATGTATACAAGCTGATATAACCATTATCCAGGTCTATGTGCCTTCTGGAACTGAGATACAGTATAAATAATTACTATGAAATAATTATAGTAATTATCTTGTGTTTAATATATCCTTGAGCATCACTGACTTTAGTAGGTGTATTAGATGTGTGATACACTTTATCTTCTCGGCATTGTTGTTATAAGAACTGTAGACTCTTAACCTGATTTGAAAAAGTCAGGGTTCTGCACAATGAAATGAACAGATTAGAATAATTTGTGAGCTGTTACAAGTCCTAAGGAAGCTCTAATCCTTTCTGAACACTTTGTGAATATAACAGAATGACCATCACATCATTTTATTTCTGTCATTCGGGAAAAAAGCAGAATCCTGCCCCTCCTTCCCACCATTGACGGGGGTTATTGAACCATGAAGCTAATGATCAAGAGGGCATTGTATTGAGAAGGAGATGTAAGGTATTTACAGGGTGTAAATATTTAGTTGCATAAGGTCCAGTCCCATAGACTGGATTATTTTTTGTCTTTTCCATCGCTGAGCCTCTGTTTTATTTTTTCTATCTGACTCCTGGATCCAAGAAATTATAATGAGATTAACATTGTAGCCAAAATGACTACTATAAAATGCACATCTAAGTATCATATGATTGAAAAGCAGCAAATGTTTGTAGCTAAAATATCTCTCATTAAGTTCCCTTCCAAAATAATTTAGTGTCTTATTTAAAGATCTTCTTCAACCCCCAAGCAAATTTAGTCATTCTCTGAAGCCAGTGTGCTAACTCTTAATTCCAGTCTTTATATATTCTGTCTTCTAACCTAAGTCCCTGCTCTCTGGGTTGCAGTGCCGAGCTGTGCTTTATTCATCCCAAATGGCTTTGTGTCGGTCTCATTTCAGCCAAATCCAGACACCACATTCTCGTATCCTTCTCTTTTTCTTTCTTCTTTCTTAATCTATCCTTTCCTCCTTTCTGTCATTGTTTTTTTTTCCCCTATGAAAAAATGCTCACATCATAGCATGTGGTATACATTCTTTTTGAGGCATAAGGTATTCAGTTTGACGCAAGTAAGCTAAATGCCACATGGGATAATAGAGAACTGGATGCTTCCAACTAGTATCCTTTGGGTAATCAAGACTACTGTACATTATACCCAAAGTTCATTTTTATTACCAAATAATATTCCACTGTGTAAGTACAAAGTATCTTTCTTATCTCTATGTCATTTGCATGGACATTCATGTCCTTTAACTGCTGGATTTTAAAGATATGGCTTCTGTTTAGATTGTTCCACAAATCTTTGTATGCATGTATGGTCTTTCTCTTGACTTTGTAATTGGAATTGGAATTGCTTAATCGTGTAGCAAGTCCGTGCTTAAATTTCTAAGCAGCTGCCATTTTGTTCAGAATGTCTGTAGGATTTTCCAATGGTGTCAGCAGTGTGGTTTATATCTTTTTGATTCTAGGTATCTCAATAATTTTCAAACTACATGTCATGTTTGTGTCACTGACAGCTACTAATAGAAAGTATCCATATAGACATCCACTTAGTAGAAGTCTGTGTCTTTTAGAGGGGAAAAAAAAACTACAACCATTTAAATTCTTTCTCATTACATAATTATATTAACCATCTTTTTATTATTAAATTATAAGAGTTCATTATATATTCTGGCTGCCACTAATTTGCAAATATTTTCTCTCATTCTGTGAGCTGCCTTTAAATTTTTCTGACTGTTTCTTTAGAGGGAAGCCTGCTTTTAATTATGATTAAGCCCATTCTTTTTCTCCATGGCTGCTTCACTTGTCTGCTATAAGAAATTGTGGCCTATTTAGACAAACTCAAAATAGTTCATCTGTATTTTCTTTGAAGGAATTTTATAGCTCTAGATTTTTATTTAGATCCATGATGTATTTCAAATTGAGTTCTTCATGTGTTATGGATGAGAAGCTCATCATATTATCTTGTGTATGGATATCCACATTCTGGACTCTCAATTTGAGTCCCAATATATGTGTGGTCCTTCTTATGCCAGTGTCACATAACTGTGATTCCCTTACTATTTTTGTATATTATGTTTTATAGGAAAGAAATAGTAGCCTCAAATTGCATTGTCCATGGATGCTTCTATGCTGCAAAAGCAGAGTTAAACGGTTTTGACAGAGACCCTGCATCCTATGCAGTGTAAAATGTTGGTTAGTTACTTCTTGCCATTGGATGTTGGCTGACCTATATTCTGGATAATCACTGAATTCTCCCACCATCTGTGGTGCATGCCCTTAGTGGACAACTTTTTTTTTTTTTTTTTTGAATGAATAAATTCATGTCCCTTATTTGCTTTAGAAAGTCAGATTGTTAGGTCTGGAAGTTATGGTATTCCCTTTTGTCATCTCTATTGAGCACACACTAGGAATCCCCCACAAATCCAAATAACCTTCAGGAAGACCTGATGGGAGATTTCTACAATAACAATGTACAAACAGGCAACAACTATGCAAAATGTGCTGGATAATAAGGTGAAAAGTGATAAAGCAGGACATCTAATATTCTTTTATTGTTTCTACACTCCACAGGCTACAAATTCATATACACTACACACACTTAAAAATATACGGAAACACACCAAATTTAAAACAATTAAACAAGCAAAGTAACACACACATATACATACAAATATACATATACATACAAACACACATTCACAGGCATAATGCTGGGTGTGACAGATTATGTTTGTAATCCCAGAACCAGGAAGGCAGAGATGGGAAAATATATCTCTGGAGCTCTCTGTCAAGCCTACCTAGTTTACTTCATGAAGTTCAAGCAAGGAATAAATCTTGTTATAAAGATGGGCAGTTATTAAGAAATGCTACTCAAAATTGTCTTCTGGCCTGTAAATGCATGTGCACATGCAGATGTCCACACACATGAACAAATGCATGTGTGACATTCTTAATATGGTCAGTTTTATGAATATCCAAGAAAATGTAAATTAAAATTATAATTGAAATTTCCCCTTGACACAGTTAGAAAGACCATACTCAAACAGAATACAAAAGCAAAAGAGAAATTTTCTAGCAGTGAAATAAAGGGAAAGATTTATTCACTGTCAATAATGATGTAGACTCATATACCCTCTATATATAATAGTACTCAGGATTCAAGATTCAAGAGTAGAACTACCATATGACCCAGCACTACTGACAATTTGTATCTACACAAAAATAATGTATAACCTGTAAGCTGAAGGGATATCTTCACTTCCATGTTTATTACATCATTGTTCACAGCAGCCAAGATACAGAACCAACCTTAAGGTCCATCTACGGATAAATGGATAAAGAATGTGCAGTGCATACTAATAGTAAACAACTGTTTAGGAATAAAGGAAATCGTGAAGTTCTATCATTTATATTTTTATAAATAAACAGGAACTAATGGGACATTCCCTTCATTCAGGGGATAAAACAGGGGACAAATACCAATCACCCACCAAAGCGAAAGATAGCAGATAATATATAATCTCACTCATACATAGAATCTGCAACCTCAGACAAATTTTGTGTAGAGTAGTGATTAGAGACAGCAGGTAGACTAGAAGGCCCGGGAACATGAGGAGAGTTCGGTGAGTAGATTCAACATTACAGTTAGGGAGAATAGACTCTAGTGTCTTGGAGTACAGTAATGTGATCATGAATAAGAATAATTAGGATATTCTGTTATGAGTCTTTAAAAGACTGGATATTTTTAATGGGAGAAATGGTAAGTTGAAGATCGTGAAATGCTAATGACTTTGATTTGAAAATTGTACAATGCAAACATTTACTGAAGCACCATGAAAACCATACTTATCTGTAATTCTTACATAAAAATATAAAGAATCTTCTATAAAGCTGCCACCACAGAACCAAAAAACCTCTAAAGCCAGGGAGGAATAAATATGAAGAAATCTGAAAAAGTCAGACAACATATACAATTCATAAAAGAAAATGGGAATTCATGGTGTAGCTCAGTTTGTATAATTTATGCCTTGAATACCTGAGGGCCTATGATTGATTAGAAGCATATCATTAATGGGATATAGGAGTACGAATTCGTAATTCCAGTGTTCAAGAGTTGACATCTGAAAGACCAAATGTCCAACAAAATTTTTGGCTACATGTTAAATTAAAGCACATTTTGGGTTACATGAAATTCCTTTACCACATGTCCAAAAAATTTAAAATAATCCCCATCAGGACAGAATATAATGTATTTCATTTTAGAATATTATTCTTATTTATGAGAGAAATCATTTTTAAATGTTTTCTTAGAATCAAAACATACTAAGAGCAGATTTTCTGGATCCTCATAAATCACTTTGAGACTATGACTATTTCAGGGGTCAGTTAATGGGTATACTATGCTCAGAGAGTAGGTAATATGACTTGTTTAAGCTCACATGATAAGTTTGGGACTGGATTTGAATCCAGATCTATTTTAGCTTCAATCTGCTGTCTTTGATATAGGCAATTGGTAACAGAAGTGTTTCTTCAGAAACATGTGACTATTCTGTTCTATTTTGGTAAAGAGAAGCTTTTTATGTAATGTTATGAGAACCTTCCTGTGCCTCTAACTGATTCAAGATGTTCATATATATGAGTTAATGCACCTTACTTTTGACCTAGACTATCAAGGTGGATTGGACACTTTTTACAAGAACAATATATAAAGACACACAGATCAACTCTTATTCTCCTGCATTTTATTGTTTCCAGGGATCCAAATCTGCAACTCATTTATCTGGGTCATGTTTTCCATGATAGCTTTTCTGTGCATATAGGAATTTTCAAGTCTATAATCATTCACAGATTCTCACTCACCAAGTAGAGCCAAGTCCCTATTCTCTCTACTTGGGCTTCTGTTCTTAGAAATATCAGATAAATTATAGGTGAACACAGAAGTTTATCCTGAATGAACTTACCACCTAATGCTCCAATTATTCTCTCCATATTTACAGGTATTTGTGAATTTGGACAAGAAGTTAAGACTTTATAATTTAATAACTTAAAGATTTTGTGTGTGTGTGTGTGTGTGTGTGTGTGTGTGTGTGTGTGTGTGTGTGTGTGTATGTGTGAGAGAGAGA
This sequence comes from Phyllotis vaccarum, assembly GCA_033318265.1. NCBI lineage: Eukaryota > Metazoa > Chordata > Mammalia > Rodentia > Cricetidae > Phyllotis > Phyllotis vaccarum. Next base: position 102,777,782 of record JARWLC010000008.1, on the reverse strand, counting down.
GTATGTGTGTCTAAGTGCATTGTGCATTGTTGAGTATATGTCTATGCATTTGTGCATGATGGGGCACATACTCCTCCCCACATGTCCATCTATAAGACAGAGTTCAATGCTATGTTTGTTACTCTCTACCTTAATTTCATTTGAGATAGTTCCTTATTGAACTTACAGATCATAACTAGTTACACTAGCTGGATAGCAAGCACCAAGGATCTGTCTGGAGTTGTCACCCATCAGTGGTACTGAGGATGAGTGATGGCATGATGGGCCTTTATGTGTGTAATCAGGATCTGAATTTAGGTTCTCTTGCATATGGCATAGGCACTTTACTGGTTCAGCTGTCTCACAGCATATCACCAAAACTCTGCCACTCCCTCATTTTGCAGATCTCTCTACATTGATTCTATACAGCATTGAATCAATTTTTTTTTTTTGGTCAGAATTTTGATTTTGAATTGAGGCAGTCTATTTCCTTGGTTTTCTTCACATTCACTCTGTCCTGCCTCCTACCTGGTTTCTTGTCTAGTATTTGATCACTTTTTAAGCACTGGTGGCTCCCTAATTCTCAATGTTTAACTCGGAACTCTACATCCACTTACCTATGGCATAGTTTTCATTCATGTTATGATTGAATTGAGTTAGTCTTTCACCATGTTTTGCCTCTGGGCTGATTTTTCTCCTGATTCTAATTCTGAATTTATGAGAGTATACATTGTTCACTTTTATCCTTTATTATTTTTTTCTTTACAGCTTACTTTTTCTTCCTGAAGATATTTGTGGATAGAGAAAGGCATACAGATCAGTACTAGAGAGCATGGCAAATATTGACAATGCCATGATTTCAGTGCTGTGAAACACAATAGAGATATTTGTGAGCTCATGTTTACTGTGCCTTATCTAAAAATAGAACGAAGGCACAGGAATATCTTAGTAAAGTACTTGGTAACATGAGGATCTGAACTTGATCCAAAGAACCCACATGAAAATGTTGTTGGATCATGCCTATAATTCTGATGCTGAAGAAGAGACAGTGGATTTCTGGGGCTTTCTGTCATGAGCCTAGCTTACTTAAGAACGCCAGACTAGTGATAGAATCTGTCCCTGAAAACGTGGTATACAGTTCTTGAATACCAATATCCAAGGTTTTCCTGAAGCCTCTACATTCACATGTAGATTCAAGTATCTTCCCATATAGACACGCATCTATATATGAATGAATGCATCACCACCACCACCACATTACACTCAAATAACTTCTTATATATCTCTGTCTATCACAGAATTGATCTTTGCTCTCTTAACACTTTAACCTATTTCTAATTGACCTCAACTTTACTTTCTGCTAAATTAACTTAATTTTGTATCTTCAAACAGATCTTTCTCAGACTGTAGGGTCAGAAAGTTTGAAAACTCCTCTAGCCTTCCCAGGTATCTAGATTTTGACTGACTTTTACTGTAACTAGTTTTAAATCCCTCTGGTATCCCGAAGCTATTTCTCTTATTTTGAAAACTACATCAAATTCTTTAATTTTCTTTGCTAGTTTTTAATTCAGGTCATCCTTTTTACATTACCAGAATAATCATTGATTGGTTGTTCTGATTTCACTTATTTGCTTCTTTGCTTAAAGGTCTTTCATGATTTATCATTGGCTTGAGGATGGAGATTACCCTGACATTCAAAAGCTTTCATATTTTCTCCTTAACACAACAAGAGCAGGAACAAACATGAAAATGACAGCTCCTTTGAGTTGAATTGCTTAATGTGACTGAGGCAAAGGGCTGCTTCATTTAATTCTCACATATGAAGTTCGGTACAATTGCTGTTCTAGTATAAAAATTGATATGCTGAAAGTTTATTTTGAATGACTTTTCAAAATTATACCAGTCAGATTATGTACAGTAGGAGCTTGACTGGAGTTAAGATTTTACAAAACCCAGAATCATGGACCATTTTTCATATTTTTAGAACTATCTATCCCCTTACCATTTTTCTTATTGTATATGTGTTGTCATGTTACTTAAATGAGAAGTTGCCATATGCCAAGAAACATGTCTTCTGTTATTGTTCATAGAATTATGTACTGAGGACTCAGCTACATAACTTCTACTAGGTTTGATGAAATACAAGCCCAAGTTGAAGTTTATTGCCAGGAAAAAAGAAAAACTTTATTTCTCACAGGGAGCTATAGACTAAAAATCCATTCTGTATGACCTCATGTTTTAAATGCTCTGAAGTTTTTCTCCACGTTTGAAGGTCTTTCTTAAAAATGATGAGACTAATCTTAGTAAGATATGACCCCAATGAATTAGAAATATACCTTTGTAAATCCTAAGAAAGTGGTCTCTTTGATATTCAGAATCCTTGCTTCCTCTGATATCTTAATATTTTTAAACCACCATGGATGCCTTTAAGTACACTTATTATAGACATTTTAGAAAAACATGCCCCAAACTTCATAGAACTAGAAACCACACTCTTTTGAGGTCCAGTATGCTATTTGAATGAGCACAATTCATCTTTTTCTCTACTTTTGGATTGGTGTGGCAAAATGATGCTTATTAGACCTGATACCAATCTAAGTTGCTAGTACACATCACATCTAGCTAAGTTATTTTACTTGACCTCAAATAAACCCAAGCTTCTTTACCAATCTCCACCTGGTCTTACCAAAAAAGTCATCTCCATAACATTCTGAGAATCCTTTTATATGGTCTGAAAAACACAAATTCCAAATGATTAGGACTTGATAAAACCATTGCCCTTTGCTGTGAAGTGCAGGACAGTCAGTAGGAAATGAAAGGGTGACCTACAAGTAACTGCTGATTTTTGTTTGTATTTGCACTTTGGAATTCAGAACCAAATTGCCTCCAGGCGTCTATGTCTAACAAAACAAAACAAAACAAAACATGCAGAATATACCCAGCATTGTGCTTTACATGTGGAAAATACTGATGTGTAGCGCTATAAATGATCTTACATGAATTTAGTTAAACTGAAAACTATTTAATATTTCATATACCAAAATTTGGCAAAGATTTGATACATTTGTGACTTTCTGAGTAGTTTGCGAGTGAGGCACGCTCACTCCCCAAATGTAATTTCATAAATATTCAGATGGTGGGTGATTATAGTAAATATGGAGAAATATGCGACACATTATTATACTTCTCAATCAAATATGCTAAACAGCTTTTTCATTTATTGCACCGAATAAAGAAATCCAGTGTACCAAAATTATTTCTATAAAGGATTCATGTGTAAAGATTGAAAAATAAATTTGATTATAAGAGAAAACCTAAGTCATGAGATCAGTTGAAAAGGTGACTTTAAATATAATATGGACAAAATATTCAAATATTAAGCTGCTGTGAATGTTTTGGTCTAATTGCCTCATTTGCATTCTGCTTAGGTATTCAATTGATCGTCATACTGACCTCGACAGGTTTTTCACGATTAATCCAGAGGATGGTTTTATTAAAACCACGAAACCTCTAGATAGAGAGGAAACTGCCTGGCTCAACATCTCTGTCTTTGCAGCAGAAATCCGTAAGTGTTCTCTAAGGGCTTTGCCTTTACTTTACTAAACAGTGATTCTTCTGATTCTAGTCTATACAATGAATTAAGTGCTGAGTTTTTTATCTGTTTTGTTTTAGGTTTTTTTTTTTCTTTACTCATTTTATTGAAAACAGAATTCTTTCTTACATACTACGTCTTGATTACATTTCCCCTCCCTTTACTGCTTTCAGTTCCTCTAGTCCTCCTCTCCCACTGTGATCCACCCCCTTTCTGCCTCTCATTAGAGAACAAATGGGCTTTTAAAAAAGATAATAGTAAAATAAAAGACAGTAAGATTAAAAAAAAAAAAACTACATAACACATCAGAATTGGATTAAACGAAAGGACACAAGAAAAAGAGTCCCGGTGAAGGCACACTAATTCAGATATCCACTGTGACATGCAAGGCTCCAGAATCTAGTAGTTGTGTGGTCCACGTGGCTGGCTGTCTCGAGTACATGCTGAAATTCTGAATACGTGAGCTCTAATGCCAGTGAAAGATTGATCTTGCTAGTGAGGGTGATAGAAAGCAGGCAATGAGGGAAGGAGATTTCTTCTTCTGTGCACTTTATTTAGGCCACAAGCAAAAGGTTTAATCCAGATTGAAGATGGATCTCTCCACTGAAACATCTGGATGAAAGGTTTATATTCCCACCTCAAATATCCAGTTTTGAAATGTGTATTCAAATGACTTAATTAAAAGAGATTAAAAATTAGACAAAAAGAGAAATTAATTCAATTAATTAAAAAATAAACTAATTTTAAAAAAAGAGAGAGAAAGAGAAATCCCTCCCAAATGTACTCTGTCATCTGGATTTTAGTTAATTCCAAATGTAGTCAACGTGAGAACCAAGAATAGTCATCATAGATACCTTATGTTATTCAGATTTTTTAAGCTTACAATGACCATGTTAAACCTCAAGCAGCAGTCAAGTCAAGGCTTGAGGCACTTTGTATAGGTTTTAATCACTAATTCTTGAATCTGATCATATATCAAGCTCTCTCAACACATTTCATAGCTGGTTTACAATAACAGTTTCTTGGACCCACCTTGAAAGCCTCTGATTCAATAGATCTCTACCAAAGTCCAATCATTTATATGAACAATACTTTGGACCCTGTTTGAGAGTCATGTTAACAAACTACTTTCTAGCAGGAACAGGTTCTATTAGCAACCTTCAGGATTATTCTCAGCCAAAGCAGGAAGTGGTTTGGTATTTCCTTGTTTAGGCATGACATTTATTCCAAGAATCCTTCCACAGAGCTTTACACACTTTTGATCTGAGATACTTTTGTGCCAACAATGCATGTGTTACCCTTCCCCCCGCCCCAGCTCTGTAAGAAGTACTCAGGAGAATAATTAAAGGGAATAACAATTTAATTGTTCCCACAGATTCAGAATTTCATCCCAGGGTCCCCTTCTTCCATCCATTAGTGCCTCTATGGAGATCGAGAATTATGGGGAGCAATGTGCTATGGAGCAAAGATGTTCACGTTTTAACGGACATGAAGCATGCCTCAGTGACATCATTCCCCCAACTTGACCCTGCTCTCTGCTTTTTATTATTTCCCCCCAATATCAAAATGTTATCAATAGATACTTAATTACATCAGAACCCTTTGAATTGAATTATTCCCAAAAGCCCATAAACTGCAACTAAATCCTAAAGATATGAGTGTATCTGAACATAGCTATGTGATTCTTAGAACAGCATAAGTAGGTGGAAGAAGCTTACTCATTTGGACCATTATATGTTCGAATTTGGTATTTGTTTACTGTCTGAATGCTCTTTTCTTAGACAACAGACATCAGGAAGCCAAAGTCCCAGTGGCCATCAGGATCCTTGATGTCAACGACAATGCTCCTAAGTTTGCTGCTCCTTATGAAGGCTTTATCTGTGAGAGTGATCAGACCAAGCCACTCTCAAACCAGGTAAAGCTGGCTTCCCCTGTCCTGCCCAGAAGCAATGCCTTTGAAATATAGTGTGTGTGTGTGTGTGTGTGTGTGTGTGTGTGAGTGCACGCACATGTGCATGCACGTGTGATCATCAACGCTTTTAAGAGATTTTAAAATCAGAGTTTTTAGCCTGCTAGAAAATTCTGGATAAATGACATGTTGACTTCATTATGATTTACTTATGAGCCACTTCTCTCTTTCAGCCAATAGTTACAGTTAGTGCAGATGACCAGGACGACACAGCCAATGGACCAAGATTTATCTTCAGCCTACCCCCTGAAATCATTCACAACCCAAATTTTACAGTCAGAGACAACAGAGGTTTGTACTAAAATTCCTGTGCATTTACGGAAGTAGAAATGAGAAACAAATGCCTTTCATATTGCACAGCTCAAATATTTTCACTTATCTATTAATGCCTTCTTGTTGAAGAATAAACAGGGAATACTAATGGCACTCTGTTTGGACACACAGATTCATTTAATACATATGAATAAGTGAGTCTAATTTTATTTTCCTGTGGGGTGTGTGTGTGTGTGTGTGTGTGTGTGTGTGTGTGTGTGTGTGTGTGTGTTGGCTTTGATATTCATGAAGGAGCAGGAAAACCATGTGGGAAAGCTTACAGGGTCAATATGCAAACAACTCCATTTATCTAATTTTTAAAAAGAGATTGATAAACCCTTCGGGGGAAGCATGGCCTTATGAATATTGATATCAAGTAAAGCATTAAAAGAGATTAGTTCAACTTTGTACAGCAACATAATCTTTCACACACAGGCTTTTCCCTTCTAACATAGTTGCAATGCAGTGTGGCTGAGAGCAGAACTCCATATCTAAAAGTGCCGGCAGTAGTATTGCCAAAGGGGTGCAAATGAAGCCCTGTTTGTTCATTGCCAAAAGCCATGATGGTATTCAATGTAATTCTTGATTCTCATTGATAGTCTTGCTAGTCAGTCAAGGAAGTTACAGGCTTGCAAATTGTTAGGAGATGTTTTGATTGTAGAAGCCTAAAGTAACAAAGTCCCCTGACAAAGCTAGTGGCTGAATGAAGGGCTAAAGAATAAGTAACCATTTTGTTTCACAGACCATGATGATACGCTCTGAGCATTTCTTCTAGTGGAAACTGTGTATGTAAATCTTTGACAATATCAGCCTATGAAAAGCAGAGACCAGTGCAACCATCCAAGACGGGAAAAGGTGGTAGGCCTTCTTGATCTATATATTTTAGCATCATCTTGCTATCCATGCAAAGAATGTAAGTGTGTTTCTTTCCTCAAGACGAGAGAGAGAGAGAGAGAGAGAGAGAGAGAGAGAGAGAGAGAGACAGAGAGAGAGAGAGAGAAGAAAAGAAGGACTAAGAAAAGAGGTCTCAAACTAATGTAAGAACACTGTTACTCCCTCACCATTATGACTGCCATCAGTACCATGATGCCAGTAGCTAATGATCCAAGCACCATGTGGAGATTCCTCACCTATTCTGTTCACTTAATTTTCTCTACACCACAGGCAATACTTTTTTTTATCATTCCCATTTGACAGATGAGGAAAATAAAGCATGTAAACGTTAAATAATTTGCTCAATCATGCAAATAGAAAGTAGACTTGAGTTTTTAACAAAGCGGTCAAGCTCCATGTTACTGCTTTAACTTCTTCCTGGGCTGATAGAAAGCAGAGAAATATATGCCTTACGCTACTTGGATCTGGAGGGAATGTGATTTGACATATTTTAATATTTTGTGAACTGACTAGAACATTTAATGATAGGACTTACAAATAAAGCATATTCAAAATGAGATGAGAGAAAATGCCCAGGTTTTTATGACAGGGGCTTTTCTCTCCCAATACACTGCTTTCTCAGAGAAAGTGAGGCAAGCACTCTGCAGATATGTTTTGTGGAACCTTAGAGTAATTCCAGGCTTTACTTTAAAAACAGCCCTTATCATTTTAAAAATAGAGTCTTTACATTGCATCCTTTAATTGTTTTCTTAACCTTCACCTTCTTGGCTTGATGTGTAGAAGTAAACTCCTCCAGGAAATAATTGAATAAAACCTGGGACACAGACCTATAATCTCCTCAGATCTGAAGGTTAAGGACGCAGATTTGCAAACTCAAGGACTTCCCAAACCACAGAGAAAGTTCAAGGAAAGCTTACATAACTTAGCAAGATCCTGTCTTAGAAACGAAGTTAACTAAAAGGGCTCAAGATATAGTGTTTCCATACAATGCAACAGGCACTAGATTCAAAGGTTCAATCCAAACCATAGGAGATGTAGTAGAAGTAGGGAGGGAAAAGGGGGAGAGAAGGTAGAGAGGGTAGACAGGAGTTTTCAGCCAAGGACATGTAACTTCAGTTGTACAGAGAAGAGTATAAGAACTTAATTTTGTCCTGATGTTTCTCCAGTAGAAGAGAACTAAGTGTAGGTGATAATTTAATCATGTACTTAGCTATGTACTTACAGATTTCATAAAGCTTTCTGAGGTATCTGTGTGTCTGTATTTTAGCACAAGGGATCTGTGTCTGAACTGTTAGACGTTTCTATCTTCCCAGATTAGTTTCCAATGCTAGTCTGGACTGGCAGCTTGTCTAGTTTCCAGTCACCTTTGTCAGTAATGAGGAGACTTGATCAGCTGAACAGAAAACTCTGGTTGTGCTCCTATTTTTACCTGTGTATAGTTCCCAAATTACATTTGCGGTCTAGTGCTTTGCTCTTTTCCCAGCAAGATCTGAATTTACATGTGCCTCCTGCAAACAGCAGGGTTTTCTAGGCCTTACTGAGTGGGCCAGCTTCATCTTCATCACCTGCTCAATCTTTTTTATATATGTATTTATATAATGTGAAATTATATCTCGTCTCCATTAACCTCTGTAAACAATGTAGTGTGGCATATTGTTCTCAGGAGGTGTATAAGTATTTAATTTTACCAAGGTACTTTGTGGATGCTATCTATAATTTCACAGAGATTATATTACCACTGATGAGCCTGCCAACTGCATAATCCATCTCTCCTACCCTCTCCATTAGGAGACTAATCCTACTGTTGAGCTATACTTTTGTGGAGAATCGCTACTTCTTAAGAAAAATTGCTTTATTAACAATGGCAAACAGTTAATGAAAACTCCCGTGTTTAGTGCTATTACAGAATCTCAAAGCAAATACAGTCTTATAATTATCATTTAATAGAGTTACTTTCTGCTGGCTCCTAAAAGTAATTACATATTGAAGTAATCCAAAAGGAGTAATCACATTCCACATCCTATTAATAGCCTACTGAGTTACCAAATTTCTCGGCAGAGACTATTTTCCATAGATAACAGGAGATAATGGTTTAGATCATGCTGAGTAAAAGTATCAAGTCACTCTCTCCTTGAGTGTTTACTTCCATTACGCCATGTAAATAATCACTATTTTGTTTGCCACAAGCCATCCTGAGCATCTTTAGAAATATAAGACCAAAACGCTTTTATCAGCCCTTTATTTCAGTTCATCTTGCTCCATTCTGTAGTCCTAGCTTCAAAGCTGGATCAGTAGGTATAAAGAAAGTAAAACACTGGGTGGCTCTTCAACATCTAAGTCCATCTTGAGCTATTAATATCATAATGGACTTGTTTGAGCAGATAAAGAGACAGCCGACTGAGTCCATTGAGATGTATTTACTTTGAAAATACCAGACTTACTACATTTCTGAATTCAGAAGGAATAAGAGAAGTACAGGGTGGAAAAAACAGGGAACGTTCCTCATCTAGCCAGCTCTTCACTGGCTTATAAAATCTTTTTAAGACCATTTTTTACCCAGTTGGTCAAAGAGCACATAGGATGTGGTTTAGATCTTCAGCCACAATTTCTAAAGAGAGAGAACATGAATTGTCCAAAAGCAGTGACCTGCCCAAGGTCATACCATGGAATCAAATCTAAATATTTATAAGTTTGCTTTGTGCATGTGGCATGCTGGAAAGTATATAGAAAATTGTAGTATTTTGTAGTTAATTCTGTTCTTTCTTTGTTCATTGCATATTTAAATTAAAATTATCCAGAGAGGAAAAATTTGCAGTTCTGTTCATCAGTCTAGGATTTAGAGAATGTATAGAGAGAAAATAAAAAAATAACTTTGATTTACATTTCAATCCTAGCCATAATAATTGTGGTAAATATATTTAAAAGAAATATGATCATTTTCTATTATATAATTAATACATATCCCTTGTGGAAAAATTAGAAAACACAACAGTAGAAATAAGATTAAAAGTAATATAAATTATATGGTGTACTCTTTAAAAACACCCACTGTTGTTCTGCATTTCCTTCTAGCCATTTTCTTTTCATGTTTTAAAATGAAAATCAACTTACACAAGACATGTGTTTCCCATTCAGCACGTGATAGACGTTTTCTGCATTTGGTACTTTCTTACTCTGGTCCTTTTCAGTAAAGGACAGCGTTTGGCTGTTATTATTAAATCCATTGCTTTCTCATACCTTGACAGTTTTGTAATTAACTCTTTTAGGATAAATTCTTACAATAGGTTCAGTAAACCAAAAGTTTTTGTTGTTGCTATTTTTTTTTTATTATAAATGGATTTTTCATATAACCTATTTTGATTTTTCCCTAGGCAAAGTGTTCGTTGGAAATGTTTCACTGATTTCTGAAAGCATCAGGAGAGTTACTTCATTTTCACTTTCTCATAAGCACACTCAGCTCATAGCACATCAATTTAGTCTTGACTAAGCAACAAATAAAATAGTAATATTATTTTAGAATTCTAATTTCTTTCACCATTTGCAACGTTTAAGTAGATTTCCAGCATTTCTTGTTTTTCCTTCTTTTAAAATTTGATTTTTCATCTTTAGTTATGTTTATGCTTATGGTAGGGTCAGGCATGTGCATGTAAAAGTGCATTTTGCCTGCAGAGGTCAGAATATGACATCCTGATGATTCTGGAGTTACAGGTGATTGTGAGCTGCCTGATGTGGTGCTAAGAATCAAATCTTGTAGGGAGTCCTTTACAAGAGCAGCACATATCCTTCACTCCTGAGCTGTCTCCAGCCCCCTTGCTGCATTCTTAGAAGTTGGCCAATCACATTCCTTTCTCACATCTTAAATAATAAACAGTTGATTTCTAATATCAGTGGCTGACAGTGTTAACCTCTTACGTCTCCTTTCTATTATGCAGACATCATGATGTCTCAAAATCTTTTCAATATTGATTATGCCATTTTTAATATAAACAGTGCATTTTAGTACACTTTTAAAAAAAAATATGGTCCTTAGTAATACTTTTCTCAACAAAATTAATAACATTATTCACCTATCAATCTTTTCTTCTTTGTGTGTCAGCTTTAAATTTCAGCATTTTATCTATGGGTATTTTGCAACCTTCCATTTGTCAATCATTTTGAAATTACCACTTATGATTGGTCATCTCCTAAAACTTTTACCACCATTCTTATGATCTCCTCCATCATGTGCAGTGGAAATCTAGGGTGGTTTTTTTTTTTTTTTTTTTTTTTTTTTTTAAATTCTTCCTTTCTATTGATTAACTCCACTGCCAGGGCATTGTTTTCCTTAATGGTTGCATATTCACAAATGCCAGTGGGAACCTTAAAAAGATTCTTTTTAAGTACCTTCTAGCTATTGTCTTACCTAATTGTCTTAAACTTGTTAAGTGGCTTCTATGTCTCTAAATGTTTGTATTACACTGAATTCACTAGCACTATTCCCGTGATTATGAAGTGATATTAGAGAATATTTTATTCTTCATTCTGACCCTTCCAGCATGGAGAAAATTGAACAAATATCGCAGAAGAGTTTAAAATAAGAAATGTAATAAACTGTAACTATTCAATGTCAACACATAATACACACTCACTGGTAGATGCTTGAATTATATAGCTACATACAGACAATTACTGCTACAATGTTTCCTTTATGGTATTTTTTTTTATTTTTATAGATTCTGCAATGTAATTTCCTCAGAAGTATACAACTTCTTGTTTCTTCTGAGAGTCACTGAAGCCACCAGTCTTGAATCATCATTTACTTTAGCAATTTAAAGGTTATCTTATGTAGAATTTGCCTCATTTCAGTATTCCCTTCATTGAGAAGTACTGATAAAATAAAATACCATGCTTGGTTTTGTATATTCTTAGAAGGTTAGGTGTACATGTGGATTTCTGACAAGGCTCTGTGAAGAAAAGCATTCTGTGTGTACTTATGATTCCTTTTCTTTCTCTCTGCAGCAAAGACCTTAGATTTTTAGGAGCTTTTGTGATTGTTGTTGTTTTGTAAAGAAAATTATTAAAATTTACAAATTTAAATGAGCATAAGATAATTATGTGAGGTTAAAAACTTCCTAATGATATTTATATAACTGTGTACCATACGGCTTTGTTTATTAAAGCTTACAATTCTTGAAGACTGGTTGGCCACATACACTCTCTCCATACACACACACACACACACACACACACACACACTCTCACACGTACAAACTCACACATTTACACATATGCACACACACACACATACACGCATACACATGCACATACCACATACACACACACACCACACACATACACATGCACACATAAGCACAAACACACACACAAATACACACCCACACACATAAACACACACATACACACACACACGCACACACAGTATAATGTAAAATGTTTCATGTTTGTGTGTGTGTGTGTGTGTGTGTGTGTGTGTGTGATATAGAATTATTGTCTGTCCTAGGGAAGCTGGATCTCAATAGAAAGCAAATAAATTCTTCTAGTGCCCTGATGATCAGTTTCCTTAATATATGGAAGGATTTTTACTAAAGTGGATGAATCTACTTTGTGTGTGTGATGATTTGGTAAAATAAGCAAATTTATGTGAGAAGGAAAAACAGTATCTCTCTAAGATTAAGCTCCTGCAGTTGGAAGATTCTGACCCATTCAAGGCCTACGGTCTAGAACCACAGTCTCTTAGTTCCAAAGAATCACACAGAAGCTTTTATATTTGTTACAGCTGCTTGGCCTATAGCTCAGTCATATTACTTGCTAACTCTTACGCTAACTCACCTACGATTCTTATCTTGTTTAGCCATGCAGCTTGGTACCATACTCAGACCATCATTCTAGTCTTCTTCCCTCTGTGTCTCCTGTTTTCTCTCCTCTGCTCTTCTGCTTCCCAGCATTCTCTTAGTCTGCTATCCCAGTCAATACTTCCTATCTGCCTTCTGGCCAAACAGTATTTTATTAAACCTATAGGAGTGGCAAATACACAACTTACAAGAGCATTATCCCACAGCAGGTCTACTTTAAACCTCCCCAAATATTATATTATTTCAAGAGCTGGTTTTTCAGACAAAAGTATTTAAAGGATCTTACAAATATCCAGAGTGTTTCAGTTGGTCATAAAAATAAAGATTCTTCACCTTCATAGACTAAAAAGCACAGATAGGCAAAGAAGAACTTCCCTCTGATATCAATATGGAAACAGCAGAATATTCTGGCCCTTTGCTACTATGCTTTTCTTAATCATAATTTAACATTGTTTTAGGTGAATTCAAGATTTGATATCCAGTGCATCCACATATCAAGGCCTATTTCTCTACCCGAATTTTCTCTTTCAGTGTTATAATTTATGTATCTCCCCTTTGGGCTATATCATCATCATAATGCTTATATAAGCATCTCAACCAGGTGCCATGGAGACCATCATCATTAGGAAATTTTGAATTTTGTTAGTATAATGAAAAACCATGTAGGTAAAAGCAGTATGTAATTAGGAGCCCATGTTTTAGACATAAAATTTTGAAACCTGAATTTATTTTCTCCATTTATAGAAACACTACAATCTATGCATGTCATACACTAGTAATTAATGGCAACATTTGCAAAGTTTGCCTAAGTAAGGAAAAAGTAGAACTGGTTACCTACCTGCCTCTGAAGTTGAAAGTATTAAGCATCATTATATAAAGGCAGGGTGCTTGAAAAACATTTTGTTATCCTGGGGAAATATATGGCTGATGTACAAACCAGTTCCTTGCTTATAGACTATAAGCACTACTGTGTAGTGTAAGCAGTTATATGAAAAGCTTTAGTGACATTCCCAATAATTCACATTTCTATCCTTGACCATGAGTTTCTCTTCCTTACTATTCTTCTGCCCAGAGAGGAGAATTTTCAAAAAAAATTATTATTCTTCTAATGTCATCAATAGGCCAACAACAAACTAAGTACTTTTGTGAATGGAAGCAAAGTTGATTCTAAATATATTGATTTCATGTCTAAAATCAAATAACAAATATGGAAACGATTCAAGATGTAAACTACTTCCATTTGATCCTTAAGACTAAGTGTTTTTCCCCTTTAAAAATTATTTTCATGGATAGGAAAAGGGTCTTCAAAATCTCAAATTATAACATTTAAAATTAACGCAATATTTAGTTTTTGTTTCTTCTTAGTTACAATGTGGAAATCTATCCTTTTCTGTAAATATGCCTACACTTAACTGTAGTAGGAGGTTTCTGGCCTGGACTTTCAGGCCTAGCCTCAAGGTTTAGGCCCACAGACCCACAGACCCACAGAGACACACAGATGCTTACAGTAGTTTTAGGCTGATCGGCCTAAGGCCCAGGCATATCACTTGTTAACTCTTTACCCATAATCTAACCCATGACTCTTATCCTGTTCAGCCATGTGGCTCGGCACCTTTTCTCAGAGCACCATAGTTGTCCTCTGCTTCTTCTGGTTTCTCTCTGGCATTCTGATCTGTTCTTCTAGTTCCTAGAGTCTTCTTAGTCTGGTAGCCCCACCCACACTTCCTGTCTGCCTTTGGCCAATCAGCGCCTTTTATTAAACTCATAGGCGGGGACAATTATTTACAAAGGAACAATTTAATCCCCCTACACTTAACCCCTCTTTTACTTTCATAAATTCAAACAAAGGGCTCTCTCAAAGACAGAGGATGAGTGGCCAACTGCTTACAATAATTTAGATGTAGAAAGTGTACATTGCCATTCTTAGAATGCAGCATTTGTTCCCATAAATGTTTGCTATTGATGTTAGTTTATGTTTTTTTCATTAGTCCTTTTAACCTGAATTGTATTTGTTCCTGACCATATTTTTGGTTTCTGACCATGTTCTGGATGGACCACAAAAAATACCATCATAAAGTCTGATACTAGTACTCAGAACTGCTCATCTGGAACAACCTCATATTCCTGTGGAATATGAGGCGATGTGGACTTAGACAAAAAAACACTTTATAGATTTAATCAGCCTAGATTATCTCAGAGTTATGTCACATTGGTAGACCAGCCTTGTAGCAGAGTTTTTCTGCCCTGGGAGCCACTTCCAAATTAATACACAGAGACTTAAACTAGTTGTAAATATTAGCCCAAGGCTTATTGCTAACTAGCTATTACATTTTAAGTTAACCCCTATTTCTTACTTATGCTCTGGATTTGGCAGTACCTTTATTAACATGGCATGTTCGTCTCCTGTTCCCTCTGTGTCTGGCTGGCCACTCCTCACTCCCCTCTTCTTCTTCTCATCATTCTCACTTGGGCCTTCCCACCTACCTAACTGTATCTTGTTCAGCCATTAGCCAATAAGATTCTTTGTTAAACCAATCATAGCAACATCTACTCACACAATGCATAGAAGGATTATTCCATAGAAAAGGTTCATATCTAAGATCTTAACCCTTCATTAAGGTCCAAGAAGGGTGGACTTAGCTTGGGTGTTAGATTTTTGGTTGGCCAAATTGATGGGTCCATTAGAAGACTAGCCAGCCCAGAGGCCAATCACTGGAGTGTATTACTTCATTTAGATCCAGTAACCACTCCATTTTTTATGCATGTCTAAGTAGATTCCTTCTTTTAAAGGTGAACATTGGAGGCTCTGTATAGGAAAAATATGAAACAAACCAAGATTCATCATTGAAACTTTTATTAGTATTTCTAGAAGATTCATAGTTCATTTCTTTCCTGTCTCTATAACTAATCCTAATCTCTGTATTTGTAAACATCTTTTACTAGAAGAGATTTTAATGGAAGTTTTAGAGATCCTGCTGTTCTTTCATCACTCAGAGATTGGAACTGATTCAGCCAACCTGGAACATTGATGAGCTTTTCTACAATAATTTGAGTGTTTCTGAGAACAGCTGGCATTATAGGAGATGACTCATCTCAGAATCACATATTCCTGGTATTTACAGAGCTATGTTATACACTAGTGTTTGAGTTTCAACAACTCTTGTGTAGAAATTCAATGGCTTGATCGGAAGATGCAAGCTTGCATGGATGACTGGCTGAAAAATAGATTTCAAATTGTGCTTTCAAAAGTTTATATAAACAGGAAGAAAATATGCTCCGTTCACAGTATCTTCAGCCGTGATATCACAGCACTGTAGTAGAACCTCTGTAGTTAGGCTGATTTAAGTTTCTCTGTGGAGTTCACCCATATTATATTTAGTTTGATCAAGACATCTAAATAATTTGCCCATGCTTATGAATTTTTAATATTTATTTTGTACATAATGTCTATGATATTTCAAGTTGTAATGGAGTAAAGATCTTACATTTTTAGTTGTGAAAGTCTTACTTGAACATAGAAAAGTAGAAGAGAAACAATGTCTTTAAGTGATTTATTATAGACATATACATTTAATTATGGAGTGAGAGATAGTGGTGTCACCCTAAACAGAACAGCACATCAGTAGATATTGAAGGAATTATATTTAATATATAATAAAAACCCAGAGCCAAATATTGGTGAAAAGCTGAAATATCTAAGAGACAGAAAACAAAGTATAGCTAATTTTCACCCAGCTAACTCTTCAGGCTGAAAGGGGTAGGTTCTATCTCCAGGAATTCCAGACTGACTCGGTGAGCAGGCGAAGGGAAGAACTTCTGCCTTCTTCTCATATTTCTTTCCCTGCCCAACTATTTCAATTCCTAGATCAACTTTCCTAGTACTAGGATTACAGGTGGGTGCACCATCTGGCTCTGTTTGTCTTTGAACTCACAGAGATCCAGAGGATATATGCCTCTGGAGTAATGGGATTAAAGGCTTGGGCTACCACTTCTTCTTATCCTTCTTGGCTTGGCTCTATGGGTAACTCTGTCCTCTGATATTCCAGACTACTTTGATTAAGTATAGAATATGTCACAAGGAGACTAACCTGTATTTGGCTAGTTAACTTTTTATGATATTTTATGTAGTATATATAACTTTTCTCTAATAATAAAAGCATAGTGTACATATCGCACAAAATCTGCAAAATGTAGAAATAAGAGGCATAGCTGTTCTGCCATGGGATGGCTGAGGTGTTGGCAGTGTGAGGCTGAGAAACCATTATTATAAAGATCTCCAAAGTCAGTGAATAAATATAGCTTACCTTCAGAACTACTGAGATTTGTATGTTTTACCTTATATGCAACCAGATCTATCAGTTAGACAAAATAAAATAAATTGCATCTTTCTTTTTCCTAAAATCCATCATTATTTCAAGATTCTTGGATTTTTTTTTTCTACTAAAGAAACAAATTTATGGTCCTATCAACTTAGTTTAAACTTACCAGTTAGGTGGCCTTGCTGTTCACTATCCTATAAATTATTGTTTCTTAACCCACAACTAGACAGGCCATACCAACAGATCAGAGTGTCACATTACATTTCTACTTCTTTTTAAAAATAAAATAAAACAAAAAACCCAAATCTTTCCTACCAGGAAATATATCCTATATTGGACTTTTGCCCGTAAATCAAAAGTGAGGAGGAAGCCAAGGGGAATAAAAGTTTTAAAACATGGAGAAATATAGAAGCCAACATCGGTATTTTGGTTAAACTTTTCCCAGGACCTAGTTTCACTATTCGTCAAACAAATATTTATTAAATGTCTGCTGTGCATCTGACAGTAAATAGTCTGAGAAGAATCAGATAAAATTCCCACTCTCTAGAAATCCCCAGTTTCATTGAGGTCAAAGTAGTTATATCAAACAATTCTGAGAGAGTGCAGAATATATACTTCTGTAGAAATAGGGATATAGAGTGTGAAGATTCACAATGGAAAGGTTCAGGAGGCATCCTTAAGGGTTGACTTTGAGATGTATTTTGAGCCAGGAGGAATCCACCTTTCATGATAAAAAATAGCTATTTAATTCTCAAAAGCATTGGAAGAGAAGACAAGATAGATGTAAAGCAGTGAGGACTTGAAACAGAAGTGAGTTCTCCATGTTGGGCTGAACTAGTTCATTTGGGAGGGCAGAATATATTAACCCTGAAAATACGATTAAGTCTAGGTACATAAAACCCTGTGTTCTGCTTTGTAGCCCTGGGCTGTGCAGTGTGGGTGACAGAGAGAAGAACTGTTGAATTGGGATTTGGTGAAATGCTTAATGACTTGGTTGCTGCAGCTTGTTTGAGTTTGAAAGAGCTAAGAACGAGCTGTAAGGTTAACCAAGAATTTCCACTTTTGCTGAAGAAATGTTCCTATGGTTTATGATTTGGTTGCAGAAGGATATGGAATTTCTTTTAGTAAATATAAACACAAACCAGCAAATGACAAGCCTTAAAAAGCCCATTTCTCCATTTTGTTCCAAAATGTAGAGCTGATTCCATCATCCTATCGTGCTATGTCCATGGCCTTTTTAAAGATCTAGATACATTTAAAAGAGAAAAAGATTCTAACTTCAACTTCACTGGAAAGTTGCATGCATTTGTGGTCAGTATGGTCTGATGATGAAAACACACCCTGTCTCCCTTCTTCAAACAGATAACACTGCAGGTGTATATGCACGACGAGGAGGGTTCAGTCGGCAGAAGCAGGACTTTTACCTCCTGCCCATCGTGATCAGCGATGGTGGCATTCCACCTATGAGTAGCACCAATACCCTCACTATCAAAGTGTGTGGGTGTGATGTGAATGGGGCACTGCTTTCCTGTAATGCTGAGGCCTACATCCTGAATGCTGGCCTGAGCACCGGGGCACTCATTGCCATCCTTGCCTGCATTGTCATTCTCCTGGGTAAGGATTTCCCTGCCATATGGTACAATCAATGCATTTCCTTCAAATGATTTATTCAAGGACTGTATTATGTGCATTCACATAGTTTAAAACAAACCACAAGGCGTGACAGCTCTCATGAATATTATTGCATAATGGGTAGAGCCTCTGAATGGACAAATTTTGCAGGAAGAGTCTAAGGAAGGTCATCAGGAGCATCTTACTTTGTATTATAGGACTGTAGGGAAGATTCCATCTCTTAGCTGGAGAAACATGGTTGACAGTTTTGTAGCTGAAGAATTTAGGCAGAAACCTGTTATCTAAGGAAGGTTTTCTCTAAACAAAATAAATAAAGATGAATGGAGAGATACTCGGGACAATAGAGCAAAAAGAGTAATTATTTCTGTGATGGATTGATGAAGGAGGAAGAGAAAATTCACCCAGCAGAGGCTCAGCTGTGGCCTCCTAATTATCTGAAACATCCATCTGCATGCTTCAGCTTATGGTGATACCTGTGAGCTTCTCCTGTAGTTGCTGGTGAGGTGGCCCTTACCATCTGCTCATGTCCTAATATTTAAGAATCTAAAAGTACTATGATAAAACTTCAAATCCAAAGAGTATGACATCAAACTATATGTTTTCCAATGAATTAATTAGTAAGGCCACTTCCATAGGAAATTGGCAGGGAAGCTGGTTCAATAGTTACTGAATGTTATCTAGGAGTCAGATCCTAGGGGAAACCCTGAGATATCATCTCTATGTTTGTTGGATTAGTTTACAGCTTCTCAAGGAAGGAATTCCCAATCAAATAGAGGCACACAATAGATTGTATGACTGGGACACGAGGTAGTAGAGATATAGGTTAGAGAATACTTAACATTGCCCAAGGATACCATACACAGAATCCTAGAAAAGACACATAAATTATTGAAGCAGAATTTTATAGCTGATTAAAGAGGCTGGACTATATGGGTATTGCAAACAAGATTAAAAGCTCTCTCAAGAATTAATGCCGGGCTGAGATAGACGCATAAACCAAAATGCAATAATAAATGCTATGATGTCATGATGAAGAAACCAAAAGTCCCATCTCATATTTATTATGGGGGTACAAAAAATGTTCTCTAAGTGAATAACAGAAACAAAACACAGACAAACAACAATGGTAACACCAAAACAAACCCACAAGTTTGCCAAAGCTAACTAAGTCTATCAATCTATAGCAAACAAATAAGTAAATAAATAAATAAATGGAGGGTTTGGGGATGATGACTATTTTGCAGACAAGTGACAGGGCTCTGGGGATCTTGTGAAATCTGAGTGAAGTGCAGTTTTTCATCCCTGAGTCTCAGAACTATGTGAACTCAAAGAAGCTCTCACTCCATTTGCCAAATCCAGCTGCAAACCTTGTTTTCAATCTTGCTCAGTGTGCGAAAGAGTCTTCAAACAGAAGCTTGTTGGAGCCTCCTGATAAGGGTGGGAGAACATTGAATCAATAAAGACTGAAGAAGAGTTTAGAGTTCCCTATAAATGATTGCTTGCTCTGGCAAGTAAGTGCCTAAGCCTAATGGAATACCTCTTCCAGAAAAGACAGGATTGCCTCACCTGTGCTTTTAAATGACACTCCGTGTTAATGTTCAAATAGATAGTATATTTCTCTCCTGAGCTTTTTTGTAGTTGTCTCATCCTTTATGATAAGTTTACTTTTGTATTAAAGAGTAGGGCCTTTGGACTGGAGCCTATAGTTACCTCAGAAAGATAGGTCCAGAGTGCTCTGAACATTCTAATGCTAAATTTGGGGAATCCAGTTAACATTCATTTGCAAGAAGAAAAATGCGCACATGTCCCTTTCAGTAAAGGGCAATCCTCACTGAATCTGAAGAGGACAGCCAAATAGTATTGAGATTCATTTGCAAAATAAATTCAAGCTAATTCCAACCTGTCAGGTCACAGGGCATGATACTGTCAGGGGAGAATGTTCTGACAGGATAGGTCCCTGTGAAGCTTTTGGTGAGTTCTGAAAAAAAAAAAAAAAATTTGCTCATCATTCCAGGTTCTGAAGCAGAGCTTTCCAGTGAGGTTGGGCTTAATCTTTGCTGACTGCTGTTTCCTTTTTCTACAGTCATTGTTGTATTGTTTGTCACTCTGAGAAGGCAAAAGAAAGAACCCCTCATTGTGTTTGAGGAAGAAGATGTCCGTGAGAACATCATAACTTATGATGATGAAGGTGGTGGTGAGGAAGACACAGAAGCCTTTGACATTGCCACCCTGCAAAATCCTGATGGTATCAATGGATTTATCCCTCGAAAAGACATCAAACCTGAGTATCAGTACATGCCTAGACCTGGTCTGCGACCAGCCCCCAACAGTGTGGATGTAGATGACTTCATCAACACAAGAATACAGGAGGCAGATAATGACCCCACAGCCCCACCCTATGACTCCATCCAAATCTATGGTTATGAGGGCAGGGGTTCTGTGGCAGGGTCTTTAAGCTCCTTAGAGTCTGCCACTACAGATTCAGACCTGGACTACGACTATCTACAGAACTGGGGACCTCGCTTTAAGAAACTAGCAGATTTGTATGGCTCCAAAGACACTTTTGATGATGACTCTTAACAATAATGATACAAATTTGGCCTTAAGAACTGTGTCTGGCATTCTCAAGAATCTAGAAGATGTGTAAACAGGTATTTTTTTAAAACAAGGAAAGGCTCATTTAAAACAAGCAGAGTTTTACAGAGAGGAAACATTTAATAAAACTGCAAGGACATCAAAGTGGTAAATACTGTGAAGTACCTTTTCCCACTAAAAAAAGCAAATATTGAAGTTATTTACCAACTTCATTAGAGAAAAACCACGTGGCACACAAAATATTTAAATGAAGGAAAAGTCTACAGTGAACTTACAATGAAGGGAAATCGTCTATGTGATATGAACATCTAAGTCTCTCTTATTTTATTTTTTAATTTGTCAAAGAAGCTTCCACAAAATTAGAAAGGATAACAGTTCTGAGCTGTAATTTCGCCTTAAACTATGGACACTCTATCTGTAGTGCATTTTTAAACTTGAAATATATAATATCCAGCCAGCTTAAACCCATACAATGTATGTACAACACAATGTACAATTATGTCTCTTGAGCATCAATCTTGTTACTGCTGATTCTTGTAAATCTTTTTGCTTCTACTTTCATCCTAAACTAATACGTGCCAGATATAACTGTCTTGTTTCAGTGAGGAGCACCCTATTTCTATGTCATTTTTAATGTATCTATTTGTACAATTTTAAAGTTCTTATTTTAGTATACATACAAATATCAGTATTCTGACATGTACGGAAATGTTACAGCATCACACTTATATTTTATGAACATTGTACTGTTGCTTTAATATGAGCTTCAATATAAGAAGCAACCTTTGAAATAAAAAAAAAGATTCTTTTTTAATTCTGGGTTTGACTCTTAACATTGAAAAAAATAAGGGTTTCTAATGATCCATTTATATTTCTAATTTAATTGTGATCTTTTAATAACCCTATTTATGATCTGTTATAGTCTGCTGCTCTATTTGTTTATTTAAATCAAATGTTTGCATTTTTAAGATAAGATTCTGTAACTTCATGTAAATTATTTTTTTGTACGTTCTGGTTTTACATCCTGCCTTCTTTCCTTAAGTAAACTTCTGAAGAAGAACATTAGGGATCTAGACTAGCCTATGATTAGCCTATGATTTTACAATATGTTATACAATATGCATTTAGCCTGTGAACTCATAGTTACGAGAGACAAATTCATAAGGATTGTCAGACTTCTTGAAGTTCTTAATATAGACTTGATACCCGACCTTGAGCATTGTAGAATTGGAGGCATGAACAGTCAAAATCAACACTACTCTGGTTCTCTTTATGTAAATTTTATTAGGATAAAGAAAGATGACTGGCAGTTGGAAGTGCTCATTTTTTTTTTCCTCCTGTAATTTTATTTTGTCTTAAAATAATATGAAATTTCAAGTCTTCATGGAAAAAGGGCAATTCACTTAGAGACCTTTATTTTAGAAGATGCTTTGGGCCATGTGCTCACAATGAGATCAGGGACCATGTCGAACATCGAAGGTTGATGTCATTTGATCTGTGTTTATGTCAAAGCTATCTGCAGTCACCTAGTTTCCTGGGGATTGGAACTTCTGTGAAGGACATTTCATTTGTGCAGTGGACGAAAGGTCCAGACAAAAGCAATACTTGGGGAGACGGGACACAGAAACACACTGCAAATACTTCTCCTCCTTCTCTTGAAACACAGGGCACATGTTTAATTTTTTTCTTGGACTGTGGACAATTTGGATCATTTTACTTTATTGTGGTTATTTCATGACACTCTGTTATATACTATTTTTTATGATTCAGCCAAGATGCATAGAAAATGAAGTGATTTTTATGCTGTGCTCACTCCTAGTTTACTTCACAATGAAATCAAATCAGTTGAATAATTCAATGGGATAAGCTCAGTGGACACTGCCACCTTAAGGTCTTTTATCCCAGGAAGGAATGTGCATTTTCAGTACTTGGGTAATCACTGGTTTCATTCAGTTTTTAGATAGTCTTTATAATCCAAAGAATATTTTGCTAGGTTTGTGAAGATCTCCAATTGAATTTGAAATGACTGAATAACTCAAAAGGAAAACGAACATTACTTACTCAGCGGCAAGTCACCCAACCCCCACAGAGATCCTTTTTTCTTATATAGAAAAGTAGTCAGAACAGAGCTGACAACTACATATTCACATTTTTATGTCAAGGATTTTTTTTTCAGGATTGTCTATTTTCAATAGTATTAAAGGCTTGCTTTTCTTTTCTTTTTACTTTTTCTATTTTTACTTTAAAGCTCTTAATGTTGTAGAACCCTCTTAGAAGCTTGGAAATAAAATGTCTTTCCCAACTCATGGAATCCTTTTTCATTTGGAACACGTTGCCTTAAAAGCAATCTTATCTGAAGCGGTCCTTCTTTGTTTGGATATAAAGTCATCACAGCTTTATGATATGGGCACACACATACATGAAAAGAAATGCTGCTCTGTTTTACCTGTTCTTACACAATGGGTGTGATATGGGTAATGTCCATCATTCATTCATTCATCAATTTATTGATGCATTAATTCACCCAAATGTAATTTTTCATGCCCTGCAATGGCTACCTGAAACTGTTAAATAATCCTTGCTATCTTCCTTGAGATTGTTTATTCTTCCAAATTACAATCCAAAGTACCTGTTTTGTTGTCTTCCATTCACCTGTTTAATGTTTTGATCACCCACCTCTGATGACAATGCAATGCTGAGGGATGCAACGTATCACGGAATCCTTGTAAGAGATAAAATGTTGGAGTGTAGGTTCATTACAGCTGTTATGGACAGAGATCATGAGGTTGATGTGGAAACACGAGAGCAGATGATCTACATCTATTGGGGAATACACTAAAGATATTGATTCATAGTGCACAGGGAATACAGCTCTCTAACTCAGGTGGAATCTGGTAAGGAGTGTTTGAAATTGCTCTTGGTTCTTGGTTACACACTTCCCTACTGTAGGAAAAATCTTAATGTTTGGCCTAAAGAGATACAGAGAAATTGAACTGCCAAAGGAAAGAGCACCACACTTTATGGGGCAAGTAGTTCAGGACAGAGGAGAAGCATACATATCCAAAAACAGGATGCAGATCTTTAGGAAGATCAACATAAGAAATCAATTGCGATTGTGGAATTCAGTTCATCACAGATGGAGAAGGGGAAAGAGCCTGTCTGTGCTACTGTCGTCTGGGGCCTGAGAGACTGACTTTCACTTTGGTTTTTCTCCACAGAGAAGCTACACTATTATTGTTAGAAAATAACTCAGATCCCATGGCTCCCTAACTTAAACTCCCTTTCTGTTTTCCTAAAGATCTAAGATGAATTTTGATTCCTTTGCTATATTATTTTATGAGACTCTACCTCTGTAGATGTCTCCAATTTTTGTCTTAATTCATTTTTTGTTTCCTTTCAGTTCTTGGTGCTGCAATCACATTGGCTGCCTTTCAATTCTCATACAGATAAAATGGGTCTCCCTTTATATAGTCAGTTAATGGTCAGTTTCCTGGGCATCAGTGGTCATTCAAAGTTCCTTTCCTTGCAGGCTTTTTCTCTTGGTCTTTTCTGACCACCTTTGAGACTGTAAGAAGCCAGGACTCTTGCTTTCTTGTTTTGAAAGAACAATAAATATTTGCTTGGATGAGAGCCCACTGAAATGACAGGGTTTGCAGCATTTGATAACAGATTAAAGATCACCATTATGATTTTACTTTTTCTTTTCTGAAAAAAATGGTCTACTCCAACCTTGGTACCTGAAACTATGTTATGAAAAAAAGAGAATGAGATTGGAGGAAAGAAGTTGAGTTCTAAGGGAGTGATTTGAATTAGAGATGTTGTGACAGCTAGGTTATTACCAAGTAGGAACTCATAAGCACAGATGTGTAAGCATTAGCTGGAGAAGCAGCGGCTTAGCATCGGCTGGGGAATTATTGAGTGGGCACTCAAACTCAGCAGTTCTTTCTAATTGACTTTTAGTACTCTCTAACAACTCAAAAATAACATCCTAATTAGGATAGGTACCTCTGGTTTTCAAGAGTAAGTCAGACTTCATATTCATCAGGATACTTTATATGTATAAGATTTATCTTTGCATATAAAAGACTTTGAAGACTAGAAAAGGAGTATTACTAAGTGTTGACTTTCCCTTAGAGAAATCTTACTATATGGGAGTCATGTGCTAACATTTAAACACATATCTTATTTCTGTGGCAACTGAAGGTGTGTGTTATAGTGAAGGATGGTACAGTTGTGAAAGGCTAAATATCTCCCCCCGACATTGCAGAACCAATGTAAAGTTTGCATAGGAAAAAGTCTCAGCTCTCCCACACTGACCAAGAGCCCCATCTACTAAACTTAGGCCGAAGCTGTCACTGAAAATGGCTGTTGCTCAGGATTGGTAGCCTAGCTGATACCCTAGGGATGAAAAATTGGAAGAGATTGAGGCTTCCTCAGATTCATTTGCTGAGTTTATTATTGGTGGTTTTAGAACCCATGGTATCAAACCTCAGAGGACCCAGATGCCTGCTAGTCTAAAGTGGCTTAGGAGCCAGGATTGTGATTTGAACCGCTAGCAATTTCATCTGTGAATTTTTACAGTTGAATAGAAAGGGGAGTAGTAAGACAACACACAGGTGTTCATGTTGTGTTTCATAAAAATATCTGATATTGTATCTTTTATGGAATTGAAAAGCATAAAAACACAGAAGTTTCCTCACTGGTGGTCCTGCAAGTTCTTGCTGGGGGAGAGAACATTTACAGTTTATCTCCTTAAGTGGAAAGTTTCCTACGGCTGGCTGAAGAATTACTCCATTGTTCTTTATAACTTTTAGAAAGTGTTGTTCAACACTTAACTATCCCTCACTGTTTCACAAAGGCAGAACACACTAAAGCTCAGGATTCACAGAGCCCAGGTCTTTAGAAAAGTTTAAAAGTAATCTGTCCCAATACCGATTGTGCCTTCAATCCTTTCTATAAAAACAAAACAAAACAAAACCCAACAACAAAAACCTATAATATATAAACGTAATAGCTTTGTGATTTCAGGTATATATCTTAACCCCTCTGGACCTCATTTTTCCAAATATATGATGTAAATATCTAATTTTCCACTGGTGGTTGAAAAATGCCTTTATTGTTTTTCCAACCTCAGCTTCTAGAACAAAGCAAGGGAAGATTCACCCATTAGGTATCTAGTTGTTGGACCTCATTTTTCCAAATATATGATGTAAATATCTAATTTTCCACCGGTGGTTGAAAAATGCCTTTATTGTTTTTCCAACCTCAGCTTTTAGAACAAAGCAAGGGAAGATTCACCCATTAGGTATCTAGTTGTTTCCTCCTTGATTTAGAAGCCAACTCATTCCCTCTTTTTTCCTCTTTCCTGAATCCAAACAAATAGCAGTTGTCTTGACACAATTATAGCTTGTTTTAGACAGGGAACTGATTGGCAATGCTTCTACACACACAAAATAAATAAATAAATAAATAAATAAATAAATAAATAAATAAATAAATAAATAAATAAATAAAAGCAACAACACAATTACTTTTTCCATGGATATATAGAATTTTGTGCAAACTAAGTAGCATAATACTGGTAAAGAAAGATATAAAATAGCTAGAAAGTATTTTGTTCAGAATACAATTCCCACAACTATTATATATATATATGGCATATATATTATATTATATATATTATAATATGTATACATGCCACTATGAGGAGGCTCTAGGCATATTTTAATCCACTGAAATTAACAATTACAATTACTCACGGCAATTGGATGGGAATGAGGTGTCAACTGATATTTGAAATTGGATTGCACTTGTCAAGAATTGCACACAGTTTGACAACTCTAACATAAGTAAGTTCATGTTTGATATATAATGATGCTGATTTTTATTAGATACATAACTCTTCTCTAAAAATATTTAGATTTTAAGACATACAATTAGAATTCTATTTTTGTTGCAAGTCTAATAAGTTTAATTACAGTCCTTTCATCATTCCACCACTCAGAAATTTGGAATTATTGTATGATTTGGTGACATTCTCCCTATTCCCCTTATTACCCAGAAGTAACTTAGACAAAAAGCATGGCTATATTTTCAAATATAATTAACAAGCCATTTTTTTTCTTATGATTTAGTAAACTGTTTGATAATAATACCTAAGGACATACTTGAAGGTATCAGATCTGCTAGTGGGCTCCTATAAAATACCCATATTTATTTTTATTTAATTTAAAATTTTGAAATTATTAGAACAGAACAGGTATTAAGCAAATGTTAGAGACAGGCACTCAGAGGTGAGGAGATGAAGGGTAATGGGAAATAAGTTAATTATTTCATGGACTTGTAAGACAGCATTATAAGCCACTAGAATAGCAAACATCTTCATTTCTACAGGTAGATTTTCCTTTTCCAGTTCTCATGTTGGATCAGTACCATTATGGGCCCATGGAATTCTGTGATAAAGAACTGAAGAGCAAAACAGTACTCACCAAACTGAACAGATCAGCATTAGATAATTTGAGAGACAGCATTATATCATTTGTAGGACTCACACACACTTGGAAGTTCGCGATTGCTGTGACTCGTCTTTTATGTACACATACAATAGAGTGATGTAATCTGTGGACTGCTTTCAAGAATCTAAAAGAACATTAACTTAGAATCGGAAATAAAAGCAAATGTATAACTCACTGCATAACTTAACGATTGAATTGCTTTGTTATCATATGGGAGTTCAACTGTAAACTGGAATTATCTAGTACTGGCAAAAGATTCAGAAGAAAGTATCAAACATTAAAAATTGTTGAGGGGTCTGTGGCTTCCTCTTTGAAGACTCTGACCCAATAGCCATAAGGTCTTATGGGAGATGAAGTCTGCCATTTTCTGGGTAAGGATGGTCACTCCAAGAGTTCTCTAGGCTCAACATGACTCTTTAGTCCCTTAGACTAGAAATTAGTTTCCCAGAAAGCCTGGGCTATGGAGTGTCCCCATCCTGAGCTTCAGTGTTTTCTAGGTCTGAAAATTGCCTGTTACATCATTGGCTATTAGAAAGAAGTAGCACTAAGTGATGTTTTAAAGAGAAAAATATAATTCCCCTTTAATTAGTAGGCATAAGAACGTGATTCTTATACAACTCTCCCTCATTGTGCCAGCCACATCCCCCTTCACGTGTTCTTTCTCTGACCCCCTAGCTCACCCTACAACTGCCTACCACATTTTTACCATTTTCTGTTTCTGGATCTTCCTCTCTTTAGTATGTTTTCTCTCTCTCTCTCTGTCTCTCTCATAGATTCAAGGAAAGTGGGTTGAAAACCAAAAAACTGAAGCACATAGTTTTCCTAATGTATCCCAAGGTATGGACAGTTATAACTGTTCATAACTAATCACTGGTGACATGGGCATGTTGGTAAAGGTTTTGTAGCCTCTTCTGATTACTTAAGTTCAAAGTTGGTATTGTTCGGCTACCCATTATAAAACCCTGGTTCTGAAAAGGTATTAAGGATTAACAGCTAAAGTCTTCAGTCACAAATGCATCCCCAAAGAGTCTGCTATCATTGTTTTCTTCTATGTTTATGAAAGTTTCCACCCACAGAAATAATAGCACATTTCCTTTCAAAATGCATTTGTGAAGGTACAAATAAACAATTTAAAGACATATAGAACAAGTAAATATTTTATCTGTTACTTTAACATATGGGAAGAAAAGTTGCTGATAAATTCAAAAGGGTCCTTAAAATTTGAACAAACTCAGGTGCCCAACCAGGATGTATTTTTTTTTTTTAAATCATTATGGCAAAATGCCTGACAGAGACAATTTAAGGAAGGGATTATTCATTTTGACTTAAAATTTCAGAGGGTTTTATCCCTAGCTAGTTGAATCTCTATGCCTCAAAAGATCAGCATGTTTTCAGGAGCATGCCATAGGGAATGATGGGAAACAAAGCAGAGCTGGTAGTTCAAGGTGGACAGGTATAATATACCCACAATGACATCCTCCCAATGATGTCCTTCCCAAGTTAGGTACAACTTCAAAAAGTACACAGAATCTCCCAAATGGATAACCAATTGGGGCCAAGCTCTCAAAACAAGAGTTTTGGGGAGGCATTCTTATTTAATCTATAACAGCACATTGCTGTGAGTAAACTATGGCTCTTAAAGACAGGCAAATTTCATTCAGGAGAATGAAAAAAATGAACAGGCTTTAGAAGAAAACCTCAGACAATTTACTGTGGCCCCTCTATCAATTTTAGAACTATTGAAGCAAGAAAGGATCTGTCAGTCTTTGAGACAGTTTCTCACAGCAGAGGCAGGTCTTCAGAGCTTCTCATGTCCAGAAGCAGAAAGCCTTCCCGTCTTATCCATTGTTGGTCTCCTTGAATGTCACCTTCTTGAGAAGACCTCTGTTGATCATGTCTATAAAAATATCTAGATCTTCTATTTTTATTATTATTAATTTAGACCGATATTATAATTTTTATGTTTAAAACTTGCTTTTGCTCCGCCCACAACTGTGTTACTCAGCCTCAAAGAGGAAGTGCTTCTCACTAGCTTACCTGACCCCATATAAGGAAGGAGAGAAGGGTCCCACTTCCTTTTGGCATAGGCGGACCTCAGATAGCCGGGTGCCTATGTTCCTGGAACGGAGGACAACCACAACAGTTCATTCTGTTCTGCTTCTCATGGCTGTATTTCCGAATTCATATGCTAATAAGTTCCCATTACCAATTGAACAGACCCATATGGATTGATCAATACACACACACACACACACACACACACACACACACATACACACACACACACAGACACACACCACCACCACCACCATCACCACCATCACTACCATCACAACCATCACCACCACCATCACTATCACCACCACCACCACCACCATCACCACCACCATCACCACCACTACCACCATCACCACCACCACCTTGCAGCCTAATGATCATTTCACTAGGAGAGTAGATTGCTTTTTACTTTTTTGTACATATCGGGTACTTATTGTCATCCTAATAAATAAACACTTAGCAAGTGAATAAATAATAATAACCATTTTCAAAACCTGACCCTTAAACTTTGATTGCATAGTTTGTCTTCAGACAACCTCTTATTTTATTTAATCCTCTTTATTAATACAAATTAATTAATACATTAGTACCAAAAGCGGATAAAGAGAAAACAGTTGAGCTTCCAGAGAATATATATCAAATCAGATTGATGGGCGTGTGTTAATCCCTTCTGAGTGTTTCCTTTCCAGCTTTCTCATGTTCAAAGACTAGAAATCAAGTTATCTCCTGTGCTACACAAGTGTCTGTAGATGAAGACAATGCAGATATGTGTGGGGATTTAATAAAGTTTCAGAGATATCAGAGGGAATCTACCCACAGTCTATGTGGGGGGTTAGTAAAAGCTCCACAAGTCCCAGAGCTATAACCACAGTCAATCTAGGAAAATCAGAGTGGTGGTTCAAACCTTTAATCCCAGCACAGGGAGTATCCTGGGAGTGGTGACCTACACCCTTAATCCCAACTGAGTCAAGGTCACTTCAGATTATAGAAGGAATTCCAGGCTCTCAAGCAGGCAGTGGTGGGGCCACAATTTAATTACTGAAAGAGTACTTAAGACAGGATTGAAACCCAGAAAAAAGCCATTCCAAGGAAAGCAAGGCTGAGGAAACTATAAAACAGCTGGGTAAGATTTGACTGTGGTGTTTATTCCCTCTAGTATCTCCAACTTCTTCAGAGATCTATCACTGAGTCTCATTCTTTTGTGCAACAGATATGTGTTTTGCTAAAGTGTTTTTAAGAGACAGCTTTGCTCAGGGTTTGAAATTTAAACAAAAGAAAGTTTCACATGCCTATTCTAATGCGCACAGTAGTATGGACTGCCTTGCCATCAAGTTTCCTTGTAGTGAATGTGATGGACTTCTGCTTCAGCTTTAATGTATTATGGAGTCCAAATATTGCATAAAAATACCAAGTAAGTTATAGTTATTATGCTAAACATGTGTTTTTTTTTTTTGTTTTTTTTTTTTTTACCTGTGATGTTGGGTAGTGTATATATAATCACACTTCAAAATATCAAAAGGGACAATTTATTTATGGCCTACTTTAGTCTAAGTATTGGCTCATTTTAAAATTTTGGGTGAACTCTTTTTAAGTGGTTCATTGTTTTATGTAAAATACATAATTTTCATGATGTTAGATCCTTTATAGGTATTGTTTTGTTTGTGATATTCCTGACATGATAATTTTCTAGTTTATTTTTAAATTCCGTATTTATGTATTTACTCTGTATAGGGTGGTGCGTGCATGTAAGGGCTCACCACACTTGTGTACGTAAGAAGATCCCTGATGGAAATTGCTTCTGTTTTACTGCATAAATTCAAGGTGATTGAACTCAGGTCTTCATATTGGTGGCTAAGACCATTACCTTCTGGACCAGCTTGCAGCTCATGATTTTGCTTATTGGAAAATGGTCTCATGTATTGAGGCTAGCATTGAACATATTATGTAGTAAATGACTATTGTGAAGCACTACTCTATTGACATTTGCCTCTCAAGTTCTAAAATTGTATGTGTGGGCTACTACATCTGAAAAGGTGATTGAAGTCCTAAAGTGCTGAATGTATCATAACAGTTTACTTGCCTACTAGAGAGCGGCTGGACAAGGACACTTCTTATGGGTATTGCTAATGTCAATGGTCACAGGTTGTCTTATTTCTCAGTGGGATAGTTTCATGCCTATAGTTTTAGAGGAACTTCAAATAGTACCACTTTAATCCCACAAACTGACCCACTACAGTGAATAAATAATATAGTTATAATACTGTGTTGGTATTCTACTGGGTTTCTGATGGCCCAAGAAAAGGAGAAAAGTGGCAGAAATATTCATCTCCTTAATCTTCTAAAAACATTTCTACTCTTTGTAGCTTCAAAGTTTAATGGGGACAAAAAAAATTCCTTAAGTCTCTCTTCTGGTATCTATAAATATTAGAAGCAAAAGATGCATGCTATATTCATATTGATCATGTAGTTTCATTTTTTCTATATTATATTCAGGATAGGTGTATGTTGGATATTTAACATTAATGTTTATAGATCTACTTGAATGATTGCCAAATTACATACTAGGTGGTGGAGTCAATACTTGTTGTATTATAAAATTACCAAATGTATTTGACGAATAAGTGAGCTTATGACAAGATGAATGCTATAATGGTACAAGAAAAATAACAGTAACAATGTGGACCACGTCACTGTCTTCTGAAGAATTCAGCTCTGAAGGGAATATTCAGATGGAAAATGAAATTCTAACAGAGGTATATTACTAAAACCTGTAATTACAGAAGACAGAGTAGCAAACCATTGTAATTAGAACGAAAATCAGTCTGCTCCCTTTTGGTGTTGTACATAGATAGCATTTAAATTAATATATATGTACGGAGTGCAGGGGTTTGGGCTTTGATTGTTCCCTTTGGATGGGTTCCAAGAAGTGAGTCTAAGAAGAGGAACTGGGAATCCGCATATAAATCTCTTTTATTTTGGAATTTCAACACATTTCTTTCTAGAAAAGGGGTTATTAATTTAGTTTTTCAGTGACAGAGCATGTGAATTCAAGTGTCAGGGTGATGCCATATATTTTCTGTTGTTGATTTGAAGTATAAGCATTTATATTTTGGAATTGCAGTGAAACGTCATGGTTCTTATGTTTATTAAGGTTCTGTAGTTGTCCTCACACTGACATTATTTTTCATGTCATCTGGCTCCTTTTTTTCTTCTCTCTTTTTAATCTTAAGTTTACGAGAGTTCCTTCTTTGATAATATTGTTAAGATGATCTCCAATCTTTGACAAAAATATACTTCCTGTTTGATGTTTGATATTAAGTCTGCTTTTAATAACAGATGCCAAAATAATCTTCACAGAAACACTTGTAATACTTTATTTTGGATATCCCCATTGTTTTTATATTAAATATATAAAATTAATTTATGTACTGTGACATGAGTTCAAGCCTTCTCATTTGACTATCCAACCAATGAAGTTTCTTTATTGAAAATATTCAGGGCAGGTCAAGAGAAACAGGTTAGTGCCGAGCCCGAACATCATCAGAAAGACTTCATTCAGAAATGAATTGGAACAATGCAAAGACAAATAGCCAAACATTAAGTGGAGCTTGAGGAAGCCCATAAAAGTGGAGCAGGAGAAACTGTAGGATCTAGAGAGACCAAGAACAACAGGAGAATATGGACTTACAGAATATGGACTTACAGAATCAGCTAAGCATAGCTCATTAGGGGCTCATAGTGACTGAAGCAATAATCATGAAACACGTCTGGGTCTGAGATAGGTCCTCTGCGTATACGTTATGATTATGTAGCTTAGTGTTTTTGTGGGGTCTCAACAGTTGAAGTGGAGGCTGTCTCTGACTCTCTTGCACTCTCTTGGGACCCTTTTAGTCTTACTGGGTCAGGTAATTCAGCCTTGATATGAGAGTTGTGCCTAGTCCTATTGTAACTTATTACGCTGTGTTAAATTGGTATTTCTGGCGCATCTGTTCTATTGTGAAGAAAATCGAGGAACAGTGGGTTTGGGGCAGAGAGCAAGAACTGAAAGGGATGGAGGCAGGGGAAGCTGCAGGTGGGATATATTGCAGGAGAGAAGAATATCCAGTAATTATTAATTTTAATTGTCAATATACACTTACAATCTAGAATTACCTAGAAAATGTTTCAAGGAGAGGTTGTTTAAATCAGATTAGCCTGTCTGTGGGCTTGATTACCTTAACTGATGTGTGAGTGACCTCACCCTTTTTTGGTGGCAATGTTCCCTAAGTTTGGGTTCTGAACCAATACGAGTGAAAAAAAGTGAGCTGAATGGCAAATTATATTCTTTTCCCCCTTTCTTTCATAATGATCATGATGTGACTAACTGAAATTCTTACAACCTGGATTTTCCTTATATGATGAACCTGAAATTTGAGCTCAAAGTTTTTCTCCCCTAAGATTTTTTGTATCAAGGCATTGTGTCACAGCATCAGAAGTGAAACTACAACAATAAACCTTAGCATGAATTTTTACAGAAGTGACACTAGGTGAGGGTATAGTTACCTTAAACAAGTCAGCCATGTAAATATAGGTCAGTATTACGTAGTCTGCCCTGTTAACATATGCATCATATATTGCACAGTTCCATTTACAATTTTGGAGTCATGTTGAATAGGTGCTTTGCTGTCTGACATACGTAAATGTTTATTTTAGTTTTGATTTATATTTACATGTATATATGTAAAGTGAGTATTCACCACGTATGTTCGAATGCCTATGGAAGGAAAACGAGAACCAGAGAGTTTTTGTTGTTGGAAGTACAGGGAATGGTGGGCCATGTAACCTGGGTGCTAAAAACTGAACACTGATTTTCTGGAAGGTCTGTTTCTAAGCTAAATTTCTAAATTCCCACGTTGCTTGATTTTCAAATGTTCACTAAATCCCCATTCCTCAAACCATTCCACTTGCTCATAACATGTTGCTGTATAACAGCTTCCTCTGAGATTTTAACCTTCCATCTGGGAGGAAAGCTTGGAAGACAGAGAGTGTTAAACGTGATTTGAAAGAACAGATGTTCTAAGGGGAGGTGAAGCATTCAATCCTAAAGAGAAGCTCATTGACCTGAAGAAAATAAACAACCCGAAAGATTTAGAAATTTACTGAAATTGACCAGATTTACCAGGATCCTCCCTCTGTTGTGCACATAAGCTCTAATGGACAGTCACTGTTGCACAAGCTGAATTGAGTATGAGAAAGAAGTTCAGATCATCCTAACCACCTGGAAGAAGCAGAGACCCACCAACCTGTGTAAAAGAGGCTCTGAACAATGGAATTGTCTAAAGCCAAAACTCTCCAATCTATTGAGATGCCTGCAGTACACTACAGACTGCCTCCTTCCTTAGCTGTCATCCATGCTAGCATGGGTGTTAAAAACATAAGTCTTTTAAAGTCAATTCTTCCCTAGAAAGTAATCCCTTACCCACATTCTTGTAAGTAAACCCAATAAATCCATTGGTTAAGCAACTTGGACTACGGTGGTATCTGTATATATTTTTTTCTATCATTAGTTTCCTATGTGGGGTGAGTAATCATTTATTCACAACTCTTCAGGAATAGTGTCAAATGAAGCATTATTTGCTATACATTTCTTTTTTTTATAGTTTTAGTTTAATTTTCATTGGGGTCAAAGAAAAATTCTTTGTGTAATTTCAAGTTTCGTGGATTTTTGCCATTACATTTAAGGACCAAAATTTGTTCTCTGTTCCTAAACCTAGCACAAGTGCTCAGAAATATGCTTACATCATTGGTTGGATTTTTAACCATTGCTAATTATGCTAAATTAAAAGAAAATATTCAAATCTGTATTCTTACCAGTTTTCCATTTAGTGATTTTTCAAGTCAATTACCTTGAAACAACTGTTGAAATATCTAATTATAATTCTAGATTTCTCTATCTTTTCTTTTCTTCTTTTTTATTTTTGTATCAGGTACTTGAAATGCTATTATTGGGTACATATTTTTAGGATAGCTACCTTGTCTTATCTCAGGTAATAGTCTATGCTCTCAAGTGTAATTTTCCTAATGTTAATGTCATAGTTCTTTCTCAGTTTGAACTGCATACCTGTTTGCAAGGTGTTCCATTCTTTAACTTTTAAATTAGTCCCTTTGCACAGAAACAGGCACGAGTATTGTTCTTTTTATGGCAATCTGAAAAACCTACCTTTCTAAATTCAGAGAATGAAGATCATTAATTCTCAGTTTCTTTTGTCTTAGTAGTAATTTGTACAAGCTTAAAACGATGTGGATTCTGAAAGCTCCTGTATCTATTTGCAGATGCATTTATCCTTAATTTTAATAACTTAAAATTAAATATTCATTAATTAATTACTTTCAGAATAATAATGAAAATCCTATTACAGTTAATATTGAAATATTTTGCATGTAGAAAAGTTCACAGAGCAGTGTATGTTATTTTTACATTAAGAAAGTAATTTCAAATCCCTAGTAAAGGCCTGGTACATGTTGATGAAAAAGTGCCTCTCAGAAGCAAGCAACACACAGAGAATCTTCTCTTGTAGCCCAACCATCTTACTCTTCTCTTATAAAGAGCCAGTTTCCTTAGGTCTTGCCCAAATCTAAGTTTGGGTCAGCTTCCTCAGCACCACACATCTCTCTGCCTTAGATGAGAGGAAAGTAAAACATCAAATGTCTTCCTGCCCACTCTCAATGCCTCTCCACTAAATTTAATCTTTCCTAAGAAGGCTCTGAAAAGCTATTTGACTTCAGGCTATGTCTACTTTCTGCAGGGCAAATATCCTAGAGGTTAGATTAAAAAAAAAAAATCTCAGGCTTTCTAAAATGAAAGACTGGAACAGAAATGATAAGGAGAATAAACACCATTAGAATTTAACAAGAACCTGAGACAAAATAGACCAAGGACCTAAGGAAAAACCAAATCCTAACAGAATACCAAATAAATGTAGTGATAAAATGAGTTTTAATAATATTCTGCTATACTCATGAATCAGTTTCTTTTTCAGGCAATAGAGACGCTTCCTCCTATAATAGATAGGAACAAATATAGACCCACAGCTGGACAGTGTGGAGAGAGTGAAAGACCTTGGAATACTCAGTGCTAAACAGGATGTTTTCACCAAGCCTCTTCCATCGGGGTTCAGAGAACCCATGAGAAGGAAGCAGGAAGAATATGAGGCCAGAGGGGTCGGAAGACACCAAGGAAATGAGACCCTTTGAAGACAGCAGTATGAAGACACGCGTGAAATCACAGAAACCGTCTCTAATTGATGACTGCCTGCAAAAGAAAAATGAGTTCTCCAATGGTGTTTCACCTGGTCTACACACCACACTTAGGGCCGTCCCCAAACCCAGCTGTAGATGGCCAATATAAGATGAACTCAATGGCATCTTTGGAGGTTCTTTAGTTCATGATTGTCAGGGATTTTTTTAGGCCCTTTGTGTATATGTTATGTGAGATTTCTGTGTGTGAGAACATTTGTGACTCTGTGTCTAAGAGCTTCCTGTGGCTTTTCTTTTGTTGTGGGGAGGAGATCTGCATACACAGGGAAGGGGGAAGGACATGGAAGGGGCTGAGGGAGAAGAAGCTATAATAAGAATAGACTGAAGCAGCAATCTTGGAACCTACATGGGTCTGCGATAGGCATATGCTGTGCTTGTCTGGCTTGGAATTTTTGTGTAAATCCTTACAGTGGGATTGGTGCTGTCTCTGACTCTTTTTGCCTGCTCTTGACAACCCCCCCCTTTTTTTCCTCCTGGGTTGCTTTTTAGAGTCTTCACATGAAGTTTTGTGCCTAGTCTCATTGCACCTTGTTATGCTATATTTATTTGAGATCCCTAGGAGGCTTTTCTGAAAGGTAACAGAGGTGGAGCAGACTGGGGGAGGGGGAGGGAGATGGAGAGTGGGGGTGCTGGCCAGAATGGAAGGACAGGAAAATTTGTTTGAGATGCATTTTATGAGAACAGACAAAAATTAATCTACCTTCATGGAAAAAGAGTATTGTACTGTATCACCTAGTACAATAGAAGGATAGACAGCTTCTGAAGAAATTGCTAAAAATTCAATCAATGCACATACAAGTTAGTATTAAAGTTTTATGCGACTATAAAATGGCAACTATGAGTATGGTAATTAAAATAGATGACAAGGGAAGTGATTTTCATTTTGGAAACATCTAAATTTGGAAGGTTGTGACTAACTAATCATGAAGAGAGCTAGTGGACAAAAATTACTTGTAGGGGGAACAATAAGAAATAAAGCAAATTATAAAGACCCTACCGAGGGTTTGTAAATGTTTACAGGCATTAGTGTAAGAATAGAATTCAGACTTGTCATTGAAATATTTCCTATAAATCAGGAAGGCACCAGTAGATAAATAAATAACCACAAAAGTATAAATACAACCCACGAACAACAACACAGAAGCATCATGTGTCTATCACTGCTAGTTGTAATAAAATATGAACTTTAAACAAAAGTGGGATTGTGAATGATTCAAGCAAAACTAAGATAAAGTAAACAAATAGAGCTAAGATCACTTTAATGTTTTTATGGTTGAAGATTAAATTGATATATTTGCTTAAACAATCAATTTGACAATATATACCAAGAGCCAAATCATTGGAAGCACCATAACAATACCTCTATCTATTCAAAGAGGTGATCTAAATAGGAAAAATTTTGGCTTGTCTCCATTTTATAAAAGTGGCCAATGACATCTCAGGTGAATTAAGTACCCAAGAACATGATTTGTTGGAAGTTAGTGTGGCATATCCCTGTTACAGGAATTCTGTCACTGGTCCAGAAATAAGTGTTTTGGTCCATTATGTGAAGTTTTCAATGGGAATGGATCTGACCGAAACATAAGGTAGAGCCAAGGGATGTTGCAGGCCTTCTTGAATGAGGGACTTGTTAGGAGTAGCAGCAGTGGATCAACTGGTAACTCAGATCAGATTCCCTATTCTGTCTTATGATAATTGTGCACAGATTTTGCTTGATAGAAAATGGTAAAGCGATCCTTTGAATTCCCTTATCACATTCCTGCCAGAAATTGATATGTAGCAATTAAAAGTAATTAATTGAAAAGATTTGCTAACATAATGGTGTAGAAAATGCTTCTGATGTGTTCATAAACTGGATGTGTGTGTATATTTATATATGTGCAGTTGAATTACAGTTTACATTTGTAGACTTATCTCATGTGTATATTTGCATATTTCTGTAATAGAGTGTTTATTGTCCTTGTGAAAGAGTCTGTGTATTAGATATACACTGTGCAGATTTTTATACTTATTTCTGTCATATGTCTATCACCTATGCATCTATGTTAATATCATCGTTGTCTCTAGATACCTACCTACTTATGTACCTACCAGTAGTTTTTCTGTATCACTATTGTGTTAAGGTGTGAAACATGTTTTGATACAGGTATAGATTACTGTATATTAAAATGTACATATTTACAAATTCTCAGCTGCCATTCTTTACATATATCAATAAGAGTAAAACTATTTTCTTTACAAATCTTAAATGCATGAGTTTGACATCGGGGGACAAGTTGGAAGAAGGAAAGAACTAACTCCACAAACTTGTCTTCAGACCTCCATTTGCACACAGTGGCACACACATGCTCTCGAAATAACATAGTAATCATTTAGCAAAAAAAAAAAAATAAGATTAACCAGATATTTTGAATAGATACAAATTTGAACTGCACCATACTTCAGAGATTATTCTGAATGACCTGCACAGGATTTTTTAATATGACAGTAAAGTTGTCCTTTTTTATTATCTATTTCCTGATCACTTTTACAGACAGACAAGAATGAAGGGGAATGTAATATTTTCCTGTGTTTGCTGGCTAACACAATAACTTCAGATTTTTCAAACAACAGTCCAGTTATCAAAAATAAACTGGCATCTATTTAAGTAATAAGCAGTTTCCAAATAAGTGTTAAATGTAAAGTATTTTATTGGGCTATAAAGCAGACTTCTCTGGATCTATCAAATCCTGTACTAACTGAAATTAGAGAGTTCATTTAAGTGGGATGATAGCTGAACATCAAGTATTTCTTATGACTTTGTTAATAGGAGTATTAATAAGATAGAAATTCACAGTTCAAGGAAAGACTTGAAGATATGTTTTCAGAATAAAATAAACTCTCCATAAGAAAGAACCTTTCAGCAAATGCCATACAGTCACTGGTTAACAGTATTTTTTCCCGTGAGGTATTCTTCTAGATTATAAGAATACATAAATACTTCCATCAGATACAAAAAACTTTGAGTTATTTGAAATATTCAAATTCTAAGCACTTATATTCTTCAGTGTATCAAAGGCTGTGCCAAATTAAACCCATTTTATAAAAATTCTGCTTTATCTTGCTTAGAGATAATATAAAAGTACTTAATATTTTGACATCTGTTATCTTACAGAACATTCTTGGTTACTGAGCTTTCATTTTTTAGTAAGTGTTGCTTACTTTTATTGTTAAAAGGGAGGACATTTGAAACCTAAATTCAAATATGGTTTGATTGTAAGGTCTGAACCTATAATACTTAGTAACTTTGTTTTCTAATGATTTTGAATCAACACCAACATAGTTATGTTGCTGAAGCAACATAGTTATGTCACTGACCTGAGTCTCAGAGAATTAATTTTTCACATGATCCTTAAAATTGTATGCGTTTAAGTCTTACATTTAAGTGCTAAAATCATACTAATGGCTGAGAATAAGGACTTTGAGAAAAATATCTTTTGAAGATTAAAAAAAAAAAACAAAACCTCAATTTATACAATAGAGAACAGTTAAAAATCAATTTGACAAAAAGACCTCTGAGCTTAAAGAATCTTTGTAGTAGTATGTTTTATATGTAATAAAATCAGTCTGGAATATCAGAGAACAGAATCACCCACAGTCAAGCCATGAGATCAGAGAGTGGTAACTCACGCCTTTAATCCCATCACTCAGGAGACAGAGATCTTTCTATATTTCTGTGAGTTCAAGGCCTAACAGCCAAACAGTAGTAGCTCACACCTGTAATCTTAACTCAGGATTATGTTGTGGAGTTGATCCCGGAAGTGAAACAACTGGAAGAGAAAGATATTTGAGGAGAGGGAGGCAGAGACTTAGGCATTCTGTAAAAGTGACTAGGCAGGCAGCAGTGGTGCATGCAAGTTGTCTCAGAATTTAGCAGGCAGAGGCAGGAGGATCTCTGTGTGTTAGAGGCCTGATCTACAAAGCAAGTTCCAGGATAGTCAGGACTGTTACACGGAAAACCATGTCTTGAAAATAAAAAACAAAATAAATCTTGTTTTGTAGAGCAATAAAGCTAAAATATTAATATCATCATCACCATAAGAGAAGGAAATATGTGAAGAAAAATGACAAAATAAATTAAATGTTAACTATTAAACTATATAGCAAGTATTTTCAAATAAGTGAATCAGAACATGAGCAGATAAATCAAAACGTGTGATATAATGGGAATATTTATACTTAAAATCCCCTTACTTTATATCTAACGACAAATTAAAACAGAGATTAATATGGCTGAATATTTTAAAATCTATAAAACAACAAAAAGATATGGGAGATTTATCACCTTGAATAAGGCAAAGAGTTTTTAACCTGCTCTATGAACAGAAAAAAATATTATCAGTTAAACTACATCCATATTGAAAATTTCTCTTCACAAAAACTATTCAGGAAAAGAAAGGAGAAACCAAGGATGAGGAGAAAATGCTTGTGGGTACATTAATAATGAGTTTATCCATAAAACTTAAAGGACTCATCAAAGTCACTAATTTAAATCCAGGGCCTTTTTCTCTGCTTGCTATCCATGGAGAAGTGAGAAATACTTGGTCCTACACATGCTCCCCCATCATGATGTACAGGATTCTGGGCTAACCTTTTTCAACCATTTCCTAGACCCTACATCTACCTCAGTCTCAAGGAATCAAAAAGATTAAGACATATGCTGTTTTTTGTTTTGTTTTGTTTTTTTCATCATTTACCATTCTCATTGGCATGATAATTTCTGGCTGTGGTTCTTACTGTCATAAAACACAACCCCTTGTCACTTCATTTCCCTCT
The DNA here is from genome assembly GCA_033318265.1 of Phyllotis vaccarum. Taxonomy (NCBI): domain Eukaryota; kingdom Metazoa; phylum Chordata; class Mammalia; order Rodentia; family Cricetidae; genus Phyllotis; species Phyllotis vaccarum. Next base: position 102,735,954 of record JARWLC010000008.1, on the reverse strand, counting down.
CTGGTTGCTGAGTGTCTTCCTTTCTCCACGGATACTTACTACTCTATTTGCTTCTGGCCTCTCACTATTCATTTCAGTGAGGCATGATCCTGCATTCATACTCTTCTCTCCGATACCACCAATGACCTACATCTACCAGATTAACAGATCTTTTTTGTCCTAAAGCATATCACTGTACATAACATATATGTTTCTCCCTCGTTACCATCACCCCACCTCTGGCTAGTGCTCACTTAGTTCTCTGAATCTTACTTCCTCCTCCATCCTCATCATGTTCATGAATGGATCTTTTAGTGTTCTTCCCAAGGCTCTAACCTGGGTCTAGCATGTTGTCCTGAACATTCTTTCTGAGTATACATTCTAAATTATTATTATTTGTATATATATCACTACCAAATTTGCCTCATCCTGAATGCTTGTTTTCAGCTCCAAACTGGCATATCTCATTGACTATCACCTCTCTCTCTCTTTTTCCCCCTCTGTCAGAATTTACATCAGTTTCTGTACAGCAAACAATTTATAAACTGAGACATTGTCTCTGGGTTTAACTCTTAACTTGCATTCTTCCATGCTGAAAGGGTATCAAGCTCCCATGTCCTTCCATACAAGCATCGCTAGCCCAGTTTGTTTTCTCTTCCAAGTTAAAGTCCAAGGTTCCTCCTGAATTCTTCCTAGACTCAATCTCCCCTTTATTTAAGTCTCCCATTGAACTCTATTTTAGCTTTCATTATAGTGGACATTCTATGATAGTTGCTTTTATTATGTAATTATTTTATTAAAATTGTTTGCTTGCTGAAGATGTAAATCTTTTGAGGTAAGTAAGAACTTAATTTAAGATTCACTCTCACAGTCTGTAGGAATAGCACATGCAAAATATAATAAAACTCTATAGGTTTCTAAGTTCTGATGGAGAAGATTCCACAACTCAAATGGGAAGTCATGTTGCCATATTCTTTCAAATCTTAGTAAAGCTTACTGTTACCAGAGTAGAAGATTAAAAACTTTCCTAATCATATACAGTCACTCAACAACATTATCTCTTATTGCTCATGGTTTGTTAGTGAATTCCAATTGAACCATAGACCTTATGTGCACCTTGTGGCACCTGGACACTCCTTTATCTTTTGGTAATAACTTGATGATATCTTAATTTTTATGGAGAATAGCTGTAGCCTGAATGTTTCTGGGCAGCTCAGGTATGGTGAAGGGAACAGAACAGGGCAGGATGTTCAAATTTTCTAGGTGTGGTATCCTCATCAGGGATTCATTTATCTATCTATCTATCTATCTATCTATCTATCTATCTATCTATCTATCTATTTGTCTGTCTGTGTTAAAGTATCACATTACAATTTATCTTTAATAAATAACATTGACTGTGAGAGATTACGTTGTTCCATTGTAAATAATTGTCCCACCCACTGGTTTAATAAAAAGTGCTGATTGGCCAAAGGCAGACAGGAAGTGTGGGCAGAGCTAACAGACTAGAAGACTCTAGAAACTGGAGGAACAGAGCAGAATGCCAGAGAGAAGCCAGAAGAAGCAGAGGACAACTATGCTGCTCTGAGAAAAGGTACTGAGCCGCATGGCTGAATAGTATAAGAGTCATGGGTTAGATGAAGGGTAAAGAGTTAGCAAAGTGTTATGCCTGGGCTTTAGGCTGATCAGCCTAGAGTTATTGTAAGCATCTGTGTGTCTCTTCGGGTCTGTTTGTCTGTGGGCCTAAACCTTGAGGCTAGGCCCGAAAGTCTGGGCCAGAAACCTCATACTACAATTGACAACTATAGCTGTTAAAATATAATTGTTTCTAGACTTAGATACCTTAGAGAACAAGCTGAGGAAAGAAACAGGGATTTTGACAAACTGAAACTTACTTAAAAGTATTTAAGAACTTTATGAATGACTCCAGTCTTCCCATTTCCTATGGATATTGTGAGACCTTGTCTTAATTTGGATTACTATTACTGTCATGAAACACTATGACCAAGGCAGCCTGGGGAGGAAAGGGTTTATCAGGCTTACACTTCCACATTGCCATTTATCATTGAAGGAAGTCAGGACAGTAATGTAGACAGCACAGAAACCGGAAGGGAGGAGCCGATACAGAGGCCATGGAGGGGTGCTGCTTATTGGCTTGCTCAGCCTGTTTTCTTATAGAACCCAGAACCATTAGCCCAGGGTTAACTCCACATACTTTAATCACTAATAAAGAAAATACTCTATAGGCTGACCTGATGTTTCTGGGACATTTTATCAACCGAGGTTCCTTCCTCTCAGTTGACTATGGCTTGAATCATATTGACATAAAACTAGTCAGCACAACTGATCTCTTATAACCTTGATACATAACCATATCACTATTAAGGCACAACCTTCCTTTCCTTGTGCATTCCTAAGGTTATGTGACATGACAATATACAAAATTTACAAACTTAAGAAGTCCCCAAATCTTACAAACTTAAAACTTTCAAAGTTGTCTGTTTAAAATTATTAAAGGATGACCTCAGCTAAGAGTCTTAGCCAGAGTGGATACATAGCCTGAACTGGCCCTCTCCTGTAACAAGATTGGTGACTACCCCAATTGTCATCACAGAGTTTTCATCTAGTAACCGATGGAAACAGCCAAACATTAGGCCTAGACGGGGAATCATGTTGAAAAGAGGAAAGAAGTATCATAGGAGTCAGAGGGGTCAAGGATAGCACAAGTAAACAAACAGAATCAACCAACCCAGGCTAACAGGAACTCAGACAGTCTGAACCAACAATATGGGAACCTGCATGGGACCAACGTAGGCCCTCTACATGTATGTGTCAGTTGTATAGCTTGATATAATTGTGGGATTCCTAACACTGGGAGTATGTGCTGTCCCTAACACTTTGCCTGGGTCTTAGAAATCTATTCCTCATACTGATTTGCCTTTCTTAGCCTTAATACAAGGGGATGTGTTTTTTACTGGAACTTGATATGCTGTGCTTTGTTGAAATGAGTTGGAGGTCTGCTCCTTTATAAATCAAGCAAAACAGAGAATGATTGGATTGTGGAGGCTGGAAGGGAGATGTGTGTGTGTGTGTGTGTGTGTGTGTGTGTGTGTGTGTGTTGAGAGGGAGTGACTGGGAGTAGAGGAGGGAGGAGAGAGAGATTGCAGTTGGAATATAAAATAAATAAGCAGAACACAAAACAAAACAAAAAGGTATCTAGACTCTTTGGAAACTAAAAGTCTTGGTAAACCTCCAAAATATTTCCTTAAAATTTTAAGTCTGTTTACTGTGGGCACCTGTAATATATATATATTAAATTAAGTGTTTTATTATGTCAATAAGAAAGAACCAGGGCACAGTCTCAAACTGAATAAAACACACCTGAACTCCAATAGTGTAATCATTCAATGAACAATATGTGGGATTAACTCACAACCTTCTGGGCACCTCCAGGGGCCCTAGATCACTTTTCCAGCTCAGCTGTCTCCCCAACTCACAACTCACATGGTTTGTTACTGTTTGTGGTCATCTCACAGTACTGGTATCTCCAGTACCTGATGCAAGCGGGCTGATTTTTCACCAATGGCCTTTCATGACCTAATGTCATGGTGCTAAGCCTCGGATACTTTACATGACCCCTTCAGGCCTGGTCCTTCAACTACTGTTAAGTCTTCACCTTCACCAATTATCTTTCCTCACCTGTTCTCTACGACCTCTTCATGCCTTCAAAAGCAGTACCAACTGGGTTACTCTTACACCACCAATTTTGGCTGCCAGGATGAGGTATATCCTTGGCCACCTATGGAACATAGGTTCTTGTGCCTACTTTAGGAAACACTTCCCAGAAGATTTTACCTTAGTGATGCTGCTGGTCTCTCCTTAATCACCACTAATTTCTCAGCTCCAGCGAACCAGAATTTATTGTTCCTAGTAAAGCAAAGCTTTCAATTTAGTAGTATTAGTGCCTTGCAAGTCACAGCTGACTCCTAAGCCCCAGATAAGCACAACTGCAGAATCTTAATTCAAAATAGCAAATATACAACGGTCCTGTCAGTCTTTAAGTAACTCTCAAACTTCCCCCTGGAACTTTACAAGCCAGGCCTCTGTCATCTGCATCTCTTCATCTTCAATTTTTTTTTTTTAAATGTTCCTAGAGAAGAGCTCAAGTTTTAAACATTCAATGACGTTTTGTACCCAAAGCTCCAAACCTCTTCCTTAAGCATCCCCCAAAAATACATGGACAGGTCTGTCACACTGATACCACACTAATCTGATAACAATTTCTGTTTTAGTTGAGGGATCATTGATGCGATGAAACATCATAACCAAAAGAACTTGAGAAAGGAAGGATCTATCCAACTTATACTTACACATTACTGTTCCTCAACAAAGGAAGTAAGAGCAGAAATTCAAACAGGACAGAAACCTAAAGGCAGGAGCAGTAGCCATAATGGAATGCCGCTTACTGGTTTGATTCCCATAGATTATTTTAGCCTGTCTTCTTATAGAATTCATGACCATCAGCCCAGGGATAGCTCTACCCACAGTGGATTGGACTCTCCTCCATCTAGCAATTAAAAATTTTTCTCTAGGCTTGTTGCCTAAACCTGATCTTATGGAAGGATTTTTCTCAATTGAGACTCGTTCCCTTCAGATGACTACAGCTTGTGTTAAGTGGTCATACAACTAAGTAGCCAGCACAGATTTGTCGAGTCATAGACCATGTTTTTCTATCCCGAGTGTGCATTACAGTGTAGGCTTCACAGGTGTAGCCTCCTGTCCAATGATAACACTTTTTCTTCTGGTAAACAGGGAAGCAGATGAGGAATCTCCTATAACTTCCATTCCACATTCCCTTCAAGGCTGTTCTTGTAAGGGCTGAAGATTTTCCAGTAGACCCTGCCTCTTGTTTCTGCCCGCTCCAAATAAAACAAATCTGCAAACCAGTCTTTAAAACAAAGGAAATTCAGTAGTCAGTCAAGATTCAAATTATGTGTGCATGCTTCTCTATATATCTGGTTCTAGGCAGTGACCTCTGTGTGAAGCCCTGGACACGCTTAAACAGCAGTGAACTCCAGCATGTCTCCCCCATCTTGATAAAATTCATGAGTTTAAATACGTCTTTTTCTTGAAGTTGCTTCTGTTTGATGTTTTTTGACAGTGACAAGAAAAAAAATAATTAATTCACACAGTAAACAAAGCAGTGATTATTAAGTGTGGAAGATGTAGGTGGAATTTGACTGTACAGGGAATTTCTTTTAAATGTTGATTAATATGGTAGCTCTATAATTATTTGTGTTTGTTAAGCTCAGAACAGTGCTCAGAAAATATACATTACATATTTTTTTGTGGCATAGAACTCTATAGAAGACATGAAACAATGCATTAAATCATGGAACTTTGGCCACTAGGAAGCAAGAGCATCATAATCTCCTGCCGTTGCCACAGAGGTACAGACATTGAATTTCAGAAGTTGTGGACTTGGCTATTTGGCACACCTATGTGCATTTAACATAGGGTGGGACTCCTGCCAATGCTAGGCAGCTTTTCAAGCTGACAAGAAGTATTCCTCCACTCCCATTAATCCCATTAAGAACAAGCCAATGACTTTAATTTGGATTCGTGATTGAACTGTAAACTGTGCTCCATCTGCTTGGTAGTCTATGAAGAAAGACAGGCCAACAGTTCCTGGAAGGGGTTTGTGCAAATAATAAAACAGGAGAAGGGAAGCTGAAGATACTGGCATCCAGCTCTGGCCATTAGGAGAGTCACCTTCAAGCTGAATGTGAGAGGTAGACTTTTGCAGGTGGTGTTCATCTCCCTACATCTATGCAGCCTTTGTGGACAGTACGGAAATGCATATCAATTTGGATAATAAAGTGGCCATGTAACTCCACTTTATTTGGACCTCAGATGTTCCTTGTTTAAGAAGCACTCCTGATACAGAAAGTGGAGGAAGTTTTAGAGCAGGGAAACAGATGTTCCTACATTTTACTTGTTACTTCACCTAAATGTAAGCCAGTGCATTATTATGATAAAACTGGTGACTTTGGAAGAACTTTCACTAACCATTTCAGGGTAGTGGGTCCAACTGTCCAGAGCTGAAAGGAGTCTGTCTTTTCCTGGTAAAATTATTCTCTGTTGGTGTAGACCAAACAAAAGCATCCATCACCGATGTGGTCCCTTAGAACACGCAGGGTATAAAATAAAAGAAGAGAATGTGAGGCTGAACAGAAATGAGATTCTTGGGATCAGATATTAGGACATTTTCCTCAAGGGGCACTGAAGAGAGAAGTAGTGAGTGGTTACTCTGTGGAAGGGAAAATGATATTCTAAGCGTGCACTGCAATCTACACCCAAGATAGGTCAGAGAGAACCTGGCTTAGCAGATAATTTGGCTCATTCAAACTTTGTGAAATTCATGTCTTTCCCTTGTTATGTTTTAGATTTTACCGAAGGTCTGAGCATGGGTCACACAACTAATGAATACTGTCAGTCATTTTACGTGAGGGGACTTTCAAAACCGTCCTCCTGTATTTATCTAACTCTACCTTGTCCAATCCTTTTTTTTTTTTTTTTTTTTTTTTTTTTTTTTTTTTTTTTTTTTTTTTTTTTTACAAAATTTTCTGAAAATAAATCTGAAATTTGATGACAGTGTCCAAATTTTAGTGATTTTAGTAGCTTTTCATTGGTTCTGGAATTAGGCACATTCATCAGGATATTTAATGCTTCCAAAAATTTTGACTTGATATGATCCAATATCATCCATCTACCACAAGATAGCAAGAGCCACATATTTCCTAAAATTTTTCACATTTGGTCAAACTCTGTTTTCTAAATCTTAGTACTTTTGAATAATCTGATATTGCTGCATGGAATGTTCTACCTATGGTTATTAGTTAGATATTTTATAGGTAACATCTCAGAAAACTAATGTCTATACCTTAAAATGTCCCCTTTTAACTCAATGATTAAATGTTATATTCATCTTTTACACATGACAGCGTTGACTTGTAACTCATATTTCATATAATTTATTAATGCAAGGTATAAATGCAATGTATTTTAAAAACTCTATTAATATCACATAAAGCATTGTTAATATCCTTTGGCACATTTCATTCTTCCCTAATAAAATTACTATGCACATAAATAGTCACTGTTCATTGACCCTAACTCCAGCCCATTTCCTGACTACTATTGATCATTTTACAGAGAGACTCAAACAATACATGGTCTTACATGAGCATTACATAGTTTCTTGTTAAAAACATGTTTTAGATAATATAATAATAATAATAATAATAATAATAATAATAAAATTAATAATAATAATAATGATTTCTTATCTCTCATCTCTTATTGCATTTTATTGAATCCTAGATACTTTACAAAATATTTTGTAATAAGTTTGGAGAGAAGATACCCCAAGAAGCTATTGATTTTGCCCATTTGCTTGATCCCTTATTTGTTCTGTGATTTATATGATTTTGCGAAATCTACATGGTTGGCATTGTCCAGCATCATATAAATGGTGTGCTTGTATACTCACCCTATTGTAGCCATTAATTTTATATTGATTTATATTAATGTTTAAGTTTTTTTTTATTTCATTCTTAGATGTGTGTGGTGTAGAAGCTTCTACATCATACTACAGAATCAGTAGTATTTTGCCCCATAAGGCAAGAGTTTCCTTTCTAATTTCTCCTATGTGGCATACTAACATTTTCAGAACTACTGCATTGGATATGATTTTACATATTAGAATAACTTCTTGATCTGACTGTCCTTCAGGAAAGTCAATCAGGTTGTGATGTGGAAATGCCTTTATGTATTCTATGAATATCAATCTTTAAATAAAGGAGCTGTTTTGGCCCATGACAGGTACCATAGAAAAAGTAGGAGAGGAAATCACCACATAGGTAGGAGAAGCAGGGAGGAGTCAGACAGACCAAGCCAGCTGCCTAAGAAGAAGCATGTAAAGAACACAGGTGAGCCATGGGCCATGTGGCAGACAGATTAATGAGAATGGATTGAGTTAAGATGTAAGAGGTAGCTAACAATATGCCTGAGCCATAGGCCAAACAGTATGAACTTAATATAAGTGTCTGAATCATTTCTGGGGGCCTAGGCAGCAGTGGGCGGCTAAGGGGTCCAGCGTGGCAGGTCTGTTGGTCTGGACCTCTGGCCACCCAGGACCAAGAAACCTTAATACAACAAGGTTGTATTGAAACCTCACCTAGAAGAACAGATTTTACTCTGCATTGAGGGGTGTGAGTGTGGTCATGCTTTGCCTTTAGTCTTATCTTCTTGCTCCTGGGTGGATTTAGATTGACATTTATGAACAACTGGTTACCCCCAGTACTCTGGGAATTAGCTAAGATCCTGATATGTTCTTACCATTTTTCCTTTTCCCTTGTACTCCATGATTTCTCTTCTTCTTGGTTTGTTCTGCCATTTTGCTTACATCATCTAAATACTGTCTTCCTTACTGGTTTCTCATGATTTCACTAAGCACTCATAGGCCAGAAGTTCTCCACACTTCAAAGAATGGGAATGTTGTGGAAGCAATAAGCCTAGTGTTTTCCAGTTTTAATAGAACCTGAGGAAAATGTTTGTGCTCAAGTGAAGTTAGGAAGTAATGGAGGTCCTTAATTTTATGCCCTAGTCTACCTATAGATAAGTTTTTATGTAGCAGTGAAGAATGGGTAAATAAAGACAGCTACTTGTTTATATGTCTCTAAATTGGGGAGGGGAGATTTGTATAACATACTTTGAAAAGTAAAGGGTATGGAAAAAGCAGACAATAGGCTCTTAGAGAATCCCTCATCTTTTCACCATGGTAATGTAGTATCTCCAAATTCTTAGATAAACCTGAACAACACAGGTCATGACTCACATATAATTTTTTCCATATAAGTATGATAAATTTTCTTGAGTGAATGTGTGTATATTCTAATATTTCTTTTTGGTACTTGCAAGGCATTTTAAATGTCTATTTTCCTTAAAAATTTCACCAGCTTAATTGGTCTTTTGCTGGCCAAAGGACACTGACCAATTTGGAAATGCTGGAATTATTTTCTTCCCACAAACACATGCTATCCTGGAGACAGCATGAACAAATGTCTCCTTCCATATGTGACCTCCATTTGCTTATTTTCTTACTTTTAGCTGTATTAACTTCTCTCTCTCCTTAAGCTTAGACTTTTGAGACTCCCCTCAAAAGTTTCTTGCTCAGAATTTTCTTTTATCTTCCAGTAAAAACAAATTCAGTTGAAAGCAGTTATCAAATTTGACTGACTCCTGGCCTTCATTCTCCAAAGCAGAACTTTACATGTATAGAATAAAAATTGATGCATAATTATTTCTTTTCCTTCACTGCATCACTAAATATGTTCTGTCTTGTTTCTGGTGGTAACAAGTCGGTCCATTTCCATCGCTTGAGTATCAGCCTATGAAGGAGAAGACACTTGAGTTTCTTCTCCTCAACTTCTCAGGGAGGTGGCAAGACACTTTCGTTGTGAAAGATGCTCAGTACATGTCTACTTATTGGTTAATTATACAAAACCAATATTTCCTTATAGAGTTCTTCCAGAAGGGCATAAAGGGAAAGAAACTAGAAAGTAATGAAAGTCTCTCATCAGCACAAAAGGTTCTGGTCCATCTTTCTGACTTATGAACTTCTAATCTTATGCTGGGTAGCCAGGAATGTGTGCGTTATAATTATTGGATGAAATAGAACATCAATCAATCACATAAAACATGAGAAAAGAAACACCCAAGGCATGAGCATCATTAAAAATATTGACTTGAGAGTTTATGAAATCTTATGGTAATATTTTGTTGGCATGGTGGAAGGCAGGTAGAAATACAAGATTCTGAGACTGACAAAAAAAAAAATAGCTCAAATTGTCCTTACTGTAAACTAAATCATAGATATGCCAAAATAAAGAAGCAGACAAGCTAACAGTTGTTTGGTAGCTAGACCAAGAATAGAGTTTTATTGAAGAATCTAGATTTTTCTTCTTAGTTTTATTCAGGTTGTCAGCACCTGATATAACAGTCTGTGACAGGCTTACTGCAAATTAATATAGCCAGACTCTATGTTCTGGCTGGGCTCCTGGAGGTGACTCTGAGACAGAAGAACAGCCTTGTCTTTCTGTGTGATGTTGCCTGTCTGGGCTGAAAAACTTCAAAGAAGTGACATTTATGGACTCAATGCTGATAATGAAGAAATATAAATGGATATAAATGAACTATGTGTCTCTGTAACTGGCCTGAAGACAGCATAGTTGTTGATTAAAATGTACTTTAGAATTTTATTGCAAATATTATAGTTTAAAGAAAAAAAATGTTCCCATTCAAGTACCTAGAATAGTCACTGACTTAGAAACGAAAGATGAAAGCAGTTGCCACAACCTTGCTATCAAACATTCCTCTGTTCTTCCGCAGGATACTTCTTTTTCTGTCTAGCCTATTTTGTATGCAAGTTCTACATTGCCATAATCATATTCTATGCACAATTCTGCACCTTGCATCTTTCTTCTAATAATATATCATATGTATTTTTTATGTTACCAATTTTCCATAAGCACCATTTTAATGGCTGCATAACAGTTCGTCATATGGATGTGTTATCATTTAATAATTTCTTTTATTATCTGTTTAGTTTTTTATCATATCTACAAAATGTGAAACTGTGCAGTAATAAACATATTTTTACAAATATATTTATATATATTTGTTTCCCCTATGTCTTAGGTTATTTCATTTGGAGAGGTTTCTGGAATGGAATTGCTGTATCATAATAACCCTGTATGAGCAATTTTAAGACTCTTGATCTATTAATGCTAAATTGCTTTGCAAGACTGTTGCATCAATTTACATTTCTGTGAAGCATATGCGAGTCCTTAGGAAGATAAATACTAAGGCATACAGAAAAGAGGACTCCAGAGCATCTAGGTAAGAATTAATGAAATGAACTGCAGGTTATCTTGCAAGAGATGAATGGACATAAAACCACACCAATGTTTTACAATTAGCAAGCATTTCTGGCATACATCTGAGTAGTGAATAATTGCTTGTTATTACCCTCTACCATGATGCCTCTTTTCCAGGTCTCCTCCCCATTAAATCCATTAAAATGGGAAAGTTGGAAGAATACCTAATTCATAGTCCTCTAGTATTCTGTCCCCAACCCCTCTTATTAAATCTGGTTCTGTTTCAACAAATATCTTATGCTCCAGTCCATCAAAGCTACTCAAACATGGTTCATTGTATTTGATGTTCATGTAAAAAGAGCACAGAGGAGATACAAAAAAAGGAAGGCAAAGGGATGTGAATGAATAATCAATATTAGTCCATAGAAACAGGATGAAGCAAGAATTGAATTTACTGTGTTAAATCCCATCTCCCCAACAGCTATGAATTTGAAACAATCGCCTTACGTAGTTTCTGAAGCAATTCATAATAATAGTGCAAAGGGAGTTGATATTGCCAGAAACAGATGAGGCTAAGGCCATGCATCTAGCACGCATGGATTTAAGATGGTCCCTTCCAGTTTTAGGGAGGTACTGTTTTGTGTTTGCTATGAGAGGGTTGTGGGAAGATATAGGATCATGGATAGATGCTTAGATAGGATAAGCACCCCAGCTGTCAATGATACTGAGATAAGTTTGCATTTCATAGAAAAAATGCGACTAAAATAAACAAAAACATGGAGAGGAACCCGTCTTCTTACAACATAATCATGCTTTTGACTAGGGTCTCAAAGTGGCCATGCATCTTGTTATGATGATATCTTTAGCACAGTTTTACAAGCACTAAAGCCATGTTTCTGCAACCCGTTCTACAGTTCTCAGGAGAAAAGATTATCATAGCACTGATCAAAAGGACGACTGGACATAGTCACCAAACTGTCAAACTTAGTGTCACTCACTGAAGGAAAATAAGCAGATGTCAATAAAATAAGAAAACACAGAAAAGGCATTGAATCTGCTCCAAAAGCAAAAGCTGGCTACCCGTGATAAATCAGTCCCTGATGACATTAGCTGTGGTCAACATTCAACCACAAAGTATTAGAAGGGCTGGTCTTCTACAAAGCATATTACCTTACATCCACCGTGGACAAGATGGGCTATTCTGATTACGTTTTCCTTATTTTGCTCTACAAGATTTATGCTATATGTAGACTCAATAATTCTTTATGGTCATCTCAAATATTCTCTGCATAAGCATTTATTATGTGGAGAGAATATTCATATTAAATTAAATGTTGATTATTAAGCACAGGCACAAAAAAACAGGACTTGGCTATCTTTAAAAAGTTAAAAAAGCAGAATCGTATAAGGGGGGAAAGGAAATGACCCCCAAATATTTTAAATCATTTATTTAATGGCATTTATTTTTTTTTCTACCTACCCATCAATGATAGAGTCATTTTTTCCTGATTGAGTATCACATGAAATATAATTCCGTTAAGCAATTTCTTCACAGGTGATACTCTTCCCTGTTTCCTATGTAATTTTTTGCTGTTGTTGTTAATGACCTTGAATCTATTCCTGGGTAATATTGAAACTGGAAAAAGGAAATCAATTTAGAGTCTACAGAAATACTGTGATTGAAGCAGGCATTCAGGGTTTTAAAATCCCCCTCCCCTAGGCTCTACAGTCTGAGGCGATCTAGAAAATTTAGTCTCAGAAATCAGTTCTAGAGAAGTATAATCTCCGTGCTACAGGAGCTCATTCCTAACACTTGGGAATGGCTATCTATAAGTCCATTTGTGCTCTTGCAAAAAGCAAAAATGTTAAATGAAGTCCAATATGGTTTGGAAGCAGGGCAGAAATACAGAGTAAATTATGGGGAAAATGGAGGCAATGGGAGCCCTTTATGCTGGAGTCTGACTGAAGCCTGTTGCCAGCTAAGAAGAAAGAATTCCATCACCACAAACAGATGCGGAAGGAAAGGCTTTTCTCTCTTAAAGAGGGAGAAATTGATCCCTCGTTCCTTGTAACACCAAGCAAAATGTGAAATCAATGAAGCAAGATGCTGGACATGAAGTGGTGTGCACAATCTGAGCACACTTACAAATAAAAGTGAAAGCACTTTGTCAAAAGGTTTACTAAAAAACTATTTGGCTGTGAGTGATGTGATGGTCGGTAATCTGATTGTTTTGGTTTATATTGATTTGATGTAGTCACTACTAGTTACATATGTTTAAGACTAACTCAAGTTATCACGGAATGGAAACACAAAAGAAAACTTGGAGAACAAAGATGTTTTTCAGAAAGAACAGTATTTTTTAAAATTAAAATTTCAAGGTAGTGTATGAAGTAGTGGGTCTTATTTCAACATTTTTCTGCATGTACACAGTTATAATCTGTTAATCTTGAATCTCCCTGTCTCCTTCCTTCTCGGCTGTTCTATTCCTGTGCTTACATAGTCCTTCCTTATTATGTACACTATGCAAATTTTAAGCATGTGTAGAAAGAGAAGATATAATTCACTTAGAGAGTAAAATGAACCTGAGGAAATGAAGATGAGAGAGCTTAGAGATAAAGGGAGTCTGGAATGATGCAGATGTGCCACAAAAATATCAACAAATAGAGTCTACTCTCCAGCTTGTGGTGTTCAGGACTTTAAATAGCAGTACTAAGGATTTTTTAGATAAAATTATCAGATTAAATGAAATGAGATAAAGGGCCTTTTTTTTTTTTTTTTAAATGTAAGACTCATTTACAAAGTTGCTTTTATTACTAATGTCATTTGGGGAAACATGTAAGCAGATGTACTGCCCATCTATCGGGAAAATGTCCTCCACGTCTGCATGTATAAAACCCTCTGTCAGGCTCCCAATAAAAGATATCTTCTTTCCTGATCAGCAGTTCCTTATATTTTTATGTCATTTGGCACTTAATTACAACAGTTTCTTTAGAAAAATCAATATCTCCTCTGGAGGCCCCTATGTTAATGTTTTCCTATACAGTGACTGTTTAGTAAGCAAAGACAAATGAAAGCAGGATTTTTTTTTTTTCCTATAATTTCAAAGCACTCTTCCTGTACTTCAGTGTGAGTAATGCTTTGACGATGAAAGCTTTATTTGAAAATTTAAACTAGAGTGGAATAGTAGAATTATCTTTGTCCGCTTCAACAAAATATTTGATAACCCTGTGAATCAAGCTGAAAGTAAGTAGCCCACTGGTGAGCTCTGATTGACATAGTCCATTTATTTTGGGCAAAGTTCTATGCTCAGCATGGGGACGGCTGAATCAATAGAACACTAAAGCCTCAAACCTGTCTTGGAGATGTTTGAATGCCCAAATGGAAATGTTGACCTTTTCTTGCTGGAAACTCAGTTCTCCATTTAATGAAGTTGCAGCTACAAAGAAAAGTGTGCATGGTCAGCTGGAGTCAGGAAATGATTTTGTCCTGATTGGATCTTGATCTTGCCTGACACCAAATCACGCCTCCCCCAAGTCCTGTTATTCCAAATTCTCCTCAGAGAGCAGAACTTTGGCCCAGTCTCTCCTTCTTCTCTCAAGCAGACCCAAGAGAAATGAGATTTTTGCAAGAACTGTTAAGACCAGTCATCAGCTTGTGCTCACAGAGACTCAAAGGCAGATCAAACAAGACACTGAAAAGCTATAACCTGAGAGGTAGCAAAGGAGGTGGGAGAAGAATTTTAAAATCCTGGCTTTCTGTCATTTACTAATAAATAGAAAGGTGACATGTGTCAAGAACAGTCTGATGTTAGTACTGGATGTTGAGGGAACACTTAACCTGGGTTGTGGTCCAGACATTTCTTAGCGAGGGAAAATCATATATCTTGACATTCTTGGTTGTTGGAGGATTTGATCCTTTAAATGTGAGGCAGCCCTATTATAGAGGCTTGCTTGGGAGCCAGCTCAGTCACTAACGTGTTTGACATGCAAACATGAAGACCAGATTTTAGAACTTCAGCATCAGCATGTCGGGTGTACAACGGTGCCTGTAACACCAGGATGGGAGAGGTAGGAACAAGGGATTAGCTAGATTGTTCTTGCCAGGCAGTCTAGCTGAACTGGTGAATTCCAGGTTTGTTAGGAGACACATTTCAAAAATATGAACATGGGGAAGCCAAGGAGGAAATCACCCACTGTTAACTTCTGTCATGCACTTTGGTAGACATATACTTGTGCCCACATACATACCCAAACAGAACAGGAAAGAAAAAGGGACATCTGAATTTTACATTCTGCTTAGTGGAAACAGTTGCTCCTAAGCTCCTCTGAGCTGCAGGTATGTTAATTTCAGAGTACTCACCACGTAAGAGCCTAAAGTCCTAGAGGATAACAAAGTGGATCCTAGCTTGGAGAATACTGCTGTTTTTTCTGTAAATAACTGGCCAGACCAGATGACTCAAATGGCAAAAGGAGACATCTTCAAAGGGACACTGGTCAGCAGTCTATCTTCACAGAGGTCTCAACATGTCCTCAAAAATATGTTTATGTGCTATTTTAAAAACATTAAAAATGCCAGCAATTGTTAGTGGTATGACTAGAGAGCTGACTTCAGTTGACGAAAATTAATTCCATTGCCTGTAAAATATGAACATTACTTTCTTAAGGAGTATGCATGGGGACTAAATGTGGTACTTTGTGTACGATGCTTTGCAGAACCTCTCACAGCAGGAAGCATCTTCTTTCAAATTTAATTCTGTGCTTAGAAATAATTTAGCTGTTATCTGAGCAGTGCTCTACCTAGAATACTGATTAATATTTAAATATATGTCATGCTCCAAGGTGTCCACCTAAAATGTCTCAAGAAAGAGAAGTTTTAATAAGTATGAGTGCTTACACTGGTGATACGCTGACATTTAAAAGCAATAATATTTGAACTGAGCAAGGAGAAAGGCAGGCACCCCAATGTGACTGCCCTGAATAATCACCGCAGCCCTTTTATTGTTCCTAAGGCACCCACATCTGCTTGGCTCCTTTTGCTTTATATGCAGACAAAGTCTAGATAGAGTGTTATTGAGACACTACTGCCCTACTCCCCCAATGTCATCATCAGAAATTACAAGGAAAAAAAAATGTGTTACTCCATGATTCTTATCTCTCTCATTGCCAAGAAGCTTGTCTTAAAGAGATGCCATTAAGGACTAAGTCCTGAGCAGAAATCATGAAGTTCATCAATGTTGTTTTGATCTCTAAAGAACTAATGTCTCATAAAATTTCAGTATTTAATAATAACAGAAAGGAGTTGTGTGGGTATAACAACACTCTTCTCCACAAGTGAAAATAATCATTTTATTTAATCTTATTAAAAGAAAATAATCATGAAATAAACTAATTTTAGAATATAATATGCTCATAAATAAGAATGCAAATTTATAACTTAAAGAATTAGGGGATGCCAGCCCTTTTGAATGTAAAAAGATGTTATGTAGTGGCAGAAACTGAAAGAGCATGATACTTGTGCAGAATTAGGTATATCAATGAGACAGAAGGAAAAACATATATGTGCATTTATCCATATGACTTCAAATTTTATTGTGTAATTGATGAAAAGATCCATTGTATACATGGCATTTTTAATGTTAGCTAATCTTTGAGGGAATAAAAATTTCAATAACTTCTCCACATCTACAAAAATAATATAAACCCCTCACAGACAAAGAATATAAACGTGTGTGTGTGCATTTGCGTGTGTTTATATACACATATATGTGCATATATACATATGTAATTAAATAAAACTAACATGTTATGAGATCATTGAAGAATATATTTGCAAATTTTAATATGTATTTTTGCACAATTTTATTTCTCATAAAATATAACAGTTCTCTACAATCATATGAAACAAGAGCAGTAACATAAAAAAAGAAAACAATAGTTTTGAAATCCTCACAAAGTAGTCATGTCTAAAATACTTAGGATAAAATGTATCCCAAATAATACATAAATTGAAATGCCCAGTCTTGACTTTGGGAGGATTTGCCCGGAGTGGATTTGCCACACTGAGATGACCCACCTTGGGACTTCTTATCCTTTGGGGGAAGAAGAGGGGTGGATGTACAGGAACGAAGCTGAAGTCTGGCTGGGAGGGATTGGGAGGAGAGAAGAGAGGGAGAGCAGGGGGATACATGGATAAAAATAGACATTTTTAAATAAAAAATTAATAAAATGAAAAAGAAAGACATTAGTGCAAGCGAAAGAAAACTGAATTTAGAAGAACAGAAAAGGATAATGTTTTTATAGTCAGCAAAGAATAAAAAATAAAATAAGCTGATGATTTTAATTTGTGATAAAACCTTAAATTCAGCAACATTTTGGAAAGAAATGTGTGAAACATCAAGAACTAGGAAAATATTCCAGTCCTTGAAGCAGTATTCAGAAACCAAGTTAAAAAAGATACTCAGTATAATAAAATGCTAAGAATACTAACTGTCCTTGGGATATAATATGAAACTTGAGCAGTAAATCAAGGGTAATGTGGAAGAAGAGTGGAATGTCCCCCTGTATAGATGGAGTTCTGTCAAGCCCTTATTGGAACGTCCTCCAAGGAAAGCTTGCATTAGAATTGCTCAGGCAGGTTATGAAGAGGCCCTTTGGAACTGAAACGATTTGACCTCGTGTAGTGGGATTATGTTATTCCCTTGAAAATAATTGTCTTGCCTACTGGTTTAATAAAAATACTGATTGGCCAAAGACAGACAGGAAGTGTGGGTGGGGCTACCAGACTAAGAAAACTCTGGGAACAGGAAGAAGAGAATGGAAATGCCAGAGAAGCCACAGAGACACCACAATGAGACAGGTCTGGAACAGTCCCAGGCTTTATCTTCATTTGGTTATCGCCTTGAGCTCATGTGCCTCAGGCCTGGTACATACAGTTTTCCTAATCTCTGTTGTCAGGGGGCCCAGGGATTAATTACTCATTGTTTATGGCTTCCTCAGATACTACCTGCTCAGTTTCAATAAGCAGAAACTGAGGCCTAATTCTTAATTGAGTTATATAGACAGGCTGTCATGATATTTGCCTGACCCTCTCACTTCATGCTATGTTTGCCTCTCTACAGTGTCTACGAAAGCATGTTTCCTTAAAAATCAATAACAACAGGGAACGAGCGAGGGGAGGTGGGAACAAATCATGAGAGATGGAGATGGTTGAGTGAGAGGAGAAACAGCAACAGCGAGGGAGAAAAAAGAAATGGATATCTAGATAGAGGGAGCCACTCTGAGGTTAGAAAGAAACCCATTCAGTGCTAAGGAAACCTCCAAGAATCCACAAGATGTCCCAGACTAGGACGCCGAGCAATAGTAGAGAGTATGCCTAAACAGGACCACCCTAATTGTCATTATAGAACCTTCATCCAGCAATGGATAGAGGCAAAAGCAAAGATTAAGTTAAGTGTTGTATTAGTTTTCTGGCCCAGACTTTCAGGCCTAGCCTCAAGGTTTGGATCCACAGACCCACGGACTGGCAGACCCGCAGACCTGCAGTCCCACAGAGACACACAGATGCTTACATTAATTTTATGCTGATCAGCCTCAGGCCCAGGCATATAACTTGCTGACTTTTTACCCCTTCAACTAACCCATGACTCTTATCCTGCTCAGCCACGCGGCTCGGTACCTTTTCTAAGAGCAGCATAGTTGTCTGCTGCACCTTCTGGCTTGTCTGGCAATTCTGGAGTCTCCGTGTCATTTCTACTCTGTTCTTCCAGTTCCCAGAGTTTTCTTAGTCTGGTAGCCCCACCCACACTTACTGTCTGCCTTTGGCCAATCAGCATTTTTATTAAATCAGTAGACAGGACAATTATATACAATGTAATCCTACTACAGCTAAGCACCATGTCAAACTCCTGGTCCAACTAAAGAGAGAGAGGAAAGAGTATATGAGCAAAGGGATCAGGATCATGAGGAGGTGTTGCATGAATTCTGGTTGTAATAAAGGAAACTCAGAGCCAGATATTGGGGAAAGGCTGTAATATCAAAGAGAGGAAATACCACAGTCAAATCTCACCCAGCTGTCTTCTAGCTTCCTCAGCCTCACTCCTCCATGTGGCTTCTACTGCTTTGTTGTTTTCCTATGTCTGCCTTAAATACCTTCTTCACTCAGTTGTTTCACATCCAGGTTATGATTAAAGGCATCAGCTACTACCATTTGGTAGTTAGCCTTGAACTCACAGAAACACAGAAAGATCTCTGTCTCTAGAGTTATGGGATTAAAGGCCTGGCACCACCACTGCCTGCCTGGGAGCCTAGAACTCCCTCTGTAAACCAAGCTGATCTCAAACTCAGATCTTCTGGCATTAAAGGTGTAGGTTACCACTCCTAGTCTTTCCCTGTTCTGGAATTTAAAGTTTGAGTTACCACTCTCTGATCCTCCTGGATTGACTGTGGGTAGATCTCTTCTCTGATATTTCAGACTGGTTTTATTAAATATATAACATATCACCACAAGGAGGAGACACATAGAGATGGCTGACCAGCAATGGATATTGGGAGCTCAATGACTCTGAGATGACCGCGGAGGAATCTCCATGGAAAGGAACTAAACAAACCCTCTGAAGCTAGACAAGTGTCAAATGGCGTGGATAGTTTGTGAGCCTTTTGCATAATAGACTATGTTCCTATGCATGAACTGACATCTCAGAATCCATTCCCTACAGAGGAACACCTAACTCAGCCTTAATACAGGGTTGAAAGATTGGGTCCTCCCTCAACTGGGTATGCCAGACTGAACTGACCCGCCTTAGGATTCCTGTCCTCCTTTGGGAATGGATGGGGGGGATAGAGTGGGGAGAGACTGAGGGAAGCCTGGGAGGGACTGGGAGGAGGTAATGAAGGGAGAACGTGGTCTAAATGAGGGAAAAAACTTTTTAAGTAAAAAAGTGGAAAAAAAATCTTATGAGAAATAGACAACTTGCTCTTGTTCTTATATTAATTAATTAATTAATTCTCATTTGCTGAGCTGGGAGTCCAGTTTACTTCACATTAATTTTGTTAACTATGATTTCAGGGAAGCTGAGACTAAAGGCAAGAGTTTGTTGGTCAGTTTGCTTTGCTTTTGTGCCATGTCATTTTACAGATGCTTAATTTCTCATCTTTGTCTAGCAAGAATTCAGACTTTGTCTCCACAGTAAAAATGAGAGCCTGGGACACTCATTTTTTACTTTAGAAAGAGAGGCAGTTGCCTAAGAATACTCTCCTTCCAAACCTTAGTTCCCAGAGGGACTGGAATGGGACAATGACTAGTCAACCAGCTGGTAAATTATATGTATTTAAAATTAATCATAGATATTGCTCTATTAGTTGCATCAAATCAATCTTTC
Source organism: Phyllotis vaccarum (assembly GCA_033318265.1). Taxonomy (NCBI): domain Eukaryota; kingdom Metazoa; phylum Chordata; class Mammalia; order Rodentia; family Cricetidae; genus Phyllotis; species Phyllotis vaccarum. Next base: position 102,715,658 of record JARWLC010000008.1, on the reverse strand, counting down.
CTTTTATTTTTATATATATGCCATATATAAAAAAATATTCTAGACAGTTCTTTTAGAAGCATTCTATTGGTAAACCCAAGTATCTCCCTAATTATAAAAAAATCTTCTCTCTCACTGATATTTTTCTGTGAATGTCCATAATATTTTCGATATGCCTGAAATTTCTTTATGTAGATTCTATATTGTTTTGATTATTTTAAGTATAATACCCTATATACTGCATAAATTAATGTATGAATAGTTGTTACCCATGATTACAGTCCTATGATAGCAAAGTTAAAATCTCAGTATTTTTCTCCCATTGAGGAATGTGCAACCTCAATCCAACAAAGGTTTGCAAAGTTGATACCTAAGAACTATTAGGATATCATGATCTTTATATGTGCCTAAGAGAATCACTATATTTGCATACTACACTAAAGCAAAGATGAGTGGGGGTATGGATGAATGAATGAATAGGTGATAGATATGTTATTATCAATAGCATCTATATGTATACGTCTATATTAATGTGTACTTATACATGCTGTGTGGGTTCATATGTGTTTTTTGGAAAAACTGGTTTAAATGAACTTTAAATGGTGACTTGATGCTTAGCCTCTTCCCGACTTTATCTCAACACCCATTTTACTGACTTCTGAGGTCACAGATACTTTAGACACAGGATGAGAAGCCTAAGTGGATGTCAGTTTTCTTCCTGACTTGACTAATGAGCACACTGTCTGGTATGAAGAGATTTCTACAGTTAGATAAACACCATAGAGAACATACTTTTTTCTAACTTTTGGAAACTCAGAACTTTACCTTATCCAAAGTTTCCCTGTGCTAATGAAAAGACCCTTCCCCCAAGTGAATATTCTAAGAAGCTGGCCATCCAGGCAGTCCTTCCCCTAATAAATGAAGTCACAAAATTCCAGAATAAAGCCCCAGGCTCCCCCTGCCTCTTTTTTTCTGTGGGTAATTTCAGGTGTCTTCTGTCTCCTTCACACCATTCATCTGGTCTCTTGCTTGTCTACCATGGATTCTCACTGTCTTCCTGCCCTTTACAGGCTGACACACTGCCCCAGAGGAAATTATGCTTGTGTGTTTCTGGGCACATTTCCCAATCTGTCTGACCTTGAACTCCCTTCTTTCAAGGAGGACTCTCTGGCATCCACTGCTGGGTTCTTATCTCTTCCATCTAGGCAAGGGTGTCAGAATGTCCCAGAGAATCATTAATCAAGTCTCCTGTCCTGATGTCAGCTCTTTAGAACCTCTGGGGTGCCCTGAGTGCTTATGGAGGGAGGTCTGGGCAGACCACACTGGCTAGCTTTTATCCACAGAACCACCCTTTAGCAGCAAGTTGATTGATGGAAATATGGGGAATTAAACATTTATGCATGAAAGACCAGAGAGGTATAGGAAGAAAGGAGTTTAAGTGCATGTGTTTGCAAGAGGACCTTTCTTCTTATCAGCAATGTGGTTCCTCTAAATTCCATCTGTCTTACCTCTATGAGCCTGTAAGGAGGTAAGAATCTTCTTGGAGCAACAGTTCCAGGATTAACCAAGTTTTCTTGTTTCTTTCTTTGTTTGTTTCTCTCTTCCTTTCCTTCTTTCGTTCTTTTGGGGAAGGGACTTGAGTGACTTTCCCACCCAAAGAGTTGTGACATAATTATGATCACTTTCTCTCCCTCTAAGGTTTGCTACAATGATACCGATTTTAGCTCATTTCATGGGCTTTCTTCTCTCACCATAGCCCCTGGAAAATCCACTGTTCTATAAGATAGCTCAAGCATGCAATTTAGATTCAGAGTAGACTCATGGGGAGGGATGCAGCAGAATGAGGATAGCCTGCTTTCTCTTATTGTTGTGTGTCATGAGTAACAGGTCACACTAGCTAATTATAGGCCAGATTAGAACTGGGAGATGGAACAGTCATCTCAGTTGAAGTGTGGACTTTCTAACAAAGTTACAATGCAGAATCATACACATTCTTCAGAGATGGTGGGGCTTCATTTATATGACCGCCTTTAAGAAAGAGTGAGAAAGTTTCTTAGTAACAATGAGAAGGATACCAGGTGATTTTTAATGACCTGCCACATTCTAAAATTTTGGAACTTTCTTGTGAATTCTTGACATCCTTAACCTTTTCCTGATAATACTTTTGCATTGTTTTGCAAGAGTTTATTTGGTTTGGGTCTTCAACTAAACAGGAGATGATTTTTTTTTTCCCCCACAGGATGTAGCCAAATGTCTCCATTAAGGAACACTTTTATTTTTTTCTACAATACAGAAAAGATTTTGCTTCCATTTCTCAATGATATAAGACCTGTGGATCTACATTAACTGATTCATCTGGGTTCTAAACTGGTTTGGGATTTATTCGTTTGGAATTGAGTAGATGTATTGTCAATGATAAATTGCATATTAAAGTGACTGGTTGTTTCACCACTGTATTGTCTACTTTTATAACAAGAGAGAAGTATTTTTAGCATACTGTAAGGGGAGGAAACTGTTGGGCCTTCTGAAGCACCACTCTGTTTTTTAATGGTGCTTGAACACAGGCTTTGAGGCTTGTGTTCAAGCACCATAAAATAAGTTTTAAATCTGGTATAATCTTCACACCTCTGAATGTGCTACCTCCTAAAAATTATAGGTGATGTTATACTATTTTTCTTTACCAAATGCCAATTGTTCCTAAACTTATAGAAATTAGCCACTGATAAAGGTCTGATAAATATTGATTTATTATAAATTATTAAGATTGCTTCTTACTTCTCTTCATAATGGCATAACAAAATATCCTGAAATGGGAAGCTTATAAACAAGAGAAATCGACTTCACATACTTCTGGAGCTAGAAAGTCTAAGCTCGAGCAGCGTATATTCAGTGTTTGCAAGGGTCATGTCTGGGATGATAGTCAGGGTCTTCTGATAGTTTTCTTCTGTGATGAGAGGAACATAGTCTCATTCAGGTCTCTGCTAGGAGACCACTACCACTCCTGACAGCTTTACCTTCACTGCCATACTTACCACAAAATTAAATTCTAAATGTCTCATCATACAATTGCATCATAAAAATTTACTCCTTATTAGCATCACAGTGGGACTTATACTTCAAGATATAAATGGGGTGAAACAGAGACCAAACAACTACACATCACATTTTTCAACTACAGGATTGAACTGTTCCATAAGAATGAATATTTGTGAAGTAGCTCAAAGGAGCAGAATTCACAGGCCTGACATACCTGTGGATAAAAGGTAGGATTGTTTTTAAGATCTATTGGTTTTGTGGCTTGGTGATTCTCAGAGATGGACCTGCTGATCTGAGGCTAGTAGCCTAATCAGGCCTTATGAAGGAGTCTAAATGTGGTTTCTAATCTTGAGATTTGACTTTTATGTCTTTTTAATGTTGTCTGGATCAGAACATGTTGATGGGCTTAGCTTTTTGGGGGGAGAGACACATAGGTTTGGTTTTATCATGTAGCAGAGTTCTCTGTAGGATCAATGATTTTGGCAGATTAAATTGATGACATAGGCCCTGTGCTATATTGAGATGCTCTGCTTAGATCTTATACATATTTTTTTTTTAAATCTTCACAGCTTTTAGAAGAAGGTGCTATTTTTTTATGAATCACTTTGTGTTTTCAGGAAGTATCAGGTTTTCAAGCACAGATTTCCTCGGAATCACTAGGTGCTTAGTGCCACATGCCTTCCTTAAATCTGTTATAAAATACTTCTTTAGAGTACTCTTGGGCTGCTTTACTTAAATCCATTCAAAAAAGAAAAAAGAAAACCACTTCAGTGATTCTTTAGTCTGTAGTCTGTGAACTATAGAAGCATGTATGCAGATTATAGAATCAGTCACATTGCATTGTAATGGTCAATTCATGAATCTTTCTACCCACCAAAAAGAGAAATCATGTTTTAATTGTCTTTGTATACCAAATACTAAGGATACTCCATATAATACTTGTTATTATATGGAGGACATAGGTGAATAAATGAACGGGTTAATGAATGAATGAGTTATGGATTTACACATAAATTCTGACTTGTCTCACGAGATCTCATAGTTTTATGGTAGGCATAGACAACACTGGGTAAAAAATAGCAAACTACTAATTCTACTATTTTACATTAGAAGAAGTATTTTGATTATAGGTGTATGGTGCCTTTATTTATTCTGCTATACATCACAAAGGAAAATCATAATTTAGAGTGTTTCTCTTCAGTGCTAACCAGTCACTTAGATTGCAACTAAACATAGTATAAGTGAAGTGAGAATACTGTTTCTGGAACTCTTGCTCTTTCTAGCAGTAAGTACCACCCTTCTCGGAAACTCCATCAACAATATTACCTTAAGCCCTCTGGAGACCTACCCCTGCTCACACACATGCATTATGAAGGGTATATTCCATTCTGTTGTCAGATGCACTGGTGGTTATCCATTTCAGTCTTAGTGAAAATACCTCTTTAGTATGTGATCTCATATACAAATAGCTACTTATATTGGGCTATCCTCTATCAAACCACATCCCTTAGAGATTTCTACTTGGGTTTTTAATGTATTAGATAAAGCTGAAGTCATCATGTGGTATGGGAAATTTCTCTCCATAGTTTGTCTTCAGTCATGATATACACACTTGCTCTTACTACATATCAATCTACTCATATATACATGACTGCATTATATTAACAATTATCTTCTTTGAGCAGTTCTGAGGTGTGTGATGCATTTAGAATTTATCTTTTTAAAGTTCTAGATTCATAGGCAAGGGTACAGATAACAAAAATGAGCAAGAGATTGCTTCCTTTGCTTAGAGTGGAATTTTCTGCTTCAGTATTACAAGCGTGGTTAAGATAGGGCCAAAGGAGACAGGTGGTGACCTTGGCTAACCACCTCAGTTCTAGTATTCCACCTTACCTCTTTCTGTAGATTTTATATTACTTGGTACATATGTTAAGTCCATAATAAGCATTGTCTCATTTGGCAGGCCAGTGAAAGCTGCAACATAGCCATGAGTCTCAAGCATCTTATACCCCATGCACATTATAAGGTCGTCTCTCTCAAGATGGTTCTCTCCACTTGTTTCATTCATTGTTTTCAGATATTGCTACTGTCTTATAATTTCATTCTTTGAATTTATGTTTCGTTTCACAACGCCATGTATTCTTTATGTTATTTGCTTCTCATTTATTTCTCTAGTCTCAGCCATAACTTTCTGGCCCATGACCTACAAACTGTCACAGAAATGTATGATCACATGATATTAAATAACTGAATCGAGTCTTGAAGACTCTACTTGTAAGATAACAAGGGTGATGGTACTCAGCTGAAAGAGTAATTGAATCCATGCACACAATGTGCTTATAAGTCTGTATGCCTATCTCAGGAAAGAAGAGATTAGAAAGAGGACAGACCACACAAGAACGAGGAACGCATACACCATGAAAGCTCAGAACAAGCAGTAGCAGCGAAGAACATGCCTAAAGTATATTGGCTGCCCATTTTAAACTCGATGGAAGATTGAATACAACATTTCATCTTTGGCTGAACTTTGAGTTGTAGGTATTTTTCTTTTGAATAGGAAGGAACCAAGCACAAGAGAGCAAGAACAAACCAATAATTGTCTTCAGATTGGTAGAGCTTTGTACCAATAAACTGATCAAGCTTTGTACAAAGCAAAAGCATGAGTTTCATTGGGAAGCAGAAAAGAAGAGTCCACACTTGCATTTGTAGCTTTTAAAAACATTTTAAAATATTTAGTCTAGTTTTCTTCCAAGTTGCACAGCAAACCTCACAAAGAGCCATCGTTAATGTGTAATCAAGTAAGGCTGTTATGATCTACAGAGAGAAAGAACTTAAAACCAGAAAAATATTCCATTCATGTGAAGAATCACCAGGCAGCTATTTAGAAAATGATTACAAAAAGATCATTTGTCATAGAAAAAAAATGTGCTCTTTTTGATGTCAAGTGACACAGGCAGGCTAGAGAGTTGTATGCATGGTTCAGTTTAGTATTTCTGAATGAGCAGGCATTGCACCCACAGCTAGAAATGACAGTTATGCTTCCTGAGTTTCAAATGTCAAAGTAAACTCCTTTCAGACACAAGCCTAAAACAAACCAAAACATCCAATTATACTAGCTATCTAATGACTGTCTCCCCTTGGAGACATTTAGACAGCAGTCATTCCTTTCTTAACATTTTTATCCCCACCACTTATCACAGAGACTGTCACTGACTACATTTGCAAAAAGAAAGCATGTTTTTTTAATTATGTGACAACAGAATGTGTGGATGTGTGTATTCACAAGTAGGCACTGGAAACCTCATCATTTATATTTGTTTGTCCTCAAGTTTCCAGGTTCTAAAGTGCCAGAAAAGATCTGTACATTCAAATTTACAGTTTCTGAAAAATTCCATTACTGATAATTATTTTTATTTTTAATAGGTTCTATAAATTAATTCAAGTAAGTAAAAATAATTAATAGGGTCTATCACCCTTCCACCTCAGAGAGTAAGCACTGCCAATCAGCACAAAATACTGCATGGCTTTGAAGGTTAGTGACTGCCTCTAGTAGGAGGGTTCTGGCCCGGACTTTCGGGCCTAACCTCAAGGTTTAAGACTCACAGACTCGCAGACCTGCAGACCACAGACCCACAGTCCCACAGAGACACACAGAAGCTTACGATAGTTTTCAGCTGATCGGCCTAAGGCCCAGGCATATCACTGGCTAGCTCTCTACCCTTCATCTAACCCATGTCTCTTGTTCAGCCATGGGGCTCGGTACCTTTTCTTAGGTATTCATAGTTGTCCTCTGCTTCTTCTGGCTTCTCTCTGGCCTTCTGCTCTGTGCTTCCTGTTCTCAAGAGTTTTCTTAGTCTGAAAGCCCCGCCTATACTTCCTGCCTGCCTTTGGCCAATCAGCGCTTTTTATTAAACCAATGGGTGGGATAATTATTTGCAATGAAGCAACACAATACCCCTATAACTGCCTGTTTCTCTTGTTTTCTGCTTGTAATGGCTGTGTCAAGAACTCCCAGAAACTATCATTCAAAGCTGTCTTGCTCTATGGAACTCTGCATTGCCCTTTATGTAGCCTAGTCCCTAAACATGTAATTTGTATATCAGCCTCCACTCTCATTGCTGACAAGTAGCCAATAAATAGCCAAGGAAAGACCCTTCAAAGTAATGTCTGAAGTTCAAACCCTTGAAAGAACTGTAAATATGGGGCAGCTGATAGCAGAGACACAGAGGGGAACATAGAGACTAGAGTCCTGGAGGGAAAGATGATAGCATACATACATTAACTACATAGTGTCTCAGAGACAACACACGCACAGACATAGCAGTGATCACTCAGTCTTACCCATACACAGAGACACACAGACACAGACAACACACACACACACACACACACACACATACACACACACACACACACACACACACACACACACACACACACACACACACACACACAAAGACAAAAGAGACTGATAGTGGGGGAGTGTTGCAATGAGGTTTTGTGCCCCAGGCATCCAGAGGTCCAGACCCACAGACCTGCAGTCTCAGACCCCTTAGCTGCCCGCCACTGCTCAGGCCCCCCAAATGACTCAAACACTTATATCAACTTCATGCTGTTTGGCCTATGGCTCAGGCACATTGCTAGCTAGCTCTTACATCTTAACTCAACCGATTCTCATTAATCTGTCTGCCAAGTGGCCGGTGGCTCACCTGTGTTCTTTACATGCTTCTTCTTGGGCAGCTGGCTTAGTCTGTTCCTGACTCTGCCCTGCTTTTCCTACCTAAGTTGTGATTTCCCCTCCTACTTTTTCTATGGTGCCTATCATGGGCCAAAACATCTCCTTTATTTAAAGATTGATATTCACAGCATACAGAAAGACATTCCCACATCAGGGAAGAAAGGACAGAGATAGATGGATGATAGGTAGGTAGGTATGTAGATAGGAAGATAGGTAGGTAGATAGATAGATAGTTGGGAAGGGAGAGAGAATAAATCTTTATTGATGGAAAGAATTATAAAATTTTGGGTTTAAGGTAAAAGAAGTAATTTAGTGAAAACCAAAACAAAAATTCAAAAATGAAATTAATGTCAGATGAAATGTCTGAGGCAATCAGGGTCAGTTCTGATGAGTTAAGAAATCAGAATGAATAACAAAAGTTAAGGGTGGGTAAGACCTTTTCCTGCTATCAAATTTATTGTGAAGGACATACCCTTCTGAAATACATTTTGGGCTTGTAAATGTGCCTAAATCAATCTAGATAAAAAGTAGTCTCAGCAAGGAAAAATTAGGGCCAGTGTCTTTGAGATAACACTATGATCTCTTCCATCCCTTCAACTCACCATCTTGAATCACATGTAATTTTTTTGTTCTTGAACTCAAAATTTCTAGGAAATCCATGCACACTGTCTTCTTGGGTATGGGAGAAAGGAAACAAGAACAAGGATTTTTATTAATCTAAAGATGTTTAATACTCAACAAACTTTCAAATTAGCAAGCTCACATCAAGTTTCCTCTCAGGGGATCCCCTTCTCATTACTTGTTGACTTTGTAAATCTGTGTTCTTCATCAAGGGTGCTGCAGCTGCTTCCTTGTTTATCTCTTTCAGAGTAAGCCATTAGTTTGTCATTTTACCCATCTACAAGATTGACACAACACATTAAATAGTGGAAAATTGAAGGATAATTAGTGTCCAAATCAAGTATTTCCAGATATATTTTTTCATGTTGACTAACAGTGTAATACTCCATTTAACAATATCACAAACAGAAGTTCTTATGTATTCTGATTTCCCTTTATGTCCTTTTTCATTTTATAATTCCTACAAGACTTAACATTAACATTATACAATTTTATGTCATCAAAATGTTTTTCACCTGGGATATATTCCTTTGTTCATCTATTAATGCCTTCTTTTAAAATTGATGGCACTATACATAATAATCATTCAAAACCAGAAGAAAACCCTTAGCTGTATCTTTTATTTCTAGTGGTATAGAGGTCCTCAGTCAACGCCCCTCTGTGTATAAACTGACATGAAATTAAAATATCCAAATATTATAATTGTTTTCCTTTTCTAGTATTCATTTTAGTTAATCGTGATTCACATATAAACACATTTTAGTGTGGAACTTCATCTGATTCATTCTATAGTGCTGTGGTCATCATCTTAATGTCTGGAAATGATTTGTGAAAAGTGGATGGAAACTGAAGCATTTTTTGTTATATTTCAGATCGTTTTATCTTCAGAAAGACTGACAAACTCTGTAAAGAAAACATTTTCCTCTAATTCTTAGTAAGAACCCCAGATTAAAAATCTAAGCCAAGAAAGCTCAGCCATGAGTGGTTAGAATATGAAACTTTTGAACTAGCAGCAGAGTAAATAAAGAAGTTCATAGGGGTCTGATAATTTAGGTAAACTATCACTGATATGTTCTTGGACTGAGACTTATGTTATGTGAGCAGCTGCAATTTTGTTTATCTCTCATTTTCCCATGAGTCCCAGGCCACAACTCTGGAATCTGAAATAGAACCCACCACCAGACAGAATTAGCATATCATTTGTGTAACTTATGCATTCATTTATTTATTTATTTTAATTGTGTCTGGAGCACAGCAGCTTAGCTGCTAAATGCTCATATAATGGTTAATTAAAAGAGCTTTTAGATATTATATTTTTCAATTAAGAGGCAAGCCACTAAGCCAATCAATTACAGGTTATTATAGTATTTCAAAGGTGACTTAAAAATGTAATAGCCTAGAATTAAGAAATTGTAATTTGCTTGAAAGAGCCAGCTTCCATTTAGAGTGTCAACCAGCAAACTGTACATGATCTTCAGGACCTACACTGTCCCTGTGTCTAACTAATGCACTAAAATATATTAAAAATGCAATTTGGAAATATACTGCTGAAGTTGCCCCACACAAATTAATGAGGGAAGAGTCATACACATTATGTAGACCTGCCAGTGATTTGCTCTGCCCTTGAGATACATGGAAATTGGGAAGATCTAAATCCCCTTTTGGGAAGGAAGCATGTGGCAATGTGGAGCTTTGACTGCCTCCTGCCCCAGACGATACAACCCTGGGTGTGTCCAGACATGGACACACATCTTATTCTGGGGTCATCTCCTGACAGAAGCTTGTGGTAGGAAAACTTCCATTAGATTAGAGCTGTGGATGTCATTAAAAAGAAACATGATTAGTATTGACTGTGGGCAAAAAAGGTCAGCCAGGGGCTCGCCTTTCCCATTACTGCTCTTTTCATACCCATCTAATCATTTCAGGTCCCGATGAGTCTTTTGTGTGTGGAATTCCTACTTTAAATGTTGTAATACATCAAGCCAGGATTCATCTCCAGAAATGTGCTTTGAAGGCTGTTCCAATTTTGCTGCTGTGAATTTATTATTTCAAGAAAATGCTGTGACATACAATATTTTAGTATCTAAAAAATGCAGGAGGGCTTTAACTCAGAGGGCCAAGAAGGGAAGAGAGGATGAACAATGACCTTCATCAGCTGCTGATGGACCCGGACCATCTGGCATGGCCAAAACCATATAAAGTGGAGTATCCCATAATCACAGGAGGGTAGGAAGAGAAGGTGCCTTTTTTGGGTCATTTCCCCTTATCCAGCCAGGCCTTGGTAGATACAGCAGCTTTGTAAACTCTGATAGATGCCTGCTAGCATTCATTTCTCCTTAATAGCCAAACCAGTATCAGCCTTTACTGTCCCCCGTGTTTTCCCATCTCTCTATGTAGTAATGAACCCCCAGGGTCCTCAGGCTTGATCAAAACCCCACCACACTTCCTATCCAACAACCAGAGTTTAGGTGCATTATCTCTGTCAGATTTCCAAGGAGCTAAAGCTAAATTCATTAAGATTTGGTTATGGCCGTGAGTATGAGAGTCAGTGTCTAGGGAAGGAAGTTTCAGACATAGGCCGCCCAGATCCCATTCTTCTGGCCATGAACTTGGATAATCGTACGGACTTTGTATTGAAATGCCGTCATTTATATGAACAGAGATCCTGCCTCATGGTGATTAGACAAATTAATGATACAGAAGTATAGAAGTGCAACCTTTTTTTTAGCTTCTTATTGCTCTAAAGCCCTTGATAACTTGCTGGTTCCATCAAAAACCAACATTTGGAGGAAAGATCAGATTTTTCTATCTGTACTGTTTTCTATGTGCAAGATTTTGAACTTTGTTTGGGTCCCACTTTGTGATGCTGGCAACCTGCTTTCTCCTCCCCAAAGGGAGTTTCTCCTCTTTCCAGAAGCCATGAATAATGAAAATCCTTGGACATCACTATGAAACTTTACAAGTAACACTTTAATGGTAATCATTTGCCCACTTACTCATCATGTTTTTAGTGACTTCTTCGGTTCATTTTAGAAAAATCTCTTGCTCTCCGAATCAACACCATCACCCTCAGTCAGCTCTCAAGAGGGACAGGTATTTTCTCACATTTCCCCATCCTTATTTGAAGTCTAGCCAAGTTCCTCCTTTTCCAGATATAGTTTATCTTTCATGCATAATATCCTTTATAGTACCACTGATTATGATAAACCCTGAGTATGACAGAGGTGTTTTTGAGGATATAAGTATAGACTGCATTTTGCCAAACCGTATATGTGACTGTAACCAATTTAAAGAGGCTCAATAGGACTCCGCTAAAAATATGTTTACACTCTGTGTGTTAGAGCTAAAAACCGTTGTACCCTAGGGGCTTGTTGCACACTTATAGGCAGGAAATACTTAACAGTTATATTTTCAATAAGAACAAGTTATTGTTTGTTAATATCATATCGTCAATGGAATCTCCATTATTCTGATGGACTAACCAAGCCCTTCCGTGGCTTGGCTGGTGACAGCTAAATGGAGTGAGAATGAGCTCTTTCATCATGGAAAGATCACGTAGGTGATGAGATGTTTACAAGAAGTCTGGGATGACTTATCTCCTGTACGACTTTTCATCTTTGCATTTCTTCTGTCCTTTTTGAAAAACCACCTCCCAGGGTCTAGGAAAACACACATCGACAGTCTCTATGTTGCCACTTGTGGGCTCCAGCTCTAGAAGTTTTCTTCTACTCCTCTGTTTGGGTGTCACTGAGCTTAAACGGTGCCAGTGTGTGAACTGTGCTCAAATTTCTGGATGGCTCCAAGATTTGCATGTAATTTTCCCGTATTTCAGATACACTGGCAATACAGAAGCAGTGTGCACTCCTTTCGATGTGGTTGTTGTCAACTACAGAGAAGCTATTCTGTGAAGACAGTCATTGCTTATGAAGAGTAGATTTTTAAAAGTAATTTAACTGTTATTTGGTTTACCAGACAAAGTTTCTTTATGGAATCTTCATACAATTTATTTTTGATGATCCCCCTCCTCAGTTCTTCCCACATGCCTCCCATCCTTCTTACTATTTTTCAGTTTCCAGTATTTCCCTTTTTTCACTTTCATATTTCATCTATTTCACACACCACCCCTTGCTTCCCCTTCCCCATTTGGTCTCATGAGCCTCTTTCTAGTTTCCTGACCATCACCTACATTTAAAACTTATAATGAATTAAACAATGGTTCATCGGATCAATGTAGAGATTGAGTGGACAATACAAGTGAATTAATTCACTGCTTTCTGTTCACAGGTTTTGTAGGAAAATCTTGGGTTTGACTTTGACTCTGCTTAAGCCAAATCTTCCATTTACTCTTCTGTTATTTCACTAATACTCAGATGGTGGAAGAGTTTTAGGGGTGATTCAGCGTTTTACTATTAGTATAAGGCAAGGGCATTTAGGGAAAACAAGGATTTGAAATTTACTCCATTGTTCCTATGAGATGAAGGAAGCATCATATTCCCAGGACTATAGTTAGTGGGTTGAATCATACATGAATCAGGCAAATAGGTAACCAATAATAAGAGATATACTATCAGTGATAAATGGCATTTTCCTTATCTTTATACTTATATTCGAAAGTGGCAGTAAAACTTTCTATTAATAAAGTTGCTTATGAAATCTCCAGGCAGCTTTCAGAGCTCAGACACCTCCCTGACTCATCTGTGCTTTGTAGATGAGTCTGAAGCAGAGCCAGTGAGTTCTCTTAATGTCAGCCAGAATAAAGTTGCAAACCCAGTTGGAGTCTAGGTGACTTTTCTGGATCAGACAGCGTGACATTTGCTCTTCTGAGATGCCATCATTCCACAGAGCTTGGTTAGACTCTGGGGTTAATGACCCATCATATGCTGTTTCTCATCTTCAAAGCCTTTTGTGTCTAGAGTACTGTGCCAAACCCTGTCCCCTCACCAAGGCTCCATCTCCCTATGAGGATATCATAGCAGACATCACCTGTTTCATGTGACTCCACTGACTATTTTGGCAGCATTTGTGAAAGTGTGTTTTGCCAGGTTGGGGCATGAGTGTTACAGTTTCATTAAGTCTTACTTTCAATGCTTTCCTCAGGATAATCTCTTTGATAAATAAGTTAAGCCTTACCCCATTTCTCAGATTAGATAGCCAGAACATGGCAGCTGACAGCATTTATGGCTTTAGAGTCAATAAAGAGGCAAAGAGAAGATTTATTACCCAGATGTCACAAACAGACACACTTCTTTTCATTAGCTGGTGGCAGGCCATATATTGAAATTACAACCTGTCATCTCCCCTGATGACCTTTGAGCTATCGATCCTGTACTCTTCTTAAATGAATATTCCATCTGCAGGACATGTACCTGCCAATTCCAGAGATCAATACCATCCTTTTTGGTGGTCATTACAGGAACTTGTTATGTTACCCCTCAAATAGATTCCTGAGTCAGGAGGAAGCAATTCATTCTGTCTAGTACAAACAGACCTCAGCATTCTTGTTGAAAAATGCAGCCATCTCAACAAATCACTTTCTCTAATGAGCATTCTTATTGAGAAAGATGCTATACTCCAGGGGAGTTTGACTCAGTCATTTGTAGTCATTAAATGTTTCTCTTTTTTTCATTTTATTATACACCCATACTGTGTCAAACATAGTACTAGGTATAAATACTATAAATACTAATGTTACACATGCTAATCACAAGTACCTTAGCTCAAATATACAGAGTATATGCATTATGTATATATGCCTATATGCCTGCATACATGTATATGTAAGCTAGAAACATTGACTTGAGGAAATGACCCAAATGTCAATAACTACCAAGTGACTATATGTATGGTATTTTAAAAAAAATAATAGATAAAGATAACATGTTTTGAGAATTAAAGGAGAAAAGGAACTGTCAGTTTTCCTTTGTACATGTTAGTCAGAGATGATTTTAGGGTTTGAAATATGGAGTCGGCTTAAGAAAAAATGTAAATGAGAAAGCAGAGAGTATTGAGAAAAGAAGAGAGTTATAAGCAGATAGCGCGTCTAAGAGGAGAAGGTTATAGACCCCATGGACAAAGGGGGAAAATTCATTTTGCTAGCATTGTGTATCAGCATGTGGTGTGTTGTCACTGAAGGCTTGTTGAATGACAGGGACTATGGATAGGGTGGTAGTCTGAATGAGAATGAGCTCTACAGTGCTCCTATATTGGAATGCTTGGTTCCCAGTTGGTGGGCTGGTGAGGAATTCTTAGGAGGTATAGCTTGTAGAAGTATGTCACTTGGGATGAGCTTTGAAGTTTCAAAGGCCCATGCTAGGACTCAGTCACTTTCTGTTTAGGTTTCCTGTGGCTGGTAAGAATGAAAGCTCTCACTCACTGCTCTGTAGCCTTTCCAGTCTCCCGGTTTCCTATCATGATGATTATAGACCCACCCTCTAAAACTGTAACAACCCCCAACTAAATGTTTCTCTTTATAAGTTGCCTTGGTCATGGTGTCTCTTCAGAGCATTAGAGCAATAACTAAAATAGGCAAATTAAGCAATTCTTAGTGAAAATTAATTCTCTACAATCTGTATGTTAGAGAAAATAAAAACTTAGAACCAGGATAGGGGATACAGAGGGCTATGATGCAGTTACAGGTAAAATGCAGATGATACTCATACAGATGCAGACGTAGATGATATAGATACAGCTAATACAGATGCATGTACAGATAGAAACAGGAGCAGATAGAAGGACTGATACAGGTAAATGGATACTAATATCATAGATTTCTTCTCACCTGGAAATTTTGGTAAATATTTTATTAATTACTCACCTTAAACTACTTAGCTGCTGGGCTTGTGATATGTGTCAGTGTTTAAGATCATTCATTCATATATATATATATATATATATATACATATATATATATATACACACACATATGCATATATATCTTTCATATGACCTGAGTTTGTTTCATAGTACATAAATCAGACAGCTAACAGTAGCCTGAAACTATAGCTCCAGGACATATAATGCTCTTCTTTGGCGTCTATAAGCACTTGCGCCCTTGTGCGCATAGTTCTACATAGACTCACAGTGAAAAGAAAATGAATCACGGGGGAAAAAGACAGAGGAACAGACAGCATTTGAATACTAAGCATTATTCCATTAACTTAAGACATAATCTAGGATTCAATATTATCCCACTGAAGGGAAGTTGCTCTCAAGTTAGCAGCGTCTGGGGGATAAACTGGTTTTCAAGCTACAAATCTGACTTGTGGATCTCACTGTCTGAGAAGAGGCTTACTTTATTTCTGGTTCCCTTTGAAGTTGCAAGGTCCCAGATACAAACAAATCTGGAAATCTTTATTTCTGATGCCATCAGACTTTGCCAGCATGCATGCACTATCATGCTTGATTTGCTGCAGATGAATGTGGTTGGAAACCAGTCAGAGGGCAGCACCATGCCTGAGAATCAGTGCTGGATTCATGTTCTCACAAAACTGCTCTGGTAGAGGAAATGCTTGAAGCAAGGCATGTGATTCTTGATAAAAGCTCAGGTACTTGGAAAAAGGCATGGCAATGATAAAAGATTTGAATGTTTGCAAGAATGCCCAAGAAGTACTTCT
Organism: Phyllotis vaccarum; assembly: GCA_033318265.1. Taxonomy (NCBI): domain Eukaryota; kingdom Metazoa; phylum Chordata; class Mammalia; order Rodentia; family Cricetidae; genus Phyllotis; species Phyllotis vaccarum. The sequence continues at coordinate 102,699,671 of JARWLC010000008.1, read as the reverse complement.
GTGAAATCTGTCACAAGCTTTTCTAAGGAGAAATGACTTTTCTTTTTTCTCGTGATTGGAAATAATTGAGTTTGAAGTTAAATGTTTCCAGTGACTTTAAGAATCTCCCTATCTTTCCCTCTGTTTCTTTTCCTTATTTCCTAGCATTTTGGTGTTGATTTTTCACCAAAAAGGTTGTCTTCGGTCCTTGTTTTTGTAATCAGGCAAGACCCCATAGTCAGAGAAGACAGATTCAAGTGTATTCTGCCCCAGGGTTTTATCAGCTTAACTCAATGAACCCCAAATAATTGAGGATTGTGTATTAGTGAACAATCCACGGAGGGCATCTAGTGCAGTCACAGGACATAGCCACTGTGACATCACTGCGGCCACAGAAGAAGGGAAACTTTAAAGGCACAGACTTTGGTTAGAGGCACAAGCTGAGGGAAATAGGTAGAGGAATACTTGCCAGTGAACAGAAGTGCACTGAGTGGAGGATAAGGAGAGAACTGGTGAAGAAGCATGGCTCCTGACTTTAAGCCCAGGACCTTGAAGTTAGAGGCTGACTTTTGCCAGTTTGAGGCCTTCCACCCCACATACATAGTGAGTTCCAGGCTAGCCAAAGTGAGGGGGGAAGGGAGGGAGGGAGAGGAAGGAAGGGATAGGGGGAGAATAATTTTTAAAATGGGAGAAAGATGTTAATATATTTGGGCCATTTACAGCATTGAGCACCAGAAAATTGTTAATTTCTAGAACCTTCTTTAATAGATGAGAGTAGAATGATAATAGAAAAACCCAGAAAAAAAAAATAATGATGACCTTCTTACACAAGGTCAAACAATGCCAAGGTTATCGCTCCAGTGACAGACCTCACAAATGCCAGTTCCTGCAGCACAGTATGCCAAGCTGTTCCCTTCCAATGCAGAGACCAAGGACTGTTGGAATAGGAGGACATGGGCTTCAGGAAGAGGAAAAATGTGAGTATGGTCTGGTCTCTCAGGCTGCCTGGTGCCCACCTCAACAGGAAGCAAAGCGAAACCACACATTGAAAAGAGGGTTTTTGATAATGAGAAGTTTTTCATAGTGAATGTTGTCAACCTAGTACTCAAACTCCCCCCTCCAATGTATGTTAAAGGAGTAAATAAATGATAAATGAATCAATGAGTGAATTCATTCATTCAGCAGTTTTAAAAGTTATGAAGCCTCATTATTAATGCACATGATGTATTGCGTCTTCTGGAGTCTTTGAGGGATTGCACAAATCAATACACTCTCTGCTCATTTCCACAAAGATTTCACGTAAATGAGTACAAGGAAGGTATGCCTCTCTCTGCTCCTGTGCCCCATTCTAATCTCCAAATGTTAAAGAGTTCATCAATCTTTGCTTTTGAACAAAAATTTGATTGTTTTATAAAGAAAATCTTCCATAAATTAGAATATTTTTTTCTTTACTACAGGACAGTCAAAATGACTGTGGTGGCCACTTAATTTGAAGGGCATTATTTTTAGCCTTGCAAAGGACCAGTGGCAGGAAAACAATTAGGATCTTTTGTCAAGTTAATTAAATTTTACTAAGTGTAGTAATCTCAGTGGGCTTCCTACACCAGAGGTAAAACTAATTAAAACGCAAATTCGTCCTAGCCTAATAAGGAGCTCTAACTTGGGCAGCTGAAGAATGTTGTGCATACTGAGAGATATTCAAAACTAATTTATAATGAGATGAGGGCAAACCCTTAAATGGCTCAGTTCTTTTGAAGGCTCACTTGAGAACACCAATAAGTATGTTAAATTGGAAGCAGCCACTTAAAGAAAAGAAAACCGATTTGTGGCTGGCAAGGTTTGCATAATGCAGGAAAAAACAGATCCAGCTTAGATATGTGAGAATAGCAATGCCCGTGGAAATGAGTGATCCAGATGTTTATTAAAAAAAAAAAAAAAAAAAAAAAAAAAAAAAAAAAAAAAAAAAAAAAAAAAAAGCTGTTTTCCCCCCAGTTGCTTTCCTTCACTAACTTCTTCAAGGACTGGCTCCACTCACAGAAGGTGATTTTTCTTGGAGAAGTCTTTACTTAAGACCTTTGAAAGGCGGAAGGAAAACTTGATGCATTCTAGAAATTATCTGGGTATTAAGATGACATACCAATGGCTCTGTGTTAATCCTTGTCTTAGAAACAATGACACACATCACAGAACCTACATCCAACAATGAATAGAAGTGGAGGCAGAGATCCATAGCTAAGCACTGGGCTGAGCTCCTAGTCCAGCTGAGAGCAGGGGAGGAGAGTCTGTATGAGAAGAGGGATAGGGATTATGGGGAAGTTTCCCAAGGTGCTGGCTCGCTGGAGTTCTGGGGGCTCACTGAATCAAGAACAGCCACTGGAGAGTCATCAGGAAAAGAAGCTAGGCCCTTCAAGGGTAGGCAATTGTCCATTGGCATGGGCAGTATGTGGAGCTTGGAGGGGTGAGACAAGACTTTGTTCCTTTGCATGGGATGGCACCTTGGAGCCCATTCCCTGCAGAGGAACAACTATCCCAGCCTTGATATTGGGATGAGGAAATGGAATTTGCCAAGGGTGTATGTGCTGTGCTCAGCTGACCCACCTTGGGATGTCTTACCCTTTGGGGGAGGGGAGGGGAGGCTGAAGGATGACTGGGAGGGATTGGGAGGAGGGAAAGAATGGGGAGCTGAAGGATACATGAATAAAAAAAGACATTTTTTTTAATGAAAAAAAATAAAATGAAAGGGAAAAAGAACCAATGATACCAACCCCGTCAAATGTGTTCACAGCTCAAATCATCTGCAGGAAGAAAATTCCAAATGACTTTTGACTCAAAATAGGCAGCACTCATGTAAACTTGAACACACATCAATGGACACTCTTTGTTCACCCACGGATTGAAAGTGTCACGTATACGCTAATATCTTCCCTGTGGCCTCATGTCATTACACACCCCATGGATCGGCTCTGTCTATTGTGTAATTCTATTGTCTTTGGCATGCTTTCCTCATTCTACTAGTGCCACTCCCTTTTACCAGATTGGATGTTTTAGCCACTGGATCCTTCCAACCTGTTCAACCCTTTTCTGTATTAGATGCTGTTGTTATTCAGCAGAGCCTACAGGAAACATGCAATGCTAAAGTGTCTTTCTGAAAAGGGCCTTTTTGTCTTGCTATTTCTCCTCTGGGGAAACTAATACGTTGAATAAAAAGTGAATGCGTTATATTTGTGCATTTATAATGCACCTGAGATATTTATTTTTCCTGTAGTGCTTCAATGATTGTTTAATATAAAAGTACACGTGTTCTTTAGAATATTTAGAAAGAACAGTCATAAGGAGAGGAGAAAGCTCAGCATAAACCACAAAGAGTTATTTTCTTTCCTTTTTTAATTTGTTTTTTGACCCTTTCAAGTGAGGACACATAGGAGTCTCTACTAATCATAGCCATTTAACACTCTCTCTTGAGCCATTTTCCAGGTAACTGAGAATATTTAATAATCAGTTAATTTAATGTGGCAGAAAAATAATAGGGAGCTTTTAATTTGTCACATCTGATTATCGGGACCAGTTGTATCTTTTATCATCTACGTAATGTTCACTGAGACTTTGCATAATGTTTTTAATGCAAGGTTTTTTGTCTATTAGAAATCATAATAATTATAAGCTTGATGGAAATTATAAATGCTGAAAAATAGATTGGCTAATATTTAAACTGTGTCTAGCTATAGAGTTTATTTCTGGTATTATTTTCAAAGTGCTTTATGCTTCTACAATATTTTACTATGTGGATGTTTTATAACTTAATTAAACTTGCCCTTGCCACTGAAAAAAATATCTTTTTCAGAATTTTGCTAATCCCACTCCATCATTCATTATCAATCCTAACTCTTCACTCTAAGTCCTGAGAGGAAAACAAAACCAGAGAAATTATAAGAGAAAAATTATATATATATATATATTTATATAGATAATATATGTGTGTATATACATATATATTTATATACATGGATAGGTATATAGATGATTGATATGTAGATAGATAGGTGATATATCAACTTATTGCAAAAGCATGTCTGAAATTATAGGCAGTTAGAGATTTCAATTCATTTGTGGTATATTTAATCATGGTCTGCTGGCTATGGATGGATGAGAATGTCTGGTCTATTAAGTAACAACTGAAGAGCAAACAAACGTCAAGACCTTTAGAAAATATAAGGAGATAAAATATTTTTGTAGCCTCCAATAATGGTGTTCCCCAAACCTCACTAAGAGGCTGCTGAATTTCAAGGTCTTTGCTAGGTCCTGGGGCTATGGAATAAATGCTAAATGGTGACATCTAAAGGAGTCAAGGTCCTCAGAAGCAGAACCATCAATAAAATACTCTAAACTTGTGGGAGATTATGCTGTTACATTGTAAATATTTGTCCCACCCCCTGGTTTAATAAAAAGCGCTGATTGGCCAAAGGCAGGTAGGAAGTGTGGGCGGGGCTACCAGACTAAGAAAACTCTGGGAACAGGAAGAACAGAGCAGAATGCCAGAGAGAAGCTGGAAGAAGCAGAGGACAACTGTGCTGCTCTAAAGAAAGGTACCGAGCTGCATGGCTGAACAGGGAGAGCCATGGATTAGATGAAGGATAGAGAGCTAGCAAGTTTTATGCCTGGGCCTTAGGCCAATCAGCCAAAAACTATAGTAAACCTCTGCTTGCCTCTGCTGGTCTGTGAGTCTGCAGGCCTAAACCTTGAGGCCAGAAACCTAAAAGTCTGGGCCAGAAACCTCGTACTACAAATGGCGCCCAACGTGACAAATACTATGGGGAGGTAAACACAAAAAGGCAATGGGAAAAGGGAATACATACCACACTGAGCTGGGAATGATGCTCAGTTAGGCTAGCTCTTTAATATTGAGTAACCATGTCCCAAGAAGGTGAGGAAACTCGTGTCTTGGGGAGAGTGTTATGACTGGTCATACTGGACAACAGTCAGAATCTAGTTCCTATGGTGTGACTGGACAAGATTTAAAAGGAATGAGATGAAAATGAAACTGGAGAAATGAGAAACTGTCCCCAGGATAAAAATTAAATATAAATCTATGCAATTTGGTTTTCAGAACATGTTCTCTAAGTAATGATACAGTGGGATGAAGCTGAGACTTGAGTTATACATCAGACTTAAGGAGAAAGCTGGTATTGTTTGCACTGAATGTGGTAGAGGAGTCATGTGAATAAGTAAGAGCTGAATGTAAGAGTATATTTTCTTCCTGGAGTGTTGTGCAATGTGAAGATCCCTTTGGGGACTGCTATCAGAGCCTTTTAATAATTGCAGGGCAATAAGCTAATTGTTGTGTTTTATCTTCTTCCTACATAGAACTCCAAATGGAATGAATAAACTGGAAACATTAATTTAGAGACATGAACACACAAAACCACCATCCAACAGAAAAAAAGCAATAGAAGCAGCATGGCCAACGTGCCAAACTTTGCTCTGCCTTTCTTCTCTAAATTCAGAGCTCCTTCTTTTTGTGCATATAAATGAGATAGCTCTATTGAAAATGAGTGTAGCATGGTCCTGCCTAATGTCAAGTTTCTAATGCACTCCACATTCCCACAGTGTGCTCTAGTTTCTTATAAGCTACTTTTGTATACTCAGTTTCTACCCATAGGTTTTAGATGTTTGGGGCTCAAGGCCAGTGGTCCAATCCTTGGTGCATTAGACACACCCAAACTTTCTAATTTTATAACCACTGCTGAGTTCAGTTGATTTTAATCCAACTAATTCATTCTTATCTCTTTCATAAATAGTATTTTATAAGCATTTGTTAAATTCATAGATAATATAAACTGTTTACATTCATAAGTTTAAAAAATCAATTTCCCAATTAAAATATAGATGAGAAGCTAAAAGAAGTGCACCATAATAACTACTTTATTGTAATTTAATCATTCTGGTAAGACATGACAAGAAGATATAATGTACTAGTAGGATGTACCTATATTTGTGTAATTAGTCACGGTGAATCAGATTTCTAAAATTGTCGAATGAAACAGATGTACTTGACTGGAAGCATAAATCCCAGAAGGTCTAGTTCTATGAGTGGTATGATTTTCTAAAAGGTAAGCAAAGCTGGCATCATTTTCAATGTTACTATCCTTTTCAGTTTACACAAAAGTTGTATTCCTAATTCCCAAAGGTTTTAGTATATTTTCAAGCAACGAAATAAATCTCACTTCATGTGTAAAATGAACCTAAATCCAGGCATAGTTGATGATGAAGTACCAAAAGCTACCTGAGTAGCTAATGTACCTCTATGTCACATGGAATGCAAGCTCATTTTTAATTTATTAACAGATTCTGTAATAATATACATACTTGTGAACTAGTATTGTGTATTATAGACCAAAATTCTTACCTTGTTCAAAATATTATGTTTTCAATTACTTCAAGAGATGAATTTCCTAAATTCTTTAGTATTACACATCTAAAACATGTATGTGTAAGACATACTATTATAGTTAGATTATTCCAAAACTTGTATATCACTTTCCTCATCTCTAGGAGATAAAAATGTGTCAATATTTAGGGTTAGGGTCAACAAAGATGCAATTATTTAAAATAAAGTCATCAGGAAAGTCATTAATATGTATTATTTGTGAATATAAATCACGAATATAAAAATTATGAGAAACTTTTAAGTTTTCAAATTTGTATAGTTATTACTAAATATACAATCTTTTGAAAAGTTTGTTTCTTTTTAAATTTTCTACACTCTTTCTTTCCCTGAACATAACAAATGATTTTTATAATTACTTCAAGATAATATATTCATCTTCAGATGATAAACCAAAAGACGGTAAACCTGAGATTATATGATATGTGGCCATTTCTATTTTGGTAGAGAATTCAGCACAATCACAAGTGGGTTAGCTTACTCATTTTAAGTAGACTCCACTTACTATGCTTCCTGAAAATAAGCTGATGTCAAGGAACACACATACTCTATCACAAGAAGTTTCCATTTGCTACTTGGTACCTAATAGCTGAGAATATAGCAACACATGCATGTCCAGTGAAGAGAAATTCTTTAAAAAACATGTTTCCACCTTCCATTCAGAAGTTGCTGCATCATGAAGATGACTCCACAGGTTTTTAGAAAATTTTATGTCATTGATTATTATTGTTTTAAATCTCAAACTGAAGGACATATTTTAGACAGTCTTGATGTGTACACAGGTGAGTAGGAATCCTTCTACATTATGGTTGTATTGGGGAATTGACTAAATCTTTCTTTCAACAATGGGTAACAAGGATGCATTTACCATCAGAGTAAAGCCAGCATCAGTGAGACTACTCTTCCATATGCCCTCAATTCTGTGACTTTAATGGAAATTTCTTTGTTGTATGTTAATAATTTAAATACCTTTGTCATTCTTGAATTGAAATAATTTTGCTGTCTTGAGTTGAAACAATTTTGGCACTTAATGCTGAGTATGTGACCACTTGAGTATGGGTCTTAGACACACACATACATAGGCAGTGTATGTGTCTAAAGATCAGGCTTAGGCAATGTTATACAGAAGAGATAGAAAGAAGCAGGGAGATTGATAATTTTGAATGCCATTGCAGTTTAGGGTTGTGCGCTATTTATTATTTATTATTTATTTATTTTAATTCATATAAACTTCAAGTCTCAGATCTGAACACCATGCTTTGAATCACTGCTCTTACGTATTGGCAGAACCTAGAAGTCACTGGGATTTATGCTAGACTCTGAAATTTGAGAAAAGATTCTAACCAGAACAATATTGGTACAAGGTAAGATGAACACGTGAAAGCAAAAGTTAGCTATCCTTCGCTATCATGGTGATACACCACCTTTGTTATGTCTGTGAGTTTCCGTTACCTCATTTGTAAAATGTCTATACCTATATACATACATTATAACACTGATGAAAGTTTAAACAACATTATAGAAAGGAAGAAAAAGCAAGACAATGTTTGTGCTTCAGAAAAGTGTTGAAATCGAGGATTGAAAATATCTTCTGCTCAGTTTAGTGTCCAAATTAACTTGCCCGGAGACAGAGGTACACTCCTGGATAGGAGAATACTGAAAACTTGGAAGATCTCTGAATCGAGCCTCAGTTTGAAATTCAGCCTGGCTGATTATCTTTGGGATTACCTCTGACATCTCTAAATCTATTTTTCATCTTATATGGAAATCGTAATGCTTTCTATGTTGAAAGCCTTCTATAGATACAAATTAAGGAAAACACCGAAGGAGCCAAGCCATGGTTCAAAAAAAGTTCAAGAACGTTCTTGCCGTTGTATTCAGTCTGCTTGGTCACTGGGGGTTGAATTTCTCTAATGCTTTTCTCCTTTCTTTAACTTAGTACTGACTACGCACTCTCCAAGACTGCTGTTTTCTTCAGGGAAAATGTAAGTAAAATAAAATAAAATAAAGCAAAATACTTCCCTATTTTCAATAGATCTAGGGTAATTTGTTCCCTGATCATATCATATTAAATAGAACCATATAAAAGAAATACCCAGGCTGGCCAGTGAGGATCTAACAAAGCAAGACAAGGTCCACTTGCTGATGAACAGTTCAGATTTCTGTCTATTCTGAAACACAGCCATTGTACCTGTTGCCTTGTGACATGGGAACAGCTTAACTTGGTACAAATTTCTTAGAAGATTTGCATCAGAAGCCTTAAAATTATGATATTTGAAGTATTACTTAACTGGAAAGTATTAACACATAAAGCTGTGGACAGACAAATGAGAAGAAGGTGGTTATTGAATCACTATGTGTTTCAGAGTCACCATCAACCCCCATCATACAATTTATCAGTAGTTATAGGTGTGAATGTCTTATCATTTTAACCATTTAAATTCTCATTTCAAGAACATTTCGGGATAGAGAGTAACAATCATGCCTTTATTTTTAAAAACGAAAAAGGAATTTTTCTGTGGTGTGAAAATCTAATTATGAGAGAATGTAAACAATGGAGGGAAAGTTGCCTGGGAAAGAAGTCTCTGGTGTGGAACACTGGTTTGTTTTTATTTGTATTTAATTTTTTTTCTCTAAAATTAACTTAAATGAATGGAAAAGTATTTCAATTCTTATTTTCTGTTCGTTTTTCTGGATCTCTATTGAGGATGAGATGGTTGATTCCCTGGGATTACCTCAGAAAACCCACATATGGCTTGTCTGTCTGGGATTTAATGCTCTTGGACATCTATTCATGACTACTTTCTGCCATCCTACCTTGGACAGACGGGAGTTAAATGGGATGTGTTGTGGTCCAGATGCTTCTATTTTTTGTAATTTTGAAAGTTACCAGTTAAAGAGGTCTCTGTGGTGGGTAGAGCAGTTGGTGCTCTAGATGTAATACTTCACAGATGTGCATATTCAGAGTTGGTGCAGACGGTGGTTGAGAGAGGTGCTAGTGTGCTAAATTGAAGCATGTAATTGAATTCCTGCTTTCCTCCTAAATCATGTCACCCTTACAATCATCTGACCCTCAGTCTTTCTTGTACATTATGGATCAATCCTTAAAGCCCTTCAGCCAACAGCCTCCAAGCCATTTCTTCGTTAACCTAATCTGGTTACTTAATTCTATGCAACTTAGAATAGTATGAGTTTAGCTGTAATTTCAGCCCAATGTTTTCTCCTTTATATCTACCTGCAGATTTTAACTGCCAGGAACATCATAATTTACGTGAACCACTTATTATTCTGTGTGTGCATTGGAAGACAGCAGAATCCTCAATGTTTAAAAGCATAAAAAGAAGTTATACTTTTCAAATATGGAGAATGGCAACATGATCGAATATGCATGTATTTCCCACGGTGAAGATGGAAATTACCAGAGACATCCCAAGATCACACTAGAAACTGGTGAGCCAGAGTAACCAGCCACTCAGTCAGTGATCTATGACACACACATGGTCTTCCCAGAAGCTACTGGACTCTGCCCTTTTGTCATTGGCAGGAGAAGCTGAGTTAATTATACGCCACATATTCAGCAGCTAGGCTGAGTTCTGGGTTCACAGTCCCACTGAGTAGCCAGTCAGCAGCAAAATATGATGTCAGCAATTCATATGATAATAATAGGGTCAAATAAAGATTTCTAGTCATGTCCATCCAATAGAAGAAAAATGTAATCATTGAAGGAGAATCCCTTGTTGAGCAATGATGGAAGCCTTTCCCCCTGCCTACTTGAGCTAACTTTAACACCTGACCAAACACAGCTCAGACCTTCAAAGACAGTTATTTTTTTTAGTAATAGTGTTATTTTCCTACATCCAATAAAAAATGCAGTCTGTTTACAACTGCTTCTCGTATAAATGAGTTCTCAAGTTCTCAAAAAACCCATTCAGAAAAAAAAAAAAAAATCACCAAACATGAGAATAAGGACTGAGATTTTAGTTGCTCAAGCATCTAGAGAACCTTTTAAAAATTAATTTTAATGTTTATTTTGCTGTTATTAGAGGAATGTTCTTTTCTGAGATTATAATATGATTACATCATTTCTTCTTCCTTGTCCTTCTACCAACTCTTCCATACACTCCTCCTTGCTGTCCTTTAAATCCATGGCCTCTTTTTTCATTAACTGTTAATACTTGCATGTACACATATATTTCTAAGCATAACCATCTCAGCTTTTATTTAAATAAGCCTTTTGAAAACGTAAATAAAAGATCACATCCCCAAATTAACTATACACAAAGTCTATGCATCTAGTAAACTTTTATTCTAGAGCTCTGAAACTTCATACTGAATTTAGTACTTTAACTGTAAAATATATTTTTATACACTTATGTACCACTGAAAGGAAAAAAAAAATCAGGGAATAGTAAAACCTAAAGGGGGGGCAAAACAAACAAACAAACAAACAAAAAACTGGATGGTAGTAGTACATGCTTTTAATTCTAGCTTCGGAGACAGAGGCAGATCTCTGTGAGTTCTAGGCCAGCCTGCTCTACAGAGTGAGATCCAGGATAACCAGTGCTATCGCATAAAGAAACCCTTCCTTGAAAAACCCAAAAATAAAAAACGGAAGTTTTATATCCTTGTTCCTAACAACTGGTCCATTTGTTAAGCTCTAGGTACCAGGTCTATGTAGCACATTTACACACCCAGTAAGGTCATCTGGATATATTATCCTACTTTTACTGATGAGGAGACTGAATCATATGGCGTAGGGTGTTACATATTTCATATGGCATTCCAGTTAGTGAGTATTGAAAACAAAAATCAAAACTGCTGGCCTTTTCTTTTGTTTTCTTCCAAAAAGGCATGCAAAATAACATTCCATTTAATTGAATTATGACTTGGCACAAACAAGTAATTAGTACATGCTGACTGAATAAATGACTAATGGATATATTTAGACCTTGTGCCCATAAAACTAATGTATATTGAGGTAAACAAGATGGCTCACTCGAAAGATACAGATCTTCTGGTACAGATGCAGATTTTCTGAAACAGATAAACATACATGTGCTCATGTCTCTTATATTTCATTTCCCCTACTGCTTCTGAAATGAGTATTTGCTACTCATTTGATATCTGAAGCTCCGTGTTAATGGAAGGTGTCATATCATCTTGCTCGAATACAGTGTGCAAGAAGAAAGAAGATCCGTTCCCTTGTAAAACTGCTTACATCTCCCTAATACTGGAGAGTACCAAGCAGCCAAAAAACCACCTGTGCCTACCTCATTTTCAATTCTGGTAAGTTTTTATAATTCTTGGTTTCCTTGCCTGAAAAGTTAAATATGAGTTAACTTTTCTTACTTTTTCCCATTCTTAAATAAATCTTTTATTCCTTAGTATATTACCATTATTTAAAACAATTTTGAATTGAAATATATTTGACCATATTCTTTTCTTCCCTGAAATTCTTACAGATCTTTTCCTCCACCCAGCTTTAACTTCTTTCTCAAAACACAAAAGCTCAGGATAAAAACAACCTCCCAGACAGAAAACAAAACACACACACAAATTTATGAAGTAACAACAACAAACCCCACCAAACTGTAACCAAATAAAACACACACACATAAATACACAAAAACACGCAAAGTTGTGGAGTCCATTAAGTGACAAACTGCTCCTGAACATGGGGCCTGACCTAGAATAGTTGATGTACCCATTGTCACATCAACAGAAAACTGATTCTTTCTTCTAACAGGTATAAGTGACAGTTCAGTTGTTAACCTGTATCCTAGTAGCTGGGTTTCATTCATTCATTAATGCATTCATACATTCATTATCTTAAAAGAAAAGCATGACATTTTTTATACTCTCCTTAATTAGAAGTTAATTATAGTAGTCACCCTAGTTCTCATGTACTGTACTTCCTTTTTAGAAACAAAACCAAACTTATAATGCTTAGGTTTGCAGCAGTTATCTTTATTGAGAAATAATTTTCATAATTTTCAGAATATTGAAACTTTGTAGAATCTTTTACAAAATCTCACTCTGCCATGAAATCTATAGTCCTTCTCCCTAAGCACTAAACTGAGGGCCTTCAGTTGACTACCCTTATTTTTGAGAGAATGTTGTTTGCCTGGTTTAGTTAAGGTCGGCCTTCCGCCTGCTATACCATTTCCACTCCCGGCACTCATCTGCTGGATTCTCTCCATTTTCTATTCCTTTGTTCTAGAACTCTCTTACCGATTTCACATGTGCATTATAGTTAACGCCTATTCAGTTTTCATATCCTCACCACATGGGTCTTTAACCTTTAGAAAGCTGAACCTCTAATCTTGACTGGCCTGCTTTCTACACTCAGTTTTTATACATATATACTTTTTGAATAGTGTTGATATTTTTCCTTTAAATGAAAGAAGGTTTTGGACAATTTAGCATTCCTAATATAACCCTGTTCTGGGCACAGATAGGGCTTTACTTAATTGCTTATTAAATGGATAGTGATATGTAGAATTTTGGTCCAGTTTGGGTCTAGTTTAACTGTGGTGTCCTGTATGCTTACTCAAGGTGTTATATGTAGTTTGAAACTAGATGTAGTGTCAAAATATTGAACTATGTCAATTGTGTTACTCAGTGACTATCAGAGTCCAATGAGCCAGTCAGGACAAGTCCTTGACTTTATTCTATTGGGAAGAATAGTTACTGCTCTTCCTAGAGTTTTGACAAGGACTAATGAAACCTTACACTCTTGAAATATGAAAGCACAGCAGGAATCTCAGGGATTGCTATTACTTTTCCTTTCCCGAGGATAACTGTGGCCCTGATTGGCTTATAAACACAATTCACATGGAGTACCCTCTTTAAGTAGGGACAATGATGATCCCATTAATACACTTTTTGCTTGCCAAGTTTCTGAGTGCTCTAAGAACATTATTGCCGAATGATAATTGGAAAGTTATTTTCCCTAAGGTTTTTAAGCATATTAAGTTACTTTAGTATTTCACTTAGATATTTCTACCTTGTGAAAAAAAAAAAAAGAACTTTTCTCATATAGGGTAGCTAGCTACCACATGCAAGTTCAAGAATTCATAGTAGTGTGAAGTTTCTCTGCTCTTTGAGAGAAAAGTGTGATTTAATTACAGCCCTTTTTACAACATTGAATTTAATGATGCTATTCTGTTGATACTCACTGGAATGAATGGATACATTCATAAACTCTATTTCTTAAGTTTTTGCATAAATTTTCTTGAATTTATGGATGTATGCAATGTATTTTAATCATTTCTACTCCTCATTAGATGTCTCCAGGCCAGTGTTTCCTAGGTCCCTAACATGTCTCCTTTCCAATTTAATAGCCTATTTTTTTCTTAAACCCACGAAGACCATTTAGTGCTATCTGCATGTGTATTGGGCCATAACAAATAGCCATTTAAGGCCACATCCCTGAAGAAACTCACTTTTCCTTCCAAAGCAGCCATGCACTGCCAATATCTCCTTAGCTAGGCATGAAATTTCTTGAGCATACAATTTTCTTGGCCATACAAAAACTTCTAATATAATTTTTATTAATTTTATTTTAGATAATTTCACACATGTTACCATGACTACCTTGAATGGACATTGAAAAACATGAATATCAGGCATTTTTGTTTTAGAAGAACATTATATGATCACATATTTATATATTTTAAGAGTAATGAATTTACTTTGAAAAAGAGACATGATATATATCATATATTAGTAAAATATGAGTTATGCTAGTTCAACACCTTACAGTTTCCACTTAAAAATGAAGGAAAAGATGAAGGGTATATTTCTAGAATCAATTTTCAACACATTTCACATACACATATTTCTGATATGTGTTTTTCATGCTTCCTTCATTATACCTTTGCTGAGTAAATCCACATTTGAAAAATTAAACTCTAAGCCTCAATTCTGTATCTAATGCCTGAGATTTTCCATTTCTGGGTCCAGGCTGAGATTTAAGTTCCATACACAAGGAAAAGCAGGATAAAACCAGCATCTTATATATATTGAACATCTGGAATGGTGTTTGAGACACGTTAAGGACTTGATCAGTATTGCACCATTTAAGCAAACCTTGCATCACTCTCTGAAGATCCTGTAAGGAATTAGAGAATGTTTTAAATACCTTTTCACCTTGTCCTTCTGATTCCACTTAAAAAATCATAAATTGTGCAGATGACCTTTTCCTAAACTGTATTATTTTCTGGCAAGAAAAAGATTCAATTAAAAATTAAAGTCAAGCAAGTTTCCCCTAGGATTACAAGAGTTCCAGCTTTAGACCGTAGTATTGATAAAAGGAATTTGTTCTCAAGCTGAAACAACCGAATTTCGGCCTGTCTTCAAGAACTGAGCTATGCCCTTTTGATCATGATTAGATATTTGGCTTTTAAAATTTCAACTTTGAAATGTAAAGTTCCAGGATTTAAAAAAATGAAAATGATTATTTGGGGGATTTAGTAACTTTTTTATTTCATTAGCAAACATTTGAATGCCCTTGAAGGCAGCTACTGTGTTGTAGAAGGCTACAGTCTTCTAGAATAGCTATGTTGCCTTTTGGATCCTAAAAGAGTATTGGCCAATTAATGTTTCTTAAATTTTAAATATCTTGACATGGCTACAGCCATTATATATCTCTATGGCCACATTTTCTAGGTATTTACATCATATCACCTCCATCTGCTTTTGAACTTCAATGACCAGTAAGGTAATCCTGTTGACTAATTAAGTTACATAGTCCAGAGAACCAGAGATTTTAATCACTGAGTTTTGGGAGGCACAGTTCTTTTCACCCTCAGAAGACTAGCTCATTTGTATTATTTGTTGATTAGAAAAAAGTATTCAATAATCCACTTGATGACAAATAGTATAACCAGCTTGTGCATCATCCCTTATCTAGATTCTATTTCTATACTGCTTTCTCTGTACCACCTCCTCAGAGATCTGAGACCCAAGAAATGTGTGATTCTTCTTTTCCTCACTTTCTGACATGTGATCTGTGAGAAACAGCAGGTGTGATGTGCCAGGTGGTGGGTCCTTGGGTCTGTCTTTTGACCCATTAACACACTCAAATGCCTGCTTCCTTCTATAAGCTTGCACTTACTGCCTGTGCAGCTTTATTATTAATTAGCTCAATACTAAAAATAGTTCTCCAGCTTCTGAATGAGGTTTTCTCAAGCAGTGCATTTTCTCAGGTCTTTCTTAAACAGTGCTGGGACATAGGGTGTTGAGGGAGTCACTTCTCGAGAAAGCCTTAGAGAGTAAGTACTCTATTGTTTGAGAACTGATATGTTGTTTGTTACAATTCCCTTTAGCAGTTGGCAGAATACATATTGTATTGGGTTTATGTAAGTTATATACCTTCATATTAAAATCTTCTTTATTTTTCAGTGATGGATGGATTATACTTACAAAATGCCAAGTTTTATATATGTGCCAAGTCCACTGTATTAGTAATGGCTATTAAAACTAAGAAAGGTCCTCAGTCTACACTTTGGTGAGCAGAGTAGCACATTATTCACAACCAGGTTAGTGTGGCACAGATGGAGGCTGGAGCTGTTATAAGGTGACCAATCTTCACGAGAAAATTATGGTTTCATTTAATCCCAATTTTCAAAATTTACAAAGGGGCTATAAAGGTTACTTTGCAAAAATTTTACATCTGAAATTAGCAACACAAGTTCATATAGTGTCAAATCATTACCTCCGGGTGAGATGGAAAGTCTGGAAAAGAGATAAAATCCATACCTTTCCCCATTTTCCTTCTCTCCATTCTCATCTCTTCCAAGGTTTATAGTCTCATTTTGGAGACTAAGTTCACATTGATATTTCCCTAAAAACAAACATCTGTCCATGAAATCCTTGCAGTTGCCTTGTTTCTCCATTCAGTATGAGAATTTGTGAGGTGTTGGCAAGGTGAAAAGTGGTTGTGGCTTGTCCCTCTATCTCTCTGATCTTTCAGCATTTAACCCAATATCTGGCTCTGGGTTTTCATTATACGATCGATTAGGATTTGTGCAACAAAGTTCTGCTCCATAGTCTTTTGGCCACAAACATTAATATTATTGATACTGATTCCATTTTATGACAGTGATTTATCTAGCTTTAATACCCTGAGTTCGTAGGTCTATTTGAGCTAATAATGACCTATTTCTTTCATTTGATTTTTTCTATTTAATAAGATTTTCCCATAAAGAATAAGGCAGAGAGACCCTTACTTTTGATTTTTTTTTTCATTTAATTTGTTTTAAAATTTGATAGAAAGGCCTAGGCCTTGACATTAATAGGAACTGGAGCAGTTACACTCCCCCACAGAAGGTTTTAGTGGTCTTCCCTTAATTATTCTGTGAATTTACTCTTACACAATACTCTGTTTCATAAATAGAGTAGGAATGAATACTGGGAATAAAAGATAATGCAGAAACATTTGGATTCTGTCTTATAGAACTTGTTTTTATGGTAGCAAGCCAGGACCACAGCTCCAGCCCCACTCCTGCAGCTCAACACTCAGGTTTTCAATTGATTATTGAATCTCCTCATATTCCTGTGTTCTCCATCTACATTCTAGCCTTGACTTTAGAGTGAGCATCCTATGTCCATACTCCTGTCTTCTGCTTGTTATACATTGTCTGGTATATTTTGTTCACTGTTGAAATATAAGAGTGATTTGGGTAAGAACTTTGGATGACATAAATGATAGCATCATCTATAGCTAGGATTGGAGGGTGCATAAATCTCTTAAAATCTATTGCTTTCCATTCTTGCAACATCATGCATCTTTAGATACAATTGTGTGTCTAGATATAGGGCAATATATAATGTTGTCCAAGTGTTCCCAACTATGGCTTTAGATCTTGGTTTACTCATTTTATACACCTCAATTAAAGGCAAGACAGGAAAGAATGATAATATCAAATGCATTTGAAACTCTGCAGGTTTATAAAATATGAAACAAATAGCACATTGCCCACATGTACCTAGTTAAGGAGGAAGTAGAGAGTAAGTGATATATTATAAGGTGTGAAAGATCACTCCAGGTTACCTTGTTCCTTTGAACTATTTTTAGTTTCTAGTTCTTGTTCATCAGAATGTTCTGAATGTTCAAACAAACAAAGGGAATAAGGAATAAGACAAAGCTGTTTGTACAGGTTAACACAGATGCATAATGTACAAATGACACTTTGGATGTTCTATTTTTAATGTTTATCTACAACATTGCATCAGAATTTATTCTTACTAAGTGGTTAAGTTTAGGAAAGAACATTAGTTTGCATGAATGTGAGTGTATTTAAAATAATGGATTTTTGTATGTTTTATGAATGCAGGCTTCATAAAACAATTCACATGCATATGCAAAAATTTTATATTAAAATATATAATCTAGTTTATGTTTAAATTAACGAAACTTGTTCTTTTCTAACAAGACAAGGACTTTCTCTGCTTTCATTTGTCCAATTCCCATATTATCTACACTTTTATCTGTTCTCCAGAACAAGACCCAACTAACGATATGGTCAATCAATGTGACAGTTGAGTATTCACAGGACCACCACACAAGATGCAGTGGAATAAAATACTGGATGCTGCCACTGACTGAAATATACAGTCACATCATGTGCAATATATGTGTAAACAAACGAGGAATTCGAAAGTTCAAATTTCTGAGTTATGTAGTTCAGGCCAGAAAAATGTCCTGTGTCTGTACCCTTGTGAATTAGGGGTCCCAAATCTCAACCCTACTTATATGCTCACAACAACGCATCACTTGTCATTTTCTCCCAGATCGTAGAAGTGAATTTTAATGGCAGAAATAATTACAGGAAGTAAAGTAATATAGTCACTATTAAACATTTATTGAGGTCCAACCGTGTGGGAGTCACTGCCTCATTATAAGAATAACTTTCTAGCCATACATAATACTTGAACTATAACCACACTTACTTTGCATTTAAGTTTATTTTAATGGATATAGGAAATTATAATTGTTAAGATTTTTTGCAATTCCCATGGAGACCACAGCAGAGAGAATTTAGATTAAAGGCATATTTTATAAAACTCAAGGATGCATACTCTGTTGACTTTATGCCGATGGCCAAATTTCAAGATGATATGTTACAGTTCTCCTAATTTTGTACTTTGAATGTGATCCAAGGAACCTTAGTTTCAAAGCTATCCAAAGATTTAGGATAGGAACCCTATGTTAATTGGCTAGTATGATAGATAGCTGCTGCTAGAAAGTGATTGATTTTATGCCTTTTATGAGTTGAAAGTCTTTTGGAATATATATATATGTGTGTGTATAGATAGATAGATGTACACACCCAGAACACATACACACATTGTACATCCACACTTCCAGTCTTATTGAAAGTTATACATCTTCATCGTAACTGAGTTTCAACGAAGCGTATTGAATGCACAGTCTTGCATCCTTAGGCAGACTCAGACGGTGACCATATGAATCCAGTGACTCCTGGAATGAAAGTAGGAATAGGGAAAAGGAAGAAATAGTTACTTTTCTTCCTGTGTGACAACGAAAAGAATGAATTTGTTATTGCCATAAAACACAGTTTCAGTTATAGAAAGAGGAAACCATGTCTGAAGCAGAATTTAACTGAGGTGACAGATAAATATGAATTTGAGATACACTTAATAAAGTAATGGAAGAAGGGATTTAGGAGCATCAAGAAGCGTGCTAGGTGAAAGAAAGAACAGAGAAGCGAAGAGGAAAAGATAAAGAGGAGACAGAGAATCGTGATGAAGAGTCTGAGGAAGAGGAGGAAGGAGTTGCTTAGACATGACTTTAATGTTTGTTTATATCCAAGCGTTCCAAGAAATGTGTTTGTCCATAATTTTCAATTGAAAATTTTATATTATGGCGTATTATGATGATTTATTATTTTGAAGAATGCCTAGTTTAATTTGATTTCTTGAGTGTTCACACTGGTATCATGCTGTTGGTAGAAGAACATGAACAAAGTCAGGAAAAGTGACGTGATCATTCAGGGGCATTTCTATATAAAATGATTTAGGTCTTGGGCTCACGAGGGCAAAACAAAACCCAAGAGATGGATTCAGATCTTCGAATATTCTGATTATATCACTAAGGCCATAGTCAAACGCATTTGACACTTCAAAGCCCCATGAAAAATTAAATCTTCATTCATAAACTAAGTATATAAGGTTGGGATGAATTAGTTTAAAAAGAGACATAGGCTAATAATATTTGATGTTCTACAACAAATAATCTTTTAAAATCTAGTGTTCTTCAATACATTTGAATTATTCCCACTTCGCCTCAACTAAATATGCCCATGTGTTCCCTCTTGTCTCAAGTCATATACCACTATGATACAGCTGGGGATATGGTCTTTGAATCATTACTGGTTTTATGTGTAATCTGCGGTAATAGTGACACATTCTCTTTATGTTTTAAAATATGTTTTAAGTAAAATAGTATTACATTGTTTTCCTCCCTCATTTTTCCTCCAGAAACTCCAATCTCCTGTCCCTTTCATAACTGTCCTAAAGTTGATAGCATCTTTTCTTTGCTTATTATTATCATATACTTTTATGCATGTGAATGCATGTATATATGCACATATGATGCATATGTACAAATAAATATAAATAAATACAACCTGTAGTAGAGATTTTTGGTCCAGCTAACCCCATGGTCCAAACCCACCTGCAGCCCACTGCTGGTTAGCCTCCCATCAAAATGGTCCCACTGCTGGTTACCCCCCCCCCCCCCCCCGAAATGACTCAGACACTTACGTTAATTACATGCTGTTGAGTCTGTTCCTCAGGAATACTGCTAGCTAGCTCTCTTATCTTAACTCAACCCATTTCCATTGATCCGTCTTGCCACATGGCCCCTGGCTTCCCTGTGTTACTTTTACATGTTGATTCTTGGATGGCTGAATGCATCCTCCCCTGACTGAGTCTTCCTTTCGCTTTTTCTATGCTCAAATTTTCTGCCTGCTTCTAAGATGCCCTGCCATAGGCCAAAACAGTTCCCTTTTAAACTAATGATATTCACAACATATAGAAAGTCATCCCACATCAACAACCTACTGAGTCATTTTTTGTCGAATACACACACACACACACACAATTTCCAACCTGACTACTCTGCCTTTACACTTGTTTTCTTTTCCTAGCAGCTTTCAAAATTAAACTAAGAATGTCTAGAATTTCTTTTTCTCCTTTTAATATCCCCAAACTTTAGGGTTTATTTTGTTTTTTAAATGATAGAAAATTTCTCAAATATAACTGAAATGATAGATTTTAACGTATATTTTTTTATATATTTGGTAGTCACATATAATCAATGACTTTGAAAAGAAAATAAATGAAACTCAATGTTTGTCCAGTGAGTGAGGAAGCAAGGAGGGCAGTGAAGAGACCTGAAATATTCACAGAGGAAGCTGAAGCATGTATCATAGTCCATACCCTAGTGGGAACATGGGAAGCAGTCAGAAAAGGTAAATTGTAGTCAAACAGCCTTCAACACTCAGACACATGGTTAAAAGTCAAAGGTACATTTTGCAACTTTGGTTATAAGACATATAGGAGTAGAATGGGAAATTACAAGGGAAAATGAATTGGGTTCCAAAGTCTAATATAGGCAGGAACACTTACATCCCTTGTAATTTAGACTAAGAAAAATTCCATACATTCTTGACTTTTATAAAGCAAGATATATTTTTAAAGGTCTAATTACTTCTAATATGCAAGGAATTTCCTAGGAGACATTCTTGAGACCTGATTCCTCCTGTCTTAATGACATCGTATGTTCGAGACATAATTGAGGAAAGCATGCTCTTACACTTAGATCTAAGAGGCCAATAAACAACGGTTGTTTGCCTTTGCCTTTAAAAATTGAGCGACATTGTGGAATAATCACTGACTAAATGTGGCTGATGCTCAGATTTGATGTATTTGGGACATGGCCTGGGCACACTCTTCACCATTCCTCCATGCCTTTCTGCTCCACCTCCTCTTCATTCATTCCTCAGGCTCAATCATGTTGATTCTACCACCTGAAACACAAAGGTCTGCCAAGATATAACTGTGTCTATATTAGAGGAACCAAGTGAGTACTCACTGGCTCAAATATATCCCAGCTGGGGATAAGTGCTATAAGAAACAGCAGAAGCCATTGGAGATAGAGATTTTATTTCTGAGAACGCATAGCCTTGTCCTTTTCATGGAGGAGGAGGAGGTGGAAGTCTGACCAATCTTCAGCCTAGAGACCCACAGACATTGTTAAGAGAGAAATTTCAGTTACTCCATAACTCTCCAAATAGAATACTAGAGACTATTCTCTGAGTTGAATGTTGCTGGGAAAATAATTACTCAGGGCACTAGAGTAAAGCCACAGGTAGCCGATTAAGAATCTTCAAAAGAAGACGGAGATGAGATTTGGACTTGGTAAAGAATGAAGCCCATCAGAGTGCTGTCAGAAGAGTTGACAGAGTTAGCCTTGTGTAGCTGACAGCATTGTCATAGATTCTGCTTAGTATACAATCACATTTTCCTTCTTGTTGTGGCCAATTTTGTGTATCAACTAAGACTAGATTGATGGACAGCTAGAAAATTGTTCAAGTGGGCGGGAGTGACGTCTCAGTGGTTAAGAGCGCTTGTTACTCTTACAGAGAACATGGATTACATTTATAGTTTCCCAAACCATCAATAACTCCAGTTTTATGGGATCCAAGGAAGTCTTTGACCTCCATGTACGGCAGACACATAAGGAGCACATACATATATATTGACAAAACACAAACGTACAATAAAATAAATATTTCAAAGAGAGAGATTAAAGAACTTGTATCTTCAATGCTTCACTGAGATCTCATTTCCTTTTCAAGCATTGATATTGGAAAATGTAACTATAGATTAGGTTAATGAAGAAATGGCTTGGAGGCTGTTGGCTGAATGGCTTTAATAATTGACTCATATTGTGCCATTCTATCATGTCTGAGTAAAAAAAATCTAAATAAGCATGACCTAAAATGTTGCATAATGTGTATTCTTGACTCATTATTCTATTATTTACACATTTATACTCAATGTAAGTTTATTAGTGGTTCTGTTGTTTGACACTTTTATAAGGCACTTAAGGTGTTCTGATCCCTCTTTCCCTTACACTCCTGCCTCCCTCCGTGTCTACCAATCACCTCTTATCACTAGAACTATACTCACTATATTATTGGAATTTATCCAGTTGCTCTTTTTTCATTTTGAGACCAGGAAACTGAGACTGAGTATGATGTGTAGTTATCTTTAACCCAAGATCTCCTGGTCACTGACAGATTTATTGCCAATGCTGGCTCCACTTAGAATGTGCGAATAGTGATTACACTGTGAGATAAAACTGCTCTGCTATGCTTCCCACTGTGGTAATAAAGTCTTTTAATCTTCTTTCTTTCCCTTCCTATCTACCCTCATTCCTTCCCTTTGTCGTCTTCCCTTCCTCCTTTTTCTTGCTTGTTTTTACTCCTCACTGTGAAGAGACAATCTTTAATGCACAGGCATCATTGTCCTGTGCATGGCACTGTCAGCATGTCCTTGGGAGCATCATTGTTTACTTTGCGGTGTATCTCTGTTTAAACTTCTAAGGTTTTATTGTATGGTTTTGATTATATTTTAATTAACTAGTAACATTTTATAATGCATCTTCATACATCGATAGTTCGGTTTAACCTGTTCATTCTTCTGTAATATCTCATGTGTTATACTCTAGCTTCATATTACATATTTGTCTAACTGAGCTGCAAGATCATATTTTCCCATGTGGCTTCTTCAGTTCATCTTGTCTAACCCATTTCTCTCTGCTTATTACCAGATATCCAACAGTCCATTGTCTGTGTGACCTTTCTATCCCCAGTTTCCTTTCATTCCTTTATTCTACATTCCCTTTCCCTGAATGTACCCCCCATTGCCTGCCTCTGCTTTCCAGGCTTCTACATAACATCCAAAACAAAATTGCTGAAGTTAGAACCCACAAACGGGAAAGAGCAGGAAACCTTTTTGTGACCTAGAACTTAACTTACTCAATAAAATTTTCAGTTCTATCCATTTACTTACAGGTGCCATGACTTTATTATTTTTAAATCTGGGGTAACATCTCATTGTATAATGTACTGTATTTTCATTATGCTTTCAACAGTCAGTAAGCATTTTGGTAGCTGCAGTTCTTAGTTATTGTAAAAACACAGGCACTGAATATGGATATGTAAAGATGTTTATGATAAGAGATGAAGCCTTTTGTGTATATACTCAAGAGTGGTGTAACTCAGCCATATGGGATTCTATTTGTAGATCTTTGAGAAGCCTTTAGACCAATGTCCTATATGACAGTACCAATTTACATTCCCCAAACCAATATATATATATATATGTGTTTTCTTACACACATCTATTTCAGAATTTATCATATGTATTTCTGATAATGGTTATTCTGATTATGGGTAGATAGGTTATTACGGTCATTTTAAAATCAGTTCTCTGCTATGAATGTTGGACACTTTTGAAAGCACTAACTGGCCACTTGTATTTCTTCTTTTGAGAAGCACTCAAATCAACGTAAGCTATTTATAGGACTCTCGGTTGCCTGGTATAACTAGATACTAGATACTACAATAAAAGACAACACTCACTTTGGATGCAGGAATAACCAAGAAACTCTTCACTTGTTAGCCAGATTACATAGTGCTAGACATTTGTTCTCAACCTCCTAGTGCTGCGATGCTTTACTACAGTTTCTCATGTTGTGGTAACCCCAACCATAAAATTATTTTTGTTGCTACATTCAAACCATATTTTTGCTACTGTTATAAATGGTAATGTAATTAATTTTGGAAATAAAGGTTTTCCATAGGTTTCATGACTCATAGGTTTGGAACCTCTGTCCTGGAAGATTCCTAAGCAGGCAATTGGGGGAGAAAAATAAAACCACAAAAAGCTTAACTCATTGGAGTGTGAATTTTAATTATAGCTACCCAAACTATAATTTTTTAGCCTCCCCATTGGGTTCTCTCACTGATATATGTTATTGCCAAATTCATGGCTACTATCTTGACTGGAATTTAGGTCCACTTCAGAGGAAAAATATCATGTCTGGTACTGTAAATACGATCAAAACTCATAGGATGGATCACACAGTCCGAAGGGGAACAATTTGATTTCTTTTTGTTAAATGGCCATGTTGTCAAACTGCTTTCTGAATGTTTATGCTATTATACATAGATTTGTGCTACTCTCAACTACGGACAGAGAAGCTTCTTGTTGCATTGGTTAATGAGAGATTTATAATGATTAAAAATGATGAGAGTAAATGACTGTCAGTGCTTAGCTGTGGGTAGGAAAACTATTTCAACTTCTCCCCAAGGATCAAAGAACATTGTGGAAGAGAGACTAGAAACAATTATTAAGAGCCAGAGGATATGGAGCAATGTTGAAAAATGATTTGAAGTAAACATGATATGGCTGTTTCACACAAGGACTCACAGCAACTATAGTTACGTACACTTAATAATTCGAGTGTAGAGGCAGGAGGGCTATGGTGGTTTAAAAGGAAATGACCTCCAAAGGAAGTGGCACTATTAGGAGATGTGGTCTTGTTGGAGTAAGTGTGATTTTTTTGGAGGAACTGTGTCGCTTTGGAGGCAGACTTTGAAGCCTCATATATGCCCAGTGAGACAGACTGCTTCCTGTTGTCTGTATATAAAGATGTAGCCAGCACCATGTCGGCCTGCGTGCTGTCACACTCCCAGCCACTATGCTTCCCAACATGATAATAATGAAGTAAACCTCTGAACTGTAAGCCATCACCTCAGTTGAATGTTTTCCTTTATGAGAGTTTCCACGGTCATGGTGTCTCTTCGTAGCAGTAGAAACTCTCATTAAGACAAGGTCCTCTGAAGAACCTCACTAGAAAGACTATTAAGAGTTGATGGTTACTTGATTAGGTTCCCAATGCCCAAGATGAAGACTTGTTAACAATATGCATATGGACAACACTGATTGAACTCGGTGTTACGAAGAAAAAAAAAGAATTAAAGCTAGAAATTGTGTATATTGGGGAGGGAGGCCAAAGCAGGGTAGAGGGAGTGGAATTTATTTTTTCTTTTACTTTTTTTTGCATTTTTTAATTTAATTTTTCCCCATATCTACCACTGCTTCCTCTCCCTTTCCTGACTCCAGTTGTCCCTCAGCCTCCCTGCCCTATCACTCTATCCATTCCCCAAGGAAAGCAAGGAATCTCACGATGGGTCAGTTCAGTCTGGCATATCTAGTTGAGCTAGGTCCCAGTTTCTTATCCCATGACTAAGGATGGGTTAGGGAATAGGCTCCAAGATTCATGAACCAGGAACGCACTCTGACCCTACTGCAAGAAGCTCCATAAACTTCCCACAACATTTCACAGTCCTCTAACTTTGGAAGGTTTAATTCCTTTCCAAGAAGGTTCCTCACTGATTATTTCAGAGTTAGTGAGTCCCCAATATCTCCAGTCAGCCATCTCTCTCAGTATCCTACTACTAAATCCTGATCCCTTTGCTCACATCCCTTCTCCCCTCTCTCTCTTCAGCTGGACCTGGAGCTCAACCTGGTGTTTAGCTATGGATTTCTGCTTCTGCCTCTATCCAATGCTGGATGAAGGTTCTATAATGACACTTAGGGTGGTCATTCATTTGATTATAGGAGAAGTCCTGTTTAGACACCCTCTGTACTATTTCTTAAAGTCCTAGTCTGGGACATCTTGTGGGTTCTTGGAGATTTCCTTAGCAATGTTTTTTTTTTTTGTTTTTTTGTTTTTGTTTTTTTTTTTTTTTGTTTTTTTTTAAACTAAACCCAAAGTGGCTAGTTCCAGTGAGATAGCCATTTCTTTTTCTCCCTGTCTGTTGGTCCTCTCACTAATCTCCATCTCTCCATATCTCATGATTTGGTCCCACCTCCCCTTTCTCCATGTTATGAACCCAATTTACTCAGAAGATCTCTATGTCCCCATCCCAGGAGGATCCCTAGATTCTCTCTTAAGTTTCTCCTGTTATCTAACTGTTCATAGGTTGTGGTTTGCAGCATGGATATACTTTGCTTTATGTCTAATATCCAGTTATGCGTGAGTACATATTATGTCTACCTTTCTGTGTCTATGTTACCTCACTCAGAATGATACTCTCCAAATCCTTTCATTTGTCTGCAAATTTTAGAATGTCAGGTTTTTTTTCTGCCAAGTAGTACTCCATTAATGTACCACATTTTTATTTTA
The DNA here is from genome assembly GCA_033318265.1 of Phyllotis vaccarum. Classification (NCBI taxonomy): domain Eukaryota; kingdom Metazoa; phylum Chordata; class Mammalia; order Rodentia; family Cricetidae; genus Phyllotis; species Phyllotis vaccarum. Next base: position 102,672,957 of record JARWLC010000008.1, on the reverse strand, counting down.
TTTTTTCATTTTTTTTTTTAATTCTTCAGTTGAAGGGCAGGTTGTTTCCAGGTTCTGGATTTATGAACAATGCCTCCTATAAACATAGTTAAGTTAATGACCTTGGAGTAGTGGAATTTCAAAGAACATTTTTTTTTTAAGAGAGCTTCTAACATTCTCCATAAATGCCCCCCTTTTCTCTGCCCCTTGTCTTGTTATTTAATTATAGCCAAGTCTTTTTTTTTCTACACCGTTCTGTGGTAGCTCTTCTAGGGCTGCAGGTGGAAAAGAAAGATTGGCAAGGAAGCTGTTGTTTTCTTGCTTGTTTATTTATTCTAAATAATATAACTAAGAACCAAGAAAACTCCTAGAAGTTGATTTTACATTTAGATTATTTAGTCAAAATAGTCATTGGTTTTATCTAATAAAAGAAGGTTGCTTTATCTCTATAGGTACTTTCCCTGGGCATATTTACCATGAAATATAGATAGCACTCTAATTAACTACAGCCTCGTTGGTAATATGGCTTGCTTGAGCTAATAAACACTAAGCAGAACAGACTTAAGCCATATTGGAGCAGAAGTATGAAACACCATTATGGGTTAGGGATTTTTCACTATTATAAAATGCATGCCATGTTAGATTGAACATCTGAGTTTAGATACCTAGGATGAATGTAAAAGCTGTGCACAAAGTAATATAATGTAATCCCAGTTTTGGAAAAGTAGCGACAGAAGAGCCTTTGAAGGTTATTGTCCATTTAGTCTAGCCAACTGTTGAAATCAGGTTAAATAACTGAGATACCTTGTTCCAAAACATAAGATTTGAGGCATAGGGGACAATTGAATATAAGTGAAAGTGCTCCTTTGGATGAGCCCACACACACGTACACACACATGTACATACACCCATATACCTTTATATAATACACATATACACATGTATACACACATGCAAACACATAGATATATAGCACACACACCTTTTTACACACACACATATACATGCATTCATATGCAGATGCACACATATAATATACACACATGCAGGGGCACCATCTTGGTTTTCTACCTACTGGGTTTTTTTTGTACTGCCAGACAGCAGTATCCCAGATGGAGCTGATGAATGATCCTAGATCTTTAAATAAATGAGACCCAGGAAACAGAGTGACATGCAAGTCACAGACAGCATATACACTGCAGGGATATTAGTACTATAAGCTGTTGAGTTTTGAAAATTCGTTGTCACTGCAGCAACACTCAGACCATTAACACAAATAATAAGGACATGTTTGCCATTGGAATCCATGCATTACGTCATTTGAGTGTCAGGCTGACTAATATTCCCATGACAGAGAACTTTGCACAGCATACTGAAACGGAAAATAGAAATCATTCAAAAGATGGGAGCTTAGCAAAGTTCTCTTGATTCCTCTTTTAGCTCTTTGTCTTTAATCATATCCTGTTCCATAAATGAGCTGAGTCCAGGCAGTTCCTGGGCTCTCTGGATGTTACATTATTCCATTCAGGAGACGAAGTGCACTTACTGTAAAGAGATCATGAATTATTAAGCATTTTCCTAGTGACCTGGGAAGTTCATGGTAAGGCCCTTCCTCACACCACGTGGTGATTTATTCACCCTCTAGGCCTCAACCAAAGCATGTTAGGACAAAAATCACATCATGAAAGTTGGTGAGATGCCTCCCAGCTGTCAGATCAGCTACAAATGGGATCTGTGATGTCAGATGCTGGGACACAAAGGGTAGGTCAGCAAATCCCTATGTATAGAGAAATGGCAGAGTCACAGGATTAATAAGAGTGGGTTCGGAGCTGCCTTAGACAGGGCCACATCCACACATATGTGCAACTGAATTTGAGAATAAGGCAGTGTAAAACAGAAAATAACTGAGCAGGAGGAAGGATAGGAACTGGAAAGATAAGGGAATGGACAGGGATCAGTTCCAAATCTAGATGTAAAAGTCCAGAGATGTAAACACCAATCTAACAGACATGGTTATTATGATCTTTTAAGCCTCAATTTACTAGTAAGAAAATTGGACTGCGTATTTACATTTTAGATATTTCAATTAAGCTGTGATTCTGGTCTTTGCTTTTTATAAAATTTATTTATTTTTTTACAGTCTCTTTATGTTACCTCAGAACAACCACATCTCTTTCCCTCTCTCAAATGAGATACCATGAATTCTTGCCAGAAATATCAAGTTAATACCCAAGCCAGCTCTAGTTCTGATTTATCTTCCACGTTGACTGGGAATAAAGGAGCCATACATTAAGGAACAAAACTCGTTGCTGTGGTATTTTTAACCTTGTCTTTTAAAACAGTTGGCAGACGTCCAGACCCTCCATATGTTCACAGTATTAAACTTTACCATAAAAGGAAGTAAAGAGTTACATTTGAAGAAAGCTGCTATTGTATGGTCTGAAAGTCTGGCAGTTAAAAAAAAATAATCAAGTCCAACTTGAAATAACAGACGTTCTATGATCCTGCTGAATGTTTAAATCTCACACAACAACATCCTGCTCTCCCTAGCACTACAGATGCCATATTTCAGGAGTGTTCTCAATGACTCAGAGCAGACACACTGAGCTTATGAGCCTGGGTTAATAAGGCTGCATTCCTGAGTAGTGAGGAGTGGGAAGGAAGACTGTTGAGGAAGGGCCTGGGGACCAGCCCGAGTGCACACCATCCTCAACAGAGCTTTTCAGAGGTAGGCATGGCTACTGGGAGAACACACACAAATCTGTGAGGTAAAATGGAATATTGAACCTATAAGTGGAATTAGCATACACACACACACACACACATACACACACACACACATACATGACATCAGACAGCAAGAACTCAGTGGGTAAAGGTACTTGCCTGAGATCAGTCCTCAGGATCTACATATTTATATGGTACAAAGAGAGAACCGTATCTCCCAAATTGTTCACTAACCTCTATGTTTATGCAATGGTATCTTGGAAGCACCACACACACACACACACACACACACACATACACACACACACATTGTTTTTAAAGACAAACATTTGTTTTATGCATGTTGTGTTTTAGTTTGTATGTATTTTAGAGTTGTTAGGACAAATACTGTTTCTCTGCTAAAGATACACAGCAATAAAAAGACTCCTATTACACTTTGCTGTATGCACAGATCAATGCCTCACTCAGACATCGCCGGAAACGCTTCCTGTTGCAATATCCGGAAACTAATACGGAAAGCCACAATAGGACAATGTACATAGGAATGAGAGACTTGGAACACTCAGTTCTAAATGGGATGTCGTCATTAATACTCCATCCTTATGACTCAAGGTTCTAGGTGGAAGAGAAGGCAGGAAGACTGTAATAGTCGAAGAATATGTTTGACTCCAAAGAAACAGTGTTTTGTAGAGAAAAAAGGAGTTAACCCTACTTACTGGCAGGCCTATGCCCAACTCTAGATGACCAATACAGAATGAACTCAATAGCACTTTTGTAGATGTTTTGAATCATATTTCTGTGTTTGAACATTTTTTTCTGTCTTACTGGCCTTTTCCCTGTGTATTATTGTTTCACAGCTTATGTTCTTATGGGTTTTATTTGTTTGTTTGATACATATTTCCTGTGTTTGCATGTGTGTTTTAATTCTCATATTTAGTTTGCTTGCCTTTATTGGTTTCTAAAGGGAAAAAAATACAAAAAAAAAAAAAACAACAACAAAATATACAAGGGCTGGAGTTTGAGTTGGTAAGGAGGTAGAAAGGATCTGGGAGGATTTGGAGGGAACAAGATCAGAGTATAATGTATGAATTCTTTTCAATAAAAGAGAGTAAAAATAAGACACTTATTGTGTAATATGGAGATTTGAAATGAAATTGTCATATAACAACTCAGCTTCCAGGAATCCTAGACCTAACATAATCCATACAAGGACAAAAATTATAGAATGTTACTAGTTTTATTTCCCTGGAAGGAAGTCCTGAAGTTCTTAGATACTCTATGAAGTTGAACACAAATCAGTCGAAGCAGTGAAAAAATTAATTCATTTAAAGAGATTGGGATTTTGTCTTTCCTAAGGTATAATTACACTATATAACACAGTCTACCAACTAAAGCTCTATCTTCTCTCTTTAAACTACTGAGAATTAGGATTGTAGCTGGGTATCACCAAGTTAGGGACTAAAACATGTATTTAAGAAACACTTTTAAAGAGAAGACGTATCAAACCCAAAAATCAGCAAGTCAAGTCAAAGGTAAGATACAGGCATGAGCTGCTTCCCTGAAACTAACTCAGAGGCCGTATTTCAAACATAGCAACCGAGTCAGAAAAGAAAATAATTGAACAGGTGGACAAAATCACAGACACAGCATTGTGAAACATAAATAAAGTTTATAATTGGACTAATACTTTTGTTATCCGAACATCTTGTTTTTTCTAACAATTTATTTTGTAATTATAATTGCATCATTTCCACATTTCTCTCCTCCTTCCAAAACACTTCCATGTATACTTTCTTGATTTATGTCAAATTCATGAATCTTCATTCATTATTGTTATTATATATATATAAGTATATACATATATTTTCCTAAACATATAAATATCACCTGTTCAGTTTGTTTTTCCTGTGTGTATATTTTCCCATTATCCACTTGGCATTGGATAATAATTGGTGTGCTCTTCCATGGGCAAGATCATTTCGCCCACTTTCAGAATGCCTTAGTTGCCATTAGTCCTTTGTACAGAATTAAAGCCATATGGGCTTTTCCTCATTCCCTCAACAAAGAAACTTTTCTTCCCCACAGAATACCATTACAGAAAACTACTCCAATCAAAATAAAGAGCCCAGTCTTAATGGATACACCTATAAAACGGCTCCCACAATAACATCTCAGGCAGGATTGTGGAAGAGAAGTCAGAATTCTTGACAGAGTCAGAGAGGATCAGTGGGTGTGGTGTGAGATGGTGTCTTCTAGTAACATCAGAAGTTACATCTACAAAGTTTTAAAGAAAACAACTGTCTAAACATGAGCTAGTATCTTAGTTTTGATAGACCTTTATAAACGGAGTTAATATTAAATGAAAGTAAGTAAGAGGTTGTAAGAGCAGTCTTTATCATCTCTGTAACATCTAGGTAAAACTGATAATTTCCCTAAATGCAAATTTTATTAATATAATTCAATGTGAGAATGAATAATTGATTATATAGTAAAGTACAAATGAGAAAAAATATCAACACAGTTTAAAAAAGACAGATTTTGATACTTTATACCTGGGATAAAATATATACTAACTGCATGGTCTTTAAATTCTTTACAAAATGGAACTCATTTGTATTACAAGAAACATTTGCTCTGAAGAGAATAATTTTGGAATTTTCTCCATTTTTGTGATATTTTAATGGATAATTGACTCACTTCATTTACAAATTTCTGAAAAATCTTGTGAAAATATGCTCATTGTCATTAAGTAAAGGGAAATCGGTAACTTAATGTGAGAAATTATGTTGTCTTAAATGATTGTTTTATATTTAATTTTTTTTATTAATTCTTTCAGAATTTTGCACAAAGCACTCTAAATATAGAAAAGAAAAAATGCTCATTCCAGTTTTTGTTACCTATATACTCACTGGAATATTATCAAACTCCAGAGGCCAGCCCTTAAAGAAAACTGAGTGCTTTCTTACTCCCACCAAATCCATCAGCTGGGAAGAGCTGCATTTCAGCATTATCCATTTTTAAGGATTCTCTTCAATAGCTTCCTGTCTGGGATATTAATTGGATATTTTGTTTGTTATTGTTTTTTAAGGGAACAAGGTTGTCATAAAGCCTTCAATACCTCTAACTCTCAGTTATGAGTCTGAAGCCATCAATACACTGGGAATAAGTTTCCTTCTCCACAGAAGCTGACGACAGCATAGATCATGGACATGGTATCAGATACAATCCATGCTGATGTCCAGGATCCATGCTGCTGCTAGAGGCCATGTTGATGAAGGAATAGTTTAACTAGATTGGCATATAGCCTTAGTCTGTCCCAATTCTTAAAGGCGATTCCTGTGTATAAAACAGCATCCTGATTTTCTGAGGAGGGGGACAAAGAATCTCTTGATTCTGTAAGAAAGCAGCTGCTTATAGAACCGGTACCTCCTTCAGTAATCACATATATATTGAGTAAAAAGGACAGGAGTTGAACTTGCTAGACGTCACTGAAATGTAGAAATAGAGACTATGGGTAGTTTTTCTATATAAAATATTAGCTCTTCCCCATGTTTACAGGGAAAATCTCTACATGACATATATACAGGTTACTCTTCTGATGATCTTTTTTGTCTTTGCTAAGTGCCATTGACCCTTTTCTAACACATTTCTGCTACTCGGCCAGCATTCAGATCAAGTGCACCAAGAGCTTTCAACTGCTCACCACGTCAGCTTGATGCGCAGAATTTAAAAACTTAGATTTATTTCTCTCATTCTCAACCAAAATTTTAACTCTTTACCATCTCTCTCCTCCTTTTTCCTTTCTTTCTCTCTTCTCTCTCTAACTATACCTGCTTTAATTTTGCCCATCCATATTACCTGTTAAACACTCGTGTTTATGTACAATATAGATCAATTTATGCCACACCTCATGTCAAATACCTCTTCTTGCTAATGTATGCATATTCTAAAGTTAAACCTGAAACATTCCCAGCTTTTGTTGTTTGCTTGTGTTGTGTATCAAACTTAGTGCCTCCGCCATGCTAGGCAAGCACCATACCAGTGGGATACATCACCAACTCAGTTCTAATTAAAAAAAAAAACAAATCAACTTCTGGTTTTGGCTCCTTATGCTTTACAAGATAAAATAATCCAGTGTCCACATGGAAACATTACTAAACTCCACTATACTTTTGTATCGTGTACTAAGCCAGTCTTACCAGCCTGCACTTCTACTATGAAGAAGCCTCCTTTTCCCGGGCAGAGTTTACCAAGCTTTGTGCAAAGAATCATGCAATCCATTCTCTGTAAAACTCTGATCTACTGGCAAGTGATTAACACTTCATTTCTTCTATCATTATAGAAGTGGCATTTTCTAGCTTACCTTCTTATCTAGAAAGATTATCCCCAGATCTTTGTCTATCATAAGCACATCAAATACCACATCTCAGTGTGGTCCTGTAATGAGTGCCTCCATGTCTGAATTCATCGCCAGGATGTGTTGAATATGTATGCAGATGTTTCCACAAGTCAGAGAAGCCATACATATAACCTAACAGAAAAATGATTGATAATTTGATTGACTAATACTATTTGAATGTATACTATATGTAAAATTTCCTTTGTCCTTAATATGTTTAACAAAGTATCTCTTAAAAGTCACAGATAAAATGCAAATAAGTTACTTAGCATTCATGATGTTAGTGTGCGGTCTCCGCCAATTTAACATTTTTTTTTTGAGTCACTTCTTTATGAAGTGGAGAGGGTTGTTAGTGTAAGTACACTCAGGTACATAGAAGTTCATCATTTTCTTCCTCCATTTTTTATTTTTCTGATCCTCCTTTTCTTCTTATACTTTTTTTGTTTCTGATTCTACTATTTGTTTCTTTTTTAAGCCCACTTCCTTCCCTCTCTCTCTTCTTCCATTTCTTTTATTCATGTCTATTTTTACTTCTTCATCATTCTTTTTCATCCTCAAACTGAGCACATAGCTTAGAAATGGTTTTTTTTTTTTCTAGTGCAATGTAAGCAAAGATGTACAAGGAGATGGAAATGGAGAGAAATGTTAGAAATTGCTCAAACCAGCATATGCTCAAAGAAAATGTGTCTTTTACATATGATTGAGACACACTTAAGTAGGAAAACGCTTCCCCATCTACCATGTATCTATTCTACTCCATGAATGTGGGGATATTTTGTAATATAATAAAAACATTTCGGAGATATCAGAGGGATCTCTCCACAGTCAGTCTAGGAGGATCAGACAGTGGTGATTCACACCTTTAATCCCAGCACAGGGAGTATCCTTGGAGTGATGACTTTCGCCCTTAATCCAAGACGAGTTCAGGTCATCTTAGTTTACAGAAGGAGTTCCAGGCTCCCAGGCAGGCAGTAGTGGGACCACACCTTAACTGAACAAAGAAAGTATTTGAGGCAGGCACAGAAATACAGAAGGGCAGAAAAAGCCAGGAGGAGGCAGCCTGAGGAAGCTGGAAGACAGCTGGGTAATAGCTGACTGTGGTGTTTACTCTCTCTAATATCTTCAACTTTCCCAGAGATCTGGCCTTGAGTTTCCTTTATTCGTGCAACACATGAATGTACAGTAAATAAGGTTTTGACTGTAATTCATCTGGAGCCTATTATGCACAGGAATTTTTGCACTTGGTAACAGGGAAATTTCTTATCATTATGTCATTTTTTGACAAATGTTATTATATATATGCATAAATAAGTACATACATATACACAGAGAGAAAGGAAATTAACTGTATAAGAATGAATTAAAATATCCACACAGCAAGTTTTTTTTTTATTATTTTAGACCTTTTTATTGAAAATAGATTATTCTTTTGTACAATGCACTCTGATCAATTTCCCTTCCCTCCTCCACTTCCAGTTCTCCCCAACAACCCAATTACCCTTCAGAAAGCAGCAGGCTTCCAAGAGACAATAACCAAGCTCCTCAAACAAAATACAATAAGACAAGGCAGAAAAGCTTATACTGAATCTGATAAAGTCAACCAATAGGAGAAAAAGATTCCCAAGAGGAGGCAAAAGAGCCAGTTAATATACATAACATGTTCAGACAGCCTCCTGAAGACCCATGCAGGCACCTTGCTTATTATTTCAGTCTCTATGAGCCCATATGAATCAGTCCTGCTTAGCTTATTATGTGGCTCATGTTCTTCTGGTGTCCTCTGAGCTCTCTGCCTCATGTAATCTTTCCTAGTCATCTTCCAAAGATGTGTAATATCTGGCTGTACGTTTTTCATCTGCTCCCATCTACTGCTAGAAAAGGTCTCTCTGATGAGCACTGGATAGGGCATGCATCTATGGTTATAGCAGAATAGCAGTAGGAATTGTTTAATTGGCTTACTGGTGTGCATGTGTCTGTCTGCATACAGACAGTTAGGAGGAGCCTTGTGTGGAGTCTTGGAAATAAAGTAATGTCCTCAAGAAAAGGGAGCCCTCTCATGAAAACCATTGAGCCAACTTTCCAGCTTTCTGTCAGTTTGAACAATAAAATTAGAAAGCCAATTTAACACTAACTTTGGCAGGTCATCAGCATCAGCTATAATTACTTCTCCATTTAATTCTCTTGCCATGTTGCCTCTTACTTAGTTGTATATTTTTGTTAAATCATCTTTTAGTATAGAAGGCTAACTGGTTTTTGATGCCCTGCGCTGATTTCAAGACGTTATTTTTCTGTTATCCATCTTTGCTTTTAATTAATTTTAGTATGTATTTCCTATGAAGTAATAGTATCACTTATTTAATTTAGTCTTTTGTATGTTGCTGTTCCTTCAGAATAGGCCTCCCAGTATGAATAATAAAACTACTTCTTCTCTTATTTGGAAGCATAAGTAGAAGACTGATAACCCTGGAGTTCTGATGAACCAGGCACTGAACTACGCACTAACTTGAGCTGTGAGAAGGACATGGGCAATGATGGAGCAGGAAATAGATGCTGTTCTAGGACATGGGTAATGATGGACCAGGAGACAGATGCAGCTTTAGGATATGAGCAGTGATGCACCAGAAAATAAATGCTGTTGCAGGACATGGCAGTGATGGATCAGGAAACAGATCCTGTTCTAAGTACAGGAGATCACATCCCAAAACTAACAGACAGAAGAGCTATATTGCCTACTGTAATCTTAAATGTGTCAAAACGTCGTCTCTCTTTTTCCATTCTCTCTTTCCTTCATGTCTCTATTTATTTTCATTCTTTTATTAGCTTTTTCCTCACTAAAATTCTGTGTAGCCAGAAATAAATAAACTTCAAAGCTCTTGGCTTGAAAAACTTAGTATTTTATTATATTTTTAGCGTATATGGCTATCTTGCCTACATATGTATCTGTGCACCACATATGTGTCTGGTACCTTCAGAGTCCTGTGGAAGATGTTATACTCCCTGAAATTGGTTGTTATGAGCCATAATTTGAATTCTGGGAATAAAAGTGGGTACTTCTGCAAGAGCAGTCTTGCTCTTAAATGCAGAGCCATTTTTTTTTTACCTCCACGTGTAGCTTTTCATCCCAGGAAGAGATATCCACTCCTTATCTTCCTACATCCATCCCCTTTGTCCTTTTGTTTCTTCTCTCTTACCTGGGAGTCTGTCTTCTCTCAGCTCTCTATAGTAAGCCTTATGTAAGAACTATCATTGTCCCAGCCTAGGACCACCATAATTATCCTTCTGGATCAATGTTGTTGTCTTCAGAAAAAGGGGATGGAGATTCATGATTGTCTAGGTAGGAAGAAATCCAGGAGTGCTTAAGGGCATGAAACATCCCATAACAAAGACCTCTGTGAGACTCAGAGATGAAGAAATATAAAGCAAAGATCCCTTTAATAGATGTCAATTAGCCAAAGGGAAATCTCAATACTTGTTGAGGTAGCCTCAAGGATGCTGCATTTTTCCATAATGATACCTAAGAGATTCACAGTTTTAACAGTCTGAGATTTCTTTGAGACAAATATCAATTCTAACTAATACATTGAAACCTCTTTCATCGGTATATTCCCAAACAGAGAAGTTTGTTTCCCAAAGAGAGAAGTTTGTTTCACAAACAGAGAGGTCAGGGTATTTTTTTTTTTAAAGGAAGCTGAGGGCTTTAAAATTTTAGACATTTCTAATATTTATTTTATCAGTTATGATGGGTTTACAGAAAGATTAGTTGTAAAGTGCAGAGCTATGTACTTTACCTCCATACTTTAAAGTTTCTTTTATTAGTAACATCATGCATCTGTCTTTTACATCTATTACAATTGAAGAATCAATATTGATATATTATTTAAAGTCCCAGGCTCACACTGGAGTTTGCATTTTGTTGAATATTCTATCAGTTTAAACAAATCTATTATGATATATATCCACTAATATGATATCCCACACAATAATATATCTTTGTTCGTTGTAGCCATCATTCCAAGATGTGACAACCAACCACTGATCTTCAATGCTTCTCCTAGTTTTTCCTTTCCCAAAATGCCATGTAATTGAAATCAGATAGCATATAGCCTTTTTCTCTTGGATTATTTATTTCACTTGACAGTAGTGCTTAAGATTCCTGCATCTCTTTTTAAATTTTTAGTTGTATCTTTCTGAATAAAACATTAGGTTATGAAATCTACCTTCCATGCCATCCCCTCCACTCTGATTCTTCCCCGATGCCCTCTGTTCCTTCCAGTGCTATTTCCTCACAAGTGTATGCACAATTCTGCAAACCCACCATGTCAGCATCTGCCTGGCTGTTGGATCATCTACTTGAGAGTGGGTAGTCTCTTGGGTGCTACGCCCCTGAAGAAAACTGTCCTTCCCCCAGTAACTAATTTCCAATATCTCTTCAGTGAGGGATAGGCTATTGTAACTCTCTTCCTTGGCCTTTTTAGGACCCAGATCTCATTTTCATTGTTGAGTGATATTCTATTATATTGGAATATAACCTGCAGTTTCCTTACTATTCACCTACTAAAGTTCATGTCAATTAATAGAATATTTAGACCATCATGAAATAAATCTACCATCAACATTTGTTGACAATTGTTTAATTTATTTTTAATTCTATGTGTCTTTACATAATGCATCTTGATCTCATTCATTTCCTTCCACCTTTGCATCTACTGTCTGCTCCTACAAGCCTCCCCCCCCCAAAAAAACCCAAAATTTAAGATAATAAAAAGAGGGAAAAATTAGAAATGTCATCATGAAAGCTCCAGCATGTCATAGTAATTCACACCATACATTCCTTTTTCCATTCTCTTTACTTGCAGATGTATGTTACAAATACTTCCTGGTTATGCCGAGTTTTCACTAGGGCTCTTCTTGGGTATCCTGTTGTCTGTGTTGTGAAAATCCTGAGCTTTGGGTCTGCAAATCAGCTTCCTTCATGTGCTCTAGTAGGTCATAGATGGGGTGGATGTTGGGGGCAGGCCTAGTCATAACCTTGTGTCTGGATCTGGGCAGCTGTAGGGTCATGGGGATTGCATTGCTTCGTTGTAAATAATTGTCCCGGCCACTGGTTTAATAGAAAGTGATGATTGGCCAAAGGCAGGCAGGAAGTGTGGGCGGGGCTACCAGACCAAGAAAAACTCTGAGAACAAGAAGCACAGGGCAGAACGCCAGAGAGAAGCCGGTAGAAGCAGAAGACAACAATGCTGCTCTAAGAAAAGGTACCGAGCCCCATGGCTGAACAGGATGAGTCATGAGTTAGATGAAGGGTAGAGAGCTAGCAAGTTATATGCCTGGGTCTTAGGTCGATCAGCATAAAACTATAGTAAGCATCTGTGTGTCTCTGTGGGTCTGCAGGTCTGCGGGTCAGCGGGTCTGTGGGCCTAGACCTTGAGGTTAGGCCCGAAAGTCCAGGCCAGAAACCTCCTACTACAGTAGGGTTCATCTGCCCGATGAAAAATAGGAACAGCTCTCTCATGTTTACAACTTCAGGACTGACTCACCCATACCCCTGCTATTAAGAATGACCCTCCACTATCATGACCACAGGGCCAGCTCTCCCCCTGGCCCCAGCTGTTGATGGGCAGGGTGATATGAAGGCAACTCTCCCTCATCCATGCTGCCACATGGATAGATAGGCAATGGGGACAGCTCTCCCATGCTAACAACTTCAAGGCTGGCTTACCCACATCTGTGCTAACAGGGTTGGCACTATTATGCTGCCCTGAAGAGATGCAGGGCCTACTCTCCCATGAGTTGCAGCTTGTTAGTGACATTGACAGACCACCTACTCATGTTACCTCAGTGTCAACAGTTCTACCTGCTTTAGGTGTCAATGGGTAGGGACAGGGGAAGGGGCATCTCTCTCCAGCCCCTATTAGTGGCAGATGAGAGGGTGGGGATATTTCTCCCACGCTCACAATTTTAGGGTTGGCTCACATGTGCTATTCTGCAGCACAGACTCAGTGTAGAGCTGGCTCTGTCTTGTGTTGCCACTGGCCTTTCTCTTTCATCTCTTCAGTTATGCCTCTGTTCACAGGACCTGAACTACTACTACTACTCTCTTTCTCCTCCATAAAATGCTATCCCTCCCTCTACAACCTTTAATAGTACTCATCTGGCTGGTGCTAAAAGATACATGTGGGCTTGTGTTTTCTCACTGGAGCCTGGGATGGACAACCTCAGATGTGTGTGTGTGTGTGTGTGTGTGTGTGTGTGTGTGTGTGTGTGCGTGCACGCGTGTCTTTGTCCCACTCAGGTTGCTGTGACACTGCGCTGTGCCATTCTTTCTCATCACAAAGATATCATTATAGTGCCCAACCTCCCAGTGCCATAGTGCTGGTCAGGCTCCTGGTTAGTTCATTTGGCTGAGTTCTGCCTACTCCAGCTGCATAGTATAGGGTAGGTGCTTTGTTCTAGTCCAGCAGACTGGGCTTAGGACCCCCAACCCCTGCTTGGCTGAGATACCCTCTGGCTGCATAAAGTGAGGAGGGCTGTGTACAAGTATGTGAACATCAGTTTTTAATTCATTTGAGAAAATATTCAGGACTGTCACTGACATATTAAAATGGAAGCCTTTGATACATTTTGTAAGTTAGCTGTCAACATGTCTTCAAAACTACGGTCATCATTTTGGATTTCCCCCAACAATGAACAGAAGTTTTTTGTGCTCTACATTATGCAAACATTTGTTGTTGCAGATGCTTGAGCTATTAGCCATTTTAGAGGATGTGTAGTAGAAGAGGTGAGTATTCAGACAATTTCCTCCATACACACACACACACACACACACACACACACACACACACACACACACACACACACACACACTAACTATGGCACTTTTTACTTCCTTGGGGTTTGTTTTTCATTCTCATTGTGTCCATGTATCTTACAGAAGATTGGGGTCGGCTATTGTAATTTACATAGATTCCAATTTTCCACTGTTTCTTAAAAACCTTGAATCCTATTGTTATTTTTGTTTCAAAATAACAGATTTTTGTTGAGAGAACCCCACATCTTCTGAACTGTGCCAAGTCATCTTGGCATGAAGCAGCATCTTAAGGATTCTGAACTCCTGATTTTTCATGTGTAGTAAATTATCAGGGAAAGCTGGATGAAATAGCTGCCTGGAAGGTTCTTGGGACAGAGAGCAGCAAAATCCAAAATCGGCTCTCCAATCAACCGTTTCCTGCCTCCTTTCCCAGGTGCTTCATTTACACATGCATGCAGCTGATTACACCAAGGCCTAATTCTAGTGGTTGAACAAGGAGCCCAGGACCTCATTGTTTAACTCTACTCATTCATGATATTTTTTTTTTCCCCAAGAAAGCAATATGGCAGAAATAAAAGGGTGGTAGATAATCATGCAAATATAAAGTAGATTCATTATGATCTTTCTTTAATGAGATTAGTTCTGGGCTCTTTACCTGTTATCTCCAGCTTTCTCTAGACTGTGCTCTTTCTTGGTGCCCCTCTATCTTATGTCACCCTCTAACACGAAGGATCAGCAGAAACATTAGATTCCAGTTCTGATTCATGACATTGTAATTTTCTTGGTTCCCTACAAAGCAATGAATGAGACAATCTACCTCCTGTTTACACTTTTGTTAAGATTTGAATTCATACATTTCAATCAAGATTTTCTTTCTCTCCACTTATGTCATCGTGAAACACAGAATTCTGTTCTTTCACTAAAAATGTGACTTCCCGGGAGCCAGGAGTCAGGCAAGATGGCACCTTCCTTTAATTTTAGCACATAGGAAGTTGAAGATCACGAGTTTGAAAACCTAAGCTATATATTAGAACCTTATCACTCGAGACACAACTAACCTAAACAGAAAAGTAATTTTCACAGTCTTCTTCTTATTATTATTATACTTCTTCACTGCATTGTTCCTATTTTGTTTTGAAAGAATCCAATTTAAAATGAAAGTTTATGTTTATTATGATGAAGTTGACTCTTTGGATGTCCATACATTCATGTGTGTTGACAATAGTCTATATACTTTGATATCGAAACACATACATACGGAGAGAGAAAGAAACAGGATTAAAATAAAAAAAATGCCTCAGTTAAATAATGTTGATTTCATTTTACTTATCTCATATTTTTATATTAGAATTATCTTCCATTCATAGCCGCTCATCTGGATAAAAGAGCAAAATAAAATGATCTGTTAAAATTTCCATGAAATGTCTCCTTTATCACTCATATTCCTAGGCAATTAAAAAACTGTAGAGAATAAAAACTTCATAATTAAGGGCATTATGTTAATTTTAAAAATATAGTAATGACAGTGGAACTATCTCTTGCATTTCCAGGAATTTCATTAATAAAAACTAGCGACTCAGATTTGAAGGCGATAACTTGGCCTGATACAAAACTAGGCAAAAATAAGAACAAAAATAAAAGTCTGTTAAAAAGGACTTATGTATATCCCAGGAGGTTTTACTGTGGAGAACCTTGAAAACTATTACAGTGTTTATAGCATGGGACTTAAAGATCTGGGGTGTTTTTCCTGCCACAGTGTAAGAGAGTTTCTTTTGCTAAATCATTTTGATAGTTAAGTCTGTATTGATCTCTACATTATCAAATATGAAAACCAACTTGTCAGTGATAAAAAAGAAAGTGGCCAGAGACCTCCCAGGAATTTCCTGCTAGGAAAAAAAAAATCTCCTTGCTGTCCAAATGCTCAGCATGTCAAACCACACTTTGAGCTGGTCTTTCAGCAGATAATGAGGTGGTAGCACAATACAGGGCTTTAATAGAAATGGATTGAGTGAAAAATAATTTCTCAGGATATGAGCTGTGATATGTATACAAACCAGGCAGCAATCATTAGTAAAATGCATTCCTTGGACTCGCTATCTATCTTCCCTATGCAGCTGGATGCTAGGATATTTTAGCAGAGAATAACACATCAAACAACACATCTGCGTGGTTAATGAAGGTGTCAGACTGGAGTTGGATTTTAAAATGGAAATCCTTCGGCATACTGCAGTAGGGAGATAAGATACTTTTTTATGAATTACAAGAACCTAAATACTTAGACTAGCTTTTCATAGAATGTCCTTTAGTTTTAAATAATACTTAGCCCTGCATAGTTTACAACGAATGAATAAGGAAAGAATGTATTTTACATTGCATAATTACAGATAAGATATATTAAAATGGAAGGAGTAGAATCCCTCAGTATCTCCCCTTCTCTCTCTCTCTCTCTCTCTCTCTCTCTCTCTCTCTCTCTCTCTCTCTCTCTTTCTCTCTGGTGTGTGTTTGTATGTTTATTTTCAGTTAAAGTGGATTTAATGCTAATGACCTGTTACTTCTCTTTACAGATGAGGAAAATCAGGAGACTTCCCTTATTATCTCACTATGATTCATAACAACTCAGATAAGAATTAAAATAGAATATTTTGGGCCATTATTTGAAATTGTGTTAAGTGATAGAGGTCATTCCAGACATGCACACTTTTGTTAGGGCACTGAGATACCTTCCAATTTTTTTTTTATGCCCTAAAAGTAAGGAATACAGAAATTAGATGTTATTTAGATAGTAATAGTCATCAAAAAAAAGAAGTCAATTTAAACTATAATTTAGGTAATATTTTCTGAAATATTCAATGCTTAATGTTAAAATAACCATCGTGGAAACTCCAACTGCGAGTTCTAACATTATATTGAGCTTCCTTTACACTAGGAGGGAAACGTTAGCCTTCTGGCCCTCTCTTTAACACATCTCTTCTTTCTTTTTTAAAAAAAACATAATCAGAGAGAAGCTATGTACTACATTTTGCACATTAAACAAACGGCCTCCTATTTTATGAGAGTCATAATTTATCTTAGTTGGAAACTTGGTGAGATTTAGTGTCACCTGGGACACTGGGCTCTGAGCTTGCCTGTGAACAACTGCATTGGCTGAAGTGGTAAAGCCCTGAGCTTTGCTGGTTGAATCTTTACTCCATAAAATGGGGAAGATGAACTGAAGACACAAGTTCATGGGTCTCCGCTCACTGATTTTGGGTCCGGTGTGATTAGGTTCTTCAGACTCCCGATTCCCTGACTTCTCTGTCACTTACAGACTATATCCTTGAACTACACTAAAAAAGCAAACAAAACAAAACAAATATAAAACAACAAAAAAACACAGTATCCATCAGCGCAGAAAATTGTTACCGGGAAGTGTGACCATTGGTGTGGTGCATCTAAATCTGTTCTTTCTGGACCTTCGGAACTATTTTGTTATTGGAAAGTGGAAGAGTCTGTTACTTAGACTAGAAAAGCCAAAACGTGTAACAAGTCGAGTTTGATGGGCTATTCTTTTGAGAGCTTGAAAAACAAGAATATTGAGAAAAATATAGAGTAGAGACCTGGTTTTAGAGGAAAAAAAGGAATCTTCTAAGAAAGGTGTGTGGCCATATCTGCAAAATTTTGGCCAAGAATGTGATTTCATTTATTTTCACATTCAAAGAACTTCACTAAACTTCATCTAAGAGCAATAGACTAGTTAATTTATTTGGCAGAGGGCATTTCAGAGCAAGTTGATGACCATTTGGGGACTGAGTATACGATCATCATTTTTAAGGCTACGAGCACATTTGAAGACAAAGACTCTGCCCATCAGAGGCTAGCTCATATAAAAGTCCAGTTCTGTTTAAAACATGAAATCCTATGGTGCCATGCCATTGATTGCATTCCATAGGCTGAAGGTAAGACTCTATTGTTGAACACAGCATGCATTTAGGACACAGGACTCAAAGGATTTAAACTGGTTCTTATCTCAAAACTTCCTCCCTCAGGACTAATTTTCACAGTACTAGAAGTTGCCATGCAATGCACTAAAGCATGGAAGCAAATAATTATCATACCCAACTGTGACACCTATGAACCATAACAATGACCCAGCATGACAAAATATTCCTGAGAATACAATGATGCTCATCCAGAGGGCCAGAGTTCAATCCCACATGGTGGTTGACAACCATATATAATTTCAGTTCCAAAGGAGCTGATGTCTTCTTTCTACCAATACTGGTACAATGCTTGAATATAGTAATGAGACATGCATGCAGACAAAACACACACATAAAAATTATAAAAATAAAATATTTTGAAGAGAGCATGTTTTCTATGTCATTATATGTCTGAACTAGAAAACTTATTATTTATTTTATAAGAGCTTACATTTATAAAATTTTGGATTTTTAAAGTATTGTAATTGTTAATAATTTTGAGAATTTTAGTGTTAGACCAAATGAATTCTATGTTTTATGATGGCCATGGTATTATGCAGCCAATTTGTGGAACATGATGGTATAAAGTGTTGTAGAATGTCAAATTGATAAGGTGTGAGGTTATGACGATATATCACAATTATCAACTTGATAATATTTAGAATATAAGAAATAGAATTGTCGGAAGAATAATTAGGTTAACTATTGCCTTAATCAGGTTAGTTAGGTTGAAGAAAAGGACCATTGTGGATTGCATCAGCACTAAATATAATAGAGAAAATGAGATGAGTATCAATGTTCATCACCTTCCCTCTTCCATATTGCAGATGCGATAGGGCCAGCTGCTTTAAACTTTTACTGCCTTGTCCCTCCCATGATTGCTGTCACTGCTACCTGTGAACCAAAGGAAACCCTAATTTCTTAAGTTGCACTTTTAAAGGTATTTTTTTATCATACCAATGTAGTGACAAAGATGATATAGAACACCTAAAAATGAAAGGTAAAACTAGAACTTTTGGGGGGAAAGTCAGAATAACTTTATAATTTTGAAATTCAAAAAAAAAAATTAATTCAGAAGTACACAAAACAGAAAAACAATAAATTGGACCACATCAATTAATCTTTTTGTCAAACCAAATCCTTTTCAGAGTAAAAGGCATAGTTGGAAACTATACACATTCATATTATACATATGTAGGAGTAGTATTGAATGCAGAACATGTATCTGTGACTATAACAATACAAAAAACATCACCTTACTAAATTTGAAAAAAAAATTAATGAAGGTGTTAAACAGGTATTTTATTTTAATGATTTAAAAACAGACCCTAAAACTTAAAGAATAGTGCTTTATAGATCAGTAAGGAAATAAACCTTAAGATAAAAACATGCAATTGTGGTTGTCCAGGTGCTTAAGATGACGATAATAGATAATACCAAGCGACAGGAACAACTGAAGTTTTGCAACCTGATTGTTAGAATCTACTTTAGTGAAATCTTTTCTAAATTATAAAATAATTAAGATAAAAAGTTAAATATAAAATAAATATACCTTAAGATTCATAGACTTACATTTTTTCTGTTCCATATTAATAAGAAAGTATTTATATTAATAATTATTGTCTTTGTCCACATTACATATAAATCCTTTGTATTTTATTATATATGTGTGTTCTTGTCATATATATTTTCATATATATAATAAAATACAAAAGATTTAAAAATAGTGGTATGAGTCAGATCACAGGATCTGGAAGGCAGTATTATTCTTTTACTTACATGAAACAAACATTTAAGGACTTTGGTCTTTGGAAAACATAATCTGCCCATTTTAAAATATACAACCCAGGATATGCCAACTCAAGATGATTCTTGGAAAACACTGTGAAAAATCATATGAATAGGCTTTCAACTGTGTTATTTTGAAGCTCGGTGTGCACTTAGAAGATCAAGAAATCAGAAAGTCATTAGGCCAACTTCAATGAGCTTGCTCACTTCTGAAGTTAGCATGGAAAATACGTGGTCCCGATGCCAGCTGCAGAATTTTCTAATTTAAAAGCAGCCTGTCATTCCTGGAATTTTCTCAATTTGATAGATTTATAGATATTTAGAAGCTGAGAGGACAGAAGGGCAAGTTTCCAAAGATGAGTTAGAAACATGTAGTGTTTGCTGCAACATTAAGTTCCCAGAAAAACCAAGTAGAGGAACTCTCTGACACCTGCAGCCTTCCCTTGGAAATACCATCTGCTACAAAGGTGACATTTGTTACATTGAAACATCTGTAGTGCTTAGTGTAGGCATTTGATTTTAGTTTTTAAAGTTCCTATAGCAAATATGGGTTTCATTAATGTATTTCATATGTATTTCATTTGAATCAATGTACCTTCATTGCATTATTTTATCTCTAATTTTATTAAGTTGGTTTTTTATACATCTTAACTAGTTTGCATAGGAAATTGTTTGTTTGTCTTTACAAAGAACCAAGTTTTTGTTTGATTGTTTATTTCCTTAATAGCTGTTTTGGTCTTTTAATATTTTTGTTCCCTGTTACTTTGTAGTTGACTCGGTATTGCTTTGTTTTATTATCCCAAGGCACATAATTAGATTTTATTGAAATATATTAGATTTAATAATGTAAACAGAAAAAGAAACATTTCCTTAAACTATATTTCAGAATTTGGGGTAAACTATTTTCATCCAAGATAAGGAATTTTTACTTTCTTAATTCTTCAGAGACATGTTAGTTTATTCGAAAGAACATTGTATATTCTCCTAGTTTTTATACAGTTTCTATGTTTTTTCTTTTCTTTCTGATAATTTCTGATAAAATATGATAGGTACAAAAATCTATTTTAAATGTTTTCTGTTTGTTAGATTTTATTTGCGAAGAACAATGCGATCAGATTTAGATAAGACTCTCTAGCGTGCTGAGTTGAACGTGTATAATAATGTCTGTCATAGCTAAACTTTGAACTTTCTATATTGAATGAAAATTGTGAAATCCTGCATAAAACTTGTACTAAATGGGAAAATGTAGTTCGTGGGGCTTTTTTAGAGCTAAGACTTTTTTATGATTAAGTATTGGAATCATCAGGGAATGAAAAAAAGAAAGAAGTAAAATATAAGTGAGAAGCAACACATATTTCTTAAATAGAAGTGAAAATTACAGGCCGTTTGAAGGAAGAGAAGGGCAGCTATGAAGTCCCATCTCGGCTACATAAAGCTGAAACAAAACGGCTAAGCAATTGAGATATGGGAGCGTAACTAGAACTGAAAATACAAATAACCAGTGACATGAATCGCAAGGTACTATGCCCTTAATATTTATTGTTCGTTCATAAGAGTGTGCTTTCTCCTTTACTTTTGACTGGCTGTTCTAGCAAACTGTGAGGGTAAGGTCAGAAATGGAGTCTAAGTAATTCCAACACTTGCTATTGATGTGACTGTGGTCAGTAAGCTCAGTACCTTTATGTACTTCTACAAGGTTGGGATGAGCTGAATAACAGTAAGTGTAGACAGTGTGGTGCTTCTGTTGGCAACAGTTTCTCAAGTAGTTTCCTCTTTACTTGATAGACCAACTAGACAAGCTTTCCTAGCTGCTCATAATCACTCTCACATCAGACACTACACACCTCACAGTGCAATCTACTTCTGTATTTACAGCTACATCTAATTATATCTAAGCTGTGTCTATTTTTACCGAACATTATCTATTTTCTATCTCTATCATCTATTTACCTATCTACCTATATCTATCTATCTATCTATCTATCTATCTATCTATCTATCTATCTATCTATCTATCTATCTATCTACACACACACTTTACAGAATAGGTTAAAAAGGACTCATCAAAGTTCAATAAATTTCAAAAAGTCTGAAGGAAAGAAGCTAATTAATACAAATACACAAGGAGTCTTTTCAGAAGTCATGTTAATGGACCTAACAGAAGCTGATGACACACAGTAGAACTGTCTGTAAATGGAAACTGAACTGAGTCTCAGAGCAGTGTGAAGCTGCAGAAGTGCATGTGTGTGTGTGTGTGTGTGTGTGTGTGTGTGTGTGTGTGTGTGTAATCCCAAATAAACTAATGGTCAGATGTACAGATGGCAAATAAATCCAGTCTACTTTTTGCTTCTTAGTCCTTTGGCGCCGCGCGCGCGCGCGCGCACACACACACACACACACACACACACACACACACACACACACACACACACACACACACAAAATGTCAAGATCTCTGCTAGGTGGAGCCATTGCCATTACAGTGTGTAAGTGTCCTCATCTTTACAGATTTCAGGTGAGGGAACTGTCTCCTTCCTTACTCTGTTAATCATTTGGGCTTGGTTTTACTGATATGATTTGAATGTGCCTGTGTGCCATTGTAGGCTCAGTTTACTTGTACAAACTTACAGGTAATATCTTGTTTAATTTTAACAATAAGGTATTTATCACTCTGTGCTTGAAGGTGATGGAAGACATGTCCACATGTTACACGTATCCACAAAGTTTCAGTAATCCTTTTTGTACAATTGCATTTAAGACAGACTCAAGTGCTTTTCTATAATGAATTCTTTTAGAGCAAGGGAAATACTTAGTAAACACTGCTTCATGTGAAATGGAGTTACTTATGGGAGGACATAACCTTATTTCAACAGAAATCTTTCTGCCGAGAGTGATTTCTGTGTAAGAACCCTCCTTTCTTCTGGAATGCTGGAGCCTGAGACTCCTTCCTGCTGGTTATAACTCTGGTGATGCTGCTCTCACCATTACTCTTCCTGTGCATGGCATTTTGTGGGACTGATACTGTAATGGAGTGTGCTATATATCTCAGTGGCTGTCCTCTTCTTGGACACCCCCTTTGGTCAAACTCCCAGAGTTCATTTTTATTTCTGTACTGTCACTTATCCAAATAGTGTCAGAGATGGTGACTTCTCAAGATATATACGCCAAATGAGTGGTGTAGACATATGTGACAGCACAGCCTGAAATCTGACAGTTTCTATGTGCATGACACACCTAGTCCCCGGTTGCATCTCCATACTCAGGCCAATCTCTCTTCACCTCATTGTTCTCAGAATACTCATGTTCAGGAG
The DNA here is from genome assembly GCA_033318265.1 of Phyllotis vaccarum. Classification (NCBI taxonomy): domain Eukaryota; kingdom Metazoa; phylum Chordata; class Mammalia; order Rodentia; family Cricetidae; genus Phyllotis; species Phyllotis vaccarum. Next base: position 102,649,989 of record JARWLC010000008.1, on the reverse strand, counting down.
AGTGAGAATCTCATTGAAACACACTGTTGATATTGTCCCAGCCTTAGTCACGTGCTACAGCATTACATTGGCTGTTTTATTTTCTGTCCTTTCAGATACAAGTAGGATTGTATGTACCATTACAGCATGATATGTAATAATCTCACCATCCTTAAACCTACTATCTACTTCCTCAACTTCCCACCTTTCCAACCCACAGTAGCCAATTATCTTTTTGCCTCATTAATAACTGTGCCTTTTCTGAAATGTCATATAATTAGACTCAGATAATCTGTAGACTTTGCAGACTGGCTTCTTTACTCTGAACATCATACCTCTATGTGTCCTCCATGTCTTTTTGTGTTTTGATAGCTTATTTTGGAATAATATTTTACTCTAAATGAATGTCACACTTTACCCATTGAAGATATGATGTTTGGTTCCAAAATTTGGCAGTTGTAAGTGAAGCGAAATTGTAGAAAGTTATATCTGGTTGTCAGTTTTCAGTTCCTTTGGGAAAATATCAAGTAATGAGATTGTTGAGTTTCATAGTAATTGTGTGCTTATTTTTACAGTTGTCCACTTGCTTTCCAAATTGGCTGTGGCAATTTTCATCTTCCCCAGAAATGGATATGAGGCCTGATTATACTATTCCCTTGCCAGGAGTGTTCCCAACTTATATTTTTGTCTACTGGCAGGTAGAGGACAGTTTTCAACCTCAAATTATTAATTTGAAGATATACAGCAAGTAAAATATAAAGTTATTATATTATAAAAATCTTCGTGGCTTCTCTAAGAAATTATTTCAGGCACCTCAAAGAATGCAAAGGGTACATTCACATCTCTAGGATTTTCTCTAGTAGAAAGGCCTCAGTAAGTGGGCTACCTTGTATGAATTGAAATATCTGTTGTATTTATCATCCCCTGAACTCTAGTCTAGTCCTAATAGGGTGTGCATTGCCTTTTCCTATAATTCTAGAGAAAATTCAATGAAAACAACACTAATGTAGGGACGTAGGACATTCTATTTTGTTAATTTGTTTATATATATATATATATATATATATATATATATATATATATATATATGTAACAACAATGGTTAAAAAAGAGAAGGCCATGAATTTGGGGTGAGGTTATAGATATGGGAGGATATGAGCAGGGATGGGAGAGAATGATATATTCATATTTTAATTAAATAAACAATCTTTCAAAATATATTTTAGTAAAGAAAATATTTTATATTATTTGTTAAAAAATACCTTCACATGTTATTTTTTAATATATACATCATTCATTCATAAATTGTCATTCTATGCTGGCTTTTTATTAATTAGCTAGGCAGTGGGCCTGTTGATTATTCCTCTGAGCCTGCATCTGTTGCCCAGACACTGTAAACTCTATCACATTTCCCTTCCTTCAGGTTATTCAGAGATGTAACATGTGAAAGATTATAATAATTTCTTTCTGATGCTCCTTTTCTACTTTTCTGGACAATAGACCTGTAACAGCCTGAGATGCATTGAACTTTTTAAGAGAAGCAAAAACCTATTCCTCAACACAGTTCACAAGTACAGAATAACCAGTGATGAGCCAAATATTTAGATCTGGAGTCTAAGACATTTTCTTTAATAAGATTGCTGCAATTATTTTCAGGAACTTATTTGATATTAATTTTGTACGTATAGTGCTGCTGGACTTCTGCTTCTTCCAAACTTTTCTCAGCATTAATTCCACAGCATTAATTCCAATATCATACCCTCACAGACAGTGTAGAATATAAATCTCAGGCTATGGTTGAGATGCTGAGGAGGAACTCAAATGTCTCTATCGAAATCCAGAACATCTACAGAAAGAACTAATGTCATCCTTGGGAGACTAAACTTAATGAGCAGTTTTTGAGCCACTGATGTCAGTGATCGCCAATTAGTTTGAATTATCATAAGAGGCTGTTGTTATATATAAGATCCTAAACCTAGAACCTATGTAGGTATTTGTGCTTCATGGAGTAATATATGATGTGCCTATCCACATATACTCAGTGACCTATAGTGGCTTTGTTGAGGCCGACTGCTTGCTATTTCAATTTTTAGCCACTGAAACTGTCACCTAAATAAACTTCTCATTATAGTACGAAGTGCCTCAGATGTTATAATAGAAGGCCAAATTAATATTCACCATCTCCGGTTACTAATGTGAGGAACACAGACTGTTACACACGTAACTAAAATCTTTGTGAATGACTCCTAACAACTCTCTCCATGTAGAAAGTTTCTTCTAGTGGACATAGTTTTGTCCAAATCAAAAAGTTTCAAGACTAGTCAAGAAATAATAGATGTCTCACAGTAGACAAAAGCCTCTCATGTGAGTGACTCAAATAGAGATGGGAGAGCACACAGAGCAATGCTGAAAACAATGGATTCATATTTCAAAACATGAATTTGTAAAAAAAAATTAAAGTTCTTTAGTACTACATCTGTGTTTTAAATTCTGTAAATGGTCTGGTAAAACTTAAGCAGGTCAAGATTGCCTACAACTAACTTCACTTTCTGATTTTCTTTCTCTTCTTGTGGTCTATCTGAGTCACTTTTGGTGCATAGTAGGACCCTAAGATCGTGTAGGAAACATTTTGAAACATTCTAGAGTAGAATCTTTATTGTCCTTTTTCAATCTACCCATTCTCTGGAGTTATAACAAAATGAGAAGGGAATAATGGGAAAGATTTTAAACCAAACAAACAAAAAATCACTACAGTATATATGTGATTCTCAAGCCTTAGAGTTGTCTTTAATTACCAATTCATATATTCAGCATATGAACTATGATATAATCACATGTTTAAATATGCAGTCAGTTATCAACTTGATTAAAATAACTTCTGTATAATAAAAGTCATGCCCAATCATTGCAATGTTTAGTAAATGTTAAATTAATCATGGACTCTTGCCAAATCTGCTTTTACAGAGAAAAAAAAAAAAACACAAATAAATAAAAAGCTTTTCTGAGAGTGACTCACACCGTCTCTATTCCAACAATAGTTTTCTAATTACTTCTTTGATTACTCAAGTGATAATATCAAGATGGATCTTAACCTTTCCATTAGTCTTTTGTGTGCAAATACATTGTGAAAAATGGCCAATGATTTAATACGCCATGCAAAGGGGCAACCCTAAGCACTGCCCCAGTAACAAAAGAACAATCTTGGCAGAAAAAATACTTTGCTTTGAATCTGAATGGTAAGTAATCTTGAAAAAGTTAAGTGTTTTTCTTTCTTTCTTTCTTTCTTTCTTTCTTTCTTTCTTTCTTTCTTTCTTTCTTTCTTTCTTTCTTTCTTTCTTTCTCTCTCTCTCTCTCTCTCTCTCTCTCTCTCTCTCTTTCTTTCTTTCTTTCTTTCTTTCTTTCTTTCTTTTTTTTACATAGAAGTTTGTTACTTTCTTTTTTATGAGCAGAGATAAAAGGAATGCATACTCTCTGCAATATGCAACTATTAGGAAGTAAAATACGAAGCTGGACAGTATACATAAGAAAAACCAATAAAATTCTTATTATTTCAGAGGACTCACATATTCTTCAAAATTTCTTAAACAAGTTCTTTAGCATGCCAGGGGGAAAGAGTTGTTGGATTTGGAGAATAGAAGGAACTTTCATGGGATTCGGTCTATCGGTGTCTTTTAAAGATGAGGAAATAATAGTTTAAAGGAACTAAGTGTTTTCATGGTTATATAACAAAAGCAGAAGAATCATACAATGTTATTTTATGGAGCTAGTTTAACCCATGAGTTACCGTGCTATTTTAAGTAATATTTGGTTTAATGAAACTTTTGGAATTAAGGATATTTTTGACTGTGCCTTTGTTTTACAAATCTGTCTCCAGTTCTGCTGCCACCAGAGACTTTCTGACTCTTCAGAATGGGATTTGTTTTGAAAGTGTGCCTGGGGGAGAAGACAGTCATCTGGTCTCTATGGAATGAGTCCCTTCACTCTTAGGATGACAGTATGGAAATAAGGAATTTTAATACTATAGTTTGATGATTTATCTGAGTATTCGGGGAAACTGTATGAGATAGAAACTGTTTGTTCTATATCTTATGAGAAGCAGCGAAAAAGGTGTTGAAGGCTCAACAAGAAATCTCTATATGACAGAAAAATGGATTCACAAAATGGAAAGAAGGGCACAAAGAGAATTTTAGGTCCCTAATACAGCCCTTCTAACATCTACACAGTTGCCTGACAGATCAAAGGAAGTGGTAGGATAAAATTAGAGCAATTCTATGTTAATTCTGCATGATCCTTCCCATCTTTATGAGAAACACTATTCTAGTCTCTCAAGAATAAAAGTTGATAATGTAGTGGCAGTTTGCACATGGTCTTAGTCTTGGGTTAACCCTCAATGTGAAAGAATTTAGTTTCTCTTCAACATAGGGCTGTGAGGTCAGCTATTCTTTTTTTTTTACAGGACTCTCTTTGTCCTACAACAAACTCTGATTTTTATTCAATCTCATTGTTTTCTTTGCCAAACAGTGGCTTATTCATTTAGCATTCTTCAATAAGCCTTTCCTTTCTGGAAAATTTACATGACAACATGATCTATGACAGTAGAGAAGACAAAGCAAAGGTTAACATGAGGTGTTGGTACTGACCCTTTCTATATCTGATGGAGTGGATGGTGGTCCAGACAGCCTCTGGAACAAGATGACGATTCCGTTTTGAAAATCTCTCTCATTGTTCCTTAGGAGACTATACTATGATATAATAGAATGAAATATCCCATGAGCTGCTATGAAAGATGTGATAAATGTAAAGAGAATAGAGCTGGGTGGTTTTTACTGAGTTTGTGCCCTTGCGTTTGTTACTTTTCCCATTTCTTTACGGAAAACACTCAGAAGCATTGTCTCAAAGAAGGAGAGCTTTATTTCGGATCATGGTTTGCTGCTGAAGATGTCATGTTAGATACAGCACCAAAGCCATGATTCCAGATAGTTGAGGTGAACTGGTTCACAACCCAAGAGGGAGTACAAAGATAAGAGAAGCTAGTACTGAGGCCATTTAGCTCTCAGGGCTATTCCAGGTGACCCACAGCTGTGAGCTATGCCCTACATTTCAAATACCCTATATCTATATTCTCCTAAAACATAGCTAGCTCAAGTGATCAATAATAAAACTTTGTGGCACATTTCAGACTCAAACCATAACACTCTGTATTATCAGCTCATAGGACGTAAACAAGTTAAAATAATGGAAAGATAAATTGTGAGAAGCAGACTCTCTCTCTCTCTCTCTCTCTCTCTCTCTCTCTCTCTCTCTCTCTCTCTCACCGCTTATTACACATGGGAAAGGAGGAGTATATGAACAGCAAACTCTGTGTTGAAATGTCAGGGTAGCTGCATGTCAATGAGGGTGGAATGTTTAACAAAATCTGGTCTCTTATGACATATTTTGGATAGCCTGGGATGCTGACTTATGGGGTTGAGATAAATGAGTAAGAACCATGCTTCGATAAATTCATCAGCTCAGGCTTCTCTAGCTTTTCAGCCTATACATGAACCTCTTCCATGACCTTTCCTAAGAACCCATACTGTAACTTCGCAGGAAGAAAATAGAGATTTCTTACTCCTCAGGATAAGAAAACTAGGTCATTACCTCAACACACCTTTAATCAGAGCCATTATTAGCACAATGCACCTATGTGTGTGTGTGGAGACTCCTAAACAAGTGAGAAACTGTAGCCAACGAATTGCCCAAATCTAGATGCTGAAGGGATCTATAGAGAATCCATATGACTCGACTGTCAGAATATCAGATCAAACTGAAGAGTCAGGGAATAAGACTGGATAAAAGAGGTATTAATCTGTGAAAGGCAGCATTCAAGATCCAGAAGCATCTAAGAACCTTAGCAGATGTTACAGACTTGTTACCATGGCTTCTACATTCTTGAAAAAAAAAGATAGCAACATAGAGATAGTTTGAAATGTCTGTATTTTATAACAGATGGTAGAAAAGGGATCTGAAATGCTATGAAACAAAATATAAAAAGTAGTCTCTTGTATATATTTTATTTTCTATGCTAGAGGGTATCCCCAGATTTTCAAAAATATTAAGCAAGAATTTGGAATGTTTACATCTGAATGTTGACCAAAAATGATTATTAAATAAACTATTTCTTAAGTACACAGTATTGACCTTGGCTCTTAGGAAAGGACTTGAGTGTGGTTCAAATATAAACAATAGTGGGTCTCTCTGATGCCCAGGACTAATGGAAATAGAGATAGAAACAAAATTTGACTTATTTATGCCAGTAACAGTAGAAAAACATAGTGATATGATCATCTGGTAACTCTTAATGACCAAATGCAGGTGTTCCTATAGATAAATCTTATAATTCCTTGTTTAAATTACGGAACAAATTATTATGGTTTTAACACACCGACTGAATATATATCTAGATTCCACAAATGTAAGACCATGTAACAAGATGACAAATATGTGCTGTAATACAAGTATGTGTCCTAGTGACCTGGGCTGATGGAACTGTTTTAATATTTCAGAATAGATTGAAAAGGGTCCAGCTAGACCTTAAGACTGAGAAGAATACACACACACACAGACACACACACTCACACACACACACACCACACACACACAGACACACACACACACAGACACACACCACACACACACAGACACACACACAGACACACACAGACACACACACACACACAGACCACACACACACACACACACACACACGCACACACACACACACACACACACACACACACACCAGCTTTGGTTCTCTTTTTGAGAGTGAAGTCATATGAAATAAAATAAGAGATAGAACTTTGGCCAACATTTTACTCACACTAGGGATTGAATCCCTGATGTTTGGCCCCACCCAGTGGCCATTTTCCACTGTCCTCTATGTATCATGGGATTCACTATCAAAAGATTCAGGATGACATGCTAGGGTTTTGAAGTGTGAAAAGAGAGATTTTAGTACTGGAGAATGCCAAGTGTAATACTCAAGATTGTGAAATTAAAACACTCTTCTTTTTTGTTAATAAAGTGACTAGATGTAGATACTGAAGAAAAATAACCAGTCTCAGAGGATCTTGATTGGCCACTATGCTGTTGCTTCTGTAGAAACTGAATGGATCTTGAAGTACAATCTTAAAAAATAAAACCATGAGTAGCCCAAACTACCATGTATATCAGTGAGGCTTTGTTGTATTTGACAATTGATTTGGTTAAAAACCTTTTTACTATACAAACTAGTAAGATATGATGGAAGGGAAACTCGTTGTCAATCATATGTAATGAACTAAAAACTGTCACAATACGAATTTTTGTTCTAAAGGCAAGTTAAACCTCTTGTCCACTTGTGCAGGGTTAGTGTTTGAAGAAATACATAAAACTGAATATCTCACAAAATGTCACTTTGATCTGTTCTGTTGATCATTTGGTAATTGGACAACAAAAGCAATAGGTGACTTACTAGCAGAAATATACTTTGATAATGTTGGGGGAAAAAAAAACTAATATGTGACCCATACTATGTGAGTCATAAGGTGATCTCTGACCCCATTCTGTAAGGGAGCTGAGTGTGTTCATCCCCTGCTTGCCCTGTCTGGTTTTTTTTTTTTTTTTTTGACCTAGTGACCTGAGAATCAGGCTTCTTTTAGCAAGTAGATGTGGATATAGCTCTGTTTCTTAATGTTCTCAAGGACCCATTGGGAGACTGTTTGCCTCTTCCTTGATAAACGGGACTCTTTGATGTGTAGAAGTCTTAGTCTCTAAATAAAGTCATCAGAAAATGTTAAGCCAAAAGTCAAGAGTGTGGCTAGTTCATGTAAGATAATTGTATCCAGGCCTATCGGGAAAGCAACATATATTCAGAGTGGATGCTTATATCACTAAAGGTTTATCCTGGCAACCAAAGCTATATTGCTTTTCTTCTCATGAAAAGGAATTTATCTCTGTTCTGAGGATACCTCACACACACACACGCACACGCACATGCACACACACACACACACCGTATATCTGTGTTTTTAGCTTCTTTTGCTTAACACTTTATGGTGAAGGATTTGGAGGTATCAAAAAGAGATCAAAGTTGATGTAGTAATACAATAAATCAAAGTAGAACCACAAAGAAAATTTTAAATGACTGACAATTTCTGAAGCATAGAATAAAGAGAAAGTTATGAGATGAGGTCAGATTTGGAGGCAAAGAAGAAAGGTTTGGATTTCATGAGATCATATATATTTTGCTAAAATTCATATTTTCACAAAAGAAGGAAAGCTAATTATGGAGTGATAATTTAGATAGTGATTGTATTAAACCAAGTCATGAACTGTAGGTGCCTGATGTTATACAGAGACAGTGATAACAATTGAATGGAACTGAGAAATACTAAAGAGGTAAATCCACAAAATAGTGAGGAACGGGAGTGCATATTAGGATCATGTATGGGCTGTGGTTTCTATGATGCTTATTGCAATAATGAATACAATAAGAATCGATGGAGCAAATGTTCACTGAATGTTCACTAGGTTAATTTTAAGTAGCTATTCATATCATGTTGTATATAAAGTGGATAGAGTGGCCATATTACTATGAGATTATAGGCCTGACACTCTCAAAAGATATTTGCATTTCATATTCTTTGGGCTCCTATCTTGGTGTACAGATACTTATAAATGCGTCTCCCTCACATTTAGAAAAACTTTGATACTCTCTCTCCTTTCTTCCTTCCCCACCACACTCGTGCATGAGCTCATTTTTTTTTTTATAATACTGAGAATGTATTTTATAGCCTTATCATGAATTTCATAACATTTAGTGAAATAGAAATATATAGCAAGGGAAAAATTCAGAGTATATGCATTCCGTCTATAAGGAGGCCCAGAAGTCTTCTTATAGTTGGGCAAATTTTCTGTGCATTTGAGCTTAATGAACTCTTTTAAATGCTGGCACCTGGACAACTATTCTCTCAATTAAAGGTCGCACATGCGTTTTCAAGTGAACTGAACTTTGTAGACATGTCATTACACAGGGAAGCTCATTTCATTACAGCACTGCAGTGTTGGGAATCATCTTATATGAAATCACAGCTCTGTTCCCTGCTGAGATGTGTTTGTCTCTGTCCCTACTTACAATCTCCTGTTTGCCATTGGAGTAAGTGTACCTCAAGTCATCTATTTTCAAGGTCGCCTATCTCTCATTTTGTGCTATTTGCCTCTTTCCAATTCTCAGGTTTATAATGCAAATCATTCATTCATTGATGCTTAACCACATTCGGACTTTATTCATAACCTCTCCTATTTTTGTCTATTTTAAACTATTTTGATGTGAGTTTTAAGGAATATATATCTCTCTAGGCAAAATATTGAGTGTTTTCCAGCTGTAGCTACCATGGAAAGAGTTACTAAAGTCACCTTTTCAAAGTTTTTCTTTTTTGTTTTCTTATTTTTCTTTTCCTTTTGTGTGTGTGTCTATCTCTTTATTTATCTTATTTAAGCAACAGGAGTAACATTATGTGGCCATCTTTTTAAACGTAAAATGCAAAGATCAAAGGCCCATGAAATGATGTTTGCAAGTTACTTAATTTCTCTGTGTAAGGTTTTTGTTACCTTCAAAATGAAGTAAACAACAATAATAAAAAATACTACCTTATTGATTCTGGTGAGCACCTCATAGAATCTGAAAACTAAAAGAAAGATATTTTTTACAATCTCTGACATAAAGCAAATACTAAACAGATAAATATGCATAGCAAGCTGAGTTACAGAATGGCTTACAAAATGGAATATCTGTAAAGAACTGTAGCAGAAAATAGGGCCTAGCCTCAGCATAAACCAATACCAAGAAGGCATATTTTTAAAAATGTGTTTGTTAGAGTACAGTAATGTTTAAGAAATGAGATCTATGTATTTGCATATGAAGAAAAGTTTACATCTCCAAGGCATGTTCCTCGCAAAAACCAAATATAATATCTGATACCTAATAAAAGATCTAATATTACAGAGTATATTCTCAATTACTGTAGCTGGAACAAAGTTCTGCACACTACTATGAAAATATCTCAATCAATACTATTTTGGATTGCTTAAAGAGGTCACTGGCAGAATCAGTTTTAAAAAAATCTTAAAAGCAATTATTTTAACACAGCCTGGTAATTTTTCTGGAGGTTCTGACCTCACAATTGCCAGTTTACATGCTTTTGTAAACAAGCCTTGTAAAGATGATTTTTAAAAAAGACATAGAGATAGATGTTACATTATAAAGATCACAAATCTGTACTTGCCTGATAAATGGAGGACTGCATAGAAGGCTACACAGAGCAAGTGAGATCATTGTTCAAGGAGTCCAAACTTGTTAGATTACTTTACAAAGGAGAAGTAATAAGAGGGAGCTATTAAATGATAAGCATTGATCATAAAGGGCTGCAGAGTTTGAGGTTTTCTTCATGTTATAAAACATTTAGTGAATTAAGGAAGAACTTAATTTTTAAAAATTCACATTAAGGAATCTCAAAATGATCTTCTATTTGGCCATACAAGGTATTTGATAGATCTATTAGACCTCCCCAGGTATGTTAAATCCTGACTACACACCTGTGGGTGAAAGAGAATATGTTTGCTTTTAAAGAGACGGGACATGCTCTTCTGTGGTCTGTAGCAGCGAGCTGTGTTAGACACTGTGTTTTCTAGTCTAAAGAAAATATCCGTTTTTATTAGCAACATGATGAAGAGGGAAATTACCCATGAACAATGCTGCTTTTGTCTAGCCTGGGGCAGAAGTAATGGATAAAGTTAGGATCAAATCACCAGCAGCATCATTATGTCAAAGCTGTAGAAATCACTGCGGCACATTAATAAGAGACTTAAAGTGTAAAACACTGGAAAGAGCAAATGTGTCCTTTATTCCCCTCTCTCTCCCCTCTCTCTTTCTCTTGGTGTGTGTGTGTGTGTGTGTGTGTGTGTGTGATGTCTATAAACTGACAAAAGGTCTGTATAGAACTGTGCATATACTTAATATTCATTTATAGGTTTATTTTTTTTTCCCTACAGACTTCAAGAGTACAGAAATAGAAAGAACTTGATACTGATGTTTTTAAGGTCCTTTGCCTCACATACAACCATTAAGTGAAAATTGGCTTGCCAAAAGTTGGGACATTTTCATGTTTTAAAATATCCCGATGTTACAAGTTCCTCCCAGTCAAAAGTGGGCATTAAAATAACTTCCAAAAAACATATGGATGCATAGAAATGTTATGGTTGAATATTTATCTTGGAACATGGATATCCCGATTTTGTCAAATATGCCAGAATGATATGGTAGGTGACAGAAATCTGCTATCCTCACCCTTTGAAGACTAAGATATTATTCTTAAAATCCTTAATGTTGCTCTCCTTGATGAGAACTTTAATCTCAGAAAGCTAACTTGTTCAAGACCCAACAGCTAGAAATAAAATCCCAAGACTCAGCATTGGTAATCATAAAATTCAAAAAGACATCGAAACAGGGTGGGTAGGGCAAAAATGAGGGGGAGAAACAGAGGGATAGAGAAAGGTAAAGAGAAAGTAAGAGGGAGAGGGGCAGATAGACACAGAGAGAGAGAAAAAGAGAGTGAACAAGAGAAAGAGAGACAGAGACAGAGAGAGAGAGAGCTGGGTTTTCTATCCATGTATCTCAGAGGCTAGGATAATGCTGAACCCCGAAATGGTATTCAACGCTATTAATGAGGAGTAAGTTTTCAGTACTTCAGGAGATGGTATTGTCTCCAAAAATGTCTCTGTCTCTTCCCAAACTTTTTTTCTCTATGATATTTTTAGACATTTTTAGTTTATGAACTGAACCACATACACCTAACAATTTGACTTTTAAAATCTGAAATTGGAAGTAGTAACTGAGCTCAGTTTGATGTCACAGTGAAGGGAAGATTTGATCCAAGTAGGTTCATGTGTGTCTGACATTCTCAAAAAATAAATATAAAATATGTTAAAATGTAACCATCATAATCAATATATTTTTCCTAATCTGGAAAGTTTGGCAGTGTAGTTATCCTGGGAGAGGGGACGTTGGAGAAATGACGACCAGTGGGGAAAGCAGAAACTATGGTTGGGATGTGAGATGATTCATAAGTGCCTGAACAGGGACTTAAACCTTGAACCCTCAAATTAAAAGTCTGATGCTCTACTGATTGAGCTATCAGGCCCTTTAAGAATCTATTTTCAATTAAAAAATGTTAACTATGTTATTTACTATATTGTGATATGTGTATTTTATATAATATTTATATTTGTATGGTATTGATATAGTGTGAATTACATAATCATTAATTCATTATTACAATTCATACATCCAACATCCTGAAAATCTCATTTATGCCCTGTTATACTTTGTCTTTCCTCATACCGATTTTGTTCATCTCATCTTAAAATAATTAGTGATCTAACTTCCATTGATATAGATCACTCATTATACTTTGCAGACCACTGTATAAGGAGAGCCACAGACAGTGTTTTGTATCATTTTCTAAAGTAATCTTATTCACTATTATTGTATATGTGTGATGAACTTGTGTGATGTGTACATGCCACTGAACATATGTGGAGGTTAAAGGATAACTTTATGCAGTTGGTTCTCTCCTCCCACAGGGATTCCATATTGAATTCAGGTTTATATGGCAGGTGCTTTAACTACTATCTCCCTGGCCCATATATCACTCTTTTTTATTGAAAATAATTATATGATTAAAAAGTTAATTATTTTTTTACTATTCAATATTAATAAATGGTATGAATATATTAGAGTTGCTAAAACACCACACTAGTGTGGGTTAACAAAGGGTTATTCCTAATATAATGTATTTTAAATAAATCTGCCATAAATGTAAAAAAAGAAAAGAATCATTAGTATAAAAATTTAATGAAACTTAGTGTTTGTTTCAGATAAATGCAACCTAATGATCATAAAATTTAATGAGTTTAAATGTTCTGCTGCACAAACACAAAACATTCTGCTAAAAGATCAGAAAATGTTGGGGAGGATCAGTTATCACTGGACTTCTGTTGGAATACAGTAGAAGCATCTTTACTGATCTCCCATACCAACCTGGAGTCCTGGTATTTTATTCTTGAGGTTTTAGCCAGAATCTTCTTCTAAAATCTGCACAATTTCAAGCCATGCATGTCATGTTCAGCATGAATAGGGGTGGGGTTCCCTAGGTCCTACCATTACCTCAGGAGGTTGAAGACTGCTGGGGCATGTAGAGGAGGGAGTGTGTTCTCTTCTAGATTGCCCATGCTCCACTGGATAGTTCTATGTGCATGCTCATAAAGATGCAACAAACTGGCCTGATAGTAAGATGGAAAGATACATAGATAGATAGATAGATAGATAGATAGATAGATAGATAGATAGATGGATGGATGGATGGATGGATGGATGGATGGATGGATGGATGGATGGATGGATGGATCGGATGGATGGATGTATGGACGGACGGACGGACGGACGGATGAATGGATGGATGAATGGATGGATGGATGGATGGATGAATGGATGGATGGGTGGGTGGGTGGATAGATGATAGATAGATAGATAGATAGATAGATAGATAGATAGATAGATTAGATCAGAGGAAAGGAGAAAAGGACATAAATTTGGAAAAAGATGGAAGAGGCAAGGGTGAATCCGGAGGACTATGAATATCAAAGTACCATGTATAATATTCTCTAAAATTAACAAAATATATTAAATGTGCAAACCAGTTGATTTTTTAAAAATTTTAATCTGGAGTCTTCAGTGGCAATACACTGCCAGGATAGAATACTATCCTTAGACTGTGAGTTTCTTTATGCTGCACCCTCCCTCTACTCTAACACCCCAATAAGCTGTTTCTTCATAGAGTCTCACTATCAGTACATCACTGGGTCCTTGACCTCCTGTTGACTTTATGGACTTTGGCATGTTGCATTCTTCACCTTGCTGACATGCTTTCTCATTAAAACCTCGGGCCACTCTCTTAAGCTTGATTTTCTGAACTCCTAAAGACTATCCAGCTTGGTAGTTTGTGCCTCTCTCTATTTCTGTGCCTATGGGGATTTACTGGCATGATGTTTGTAAAGCGATCAGCAACATCTGGCACTATTCTGTCCTATTCCACTTCCAGTTTCCTGAATGGATAGACTAGCTCTGCCACTACTCACACCTATAATTTTAACATAGTTTATCTCCTCAATATTTCTTGTTCTGGAGGAAGCCTGTTTTTTGGTTTGGTGGTTCACAGATATTGGGACAGATACATTGAAGGGAAGTGGCATAGTGGCACTAATGCCTATCTCTAGTAGTGTTTCAGGTTCTGGTAGGAGTAGATTAGTTCTCAGCAGATTCTTGATTTCTTGCTTCCTTATTGGTTATTTTAAGTATTTCTACCACATGGTGAAACAGCTGGGCGCCTTGACACTGATGCTGGACTATTTGGAATTTCCCAGCAAAATAAAATTAATCTCTTTCTTCCTTTCAAATAAGTTATGTAGCTCAAGTAGTAAAGCAGCACAGAATCAAACATCATACTCACTTGAATTTCCAGCTCAGTGCTTTTTATATAGCAGATGAACAAGGGATGTTTACTGAGATAATCACTTAGCATTGACTTGTTCTTGTTTCCATAACAGTGTGACTTGATGCCATCAGACACTGATGTGCATATGAGAGGCTCACTCCCCTGGGCGATTTTAAATATAAATAATGTCAGTATGCTACATTTCACTCAAACAAGGGCACATCAGTGAAGAGCCAGCATTGAGAGGAAATGTCCTGTGGCAGAAATGTATACCATAGGATATGATCTCAGAACTTCAAAATACCATTTTGTATGACAATATCTTAAAATTTGGAATGAAGAAGGAAGCCCGAATTAAAACAAAAAAAAGCAATGCCAATCATCAGGCGTTTGAGCCAATACTACAAATATGAATAATAATACTGACAAAGCCCATAATTGTTATTGGCAGTATAGAAAGCAACAGGATATTGTTCAGCGGTTAAGGTCTGAAGAGGCTAGAAATAGGTAAGGAACTGGAGTCAGGGTGGGCTGAAATTCAGAAGTCATTTAAATAATGTGAGTTAGTTGTAGAACAAGAAGTCTACTACTGAGTGACAAAAGGGCAAGACTGCTGGGCATCAGTGCTTGGCACTGGAAGTTCTGAGATCTTATTTAAATACAGCATCTGCCACTGCCTTTGCCCCATGGCCTTGAAAAAGTCTAATCAATCATTAGATATTTTTTTCCCTATGGAAAATGGGTATAGGATTAAGCTAGTTTGTAGTCATCAGGGAACAAATATAATAAAAATATAAAAAATGTTTTATATAATAAATATTAATGATTATAATCATTTTAAGATATTTATAACAGCATTGGGAATTGAAGACCTTGTATATGTGAAGGAAGTACTGTTCAAATGAGTTAGACTTAATTCTCAAAACATTATCATTAAGAAGTAAAATCAACATTCAAAAGATATCATTTAAAATAGATGTAATTTAAAATAGATTCAATGTTAAAGAATCTCTATTTTAAAATAAACTTTGGAGAAAGAATATGCCATAGATAGCAGAAATATTAGAAATCACTAAGAAAACCAGTATATTATCTTGAATAAATCATCTTCATTTATTTTTCTCCTCTTTTGGCAAAATTTTCTGTCTTCTGATTATGCTGAATTCTTGAATTCCACAGAAACAACTATCAACTATCAAGCAAATGAATGGTCCAACCCTCCATTTTATACCATGTGACCTAGGGACTTTAGTCTTATGAGGTAATTTTTAAAAATTCAAGTCACATCAGACCTACAGCTACAGTCAAGCAAGCAGAACACCTGTGTCCAAGCCTGACTGTCTACACTTCTCATCAGACCCTCTACCCCATAAGCCTCAACCCATTTTCAAAAACCACACATTCCTCCAACCGCAGCTGCTTCCTAAGACACAGTGTTGGGACAGCCTCAACAGAAGACCTTGAGCTGATGTTCTTTCCTGAGACACAGCCTCTGAAGCGTTCCATTACAGAGCTGCTCCATGAGACATAGCCTTGGGATAGATCCATCACAAGAATGGCTTTCTGAGACACAGACTCCGGACAGCTCTCTCACAAGAGCTCCAACTGCAGATCTCAACGGCTCCCTGTGACACAGAATTCTCTGCCTCCAACTTCTCCAAGAGCTCCAAGTGCACAAAGAGCACCTAGTAGACCAAAATAGTTCTGTGAAACACAGACAAAATGCTTGCACTGATCAGAAGACAAGATGAGTAAGTGCCAGCGCAAATATTAATTCAAAAACATTAAGAACAATATAATAACACTAGAACCTAGTTGTTCTACAGCAGGAAGACCTCAACATTCCAGTACAGAAGAAGCAGAGGAAAACAACCTCAAAAATCTTTATAAGGATGATTGAAGCCTTTAAAGGGGAAACAAAAAAAAAAAAAAAAAACCAAACAAAAAAACAAAAAACAAAAAACAAAAAAACAAAAAAAAACCAACCAACCAAACAAACAAAAAACCTTAAGGAAATAGAGAAAAAGGGAGGCGTAAAACTGTAAGGGAACAATAAGCATTTTAAAGAAAGACTAGAGAACTAAGAAAAAGCAATCAAACAAGTGATAAAAATAGTATAAGACTTAAAAACTGAAATAAAAGGAACAAAAAAGACACAACCTGAGGGAAAACTGGAAATGGAAAACCTAAGTAAACGAGCAGGATCTACAGATGTAAGCAAAGCTACCAGAATGCAAAAGGTGGAAGAGAGAATCTCTGGTATAAAATATACAGCGGAGGAAATAGATTCCTCTAAAGAAAACTCTAAACATATTATTGCACCAAGCATCCAGGGAATCTATTACACCACAAAAAGTCCAAACCTAAGAATAATAGGAGTAGAAGAAAAATACCAGCTTAAAAGGCCTAGAAAGTATATTCAACAAAATCATAGAAGAAAACTTTTCCAACTTAAAAAAGTAAATGCCATCAAATAGAACACCAAATAGACCAACTCTCCCCCCAAAAAAGTCTGCACACCACATAATAACCCAAACACTAAATGTACAGAATAAAGAAATAATTTTTAGTGCTACAAAGGAAAAAGGTCAAGTAACTTAAATAAAGGCAGAACCATCAGAGTAACACACAAATTCTCAGTGGAGACTATGAAAGGTAGAAGATCCTGAACAGATGTTATAGAGACACAAAGAGACCATGGTGCCTGCCCAGACTACTATAACCAGAAAAACTCTCAATCATTATAGACAAAGTAATAATATATTCAAATTTAAACAATATCTATCCACAATTCAAGCACTCCAGAAAGCACTGTATGAAAAATTCCAACCTAACAAAGATAGATACACCCACCAAGCCACAAGCAATAAATAATCCCACAGATGCAAATCCCAAAGAAGGGAAACACACACTAACTACTATCAAAAATACCAGGGATTAACAATCACTGCTCATTAATATCCCTTAGTATTAGTAAATAAAATTACACAGTCTATAAAAAGACACAGGCTCACACAGCAGATAATAAAAACTAAAACAAAAACAAAAGACAGGTTTCATCCTTCTGCTGAAAATAAGAAACATACCTTAACTTTAGAAACCCTAACAGTAAAGGTTTTGGAAAAAAAACAAAAAAACAAAAAAAACTTTCCGATCAAATAAACTCAAGAAACAAGCTGGTATAGCAGTCCTAATATCTAACAAAATAGACTTCAAACTAAATTCATTCAAAAGAGATCAGGAAGGACATGAATTCATCTCAGGAAAAATCTATCAAGAAGAAATCTCAATCTTGCACATTTTTATGCCCCCAACGTAAGGGCAGCCACATATATAAATTATAATATATAATATAATATATGAAATATATATTCATATATTTAGAATCCCATGCAATGTTCTCTAAAACTGACCACATTCTCAGTCATAATACAAATATGAGTAGATTAAAAAATATGGGAATAACGCCTTGTTTCATGTCAGATCACTATGGACTAAAGCTAGCGTTCAATAACAACACAAACCACAGGAAACTTACCAACTCATGGAAACTAAACATCTCTCAAATGAACCACCCCTAGGTCAAGGAAGGAGTAACGAAAGAAATTAAACACTTCATGGAATTTAATGAAAATGAATCCACAACACACAAAAAATTATGGAATGCTAAGAAAGCAGTGCTTTGAAGACAGTTTATAGCAATAGGTGCCTAGTTGGAGCAATCTCATGCAGACTTAACAACACAGCTGAAAGCTATGGAGTAGATAAAGGCAAACTCACCCAAAAGGAGTAGACAGCAGGGAATAATTAAGCTCAAGGCTGAAATCAATAACATTGAAACTAAGAAAACAATGCAAAGAATCAATGAAAAAAAGATTTGATTCTCTCTGAAAGTCAACAAGATAGACAAATTCTTATCCAAACTAACCAAAAGGCAGAAAGAAAATATCCAGATTAACAAAATCAGAAATGATAAGGAGAACATAAACAAAGACACAGAGAAAATCTAGAGAATCATTAGGTTATACTTCAAATATCTGTACTCCTCAAAATTGGAAATCCTAAAATCAATCGACAACATTTTGGACAGGTACAACTTACCCAAATTAAATCAAAATAACATAAATGGCCTAAATAGATGTATATCCCCTAAGGAAATAGAAGCTCTTATTAAAATTCTCAAAAAAAAAAAAAAAGGACCAGGGCCAGACTGCTTTAGTAAAGAATGAGCCTACAGTTACTCTGATAACAAACCATATAAAGATGCAGCAAAGAAGGAGAATTATAGACAAATCTCACACATGAAGATTGATGCATAAATACTCAATAAGATACTGGCAAACTGAATTCAAGAACACATCAAAAAAAAATCATACACCATGATCTAGTGGGCTTCATCCCAGATATTCAGACATGGTTAGGTGTTATATTGTGGTTTCTTGGTCTAGGGCAACCAGAGGCCCAGACACACAGACCTACAGCCCCAGACCCCTTAGCCACCCACTGCTCCTGCTCAGGCCCTAGAAATGACTCAGACACTTATATTAACTTTATGTTGTTTGGCCTATGGCTCAAGCACATTTCTAGCTTGCTCTTACATCTTAAATCAACCCGTTTCTATGAATCTTTCCTGCCACGTGGCCTGTGACTCACCTGTGTTCCTTATATGTTGCTCCTTTGGACTTCTGGCTCCTTCTGTCTCCACCCTGCTCCTCCTACCTACTCTGATGCCTCCTCCTACTTTTCCTATGGTGCCTGTCATGGGCCAAAACAGCTCCTTTATTTAAAGATTGCTATTCACAACACACAGAAAGACATTCCCACATCAGTTAGGCATATGAAATATTACCAATGTCATCCATCATGTAAACAACCTACCTACATGATCATCTTATTAAATTCTGAAAAAGCTTTTGGACAATTCAACACTCCACCTTGATAAAAGTCCTGAAGAGATCAGGAATAAAGAGAAATATCTAAACATAATAAAGGCATTGTACAGCAAGCTGACCGCTAACATCAAACTGAATAGAGAGAAATTCAAATCGGTCCCACTAAAACCAGGAACTAAACAAGGCTGTCCATCCTCTCTGTTCCTATTTAATATAGTTTTAAAATTTTAGCTAGAACAATAAGACAAGAAAAGGAGTTCAAGGGGCATACAAATCGGAAAGGAAGTAGTGAAGCTCTAATTTATCTGCAGATGATATAACACTATACATAAGCGACCCCCAGAATTCTACCAGGAAACTCCTGCAGCTAATAAACACCTTCAGCAATGTAGCGAAAAAAGAGCCCTTCTATACACAAGTGATAAAAGAGATGAGATGAAATAAAGGAAATATTACCCTTTACAATAGCTGCAAAAAAATTTACATATTCTGGGGTTAACTCTAACAAAAGAAGTGAAAGTCATGTATAAGAAAAAACTTTAAGTAACTAAAGAAAGAAATTGCTATCAGAAGATATTAGAAAATAGATAGTTCTCTCATGCTCTTGGATAGGTCGGATCAACAGTAGAAATGATAATCTTACCAAAAGCAATCTACAGACTCAATGCAATCTCCATCAAAATCCTAACACAGTTCTTCACAGACCTCAAAAGAACAATACTAAACTTGAAAGTGGAAAAACAAAAAAGCCCAGGATCGCCAAAAAAAAAAAAAAAAAAAAAAAAATCCTGTTCAATAGTAGAACTTCAGAAGGCATCACCATCCCTGACTTCAAGCCATACTATAGAGCTAAAGTAATAAAAAGAGCTTGGTCCTGGCATAAAAACAGGCTTGTGGATCAATGGAATAGAATTAAAGACCCCAATTTTAATCTGCATGTATATGAACACCTAAGTTTTGACAAAGCAGCCAAAAAGTAAATGGAAAAAAGATAGTATCTTCAGTAAATGGTGCTAAAAGAAACATAACTGGATTGTGGCATGTAGAAGAAATTAAATAGATCCATGTCTATCACCTTGCACAAAAGTCATGTCCAAGTGAATCAAAGACCTCAACATAAAGGCAGTTACACTGAAATTTATTAGAAAGAAATTGGGAAATCCCCTTGAACACATTGGCACAGGAGACCACTTTTAAATATAACACCAGTATCACAGTCACTAAGAACAACAATTAACAAATGGGACCTTCTGAGAAGATTCTATAAGGCAATGGACATAGTCAATGAGACAAAATGACAGCCTACAGAATGGGAAAAAGTCCTTCATTAACCATACATCTGACAGAAGATTGATCTCTAAAATACATGGAGAACTAAAGAAACTAGAGATCAAAAACCAAAATAATCCTTTAAAAACTGGGGTTCTGAGCTAAAAAGGGAATTCTCAACAGAAGAATTACAAATGGCTGAAAGACA
Source organism: Phyllotis vaccarum (assembly GCA_033318265.1). Taxonomy (NCBI): domain Eukaryota; kingdom Metazoa; phylum Chordata; class Mammalia; order Rodentia; family Cricetidae; genus Phyllotis; species Phyllotis vaccarum. The sequence goes on along the minus strand of JARWLC010000008.1, from coordinate 102,629,071 downwards.
CTTAAGGAAGTGCTCAACATTTGTAGCCATCAGAGAAATACAAATCAAAGCAAGTCTGGATACCATCTTATACCCATCAGAATGCCTAAAATCCTATGCTAGAGGGAATGTGGGGTAAGGATAACTGTAGTGGGATTATGTTCCATTGTAAATAATTGTCCCACCTACTAGTTTAATAAAAACGCTGATTGGGCTAAAAGCAGACAGAAAGTATGGGTGGGGCTACCAGACTAAGACAATCCTGGGCACAGGAAGGGCAGAGCAGAGATGTCACAGATATGGCAGGCAAGGCAGCGGATGCAGAGGACAACTATGCTACTCTGAGAAAAGGTACTGAGCCAAATGGCTGAACAGGATAAGATTCATGGATTAGTTTAAGAGTAAAGAGTTAGTAAGTTATATGCTTGGGCCCTAGGCCAATCAGCATAAAATTAATGTAAGCATCTGTTTGTCTCTGTGGGACTATGGGAGTGAGGCACCACAGGTCAGAAACTTAACACAATAGGTAACATTCTTTTATTGTTGGTGGGATATGTAAACTTGTAAAGACACTTTGGAAATCAGTATGGCTGTTCCTCAGAAAACTGGGTATCAGTCTATACAATGTTCCAGCAATACTATGATGGGACATATACCCAAAGAGGCACATTCCTTACCTTAAGGGCATTATCTCAACTTTGATCATAACAGCATTATTTGCAATAGTCAGAACCTGAAAACAACCTAGATTCCCCTCAACTGATGAATAGAATAAAAAATTGTGGTACATTTGCACAATGGAGTGCTAGTTATCAGAAAAAAAAATGACATCCTGAAATTCACAGACACAGAAAGAAAGACGTGGTACATCCTCACTCATAAGTGGACTCTATAGGATAACCAACCAGGCTACAATCCACAAGTCCATAAACTAGGTAACAGGAGGAATTTAAGAGAGACATCCATGGATCCCACTTGGAAGGGAAAATAGAGGAGATCCCCTGAGTAAATTGGACTCATACTGGGAGGGAAAAAGCGGTGGTAGATAAAGATCGTGAGAGAATTGGATGGTTGAGTGGGGGAAGCAACAGAGAGGGAGATCAAAGAATCAAAGAAGTAGATATCTTAATTGAGGGAGCCATTATAGGGTTAGAGAGAAACCTGGTGCTAGGGAAACACTGAAGAATACACATGATATCCCCAGCTGGGACTCCAAGCAATAGTGGCGAGGGTGCCTAAACAGGAATACCCCTATAATCAAATGAATGAACAATATAATTGTTATTATAGAACTTAATCCAGCAACTGATGGAAACAGATGCAGAGACCCATAGCTAATCACTGAGTCAAGCTCTTGGACCAGCTGAAAAGATGGTAGAGAGATTATATGACCGAAGGGATCAGGCCCATGAGGAAGAGACCCACAGGGAAGGCTTACCTGAGCCATTGGGATGTCATTGACTCTGAAATAACAGCTGAGGAACCTTCACAGAAAAGAACTAAATCCTCAGAATGTAGATAACAGTTGAATGATGTGGGTAGTTTGTGGAGCCTCTTGCAATCAGAGCAGAGTTTCTTCCTTGTGCACGAACTGGCTTCTTGGAGCCCTTCTCTACAGAAGAACACCTTACTCAGCCTTGATACTGGGGGCGAGGGGGACTGGGACCTACCTCAACTGGACATGCCAGATGGGACTGACTCACTTTGGGATTTCGTGCCCTCCCTGTAGAATGGATGGGGGTAGAGTGGGGTGGGGTGAGGCTAAGGTAAAACTGGGGGGGGTGGGACAGTGGTGGGTATGGGCAAAAACTTTTTAAATAAAAAAATATAAAAAGAAATAAGAAAAATGAAAGTCCGCAATCAAAACAGGTCTCAAGAAAAATATTAAAGATCAAGAAACTCGTAAAGGAAAACTCTTGTGTGGGGATATGTTTCAAATTTAATAAAAACAGTCTAAGATGACCTCAAACTTAGATTTGATTGGATTAAGGATGTAGGTCACCACTCCTGGGATATTCCCTCTCCTGGGATTAAAGGTGTGAGTTACCACTGTCTGATCCTCCTAGACTGACTGTGGGTAGATCCCACTGATATCTCTGGCTGTTTTTATTAAATTTGAAACATATCCCCAACTCTTGTTACATCTTCCTAATTTACTTATTGCAGAACCTTTCCTACAACACTATAATTAGCATGCCAGTGAGTGCACTTGGCTAATTGCTTATCTCTATAAGTATTTTCATTTTATGGATGAAGGGATTGCTCCATAGTTTGGGCAGTTATATATTTCCTATAAACATAAATATTGTGTTTGAGTGACAAAGAAACCATGGTTGTAAATATCTACATGGAAAGACAACAACAAAAACCAAATTCACAGCATGCAAAAATCTCTGTGATTCATTGAGGACTTACTCTGCTTGACTAGTAAAAAATGTGTCCCCTTTGTCTTTAATTTTAGGGTTCAGCATGTATATGACACGGAAACAATAAAGACAAGTTCCTCTCACAATCTGTCTCTAGAGCTTCTATATAATTTGTCAAGATTTTAATATGCACTGGACTTTAGATATGAGATTGTTTTCTTAAAGTTATTTCCTATCTAATTTATAAAATACAACATATGGATGAATCCCCTTAAGGATTTCAAAGTCAAAATACATGTTTTATTTCTCACTTTGGGGATGGAAACTATTTTTTTTTTTTGTCTGTACATCTGAATGGAAAGTCGTTGTTCTGACCAATATAACAATGACAATGTTATTTTACTTTCTTTTAAACAACAGAAATTTATTTCTTAAAGTTCTATGATTTGTAAAACTCAAAGATCAATTCCAATATTCTAGTACTCCTGATGGTGGAAGTATCCTGTTCCTGGTTACGATCTAGCAAGACAATGAAGAAAGAGTGTAGCATCTTCTACCTATTCCTGGGTAATGATGCCATCTTGACAATTTCTAAGCCTTTGATACAATGTCTCAGGATGCTTATCTCTGGACTGTACCACCATATTGTAAGAAAGCTCAAATCAGAGTAGGAGCTGATTTGCTGATATACATAATGAGAGTGTTCTTTACAGTTTCAAGCCTTGATTAACTTTAATTCACAAATGTGTAATGACTGGGTGTAGACCCTATTCTTCAAAGTTCTGTATATTCAGAACAATCATATGTTGTGCCAGCTGGTTGGAATCAGTTTTCAGATAAGAAAGTCAACTCTTTTTTTTTTTTTTCATCAGTGTAGGAATAAAAATAATATCCAATATAGACCAAAGGAGACCTGTGTTTCAGGGTATTTGTAGTTAATGTGCGAAAAGTTTCTCAGAAATATCACTTGTGTCAAGTCCAAAAGAAACCGGGGAACAAATGGCTAATGTTGATGCCCACTGAAACACCAGTGAATGCTAACTTCCAGACTCTTAGCATCACAAATACCTGTTACAGAGTCCATGATGGCATCCTTACTCTTCTCACCCTGTCCCTCACCCTAAACTTCTCCAACTCATAGGCTTTCCTTCCCCCAGCCTCTCATTCCCATATAACCCTGGCATGTCAGCCACGCATTGCCTTTGTTCTGGTGGCCTACACTCTATTGCTCTTGTCACCTGTTTTATTATTATTGTCATTATTTTCCTCTATGGTTCATCTCTCTCTTCATTCATGGCCCAATTTATGCTGCTGTCTGTGTTCAGTATGCTACTTTTTCTCTCTGCTCTGGACTATTCCAAATGTCTCTGGCTACACTCGCTCTCATATCTAGAGTACCATCCCCTCAGTCACACTTTGAAGAGCCCATATCCTCACTTCATACACTGTGTACAGTCAGATGGTACCTATATTGTACATTGTCAGACATTTGCTTTACAGGGTGACTTTGAGTAATTCTATTATCTTCATATCTCTATAGTTGGCCCTGACTCACATGATAGCCTATAGTCATAGAATCTACCCAATGTAGAAGATACTCTGTTCCCTTTATGACCCTTTGGAATACAACTGGTAAAAAGGAAGGTATGCTAAGTTACAGCTACATTACATGTCTAAATGACTCTATCTCAAAGAAACTTGGATTTAAGAGCATGCTCTCAAGATACCAGTTCATACTTACCACATTTAATATTCCTAACATTAATCTTGGTTTGTCATATTGGAAATTAAAAAAAAGTTGGATTTTATCTTGCCAGTGGTTTCCTTTTCAAAGACTGAATCAAGACATTCATTCAAACACTTACTGTTTTGTATAGAAAGTGAGTTATCTCTGACTTGAGGGACTCATGTCATGAAAGGCAGTATCCAATATTACTTGATCATGTCAGATTCACTATAAGATATGATAGTCTGTTTCACTACAAAACCACCAGATATTCAAAAATGTAAATTTCTGTTACATGTCCTTGACATTTTGCAACAGAAAATAGAAAACTAAAAAGTAACACACCTTTGCTTTAAACCTCAGCATATGATATTATTTAAGTACTTGAGGTTCATACCACTTATATAGAAAATAAACATAATGACTTTTCTCATGACTTTGAAATAAGCTATAATTTTGTTCTTGGTGCATGTTATATAACCAATGCATGTTCTGGATGAACATACATATCTTGTACCCGCAACTGCAAACCAGATTCTCCCCATTCTTCAACTGCATGTTTGTCTGTCTGTCTTCTCACCCATTCTTTTTTGTCCTTTTCCAGCTCCATCTCTACATTTATCTGCAGCTCTACAAGCTTTTCCTAGTTGGAGATATTCTACTTTAGGTCAGCTTCAACTTTCCACTTGCTACCTCTGTGCAACATTCCATAGGAGAAAAATGTTCTGGACCATTGATGTATAAATGAGTGTGGTTCTTCAATGACAATTGCTTTGACTGGACATATCTGAGCTGATGTATAGTGAGATTGGATGCCATGAAAAAAGTGAGCAAAGAGGCTAAAAAGCTCTTGACATCACATTTACAAATGCAATATCTAGAATCACCAAGACTGAAGAGAGATCCACCTATGTTCAAATGTCACCTCTTGGTTTGCAGGCTTATGTCCTTTAGTAAATTACACGACCTTTCTCTACTTGGCTATCTCTCTATACAAAATGATTATAAGAATCACTTATCAATATGAGAATGTTGTAAAGGTTGAGCTAATGCCTGCAACATGCTTAACACAGTACCTAATAAACTCAAAAACATTTTTATAATTCATGTGTATTTGATACCCTGCCATACCACCTTGGGTATTTAACCAGTTCCACAGAGGAGTATTTAGTGCCAACAGCAGATATCTATTCAGCTGTGGATTCAGCTGTGGCCATCTGGCAGGCAGTGTCTGGGAGTGCAGGCAAGAAAGCTTGCCTTGGTGTGGGGATCCATAGCATCTGCTGGTGAGAAAGAAGCTCTCCATGGCCCCTGGCATGTGCTCTGCTCATAAATTCTCCCAGAAATGGGGACACAGCTGAGATTCACAATTTGAGGAAAGAGGCAGCATCCTTTGCTCTCTGCTTTATCTCTTTGGAGCTGAAGCACAGCACCACTTGGATTGACATACAGCTGCTGGTTTCTAATGGCTTTCCCAGCAGAGGCCCTGCAGGCATCACTACCATAGGTCCTGAAGGAGAAAAAAGCCTACTGCTAAAAGATAGCCACAGAGAAAGAAATAGTTATTTAAAGAGATTTATGTAATGCGATTTGCCTCTTTTAAAACATTCAATGGCTCCTGTGGTAGGCAGAATGGCTTCCCAAAGGCCTCTCTGTTTCTATCTCTGGATCTGTGACTCTGTTACATTAAAAGGCATCTATGCTCTTGCTGTTTCAAAGAAAGCTGCAGACTTTAAAACAATGTCAGGAACTGGATGACCCAGCTGGCCGTGGTCCTCTTACAAAGGCCTTTGAAAGTGGACGACTTCTTTAATCTGGAGTGTAGTGGGTTGTGGCAGAAGAAACCACGGAGACTGGAAACCTAAATAGATTTGAACAATGTTTCTGGAAGTGGTCATTTGGAATCTTTTAGAAAGACTCTGAAACAGATGTAAGCAACTCCAGCTGAGTGAGTGCACCAAAGGAAATAGCCACTAAACTATTACAGCCAAGGGGAACTGGACTCAGACAAGACCTCTCTTGAACTTGAAAATGGGGTTTTGTACGCAAGCTTAGCTTATCTAATTCTTTGACTTTGGCCTCATGAAATTCTTACAGAGATAATAAGGATAATTGGCACATAGAATTGTGAAAGAGAAATGTGTGGAGGTAAGCCACTAACTTGGTAACAATATATTCTAACACCAGGAAAAGATAAAAACAATTCTCTAAAATAAATTTCAAATTTATTGCGGTGGTATAATGAAGTCAGCCACCACCCAGTTCTCATTATCCTACATGAATTTTCCCCACTGTTCTGGGAAATGACCAGTTTCCTTCAGCATCATCACTTCTCACTGTCATTGTCTGCCACAGGCTTTTCCAATGAGGTAATATTTTTATTTAGAAAAAGATAATTTATAACTGGATAGGATCTCGTACCATGCTAGGCAAAGACCTTAGGTGAACTTCACTTCTTGAGTAGTAAAATACAGTGCTTCTGCTCTGTCATTGAGAGGGCAGTACTAAGGTTGCAGAGCTGGAGTTTGCTAAGTTTAATTCTGAAATGCACAAGCAGAAAATTGTAAAGCAATATGTTCAAGATGACAGGGCGTCATTAACAGTAGATAATCTGATCAAACAAGGTAGAGTTCCTGATACATGGAACTCATTTAATTGTAAAGTGGGCTGAACAATGATTCTATGTAAAGACACAGAAAACACCTTTAAAATGCTATGGAAGATAAAATGTGATAGTTCAGGGGAGTTTAAGAGAAAGGCTGGTGATGTAAAATCCCTCTCTGGGAGCTATATTGAGTTGAGATCTAATTTAAAAGCACCCTTAGGCTAAGAGAAAGAAACATAAGCAAGTTCAAAGCTCCTGAGACAGGAAGAACCTGGCATTTTCAGAGGCTAGGAAGGTCACTGGAGAAAAAAGAACGAAGAAAAAGGGGAGCAGAGAGAGGCTGAAGAAGCAGGAAGACCTCAGGAGCAGCTTTCCAGTCTACAGGTAGGAATTTTGTATTTTATTCTTATTTTAGTGCGACTCCATTGCCTTTAATCATCCTTTCAAATGCATCCTTTCATAGTCAAGTTTCTAAAATAGTGTGATCACCCTAAACCCATGATGGCTTACTCTCTCAGGTATCTCTTTCATTGCACAGTTCTCCATCCCTCCTCCAACCTCCAACTCAGCCTTCTGGAGCCTTGCTTTCTGCTCCTTTTCCTCTGCTGTTTACACTAAGTTTACCCAGGAGATCTTAACCATTTCCAGTTTCTGAGGCAATCCTTGTGTATCCTTCTTAGGGTCTGTCTGTCTATCAGTCTTCTCTGGGGCTTTGAAATCTAGCCTGCTCAATATTTGCTATGGGTTTACAACCCACTTATGAGTGACTACATACTGTGTCTATGTTTCTGGGTCTGAGTTACCTCACCCAGGATGAGTTTTTTTTTTTTTTCCAGTTCTATCCATTTACCCACAAAATTCATGATGTCATTGCTTTTTCATCCTCTTATTCTCCCATTGACTAATAGTCCATTTTGTACATGTACCACATTTTCTTTATCTACTCTTCAGTTGAGGGGCATCTAGTTTCCACATTCTGGCTATTACAAATAATGCTGCTATGATCATAGTTGAGCAAGTATCCTCGTGCTGTGGTTGAGTATCTTTTGAGTATATGTTCAAGAGTAGTATTGCTGGGTCCAGAGGAGGGCTGATTCCCAACTTTCTGAGAAACTGCCATAGTGATTTCTAGAGTAGCTGTACAAGTTTATACTCCCACCGGCAGTGGAGAAGTTTCTCCTTTTTCCCACATCCTCTCCAAACATAAGCTGTCATTGTTGTTTTTGATTTTAGCCATTCTGAGAGATGTAAGATATTATCTTAGAGTCATTTTGATTTGCATTTCCCTGATGTGTGAGGATGTTGAACATGTCCTTAACTGTTTTTTAGCCATTTAAGATTCTTCTGTTGAGAATTGTCTGTTTAGATCTGTACCCCATTTTAAGTGGGTTATTTGTTTTTTGTTTTTTTTTTTAATAACTCATTTCTTGAATTCTTTATATATTTTGGAGGTCAGGACTCTGTCAGATGTGGGACTGGTTGCTTTGTCTATTGACCATGTCCTTTGCTCTATAGAAGATTTTCAGTTTCATGAGGTCCCATTTGTTAATTGTTGCTCCCAGTGTCCGTGCTACTGGTGTTATATTTATTAAGTGGTCTCTTGTGTCAGTGCATTCCAATCTGTTTCCCCACTTTCTCTTCTACCAGGTTCAGTGTAACAGGATTTATGCTGGGGTCTTTGATCCATTTGGACTTGAGCTTTGTGCAGGGCAGTAAGTAAGTCTATTTGCATTCTTCTACATATTGACATCTAGTTATGTCAGTACTATTTGTTGAAAATGTTTTCTGTCTTCGATTGCAGAGTTTTGACTGCTTCGTCAAAAACTAGATGTTCATACATGTGTGGATTAAAGTCATGGTTTCAGTTTGATTCGATTGGTTTTTATGTCAATATCAAACAGTTTTTATTACTATAGTAGACTTTGAAGTCAGGGTTGTTGATATTTTTGATAATTATTATAATGTATCGGGTTTTTTGGCTATCCTGAGTTTTTTGTTTTTTCATATGAATTCCAGTATTGTTCTTTCAAGGTCTGTGAAGAGTCGTGTTGGCATTTTAATGGGGATTACATTGAATCTGTAGATTGCCTTTGGTAAGATCGCCATTTTTACTATGTTGTTCTTCCCTATTCAAGAGCATGGGAGAAACCTGGTACTAGAGAAATCCACAGGAACCCACAAAAAGGTCCCAGAAATGACTTCAAGCAATGCTGGAGAGGGTGGTGGAAACAGCTTTCTTCTGTCATCAGATTTGTGACTATTTTATAGTCATTTTAGAATCTACATCTAATGACTGATAAAAGCAGATGCAGACATCAACAGTCAAGCACTTGGCCAAACTCCTGGAATTCAGTTGAAAAGAGGAAGGAGCAACTAGAGGAGCGTGGGAGGATAAAGAACATGATGAGAAAACTGCAGGTACAGCTGACTTGAGCTTGTGGGCATTCATAGACTCTGGATTGACAGCTGGAGACCCTCCATGGTACTAAATTAGACCCTCTAAAAGAGGGTGACACATTGATCCAGCTGAGACCAGGAATTATCCCAGTTATTTCAACTGGCTTTTAGAGCATATTCCTTGTGGTGGGAAACCTTGTTCAGCCTTGATACAGGAAGAAAAGGATGGGTCCTATCTCAACTTGGTATGTTAGCCTGTGTTGACTACTCAAGGAAGACCCTGACTCCTTTGAGGAGTAGATTTGGGGGTAAATTGAGGAGCAGGGGAAGGAGGGACATTGGGGTAAGGGAGGGAGAATAGTGGAGGGTATGTAAAAGAAATATTTTAACAATTAAAAATAGCGAGATCAACTATGTAGAGCTAATGTTTTTACGGACTGGGTTTCTCAGAATTTATTTTATGTACTCTTATCTATTCACTTTCTGTACAGCAAGTCTCAATATATAAAAGTCCATCAAGTATAGCATTTCTAAGTATAACATTAATATTACTGTTACCACCCCCCAAATTTCCCTGCTACCATCAACACTATTGGCAGAAAAAAAAGCTCTCAAGATTACCAGAAAGAAGCCAGGATAGGACAACATGTAGGTGGGAATGCCAATATAAAAGAGGTAAGAACTTGGTAAACAGGGAGACAAGCGTTGACTGCACATTGGCTCCAGTGCCAGTTGTGCAGACTAATGGCTGGGAGGGATAGAGACTATTTGAAAAAGACTCCTAGTGCTTGGGTCTCAGTGAGATGACTGTGGTAATGGGAGTCTGGAAAAGTTGACTTAGAACGTGCTGTTCTCTATTGTAAGCTGCAGTGGCACAGAGATTTACATCTGAGTCAGGTGCTGTGCTACCATTAATCTTACACTCCACTTCCACCAGCTCCCATTATCACCTCTTGAGCATCTCCTTCATATCCAAGGTCAAGTTCATGTGCTCTTCCTTCCGTGGGGCCTTCTCGCGTCTATGTCTCATGTTTTGTGTTATTTCTGTCTGCTGATTCAAGCACACATTCTATTACAGCATGTGGTTAGGATTCTTAAGACATGACAGGAGACTCTTTATGAAAGACATATGCTCAACTTTTCGTACACTGCTTCTTCTGTCTTAGAGAGGATTTACCACATTTTAAACATGCTATTCAACTTACCATTTCTGGTACAAATACCTGAGAAACTGAGCTTAAATTGAGAAGATATTTACCTCACGTCTGATTTTAGAGGTTGAAGTATGTGTTTATTCGGTCCCATCACTTTGGGCCTATCAGGAGATTGTACATTCAAGGAGAAGGTTATAATAAAAAAGCTTCTCACCTCATAACTTCAAGAAAACCTTCTGGGTTCAGAGTCCTAATACTCCCCTTAAAGGACCGTCCTATGACCTAACTTCCTCCCACAAGGAATCCAATTTCCTAAATGAGTTATTGTTTCTTAACAGCACAAAGAATGGCAAAAAAATCATCATTATATGAACTTTGCAGAGATTTTTAAGATCGACTACATGACTGTGTAAACTAAAATTATCTCCAGGTCCCTTATTGTGTGGTTGGATGACACAGTATAAGATTAATTAATTAATTCTTTTATACCTGCTAAACACTAGTCAGAGATGACAAGTCATTATAATTGTTTCTTCTGTTATTATTTGCTTATATATAATTATCAAAATGGTAGACAGAATGCTAACATTCAGCTGGGTCTGTGCCACCTGTGTGAAGCTCAGACGATGAACCAGAGTCCACAATGAGAGATGAAGATGGTTCTTATGAAGACAAACTACCCAGCACCAGATTCTTTAAAAATATTGTACGGAAGGTTTGAACTTAATCCACTTCAGGTTTGAATACATAAAGAGCAGGCAAAAAACAGCAAACTGTTCTATGAATCAGATTTATGAAAACAACCTTCCCTTCCATAAATATGAAAGCATGCACGCACACACAACACACACACTCCATACCAAACATAACACACACACCACACCAAACACAACACACACCATACCACACACACACCACACACCACACACACACACATGCCATACACACCACACCACACACACCACATACACCACACACACATCATACACACCACACACACACACACACACACACACACACACACACACCCTACACGCTGTGCAGTCAAACTTGACTTATACATTCTGTCATTAAAGTTCTTTGCTTGGATATTATTTAAGCACACACATACCCATTCATATGCAGGCAGATTTGACTTATACATTCTATCATTGAAACTTTGTCTGAATATTATTTAAGAGTTCAAGAGAAGTCTAAAGATTTTATTATGTAGAAATTTTATCATGGCCACTCATAAATTCCAATTATGCAGCTCGTAGCAGAGCCTCTGGAGGAAGCACAATTTCTGTTTGTTCTCAGTATCTCATTAATGGCATGCCTTCACAATGGGTTACAGATGGAAGCATGTCTCCAAATAAGACAGTGCACAGAGGGGTACAGAGTGGGGTCAGAGGCTGCTCTTTTCTCTGTTGCAGTGCTGGTACAGGCAAGGAGAACCAACAGGGAACATCAGTGGCAGCTAACATCATTCCCTCTGTCAGGTTTTGAACTGTGAAACACCAGGATAAGAATTCCACTTCTAATATTAAATAACCTAGAATGACAGGAAGAAGTCTACGTCTGCACATATTTTCAGGGTTGTCCAATGCAAAACGCAGAAGGACAGAATGTGATAAGCTCACTTCTTGTCTGGAATGCAGGTTTTTCTTTTCTTTTCTTTTTTTTTTTAAATAAATAAAAGTATTACTTCTCATTACTTATTCACATTATTCCATAAAAGGACATGCCCATTTCAAGAACATTATTTAACATTAAAATGGTGACAAGAACATGTAGAATCTTACAAGCACACATATCCATATCAACACACCTTTTGAAACAAAGCCTAGTATTTTGTGATAGAAAAGTGAGTCTGTGCATATCAGGGTCAGCATGTCTGGGTTTAATTAGGTGTATGTCAAATGACTATATATGCTGCCAAACACCTGTAATTCAAGCAACGGTGTCACCTCCAACCTGTAGTCAATTTGAATAAGAGAATTAAGAGTCCAGGAGCATTGCTAACTTATCCAAAGCAAGAAGGCAAAGTCAGTGTAGTGACCCAGTCATATCCAGTTCATCATCCCAATATGTCCACTATACCTCATGGAAGGATTTTACTTATGGGCTAATTTGTATTAAGCTAATCACTTTTCTTGAGTTGAGTATTTTCTTATATCTATTTATTAACTACTTTGTAAATAATTAACCTAACGCTATTCTTTCATGTGTTCCAGCTGTGAGCTTGATTATTTTATTGCATGTTCTTCAGGAGTTCCCAGTGGAAAGGCAATGGGTGGTGGGCAACACAAAGATGATGCTGGGGAGGACAAGAAGTGCGGAAGCCGACCGACCTGTGTCTAAGGGGAGGCTCTGGGTGGCTTGAAGTAGAGAACAGACTTTTCCTGACTGCAGATGGATGAGATGTCTTCAAGGACTAAAGGGAAGAGATGTACATGTCTTCACTTTCCATGGAGAGTTTCAGAAATTTAATTGTTCTAGGAAAGTTCTATAGACAGTCTAAATAAACGTATCATTTTCTTTTTATAAGACCTTATTTGTATTAATATTATTACTTCCCTGAGTAAATGAGTTTTTAATGGAAGATGCAGGAGATTAAACCGAAAGAAAGGAACGAGACTCCTATCCACACACGTGATCTTGTAGTCATGTATTACTGCTTTGGTAATGGTATGCATAGTTTTCATTCTTCTGCGTGTTCCTATATTGTTGCAATGAGGTTTCTTGGTCCCAGGCCACCAGAGGCCCGAGACCCACAGACCTGCCTTGCCAAACCCCATAGCAGCCTGCCGCTGCTGCTCAGACCCCCAGAAATGACTCAGACACTTATATTAACTTCATACTGTTTGGCCTATGGCTCAGGCACATTGCTAGCTAGCTCTTACATCTTAAATCAACCCATCTCTATTAATCTGTCTGTCATGTGGCCCGTGGCTCACCTGTGCTCCTTACATGTTGCTCCTTAGGTGGCTTCAGCTCTATCTGTCTCTGACTCCGCCCTTCCTTTCCTACCTATTCTGATTCCTCCTGCTACTTCTTCTATGGTGCCTGCCATGGCTCAAAACAGCTCCTTTATTTAAAAATTGAGGCTCACAGCATACAGAAAGGCATTCCCACATCACTATATTTATACATACTGAGCACCAAGCATTTTACACAAAATTAAATTCTTTCATCATGTGACCTCATTACCATTCTGTCTCACAGATTATTAGACATTGATATTTAAACTTCTTTACATATCACACTTTTTGATATGGGGCTAGTTACCTTTCCAATCCTTATGACACAGAAAATGTAACCTTTACTCAGGGATTCAGAGCCTTCAGTTCATGGTCAGCTGTCTCATGCACTTGTATAAAATATCATGGTGGAGGGAATATGAATCTAGAAGTGTCTTCAACATCTGATAGATGGGTAGCAGGAGAAGAAGAAGAAGAAGAAGAAGAAGAAGAAGAAGAAGAAGAAGAAGAAGAAGACGACAACGACTAAAGAGCAAACCTGTTATATGTCAAAAACACGAGCCCATACTCACTTTCTCTAGCCAAATCCCATGTCTGAACATTTTTACCACCTTCTCAAATAACATTATAAGCTTACAAGCTGAGGATCAAGTAGCTAGTTTCATGAGCCTGTGGGAAACATTTCAAATTCAGTCATAGCAGATGTCCTCAGCATAATATTACAGCTACAGTTAATTAACATTCCACATTTGTGAACTGAATATCTATTTAATTAGTCCTGATAAGCACTATAATCTACCAAGAAAACTAAGTGCTACATCTACAGTTCACTTACTCCACATCATTACAATCTTAGTACCTCAACTTGGGATCTTACATATTCAGTATCATTGAATGTATGTTTCCCAAACGACTACAATTCAATACTTACATTATTATTGCCATTTTAATTAATTCACATAATCTGACAGTGAAAATTCCTTAACCCAAATCTTTGTTTAATTCTTTTCATCACAAAAATTAATTTTTAGGAAGTGGATTATTTTTTGACCTAAGGCCAAGGCAAACTCCTAATCCTTGGATATGTGTTGCCAAATTTGTCGTGGACTGGGCTGAAAACATCTTCCCCTCCCATTGCTAATGTATGACAAAGTCCTTTCTATGTACTGCTGCCAACAATGGATGCTATTTATTTTGTAATCCTTGATAATTAGAGTTGCAGGAAATTTTATCTTATTTAATTAATGAGTAGTATGGCTGAGCAGTTGCTTTTGGGTTTATAGACAAGTGTAGCTCTTTAGTAAATTCTGTTTTTGTTTTTAAATCTGCTTTTAAAGGAGATTTAAAACAATACTTTTTTATTTAAAATAATACTTTTTTATCAGACCTGTATTTGCTACAACTTTAGCTCAATGTTTGTATGATGGTTGTTGTATGAGTGTGTATGTGTGTGTGTGTGTGTGTGTGTACATACATACGTACATATATATATACATATATATGCTTGTCATAGATTAACATATATACTGTGCATAATAGGAAAAATAGTTGTTATGTGTATTAAATAAACACAAAATGAAACAATGTCTTCAAAATAATCCTGTTGAATTTAACTTTTGAGAAATAATTTATATATGATTACAGGAGGGGGTGTATTGTCTGCAAATGAACTACTGACTATGGATTTCTGTTTTGCATGGTAGTTTCCTGGATGGTGACACTGTTTAGGAAACACTGAAACTTAGGACATGGAGCCCACCTGAAGGAAATAGGGCTCTGAGGAACAAGTCCTTAGGGATTTATTACCTTTGGATTTTTCTTATGGTTCTTTCTGCTTAGTTACTAGACATTAAGTGAATTTAATGATGGCCCCATAAAGGCTAACTCCCTTGAGGCTTTCCTTTACTGTCCTGAAGTGTTGCCCATGGTCATGGGACTAAGCAACCATGATTGGACACTCAAAGTCTTAAATCACTATAAATCCTGTCTCCCCAAAGCAATATAGTAAGAGTTTCACTAGCCCTTGTGAGTTCAAAAAAATGCAACAAAATGTTATTCCATGATAATAAGTGATACACATCTCGTGGAGGGGAGAAATTGCACGGGACTTTGTGATAGAGAATGATTGCTCCTGGGTGGTGGGTGGAAGCTGACAATGACTTAAAAAAGAAGATGAAGGTAGGGGTCTCTGGAGGTGTCACCTGAAGAAACAGAATGGGACTCGTGGATACAAAGTGAAAGAGATGCTCTGACAGTGAGAGTAGCATGAGCAATGCTCCTGCAGCAGAAGGAAGCAAAAGGTTTTATCTGGTCATACAGAGAACATTTATAGCAAATGAAATAATTTTGCAGTAAGAAAAAAATCAGAGAGTAATTTTGAGACAAGATTATTTTTTTTTCAAATTTAATGGGAAAATAACATTTATAGTAAATGATTTTTGTGAGAAGGACTCAAGCCATTTATAAGCCAAATGAAAGAAGGAGGTTGTTACTGCCATTGTTTCCATCCTGGATTATACATCTATCTTTGAGCCTCATACTGAACTCAAAGATTGTAAGAATTTTCTACCCGGTCAATAAGCTGGCTCCACTTACTTGCCTCTCTCTTCTCGAGGTTTAGTGGTTGGAACGGCATCTATTTTATGTTGATGTTTTACATGTATAGATTTCAAAGAAGTAGCTCAAATGTTGAGCCACAAGCAAGGTTAACAATGACATTAAGGAGAGAGAAAGCAAAACCAACACATTGTTTGATCTTGGGTGTATGAATGAGAAAATTAAGCTCTTGTCAGCTTTCTCCATGAAAGCCCCTTTTCATTAACTGGAGGAAGAGCTTCTCATTTGTACTATTCCTACTTAATCTAATTTATTGTGCTGTCCACCAAGCAGATAATACACTTTCATCTTTAGTTCAGGATTTGTGGACAGATTTAGTTAGTGTATCCCTTCTTTAGCCCTGGAACATTTGCATAATAAAATGTTAATTGACATCTGGAACCAAAGTTGTTGTGCTAATGAGTCACATGTCCATAAGCTTACCACTTGATGTTGCTAAGCTTATGTAATGGGTCTTAGA
Source organism: Phyllotis vaccarum (assembly GCA_033318265.1). Classification (NCBI taxonomy): domain Eukaryota; kingdom Metazoa; phylum Chordata; class Mammalia; order Rodentia; family Cricetidae; genus Phyllotis; species Phyllotis vaccarum. The sequence continues at coordinate 102,612,805 of JARWLC010000008.1, read as the reverse complement.
GACTCACCCTTCCATGAAGGACCATTGGCTATTAATCATGGCTGTTGGAACCACTAACCACAAGCCAAAACTCCAGCAAATACTCATCCATACTCAATGCAGGTGTACTTATTTAAACTCAATGGGTCATACACAAAGAGAAGATTTGAAATTAGAAAACTCTTTAGAAGAAGTATTTCAGGTAGAAGAAGGGAAGATCAAAATGGATATTATGAAGAAACAAAGGAACAAGAATACATTATATACATGTATACCACTGTCAGAGAATAAAAATGTAATAAAACAGTAATAATTCGTTTATGAAATCCTTCACTGACTTCATTGTTAAGTAAAATATCTCATTCCTTGACCATAAGATTGAGTACATATATTATCAGGTAACTTACAATTTGTATCGTTTGTAAAATGTTTTCCTTTCTGAATGGGAATAGAGTTTTAGGGGGTGTTGTGATGTATAACTGTGATTTCAGCATTACCATTTGGTGCCAGTCTTAGCCACATATTGAGTGCCTGTCTCAATTTAAAAAGTCTACCTTTTTCAGTCTGACTACCTATTATCTTAAAGAATGGCTTTGCCAATCAATCATGTGCTAGGTACAAATAATTTTACCAAGTTATGTTTGGTTTTCATGCCCCCACCCACCCCTAGTTAGTCTCCATGCAGGATACAAAATGAAGGTACCATCATAGCATCAGTAAATCCCTTTCATGTTTCTCCAAATTTATATAGTATTCACTAAGTGGGAATTGTTTAAATTTTGCTAAAGTCTATGAAAATATTGGAGTGTTAGTTTTATTAAATACATTTTGAATAAAGGAAACCAAGGTTTAATCATGAGCCTACACTTGGGATTGAACGAAATCTGACTACCTCCAGTGTTCAAGGCTTTGCAGGTCTGGTTCTTGTTTTGGTTGTCTTCACAGAGAGAGCCTTCCCTTTGAGGGATGAGGGTCCACAGATAGAAACAATCCACGTAAATCCAGGACCACTGTGCATGAACAAGCTAGGGGTGCTACCTCACAAATGTGCTCCCTTCGAGAGACGTCAACTCAGCCAACCCTGCTTTCTTCAGCCATTGTATGTTGAAGATCAGCTTTCCCCGACTCTTCTTTGAAGTGCTGCTCATGTCTAGGGAACTGCAAGTGAATGGCTTGTGCCTGAGGTCCGATTTGTAAGCACTCCTGAGCTATTACTGATAAACTTACGTTCATACAATCATCCGTATAGGGGGAAATCCCCCTTCACACATTTGAATTCACCCCTCAAGGCCATTTTAACTGTGACTGTCAGAGTTATTTTTCATGACAGGCCTAACATCTTCCGTTTTTAACATTTGGCCTACTTTATTTCAATTCCAATCTTGACTGTGGTTCCTAGTGCCCTATAATGTGTCCTTTTCCGACGTTCAGACTTCTATTCTTCCTCACACAAGCTCCTTTACTTACCAAAGTGTCTTCCACCTGCTCTTACTTCCACTTTCATGGATAATGGAATTTTCAATCTGAAAACCAGGGTTGTTAGCATTTTCTGATTTCTGACTATTCATTGTGTGTAAGTGTGTGTGTGTGTGTGTGTAAGAATGTCAGGTTTATTTATTCTCTATAAAACATCTAATAATCGGATCATGAACTCTGCTTATCCCTCTGTGCTATAGGCACTCCTTCCTACTGTCCAGCTGCATGCACTCTGATATCCTTTATCCAGCCCACTAAATCCTGTCTTTCCCTTTAACATTCAAAACTCTTCCACTCAGTCTTTTTTTTTTCTTATCAAGTTTATATTATGTGTGATTGTGATGTGAGTGGATTTTTCTGTAACAATGGACCTGGAAATTTCCCTAAAACAAATTAATGTTCCATTATACACCAGAAATATTGTAGAGTTTCTTCATGTTGATGTGAAACACACACACACACACACACACACACACACACACACACACACACACACACACACACACACACACACACAGAAGGTTAACTTCTATATGATTGACCATTTAGTTTTAAGTTTCCTAATGGTGAAAAACATTACCTGGGACTTTGTAGCAGAAGGTTCACATTTCTGCACCTAGCACTTTGAAAAATACTTCCTAATAATTCTACTGACCAAAAGTGTTATCCACCCTTAGCTGACTCTATTGTCTCCTTGTGAAGAGTCATCAATGAGCATGTTATATGGCATGGAAACAGTTGGTACATGGTTGGTACAGGATTGTCAGGTATCCATGGTACCCACTGGGAATAAAGATGGTCATGCCTTAGCCAGAGATGTTATGAAAACACCCTTGTCACCATTAGGAGTGATCAGTTTCTAGAGTGGATTCACTACAGCAGAAGCAGAACTGTGGGAAATGTCATCATAAAAGGATTATCTCCACCTACAGCTGAACTTAGCTTCACACCTCCTTAGATTTAATTTACACAGAAAAAAAAAAAATAGAATTCTCCCCTACTTAAATAGCTTGAATCTAGGATTCTGTCACTCGCCAGCAACTGAGTCTTATATATAAAGTAGGTATCTGTTAATTTTTTGAAGAGATCCTTAAGGAAGTAAACAAAGCTGCCATTGAGAGTTCTGGAAGAGCCCTTAACAAGGAGCCTTTGATAGTGGATAGATGTTGTGAATATTAATGCCCCTTCTCCAGGGAGGGCCATTCTGACCTACAGTATTAAAACTAAGCAAACAAGCCTCCATCGATTCCTCACAAGTTCCTGTCAAACAGACTTAAAGCACAGCACTGTTCAGCAATTGAAGTAACGAATTTTTCTGGGGTGGTCTCTCATCTGATATGCCTAGAATACCCTGGCTAAAGGCTAAGAACTCGTATTAGGTAAAAGATTTGGGCTATCTGAAGGACCATGGGGAGGTGATGAGTAAACACCATGAGAAAACGTTTGTTTTCCTAGTAAACAGTTTTTCGGCAGCAGAGATTTGCTAAAAATGTATGTCTTGCTTGTGCCTTAGCCTCAGTCTTCCCATCTGTAAATTGGAACCTATGTGAAAATACGTTTTAGTTCTTAGCAAATTTGCTTACCAAGGAACTCAGTGTCTTAGCTCAAAAACTCTCAGATGTTTATGCCAGTGACCCACAGAATTACACATCCTGAAAACACTCAGCTACAATACTTATATATTTGGACAAAATATAGAACAAGAATTCCATATCTCTTTCTTTTAAAGTATATTTGCTTATTTTATCTTTCATTGTCTTTGTATTTTGTCTCATGTGTATCTGTGCTCCAAATCTATGCAGTGCCCACCAAGACCTAGAGACATGCCTGGTATGCTGGAAGTGGAGTTCCAGTAGGTTGCTAGCAGGTGTATCATTTGTGGTTGGGTACCACATAGTCACTTACTGTCTGCCCTTTGGTCAACAGGGCATCTCTGAGTAGTTCCTATGTGCTGCAAAGAAACTTCTTTAATAAAGGGTAAGAGCTAAATTTATGTGTCTATAAGGAAAGTATTTAGAATACAGTTAAAATTATATCAAATTAGAAAAATGACAGTAGCAGGTTCCTCTGGGTTCCATGGTTTCTCTAGCCATGGCTAGGATAGTTTTGTTATGCCAGGCATACATTTCCTCTCTTAGCTGCAGAGATAAGTATGGCAAAGGCAAAAGCATGGACTGTGATTTTAGAGACTCTTGTGCTCACTCTGTGCAACAATGCACAGAGAAATTAACAAGGCCTGCCATGAGAATTTAGTTTGGGGGAGGTTCTGACTCTGCATGTCACAATTCCGTTTAAACTCTTTAAGCTTATACAATATTGTGCTCCCTTGTGGCTTTTAAGAACATATTTAGTGGTATGTAGTGATCTCTTTCTCTCAGCCCATATATGCTTCCACCTTTGCCCTTCATAGGACCTAGGAAGACCTCTCTTTGTTAGGGTGCTTTTTGTCAGGCATTTAATCACAGCAATGAGAGAAGCTACCAATCCAACAGGGCAGAATTTATTTAGGGAAAATGCAAATCACAGCCAAGGAGAGTGCTGATACTGAATTCCCACAAAATCTATGTTCAGGATCGATGTAGTACCATCACTAATTTTGATACTTTTCATTTTAGTTTTAATCATCTATTCAATTAACAAAATAATGATTTAATTTGTAGTAAGACCTTTTCATACATGTTTATAGTACATTGCCTTTTCCCCCCTACTATTCTCACAATTCCTTTGCCTCTTACTAAATAGTCATCTTTCCACCTTTATATCATGTTGATGGATAGATTCTCATGTAGAGTATAGATTCCCATATAATTACATCAATATTCTACATACATGTGTGGAATCATATAGAAATATGAATTATAACCAGACTCCCAATATAAGGGAGAACCTGCCTTTGTATTGTTTCTGCTCACTTCACTTTAAACACAGCAATCTTGGTTTCTTCTGTGTTCTGGTGAATGACACACCTCTGTTATTATTTATGGCTAATGAAAGTTTACTGTGTAACAATACCATATTGTCTTTATCCATACATTAGAGGATGTTTTCATGACTTGGCTATTAAAAATAATTCTACAGTACACTTGGGTATACAGGTACATCCGATATTTGCTGATTTATTACCTTGGGTATATATCTAGAAGTGGTCTGAATTAGACCAGGTGAAAGTTTAGTTTTATTTTATTTTTAGGCTTATATGATCTGTAGTGGCTGCAGTAATATGCCAATTTACATCCTCCTGCACATTTTCTGTTTTTCACACAACTGACTCTTAAGAGTTCCTTTGATGTAGGGCTTACTCTAAGCATCCCTGGAAGCAGTTCATTTCATGCGACTTTCCCCTGACACCGCTTTAATGTCAAGGTAATGTTCAGGGAGTTTCTCCCACCTACCTTTTCATGTTGAGGATTTGTCCAAAGTGAAGGAATCGAAGAGGTCAATGATCCACTCTCATGTGAAAAAAAAAAAGAAAAAGAAAAACTTCCAGACTTCCATGAAATCCTAAAATGCTTTAGGATGCTCAAAGACTATATTTGGATATGGTCTTCTGAAGTCTGAATACTTATGAAACACATACTGATATTTGGTGCATGGGGAGTGCAGTATGATATTTTAATACAACATTAACAGACAACACAAGGATTCCCCAATCTCTATTTGAAGCTAGATGTGTAGTCTTACTTTGAAAGTTCAGCAACAAAAACATGATTTTTTTTTTTTTTAACCAAGTCTGTTGATTTGGGGAGATTGTCTCTGACTGTGGCAGCATCGAAGAGTAGAATTGGAGAGACCACACACTGAGCTGTTCCTGATTCACACACCACCCTCCAGCCTCCCTTCAGCCCATCTCTATTACAGTATTGTTGAGCCAAACAGGTGGCTGTCTGTATTAAACTAGAAGAGATTTAAGAGATGAAGAGGTGGCTGGGACGGGAGCAATGGGACAGCCATGAATCTTGATATTTTTTAATGTGGGTGTTCCATATGTTAGATTCTAGAGGCTTCCAGCTTTGCTGGTCTCAGGAGAAATATATTTCTGTGTTTACACCATGGGGACAGACTGCATGATTTTTCTTGTATTTTTCTGAACTCCTTAGACTCTATTGAAGTGAGAGCTGGTTAGGCTTTTTTTTTTTTTTTTTTTTTTTTTTTTTGAGTCATGTGCAAAGAAATTCATTCAGTAGCTGTGGCTCTTGCTCAGTCACTAGACACCAAAGAACAAAGATGTGGGCCCCACCCTTCTTTCTCTGAAAATGATGGTTACTTAGTTGCAGTTTACCATAAAATGTCCTCTGGACTAAATGGCTTCTAAGCTCTCTTCTGATGTGAAAGTCTAGAAGCTCCTGAGTTACTGGGATGCAAATGTAATACAAAGTGTTTCATGAAAAGTTGAGGAACAAAAGAAATATGCTGGAAATAAAACTTGGCCAGGAATCCTCTGTGTTGAGCTTTCCATGAGTCACACCAGAAAACAGCCACAGTTTTAAAGGAGAAAGTTGTGGGATGGTGGCAAGAAAACCCAATATGGGATGAGAGATTTTTTTTTTTTTTTTTTGTTAGCAAGCCCTCTCTGCCTTGTACTGCATGACTCAGGAAAGAAGCTAAATAGTGCCTCCTCCCTCATTTACCTACAAAATAGCAATAAATTTTAAGATGAACATATGTATTTGTTCAACTGTGTCCCTTTTATTTACTCATTCATCAAGCCAACATAATTACTGTATACTAGTGTCTGATGACTGAAAGCATTGTTAGATCGGTGGAAAAGGCATACCTGCAAAAAGGTCTAGCTTGGTTAGACAGATGATCAGACTTATGGGCTGTTCTCCACCTGCAAAGTTTTCATCTCCACAGCTTCCACAGTAACGTTCTCTTGAATGGTGTCTCAACTTGCCCTCTAGTATCCGTAATAACAGAAGTCCGTTATACCCTTAGTATTTCAAGGTTTATTCTTTTTCTCTTCCATCTGATTCTTAGAACTACATTTTTCTTCAAGCAATCATTTATTTTGTCTTTCATGGAAGCCTCAGTGTGACTGTGAGTCATGGTACCATACTGTTTACTCTCAAGAAACTGGGCATATGCATATAGTTAGCGAGAGCATTCAGAGCATCCTGGCCTCTCTAATTTGTAAGGAGAAGATCTTACCCCCAAAATACGTCTTGTTCTTTTGATTTGCCACATGCGGTTTTAGAAAGGCTCTCCTTTCATCTAGATATGTGACATTCAACATAGAGAACCGTAGGGCTCAGCACCAAAGGAAATGTCAGAGACCCTAAAATGTGAGCTCCGGGATCCAATAATAGTCAGTCAGGGGCAGGACCTTACACCTATCAGTTCTGTGAACTAAGGTCTCATTCTTTTATGCTCAGTTTCTTTTGCTTCCAAATCAAAGATCCTAGAAAAATCTGCCCTTCAAAGTCCATCCAAATTTTGCACTTCCTCACTAGATATATAGTGCTTAATGAGTTCACATCTACTGCTATCAGTAGAGAAATCTTTTTCTTCTTTTATTCTTCCCTTTTATTGTTTGGGGTTACAGATAAATACATGTATATCTGTTTACATACTTAGTCAATGTTATATCTCCTGTTTTAAAAGTAAGTTATTTTATATATTATCCTTAATTTAGATATTAATGGTTTATATTGCTAATAACTAAGGTCTATAATGTCATAACTTGTGCTAATTAATGTAGAAGTGTTATTTTGTTTAATTATTAGCATATTAATATTAGAAAGAGTTTAATAATTTTATAGGATAATTGAATGAAACAAATTTAAAAAGGAAATACAAATTAAATCTGCTTTGAGAAGTCAACATACCAGGAATATTTGAATGTCCATTTTTACAGATGTGCTATTCACTGCAGTCAGGTGTGTATGTGTGTGTGTGGGGGGGATGCGTGTGACAATGCTGGATATTAAACTTGCTCACACTAAATAACCATATACGTTTGAGTTATAGGCCCATTCTGCTACTTGTCTTTTAACAATAGGAAGTATAAACATTTAAAAAACTAAAGAAATAGCATAGATTTATACAAGAGATACTAGATGTAATATACCATTGAGTGCCTCAGGGGCACACCAGAAATTTCTGTCCTAAACCATTACCAAGATATTGTGAAACAGGGTAAGAAGTTTATAAGAACTTACTCTGCTTTGATGTATGGGCTTCAGTATTGGTACAGTTGTTATTTGATTCCTTCCATTTCCAAAACTCTTGGTAAGGTTGGACTTAGACAAATATGTGTCTCCTAAAGGTCTTGCCAACTACTTTCCACTGTACTGACCAGAGAAGCAGGAGACCACTAAGCCCTCCCTCTCCTGGGAAGTTTTGTACTCCTTCTTTGCCTTCCAAACCTAGAATTCTCTCTCTCTTTTTTTGACATCTTCATGTCCATTGTGTGAAATGTAGTATTTTATAATTTGATTCCAAGCCTACTCTTTGCAACTGAGTTTATATCCCGTACACTTGCACCTTAGAAATGAAGATCTTAGTAATTTTATGTAATTTTTATTCCTAGGAGAGAAGGAGTTGCATACCCAACCCCAATGCCCATATTTTATACCTCCTGTCTTGAATTTCCTTGGTCATTTTACAAAGGTCATTTGAAGAGTCCTCTTGACCAGGCACATCATTTAATGGGACTTCTGCCATAGTTCTCATTAACTGAAAACTTGGCAGTGAAGTGTCAGATCTCAATTAAGAGAATGATTAGATAAGATGAGTCTGGAGCATTTATCGGGGAGGGCTTATTGATGGTTAATTGATACATGTGTAGGCAGCATCCTTTCTTGGGTATGTGGTCCTGAACCATATAAAGGCTAGATAAGTATGACTGTGTAAGGGATTCTCCAATAAGCAGTGTTTCTCATGATTTCTACCTTCACATTTTTTGCTTACTTTCCTGCTCTGATATCCTGGAGTTGGAAGTTAAAGCATTTCTTTTCTCCTCTAAGTTGCCTTTATACAGAGTGTTTATCGCAGGAACAGAAGGACATGAGAATTTAAAACACAATAGTGTTATATCGCTATGATAGACCTGATGATCCTTTGGCTTTTCTGTCTTATGATTTTGTTGGAGGATTGTAGAAGTATTTGGAACTTGGGTCTTAAAAACCTATTGAGTAAGCCTACCAGCACCACTCCTCCATGGTCTCTGCCTTGAGTTCCTATTTGAGTCACGACCCTCACGTCCCCTAATAATGGTCTGTTACCTGGAAGTAGAAGCCAGATAAGTATTTTACTCTCCTATATTGATTTCAGTAAACATACTTTTTAAAATCACAGCAACAAAAGAAATACCAGATCGATCTTTTATCACTGCATTCAAAATAGGCAGAATATTTTTTATGTATGATAATTTATTAAAAAGTTTTTTCTCCATATCTACCACTGCTCCCCCCTTCATTCCTTTTAGTCACCCTCCCCCTAGTTCGGCCTCAGCATCACCCCACCCTATCTCACCATCCTTTTCCCAAAGAGGGCAAGGAGTCTCAAGGTGATTCAGTTCAGTCTGGCATATACAGTTGAGGTAGGTCCAAGTTCCTCATCCCAGTATTAAGTGGCTGAGTAAGGTGTTCCACAAGTCTGTTTTTATGCCAGTACTAGGCTGTTTTTATTACTTTAGCTCCATAGTATAACTTAAAGTCAGGAATGGTGATGCCTCCTGAGTTTTTGTTGTTGTTGTTGTTTTTTTTTTGTTTTTTTTTTTTTTTTTTTTTTTTTTTTTTTTTTTTTTTTTTTTTTTTATTGAGAAGAATTGTTTTGGCAATCCTGGATTTCCTTTTATTCTATAGAAGTTGAGTATTGTCTTTTCATTGTCTGTAAAAAATTGTGTTGGGATTTTCAGTGGATTGCATTCAATCTGTAGATTGCTTTTGGTAGAACTGTCATTTTTATTATGTTAATCCTACCTTTCCAGGAGAATGGGAGAGCTTTCCATTTTCTGATATTTTCTTCAGTTTCTTTCTTCAGTGACTTAAAGTTCTTGTCACACAGGTCTGTCACTGCTTTGGTTAGTGTTACCCCGAGATATTTAATACTATTTGCAGCTATTATAAAGCAATAATTCCCTGATTTCTTTTTTAGCCCATTTATCAAGAGAAATATTGATTTTTTTTTTTTTTACTTAATCTTGTACCCTGCTACCTTGCTGAAGGCGTTTATCAGTGTAGGACTCCCTTGGTAAAATTTTGGGGTCACCTATGTCCCTATGTCTATGATTTTATCTGCAAATAGATCTAGTTTGATTTCTCCATTTCCAATTTGTATCCCATTAGTTTCTGTTTGTTTGTTCTCTTATTGCTTTAGCTAAAACATTAAGAACAATATTGAATAGATAAGGGGAGAGAGGACAGCCTTCTTCCTGATTTTAGTGGGATTGCTTTGTTGCTTTGAATTTCTCTCCATTTAGTATGATGTTGACTGTTGGCTTGCTGTATATTGCTTTTATTATGTTTGGGTATTTTCTTTCTATTCCTGATTTCTCCAGGTCTTTTATCATGAAGGAGTGTGGATTTTTGTCAAAGGCTTTTTTAGCATCTAGGAAGATAATTATTTGTTTTCTGTAGTAGTGTGGGTTCTTGGTCTCGTGCAGCCAGAGGCCCAGACCCACAGACCTGCCACGCCAGACCCCTTAGCCACCTGCCGCTGATGCTCAGGCCCCCAGAAATGACTCAGATGCTTATATTAACTTCATGCTGTTTTGGCTATGGCTCAGGCACATTACTAGCTAGCTCTTACATCTTAACTCAACCTATTTTCATTAATTTGTCTGACACGTGGCCTGTGGCTCACCTGTGTTCCTTAAATGTTTCTTCTTGGGTAGCTGGCTTTGTCTGTCTGACTCCGCCCTGCTTTTCCTACCTATGCTCTGATTTCTCCTCCTACTTTTTCTATGGTGCCTGTCAAGGGCCAAAACAGCTCCTTTATTTAAAGATAGATATTCACAGCACACAGAAAGGTATTCCCACATCAGTTTTTTGTTTTTTGTTTCTTTCAGGTTGTTTTGTTTGTTTTTTTTATTTTATATTTATTATAAAAAATGCCATTTTTATCCATGTATCCTCCTGCTCCCCTTCCATTGCCTCCTCCCAATCCTTCCCAATCAGCCTCACTCCTCCCCATCTACCCATCTCCTCATCCCCAAAAGACAAGATGTCCCAAGGTGGGTCAGCTCAGCTTGGCACATGCACTCCAGGCAAGTCCAATTTACTCATCCCAAAGTCAAGACTAAGTTAGGTGTTCCTCTGCAGGGAATGGGCTCCAAGGTGCCAGCCCATGCACAGGAACACAGTCTGATCTCACCCCTTGAGGCTCCACATACTGCTCATGCCAATCAACAAAAGGGGGAGATGTGGCTGGATTAAGGTGTCAGCCAATAAGGTCAGAAGATGCTTCCGGGACCCTGGAGGGGGTGTGGCCAATCCCATTGATAAGTGGCTGCTGGGACACGAGGACGCTCTCTTCCTGGTTCCTGGCTGCTGGCTGCTGGAGGGACAGTATCAGAATTCAACGTCCTTCCATCGCGCATCCATCGCTCGTCCATCACTTGGATATGCCAGTCCTTGTTCAGGTGCCACTATAAGCTGTTACTAATATCGTGAGTGTTAATTTATATTCTAATAAATATTAATTTTGGACTGGCACCTTGAAAGTAAAACTCCATCTACACCCCCCCAGAGCACCCACTAGCCATATGATAGATGACATTGACAGATTTTATATCTTGAACCATGCCCGTGTCTCTGAGATGAAGCCTACTTGATAATGGTGGATGATTTTTGATATATTCTCCAGTTAGGTTTGCATGTATTTTATTGATTATTTTTCATCAATGTTCATGATGGAGATTGATCTCTAATTCTCTTTCTTTGTCGCATCTTTGACTGGTTTGGAAATGTTCTTTCAGTTTCTATTGTATGGAACAGTTTGAGGAGTATTGGTACTAGTTCTTCTGTGAATGTCTGGTAGAACTCTGCACTGAAACTATCTGTCCCCGAGATTTTTAGCTTGAGAAATTTTAATAACAGTTTCAATTTCTTTGGGGGTTTTAGGACTTTTTAGATCATTTATCTGGTTTTGATTTAATTTTGGTAAGTGATACCTGTCTAGAAAGCTGTCCATTTATTTTAGGTTTTCTAATTTAGTAGTGTATAGGTTTTGATTCTTCAGATTTCCTGAGTATCTGTTGTTATGTCTCCCTTCTCATTTCTGATTCTGGTGATTTGGATACTCTCTCTCTCTCCCTCTCTGCTTTCCGTTGGTTTGGATAAAAGTTTGTCTATCTTGTTAACTTTCTCAAAGAACCAACTCTTTGATTTATTGATTATTTATATTATTCTTTGTTTCTATTGTATTGATTTCAGCTTCGAGTTTGATTATTTCCTGCCATCTACTCCTTCTAGGTGAGTTTGCTTCTAATTTTACTAAAGCTTTCAGCTGCTCTATTAAGTCTCTTGTGTGAGATTTCTTTAGGTTTTTCATATAGATATCAAGTGCTATGAACTTTCCTCTTAACACTGCTTTTATTGTTGTTGTAGCGGGTTTCGGGTCCCGTGCGCCAGAGATCCGGGACCCACAGACCTGCCGCCCGGGACCGCTTATCCGCGCACCGCCGCCCAGGCCCCCAGAAACGACTCAGACGCTTACATTAACTTCATGCTGTTTGGCCTATGGCTCGGGCACATTGCTAGCTAGCTCTTACATCTTAAATCAACCCATTTTTATTAATCTGTGGGCCACGTGGCCCGTGGCTCACCCGTGCCTCTTTACATGTTGCTCCTTGGGCGGCTTCAGCTCGGTCTGCTCTGACTCTGCCCTGCTTCTCCTACCTAAGCTCTGAATTCTCCTCCCACTTCTTCTATGGTGCCCGCCATGGCCCAAAACAGCTCCTTTATTTAAAGATTGAGATTCACAGCATACATAAAAGCATTCCCACATCACTTCCCCCTTTCTCTCTAATCAAAAAGGAAGGTTTCAATTTTAACATAGCAAAATTACATATAACAAAATAACTATCAAGCAAGAATTACAGTTACAATATCTAGTCTATTTGTATTTAGCAAAATTAAAGAAAATATTCTATCATCTACCTTATCTTTATGAATCTAAAGTTTCATATCTAATATACTTTTCAAATGACTAAGAAAAACTGTACATATAATTATCTAATCTTCAACTACATCAAAGACCACAGAAGGATATAATATTTACCCAAGTAAACCAGAAGTGCAAACGACTTCTAAAATCTAGAAAGGACAGAGATGACACCTATCTGCCTGGACAGTCACCCAAAGTTCCTTTATAAAGTTGGGGCATCCATCTTCAGCCTATAGGCCTGGAGTCTCTTTTCATTTCAGTGAAGCAGGAAATCTGCTCTGCCCATTCTGGCACAGTTCATCCGTTGCTTTTCCTTGAGTCCTGAAGAATGTCTGACAGTTTTCTCTGTAAAGCAGGAACCTGAATGATGATCTTGGCTTGTTCTGCCAAAGTTCAGAGGTCATCTTCTTATGGAACCTGCATGTCCAGTTTAAACAGCATACTGTCAAGCAGTCAATATAAAAACAGGTTCTTTTCTAGTGGCTTATCATTACCACAAATAGAGTAGACTCCATATGGAGTTTCTTCGATGCCCATTTTCCTGTTGAAGTAAATTAGTACTGCCAGGAGCAGACCTGTCTTACTGTCCAGAAAAGTCTAAGCTCTTAAAACATTTTAAATGCCATATTCTGTAGGTCTTAGAAGTATTTGAAGATTATCTATTTAATTGAAATATATCTTTGTATACCTAAAAATCCTAACTAACCTAACTATAAGTTTGATTATCAAAAGTGACTATTAACCTTCATTTCTTAATTATACACTACAATTTTAAAAGTTACATGAACATCATACCTTAAACAAGAATAGAAAAACACATAGAGCATAATAAAATTGACTTTAAATTTGTATCAATAAACCAAAATCTATACCAATGTAAAGCAGTTTGAGATTAACAGCTGATTACCTGTAAATTCAATAATCTAATTTTTTAAAAAAGCATTCACATACCATATCCCCCGTTTCTTCTTAGAAAGAGATTGACTATGACCATTAACCATTTATAATGAAAACAAACATTTAGAAACAATATTTGGGGAATTTGGGCGAAGTTATCCATTACTACTTCCTGCTGATTAAGGGGTGTTGAAAATCTCACGGATTGTTGAGACTGGGTCATAATCTGCAGCTGTGAAGCTGATCTGGCCATCTCTTCTCATCAGAGGTTTTCTCAGGGGGTCTTGGTTGATGAAACCATATTTGCCTGGAAGCAATCCACAGGCTCTCATCTTCTGTGGAAACAAAAACAGAACTCTTCCGAAGCAATAAATCCTTAGACACAAATTTTGAAATCAAAATACCTTTAAAAAATACATTCTTGTTTAACTTAGTAGCCTTGGTATTTGCAATCCATTGTCTTTCTGCAGTTAGCTCATTAACAGTTAAAAAATTAAAAGAAAACACAATAACAACCAAAATCCAGATTTTGTGTCTATTTTCCATCTTTACGTGGCTTATTATATTTTTATTATTCTATTTCTCGCTTTAAAAACTTTTTCTAACCTCTTTCTTTTCTCTCTGAAGCCCATGTACCTTTTACAAACATTGTAACTCGTTTACAGGTTTTTCTTTTTATCTGAATCTGTTTTATCGTGAATCCTTAATCATCTTCTAACCTTAAGAGCTTTTAAAATACATTCTCTAAAAAGAAGCACAGTTTTTGCAAATTAGGCTGAATCACTAAGTTTTCTTAAACGGACCGTAAACAGAGCACACCCAAGAAAATGCTGCCACGAAGAAAATTTGTTTCTCTTTTGTTCAAAATAAGCAGAAATCTAAAATCAATCACATGTTACTGAGTCTTTTGTTAGTTTTCAGGAACCCGCCTGATTGCAGCTTACACTGCCTGCCGCCAGCCCGCCGCTGGCGCCATTTTGAATGTGACCCAGACCATGCTTTCTTTGTACCCACTTTGTATATACAATTTGGAAGCTGCCTTGGCTCAGTTTCTGCTAAAACCCTTTTTAATCTTTCTCAGGCTCTAAGTGGATAATCGCCCCACGTTGGATGCGCCATCTGTTGTAGCGGGTTTCGGGTCCCGTGTGCCAGAGATCCGGGACCCACAGACCTGCCGCCCGGGACCGCTTATCCGCGCACCGCCGCCCAGGCCCCCAGAAACGACTCAGAACCTTCTATTAACTTCATGCTGTTTGGCCTATGGCTCGGGCACATTGCTAGCTAGCTCTTACATCTTAAATCAACCCATTTTTATTAATCTGTGGGCCACGTGGCCCGTGGCTCACCTGTGCCTCCTTACATGTTGCTCCTTGGGCGGCTGGCTCGATCTGTCTCACTCCACCCTGCTTCTCCTACCTAAGCTCTGAATTCTCCTCCCACTTCTTCTATGGTGCCCACCATGGCCCAAAACAGCTCCTTTATTTAAAGATTGAGATTCACAGCATACATAAAAGCATTCCCACATCATATTGTGTCCCATAAGTTTGGGTATGTTGTGGATTCATTTCCATTGAATTCTAGGAAGTCTTTGATTTCTTTCTTTACTTCTTCCTTGATCCAGATGTGGTGTAATTGAGAGATGTTATGTTTCCATAAATTTGTAGGCTTTCTGTGATTTTTGTTGTTGTTGAAATCTAAGTTTAGATCATGGGTAGTCTGATAGGATTTAAGTAGTTATTGACATAGTTTTGTATCTATTGATATTCACTTTATGACAGAGTATGTGATAAATTTTAGAGAAAGTTCTATGTGATGCTGAGAAATATGTATATTCATTCCTTCGTGTTTGGGTGGAACATTCTGTATTTATCTATTAAGTCCATTTGGGTCATAACACTTGTTAGATACCTTATTTCTCTGCCTGGTAGATGTATTCTTTGGTGAGAGTAGCATATTGAAGTTTCCCACTACTAATGTGTGAGGTTTGATATAAGATTTAAGCTTTTTTTTTTTTTTTTTTTTTTAACATTTGAAGGTGCCCTTGTGTTGGGGATATAAATGTTGAAGACTAAGACTTCATTTTGGTGGAATTTTCCTGAACTGAATAACTAATGTCCACCCTGGTCTCTTTTGACTGATTTTGGTTTGAAGTCTATGTTGTTAGATATTAGGATGGTTATACCAACTTATTTCTTAGGTCCATTTGATTGGAAAATATTTGCCCAGCCCTTTACTCTGAGCCACTGCATGTCTTTGAAGCTGAGGTTCATCTCTTGTATGCAGAAGGAATGATTCTGATTTTATATTTGTTGTGTTAGGTCGCATCTTTTTACCAGTGAATTGAGTCTATTGATATTATGGGATATTAATGACCAGTGACTGTTAATTCTTATTATTATTTTTTTTTTGGTGTGTGTGTGTTTGTATTTCTAGTCTTTGGGTCTTTCTTCTGTAAAAGTATCTATTTATTGTGGTTTCATGGGTCTGTCTAGTTTCCTTAGGTTGGAGATTTCCCTCAAGTGCTTTTTATAGGGCCAGGTTTGTGGATAAATACTGTTTAAATCTGGTTTTGTTGTGGAATATCTCGTTCACTCCATCTATGGTGATTGATAGTTTTGCTGAGTATAGTAGTCTGGCTTGCAACCATGGTCTTTTAGTGTCTGTATAACATCTGACCAGGACCTTCCAGATTTCAGTGTTTCTACTGAATAATCTAGTGTTATTCCGTTGAGTCTGCCTTTTAGATAACTTGGCCTTTTTCCTTTGCAGCTCTTACTATTCTTTCTTTATTCTGTATGTTTAATGGCTTGATTATTATGTGTCAAGAAGACTTTTTGTGGGTGTCTAGTCTACTTGGTGTTTTGTAAGCTTTTTGTATCTTTATAGGCATTTTCTTCTTTAGGTTGGTAAGTTCTAAGATTTTGTTGAATATATTTTCTGTGCCTTTAAACTGGTATTCATCTCCTTCTTCAATTTCCATTATTTTCAGTTTTTGTCTTTTCATGTGCCTCATATTTCCTGGAAGTTTTGTGTTATGGCTTTTTGTTTTGTTTTGTTTTAGTGATTTCTTTTACTGATATATCAATTTCCACTCTTGAATGCTCCACTCCAGAGGTTTTCTCTTCAATCTCTTGCATTCTGTTGGTTATGCTTGCATCTGTAATTACATTTATTTCTTCAGGTTTTCTGTTTCCAGCTTTGCCTTGGTTGTGTCTCCTTTATTGCTTCTATTTTAATTTTTAATCTTGCAACTTATCCTTTACCTGTTCGATTGCTTTTTCTTGGTTTTCTTTACTTTCTTTTAGTGATTTGTTGTTCTCTTTCAATTTTTTATTTGCCTTTTTTCTATTCCTTTAAGGAAAAAAAGATATCCTCTCTTAGAGCTTCTATTATCTTCATAATATTCTTAAGGCTGTTTCTTTCTGCTTCTTCTGCATCGTCATGCTCAGGTCATGATGCTGTAGAACCACCAGATTCTGGTGGTATCATGTTGTTCTTTATGTTGCTATATGTATTTTTGCACTGGAGTCTGTCCATTGCTTCCTTGGATCATTGCAGAACGTGTCTGCATCTCAGGGAGCTGATTTAGGTACAATCTGTTCTGGCTGTGTCTGTGTCTCAGGAAGCCTCTCTTGGTCACTTTGGAGGTAGTGTAATTCTGTGTCACACTGATTCCTTTTAATCCAGTAAGTGCTGACACATTGTGGGTCTCAAGTGGCTGCTTTTGATCCAGTAGATGCTGAGAAACTGAGGTTCTCAGATAGCTGCTCTTGATACAGTAGGAGCTGAGGAACTCTCTTAGTCTCTAAGTCTCTTTTTCTCTTAGTCTGATGTGTGCAGAGTATATGTGGGTTTCTGGTTGCTACTGAGGTGGCCAGGTAATGTGGTTTGTAGGATGCAGAGGGGTTTTGTAGCTCTCAGTTTGATGTTTGTTTGAGGGTGTATGGGTTTTTGGTTGCCACTTGTTATCTATGACAATTTTTAAAAGTGCACTATTTTATTCTACAAGGTTCAATACGCAAATAGACACTTAAATTATTAAATTTAATAATTTGGTAAGCTGGCAGATTTTATTCCTAAAAATATTTCTTTTCTGTTCAAATGTGTCAAAAATTTTATCTATATAAAAATTGTAGTCTGTTTCCATTCCTAACAAAGGAATATTGCACAATTTTGTTAAAACCATTTAGTTTAATACAGTTGTTAAAAATTATTTGAAAGTGCTCTCATGTTGAAGATTGTGAATAATAACTTTTGGAACAATGAGCCTTATGAAACACCCTCTAAATGACATTATTTTTATTAAAATCTAAAAAGCTTCAGATTTGCAATTTTTATCTATTATCTTGTTTTTAATTAAGAAATTCAATTAAAACATAATTACACCCATTTCTCCTTCTCTTTCTTCCCTCCAACCCTTTCCAAGTTTCGCCAAGTCTATCTTAAATTGATGATGTCTTTGTTCTTATTATATAGTTGCACATACACACATATATGCTTTTGAAATAACAACTGGAATGAAAGCAGATCCAGATCTCAGGGTCCTTTATTGTCCCTCTCTTATCTCCCTGTTTTGTGACCTCACTGACCACAGTTGGAACACTGTTACTGTGGGGGTGGGAGAATATCACAAATCAGGAATCTGTCATTGACCTTCTTATTTCTCTTTCGAAAGTTATTTCTTAAGTTTTTAAAAATTGGTAAATATAAGCTTATGTTAAAGAAACTGAGAAAGAAACGGTTGTGTAGCTCATCCATTTTAAGTGTTCTTTTCAGAGTGACTTCTGATATATTTTATTATTATTCTTTAAATATACACATATGTAAAGAAAGAGAAGCATTTTTGTATGCTGTATACAAGTCCTTACTCTACTGGTTTTGCATAATAGTGTATGTAAACACAATAATTATAGATAATCATATATATATATATATATATATAGAAGGTTTTGGATCATAAGAAAATAATAAATTAATTTTCTGCATCTGTATAAGCATGCATGTAAATTTAGTTTTTATCTATGAATAAACATATAACATGCTTATATAGCAACAAAAACAATATATGTGATATCAGCATGGTAACTAATACTCTATAGATGGAAACAATCAAGTTTTGAATGTTTTAGTTAGGGTTTCTATTGATGCCACAAAACACCATGAAGATAAACAGCTTGGAAAGGAAAGGTTTAATTGGCTTACATATTCTAATCACTGTTCACCAGTAAGGGAATCAGGGAAGGAAAAACTCAAGGCAGGAAATGAAACAGAGGCCATGGAGGAAAGTAGCTTACTGGCTTGTTCCTTGAGTTTGCTCAGCCTCCTTAATTTGACAGTGCAGGACTTCATTCACAAGGCTAACACTACCCACAGTAGGCGGTGCTCTCCCACATCAATCACTAATCACAAAAATGCTTCCCAGAGTTGCGTGATACAATTTGACATTTTCTCATTTGAAGTTCCTCTTTCCAGATAACTACAGTTTAGAATTTCTCGACCTGTCGGTCTTAACCCCTAATGGAGTCAAACAACCTTTCATAGGAGTGGAATATCAGATATTTACATTATGATACATAACAGTAGTAAAATTATAATTATAAAGTAGTAGCAAAAGTAATCTATAATTAGGTGTCACCAGAACACCAGGAACTGTTTTAAAGAATTGCAGCATAGAAAAGATGAAAGAAACTGTTCTAGCTTGTGTCTAGTTGACAAAAACCAACCAGCCAACCAACCAACAAAAACAAAACAAGAACAATGCATGAAAAACACTATATTTTCTTTACACTTGTATCCAATAATATGCCAATGCTGGAAGAAGGCCAATATAATGATAACCATATACTTTGTTACCAAACTAAGTTATAAGCATCAATGGTGGTTGCTCCAAATGGACAATTTAGCTTGTTTTGCTTGCAAGAAATGGAAAATTAAAAAAAAAATCGTTCATTGTATTTTATGCAATGGTCGTAGCAATCAAGCTCAGCATATTCAGGCACAGAGACCAAAAACAACTGAACAACCATGTTTCATTTAAGTGTATGGATTTCTTCTAGAACAGTCAATTCTGAGTAGACTCTGCTCATGTAGCTCTTAAACTTGCTCATGCAAAGCTCCCTGGGTGCTCGCTTTCTCCAGCCCAGGCTCTTCCCTCCCTGCAGTGGCTTCATGGTCTCACACAGTTGCAGTTCACAGCCGAGGCATCTGTTTATAGCCTAGAGCTCCCTGACAATTCCTGGATTTCTACTCTATAACAGCCATCTGTGCAGTTAGATTCAGAAGATCATCCTATATACAGCGTCTGAAAGCATCACTTGTGCTCAGAAAGTCTGGGGACCTGATCAAACTGTTGCACACACTCTGGATCTTACATTATAACACCCAAATGAATTTAATAATAGACACATTACCCAATGTAAAGACTATAAAATAATGCCTAAAAAGTTATTCAAAAATATAAATCGTCTACCAATACATAAACTAGTTCTAAGAAAAACCATAAATTAATACTACAATTATCTTAAGACTGTGCCCAGCCCATAAGTCTACTATTTTATCATTCATCTCTTTATCATGACAAACATCATCTCTACCTTAAAGCTCCAGAGGTCTGCACAGAGCATGAAGTTTAAGTAATGAATGGCCCATACTCAGTTTTTATCCAGTAAGCATTCTTCAGTTTTAGGAAATTAATTTGTGAACCAATTATGTGTAAGTCATACTTTATCACAGTAATGGGACATGTGAAGAAAGAATAAGTTAAGATGCCACAAAAGCTTTCTGTCTAAAGGACATTATAGTGTAACTTTGCTCAGTCCCTTTCTCTGGTTTCAATATTACTCTCTATTTTTTGAAGTCAGTCTTTTTCTTGAACATTCAGACATAAGCTGGCCTCAATGAGCATAAGACCTAATCCATGCTGGGAAATGAGCCAGCTCAGAAAAACCTGCTTATGTGTAGCAAACTTTGCAGTTTTACCTTCATATAAACTATCTCAACTTCTATAGAAATATTGTTAGCCTGCTATGGTTGTGCTGTATAATGAGGGATTTGTTTAGAAGACTTACATTTTGTCAAAGGTTGGACTATGTGCATGAAGACGTGGAAAATACGCAAATACTGACAATCATCTAAAAAAGAAATAGCTTAAAAATTTCATTTAATGTTATCAAATGTTACCTGTTGTTCTCTTAAAATCTTTGGCGTGTATAATGATTGTATCCAGTACATAAGGATATTTTCTTCAAACAACTCCTCCTTTTTTTCCCCCCAGTAGATATGGAATGAAGTTTGGCCAAGGCTACGGAACTTAACCAGAAGCCCACAGCTAACAATGGTTATTTGAGCTTGAAGCCAGGTGTCCCTTCGCTCCAGTTGCTTCCTGGTAATTTAAGCACCCTGTCTTGATTAATGAGCCCTGCATTAGGTGAGCTGAAATCCTGCAAGCATCAGCTGCTGGGCAGCACCTGAGCTTTTAGAAACCTTTTCCGTTCACTAAGTAGTGCCATTTATAAATTTTCATTACAGGGACCAAGAGAAACCTGTTTAAGTGGCACTCTGGAACCCAGCTAAAGCCTTGTTTTCAAGCAAAATTAAGAAGTCTACACTAGAAAAGCAAAAAACTAGGAGAAACCCAAAAACTCCCCAATAGAAGATTGGTTACACGTAACATGCTATCTTCACAACATAGAATAATGCTGCATAATTAAAGTAATTTATATAGACATATATAAAATTGCTTGGAAAAATACAATTTTTAACTAGATAAAACTCTGGGTCCCTTAAAATGTTTTATAGCACATGATTTCATATGTACAATACTAATATCTAAGCATACTTATTAAATATTGTCATTGCTTAAACATGGTTGAGTGATAAAGTTCTACATGGCTTTCTAATAACACAAATAACCAGCTTAGAAAAAATAAAATAAAGATTTTTTCCCATCACCAGAAAGAACAAAGAGCTAAAAGACTTGAACTTAGTGTGTTGTATTTTTTCTCAAATACAATCATTATGTGCATAAAGGATAACTCTCATGAAGTACAAATGTAACATATATTTCCTTGTCAAACTCTGTCATTAGTTATGAGCAACCTTTCACCAATACTGGCTAATTCAAACTGCACTGATCCTAAGTACAGGAAAATCTTTCTGGTTTTTCCAGGCTCCTTTCCCAGTTTGTTTTGGTTATGTTTTCTGATCTACCTAGATTTTCATCACATCATTAGTTTTCACCTTTTTCAGTATTCTTCGGAGTATTATGCCATGATTTTTTTTTTCTGACGTCCTCATATCTACATTAAGGATTCGACATTTACAATAAACCCAACAAGTTTATGTGTGGACAGAAATGAAAAATATCAAAACACTGCCTGAGGATGGGCATTTATCTTTCAGCACAATGAAGACTATTCTGAATAAAAATCTGGGAGAATATCCAATGCTAACAGTGGTGGAGTATATTTTGATATCTGATTGATAATTTCAATCAAAGAATAATTCATACCACCACTTAGAATTCTGTCCTTACAGAAGCAAGCTGCAGAAATATACTAACAAATACTTGGAGTTTATGACATTTTTCTTTAAAAATAGTTTATTTTCCACACAGTTCTAGAGATTTAAGGTGCAAAGATCACTTGTGGTGACCTTCTGACAGAGTCTGAAGGTGGCACAAACATTATGTGACAAGAGACAGAAAGATCAGGTATACAAGCCCTATTTATTTTATCTCTAGCAATGCCCCTGTGATTCATTTATGGAGCCCTCACTTGAAATCCCAATAATATGCCAAAGGCTCTCTGACTTTTCAGCACTTACCACTATAATAATATTGAGTTTCTGATCATTGACAAGGAGGATGGATTCTCACCACATAAACTAGAAGGGTGCTCCCACAAGTGGGATACCTTCAGGAGCTCTCATTCAGTTCCCTATTTAGTCATTTAATAATTGTTGAGGACTCTTAAAACAAAAAGAATGAGGCAAGACACAAAACTAACTCTTGGTTTTATTTCTTTGATTAAGTCAGTTCTGCCCAGAGGAGGTAGGCAGTATTTTAAAGGGTGAATTCTTAGTCATTCATTAAGAATCATTAGCTTTTTCCTGCTCTTTCTTTATTCACAGATGGAATTATAAGATGTAAATTTGTTTCTGCTTGGCTTTTTTTTTTTAACTGAAAGAAATATGTGAGAGATTATCTAAAACTTCCCATATTTTTATTTTATTTTTATTATTTTTAATGCTTTAAGCATGCTTTGTTTTACAGATTTATGGATAAATAGGTTGATTCCACTCTAGCACATAAAAATAAAATTCAAAATATCTTGAACACATTTTTTGAACATGTTTGTATTCCTTTTAAATAAATAACTATAAGTAGAGCTAATGAGCCACAGAATGTCTGCAAATGTAGATAAGGATGAGAAGGGGCTGGGAAGGGGCATAGGAGAATTTTCTGGGGTGATGTAATATACTATGCTTTTATAAGGATTTGATTATACACATTTATCAAGGTTCATGGGATGGATATACTTAAGCTCTCCATTTCATGATTTTATTTTATTAAAGTACTTCAGATTGAACTGAGGGACTCATGTATACTAAACAAAGGGTGATTTATTTGGAACATGCCCAGCCTTCAGCTCATGCATTTCAAAATAATGTAATTTTTGTTGATTAAGGAGATTATATATTTTAGTTAAGGATACTGCCTTAGTTATATTCTATTGATATAAAGAGGCACCATGACCATTGCAAATACTATTAAGAAAAACATTTAACTGGGGCTTTATTGCAGTTTCAGATAATTAGTCGATTATCATGGCAAGACTCATGGCAGACATGGTGCTGAGAGGGATCTAAAGTTCTACATCTTGATGTGTAGAAAACAGGAAGTGAACTGTGTCCCACATTTGGTGCAGTTTGAGCATATCAGGCCCCAAAGTCATTTCCTACAGGGACAAACCACTGCCAGCAAGGCCACATCCACTCCAACAGGGTGACACTTCCTAATAGTGCCAAACACTCAAACACATGAGTCAGTGGGGTCCACACCTATTCAAACCACCACATTCCATTCCTGGGCCTTCATAGGCTTGTAACCAGAACATAATGTTTAACATTTAGTTCAACTTCAAAAGTTCCCATAGTCTATCACAATCTAAGTAAGATTTAAAAGTAGAGTCCAAAGCATTTTCTGGGATTCATGCAATCTCTTAACTGTGATTCCCTATAAAATCAAAATGAAAAAGCAAATCACATACTTCCAACATATAATGGCACAGGATACACATTGCTAATCCAAAATGTACAGAAGGGAACATAGTGAGGAAATGCTGGACCAAAGCAAGACTGAAAAGCAGTTATGCAAGCTACAAACTCTGCCTCCCTCCCCAGGTCTGATGTCAAATGCTCATCAGATTTCCAACTCCTCTCATCTTTGTGGAATGAAACATACTTCTTTCTGCTAGTCTGGTTCTGGTAGCAACTATCTTTCCTCAGCAGATATCCCATTACTCTTACATTTCTAACATCTTCGGGTCTCCAAGGCAATCTAGGTTCCTACTTCATAGCTTGACGCACGGCTTCTCTAGGCCTCCACATGCCTGGCCTAAGTGGCTTTCCTTAGTCACAGAGTGAGATTCCATAAGTCCATTCTTCTATCATTGACTCTAAATCTAGAACCACAAGGCCCAAACGGCCAAGTTCTGTTGCTTTTCTGGGGCAGGGACATAGCTCCCTTGTTCAATTATATCTTCACCAGCTTTCTGTTTTCAATAATTTCCTTCATTGTCTAAGACTGGCCATTCTAAAACATGTTCTGTAGACCAGGCTGGCCTGAAACTCAGAAATTTCCATGCTTCTGTATCCTGAATGATTTGATTAAAGACATGAATCTCCTGCATGGACCTAAACTGTTCTTTAGCTTATCTCACAAGTTGGGAGCTTATCCAGGTGGGATCTTGCCTTAAGGTCTCCACACTCTCTTAACTTCAGCTTTACCTTTGTTTATCTCCCTGAACAAAGAATTTAGCTCTTTTCTACTCTCTGGTACAATCTTTCTCCTCAAATTTTATTTCATATTTTTTCCTTGCTCAACTTGTTAATTTTTTATAGACAATTATAAGAGTGAATGATAATAACCATACAACAGACTAAATACTAGGCTGTTTTGAAATATTCTCTGGGAATGGATCATTCCAAAATTCTTCACTTTAGCCTCATGGAGACTTTTCAGACAAGGACAAAAACACGGCCACATTCTTCATCAAAATATTATAAGACTTATCTCTAGGCCATATACATATTCCTATTTTCTCCTATGAAACCTCCTGAGTTCAAAACACTCTCAATACCAATGTCTTCCATGTTCCTACTAGTTTGGACCATTAAGTTCCATTCAAAGTGTCCAACTGTTTTCTAATCCAAGTTCCCAAGTTCTACATTCCTCTAAACAAAAGCATGGTCAGGACTATTACAGCAATTCCCCAATTTTTATTTTTGTTTTAGTTTTATTTCTACTAAGAAACACCATGACAACAGCAAATATTATAAGGGGAAATATTTAATTTGGTCTAGATTACAGTTTCAGAGGTTTATTCCATTATTGTCATGATATGATGCATGGCAGCATAAAGGCAGCCATGGTGTTGGACAAGGAGCTGAGAGTTCTACATCTTGCTATTCAGGCAACTGGAAATGAACTATGTTCCTCAATGGGCATAGCTTGAACATATCAGACCCAAAACCTGACCTCACAGCTATACACTTATTTCAGTGAAACCACACATACCTCAACAATGTCATACCTCCTAATAGTATACTTCCTATAGACCAAGCAGTCAAGCACATGAAGCTATTTGGGCCATACCTACTTTAATCAACAAAGATATACAAAAATATTTAATAGCAACCATATTACCATCAGAAATTTAATTGGAAAAACAACAGAAATATAATACTTTGATGGATATTAGCACAATTGTAGAATAAAAGTTGTAGACACATGGAATACCACAGCAGAACATATCAGAATTTTTGGAAGAATAAAAATATTATGTCAAGTGCTGAAAAGTAATAAATATCACTTGAAAAGATTTATTTTTATTTGTGTGTATGAGTGTTTTGCTTGTGTGTCTGTTCATCTCCTAAATGCAGAGACCATGAAGTCCAAAAGAGGGCACTAAATCCTCTCAAACTATAGTACAGATGACAATGAGCTAGCATGTGAGTGCTGAGAACCGAACCTGGGTCTTCTGCTATAGCAAACAAACAAACAAACAAACAAACAAACAAATAAAATAAACAAACAAGCAAATAAAAAATTCCAGCCTTGGATCTATAATTTTTATCTCCTATATATTCTATTTTATCTCCTCTAATAACTTTCACATATCATTAAATTAAAGGTAATGAGTTCTTCAACATTCCTAGTTCACATCAAATTTGTCTGTTATCAGAGATCCTAAAAATTAAAGTATCTCTGTATAGGATGTTCTTATTTGAGTGTTTACATTGACAGCCACCTGTCTCAAATATGTTTTCTGTCTCGTTTTCTTGCTCTGTTTCTTCTACTGGATTTAGAAGTAGATGATATAATGAATTTAACTTTTATTTGTTAATCTTACTCTACTGTTTGTGATTCTGAGTATCCAACCCAAGATCTTAGGCATGCTATAAAAGTACACTGTTGCTGAGCTGCATTTCTAATCCAGAGAATTTCTCAATTTCTTTTTTATGTTTCTGCTATAAGCAACTAGAATAGATAACTGCATTACACAATTATTTTTAAAAAGATAGGTTACAGGACAGAAAGAGTATACATCTAAGTAGTTGGACTACATAATTTATTTAAAAATGAACATTTCCTATCAGAACATTTTAGAGTTGCAAAATAATTACAGAGACACAGATTCAGCATGCATTTCACGGCTATTGCTACCTTTAATGAGTACCTTACATTCATAAATTGCAAATATTAAAGTTACTGAACCAACACTGATGCCATTTTATTACCTAAAAATCTATACTTTATTGAGATTTTTGTATTTTTAACTAATGTTGATTTTTCTATTCTGTGGTACCAACCAGCATGCCATGTTATACTTAGTTGTCAAGTTTCCTTAGGCTGCTGACTTTGACAGCTCGTAACACTCCCTTTGTTTTTGATTATCTTGACAATTTTGATGAGTCCTTGTTAAGGAGTGCCCCAATTGGGAGCTGTCCCTAAGATGTTCTAGAAAACATGAATTAGCTTGGGGAATCACATTCCCTTCGGAACTGTGACACATACCCAATGATCCAAAACATTTGCACCATGTTCAAGCATGAATACATTTTACAGGCCTTGTCTATTTCCATTTTCTCACAGGCTCTGTGTTAAGAAGTACATCCTTTTGTCCATCTTACATCTGTGATACTGAACTCCCTGAAGATTAAGTGATGCCTTACCACACAGAATTTCTGCCAAAGAAGATTACTGTTGTGAACCTTTTGACAATAGGCTTTACTATTTCTATGCCTATATTTACAACCCACATACTGTCAATACTTTAAAAAACTGTTTTCTGATGCCACATCTAAAACTAAATTTGTAAAAATGTTTGCTGTATTATTATTATGATTTCCAGCAAAATAATTGCACAAAGCATAGCAATTCCCTTTCCTGCCCCCTACCCCTGACAAAACAGAGCTTAGGTATGGTAGATTTGTCTTGCTCTATATTATAAGTAAAGAATGTTCTTTGTTCTGTAGGAGAAATAGTTCTGAGATACTTTTATTTGAAAAGGGAAAGAGCTGTGCTGCCAGGCTGATAGGGACCTTTGCTATTAACTCTCTCTCTCTCTCTCTCTCTCTCTCTCTCTCTCTCTCTATCTCTATCTCTCTCTCTCTCTCCCTCTTCACCCCCCCTCACAACCACACCTACTGAAATAAAAGAGCAAACTGGTCCACATTGAACATTAAGCAATTCCTCTATCATAGGATATTTGAGGTATTTTGGGGGCAGATGAACGATCTCTTGTACTTTACGTGTTTTCTCCCTCTAAGAACAATCTTCAACACTCACATCAGTGTTAAGCCAGGCTCACAAAGCCAACTTTATTCATGAATGTGGGTCCTTAGTTGATTTGTTCTCTAAAATATATATATATATAAAATGCCTCATTCTAAACGTTATTCATAATTTGTTGTGCTTGGTTCAGAGAAAAAAAAGGTTTATTAGATTAGTTAACAAGCATTTCCATCTAAAATGATTTTCTTCACCCTAACATATTTTCTTGCCACCTGTGTGCTTTGAACATCATGCCATGTATAATAATCTATTTCCCACTTCTATGAACTGTTATTCTCAAGGAGGAACTTTATTCATTTTGTTCAGCAATGATGGCTCAGAGCTGGGGTCTTCCATCATATATGTTTATTACATACTTATTGCATATAATGGATTCATGTGACCATGATCGTTATTTATACTATATTTGTTATTTGAGTACAAGGTGAAATATTTCCTAACTTAAAATGATTTGAAATAAGCTTTAAAAAATTCTCTCAGTACATATGCCTGGAGACCGTGCCATTTGGCGATAAATAATCACTTTGCATGAGTAGAAAAATGATGAACTATCAAGTGTGGTGGAATCGTATACTGTGAACTGTGCAATGCTCTCAAGTCTACAGAAAAGCCAACGAGCACACAGGGACACTCTAAGTTCTAAAAAGGGCCCCAAAGATCTGAAAGGTTTAGGAATTGTTTTCGAATGCTGACCTTCATTACAAAAGAAATTATGTCATGTTCTCTACTTCATCAGTATAAGAATTCAAAGTAGAAATAGCTCTTATTTCTAAATGCTGAAGAGAACCAATTTTATGAGAGTAAAAAATGCAGATTCATAACGAAGAGGATTTGAAGTCACAGATTATAGACTTGCAGGCACTATATCTTGCCCTAGAAGAATTGCTCACAAAGTTAAATTATTTATTATCTATTTTCTGTTTTCTTCTGTGCATGTGTTTGTTTTATTGATGAGCTCATGAGTGTGTGTGTGTGTGTGTGTGTGTGTGTGTGTGTGTGTGTGTGTGTGTATGTAAGTGTGATGTGGGAAAGTCTTTCTATATGCTGTGAATATCAATCTTTAAATATAGGAGCTGTTTTGACCCATGACAGGCACCATAGAAAAAGTAGATGGAGAAATCAAAACATAGGTAGGAGAAGCAGGGTGGTGTCAGAATCAGATGGAGCCTGCCACCAAAGAAGAAACATGTAAGGAACACAGGTGAGTCATGGGCCATGTGGCAGACAGATTAATGAGAATGGGTTGAGTTAAGATGTAAGAGCTAGCTAACAATGTGCCTGAGCCATAGGCCAAACAGCATGAAGTTAATATAAGTGTCTGAGTCATTTCTGGGGGCCTGAGTAGCAGCAGCAGGAGGCTAAGGGGTCTGGCGTGGCAGGCCTGTGGGTCTGGGCCTCTGGCAGCCTGGGGCCAAGAAACCTCATTGCAACATAGGTGTATGTGTGTGTAAACACATAGAGAGTCGTACAATGTTATAAAGAGTCTTCTATTGTTCCTCCCCTAAACTTTTAGAGACAGAAAGTTTTATTGAACATGTAGATCTGTTGAACTGAAGGTCTAGTAAGCTCTGAAAATTGAGCTTACTAGCTCTAGGTTTATAGTTGTTTGCTGTGACACCAGCTTCTCATGTGTTCTGAAAATTCAAACTCAGAACATCATATTTGCATGTTAATTACATAATCAACCAAGCAGTCTTTCTTTCCAGTTCCTCCTGGACTCAATTATAAGGAAGACAGAAAGACAGGAATGGCAGTCAATTTGATAGTGCAGAGGACACTTGTAAATGCAGTGGTTGACATTTACTGGGCTTTGTGCTGTGCTCACACATAGATTCTTGTCATTCATGCGTCCTTTGGGTGAAAAGACATTTTATTTTTTGTGAATGACATGAAGTTGAGCAAAACTCACTCACTTAGAATACCATCTCCTAGTCATTTGCGTAGTTATTGGAAAAGACCAAATTTTCTTTTCTTTCTTAATTTAAATAGTTTCTGTTGAGAATTTCCTGCATGAGGACCTAGGTTAATTTAATCCCACGCTTTACACACCTCGTTAAAAATCTTCTGAAACCCGCCACTCTGAAATGAATGACCTCTTCTTCTTTAATTATTATTATTATCACACACACACACACACACACACACACACACATATATATATATATATATATATATATATATATATATAATTGTTTGAGTCAATTAGCATTACTCCTACGTACATAAGTATAGGGCTTGTCATTGTGATTGGATTACATATTCAAGAAGGACAGGAGAGCTTGTTCTTGAAGAAACCGAAACTCTGTCTCTCAGCAGCTATAAAGGGCCTATATCTCTTTATTAAGAGTGGAACACTGTGAAATTTACCCTACTTACATTGGCCTGAGACCTACATTTTTTAAAAGGGTCAGAGCTGTAATCTTTCAGGTTACGCAAAGATGTTATACTTGCAAACATGATTTTCATAGCCAATACACTGTTAATACGTTTCTGAGGCATTTTTTCTCTATAAAACCAGAACTTCCACATAAATCATTTGAATACCCCTAAGACTGCTTGTCCTATCATAGCCTGTTCTATGTCACCTTTCTTTGTGTGTGTGTATGTGACATTCATACCAGTTGGGACACTATCATGTGAAATATTGTTCAAATTTTGATTTCATTTTTTTCCTACTATGCATGTGTGGTTGTTTTCTCTATTTAACTCTTTCCTCCATCTGGCACATGAGCACATTAGAATTTTACTATCCTTTTATGCAATAAATTATACATTAATAGGGTAGTTATGGTTGCTGAGAAGAAGTTATTTGTGATTTGCACTTAGAGAGATTTTAATCAAGTTTACCATTCTCAAAAAGTCTGTTTTGCATATAAATAAGGATTCCTTACATCGATCTGTTTTGTTCAATTATAAAATGCTTCATTTGGAAGCCTGAGGGTAATTTATTATATGTAATCCAAGAAATGGAAGATATGTTGTATTATTTCTAATCTTATCAAGTGTCTGCTATATTTAATGAGAATTCCTGTTTATCTTGATTATTATAAGTTGTTTGAGCTAATAAAATGAAAAGAATATGCGAGATTTTCAGATGATTGTGTACTGTCTCAGGTACTGGCTATTCCCTTCAGGCATTCAGTTGTTACATGAGTTTGATTTTTTTTTTTTTTTAAGGACTATAAGACCAAAATCTTGAAACCTTCTGCAATAAATTATGTAAACGACAAAATAAGAGAAAGAAAGTCATGAGTGATGGTTTTCATGTAATTATGTGTTCACACATGATTATTTGTTTTATAAATAAAAGCTCACTTCTAAACAAAGCAGAAAATGAAATAAAGTCTTTTATTACTTCTTATTTCTATTATTATGCTCTCTTATTTCTAAAGTGACAGTGAATGTATGTATGTATGGCGTGTGTAACACCATGTACCTTGCTGTCTTTCTAGATAAACCGTGCATGTGTATATTCTCTTAAAATTTATAAACCAATGAAACACGCACGGGTCTAGAAAGGGGTTAGAAGCCTGGCAAAATATTTTTTAAAAGCATCTCTATGATTTCAAACCTGAGCTTTTCTCAAAAGAGGGCTAATGATGAAAAAGAATACAGGTCAAGGCCAGATGCTTTAAATATGTCTCCCAAAGATTCTGCTTTGAAAACTTAACTTGTACTATTATAGAGAGGGAAGCTGAAAAGGAAGTAAGGATTATTAGGACTTATACATTAATGCAGTCATTCTAACAGTGGCATCATTATGTCAAGTAAGGGTTTGATATAAAGTAATGTAGTTATAAAGTATTGTGCCCTATGTCATCTCTGTCATGTGACACTTCTACCATGTGATGACACAGCAAGAGAGTTGTCATCAGGTTCAAGCACTAACTTCTGGATTTCTTAGGCTATAGAGTCATTAGCCATATTACTTGTATTGTTTATCAACTAGTCTGTCATTTTTCATAGCAACAAATCTAGGAGAAGTTAGTGGATGAGGGAAAGAATCAGGTCTTAGAGTCACAAGCCTATGGTTTAGTTCTTGGCTTCTAGATTTTCAATGTTAGATAAACCAATCTTCTTCTATATTTCCAAAAGGACATCCGTCCCTTCTGCACCTGCATCCCCATATAAATGAAAGTTGACAATATTATTCCAATGTCACAACGATAACTACATATCTACCCAAATATGTGGGGTAAAATAACATTATGAGCATCATTCATGAAAATAAGAAAACTAGTGTCTAATATTTCTATTTTCATAATGACAAGTAGAGGGCAATACAGTTTACTCAGTTTTTCCTATACTTTTACCTGGAGATCATCAACTTGCATGAAAAGAAATAAGCCTAGACTTAGGAAGTACCTAGAATGCCTTTCAAAAGCATTGCACTATGAGCTTGCAAGTCCCACATTCTCCAAGAAACAGTCTTGGATTGTGTGTTGTGGTTGGCAGCTGACATTTTGATAAATGGAAGTATTAAGATGTGCATTAAGCATGCATTACATTTCAGTAAGAATTTTCTCTGCATTTTCTCACAGATGTAGATGTAGTTTAAAGTAGAAGGAAAAAATTCATCATAGTGGCTTTACATTTAAGTAACTGTTCACCTTGCCAAAAATTGATTGGTTATTTGCCATAAAAATATAAAGAATACGTTTTAAACTAGAAGCAAGAGTCTGTGATGTGTTGCTCAAATCCTTGATATTAAAGAGATTGTGAAGGGGAGGTGATCAAGCTTAGAATACAGGAAAGAAATGTCTTGCTCAATTTGTATCTAGTTCACAGAAGTTGTCTAGGGAAACACTATGGAAATTAAGAAAGGAGAAAGATAAATGAGGGATGGCCAAGACATGGGCTTTGGGAATCTCCTACCATCTTCTAAGTCTCCACACAACACTTTTAATCAGAAATCACATCCCTTACTTGACTTTAAGATTTTTCTTTTCAATATTTCCTTGGAAACTATGAAGTTTAGTACCATTTTCCTATGTCCTACAAAGCCTAATCATTCTCTCTAAAATCAATTTTCTTTCCTATCTAGGAACCTATAAACCAGAACCATCAAGCTGGCTCATTCATGTTTGCTGATGGCCTATTCATAAGACTGAAAAATTAGAAACAGCCTAGATACCCAAAAACTGATGCATGCATGATGAAAGTGTGATATATTTATACAATTAAATACTATTACACAGATCCAAATAGTGCATGTTAGCAATTAAGTCCTTTTTAATAAACAAACAAGCAAAAACTATGTGTTGTAGGAGCCATGCATGGTTGGGGAAGAGACTTGAAAAGTTTGGGGTCTGATTTCTTGGCTCTGTGACCTCCAAATGGCATTGACTGTCAGATTTTCTCTTCTCGTGACTTTTGAGCATTGAGATGACTTCTTCAGCTGAAGCTGTGAAATCAGGTCTTCCATGTTTTCATGATCTTGAAGGGGTTTTGTCTATGATCATCTCTGAGGCTATATTAACTTCCTCATTTGAAGCTGAGCACTGATTGTATAAACCCCTTCTTTTCTTCCTTTGCGTTCATTCATTCTTTTTTTTTTTTTTTTAATAAAATGATGCTAGCTTCTGTAACTTTAAGAAAAAAGGCTTTTAGTTAACATAATTTACTGATGACTTGCATTTTTATGACTTGGTCTCTGTGAGTTTTAAAATGATACTAATAATTTACAGCCAAACCTTTCAGCCAAAATTTGCAAAATGAGACTTTCTTTCCGAAAAAAAAAAAAAAAAATGAGCTGAGAAAAGTTGGAATACAATGAAAAATACTTTTGAAGTTTCTTCCATTCAATTTTTTCACTCTTTGATAAAGTGCACTTCTGAGAAGGGCTGAGTTTCCTGAGAGTAGACTTGATGTTAACATTTAGTCTTTCGGTGGTTTTGTGATTCTTGATTCAGAGCCTTGAGGCAGAAGCGATTGAGTCCTTTGTTTTAGACCCAGATGCTTCTCCATTGAAAAGGCCATGTAATGATAGTTAATAGAACACACAATAAGGGAAATACCACATAGATTCAATTGTAAAGACTACGTCTCAAAATAACCAATTTAAAAAAATGATATGACTAATCTGTTTTCTAAGTATAGGTAATTTTATCTAAAATTAGGAATTCGGTATTCTAGAATCTTTGGTCATCTGTTGAGTATTGTCTCTGAAGTCTTACAGGAAACAGAGTTTAAATCCCATGAAAAGGTTGAGACTGTTCTCACTTTCCACATTAAATCGCTTGGAAACATTCTTCTGTAGGAAGTTGGGTTATAGGAAGCCTGCTGTGAAAGTTAGCAAATGAAATGTAAAATGTGTGAAGTATTCAGTTTTAGAAGTACCATTTAAAAAAGATTATGGCATTTATGCTTTACCAAATGAAGCTCTTTTGGTGGACTTAAATACTCTTGCATAGTCTGAGATTTAAATGAAAAAAATCTTTAAAATATAATTCAATTAAACTTTCTATACTGCTAAGCATCCAGACATCAGTGCCTAGGACACTTGCAGCTGTATGCCCATATGAAATATACCTAGGAACAAAGAGACTGCATATCAGTTATAAGAGTACTTAGAATTATTGTGCTATGTGTAAGAACATCTATCACGCATTCTTAGCTCACATAAACACTACAGTTCTTCCCTGACAACCTAGTCCCCAGTGCTACAGTTTTATCCATCTGCTGTTCTTTTGCAGAAAGAATCTTTGGACGGGCTTGTTTCTCATCTCTTAAGAGTCTCCATGGAAAGCATAGAATATCCTCTCTGATGACTGGCTTCTCTTCCATACGGCGATGTTGCCGATTCTCTTTTTGTTGAAGCTATGTATTTTTGATATTGACATTCTACATTTTCTCAATTAATTTTAACTCTTATAAATATCTGCCTCATTGCTATATTGAGTCATTTCAGCCCTTCCTGCAAATACTGGCATTACCCAGCATATCCTTTGGGGCCACTATTTCAAATGTTTACTCTTCCTTGATGTAATGCTACTGTTACTGAAACACACCATTCCCTAGATTCTTAACGATGTATCCACATTATGGTTGTGCACCATTACATGAATAGACACAGACATCTCCGTGTCAGCAGACCATAAGGTGGTACTAATGGATAGACTTAACCTTGATATTCAAATACGTAGCTGTGAACTCTTACTCAGTAGATACTACACTTGGCATGCCATTTCAGATCTTAGTTTTCTTCTAAATTTTTGAGGATAAATATATTATGATGCATTAGATATTTAGCACATTTTATGATGCATAGTATGTGTTCATTAAAATTTAGTTATATTTAAGTGTATTTTTCAAGCCTAGTGATGTTTTATATAATGAATATTAAAATAAATACCTACCATCAAAAATTTAAAGAGCAAATATTTTTTGACTTCACCATTTCAACCATTGACTTCTACTAACTCTGTTCTCATTTCTGTGTTATGTTAGGTTTCTTTTTAAAAAAAAAACTCATAGCTGTGAGAAAATATCAGACAAAAAGCAAGTCAAGAGAGTAAAAAATTATTTCATACACAGTTTGTGAGGACAGTTCCTTTTCTAGGGGAAGGCCTGATGATGGAATTGCCTCAGCTTTGACTCATCAGTCTCTTCCATCTTGACACAACAGACCAGGGATGGGTTCTAGCCCATAAGATGGTGCTATTTGTATTTAGTGTGGAGATTCCTTGTTCAAAGTTCGCTGGGACCACCCTCACAGATGTGTCTGGGGGTGCCCCTCCTATGGGACTCTGGATCCTATTGTTCATTAAAATGAAAATTAATCCTCTCTTCTGAGACCTAATCATTCTTTTAGCTGTGACCCCATCCTAAGTAGCATGAACAATTAGAACCAAACAAGCTACGCTCTTAAAATATCTAGGGGCAACAGGTAAACATCTCAGAACCAAGTTAAAGCAAAGAAAGAGCATGCCTAAGCAACAGTCAAACCAACGGACACCAGCACCATCTTGCATCTTCCTGCCTGGCATATGGGAATCTTAGTGCCAGATTTTGGCTTTAACTACCTTTGGTTGCCCTGCCCTTCAGTTCACTCACTTGCATTTCTAAGCAGCCTATCTTAGGCCAGTTCCACCGCACCTGAAGTTTCCTCAGTATACTTTAAGAGTTCCCAGGATTTCTAAATACTTGGGGTGATCACTAAAGCTCATGCTTCATGTTCACATCTTCATAGATGACCTCCTAGTGAGTTCTACACAGACAATCACATTCTACTTAACATTGCCTGGGCTCAGTAGCTTTTGCAGGATTAGTGCAAAAATTCAGTACCCCATAACTCTTGCATTTTACATGACTAAAAAAACAGGTGTTGTGTGGAAGGCACCGCATTTTGCTGTAAGCCCCAAAATATAATCTTGCCCCTCTGACTTCAGCTTCTCTTTGACCCTGAAGTAAGGAAAACACTTCTTTGGATGGTAGCTGTGGAGCAGAGATCTCCGAAATGTCATTATTTGTACAGGGTCTAAAAGAGATTTTTTCATTTTCCAATCTTGAACCTTTAGTAGGTAGAGTTTATCCTTTGGGGATCTCTCTGATTGAGTCAGGGCAAAGTGGGGCAATCCCTCTTATTGGAGAGAATGGCAGCTGTTTTGTCTGCATATATTTTCTCTGCTCTGTATAGAATTTTAACCACATTTCTGTGCTTTTCCTCAATAAAATGTACATTTTCTCTATCTTCTTACTTTGAATTTTTATTATAAATCCTGATAAACACACAGGTGATCAATAAATGTGTCATGAGCTGAATATTACACTCTTGAAATTTCATTTGCCAGACAACTTCTATCATCATTTTCAATTCCACCTTCCTTAAATGATCAGAATGTGTGTAAAACACAGTCATATTTTTGAGCAAGATATTCCACATGGGACCTTTAGTTCAGTTCCCATGAGTCCTTGTTGTCATGTGATGCCTTAAGAGCACAGTCTACAGCTGCATTTCTTTCAGTGTGCTGGACCTCTGCACACCCCCAGAATGGCCGTTTAAGCCCCAATTTGATCATTTTTCTCATTCACAGCTTGAAGAACCACGGTTTGCATTTTAGTGGAGCAGGACTGTCATGGATGCTGGTGCTCAGAAAAATACTTAATTTCTTTTTTGTTCAATCCTAGTCATGGATTGATCCGTGGAATAATGCTGCTGTCCACATTCAAAGCATAGACTCTCTGCCCAGTTAAGCCTCTCAGAAAGCATCTTTACAGACATTCTTTTGCATGGGTCTACTCAGTGATTTTAAATGAAAGAAAATATCATTAGTGCCTATTTGTTTTTTTAAAGGTATATACTATTCTGGTCTTCTAACGAGTGATCCCTGTGTGTGTGTGTGGGGGGGGGAAGTGAGAGTGAGAGAGAGAGAGAAACTTACCTTGAAAAAAACTAAGACATAATCTTACTAGAATTTTATGATACTGAAAAAATGTAGAAAAGGAGAAAGCTTTGAATAAACACAGCTGGACACAATGCATGTACTTCGGGAGGTTGGCAAGCTGGTACTAATTAAATAGAACCACAAAACCATACTTTTGATGTGACTGTTAAAATAACCTTTTCTTCCTCTAGGGTTGTTTAATAAAAATGCAGCGTTTTTATGTATACCTTAAATGTTGCTTTATCGAGGGACTTAAAAGCAAGTTAATAACAGCATGCTTAGTGTTCTGGAGGGAGACTGTGGTAATGGCATATTTGAAATGAAAAATTACAGAGTGAACCCAGTCACAAACTGGAGGTAATGTCCCAATGTGTGACAGTCAAACTCAGATGACATTCAAGGTTACACTATCTTGCACAGTTTAATGAACACAAGGAAACATTCAAAGCAACGAGAGCTTCAAGATTTTAACAATTGGGAGCTATTTATGTTTCCTGGACATAATCACAGATGAAAAGCAAGTATCATGATTTTAAAGATTAAAAAGGCATCAAACTGCATGTGGAAAGTGTAATTAAAATGAAAACAGAATATATTGATTTTAAAATCATTTAATTTATATTTAATCTATAATATATCATTGCCCCCTCCCTTTTCTTCCCCACATACTTTCTCATATATCACTCCTTGTTCATTTTCAAGATTAAGGCCCCTTTTCACTAACGGAAAATATTAATTTACAGAATTTTTTTCTAAAAGTAAGGTTAGGGATTATATTTATGTTTTGCAATTTATTTAAACTTTTCTTATATAGTAAACAAATTTAGGGAGGATATTTGTAGGTATTTTGGCTTGATGTCTTTTAACTCAGTACTATTATTGGTATAAAATTTTTGTTTATATTTCAATATAAAATCAACTTATTACCTGGAAATATAATTTTTACATGAAAAATGGAATACTTGTAAAGTATGTGATAAAATTATAATTATAACCAGTAGAATGTGATCAATTATTTCATGAAAAATACTTAAATGCACAAAGCAATTGAGAGTATACAAAAACTCACTTAAAAAAAAAAAGGGTTACTACTTAAAACGAAATGAGATTAAATGCCCAATCATTATGTGGAAGCCAATATTAATTTACAAAATATCAGATAGTTTTTTAAATAGAATTTAAAGCTGAACAATTTCCCTCCCTCCATACCCTCCCCGTTTCTTTATCTCTCCCTCTCCTCAAGTGGGGTGTATTTATACAATATTGCTTTTTCTTCATTTTATCACATTTTTCAAAATATGTCATTTTATCCACGTATCCCTCTGCTTCCTTTTTCTTCCCTCCTTCTAATCCCTCCTAGTCAGTCTTCAGCCTTCCTCCTCCAAATCTCTCCATCACATCCCCCAAAAGGGAATGAAGTTCCAAGGTCAAGACTGGGTTAGGTGTTCCTCTGCAGGGAATGGGCTCCAAGGTGCCATCCCATGCACAATAACACAGTCTGATACCACCCTTCGAGGCTCCACATACTACCCATGCCAATGAACAATTGTCTACCCTTGGAGGGCCTAGCTCCTTATTGGGTAAAATTATCAAGCTATTTTCTAAAAATTACTTATTTAAAATAACATGCTTAATTTTCAATGGGAGAGTTCACTGATGTTCAGGAAATACTGAATCATAGTCATTGTGTTTATTTTAAAATTTAATTCATAATTTAATCTTATTTCATATTATTACAAAGAAAGAAAAGATGTTGGAAGATAATATTAGATTGCATGTTTTCTGATTCTTATTGGGCTGCATGATGGAAATTTTAAGAGCAAATACAAATGTTATCAATTCTTAAACACTAATAGATTATGAAAAAGTTGACCTTCTCACCACTGCTGTGTGGTAGTTGTAGAAGCAAAAGACATTGCCAAGAGTCAGTGTAGCTTTGAAAACACAGGACGTTAATTTATCTGAAGTATCTTTGTGAGCAAGAATAATTTTCCCATATAAAATCATTATGAAAAGATAAAATGTGATAAAAAGGAGAAGTTTCTCTCTTTGAATAGAAAGACAACAAAAGAAATCTACTCTGACTTTTCAAACTCTTTTTGGAAGAACAAGCCAAACAACTGGACAAGGAATGCATATTGCCTATAGAATATGCTACGTAGTGTCTTAAACATTTTCTTTATTTATTTAATTACAGAGTTCCATGCAGTTGGACATACTCCTTTGTGTATTCTTTCTACATCTCCAATCCTCCAATGTCTCTCTACCAAGTCCTCTTCTACATTCCCTCTGGTATTTATATGCATATGCATACATATACACACAGCCTCTTGATTTTAATTATTGTTGACTTCATTAATGTATATTTTGGTCTGAAGTATTATGATTGCAATTCTATTCCTGAAAACAAAAAACAGCCAAAATCAGGAGTTTCATTCTCATGGCACCATTTGCCTCTTCAACAAGGATTGAGGCCTTTAGAAAAATTACTCTATCCATGTAAGCATTTCCACTGTTGTAGCTTTGCAGGTTTTGTGGGGCAGCCATATTGCTGAGAGTTCATGGGAGAAGATTCCTCTCTTATCCCGAAGACAACATCATATAACTATCTTTCTGGCTTCCCAGGATCTTACAGATTTTCTACTTCCTCTTCTGAGATGTTTACTGAATCCTACTGAGATAGTGGCTGTGTTATAGATGACCTGTTTGACCCGTTTGATGACATGTAATCCTTAGTCACTGATTCTCCACATTTTGACTTGTTCTAAATCTTTCTAATTATCTCTGTCTATTATAAATAAAATTTTGAAGTTTTTGTTTGTTTGTTATGAGAGAGCTATTTTGGTCTATAAATAAATAATTAAAGGTAAGTTAGAAACTATATTGCTTTAGTATTATGGTATATTCTTTTCTAGGGTCTAGGACCTCTTAGCTATGGGTTCTGGGCTAGCTTTGCAGCACCAGGTATGAGTAACCTCCAATTTATCTGTTGCTAGTTCTAAGAAGAGTGATAGATTTCAATGTACTGAGAAAGTTATGGAATATTATAGAGAAAATCAAAATAAACACTGATTATTATTTTAATAGCAAAAAGCGGGAAAATGATACAAATTGTGAAGAGTACAAATAGATCTATTAATTTCCAAGTATAATGACAAAGTCACACTTTATGATAGAAGTAAATCATACTCTAGACTTCATTGAATTCCAAATTTCTGTACTGAAAGATGCTGTCACGAGAATAAAAAGAGGAGACAGATGGGTATGATTATTAAGGAAAAATCTAATAAAAGACTGTTATCTAAAGTATATACCTAAACCCTTAAAAACACAAAATAAAAATCGAGCAATATAAGATGTTATTGAAATACAAACAAATTTTCACTATAAAATTCATATGCAAGTTTTATTCACAGCCAAAATGTTAACATTGTATACCTTGAAGAACCACCAATTATGACAGCCATAAAACACTATATAACAATTAGAATAACCAAAGTCTATAAGAATGACACTCTCAAGTGTTGGCACAACAGGAGCTTTTATTGTTGATATTTGTTGAAAAGGAGGAATAACAAATTAATGTTTTGGAAGATAGTTTGGAAACTTCTTATTAAAACTGAGATACATTTGCAAGATAGCACAGCAATTGTTTTCTTTGGTATTTATGTAAATGAACTGCACACTATATTCACATAAAAATGCAGGAACAGTTATTTATAATAGCTTTATTTATACGTGTGGCAAAATTTGAGAATGTTTGAAAGCTCTTTCAATAGATTAATGGCTACAGTATAGACAACGCAAATAATGTAATGTCATTCAGTAGGATTATTGCACAGTCAAAAATGAGGGATAAACAAACATATATCAGTGATTGAAAAAAACCTAGTGATCCAAGTTGACAAGGCTATATAAAAAGAATCTAACTAGGTAACATAAAGAAGAAAAATCTATGAAGGAAGTATAGTCATGTCAGACACCAGCATTAAATAGAATAGAAGATAAACAGGCAGGGAGGGCATAGGGCAAATACGGAATTTTATGCAAAAAATTATAATGTTGAAGGTTTAATGATAGATGTATTGTCATAGACCTATTCTATAAATGGAATCACTAACAACAAAGTTAAACCTCAATATAATTGGTGGACTTTGGGTAATAATGTATCAAATTGAGGTCAATGATTACCCATTGATATGATATGTGGGATGTTGATAATACAAGAGAATATAAGTCTGCATGGGCACAATACCATTTATAATTTAAATCAGCAAAAAAAAAAAGATTAGCCAGTGCTTGCATGAAAATAAAAATCAAGTTACTATTGTTTCTATAAACACATTTGTTATAAGACAAGCACTACTCGGTTTCCAGGACAGTCAGACAGAGGAGCCAATCATATCTGCTTGTCTACCATAGTTGCTTTATTTAGGTGGAAGTCTTTGAGGTTCCTGAGAATGGTTCAGCCACTGCGGATATTTTCAAAGAAAGGAGCAAACTCTAAGACAGTGCTTCTCAGCCTTCCGAGTGCTGTGACCTTTAATACAGCTCCTCATGTTACAGCTCCTAAGCTTAAAGTTAGTTTTTGCTCTTTCATAACTTTCACTTTGCTCTAGATATGAATGATAATGTATATAACTGACATGCTGGATATCAGATATGCAACCCCTGTAAGAGTCATTTGACTATAAAGGGTCACATCCTACAGACTGAGAATGACAGCTGTAAGACATACTTGAGAACTTGCTCCAATAGCTCTAAATCAGTTTATATAGTTGTGATGCTCAAAAATACTCAGGAATAGTGATGTAAATAACAGTGATTCAGTGAACCCAGGACTTGCTGGGCATCAGTCATTGTAGTCTGCGTACAATTTAGTTCTTCTATCAATGCTGATTTAAGTATTATATTACTTTTACAGAAAAATAGCCATAAGAGAGATTTTCTTTGTCAAATAGATATTTATGTCATGTAACATAAATGGACCTCAGCCTCAGTCTCTCTCTCTCTGTCTTTCTTCTCACACACACATGTACACACACACACACACACACACACACACACACACACAAAGACTTTGACCATATATTGTGTATTTAATAAAAAAAAAACTAGTGTTCAAACTATGCTAAGGTCTTAAATCTATTTTTAGACAATTTATAAAAATGTAGACTACTCTATTGTTCTCCAAAGTGTTACTGTAAAGCCATCCCAAGTATACCAGTTCTTAGTAAAATAAATTCTCACTGAACAAGAGAAACAATGTTCTAAATGAAAACTATTTATCAGAAATGTCTCAAGTTGCCTAGGATAAGCAAAAACATCAGGAAATAGTTACCTTCCATTGTCCAAACATGAACATAAGCTTGTTTTAACAAGTACAGCTGGATGTCAACAAGTGGCCCAATGGCAAGTTATAGATATTATTACATTTTCCTACTCAGGGCATTGTTACATTTGGTCATACTGTAGGTAGTGGTATGATTTATTGTTTTAGAGGTTTCTGTCTCTGACTTTCTGGTCTCACCTCATGGCCTGAATCTGTAGACCCACAGTCCCATAGTCCCACTGAAACACACAGATGCTTATATTAATTTTATTCTGATTGACCTGGGGCCCAGGCATATAACTTTCTAACTCTTTACCCTTAAACTAACCCATGATTCTTATCCTGTTCAGTCATACTGCTCAGCACTTTTTCTCAGAGCATCATAGTTGTCCTATGCATCTGCTTTTCTGGTGCCTCTGTGGCATCTCCGCTCTATTCTTTTTGTTCCCAAAGTTTTCCCAGTCTCATATGCCCTGCCCACACTTTTTGTCTGCCTTTGACCAATTAACATTTTTTTATTAAAGCAGTAGGTGGGACAATTATTTACAGTGAAACATAATCCCACTACAATTTCTTTGTGAGAAAGCTCCTTGTGAAACATTCTTCCTAACACACACACACACACTTACACACACACATACACACACACAAATGTCTTGATGTGTGTTATCTTTTTTTTTCATAAAGTTTGTGTCTTGCATTAAGATCTTTGCTCCATTAGAATTTTTTTGTGTGAAGTGTGATATAGATCAATAATTCAATCCTTTTCTATTTGTAGAGATCTGTTGGTACAAACATAATTGGACACTTACATTTTGATGGGAGAAATATCAATTTGCCAAGTTGATGGCTATCAGCAGAGGTCTTCAAAAAATTAAAAACAGAACTTGACTATGACTGAGTTTTAAAATGCTTAGGTATATTCCCCAAAGGATCCAAGTTGGTATGCTGGTGGCCATATCAGAGAAATGGAAGGTGGCAATTGACTTCAGGTGTTTGGCTCAACAGAAAGCAAAGCATTGATGGGTGAGTCTTGGATAGAGAAGACCCTGAGGGCTTCTGCCTTGCCTTCACATGCTTGCCACTGCAATTTCTCTCTAGTATCTAGCATAGTGTGAGGGGGTGTGTAGGCATACCCACTGCCTGCAATGTAGTGTGAGTATTTCATGAAAATATCCTTTTATACTGGACAATTTTCCTTGTAGATTATCATGAAGATGATTTCTTCTTAAGCCGTACTGTTTAAGGTGCTGAGCTGTATAGATTATGGTTAGGAAATCAATCAAGTCCAAGGAGTTAGCTCAAGTTCTTTTTGATATTGGTGTAGTGGAAAGCAGGCAATATCACCTTGACTTAGAGATGTGGCCTTTGAGTCTCAAGGCCCAAGTGTACAGGGCATAGCCAGGCCAGTAAGACCTGAAGTGTGTACAGTCCTTCCTCCAAGAACACAGGAGAGAGCAAACAGGAAGAGAGCTGGAATGTATCCAGTCTTAAACAGGGAAATGTATTCAGGGCCTTTGGGATGTGTAATAGCTAAGATAAAGCATTAAACAATGGGATTCACATTACTAGAAAGCAAAGAATTGGATGGTTAAAATAACTGAACAGGATGCTAAAATATAAAAAATGAAACTATTTACCTGTTTTCTGACAGTTATAAAAACTACTACCTATGTAAATGGTTATGGCTGAAAGGCTCCTTATCAATGAGAAGTCTAAAAGATAAAAGTTCTTGGGAATAGTTTGTCTTTCACCTGAACATGTAAAATGTTTAATCACGTATGGGACATGGAAAACATATTTTAAACCTGTATTCATTGTAATCATTCACTTAAAAATTATGAAAGCATATTGTAATTTTTATATTGATTGAAAGATTCTGCAGGGGTATATAAGATGTAAAGGGAAAATGAAGCGGTTAGAAGGAAGACACCCAAAAGTGAAGAAGGAATACATCAGAAAGTAAAGAGAAGGAAGTTATCAGGAAAGCCAAAGAAGGGAGATATCAGTGTAGAAGAACAGAACAGGAAAAGGATAAGTATAAAATGCACCCTAAAGAATGATAAAAAAGATGAGAGCCTTTATCTCTCAGAAAAGAAGTTATGTCTTTTATTCACTGACTCTGCATCTTATTCTGGTCTCTCAGACCATCAGAAAGCTGGTCTCTATGTATTGCTATAAATTAGAAATAACCATACAACCATTTCTACTGGGGCAATATTCACACTACAAAAACTATAGAAACACCCTAATTGTCTATCCACAGATGCATGATTAAAAATAAATCAAGTATGGATACATAATATAAATGTATTCAAGCCATGAAGAGAATCAAAAATCATTTTTTAAAATCCATTTGCTAGAAAATGGACAAAGTAGAGATCATATTGATAAGCCATACAGACTAGTCTCAGAAAGATCAATAGTCTGCATATTCTTTTATAGGAAGTACTGGTAGGTGGTGATGAGGGAAGTCAGACAACTTGTTGTGATGTGGGAAGGTGAACAAGTTCTCCTAAAGAGTGGGAAATAGATACGATGTTGCAAAGAGCTTGGTGAAACTGGAATCCGGAGTTAAAAGAGCAGAACAGGATAAGGGAGGGAATATAGGGGTGAACAACTTACATTAAAGACTTTTTGAAAAGCTATATGGAAATCTGCTGTATAAA
Organism: Phyllotis vaccarum; assembly: GCA_033318265.1. NCBI lineage: Eukaryota > Metazoa > Chordata > Mammalia > Rodentia > Cricetidae > Phyllotis > Phyllotis vaccarum. The sequence continues at coordinate 102,567,880 of JARWLC010000008.1, read as the reverse complement.
CTTCCTAAAATGCATACATACATGAAAACAATGTACATGTACTCAAATGAAATGGAGGAGACAGTATCCCAACTAGACATTTTATGCCTCCGGGTAACATTGTAGCACTAGGAATAGGTTACATCTTGTTTAATTCTTGGCCAAAGGGCCCCCATAGAGCCCCCACCCTTGTTTCGAGCACCACAGGCTGCTGCCAACTGCTACTGGTTATACTTCACAATCTGAAAGTAAGGGCATTAGACTGAAGACGACACTTCCTTTTGTCACCAGACACGGAGAAACTTTGCCAGAGCCCACTAGAAGCTCCATTCCACTCTACTTGTGTTTATGATGCTTGAAGAAGGTACTTTGGCTGCTACTGGAGGAGAGAAATAAGCATCAATATGACACATCTATGGACCCTATGATTTACAACACCATTCTAACTGTGAGATATACTGGTGTAATAGTGACATGAATTTTATGGGATTAACCAATGCCTTTTTGATTGGACTTTCTACTCTTTGAGATTGAGCCCTTAAATTAGCCTGCTACATTAGCCAAGAACCTGAGACTAAAATGCAAACGGTATTACTATTACCCTGTGCAAGAAACAGAGCAATAAAATTACTTCTATTGACATATTGGTATACCCATAGATCAGTGAATCATTCAGTTCTCATTAAGAAAAATCCTTACAGTAGATGGTAAATAAAATAGAAACCCAGATTACATGAAGAGTTTTTTTTTTTTTTTTTTTTTTTTAAGAGACTATGGAATGCACAATCCTAAATGGGACATTAAAAAAATTAAATCCTCCCCTCAAATCTAAGGAATCTATGTATAAGAGGAGATAAAAAGATGATGAGAGACAGAAATACTGGATGATTCCTAGCAAGCAATGTCTTCCAGACACAGTAGGTCTGAGAAACATAATCTTACAGAGACTGCACCAGCATGAAGATGATGTGCACCTGTCAAACTGGACAAAACTTACGCTCCGAGAAGAGGAAACAGAACCAGAATCCCACTTCTACTCAAGAAGATATTTGTAATGGAGACCTGCTGGGAAATGGGAAAATATTTTTTTTTAAATAAATAGACGCTGGTATTAAACACACTCCTGGGCAGTCCCCATGCGCAGGAGTAGTTCATCACCATAGAGCGGCTTGGCCAACACTAAAGCAGATCCCGCTTTTGTTTGTTGTTTATCTTTTATTTCATCTTATGGAGTTTTTTGTTTTGATTTTCATTTTTGTTGTTCAATTTTAAGAGATAGCATAAAAGAATCTGAAGTGGAGCATGTAGGGAAATGGGGAGAATCTAGGAGGATGTAAAGAATATGTTCTAAAGAAAACGGTAAACATACCAGTTTTGTAGTTTGTAAATAGCATCTGATTTACCTCAGTTTGTATGTAACCACTGGAATTGATGGAAACTTAAAAGTGCTTTGATGTTTTTGGCTGGACGTGTAGCTCAATGATATGGAATATGCTGCTTCTACTAGGCACTGGATGTGATCCCAAACACAGCAACACACAAAATAAAGCAGAAAATGGATAAAACCATGGCATTAAAATAGAAGGGAGGCTCTTTGGCAGGAGAAAGGGAGTGAAAATGGGGCAAGAGACAAAACATATTAGTAACCAAGATTAAGTTTACTTGGATGTAAGAAATTACAATAATGAATTCCATAATTTTATAGGTCTAATATACACTAATTAAAATATAAGTACCATTTTTTTTTGCACAGATATGACATAAAGCACTCTTGTCCAAAGTGTCAGTGTTCACTGAACTTGTGAAAATCATTTTCCTTCAGTGGTTGATTTAGTATTGTCAGGATAATATGGTTTTTATGGTCATAAAAAAGCCACAATCTAATTCTACCTCATCACTACTGTATTATCACTTTTAATCTCAGTGATTTCATTTGAATTATCTTAGGAACATTCTATGGGCTATTATATAGACAGCTCAACCCATTCACTGATCTTTGGCATTGTCTTAAACCATCTTATCATTATTCGCAACAGTAAATTAAGGAGTTATTTTTGGAGAATGTTATAGTCTGAAATTGCTGAGTATAAATTATTACACATAATAAGAACTATTCATTTACCAACAGACATTGTAAACTTCATTAGAATGTCATGGCTGGTTCATTCGGTAAGGAGTGGTTTTCAAATATAAAGATCTTTATTAAAAGAAGAAAGGCTGTGTATATCCTTAAAGCCTTCATCTACTTAACATTTGAAATTTTGAGGTCTGAAATATATTCAAAACAATGGCAACAGATATTTCCTCACTTGTCTCTACTGTGCTATTGTAGAGCTGAAATATACGCAGCATATTATATATTCCCTGACTCTTTAATGCTTTGTACAGCTCTTATGAGCATTTCCAGGATATAAACCTCATCATTGTTCACTCTACTTCATTTGCTTTGTAGAGCAGGCTAAAAAAAGTAAAGGAAAACAGATGTTGCCTACTTACTAAGCCATTGCAGCTTGGCTCCTTGACTTCCTGAAGGGTACACGGTCCAATATCATCTTTCTCCCTTCCACCTTTCAACTAATGTAAGATACACTAGCGACCAAGTTTTGGAATCAACTTGTAAATGTTGCCAATCACTTTCTATGAAATTGTTCTTAAAACAATTTTGCAGCTATACCGATTATTGCATAGTTAATCTGTATGACCGTCATTGTAACTTCATCTTTACCATAAGGTCATGTTTAGTTTATTGTATAGTTGTGTATGGTTAGTAAAACTTAGTGTCAAAGTCAGTCTGATGGATAAATTAGTCTGAAGAAATTTCTTTAGAAGATGCACTAATTTGATAAAATAACATGTGCAATTCTTCACCTCACTTTAAAAGAGAATAAAAAAAAGTAGGAAGGAAGATTGTTTTATATTCTTTGATAAACATAGAGATTCAAATCTTCTAAATTAATGTTGTGGTATATGTAAATTACTTAGTGAATTGAGAGTCTGGTTCAAAAGGTTCATACAATCAGACACATTAAATATGAATACCATGTACTTATAAAATGCAAGAAAATATCGATTGCATAATTTACTTTCAAATAAGCAGACATATCACAAGTAGGAATTTATAAAGTAAAAATGAAACACGGAACTAACAGGTTTTATGGTTGACAGCAAATCACCCAATGATGTATTATTATTTTTATACTCTTTACTAAAATAAAATTATGTTAAATTCCTTTTATGTCCATTTTATAAATGCAATTTTATCATCTTTTCACATTTTGAATGCACATCTCCTTTAGCTTCTTTGTAAGTTTCAGGACAAACAAGATCCTTTTTATTTTGTCCAACTCTATTTAACAATTACCTAGCTCAGAATCTTAATTGAATAAATATATAAAACTAATTGTTTATTGATTACTAGAATTTTCATAATTAGGAACTATTGTGGTGATTTTGAGGCCCACTTATAATTCTTATTTTCAGTCAATTGACCCTAATATTATCGATCATTGGCTTAAGACTTAGGGGTAGCCTGATTCCCATAGGCTGAATCTAATAATCTTTGTTTTCATTGCTGAAATGGAGGCTTTGTGATTTTAGAAAGAGAAGCTGATAATACATGTAAGTTTACTTTTCTAATAACTCTATTTGGGGTTTTTTTCAGGATCCTTCTTGTCTCTGGTAAGATTTATATTATTCTTCTTATAAACCTAGTATTACCCATACTATGTCTTTTTCAGAATAGTTGTTATGCTATTCAAATCACATGTAGATATATATAATCTTCCTTCAATTTCTGCTGGTAAATGTTAAAGTAAGTATATAATATTTTCAGTACTCTCTATTGTGAGTGAATTGATACTGAATTCTATTGTTTCTTTGTATTATCTAATAAAGAGGAGTACTTTCCCTACTTTAAAGTATATATTTTACTACATTTATATCAGTATTTATGTATTAAGCCCTTCTAATAAAATAAAGATACTGTAAAACATAATAAAACATGTCTTAGGAAGCCTACATGAGATAAATGTATTTTGATTTAGTTAGATATAAAAGCCACAGACTAAATCATTTAACATCTCTTTCTCTTCTGGCCAAATTCAATTTCAGATTCAGATTAGCTAACATTTACTTCATGCCTACAGTGTATCTGCCTCTTAGGGAAACAATTTTGCATGTATTATTTTGTTTAAAACCCGGATTCCTCTATGTAAGATGGGCAAGAGAGGTTGTAGCTTCAAGAATTAGAAATAAGCTTGAGAGACTCTCAGCCTAGGCAAAACAACTAACTGCCTACTTTTCTTACTGCACTTTAAATGGGTAGTTATTATTACATACCCACTTGTGGTATTAAGGGGTTCTTGAATCCTTCCTGCTGGTAAAATCTGAAAGCTTTACCTTTGATATGGCAAAGGGAGTACATTGATTTTTATTGCTTCTAGTTAACACAGACCTGAAGATCATAGCCAGAGAAATTATGAAACAAAGAGAATTGAAGACTATCTAAGTCAGCAAAAAGTAATATTGATCTTGTTTGAAAATGGCATGATTCAAATACAAAAATAACAAGACACCATACAACTTCTTTGAAACTGTACTAAAATACATTAAATTGAATAATGAACAACTGACATACAAGGATCACGGTTTCTTTATTTTATGAAATCTGAGCAATAAATAAAAATTAGTTAATGTCTTATGGCACACAAATTAAAAATACTTAGAAATAAATTTAACTAAGTAAAAATAAATTATGTGTACTGATAAATGAAATTGCATAAAATATAAACAAGAGAAGGTACATCTCATATTTATGAATTTGACAACAATATTGTTATGTTTTTGAACTATTTATGGATTTGAAATATTCTATGTCTGAATACTAATGATATTTTTACATTAATAAAAAAGTGAAGGTAGGGAAGACCCCACATATTCAGAATAGTTTTGGAAGAGGTCTAAGATGAAGATATATTGAATTATTTAGGCGCAAATAAACCTCTGCACCTAAGGCTCAACAAACACTGTGAAAAAGGGGGTGGAAAGATTACAAATGCCAGAGGATCAGACAGTTTACTGTGAAACTATGTCTCTTAGGAATGCCAGATGTTACACCTATAAAGTCTCACCGAAATGATTTCCCAAACATAAGTTGAACAAGTATGACAGAAATAGACATGCTAAAGTGGATGGAGGAAATGCCCAAGAAACCTTAATCATATACAAAGAACTAATGGCAAATAAAAATGCTAAGTGTAGAAGCATCAGTCTTCTCAGATAAGAGCACACCAATCAGCTATCCGATACCAAATGGTCTGCCCTGAAAACACACATACAAGGAACGTTATATGTATAATAGCAATATAAAGGATATGTGTGTGTGTGTGTGTGTGTGTGTGTGTGTGTGTGTGTGAATGTAACATCAGCTAATGAATAAAGGGTCTATGAATTTGAAGGAGCAAGGAAAGATATAGGATTGTTTGGAAGTAGAAAAGGTAAAGAATAATTGATATAATTATATTATAATCCTGAAGCGTAAAATAAGTAATAAAAACATATTGCCTAGATTCAATAAATAAGGCAATATATTACTGGAAAAAATGGCTTAAGGCTAACAGAACAAAAGAGAGGCAAGAAATAACTCTCAGCTCCCTTGATTTCAGAAATGGGTGTCGGTACTATATAAGAGAGAAGAAACACTTTTTACAGTAAATAAATTTAGGGAACCTATATAAATACAGAGCAAGCATAAAACCCTTCTTACCCTTTTCCATTCATAAAAATTAAACAAACGTATTAAATATTTTAAAAGTAATACTCAACACCACAAAATTTCTAGATAATAAACATATAATCAAAAGTTCATGCTATTGGAATGGGCAGTTTAAGTCCTGGATATTATCCAGAATAACTGATATCATTATTTTGACAACTGATGGCCACTCACATATTAGTTACATACTATTATATTAATTACATAATATTTACCATAGTAAGATGTGAAGACACCTTGGTGCTATGGGAAGATGAATGAATAAAAAAAATGAATTACATAAATGTGAGAGAATACTATTCAACACATATAAAAGAAGAAAATTTTCAGTATTAATAACAGACATAGATGACCCCTTGGGATATTGTAATATGGAAATATCTTCGTAAAATATTCATCAACAGGAGCTATCCCATGTTATACAACAATATAATAAAATTATGAATGATCAACAATCATTTATAATACAAAAAGGCATATTCAATGCTAAATAAAAGCTACTTATTAGTACGATCATGTGCCTTATAGTGGATGTATTCATAATTTATTTTGATTTTACTTAAGAGTTTATTTTATAAATTTAGATATCTATACAATTGTGTATTTTTATATTAAATAGAGGAATCTGTTAGATTTGTGAGGTAATCAGTTTTTACAATTAACTAGGAGTATACTTTACACTGTTTTGAATTATAGTGCAAATTACAATTAATTTAATTTACCTGTTATCAATTTATTTTCTCATGGGTTGTTTCAATTGTCCTTGGAGAGGAATATGAATTTGCAAAATATTTGTGCAACTTATTTAAAATCAGTTAATTAAATCTGTTTGAACTGTAATACACACAGACACACACATACACATACACACATACACACACACACACACACACATATATTATTTATGACTTTTTCTAAAATAGATTGCAGCACTTTTCTAAAACATTCTTATACAATGAATTTGTTTGATTGGCATGTAGGTTTCAGATTTTACTGATTAACTAATTTCTTTCATATGATTGTATAGCTAACAGTTTATTTTAAATTTGAATGGGTTATTTGGTAGTTAACAATATACAAGTGTACATGTGAACAATAAACAATCTCTGGGTGTTTCTCTCTGACTCAGCGCCCACAGTCAGAAAGTTTCAGTCCCCTTTCCACTCCCTGAAAAGCCTCTTGTGGTAAATGACAAGCGATTCCTTACAGCACACACTCTGTAAAGTCCACACACATATTTCATCCTCTACCCTGGGCTTCCTAACTGAGTCCTCTTAATATATTGTTTTACAAGTATAATTTCTGCTAGGAATTTGGAGAATAGTAGAGTGTTTGCTTCAGACCTATTACTGGCCTGTTCATCTTCCTTTAATTTTATTGAGTATTTCAATCTCTTTTCTGAATCTAAATCCTCCTTGGACTAGATTTGACATTATGTTTTCATTTGAGCTTTGAATTGTTAATCTTATTACTTCCTGTTTTCCTAAAACTGGAGTGAATAAGCTCCTTACAAGAGCAGGATCCGAATCTGAACAAAGCCGTTTAGCTGTATTTATTCTGCTCTTTGGTTTGATCCCTTTTCCCCAGAACTTTATCCCTTAAAAATATCTGGGAAGTTAAAAAGTTCAAAAGCAAAGTCTTGATACGGGTGTGACATTGCTGGAACATCTTACTGGCATTGACCTTGCTTTGACCTTTCTATAGATGGTCATAAGCATACCATATATAGTCAGCACTTTGGTGTTTCCATTTGGCTCTTTTTATTTTAACTAGTTCCAGTCAGGGTCTTGAACAAAATGTGATTAATTATTATCTCTACTTTTCAGAAGACATACTTAAGCTAATAAGAGATAAATCGTTGGTCCAAACTGTACATTCAGATCTTGCTGACACTCACTTTGACTCTACCTAGTTCACTTATAGCTGATTGCTTCAGAAAGCAAGAGATGTGCTTCTCCAGAAACGTTTGAGTGGATATAGACACCTTTATTTTCAACAAGGCTACAAGGTTGAAGATGAAACTCTTGAATTCATTCACTCCTGGGTGATTGGCATGCTTGTCTGCTCAGGGGCTACTATAATATATGAAACAATCCATATAAAACATGAGTGTGGTAATGTCATATATTAAATAAAACCAGTCTGGAAACTCAGAGAGAGGAAACAGACCATAGTCAAATCTCACCCAGTTGTCTTCCAGCTTCCTCAGCCTTGCTCCTTATCACCTCTACAGAATAATCTTTTTTCCTACGCCTGCCTTAAATACCTTCTTCACCTAATTGCTGCATATCCAGGTTAAGATTAAAGGTTTGAGTTACTACAATTTGGTAGTTAACCTTGAACTCACAGAAACACAAAAAGATCTCCATCTCTGAACTTATGGAATTAAAGTAGGTCACCACTCCTGGTCTTTCCCCTTGCTGGATTAAAGGCATGAGTTACCAATCTCTGACTCTCCTGGATTGATTGCGGGTGGATCTGTTCTCTGATATTCCAGGCTAGTTTTATTAATTATATAACATGTCACCACACATGAGTATTCCTTGATTGGGTGTGTGTGTGTGTGTGTGTGTGTGTGTGTGTGTGTGTGTGTGTGTGTGTGTGTGTGTTTCTAGTAACCAAATCTAATTCCCACATTGCTAAAGAATTAAGGCAACGAATTGCTTTCTTTTTCTAAAGATGCCACACAAATTTCATTTCTTTATTTTGTGATTACTCATCCATTAAGCCACTGTTTCTTCCACTCCTAGATGTTTGTAAGCCAGGAGCAATTTTTTCTCTGATGATTATGTCTCATTTGTCACTTCATAGACAGGGACTTCTATTTGCTTATAACAATACCAAAATCATTAGCTGTTTGCTTGGCAAGTAGCTGATGATTTTGTACAACAAATGACCACAATGAATATATTTGGGCATTACTGAAAAAAAATGACTGGGTCATTAGGCAAGACTTTGACCATTGATTCTTCCACCCCCTCAAGACTGACAGTTTGTAACAATGAGCACGCACCTACCATTATAAGAGATTTGCCTAGTTTCTTTTGTAGTGTCTTGCAGACTCACACAAATCAGGATATTATCTGCAGTTCTGCCATTTAAAGTCATGTGACTAGGGCTGATTTTTTCAAACTCTGTGAAGACATTTAATGTGTGAGTTGTTTTAAGGATCAAATGAGACAAATTATGCAGAATATCCAGGACATATTAGCTTCTTAAAACAGTCTGCTTTCTCTTTATAGCTTAGTATTTATATCCCAAGTACTTTGGGGATCACTCAGTTCTGAGAATCATTTAATTTGACTATCATATGCTCATTTTTTTTTCTAACCTGTCATTTTCTCCATGCATATTAAATAAAAAAACAAATTAGTTTCAAACATACAAGAATCTTTTGCAAATGGCTCATTTAAATGTTCTATAAGGGGGTGAATTTATACAGGTTTTTGTGTTAAGGACAATAGTGGAAGTGTTGCCAAAAAATATTCCTTGAAGTCACCTTTACTAAAATCTGTCCTAGGAAACCTTAGGAAAATTGTTTTTCCTTGTTCCCATATTAAATAACGCTCTGGAAGTAACCACAGATAGTCACCATACTCTTCATTCACCTGTGATGGATTGGAGGTCTCATTCCAACTTCCTCTACTTATTTTTCAGGAACTGATGTTCTTTGCCTATGACTAGTGATTATAGTTAGTTCTGGATATCCATAATTGCCTTGTTTTCTGCTCTATTTAAAATGTAAAATCATTTTCCACTCACTTGTCAAGATGACTTTTTAAAAATTAAAATGATGTTTAATATTATAGTCTACTGCATTTTGATCCACCTATGCCTGTAACCATCACTAGTTTGCTTTGACAACAGCTAAGATTAACCTATTGCGTACCAGGTACTCTTATGATGTCAGCAAGTATCACGTTGTCCAGACACCACTTCTTAGGAAGAGTATTTACTATTATCTCTTTTCATTAATTGTTTCTGTGTCAAGACTCTGGACTCTAGCTCACCTGTCTTGTTATTTTACTAGGAAAGAATTGAGATAAAGCAACAATTTATTCCACTTAATATGCCTAAAAATAAAACATAATCACAATTTGAAGGCTAGCATATGGAGAACTATCTATTCAGCATACAAAATAGAAGCTTTCTATCCAAGCTCAATCAAATTTCACCCCACTTTCATCTACCCTGAGTTTTCTAGTACGTATGAAAAGGACAATTCAGAAGCTCATACCTTGTGCACACTCCATAGTACCAAGTCCAAAGTCAAATTAGGATCCTGGGAGTGTTTCTTTCTCTGTGTTGACCACTGTGTGAAAGTCCTTGCTTATACTAACTAGGTTCTTTCACATTTCAAGGAAATGTGAGATTAGGCACATAATGAACAACAATCTACAGCTGATTAGTTTTGGTTTTGGTTTTTAAATCTGTTTCTTAAGGCAGTTTCCTATCCAGTTCAAGTTGGCTCTAGATTTTCTATGAAGCTTAGACCAGCCTGAAACTCCAGACCCACCTGCCTTTAATTCCTAAGTACAAGGGTTTATGGAGGATACCATCAGGGCTGGCTGTTAGCAGATGTGTGGCGGGATTAAGGTGTCAGGTGATAAGGTCAGAAGACACTTCCGGGACCCTGGAGGGGGTGTGGCCAAGCCCATTGATAAGTGGCTGCTGGGACAGGAGGAGCTCTCTTCCTGGTTCCTGGCTGCTGGCTGCTGGACAGACAGAATCGGAATCCATCGTGCTTCCATCGTGCTTTCATCGCTCCTCCATCGCTTGGATCCACCAGTCCTTGTTCAGGTGCCACCATAAGCTGTTACTAATATTGTGAGTGTTAATTTATATTCTAATAAATATTAATTTTGGACTGGCGCCTTGAAAGTAAAACTCCATCTACACAGATGAATTTGAATTTTGACTTTGTTTCTTGCTTTCTCCACTGTAATTTTCCTTCCTGAAATGTGCCTCAGTTTCCCCATTTCAAGGAAAGGAAACGCTGTAGCATTTCTCTCAAGTAAGACTTCAGAGAAAAGAAAAATGAGGTACATGGCATGGTGCTGCGTTTTTAGTCTCTCTACTTGGTGTTTCTTTCCAAGAGTAGCTGACTAGCTCATTTCATTTTCAAGAGTAACTTCCTCTTCCTGTATCCTCTCATTTTGTAGGTGAATACCTCTTGTCATCCCTTCCCTATGACTTCTTTCTTTCTTGTTAGGATAGAGGCAATGCAAAGGAACAATCATAACTAGAAAATTTGTTGCTTCTAAATGTCAGTCAGTGACATTTTCTTAGGAGAATCCATCCTTCCACATACCCCAAAACACATTATTGCAAAAGAAAAGCAACTTAAGGATAAAGGAAGAATTTGTAGTTGATATTTCTGATGAATGAACTGCTATTGCCTTTCTTAGTATTCCGTGAGATTTGTAGATAGGTAATGCCTGATCATCTGTAAGATATTTGCTCTCCCTTCATATCTTTTTTGCACTTGGCTTTACCTGTAATTTTTTCCCATTAGCAAAGAGTCTCTTAAGCTTTTAAAAAACTTTTACAGATACATTTGTTGAATCTTTTACATCCTTCTTGAGGACAATTTTGGAGCCAGACTATTTTATTTGGTTCTCTAAGAGAAGTGTTGGGTACATGTAAGGAGTATTTTTTAGCAGAGTTATTCACTTATAGTCATCTTCACCTTGAGAAGTAAAAAGTTCAGCAAATCTACAAATCTGGTACCTAGGAGCTGCTTAGGACTAAAGCTTCCCATCCTCTGATAGAGCTGCTTTTCTACCATGCGCTGAATCTGGATAATTTTCCTCCACTAGAAAACTAAATCAACACTTACTTTCCATAATTCTACTTTATAAATTTTTCATTAATAATAACAATTGTATTTTTGAGCTCTTATTATATTTGTGAGAATTACTAAATGCATTGGAGGCTGCATCTTATGCATGTAAGCATCATAGACACTCCCGTCTTTGTTTTGGATAGGAGGGATAGTGCACTATCATTCTGTACACTTCTCTTCCTGACTGGACCAGAACTAGTTTTCAAGTGGTGTGTGTCTTAACAGACTTATTTTTGTATCAGTCTCTGTCCCTTAAGTCCTACTATTCTCGCACAAGTACATGCCAAATACTTGTGCAAATCTAGGTTCTGATTAACAAGACTCATTTGAAAACAAGTTAATATCTTCCCCTCTAGTCTCATAAAAGCTCATAGGTGAAGACAAACTATGGAAGGTCAGGCACATTTATAGATTTATAAAGCTATATCTTAGTGATTAAGAACATTACTCCATTACTTAGAACCCTGGCAGATTATGTAACCTTTATTTTGTTGGTTTAGTTTATGAAGATAGGAGCATGAATAGAGTTTTAATTGTATATGTGAAAGAGCACACTGTAACTGGGAGGCTTGTAGTTACTTTTCATGGTCTATTTCTTGGTCCTTATAGGAGGCCTATACACAAGAGTGATTCTTTTGAAAGCTTCATTTGACATGAGGACTGACCTGGTTTGAACGTCTTTGTGGAAAGGAAATAAAGTAGCAGAGAACACATCATTAAAGTATTTATTGTGGGCACGGTAGCTAGCACACACTTTTAATACTAGCACTTAGGAGACAGAGACAGACAGATGCCCAAGTTTGAGGCCAACCTGTCTTGTGAAACAAATTCCAAAAAATCCAGGATTACACAGAGAAACCCTGTTTTAAAAAAACAAAACAACAAATAATACTGGAGAGCCCATAAGAATCATGAGAAGGCATGAAAAGCAATGTGGGAAAATGTTCCTCGAAACAGAAAGTGCATCAGTGTTTTCATCAAAAGTATACAAAAAGGTCAGTGTAAGATAAATGTTTACGATTCCCAGGCACTAACCCCAGCCAATGCATGATGGTAATTCAGGAATTTCAGACTCCAGATGCTTATGGTCTTACTATAGAAATGACAAACAAGTCAGGGTGATGGCTCATGCCTGTTATCCTGACACTTAAAAGATTAGACAGCCTATCTACACATCCCAATTCTGCCTCCCAAAGCCAAACTAAATCAAATAAAGATGGAGAACTTCAGAATCACTTCATAGATTTCAGAAGATGGACTTCTATAAAGCACTGTAAGAATTAAATTAAAAAGATTTATGCTCAATAAAAAATATAAATTTCTATGATACTGTGTAGCTGTCATTAATAGTACAGAGTATGGTGAAATTTCTAATTTCTTTGAGCCTCAGTTTAATCCTCATATGGAGTATAAATACTATATTACTAGAATATTTCTCACAGCTGTGTCTTAAACATTGGGTCTGCTGCCTTCCTGGATAATGTGATAGGGGCGACTATTTTGTGAAGCTCTCAAACATGTCAGTGTTTTTCTTTCTCTGTACACCTCTCTTTTTTAATTAATCCCTGCACCTATACCTATGTTAAAATCTAAATATAAAGATATAATTCTCTTTCAATTTGGGGTAATATATAAGACATATTTTAAATGATTGAATATAAGGTGCAAATATGGAAATGTAACAAAGAGGAAACATGATAAGCAAAAAGAAGACACAAATTGTCGTTTGTGTTTGAGGACCCAGATGAGTAACTTTGACATGGCCGGTGTCGCTTACAATGATCTCACATTTCTAGTCTCTAAACAAAAAAATACAGTATTTACTGAATTTGGGGCATGGGGACAGAATTACAGGAAGAATTTTTACGTAAATATAATCCCTAAGCTGAAGAGAAAGCAAGTTGATTTAAAGTAGGACATCTAAAGTTATTTAGGGCATACTAGATGCGTAGACTTTAATTTCAGTATATGTATTTACATTAATATTAGAACAATACAAGCCATTAGGTCTGTTATTATATGATAGTTACAGTTCAGAATTAAGCTATAACCATAAACCAAGAGTAAGTACTGAAATGAAAATATGGAACATTACTGGCTGGTCAGTTCACATGCTGTAAATATAAAAGAATGGGAGAAGGTGAAGGATCAAAGTTACAATGAACAAATTGCTAGTTGTATTCTTTCAAAGAGACCTTGAAGAGTAGCAATAATAAACAATGGTAACAGAAGGCAAATTTTATGAAACGGAGTCAGAAAAGAGAAGAAGGAAGAGATAATAGCCACTTTTGGTTATCATCTTACTGGATTAGGAAGGAAATAAATGGCACCGCTCTTGGGTATTCCTGAAAGGGACTTTCTTGAAAAGATTATTTGAAGTGGGAAGGCTCCTCTAATTGTGAGAAGAGAAGCAACCTCAGGGTGACAGCCTAGACACATGGACATGAAAAAAGGAAACTGCTTTGTCGGCTGTTTTTCTTCATTCTTAATGGCCAGTACATCTAATGGCCCCTTTTATTTAGTTATTTATTTTTATTAATGAATGCTTTGCTTTCATGTATGTAAGTGCTGTGCTAGGTCAGATGAGGGCATCTGATCCCTTTATCTGGAGTTAGATGGTTATGAGCCATCATGTGGATGCTAGCTGCCAAATACAAAACCTCTAGAAGAGTACCAAGTGCTCTTAACTTCTGAGTCATCTCTCCAGACCCACAAATTCCTTTTTAATATATGTTTATTTTGTTGGTTCTGTTTCTATAGAGATACTTGACTAATACAGAGAAGAAAAACATATTAGTATATGCAATTCTTTACTAATTGCAAAAATTAGAACTTATAGAAGGTATGTTTGGTAGCTGTCAGTATGACACTAAATGCTCAAAAGAACCCCAACAGAACTATACCTCTCATAGCATCCCTAATACAGCCATCCATCCTCATCGTTCTAATGATTAATAATGGTGAAGCCTAAATTAAGGAACTCACAAAAGGGAATCTACTCATGTAAGCAATATCAGTAGAATTTAGGTTCCTGATAATCTTTCCAGCTTCAAGATTTTTTAAAAGATAAGTTCAGAGGGTAACTATTTAATAATAATGAACAATCTTAAAGCATAATATGCATATTTTGTGTGGGATGGAATATAGTAGGGCAGCATGCATAGATACCTGGAGTACTGACTTCAGAAACTATTCATTTGTTATCATTTTAGAACATATTTTGTTGCTAAGAAGAGAACGTATTTGCCCTGGGAACAATAAAATTAATTTTATTAATGACAAATGACCTGTAGAAACAAAAGGTTTCTTAGAGAACCTAATGTAAGCTTAATTTTTCTTGGGCAGGCAGTCTTTCCCCCTTTCTACTCCTAAAAGTGATCCAATGGTGCCCTAGGGCAGGAAATGGAAGCTAGTAATCCTCACATCTCTAGAAGCAATCATCCAAATTAAACCCAATTACACTCAAGGTTCCATGAATTTCTCCTTTTTCTTGGTGAAGTTGTAGGGCTTCCAGTGTTTTCCATAACCTGCCTCTTACTTATGTTTGAATCTCATCTTCATGCAGTGCTCTCTGCAGTGTGGCTTTTAGTTAGAAATTAAAGCCAAGGCAATTCATTCATCACATATTATCAACAGGTGATGATATACATCTATGAAGCTATTGCAGTTCAAAAGAAAGAGGTTCCTCAAAAGATGAAAACACAGAAATCTCCCTTCCAAGTAAAATGTAAGTAACTGTGAAGAAGAATGACAAAGGGTTGCTGCATCCCATTGTTCATCCCAAGACTATCCACAATGGGCAAGCAATAGAGTCAGGGTTAAGTAGATGACTATATGAATAAAATATTATATACAAAGGCACACCCCCACACACACAGTGGAATACTGAATATGAAAACTTGACACAACATGTGTAATTATAAACAATATATTCTTTAAAGAAATTGCATGTCTTCCTGTTTAAGGTCTTCTGAACCATCTGAAGAAATGCATGGGCCACTCATCCTACATCTAGAGCAACTCTGATTTTAATAGACAACAGTGTGATGAACTTATTGTAACCATGAAGAATCTAACAATTATCTTGGTTATGGTGGTTGCTTTTTATGTGTTCTTAGATTTTGCTTGCCAATATTTTATTAATTTTGAATTAATGATTATGAAGGAGATTGGTCTATAATTCTCTTTCTTTGCTGCATTTTTGTTTGGTTTGGGTATCAAGGTAACTATAGTCTCATTTTAAAAAGTTCTATTGTCTGTAACAATTTGAGAAATATAGGCATTTGCACTTCTTTGAAATTCTGGTACCGAAATCATCTGCTGTTGTAATAGGTTTCTGGCCCACTTTCCAGCCTAGCCCCTAGGCCCAGACTTTCTGGTCTAGTCTCATAGCCTGGACTTTCAGACAGTCCCATAGTCCCACTGAAACACATAGATTCTTGTATTGATTGTACGCTGATTGACTTAGGGCCCAGGCATAAAACTTGCTAGCTCTTCTTACCCTTTTCAGACATGCGGCTCAGTACCTTTTCTCAGAGCAGCATAGTTGTCCTCTGCATCTGCTTCTTTGCCATCTCTGTGGCATATCTGTTCTGTTCTTCCTGTTCCCAAAGTTTTCTTAGTCTGGTAGCCCTGCCCACACTTCCTGTCTCTCTTCAACCAATCAGCATTTTTATTAATCCAGTAGATGGGACAATTGTTTACAATGTTACATACTTTCATGCCAAAATTCTACCAAGAAACTACTACAGCTGATAAACACCTTCAGTTATGTGGTAGAATACAATATTAATTCAAAAAACAAAATCAGTAGCCCTCCTATATACAAATGTTAAACAAGCTGAGAAAGAAATCAGAAAAATAACGTCTTTATGATAGTAACAAAAAAACATAAACTATCTTGGGATAACTCTAATAAAACTAGTTAAAAAGCTGTGGGGCAAAATCTTTTAGTCTTTGAAGAAAGAGATTGAAGGTAATACCAGGAAATTGAAAGATGTTCCTTGCTCTTGTATAGTTATGATTAAAATAGTAAAAATTAGCAAAAGCAATATACACATTCAATGCAATATCCATCAAAATCCTAACAAAATTCTTCACACACCTTGAGAGAACAATACTCATCTTCATATGAAAAAAACAAAAACTCCATTATTGCCAGAACAATTATGTACAATACAGGAAGGTCTGGATATGTAACCATCCTTTATTTCAATATCTAATATAGAGTTATAATATTAAAATCACTTGATTTTGGCATAAAAACAAACATGTACACTAATAGCACCATTACATAAATTCACACATCAATGAACACCTGATTTTTGACAAAGAAGCCAAGATTACACAATTTAAAAAAAAGAAACCTTCTTTAGCAAATTGTGCCAGCATAGCTAGATATCAGCATGAAGAAGAATGTAAATAGATCCTCATCTATGGCCATCCACAAAACTCAAGCCCAAGTGGATCAAAGACCTCAACATAAACCCTGTTACAAAGAACATGATAGAAGCGAAAGTGGGAAGTAGCCTTGAATGCATTGGCACATAGAACTACTTCATGAATATAACATTAGTAGCACACACATTAGGTTCAACAATAAATGGAATCTGAAATTGAAAAGCTTTTATAAGGAAAGACATGGTCAATAACACAAAACAGCAACTCACAAAATGGGAAGAGATTTGCACCAACTCCACATCAGAGAGAGGGCTGACCTCCAAAATATATAAAGAACTCAATACACTAAGTATCAAAATGCCAAATAATTAAATTAAAAAATGGGCTAAAGAGCTAAACATAGAGTTTCTACAGAAGAATTTCAACTGGCTGAAAGACATATAAAGAATTACTCAACATCCTTAGTCATTAGGGAAATGTAAACGAAAACAACTCTTGAATACCATTTTATACCTACCAGAATGGCTAAAATCAGAAACACAGATGATAGCTTATGTTAGAGAGGATGTGGAATAAAGAGGACACTCCTTCACTCCTGGTTGAAGTGTAAACTTCTACAGCCATTCTACCCACTTTAGAAATCAATATGGTGGTTTTTCAGAAAATTGGATATCAATCTACCTCAAGATCCAGCTATACCAATCTTGGACATATCCTGAAAGGATGATCAATTATACCACAATGACTCTTGCTCAACTATGTTCATATCAGCATTATTCTTAATAGCTAGAACCTGAAAACTTTCCTCATCTGAAGAATAAATAAAGAAATGTGGTATATTCACAATGAAATATTACTCAGAGGCAAATAAACAAATAAAAACAGGCAATGATATCATGCAAATAGCAGGCAAATTAATAAAACTGGAAACCATAATCCTGAGTTAGATAACCCAGACCCAGAAAGACAAACTGAGCATTTACTCATAAGTGGATATTAGATTTAAAGCAAAGGAAAATCATTATACAGTCCACAGTTCTAGAAAAACAAGTTAATAAGGGGGATCCTAAAAGGGATGGATAGATCCCTCAGGGAAGAGGAAATAGATGAGATCTCCTTGATAAACTTGCATAAGGAAGGTTCAGGAGAGAATGTACACTAATGGAAACATGAAGGATCAGGACGGTTGATGTAGCTACGGGACAGAGAGGAAGAGAAAGAAAAAAATATATCTTTGTAGAGGGGTCATTATAGGGATAGGTGGAAACCTGCTTCCAGGGAAGCTTCTTGGAATCTATAAGGATTACCCCTGATAAGACTCATAATAATGGTAAAGAGGGTGCTTGAACTGACCTTCTATAATGAGATTGGAAACTACCATAATTGTCATCATAAAACCTTCCTCCAGTAACTGATGGAAACAGATGCAGAGCTCTAAAACAAGCACTGGGCCAAGCTCTGGGAGAGCAGCTGAAGAGAAGCAGGAGGAATAATATAAGCAAAGGATGGTCAAATCATGATGAAGAAACTCACAGAGACTCCTCACTAGAGCTGGTGGGAGCTCATAGACTCTAGACCATTAGCCAGGGAGCCTGCATGACACCAACCTAGGCCTCTGCATGTGTGTGACAATTGTATAGCTTTGTCTGTTTATGGGGCCATTCTCAGCCTTGATGCAGGGTGGAGGAGCCTGGTTCTGCCTCAATTTGATATGTCATGCTTTAAGAATCTTTTATAAAGTCATGTTAAATGTTGATTATGTTTCTCTATTATCTTTATGGCTCATGGCAAAATTGATGTGCTGATAATACTGGGCCCCAAAATCTATCTCTGGCCAGTTTACCCATATCCTTCCATTTCCCTGTAGTGTCACCCCAATTGAAAAAAAAAAAAAAAACAAGCAAGCAAACAAAATGAAAAATAAAACCAAAAATTAAATGAAGCAACGACAATAACTCTTTACTCTCATATCTTTTATGCCATCCTAATGCCTTTTCATTCATCCTGGCAGAATTGGGAGCCATTTTATAAGACACAACCAGAGCCCTTGAACCAAATCCATGACTTACTGTAAGTTAAGCTTATCAGTAGGTATTATAAGTTAGAGAAATGCATGTGATTGTCTAGGAATAGGAAACATAAAGTGGTAAGAGAAATGGTGACTTGGAAAAGTACATCACAGAGTCTGTGTGATACTCCTTTTGTTAAAATATGAGCACCAGAATAGTGGTAAAAAAAAAAGTAAAATTACACCTAACACATAAATCAGCAATACTGTTCCTGTGATAGTTGGGACTAGGCCAGGTCAAAAATTTCTTACTACATTTATACATCTGAAATTTGTTACTGTATATCTAGAAAATCTAAATAACATGACTATAAGTATGACAAACATGGGTGACTATTGACCTGCAATTCTTATCAACTTAAATAACTTAAAGTCTAAATAATCACATTTTAAAAATAAGCAATCTGTAAACAGATGTACAGTGCAGTGTCAATGTCATTGAATATAAATATAAACAGAGGTAGTAGGAATGTATAGCATAAATGTGATAACAATATCTTTGATATGTATTAATACATATAACACCTCAAACAGAGCTAGAACATACATACAGTATGAAAAATGTAATTTTACATTTGTATCAATATACAAAATATTTTTAAACAAAAGTAAGAACATATCTACTATATGACAAATGGGGTACAAGGAACATATACAAAAATAACAAAGACAGTATACCACAACCCAACAGCTAACATCAAAATAAGTAGAGAGAAACTCAAAGCAATCTCACTAAAATCTGAAATGACAATGTTGTCCACTCCCTCCATATCTATTCATTATAGTTCTCAAAGTTTTAAGAAAAGCAATAAGACAACAAAGGAGATCAAGGGATTACAATTGGAAAGGAAGAAGTCAGGAAGTAGTCAAACTTTTACCATTTGCAGATGATCTGATAGTATACATAAATGACCCCCAAAATTCTACCAGCAAATTTCTACAGCAAGTAAACACCTTCAACAATGGGAGAATAAAAGACCACTTCAAAAAAGAAAAAAAAATAATAGCCCCTTATACAAAAGCTATAAAAAGACTGAAAAATAAATAAGGTAAACATTACTCTTTACAATAGATACAAATAACAACAAATACCAGGTGGTAATTTTAAACAAAGAAGTAAAGAAGTGAAAGACATGTATGATAAGAATTTTAAGTCATTGAAAAAAGAAACCGAAGAAGAAATCAAAAAATAAAAAGATCTCAAATGCTCTTGGATAGGTAGGACCAACACAGAAAAATGGCAATCTCACCAAAAGCAATCTACAGATTCAATGCAATCTCATTCAAAATCTCAATACAATTCTCCACAGACCCCCTAAATAACAATATTCAACTTATGTAGGAAACGAAATAAGAATGTTTTCACCAAAATGTTCCTGTTCAATAAAAGAACTTCTGGAAGCATCATCACCCCTGACCTCAAACATTACTATAGAGCTTTAGCAATAAAAACAGCTTGGTGTTGCAATAAAAACAGACATTTTTATCAAAGGAAATAAGCTGAAGACTCTGACATTATCCACACATCTATAAATACCCAACACCTGATTTTTGACAAGGAAGAGTACGCACTGAAAAAGAGTATCTTCAAAATGTGGTGTTGGGATAACTGGTTGGTGAACAGGCAGAAAAATTCAGTTATATCCATATCTATCACCGTGCACAAAACCGAAATCCAAGTGAATCAAGGACCTCAACATAAACCCAGTTACACTGAACCTGATAAAAGAAAGTTTGAAATAAATCATTGAATGCATTCAGGAGACAACTTACTAAGTATAACACCAGTATCAAAGACACAGAGAAACAGTTAATAAATGGGACCTCCTGAAACTGAGAAGATTCTGTAAGCCAAAGGACACAGTCAATAAGATAAAAAGACTTTCTACATAATGGAAAAAGATCTTCACTAAGCCTACAACTGACAGATGACTGTTCTCTAAAATATATAGAAAACGCAAGAAACTAGAGATCAAAAAATGAAATGATTTATTTAAAAATGGGTTACAGAGCTAAATAAAGAATTTTCAACAAAAGAATCTCAAATGGCTGAGACATTCAGAAGAGTTGTTCAACATCCATAGCCATCAGAGAAATCCAAATCAAAACAACTCTGAGGTAACATGTTACCACTGTCAGAATGGCTAAGATCAAAAACACTGATTACAACCTATGTTGGAAAAGATATGGAGTAAGGGAAACACTCATTCATTGCTGGTAGGAATGTAAATGTTTACAGCTGCTTTCAAAATCAGTTTGGCAGTTTATAGAAAACTGGGAGTCAATCTACCAATAATACAGCAATACCACTCTTGGGTTTATTTCCAGAGGATTCACCATTCTTACCACAAAGACATTTGCTCAACTATGTTCATAACAGCATTATTCATGATAGCCTGAAACTGGAAACAACCTAAATGACCCTCAGCTGAAGGATGAATTTAAAATATGTTATACATTTTTGTATTGGGGTACTACTTAGCAGAAAGAAAATGACATCTTGAAATTTCCAGCAAATAAATGGAACTAGAAAATATCATCCTGAGTGAAGCAATACAGACCCAGAAAGACAAACATGGTATGTTGTTGTGGGATTCAGGTGTCAGCTGATAAGGTCAAAAGACACTTATCCGGGGTCCCGGGCCCCTGAAGGGGGTGTGGAAACCCCATTGAAAAGGGGCTTCTGGAACACGAGACGCTCTCTTCCTGGTTCCTGGCTGATCGGGAGACAGGATCAGAATCCATCATCCGTCCATCACTCTTCCACCGTTCTAGACTCCAGTCCCTGTTCAGGTGCTACTATAAACTGTTACCTGCACCGTGAGTGTTGGTTTATATTTTAATAAATATCTCTTCTGTATAGGTGCCTTTTGAGTATATTCTGCCCACAGTATATACTTACTCATAAGTGAATTTTAGACATAAAGCAAAGAATAACCTGGCTATAATCTACAATCTTCGAGAAGCTAGGTAACAAGGAGAAACCTAAGGGAGGTGTTCATGGACACCCCTTTCATAGCGAAGAACTGTCCATAAAGGGGAGTGGGTAGAGGGAGATGGGAAGAGAAAATGAGGGAATAAGATGGATAAGTCTTAGCTAAGACTCCAAGCAATAGTGGAGAGGGAACCTTAGCTGATCTTCCCCTATAATCAAATTGATGATCACCCTAATTGTAATAATAGAATTTTCATCCAGCAACTGGAAGCAGATGCAGAGATTCATAGCTAAGTGCTGGGTCAAGCTCCCGGTCCAGTTGAAGAGAGGGAAGATAAATTACATGAGCAAAGGTGTTAAAATCATTATGAGGAAATCCATTGAGACAGCTGACCGGGGGTACTGGGAACTCACTAAATCTGAACTGACAGCTGGGAATTTGCACGGATCTGAACTAGACCCTCTGAATGTGGATGAGAGTTGAATGTCATAGGTAGTTTGTGAGGCTTTGGCAGTGGGACCAGAATTTATTTCTAATGCATGAACTAGATGCTTGGATCTCATTCCCTACAGAGAAATACCTTGCTCACCCTTGATACTAAAGTGAGGGACACAAGTATTAAGTTGCTACCTCACCAGGATATGCCAGACTGTATTGACTTATGCTGGGATTCTTTATCCTCTGTGAGGAATGCGTGGGCAGAAGCTGGTGGACTGCTGAGAAGAAGTAAGGAAGGGACAACAGTATTGGGTATATGTTAAAAACTTTTTAAATAAAACAAACTTGTATCAATATACAAATTATTAAACAGAAATATTAAAATAATTTACATTTGTATTAATCTACAAGAATCTATATCAATATATCAACTCTTTTAGGCAGGATAAACCAAGGTCATGGGTGGAGCAAATATCACTACGTATATTAAATGATGTGATAATATAGGACATAAGAATTAAAGTAAAGTTAGGGAAAACAGGAAGCAATTTTAAAATTTGAGCTCCATACACAGCTCTAAGAAATCAGAGTGACATATTTTATTAAGATAGCACTGTTTGTAAAACTTGATAAACATAAATGCTTCCTGGTTTGTACCTGATACCTTGTGCCTAGCATAGAGCCTAAATGCTTTCCCACAATTATTCATGAAGTGCAAAAGCAGTCATTCATTTTAAAAACTAGAAATTTTCTATAGTCAATTGTGTGATAATCAGATATTAGAAAATTTCAGTTACAATGATGAATGGATTTTCTATTTATTTGCTTGTTTCCTTGAGTAGCTCCACACTCCACTCAAAGGAGAGGACTAAATATTTATTTTATGGCAACATTTTTGAGAAATGCATATGTTGGGGTAAGAGCTATGTCTGATCAAAAAGATAAGACAAAATCATAACAAACAAGCTATGTGGTCAATTATATTTTAGAAGGTAGAATCTACATGTATAAAAACAAAGTTCAGGGTTTTTTTTTATGACACAGTGCTTAACTGTAATTGTGAAACTAGGTGTGGTCAGTTAATAATTAATCTAATTTTAGAATACACTCTTTACCAGGAACATGTAGCTCTCATCACTATTTTGTCCATTTTCTCTATGTTTTCATTCGACAAACTTTAGTGTGTTGTTGTTTTTATATCTTTAGAAGATATTCAGTAATGTTTTAAGTAAAAAGTAGTCATATTTATTGCCATTAAAATATGCATTTATATATACAACTTTTGAAACTTGTTTTTACTGTGATAAAATATTAAAGAAATTAGAAAACTCAAAAAAGAATAAAAACATTATCCAAATAACTCAATAGAAACAAGATATTGACAATATAAGACTCAGATATTAAGTACAGTACCAGTTAAATTGGGCATTATATTCTTCACATAAATTGAAAAAAAAACACATCTTAAAATTCATATGAAGCCAGAAAAAAAACCTGGATAGCTAAAACAATCCTGAGAAATCAAATAATGCCTAAAGGATTGTTATTCCTGAATTCAAAAAATATCATAGTTATAAAAAAACCCAAAATGGTATTGACACACAAAAATATGCATACACATACTACACACACACATACACACACACACAAACACACTCACACACATACACACACAAACACACACACACACCCCAGTGGAATTAAATAAAAGACTCAAACATGAAGAGTTGTAACTACAGATATCTGATATTTGACAGAGTCAGAAAACAAACTCAAGAAAGGGTTAAAGGAGAAAACTTATTCCTATTATTCTTCTAAAGGAGCATATTATTATAAAAATTACTAATGATTTATCATTATTTTCATAAATTAATATACCACTCAAGTCATGTAAGAGAATCTTCTTTGCAGTAGGTGGTGATTAACACAGAGGATCACAATTAACCATGATAAAATAAATGATTGTGCGAGGTGGCTGGACCCCTGCAGTGGGTATGATAGATTTTAAGAGGCAGAATTGATGGATGGCTACAAGAAAATACTATATTCAAACGTAGCAGGACATCTGGACTCATAGCAGTTGTTATAGCATGCACAACACCTGTGTAAACTAAAGCCAGGCAAAGTCCCAGCATGAAGAGGAGAGCTGTCTATACAGTTCTGTCCTCGAGTTTAATTGATAGATTTGAAGGGAGGTAAAGCTAGTTTCCTTTAGTGTGGTAGCCACTGGTAGGTCAGCCATAATGCAGGAAGAAGCTATATATCTGAGTTTTTAAGGACAGCAGATATTGGGCAGTAAGTATATCCAAAAGGTATACAAAGTAAGGTGGCTGGTAGAAAATAAGAACTGGATCTGAGAGGAGTTGAGGAAGAACATAAATATGATCAAAACACACTACTCATAATTGTCAACATCTAATTAAAAATAAAAAAAATATTTTTCGTCAAAATAACACAAATTATTTGTAACTATATTTATAAATAAACTACTGAAAAGATGTCTCAAAGAATTGGAAAACTACATAAATTTGTACATGGAAACCTGTCACATAAAGGGTGCTGCCTCATATTATTCTTGAGATGGGGGTGATGTGCATGTCTACATTGAGTACATTTATAAAATATCCAAAGCCATTTATTAAATGTAATATTTTCCATTTATCCCAGGTGCTTGGAGAGAGAAAAACATCTGGAAATCTATAGGATTTAAAATATTTAACCTTTAATGTAATATTCATGAAATACATATATATTATATTTTGCTAATCATACAGAAAAATTAAGAATCAAAATATGTAATGTGTTCTCCAAGAAGAATAAATTAATATGCCTAAAATATTTTTAGAGAAATATCCAGATTTTTCTGATGTAGCAGTAAATGGAAGTTTTTTACATGACTGTGTGATGTGATATACGAGTGATTTAAAAAAAATAGATTTTTGAATAAACTTAGATCAAAAAATCAGCTGTCAATCTCAAAATGTTTTACATTGATGTGGATTTTGGTTTATTGATACAAATTTAAGGATTTAAGGTAAATTCTTTATGTTGTATGTATTTTTCTACTCTTGTTTAAGATATGTTTATGTAACTGATTTAGAATTGTAAAGTATAATTAAAAAATGCATGTTAGTTAGATTTTTAGATATACAAAGATATAATTCAATTAGATAGGTAATCTTCAAACACTTCTAAGACTTACAGAATATGGCATTTTAAATGTTTTAAGAACTTAGACTTTTCTGGACAGTGAGACAGGTCTGCTCCTGGCAGCACCAATTTACTTCAAGAGAAAAATGGGCATCAAAGAAACTCCATATGGAGACTAGTTTCTTTGTGGCATCAGTTAGCCACTGGACATGAACCTGTTCTTATATTGACTGCTTGACAGTATGCTGTTTAAACTGGACATGCAGGTTCCATAGGAAGATGACCTCTGAACTTTGGCAGAACAAGCCGAGATGGTCATTCAGGTTACTGATTTACAGAGAAAACTGTCAGACATTCTTCAGGACTCAAGGAGAAATGACCGATGAACTATACCAGAATGGGCAGAGCAAATTTCCTGCTTCACTGAAATGAAAAGAGACTCTGGGCCTGTAGGCTGAAGATGGATTCCCCAACTTTATAAAGGAACTTTGGGTGACTGTGCGGGCAGATAGGTGTCATCTCTGTCATTTCTAGATTTTGGAAGTTGCTTGTACTTCTGGTTTACTTGGGTAAATATATCCTTCTGTGGCCTTTGATGTAGTTGAAGATTAGATAGTTATAGGTATAGGTTTTCTTAGTCATTTGAAAGGTATACTGGATATGAAACTTTAGATTCATAAGGATAAGGTAGATGGTAAGAGTATTTTTTTAATTTTGCTAAATACAAATAGACTATATATTGTAACTGTAATTCTTGCTTGATAGCTGTTTTGTTATATGTAATTTTGCTATGTTAAAATTGAAACCTTTTTTTTTTTGATTAGACAGAAAGGGGGAGGTGATGTGGGAATGTCTTTCTGTGTGCTGTGAATATCAATCTTTAAATAAAGGAGCTGTTTTGGCCCATGACAGACACCATAGAAAAAGTAGGAGGAGAAATCAGAGCATAGGTAGGAGAAGCAGGGTGGAGTCAGTCAGACCCAGCCCGAAGCCCAAAGGAGCAACATATAAGGAACACAGGTGAGCCAGGGGCCATGTGGCAGACAAATTAATTAGAATGGGTTGAGTTAAGATGTAAGAGCAAGCTAGCAATGTGCCTGAGCCATAGGCCAAACAGCATGAAGTTAATATAAGTGTCTGAGTCATTTTGGGGCCTGAGCCCCGGCAGGCAGCTAAGGGGTCTGGGGCTGACTGTAGGTCTGTGGATCCAGATCTCTGGCCACCCAGGGCCAGAAACCTCACTACAATAAGTCTGTTCATGCACATACACACATATGCACACACATACAGTCTGCCATACACACATGTTCACACATGTACACATATACATTCACACAGAGACAAAAATTTGCTCTTCAAAGTAAACAGAGTGGAAGTCCAAGGAAATCCCAACTATTCATATGGAATTTAGCAAACTGTGGAGGAGGGTTTAACATAGTAGGAAAAGAGGGAATGATTATTTAACAAATAATTTGGGGAACAACCTTAAAAATTCAGGATTAAATTAATATGCTTTTACCATATGTTGGAAAGAAACATTGAGTAGATTAATAAGAATACACATATGCTAAAGTAATTTAGAATAAGCTGTATTATGGTATAACTGTGCTTGTAATATAGAGGAGAGTCAGAAAGGAAGCGATGAGCTAAAAGCTACACAACAGTTTTTTAGATCTGAATAGTGACCTTGAATGTTATTATATGCTTTTCTTTTTTTCTATTTTATTTTATTTAAAAAAATTTTTCTCATATATACTACTGCTCCCCCTCCCTTCCGTCATCCCAGTCTTCCCTCAACCTCCCTCTACCCCATCCTCCCATCCATCCTCCAAGAAGGGAAAGGAGTCTCAAGGTGGGTCAGTTCAGTCTGGCATATCCAGTTAAGGTAGGTCTGAGTTCCTCATCCCAGTCAAAAGCCTACACAATGGGAATAGATCTTCTCCAACCCTACATCTAACAGAGGACTAATCTCTAAAACATATAGAGAATTCAAGAAACTAGAGGCCAAAAATATGAATAATGCAATTTAAAAATGGGTTCAGAGATAAAAATAGATTTCTTGACAGAAAAATTTCAAATGGTTAAAAGACACTTGAATTATTCAGCATCTTTAGCCATCAATGAAATGCAAATTAAAACAACTCTTAGTTACCACCTTATACCTATCAGAATGGCTAAGATCAAAAACACCCAGCCTATGCTTGAGAGGATATGGAGCTAGGGGAACACTCTTCCATTGTTGGTGGGAGTGTAAACTTGTATAGCCACTTTGGAAAGCAGTATGGCAGGTCCGGAGAACACTACAAATTTTAATATGTAAGCAATATGAAGTTTCTGGCTTGGACTAGCCCCAAGATCTGGACCCACATGTGGCTGCTTAGACTTGAGGTTGGGACCAACAGTCCCAAAACACATAGAAGCTTATATAAGTTACATGCTACTTGGCCTATGGCTCAGGCATATTGTTAGCTAGCTATTGCATTTTATCTCAACCCATTTCCATTCATCTGTTTTGACACAGGGCTCATGGCTTTCCTGTTCCTTCTTGTTCTCTAGGTAACAGCTCACAGACTCTGATCTGTTCTTCCCAGAGTTTTCTTATTCTGGTAGTTCCACCCGTACTTCCTATCTTCCTTCTAAACAATCAGTATTTTATTTAACAAGTAAGAGTAACAAATATATACAATGTACAAGAGTATAATCCCATAGCAATGCACGTATGGGAAATAAGATTCTAATTAAATCCAGGCAGTAGTTGTGCCTGCCTTTAATTTCAGCACTCAGAAGGCAGAGGCAGGTAGATCTCTGCAACTTCAAGGACAGCCTGGTCTATTAAACAATTCTAGGACAGCCACAGCTACACATAGAAACTTTGTCCTGTAAAACAACAACAACAAAAAATTCTTATAAAAACACAAATAAAGAAAAAAATCATTGACACCAAATATAGTGACGTAAGTAATACAATTTTTTATATCTGATTAGATGTTAATTCTTCCAAAATTAAAAAAAAACAGGCAGGAATGCATAAAGAAACAGAAAAGATTTTAAAATATGTAAGTCAATAATCTTGGAAATGTATAATAAAGGCCACTATAGTGCTTAATCTATATATTTTTAATTGAAACAGGAAATATAAAATACAATGGCTTTAGTGTAATTGAAAAATCATTTGAAAAGGTTCATTAACCATGCCCTCTATCTCTGCCTTGTGGCTTTTGTCATAAAGGCGCCACTAATTCTATTTTTCAAATGTAATTGGAACTTTATTTTTAATTTATATTTCTATATTAGTTTAAGTTTTGTCAATTTATTTGAAAATTTTTATTACATTATTCATTTAGTGTATGTGTTTTTGTGTGTGACTCATGTGTGTGTGTGTGTGTATGTGTGTGTGTGTGTATGCACACATGTATCACAGCTTGGATCTCAGAGAAAAACCTGTAAAGATTCAGTCTTCCCTTCCAATATGAGGGCCTCAGGAATGACCTCAATTCCTCACAGGTTGATGGTAAACATCCTTGGTGCCATGCCATCAATTCTTAGTAATACCATCATTTCTCTTCATTTTGTTTTGACTCTTTTTCTGTACTTGGAAAAGAAGTGTTTTGTTGGAAATCATAAATTACATTGCTATGTTGCTTGAAGGGGTTTGCTGACTTAATATTGCATTTAGGAAAAAAATCTGTATATTCAGTAGAATTTATTTTTAAAATGATTACCTAATTGAATTTATTGAGGCAGGGTCTCATATGGCATATGGAACCCTCCAACTCACTGTAAAGCTGAGGAACACTTCTAACTCCTGATCCTTCTGCCTCCATGTACCCCCATGACTAACTTATCTATTGCTGATAATAATAGAAGCCAGCAATTCATGTGTGATAGGCCAACACTCTACCAAGTGACCAGCATCCACAATGAAAATGGATCTAGACAGTTTATAAACAGATTTTTGTTATAGTGAACAAGCTAGTTTTGTCCTTGAGATCTTTCTGCTTCAGTAGCTAGATTAAACTCTGTGCTATCACTGTTGGCAACAATCTACAGTCTCAATTATGGCCCCAAAATTTCAGTATACCCTGATCCACACAGTTCTGAAGTTTCCCATCTGTCAGCCACACACTGTCTTAGACGCTATACTCCATCTATTATCTTTCCAGCTACAGAATCCCCTATTAGTACAGGGTTTCCCTCTTCCTTGTAGACTTGCCATATATGTCCTTCCTATAAAAGATTGTATTAACTAACATCAGCCTTTACACATTAGCTTACTTCCACTTATAATCTTCTCTCTTCCTTCCTATTTTTGTTTACATTTCATGTAAATGATAATTATTCCCTACTTTTTCCCCTTCACTAAATTCTCAGTTTTATGAGTGAGAAATCTGCACTGTTTTCTACCCTAATTTTAGAACTTTCTGTTCACATTTATGTGCACATTCAATTGGAACATGACACCTATTTTAAGTATGAATTAATGAAGAAATAAATGAGTATCTTTACCCTCAGCACTTTCATGCTCCTCTTTATTTCTGGCTTTCCATTCGGGTTTATCTTTTCCATATGCCTCTGTTATGTTGGATTTTATGAACCATATGCTAATGGCTGTTAATTGCATTCAAGGCAAAGTGCAAGATGAAGCCTTAAGCAAGTGTATTAGTTTCCTCTCACCTCAGTGATGAATAGCATGCCAAAACAGAGAGTGTAAAGTATTTTAGGAGGAAAATAAATTAAAATTATTCCTACTGAGTTACAGACATAACTATGCAAAATGAACACAGATATAGAGAAGGGCTCGATGATGGCCAGAAAGTTAGATAATAGTGACCTATAAATGAGAGCACTCTTAGGGGTGGCCTTTGAAATGGTTTTCATATAATATTATATGACCATTGACCAACATTTTCTGCCAAATATGACAGTGTGGAGCAAAATCCTCATGATAGCCCACATAAGTTTTAATTTTCTCACACAGTTTTTGACTATAGTTATAATTGCTTTTGATGTTGTTGTGGAATTATGATAATTATTAATTTTGTGAAAATGAGAGTACAAATCATCATATCTATGTGATCATAATTTAGGAGAGTGTCAAATGCTCTGTCTTATCTTGTTCTTATTTTCATTTCGATGTAACATAGAAATTTAGATAATTTTCTGTAGGCAGATTTTTGTTTGAACCTTCAACTCACCAATAACCACACAGAGACTTATTCTTATTTATGGAAGCACGACCTTAGCTTAGGTATGTCCTACTACCTCTTCTAACTTCAATCAACCCTTCTATATTAATTTATGTTTTGTCTAATGTCTTTTTGCCTTTCTTTCTGTAGGTCACAATCACTACATGGTTCATTGGTGTCTTTTGTACACCATGATTTCTTTCTTTCCTCTTTTCTTCTCTCTATTGATTGTTCAGCTTTTTATGTTTATTACACCAATTACAGCAATACACCTTGACACAGTGTACAAAAATATCCCACATTTCCTCCCTTTGTCTAAATAAAAAGAAACGGTTTTAACTCTAACAGTAAAATTATATATAATAAGAAAAAAATATTAGGTAAGAACTGCATTCAAAATGCTTAGTATATATGTATTTGACAAACTTGGAGAAAGCATTGTATTATCTGTCCTATCCTGATGAGTTCAAAGTTCTATACCTTAACCATTTTTTTTCATAACTTGTATTAACATCCTGAAAATATCATTTTATACCTAAAAACATTTACTTAGATAAACTTAAGCTTTTGGGATTCTCAATCTTATAAATATTATTTCTCTTATATCGTTTTAAAAAAAATTGGCCAAAAAATAAACTGTATACTATCTAGTCTACAATCGACATCAGCCAATGTTCCTCAGTAACATTGGGACATCAAATTTTAGTCTGCAGGCCTAGAATATCTGATAGACTTCTCTGTGAAGCAAGGATTTTGGAAGGACTGCCCTATCTTGTAGTTGCAATGTTTAGTACTTGCTTTATTTTGTGTCCTGCCTGTCCAATTTGGACAACATACAGTCAGAAGTTGAGGCAAGGGCAGTTTCTTGCCCAAATGGATAGCCTGCCATATTGAAAGCAAATGTCATATGGAGGTTCTTCAATGCCTATCACCCTTTCATCTTTCTTTGAAGTAAATTGATGCTACCAGGAGCAGATGTGTCTCACTGTTATGAGAAAAGCCTTATGTTATTAAAACAGTTTAAATGCCGTATTCTGTAGGTCTTTGAAAGGTTCAAGGAATATTTATATATTTGATATATATCTGTTTGACTTTGAAAACATACCTAACATAATCATAAGTTTGATTATTATATGACTACTATCTGACTTCTTTTTATATTATTTTACATATCCTTCAATAAATAAAACTTTATATTTTAAAATGAACTACATAGATAGAATACTTTAAACACTAGTATAAATATATATTCATATATAAAGTGATTCTAAAGACTTAAAATTTGCATTGATATACAAAAATCAATCCCAATGTAAAATATTTGAAAATAGTGGTTGTTCAAAAGTAGATTCAAAAATCTACCCCTTTATCCCATAATTTCTATAGTATATCCCCTCTTTTTTTCTTCAGTAAAAGATTCCTGAATATAATCTTTTTTGTTCATGTTTTTCTGACCATTACCAATAACAAGTTGCAACCAACCCCTTCTAAATGATAACAAACATCTATAACTTCTAAGTGCCTAAAACCACTCATCCCACCTCTTGTAAATACAGGCATCATGTTCTCTAGGTTGGTTGCTATGGTCTTGGGGGAAAATGTCATCTTTAAAGGACCCTGAGAATAACTGGTATAATGGCCAAGTCTTGGGAAATATAGCTGTATTAATTTTTGTTGTCTGTGTGATGGGAAAGTTTGGAGTTCATCTGATGGTTGGACCATCTCAGCTAACATCTTTAAAGTTGTTCCTGATACAGAATTTTGAGGAACCTGCAATAGACCAATTCTGAAAGGCTGAATCATTTGGGCTACTTTTGTCTATTCGTATCTGGTTCTTTTTTTTTTCTCTGAAAGTTATAACCTTTTAAATAAAATCTTGTTTATTCAATATAAAAGAATGGCATGTAATAATAAACAATAAGGACTCTGTAACCAAAAAGATTATCATGTCTCATCTAGTCTCAGAGGTGTTCCCACAATAAAGGGATTAACATATATGTCACTTGTACTGTACCTTTTTATTTTTTCCAGTCTGTCACCAATATGTAATTTTGCTTTGTTAAAATTGAAACCTTCCTTTTTGATTAGACAGAAAGGGGGAAGTGATGTGGGAATGCCTTTCTGTATGCTGTAAATCTCAATCTTTAAATAAAGGAGCTGTTTTGGGCCATGGCAGGCACCGTAGAAGAAGTAGGAGGAGGAATCAGAATAGGTAGGAAAGGAAGGGCGGAGTCAGGGGCAGATCGAGCTGAGGCCCAAAGGAGCAACATGTAAGGAGCACAAGTGAGCCACGGGCCACGTGGCAGACAGATTAATAGAAATGGGTTGATTTAAGATGTAAGAGCAAGCTAGCAATGTGCCTGAGCCATAGACCAAACAGCATGAACTTAATATAAGCATCTGAGGCATTTCTGGGGGTCTGAGCGGCAGCGGGTTAAGGGGTCTGGTGCAGCAGGTCTGTGGGTCTCGGACCTCTGGCCGCCTGGGACCCAGAAACCCCCACTACTACAGATGGTGCATCCAACGTGGGTCGATTATCCACTTAATGCCTGAGAAAGTTTATAAAGGGTTTTAGCAGAAACTGAGCCAAGGCAGCTTCCAAATTGTGTATACAAAGCGAGCCATTGTACAAAGAAATCATGGTGTCCAGGTCACATTCAAAATGGTGCTGGTGGACTGGCGACAGGCAGTGCAAGCTGCAACTGCAATCAGGTGGGTTCCTGAATCTCACAGAAGACTCAGTAGCATGTGATTGATTTTAGATGTTTGCTTATTTTGAACAAAAAGGAAACAAAGACAGTTTCTTAGTAGCAGCATTTTCTTTAGTCGGCTCTCTTTACTGGCCACGAATAGACACTGTCCCTTTAAGAGAACTTAGTGATTCAGCCTAATCTGCAAAAACTATGCAGTGCTTTAAGAGAGTGTATTTTAAAAGGTCTTATGGTTAGAAGATGATTAAGGATTAACAATAAAACAGATTCAGATGAAAAGAAAAAACCTGTAAAAGGGTTACAATGTGTGTAAAAGGTACATAGGCTTCAGAGAGAAAAGAAAGAAGATAAAGTCTTTAAAGAGAGAAATAGAATAATAAAAATATAATAAGCCACGTAAAGATGGAAAATAGACACAAAATCTGGATTTTGGTTGTTATTGTGTTTTCTTTTAATTTTTAACTGTTAATGAGATAACTGCAGAAAGACAACAGATTGCAAATGCAAAGGCTACGAAGTTAAACAAGAATATATATTTTAAAGGTATTTTGATTTCAAAATTTGTGTCTAAGGATTTATTGCTTCGGAAGAGTTCTGTTTTTGTTTCCACAGAAGATGAGAGCCTGTGGATTGCTTCCAGGAAAATATGGTTTCATCAACCAAGACCACCTGAAAAAACCTCTGATGGGAAGAGATAGTCGTATCAGCTTCAGAGCTGCAACTGATCCAGCTTTAACAACTGGGAGACTCTCAACACCCCTTAATCAACAGGATGTAGTAATGGAAAACAATGCCCAAATTCCCCAAATATTGTTTCTTGATGTTTGTTTTCAATATAAATGGTTAATGTCATAGTTAATCTCTTTCTAAGAAGAAAAAGGGGATATGGTATATAAATGATTTTTTTAAAAAATTAGATTATTGAATTTACTTAGATCAGGAAATCAGCTGTTAATCTCAAAATGCTTTACATTGGTATAGATTTTGGTTTATTGATACAAATTTAAGGTCAATTTTGTTATGCTGTATGTGTTTTTCTATTCTTGTTTAAGGTATGCTGTTCATGTAACTGATTTAAAATTGTAATGTATAATTAAGAGATGGAGGTTAATAGTCACCTTTGATAATCAAACATATATAGTTAGATTAGTTAGGATTTTTAGGTATACAAAAATATATTTCAATTAGGTAGGTAATCTTCAAATACTTCTAAGACCTACAGAATATGTCATTTAAAATGTTTTAAGAACTTAGACTATTCTAGACAGTGAGACAGGTCTGCTCCAGGCAGCACTAATTTACTTCAAGAGAAAAATGGGCATCAAAGAAACTCCATATGGAGTCTACTCTCTTTGTGGCAATTGTAAGCCACTGGAGAAGAACCTGTTCTTATATTGACTGCTTGACAGTATGCTGTTTAAACTGGACATACAGGTTCCATAGGAAAGTGACCTCTGAACTTTGGCAGAACAACCCGAGATGGTCATTCAGGTTCCTGCTTTGCAGAGAAAACTGTCAGACATTCTTCAGGACTCAAGGAGAAGAAACTGATGAACTGTACCAGAATAGGCAGAGCAGATTTCCTGCTTCACTGATGAAAAGAGACTCTGGGCCTGTAGGCTGAAGATGGATGCCCCAACTTTATAAAGGAACTTTGGGTGACTGTGCGGGCAGATAGGTGTCATCTCTGTCCTTTCTAGATTTTGGAAGTCGCTTGCACTTCTGGTTTACCTAGGTAAATATATACTTCTGTGGTCTTTGATGTAGTTGAAGATTAGATAGTTATAGGTATAGTTTTTCTTAGTCATTTGAAAGGTATATTTCATATGAAACTTTAGATTCATAAAGATAAGGTAGATGATAGAGTATTTTCTTTAATTTTGCTAAATACAAATAGACTAGATATTGTAACTGTAATTCTTGCTTGATAGCTATTTTGTTATATATAGTTTTGCTATGTTAAAATTAAAACCTTCCTTTTTGATTAGACAGAAAGGGGGAAGTGATGTTGGTATGCGTTTATGTATGCTGTGAGTCTCAATCTTGAAATAAAGGAACTGTTTTGGGCCATGACAGGCACCATAGAAGTAGGAGGAGAAATCAGAATAGGTAGGAGAGGAAGGGCGGAGTCAGAGGCAGATCGAGCTGAAGCCCAAAGGAGCAACATGTAGAAGCACAGGTGAGCCACAGGCCACGTGGCAGACAGATTAATAGAAATGGGTTGATTTAAGATGTAAGAGCTAGCTAGCAATGCACCTGAGCCATAGGCCAAACAGCATCAAGTTAATATAAGCATCTGAGTCATTTCTGGGGGCCTGAATGGGTGGCTGGGCAACTAAGTGGTCTAGGGCGGCAAGTCTGTGGGTCTCAGATCTCTGGCCACCCGGGACCTGAGAAACCCCCACTACTACAAGTTCTCTTCTAGTCAAACTTGATCTTCATTAATTTTGAATTGAATGTTAGCTTTTTGTCTTCCTTTAGAAGCAAAGGCATAAACTCTCTCTCAATACAGATTATTTTCTGACTTCCAATTTGAAGTTACAATATTCTTAAAATACATGTGTTGGTTTAGTTTAGGAGTTTCCATAATCCAATGTTTCTCAATAGCTATTGGCTTTTGTCCATTAGCATTTTAAAAACTCAAAGTCAACATGGACCTCAAAGGATCTTGATGGCCTCTGTATTTCCCATGGTTTATATATTTAATATTACTTTCTCTTAATGAATTTATTATTCTTAAATTATGTTTCTATAACTGTCTATATTTATTTTATATTCATTTTCCTCTATCATATAGACACATTTTAAGCATGCTATACCTTTTAAAGGATTTTTTGTGAGTGTCTGGACTTGGTTTTCTATCTATGTGCAACATTCTCTAACCTTGTACCGCCCTGGTGGCTAGCTCTGTCCCATTTGGTTCACTGAGAGCCTTGCCTCATGATGATGGATATGGATAGAAACCATATCTACTTCCCCAGTTCTAGGAAGTTACTGCATTCAGGTTCTGGATTCCCTGCAGGCTGCAGTTAGCTGTTGTGAAGGCATACAGATAGGACCAAGCAACAGTTGCCTTGGCACAGGCTGG
The DNA here is from genome assembly GCA_033318265.1 of Phyllotis vaccarum. Classification (NCBI taxonomy): domain Eukaryota; kingdom Metazoa; phylum Chordata; class Mammalia; order Rodentia; family Cricetidae; genus Phyllotis; species Phyllotis vaccarum. Next base: position 102,531,306 of record JARWLC010000008.1, on the reverse strand, counting down.
TGTGTCATCTTCATTTGTGTGATCATGGCACCCACTGGAGAATGCTTTTGTTTCTTCCTCATTCTGTAAACTTACTTATTATCAAAAATATAATTTTATTCACTGATTTTTGCTCTTGTTTCTTCTTAATATCTTTTCTGGCTAGTGAACTCCTTAAAGCTTTATGTTAAGCCTTGATGATCCTTGACATTCATTTGGAGTAATTGAAAATTGTTGAGGCTCAGTTCCTGCATTTTCAAGTCTTCTGAGATAAGTTAAGGGGTAGAAACAACTAGTTTAAAGTCCTCTATACAGTCAGTGAGGCTCATAATTTGAAGAGAAAGCCTTCTTCTAATCACAGATATCCTTGAAGAGTTTAAAGAGTAAGTTCAGGTCAAGTCTGTATCTGCTTGTACTTGGTAGATGCTGAAGAGGAATGGCCCCAAATGACTAACAGTGCATTAATCCCATGGTTTGATTTTTTTTTTGAATCACTTATTAGATCTCTGTTAGAATCTATTGTTTTACAAGAAAGATCTTTTTGATCACCTCAGTGAGTTAACTCCAAGATTCTTCAATATTCTTATCTTCTAACAGTGTAAATATAAGAAGACACCAATTTAAATTAAGAGAATGTAAATAGAGTTTTCTGTGGGCTACCTTCTTCTAAAAAAATTAATATGGAGACTCATTGTTAATTATAAAAGCTTAGTCTTAGCTTAGGCTTGCTTCTAACTAGTTATTATAACAAATGTAACATTTTCCCACATTTTTAAACTCATCTTCATTATGCCCATCCTGGTTGTTTTACATCTGGCTGATAACTCTGCCTTTCTTCTTCCCAGAGCCATCTCTGTTCAGACATCCCTCTATATCTCCTCACTAGCTATTGGCCATTTAACTTTTTAATAAAAACAACCATAGTGACACATCTTCATCCAGTGTAAATAAATAGTCCACAACAAGGGACTCATGGTTAACACAGTGGTGATAACACTACCACAACAATGGACTTTGTACTAATTTAATGAATTAAGATTGGTAACTAGGAGAGGTAAATGACATTCTGACTTATAGATGTATAAGTTAAATAGGTCAAAGATAAGAACACATAAGGGAGGGTCTGGAGTATTTTCTTCTGTTCTTTAATAGGCACATGTCACCTTACTAATAACAAAATACCATTTTTAAAAATAAGAATATTTTCTTCAGGAAAAACATTTTTTTTAAGAGTCCTACAAAAGTATCTCTGAAGATTTCCCTAGGGGGATGTTTGCTCTCACTCGCTTCCTTAGTTGCTATCCAACATCTCAAATCAATTTCTACTTGGCATTTTTTTTTTTTTTTTGCTTTTCAACAATAAATTCTGTTTATATAATTTCTTGAATCTATAGGATTTAGACTATGTTTATCTTCTTTTTTTTTTTTTTTTAGCTAAATCAGGTCAATTTTATCGGCTTTAAAATGGATAGTTAGTTGGTTAGAAACAGGATGAGAAGGTAATAGATAAATTCAGGTGTATGGAAATAGCTTTAAATAGATTTCAAACTTATGCAAATTCTGAAACTCAACTATGCTGAAGTAGCAGAATGTAGAAATTAAGTCTTCTCTGTGGATAGTTGACAAATTGATATAGTTTTAGTTATGAAACATATTCAAATTACTTGTCAAGCTACTTTAGCTACTTTGACCACAGAGGAAAATATATGATCTAACCTCCTGAAAAGTAAGAAATGGAAAAGAAATGGATAATAAGCAAAACAGCATCTCACCTTCTGAGAGGATAAAACTCTGTTTTCTGGGAACTCATTTTCAGAAGTGTCCTCTACAAAATCATTCTTCCTCAAACAACAGTGGTATTTGCAAACAGGTCCCAATTATATAACTTGATTATTGATTCATCCCAGGGTCATCTGCACCAAAGATAATCCATGCATTTTATTCTATCTTTACCCTTACATTCTGGAATAAAGGGTAACTTCACAGAATTTCAAATACTTTTCTCCGGGTCAAAATGGAAATAGAAAATCAAATCAGCTGAGTGATAAAAGTTACAGAAAGTTTCCAGAGGAGTAAGAAAAGGCACTACCTGAGTGTGTGTGTGTGTCTGTGTTTCTGTGTGTCTGTTTGTATCTATGATTGAGCAAACACAATTGTACCTAAATGCATTTTCATAAAAAAAGTTTGTATGTACATACCAATTACAACACAAACTCAGGATCAAGATTTGTTTTTGTTCTTCCATAAAACCTCTGAACTTTACAAAAATAGCAGTTGAAGATATTCCTGCCTTATTATACCATCTTAATTTCATAGACTCCATAATTTAGAATCTACTCAATCATATGAAATGCAAGTTACTCCTGAGTTAGTGCTTTTTCCATTACAGAGTGCTGAATATACACAGGGATCATGAAAATTTGCTCCAATGACAGTTCTGGGAAATAGGTCTAGAATGAAGCCTGAGATTCTGCATTGCTAATAAGCTCCAAAGCTGCTTGTCCAGGCACTACACTTTGAGATGCTAAGTACTAAATCACAGAATCCAGTCAGAGCACAATGGTTAATCATACTTTGAGCCAGTTAATCATACTTTGCTGAGGTGAACTACTTTATTCTAGGATAATGTTTTATTTTTTGTTTGTGAACAAGATCCCAGTTATGTTAAGAATATAGGATGGAGGAGTTGGGAAAAGTTAAGCTCTTTGAAGTTCTGCCATGAGTGTCTTCTTATTAAATAACATCAATTTAGTTCTCATCAACTCACCAAAACAGTGCATTATGCTTGACTTTGTACCAAACATGAAATATCCTCAGAGAGGTTGGCAGGCTTCCCATGGCAACCCAGCTATGTAACAGGGAACAGATCCTACCTCTTTCTTCCCTTCTAAAATTCTTTGTTTTATGACAGAGTAAAAATAACATCTTTGAGCTAATTAAAATACACACTGTGAAAATATTTATTTTTTAATGGCTTTCAATATCTCCAAATCTGAGAGCATGCAATTTTTATAGTTACTATTTTCCAGGTAGTTTATCTATCCTACCATAGGAGGTCCCCGTTTAGAGAAGATGCTGAGAGATTGCCAGACTAACATGCAATTTTAGATGGATCCTAAAATAACTTCCACTTTCATCTCTTTGGTGTGCATGATGAAAATCTTTTGAAAGCCTGGAGCCCAAAGAAATGTAAATACAGCTTCTTCAGGCCTGACATTTCAAGAGAGGTCACCCCCCAGCAGCAGAACTACCCCTTGTCCATTACCAGGCTTTCTGTCACTCATGTTGATGAAGGTTGATAAACAGCACAAAGCTCTTGGGGGAAGCCAGGGGCACAATGAGTGATGGAGCTGGCTTGAAAAAGACCGCTTTTCCTGAGAATAAAAATGCTCATCTCTCTCACGTATCGTTGCTTCCAAAAGGAAACATTTGCTATTTCAGGGATACAACAATGGTCTACTCAAATGTCAACCGAAAGGTTGTTTATGTAACCTGTGAAGCCTTCTGAATGGGAGACGAGCCTCTAGAACCACACATGTAACTAACGTTAAGACTTAAATTCTTTTCTCTCATAGTGTTCCTATGCTTGCTTTGGAGTTAACACATGAGACAACTTGCTCATTTCACTTAAAAGAATACTCTCCAGATCATCTGTATTGTAGTAAATATCAGAATCACTGTTTTAAAGGCTATATTAATAGCATTAAATTCTGTAAAATACTGCCTTTTCTCTATCCATTTATATGCTGGTTAACTTTTAGCTTAACTCTACTTTATTTATGCATACAGTCTAGAAGACGATCTCACAGCAATATAGCTGAATGATGATTACTAGTGATTGATGGTAGAATGATTTTGGAGAGATCAAGGTACGATGACTTGCTTAGATGCAAGGAGTAGGTTAAACACATGTATTGTAGACAATGCCAAGTATAACGCACAAAAATATTTTATATACTTGAAATTTGCTGAGAAAATATATTTAAGTTTTTCTACCATAACTAAATAATTGTGTGAAGCAGTACATAGTTTGCATATGCTGTATATCAAAATATATTATTTGTCAAGTAATTTAAAGATATTGAGATGCATAGAAGGTTTTTGGTTCACCTTATTTCCCCTTGTGTACCCGTGAAGGCAGTTCCTGGGCAAGTTATCTTTGTGATTTCACTTCTGATGCTGTGGTCCTAATGAGAATAAATGAGCTACATTTTGACAACCGAGGGTGCCATCATCTCACCTCCCTCATCCCTGGCCACCAGGACATGAATCACTCTATTTACCACATTCAGCCTACCTTAATGAAGTGAACCTTCTGAAACGATGAGCTTAGAAAAACAAATGTCTCTTACTTCTAGTTCTGACCATATTTCTGACCACAGTTGTGACATACAAAATGAACTAGTATGTTTGCACAGGGTCTCTGGTACACATTTTTACAAGATGTTTCAGGAATTACTAAGAGAAAGATTTGTTAAATATTATCCATTTCTAGAATTTAGGGATCAGGTGGTTATTGCTGTGAAACTATCCAAGGCAGAATTGCAGCCACTGACCAAACTGTAGCATTATTCCTGGCCATAAGCGTCAGGTTCTTGGGTACAGAAATTGGGATAATGCAAGTACCGCTTGGCACAGGGATAAGGCACCAACAGTATAGAACTGCAGTAATGGTCACCTTGTGTGGGGCAGTGTGGGAAGAGCTAATCTCGTTTCATATGTCTGTTTTCTCTACAAGGCAACGGAAAACTTTACAAGATGATAGGCAATCGTGTAACACATAACTGGGATGATCTCTTTGGAACATTTAATACTCAGAGTATAACCAGTGTAGTCTGTAAGCAACAATGCCTTAAACTGTATCCATTTATTCTTTAACACTGTTGCTATTGTGGCATATTCTTTAAAACATCATCCTTAAGGAATTCCCTACCTCCTCAAAAGGAAAAGCACATTTACAATCTTAGGCTACTTGGGAGCTGTAGAAATATAATGGAAGAGGTTTTGTAAGAACATGTTCATCGGCATGCTTACTGAGGTGCTGGGTTCCATTGTTCAGGAGGCTTAATGGGCAAAAGGATCTATGTAATAATTTCCTTCTGACTCAAAGAACAGTGTGCTTTCTTTTTAGTATGGCATGCTGTTCCTTCAGTATTATTGAAGCTATTTCATGGAAGCCCCTGATATTCTATGTGAGGAACCTGCTCTACTTCCTTAGATTTTGGTAGTCTCTTTTTAGATTTCTTTCTACTAACACTTTAAAATACACAGTATAGAATGTGTTGTGAATTTCAGCCATTGAACATGCATTTGATATGAGGAAGGCATTGCGTTCAGTGTTTAACCTGAAAATAGATTTGTTAATAAAACAGGCACCATTTTCTTTTTAGAATTTAAGGGTAGAGTATAAATTGAAGAACTGTTTTAAACTCTGAAAGTATCTCCTAAGGCAAAGAAAAAAAGCATATCAGGTAAGAGTCAGGAAAAATATAATCAAATTTATCCCTCTCTAAATTATAACAGTGATTAATATGCTCTAGTTTGTTTGTTACTATGTAAGAAATGCATTCTGAAATCATAATATAGATTTTAGACACAAATAAGCCAAGATTCAAATCCTAAAACACTAGTATTTAATAGTTATATGAGTGTTTGCTTTAATAAATTTGTAGTAGCCTCTTCTGCAAATAATCCAAAAAATGGCCAACTTAGTGGGTTGGCATAAACAGGATGGAAAATTTTTGAGACACTATGGTTTTCACAGTAACCAATAAATTAGATCTGTTGTCTTGTAAATCTTTAATCAAACTATAAAATTATGTTGATATTATAAATAACAGTAATTATACCTATCTCCTTCTGAGAGGTTGAATGGAACCATTATAACAATTTAAAATAATCTTAAATCTACAACACTCTTAACTGAGATTAACTAATTCTGTTGGCTTGAAAAAAACAAAAGGAAAAAAGAAAAAGAAATATACTAGAATAGAGTTCATGTATAAGTCGATATCTCAAGCTGTTTCTTTATAAAATTAGTTACATTCCAACATACACAAATGTTACAGTATTTCTGAGTCACTTTTTATGATAAAGAACAGAATATTTTCACAATATCCTGGATTACATTGATGAAGCTATAAGTGATATAGAATAATGGAGCCAAAGGCTCAGACCGCTCAGTCACTTGTCTCTCAACCTCTCCTTCTAATTGTTGATATTATGTATCTTGACAATTCCCTTATCTCAATGTGTAAAACAGAGCAACAAAAATATGAACCTCATTGATCATGGAATAAGTGGGAAGATCAAGTCCAGCAAAAGAGATAGATATAATTTGAGATAGTCTTACATTTTAATAAATATAATCAAGATGTCTTTAAAAAACATTAGGGACAAGATTCTGCTGTCATTTTATTTTTGGGAAGTGGATGAATCAGAAATAGTGACTTATTTAGGATCTGTTTGAAGAAACAGTCTCTAGATCGAGACTAGGTAGCAAAATGAAGTATAATTGACTAAGTGGCTCAAAAGAAGGAGAGAGATATAATTTAATAAGTAAAAGTATGAGAGAGATATGCAAAATTCATGGATTTCTTCTGCCTGGCATTTTCGGATAAGGCTGTTCCTTATTTTCAAATTGTGCTCTTTCTCAGGATTACTCAGTATCAGCAGCAGAGAAGCTGGCTTTGGAACTGTAATTTAAGGTGTAAATTAAGGTGACCTCAGCTAGGATGAAATACATTTAAAGAAGCTGAGATATAAAATATGAACCACTTTCTGGAAATGGTAAATGATTGAGAGTTGTTGAAGACGGACTAACAAAAAGTGAAAGGGGAGAAATAGAGAAAAAGATTACAGGACAGAATCCCGAGTACCTAATTTAAAACAAAAATGGTTTTCTATGGTTTATGATGAGTGATAAACAGAGTCCACTGTGTGGCCATAAAAGTATATCTTTAGCTCAGAAAAATACGAGCCTCGCTGTCAGCTTAGAGCAGTGATTTAGCTCCCGAGCCTTTCTCCTTGAAAGACTTACAAGGCTGAAGACACCAATCATCCTAAATGACATGTATTTAGAAATTATGATCTATGACCAAATAGCATTAATTTTTAGTGCAACTTAATCATGAATTTACCTATTCCAAGTTATTGTTTCATTGCATATTTCTTAGTGTATCCAGAGTGTGAGAGCATTTGTAGCTATAAAACTTCATTAAAATGGCATTAAACTTAGGAGGGAAAAATTCATAAAATCCCAAGGAAAGCATCATACTTGAGCTCAGCTTTTCTGGCTCCAAGTCAATTTTGTTATAATAAAGTCATTCAGAAGAGTCTAGCAACAGCCCAGAGGGTTTATTGGGTAAAGTCATGGTGGCAGACCAGGAAATCTCTGATTCACCTAGAAGACTAATGAGCATATAAAACACAGGAAAGTCTGGCACAACGCTTTCTAAGAAACATTAAAATAGTAAAAGGAGATGTTGATTCTGTTTGAAGAGGAAATGGGGAAACAAACACTTATGCTCACAAAGATACACACACATTTACAAAATGATCCTCGTAATTCTTCTAAGAAAGTTTGATCCCCGCATCTAGGCACCTGGGTCATTTTTTAAAGAAATAAACAGGCTTAGGAGCGAGCGAAATGACAAATCACTGAGTGTCAAGTAGAGTTAAACAAAGTACAGGCACCATGGTATTTTAAATGTGGCGTATAATTAAGTGAGTGACTTAGAATAAATACATATTTGTTATTTTGTCCAGGAGTTTTCTAAAAGAAAGATATGGAAACAGTTGAGATCAGTCATCAACACTTTTAATGAATATTAAGATCAGATTTTATAATATTGGCCTTCAGCTATAGTTTATGAAACAACAGCACAGCATTTTCTGAAAGCATAATTGCAGTTAGCCTTCCCCACCCACCAGGTCACAAACCTTTTGTACAAGGCTCTCTGTGTTTTTTTAAACATACAAAAAGTTGAAGACTAAAGTCTGGCATCCCTTATTTCATTAGTACATTTCCCAATGTAGCTTCCGAGATGTAAAATTGAAGGGCTGCTAACTACTCGAATTTATCTTACTTCTCACTCACAAAACTGTCATCCAAATTCAAACCATTCATGTGTCCATATAGAAATATCAGAAAAATAAAGCAGGTTTCTGGAGAGTGTATGTATTTTGTTCTTATTAGCTCTTATTTGCACAGACTGTGTGTGTACTACTTAATAGTTGTTTATGGAGTGCTTCTTACTTGGGAGGCATTGTGTACGAAAGCAAGTACATGAGACAACTGTCCATCTTATTAGGACAAAATATTGACACACAAAGAAAGTATTAAAATGAGTAGCATAGACAACAAGGGCTAATCTATGCTAGAGCAATGTCATTGAACATGTCTTGGTCAGAGGAATGCAGAGAGTCAGGTAAACAATATGCATTTTCAATAAAAACAAATAGTGTATATCATTGCTATAATAACTGACTATGGCCACAGTGGAATTTAATGTATATTTTAAAAGTAGAGAGAAGAAAAAATGATACAAAGAAAAATTTGAAGGAACTTTCAAGGCTTGGTCTTCTCTAGTGAATTAAAATAACATTCTAAAGGCGATAGGTGACTGAATGATAAAGTAAAGCCCCTGCAGGCATTTAAAAATACGAGCATGTATTGAACAACTCCTGAGATTTAGAGTCGCCTTTTTAGCTCTTTAATGCCAGACAAGAAGCTATTGTACTAATGAAATGAAATGAAGCATTGAATATATGAGAATATAAATATATAAAATTTCTCTTGATTGTTTCTACTGGGTGTGAAGAAAACTTTCTCTAGAGAATTTTTTCAGAGCTGAGTATGTATATTATGGAAGGTCTTTAAATATGAATGACCCCTTATTATGGTGGTTAATGGAGATTATCAAAATAGCAAAATAATATTTAAGAATTTCTAAATTGAATGAAGAAATCTTTCCATTTTTATAACTCACTCCCAAAAATTAATTGCCACGTTCAAACTATAAAATAAATTTTATATTTTCTCTTTACATATAAGGGAGTTAAGGTCAATATATATTTAACTCATCAGGAGCTCTAAGCTTCTGCTACATTCTTAATTGTAATTGGAAATACACGTTGTCATTCAAAGTGCAATACTCTGGATTTCAATTCACAACCTAACGTATAGACAAAAAAAAAAAATGTTATCAAGTAAAAACAATTTCAAAAAGAACTTGGCTTAAAAATATTGATAAAATTCATCAAAACCAATTTTTGTTTACCAAGCCATGGGAGAAAAATTGTTTACCAAAGTAATCTCTTAATCTATAAAACAGAAAGGTGAGTATGTAAGGAGAGAAATAAACTATGATAAAGTTCCATCAAACAAGTACTTTTTAAGCAAGAAACTACTTTTTGATTTTTCAAAGTTTGACTACTGAGAGTTGAGCTAAAACAGGCATCTATGATTGATTTTCAAAATTATTTATATATATATATAAATATCTCCAGCTAACAGTTCCCTATCATAACTGATCTTACCCAAAATGTAACAAAACTTGCAGTGATGGCAGAAGGATTAGTTGAAGATTTTTTTTTTTCTTTCAAAAAGCAAAACTTCTAGTTCAGATTAAGATGTGAAGTTGACATCCTATTCCCCCTCTTTACGAAGTAGTCACCCTCATCTTGGCTTTGAAATGACCTTAATGGCCTTCTGTAATCAAAGAAGTCCTGTAATTTCTAAAATTACCTCTTTGAACCACCTCAAGTTCTGATCCCTAAGAAGAGTGATTCTTTGAAACTTCCTAGTGAAGAACTTCCTAGGCAGCAAGAGGGTCCTCTAGTGGACAATGACCTATAGCAACCAGATAGAATTTCCACTGATGGTTAATCAGGACATCAACAACAGTCATGTGAGTGAAGGCTAATGTACGAGTTCAGTTCTGTTATGTGGCCTTTGATATCACCATTTAGCTTCCAGTGATCCTCCAGAGAATTATGCAAGTGCCTCCAGCTTAAGCAAATTCATGCCTGTGGAACAGATAATATGTAAAATAGTTGGTTGATATAAATCCATTTATGGGAAAGCTCTTATGCTAGAGCTAATTTAATCGTTATGTGGTAGAAGAAATAAAATGGAGTCACCAAGGAATTAGTTTGCAAACACGTCAGGAAAATTTCAAACTGTTAATTGATGTGAAGCAAACAAGTAATCAAGAACCACAATACATTAGTGTAGTGGATTTATGATGTTAATAATTGTCCCACTACATGTTTAATAAAAAGTGCTGATTGGCCAAAGGCAGATAGGAAGTGTGGGCTGGGCTACCAGACTAAGAAAACTTTGGAAACAGGAAGAAAAGAGCAGAGATGCCACAGAGAAGGCAGAAGATGCAGAGGACAACTATGCTGCTATGAGAAAAGGTACCGAGCCGCATGGCTGATCAGGATAAGAATCATGGGTTAGTTTAAGTGTAAAGAGCTAGCAAGTTATATGCCTGGGCCTTAGGTCAATCAGCATACAATTAATGAAAGCATCTATGTGTCTCTGTGAGACTGCAGGTCTGCGGGTCTGTGGATCCAAACCTCAAGGCTAGGCCCAAAAGTCTGGGCCAGAATCCTCATGCTATACATTAGAGTTTCTATAACTATGACAAAATACTATGGCCAAGAAAACTCATAAAAGAAAGTGTTAACAGCATCAAGAATAGATGAGAGTTTATGTATTAATCCGCAAGCAGAAAGAAAAAAGGATGGTGTTTTGAATGTCATGAGCATTTTGAAAACATCAATTTTCATGCCCCAGTTACCTCCTCCAACAAGGTCACAACTCCTAAATTTTTTCAAGCAGCTCTGCTAACTGGGTATCAAGTATTCAAACATATTAGACTATGGAGGTTCATTGCCATTCACATCACCATATCTAATGTATGTCTTCTGTCATAGATACATTTAACAGAATACATGGAAGCTGTCTACAGTTCCAACTGGAGACAAGAGTGGCTTGCTGCAAGAACTTCAAAGTCCATCTGGGTAAGCTTTCCAATACTTTCCAACGCAAAGCATATCCCAATATTTCAATGAAATCACTAAAATGATAACTGTACAGCTCACAAAAGTGGTGTTAGATTTATCCTTAATGTATAATTTTCTGCATAGTATAATGTCTCCCTCCTATTCCTGCTCTGTAAATATTAGATTGATTTGTTCAGTAACTGTGGAAAATTTGGCAAACCATTTGACTTCAAAGTACAAAGAAGCCCTAACTTTATGTTAGGACTAATGATATTATATTACTCTTCTTATGACAAAATGTATGACAGGGCTTAACCTAATCTCTAAACAAGATTTTAAAACAGAGTTTATTAGTATATGCCAGAGGAATTGGTTACTAAATGGATGTAGAATGGATGGAGGTACAAATGTTTTCTGTGTGTGCCACAAAGAAGATTCTATTGAATTGAGCAAATGACCCTATTAATCAAAGAACTATACCAATGGAACAAGGTCCAAATTAAACAGATCTCATCAGTTTGCTTTTGGGATATCATGAATTCACTTCTGTTAATAAAAGTAAAATAAGAGTTCAAGAATTCATAAGAAGAAATTGAATCATTCTACCTAGTAAAGGCAAAGAACCCAAAGAACCAAATGTAAATTATCCAACAATGTGGGCTCATGATCATGGAGCTGAGTATGAATAACCCTAATAATATCATTTTCTTATGGTAGACATTGGCTATAGTAGTATAAGTATGATATTTATTAATACTAGCAAATAAAGCTCGTCTTTAAGGCACAGTTTAAGAATAATATAAAACAGACACCTTTGAAGAAATAATGAACTTTTCAATTTTTGAAAGAAAGAATGTGCATATGCAGAAAAATATTCACACTATCAATCAAAAAGAATATTGTCATTTTGTTTATGTATAGGCTTTACAGCCCTTGCCCCTGTAATTTCTAGAGTAGGACTCTTAGAATCATTGCCTGAGTTGAGCAAAGCTTTAATTATAGACATTTTAAAATCAATTCATTGATTCCATATATTGGTTTCTTACTTTAATTTTGGGAAAGCTTATACTCTTTGTCAAACATGTAAGAATGTACAAGTTTGAAATTCTACTCAAACAGTTTCAGATAATGTCAGTTAATTGTAGGCATACATCATCCCATGGATAACTGCTATCTAAGATCTCAGAACCATCACTAGTCGGAATTAAGGGTAAGTCAAAATGAGGATAAGTCACCACATTCTCAAATATTAAGGTTCATAAGTACTTCCTGTTACAGATCATCAGTGCTGGTGTTTCCATCAGTTTTCCTCACTGTATTTTAACATGAATGTCTTCAAGTAGACTCTTGACCTCCTGGAAGTGACAGTTATCTATTAATTCATTTTCTCTCAAGACCTACTGTATTCTCCCACTCTTATCTGCCTTCCCACACCTGCCAGTATGTAAGTCATAAATATGCATAGTCGTGTGGTCCTGAGATGTTTTAAAACTTGAATAGATTTACAATATGATTATTTGAGTTAATCAGTAAGGAAGGCAGAAGCGTGAGAAAAAAGTAGGAGAGGATGGAAGAGCAGACAAAGGAAACAGGAAGATACAGAAAGAGATGAGCACAGACGGATAAACAAGACACAGAGGGAGCTGAGAGCAAAAATCAAACATCCCACAGCCGCTCTGTTCCTTCTTATCCAAAAAATGTCTTGTCTCTGGGATTGGACATTTCAAAATTATTACAAACATTCTTCTTTCAAGTGAGATCAGGTATGTTCAGACTGTTCTCTTACTGAGCAACCAAATTATCTGCCAATTTCGTTCAAAGATAATCTCTACCGTTGTCATGAAGCTTGGTGTCTGGGCAGCAGTAAATGTTCTCTCTTCACTATTATACTGTCGTTGTTAAAGGTATATACTGCTTACTCTTGTGATCAATTCATCCCCTGACCTGAAAATAATATGAAGTGACTCTTCTTAGTCTTTTAGAGTACATTAGCTTTTTACAAGCTCACTTCTCAAACTGATTTTTGTCATAGCAATTATACAAATTATAGATACTTATGAATGATTTTAAATATTTCATGAGTGAAATGATTATACAATAAAGGCCACTCTTAAATGCCTCTTACTCATCACTGAAAACATGACTGTGAAGAATATTATATATATATATGCATATATAATTCTAGTTATCTGCCCCTAATTATTACGATCTTAATCTCCACACATCTATGTAAAAAATTATTTTCTTAGAAGTCAATGTAACCAAAATTAAAGCTTTCATAAAAATTTCTACCCTCACTAATAGGGAATGTTCCATTCATTTTACTCATTTCTCTCTCTCTCTACATGTACATATAATATATATATATATATACATATATATATATATACTCCTAAATATATTGAAGACATAAATTTATATGCATACATATATATGTGTATGTGCATACAGTTTGTGCTATTATAATTTTCTCATAAATAAATTTGATCGCATTTTATACTTGAAATTATAGCTGTAACGCATATATTTTCAAATGTGTCTGGGTCCCAAAAAATACATTTGAAATGTTGACAGATATTGCTTAATTGCCTTGCAAGAATACTTGTAGCAATTCTTTATATCTCAATACGTGATCAGTAGCTGTTTCCTCACTCGTTCAAAATTTGTAACTACCAGGCAAGTTTTTAATGCAAATTACTTATATAAGTAAAAATTTCCATCATAATGTTCCTAAAGGTTTTTTACATAAATTATCAATGCATATCCTCCATTCATCTCTCAATAATTGCCAAAAAATTCTCTATTTCTATTTTCAAATGACTGTTTGAGGACAACACATTCCTTCTGGGCACTGGTTTATGTTTACTGATTGTAATTTACACAGGATGAATTATCCTTTTGGATCTTGCAATTTCCACATGACTCTCTCTCTCATTTCCCATTTATTTATGCTTGAGCTTGTTAATATATTCATTTATATTCCATCCATTCCCAAGGCTTATTTGAAGTGGCGTATAAGAAAATCGCAGGCATAAAGAAAAATAGCATTGAAACAGAAGGAAAACATATCCTTAAAAAATTAATACAGTGACTTTACCAGTAAATCTAGCATTGAACTTCCTAGATATCAAGGCCGAAAGAAACAGTCAATCTTTTGATTAATGCATAGCCTATAGAAAGAGAAAATATATTAGTTCATATGGTGATAAGCCATTTTTCTGATGCTCAATTATTTAACGAATGTTTCATGTAGACATAAACAATAGAACTTGCAGTGCTTGAAAATTATTGGCCACAGAAAGCGGAGGCTTTTCCTTGTAGAACGATTTTTTAAAAAGAAAAATATACCTGCAAACATTATCGACAAAAGAGAGACAGTTTATACAGGGCAAAAGATGGTTAGCTGTGATGATTAGGTATTAACTTGAATATAAGTCATCTTTGTTATATTTAATGTATTCAGAAAAGCATAGGCTCACTACCATTGCTGCACTGAACTTTAGGTCTAAAGAAGAAACACACTTGGAATGTATTTAATTGTACTGCAAAGGAATGGCAATGATAATTATGATAAAGATAATTATAGTTTTCTCTCATATAAATTATAGATAGAATTTGTGCCACTGAGTTGGTATCTACTATTTTTCTTACAATGACACAAATCTTTAGGAGAAAAAGTGATAGAAATTTGAGAAAGGGATTTACCAGCATTTGTTCAGTCCAATATCATTGGTTAAAATGGAAAGATGTGATACCAATTTGTTAACTATGCATACAATCATTTTAAATACCACTAGCCTATATTTTTTGTATAAAGGGAAGAGTTCAGCATGGTTCTATCACTTAAGTATACCATGTATCTTAACCGTATGTATATCTATTAATATTTCTGGTTCATCTCATTCTTCTTCTTATCTTTTTATTTTTCCTAAATTGTTCTATTGCTCTTCTAATTCCAACACACACACACACACACACACACACACACACACACACACACACACACACAAACACATATACACACACATATGGACATATAATATGCTTTTATATATATATAAATATTCCAATCTATATTAAATATATAAAACCTATATTAGGATTATATTTATGAATTGGATCTAATTACATTGGTTTTCATACTCTCTATTGATTGCATGAATCTTTTATCATTATATTTTTCTAATACTTTTCTATGTTGATAAAGAAAATAGTGATTTTGCCTAATTTTTCAGTGTTTAGAAGTTGTTGATTCCAGCTAATGTCTGCTGAAGCTTTCTCTTTCACCTACTCCACACACACCACAAACACTACAAATAGATGAATGAATGCACTGAGAGAGAGAGACAAAGGAAGGACAGAGAAGAGAGAACCAACATTTAATTTGTTCTCTTGGCTCATTAACTCTAACACAGAATCTGAAAAAAAGGGATACATAGAGAAAAAGGTTATTTAGAGGGTATTAAGTTCACAATTTCAAATAATGACTTTAAATCTCAACCCATGTAGAAGCTGAATAATATCCCTGGTCACAGTATCCTTTATTCCCAGTAGTTGGGAGGTAGACACATTTCTGTGAATTTGAAGCCAATGGGGCTGTGGGTTAGCCAAGGCTATATCTGCCTTGAAGGAATAAACAAAACATTAGGTTTTTTTTTTTTTTTTTTAATTTCAAAAACTAAAATAGTTTTCATGTGTGAGACAAAGATGGCTGTTGAAGAGTCATGCTGTCAATGATCTGACCTTTATTTTTATTTTAGTTAGAGGCAGTTGCTTGTCTGAGAAAAGAGGAGTCAATGAAATGGAAAATGAGGTGAAGAAGAGAGAGAGAGAGAGAGAGAGAGAGAGAGAGAGAGAGAGAGAGAGAGAGAGAGAGAGAGAGAGAGAAAGGAAAGAGCCAAGAGACACAAGTCCCAAGCAATTTTCAACTCAATCTACTTTTGTCAACTTCGAGTCTTATTTTTTTTTCTCAAAATGCCTCCCTTTTTTGCTCATTTTTTGCCTCATTAGGAGACCCGAGTTAAACTTCAGGCTTTGAAGGGGGTGCCTAATTTCCACCTGAGCTTCCATGATGATGCCATCATAACTGACTCATCCTGCTATTAACAAGATAATTCTCCTCAGAATAATATGCTAAGAGGAAGCTAGCCTTGTTCCTAGGAAGGAGCATGAAAAAGGATTCAACCGAGGAGGGCAGGGCCAGATGGGCCTGGATAGATCAACTCCCATGATCATCGCTGTCCTGCTGCTCTCTGGAGTGTGAAGCCCAGAGCTCTTGTGCCAAATTGCAACAGATCCGATCTTGGCTCTAGACTCTGCCAAAAATCCCCATGACCTTGGACTGCCTTTACATTCTTTAAGTCTCATATTTTATTTAAGCTTTGAGATAAAGATAATAATGCCTTATATTTACCATGTGCCATGGCTATTAAATGGTTTGAATACATGAGGTCCCTAGCACGAGGATAGTACTTGATATTCAATAAATGTTAATTCGTCTTTTCTTCCCTGAGAGGTTATTTTCACTCACTCATTCAATTATTTATTTATTCAGCAAATATTTACTGACCAACTCTAAGATGCCTGGCACAGTACAAAGCAATAAAAGCAAAATGATGAAGGCGAAAAGGCAAATTCTCACTATGCTTACAGCAGGATTCATATTTTTATTAATTATTGGAGGGAGAGCTTTCAGTTTGGGAATTTCCAGATGTAGATGTCCACAATGCCCTCAAATTAGGAGGGGATCATTTCGCCTTAATACTTAGGAATGATATATTCATTGAAAGAAGATTAGCATAGTACACAAATGCTATTTTATACCGACTTATCAAATTGCTTATTCAATCACAATGCTCTAGATTTTTCTTGCTTTTACTTATCCTTAGGAAAGTACTCTTGCTGTAAATTATGCTTGTTTCTTTGTTTTTAGCTTGGTTACAAGAAACAGGTTGCAGTATGGTATAATCATACACTTTTATTTTGGTTAACTATCCTTCCATGTTTCCTCCTGCCCTTGATTCTTAAGTCCTCTCACTGCTGAGAATATCCTGTGCTGAGTTTTCTCCCATTCCACCATAATTTTACTTAAGTACTTCAGTCCTTCTTCTTAACACACCCTGCCACAGTGACCCTTCTTTTAATATCCTGGCTTCCATAGGAATCCCAATTTGATTAAACAAAGCTATAAAGTTTGTGGCATGAATTCACATATAAAAAAGAGCTTGTACATATGTTTTATATACATGTGTACATACATATAAATACATAGATATAACCTGCACATTATGCTAAATAGTGTTATTTGAAGATAATATATAATATATAATATATATTTTATATTATAAATAATATATATTATATACATTATATATTATGGGAGAGAAATTTGGTGTGCTCTTTCACAAAGAAGAATATTTCTCCTATTCTTAGGAGTCCTTAGCCATCATAAAAGTGAAAGAGAGCAAGATGCTTATGAGAGGGTTTGGAGCAAGAAAGATGGAAGCAGTGATGTCATAAAAGTATAATCTTTAAACTAAGAAAATATATTTTAAAAGAACACCAAATAATTGTCTTTCTGGGCCAGAGTTATACTAGTATAAAATTTCCCATTTCCATCCATTTAATCTTCACATTCCATAGTTCATTTTGTTTATTCTACACAAGACTGTATTGTGGGTGTGTACTACATTTTTGAGATACAGTCTTCAGTTGATGAACATTTAAACTAATTATATTTTCTAGCTATTATATCATGAAGAACAATGAATTTATACAAATATCTCTGTACTAGGATATAGAGAAGCATTTATGTGCTAGGACATAGAAAAGCAGGTTTGTGTAGATTATGGAGTCCTTCGAGTACATTTTGAGGAGGCATGTAATAGTTAACTTACTATTTATTGTGAACTCTCCAGGAAGTTTTCCAAATTAAGTGCATTATTTTACATCTCACCAACACTGTATAGGGGTTCACCTTTCCTGATAGCTATAAAAATCATTTGTTGTCATATGTATTTTGATATTGGTCATTCTACAGTGTTGAGATGAGATCTTAAGGAAATTTTAATATATAATATCCTAAAGGCTAAGGATATTGAATACTTGTATTTTGTTCACTATTCATTTGTGTTTCTTCTTTGAGAATTCTCTGTTCAGTTCTATGACTTATTTTCATCTTATCTTTTGTAATTTATTACTTTTATTTGGCTTTATGAATCTGTGGCATATTTCAAGTTCAATAATCCTTTAGAGAAAGAGAATGAATCTGTGGTATTCTAGAAGAAAAGGTAAAACCTGCATTCAGTGTTCACTCTACACAAGTTCTTCAAACTCTGAATTACATAAAACTGGAGACATCAGCAAAAGGCGAATTAGAAAAGAACACACTCCTGATAGAGCAGCTCACATCATTGATCCAGGATCTCTCATGATGTGACAATGTATCTAGATATGTCTCGCTTCATATGAAAACACTCAGGTAATGATTTCATTATGAAGGGTGAAAAAAAGAACTAGCCTGGATGAAGAGTAAAGAATAGCCTGTATTTTCTCAAATACAACAAGATACAAATCCTATAACATCTTGTTCAAAAACAGATTCTGATAGGGATGAGAAAGGGGACAGAAGAAGGTTTTAGTTCTTCCATACCATGTGACAGTGGTATGTCTTATGTGTCACCACATAAGAGAAAGATTCTAAACTTAATCATCTTTGTTTCTCTCTCTCTCTCTCTCTCTCTCTCTCTCTCTCTCTCTCTCTCTCTCTCTCTCTCTCTCCTTTTAAAAATGATGTGTATGTGCACATTTCCAAATAGGAAATTGTAAACATGTGTGGACATGTGATAATGAATACAATTATTCAGTGAACCCAGAAGGTGTTGGGTCCCTTGGAGCTGGAGTTTCAGGCAGTTATGAGCCATGTGATGTTCATCAAGAGCATTGTGTGTCTTTAACTGTTTCGTCTTATTTCCTGCCTGTAGACCAAGTTTTGTAACCTGGGCTCCAGTAGTCTGGAAAATAAAATAAAAAAAACAAAGCAAACAACAATAATAAACGTGTTGCCGGAATGATGAAGAATGCAACTTTGTATGTTTAGCATCATTCCTGTGACTACTAACAAAGTATCAAGAGCATCCTTCAAGACGTAGAAATCATGTATCTCCCAAAGCATTCTCAAAGACACTTTTGTATAAAAATTAGTCTTATTTAAGAACCACTTGTTTAAGACATAGAAACATTTTGAAGTTAGTTTAGTGAGTTTCAGGATACACTACTAAATAATAGATCAAATACTATATATAACTATATGAGATTCTATCGTGATGAGTGTATCATAATCTTATTTTAAAGGCCTGAGCTCATTATTTCTGGATTAATAAGGCCATTTAGATTGTCTTCCTTCCCTGTAAGTAGAATGATAAAACAAGGTATGATATCTCTGGAGACATTTCTATTTGCTCCCCTGGTGATGAAGGCACCACTGAGGAAAATGAGTTAAAGACAGGCAAGACTCATGCCAATGACTTTGTAAGAATAACAATACCCTGCCAGTTTGCTGCCACAAAACTCTGAATGTCTAGTCCTAAGTCACAAGCTAGATAAGCTATTTCATATAAATAGGCCTTCAACATTAAGAGAAAAATGTTACGACTCGCCCAGTGGCAGAGTGGATAAAATTGTTGACATGCAACCTGTTGAATTGAATTGTGACTCCAGAATCCATGTTAAGCTCAGTGTCTTCACACAGGCATCAGTAATTCCAGAGAGGTCCTATAGGAAAATGTGAGGAAGAGTGAGGAAAATTTCAAGAATAGTGCTGGCCAGCAGGTCTACCACATGGAGAAGTGAATAAAACAGATCCTAGTCAGATGATAGACATTGTCCTCTGGCCTCCACATGGGTTTTGAATGTGCCATGACATGTACACAGACATATATACATATCCATATTAAAAATGGTAGCATAAACATATATACGCAAACTTCCTGCAGCATTTTTGGAAGAAGTATGCACTTAAAAAATTAGCATTATTGAAAATGTGAATGTGACATGTTTAGTCATTGAATTCCTACAGCCATACTTCCCATTGTAGCTTCCTTCACAACCTACCTGGCTGAAGTCCCTCCCACCCATGTTTGAAAATGAGACGCTGACATCCTCCCCTTAGTGTGCTTAATTTTCTAGAGACAAAAATTAAAGATATTTGCAAGTGTTATAGCAAAAATAGGAATCTTAATGACCATAATTATTATATTTAGATACCCACTGTCACTTTATTCTCTTTTATGGTAGTAGATTTTGCTGTGCTTTACTTTTTTTTCTTTCTTTTTTTTTTAAAGATGAAATAAATGGTGTTACAGATAGAGTAGGAATCATCAGAATTCTGAATGCTAAATGGGATTCAAATACCTGCGAATAATCTTAGCTTAATATGCTCTTAGCTCTGGCTTAGATAAGAAACCCCAGCCAGCAAATTGTACAAGAAAATTGTTGTAAAGAAATTGCTTGAAATATAAAGCCTATATCTTTTGCATTTGCAAGCCTTCGATTACCCTTACCCTAGAAATTTCCAAAGGTGCAATCTATTTTTGAAAGATGGAGATAATGTTTAAAGTCTGCAATAATAGAACTCTAAAAATTTGAGCCACCAAATATACCCAGTGCTTGCTTTGAGTTTTCTGTATGAATTACCCAACCCAATTCAACCACAACTTCAGAACATAAATTACCTATTATGAGCCATTCAAAATATGAATGCCTCAAGAACATTAAAAAATGTCTGTTCTCTTTTTATGAACTTCATCTCTTAATAAGAGAATGAAAATGTGGGTAGATTACTGGTACTGTAACAATTACGCTACCATCAGTCCCCATCAGAGCTCTCAGTTAAAATATCAAGTTATCATAAATTGACAGAAACAGAACTTAACATTTTTATATTTCTTTTATCATTTCGTGCAAAATTCTGGTTTAAAAAAAGTTTTTTAGAACAATAAGCATGTGTTATTGTGACAATGATGGTAGCCAAGCCATTGGGCACTATTTGAAAAGTTTACTGTGAAGATGGCACTGTATGGGTAAAGTAGAATAAAATGTAGTGTGGCCATAACAAAGAATTATATAAATTCTGGAGAGCAGAGTTTGGAAAGAGACATGATATAGGAGAATGTCTTGGAGAGTGCCTAAAATGAACTTATTCTGTCCTTGGCTATGTTTCTAGGCACTTATAGGTCTCATCAGAGCTCTCCCTAAGAAATTAGAGTCAGAAAGCTTCTCTTGTCTTTTCCCTGAGTGACAGTAAAATGAAATCTCATATCTACAGGAATGAAGCATAAAGGGACATCAGGAAAAATAGTAAAATCTAAGTTTTCCAGAAATATGTGCAAGAAACTTTGATGCAAACAGTTGAGCCTAATGGAAGGATTATGTTCCATAAGAGAATATATGTTTTTTGTCGAGTTGGATAGAGAAAGAATTGTCATAATTTCTGTTCTCATTCTCTGCTTTATTATTTCTTTTTCAAACAAGAAATCAAAGCCAGAGGCTATTTTTAGTTTTCTAACTGAGCATGAGTGATAAAGTGCATTAGTATGTTGGTAGGGCTGTAGGAGATTTTATGTGGAACCTTCCTATGGCCCCACACAGCTGGCTTGGGGCTGGAGATTGGCAGCCATATTACTGGGACAAACAGGATATTTTCCATATTCTCTGGGGCTGTAGTTTCCAGTATACCCCCCACTACACTATATAAATAGAAGGTACAAATAATGATGAGGAAGACAACTAAGCTCTATTGTTGATTCTTTTCTTGTTTCAATACACAGGTCCAAGGGATAGCATGGTTGTTCCATAAAGTTAATAGCTACATACTCTCAAAACAGTTGACATCTCAGGTGGTCCTGAAGTTTGTTGACATTTTAAAAGCTGAACCTTTTCTGCAGATAAGACTCAAAATTTAAAAATATAGATACTTCTGCACATTTTATATCTTAACAAGTCTTAAGCTTAAGGTCACACTGCCTCAGACCCAAGAAAATTTCACTTTTCCCACAGTAATTACATTGATATTTACAAAGACTCATACGCAATACCAAGTATGTTATTTAATCATATGTTTTCATTGATATGATTTAATATTAAGTGAATATATGTACTATGAACACTATACTTGTTTGAAATAAATTGAGATTTTTTTCCAAGGGTCATGAGACTCCGTTTATACCACTTACAAAGATCCAAGCAAGTATTTGAACACTGATCTGTATGTCTGCACAGCCTATGTTTTTCCACAATACTGCCTTTTCACTATAAGAATGTTTGGTGAATAATATCAGAGCTTGATCTATCTGAATTCAGAAAGATGCTTGAAGAATATCCAACAAGGAAGTCAATGCTATGTCAGAAAAAAAATTCTCTGTAAATGGTTTGTACATCATCAGTCAAATGATAATCATTTCACTCTTTAGTGAATGTATTAACAATGATAGAGAAGAAATTATAGAAAATAAAATTATGCAGAGTCTGATCAATTAATCCTTACGATATAAATAACTCCTCAAAATAGCCTTCTAGATGTGAGGTCTAAAGGAGACGATTGCATTTATCCAGCCAGTAATGATAGAATGATAGAATTCTTTAATTAGTTAGCAATGTTTTTCTGGGAAATATTATTTAATATAAGTGTAAAGAAGGAAAAATAAAGTCTTCTTGCTTTCCAATGAAAGATATTTAGACATAGTGATCTAGAAGATATTAACTGTAAAGTGGTCACAGAGTTCCAATGAATACTGTTAAGAGTAAATATTCCTGAAAACAAATGACGTTGTGATGATCACTTGAGTTTCTTAGAGAATCTCTTGAAGACAAACTCAGGAAAGCTTGTCACTCAAAGCCTAAGGAAGAAATTAGATGCCAATCAGAATAGAAAGACTAAAGCTCAGAAATAGACAATGCCCATCATTTAGTTCTGAAGACTGGGCCAGGCTAGGGGCAATGGCAGAGTGGAGTGGCAGACAAGTCTCTGGTACAGTTATAGAGAATGATACCTGAGCTCCTGGTGTTTTTTCAGAGGTCTTCAAACTGCAGCAAACTTCAAGATCTGCCAAACAGGTACAGTTTCAAAAGTTTTCACAGCACTCAGTTAACTTACAGCATAACACCCCCCTCCGCCCCACCCAGGGAGACAGGAACTTCTAATTTAGAGCCTCTTAGCACATCCTCATTGGTGGCACTCTTGTAAGACATTGAGAAACCCTATTCTTACAGCATATGGCCAAGAGAATCTACATCAACACAGTGAATGAGTAAATGGGTGGAGAAATAAAGAACTCTGGAACTACAAGACCTTCCTCATTTTTTCCCTCCCTCCTTACACCCATCTCCTGGTGTGTATGTATGTTGTAAACATTTAAGGGCATCCCTAAGTTTCAATTAACTCACAGTAATGGCAAATTAGCTACTACTTTGGAAACTGGTGTGATGATAATAATAATAACACTTAGAGAAACAGCAATAGAAACACCAGTTGTGAGTTCCAATTGTTTTATAATGTATCTCATAGATAATTTCTTAGTTCACACATTTGATTTAGAGCAGGCACTACTATAATCACTTTTTACTGATATGCACATTTATTTAGTGACTCTACAATGTCACTTAGAGTAGTATATCCAGAATCCCAATGTCCATCCCATTCAAGCTAATATCAGAGTTTTAAAGAGCCTGAGGATTAAACAAGGAATATATTTGGAATGTTCCCTTTTCTCTTTCCTATTAAATAGTAAAATAAACAGGGGTTGTGTAAAAAAAAAATTCTTTAGTCTAGATGAATTTTGTCATCTCTGTATTATTTGTGCAAAATGCCTATTATACTTATTAAATTAACCAAAGGGCACATTCTGGGCATCCGGAGGGAATAAAATACTAAGCCAAGTAAATAGTTCCTACTCTAAGATATTGCTATTACCAAGGCATGTGGTTATTTTTTCTTTTCCTCCTTGTTTTCCAGAAGTAAGTTGCATGCCAAGAAGGCAATTTTACTATATGATCCTCACTTGGAATGTATGTTCACTTTTGTTAAGTTTAAACATCTTGTAGTGCTTTACGGGTGATAAAAATTGCAGACGAGAAGTGGCTGCTGAACACTCATAATCATAAAGCATTACTTCCCATTCCAATCCTGAGCCCAGGATGATTAGCTACTTGTACAATTCCTAAAGTTTCCATGAATGCTGCAGAAAACATTCTGGACCCATCCTGCTTTCTTGTCTTACCATGCCATCTTGATACCTTCAGCTGATAGCCGACACACAGAATTAAGAAACCCACGTAAGCACATACCACAGCTAGGCTTACAGGTTTGCTCTTGTGTTCTCAGCAGAATCCAGGAGGGAATATTTCAAAAAAATGTGGGCATGTGTTCAAATTAAAACATGAAATTGAATTTTAGCTGTAGAACTTTGGACTGTTCTTTCCTTCTGTTGGAGATGGCTACTCCCCAAAAGTGGCTCTTAAAGTTTGTTGTTTTGACCTTGAAAATTGCAATGAATTGTTTAGCGTTTTATCTTAATAGGAAAGAAAAATACCCCAAAGTTTATATTTCTTCCATATTCACCCACAGCAGGGACTCATAAATGCCTGCTAATGAAATTAAAGAGAACTATGTGCTTAGGCACTATTAGCCTCAAGCACTGAAAAATAATTAAATTAAATACTTAATGAGAAGCTTAAAAACTTGGTACTGAAAGATTTTGGTCTATGGGAACTTTTTGACCTTACCATAACAGACTCACATTAACAGAAACATTTTGCAGTGTTTCCTCGATAGATAGGATGTCCCTGAAAGACAAAGTGTTTTGAGGTTTTTAATCGCAACATTTACTTGTGCACACTGTCTTTATGTCCTTGCAATGTTATCCCAGGAAGCATGGTGAATTGAGAAATTGAGAAAGTAAGCCTTCTTCTTCTTCTTTTTGGTCCTAACAGCTATTTGGAAATTTTATGAGTTCAGAATAAGTTTTGTAACTATTAAAACCTTTATTTGTATGTGTGCTTTCCATGCTCCTTTGGAATTTAAGGCAGTTTCATAAATTCCATAGCAAAGTGTTTAAGTCTTTATAGGAAGTCATTCATTACCAGTTCCAGCCTCCAGCTCTGGTAGGTTTCTGCATGGTCACTGTACTATGTATTTCCCAAGTAACAGGAATGAAGTGGTACAGAAGTTCAGCATAATGTCTATTTCTGGTGAGCAGATATGTGCTGACTGACCATTTTAGCTTTCCTTTGTTTAAAAAAAATACATTGTTTAATTATAAAGATAATACTTAGACAAAATTCTAAAGAATTGGAAGGTTTATAACAATGGGTACATATTCCTGCATGGTTGGATACGTAAATGTGAGGAGTGAATAGTTTAGAAATGGACACACTTTCCTATTTGCCACAGTCTGTACTACAATGGATGGCCTCATCTCTAGCACATTTTCTAATTTACAGTATATATTTGGCCACTAGACTCATTTGAGTGTGTCCCTCTGTACCGTTCCACCTTCTTATTTTTACTTATAGTCCCCTTTGGCCTACTTCTTTGCTTTTCTTTGCTTTTCTCTTTCCTATCTGTTGTAAATACTTTTATAGCCTCTTTCAAAGCTTCCGTTGTGTGTATGTGTATGTGTTTTATACAGTTATTTTTACTCGTTGCACAGAATTTAATATGCCCTTAGCTGTCTTTCATCATTCAGCAAACATTGCGGGACCATAAACCATATGTCTCCTATCCAAGCAGACACTAGGCCTTTAGAGGTCTGTGAAATAAGTGTAATTTCTCTCCCTGTCCATATTTGGTATTCCATTTGATTACACTTCATTGAAGTGCCAGGATAAGCATATAGATGTGAATCCAAATGGAGGGATCTAGTTGTGTTTTTCCTTGCTAATTGAATTCATTTAGGAAATGGTGGGCTCTTAGGGAATTCCTCAATGGAGCCTTGTATGCTAGTTTTCTTTTTTTTATTTTCTAATATTACATTCCTACTGCAGCCTCCCGATGCCACACTTCTCCCAGCATCCTCCATTTTCCTTTAGAAAAAAAAAAATAAAGAACTTCCAGTGGTATCAAACAGATACAACATAACAAGATGCAATAACACTAGGCACAAACCCTCATATCAAAGCTAATCAAGGCAACCTAGTAGGAGAGAAAGGGTCCCACAAGCAGGCAAAAGAGTCAGAGACAGCCCCACTCATATTCTTAGAAGTCCCATAAAAAACCCAAACTAAACAACCACAGCATGTATGTAGAGGACCTAGCTCAGATCTATACATGTGCTGTAATAGTCTTTCAGTCTCTGTGAGTCCCTATGAGCCCTGTTTAGTTGATTCTGCTGGCCATGATTTCCTGGCATACTAGACCCTCCTGGTTTCTGTAATCTTCCCTCATTGTCTTCCATGGGGTCCCAAAGGTCCACCTAATGTTTGGCTGTGGGTCTCTATTTGTTCACATCTGCAGTTAAGTCTCTGATGATGCCTGAGCAAGGCCCTGTTCTATGAGTATATAGCAGAGTATCATTCAGAATCATTTGGTTGACATCTTTGTTCTTTTTTGTCTGCTCGTTGCTTTATCATTCTTGCTTGGTTCGAATTTATGGCTCTGAGCCACCCAGCTCCATCCAGCTCTGGTATCGGGCATGGGCTCCCTCCTGTTGACTGGGATATGTTAGACCAGTTGATGGTTTAATGTCTTGAGAATTTAGTTCTCTCTGGCGCTTTTCAATCGACATTGGCTCCTACCTTTAATGCTTTTCTAACTACAGGCAAAGCCATGAAATGTCTTACAAATGACTAATAATCGAAACAAAAGGTAATTTTCTAAATCAAAAAATGTGATCTAAATAAAATTATATTTTTGAATTTAGAAAATTACCTTTTTCAATAAGTGTACTTTCAGCAATTGAATGTAAGTTTAATATAAGTAGTCAGGTTATATATATATATATATACTATTACTCAGTAGCATCTGGAGTACATTCTTGGGACTTTAGTTAATGTAAAATATTATGTTTGCAGAATTGTTCACTTCAAGAGATATTTATCTCATTGTTGTCGTTAAACATTTGACAAAAGGAGAGAGGGGTGGTTTTATTCTGCAGTTTGAGGGTACAGTCCTCAAACTGAGGGAAACAGGAAAGCCATAGAGAAAGAAGTCAGGGCTGCTAATAACATTATGTCTACAGTCAGGAAGAAGAGGAGGTTGGTTAATTAGCTAATTTCCTCTTTCAGATTCAGTCCAGAGACTCCAGCTCCAAGAATGGTTACACCCACTTTGAGGTGTAACAATATGGTTCTTCCCATTTCAGTTAATATAATCTAGTAATTCGCAAGCATGTTTAGACACTTATTTGCATATAATTTTAAATAGCATCACTAGTACTAGACATTATACCCCTTAATGCATAGTTTGGAGAAATTACTCTTTATGCTAAAAACATTTTCTTTCGTCTTTATTTTTGGGGTAAATTTCAAGGAAAAAAAATAAACTCAGGAATTTAGATTAATTGTAAGTCTACTTTTTAAGTCAAATGAGCCCAGCTTTTACTCCCTTAAAGATTAAAAGACAAGGAATTCTCAACAACTCTTAATCTGAGCTCCTCTTTACTCTTTCCTCATAAATATTAACCACGTCCAGCGCTTCCTCTAGACTTTGTGAGAACTCCATTACTTCAACAGACACCTAAGATATGTCAACGTAAGAAAGCAAAGGCTTATTTTAGCCAACAGGCCCATCTTTTTGAGTCTATGACAGTACAGGACATAATGTCCAGGGTCAGTGGCAAAGAATGTCATCACTTCAAGTCAGGGAAACAAAATAAGAAGTTGGGAAGAAACCAGGATCATGGGCTCCTCCCCCAAGTACATTCTTCCATTGTACCAGATGCAATCTCTTAAGGCTGACTCACGCCCAGCAGTAGTATTTTTATATATGCATCTCAGGGGAATACTCTCCAGCCTGGACGTAATGCTAGGTTTGCTTGTCTCTAGAAGATAGGCCTACTCATCAATCCTCGCAGGGTTGAATATTACATCATTTTATTATATGTATGATGATTTTCTTTGTCAAGCTAACATAAGCTACACTCAACTAGGAAGTGAATCTTAATGCAAAACTATCTGCGTTGGGTTGATGTATAGGCATGCTTGTGAAGGAGTTGTTTATATTGAGTTTATTTATATGGCATGACAGAATCAAACTTGGGCCACACCAATTCATAGGCAGGGGTTCCTGCACTATCTAAAAGCAGAGAAATCTAGCTGGGCACAAGCAATCAAGCAGACACATATGTGTTCATTTATTTTTGCTCCTGGCAGTGGATGTGATGGGAATAGTTACTTCGAATTTTTTTGTTTTAATTTAATTTTGCTTTTGCTCATGCATGCTTTGAGACACATGATCCTTGCTATAGTTTAATGTGTTTATGTCAGATATACTAAAGTTGCACATTCTAAGATGCTAGTTTGGAGTTGAGGGAGAGACAAATTTTTAAAGTTTAAAGTCTGTGGTAAAAAAAAAGCATTCCTCTCCTATAACCCAGTTCAATTTACTAAGCTTATGGGTAGTAGACATTTGCAAACTAACACATTGTCTGTCCTTCTTTTTGCCTATGCATACTTATCTGAATGGAGGCTAATTATAGTCAAAGAGCTGGTGCTCACAAAATTTCTTACATAAAATCAAACTAGTGCTCTTTATGAACCTCCAATAATTCAAATTAAACATTATTTTATTGTTCCAGTGAATTTTCTGGCAAATCAAAAAAAATACAAATAAATGTTAGCTGGATTAAAAAAGTAGACTAAATAAGAAAGAACTGAATGAAGGGAAAGAAGAGTAATAGTATACCCTGGGAATAATTGTAAATTATATAAATAATTGCAATTCCATGGGGATTAAAAGAGTTAGAAGAAAGAACCATCTCTTTCTGACATAGTCATGAAGAACTGTCTTATCTCTCGCTCAAAGTCTTTCCTGAAAGAAGCCCAAATATTTACTTTCCCATTATAAGCATTTGAACTCATCTGACATTTTCTAGAAACCTCAGAGCCTCTATTTCAACCCAACCGTTCGCTTCTGCCTTTTAATTTCTACACACTGTAATTTAACACTAGAGTTACTTTTCTGATGTGTTTGGTATGAATAAATTACATTCTACAAATGTTTCAAGCATTCAATAGGCTTTAACCAGTCATCATTTATCCATGAGTACCCTTTAGAAAAGAACAAAATGATCTTCATTTTTCTGATTTGTACAATTTAAGTCTTAAAAAATGTGCAGTTATGTAAATGCAAGATTAAGGATTTCTCTCCTTGAGTTTCTAATCCTGCTGTGGGATTATAAACTCCCCTGCTCTTATGAAGTTTCTTTCTACACTAGGGTCTTATAACCTACTACAAGATTGAATGCTATATTCTTTTTTAGTTTTATAAATGTCTGAATCATGGAAGTCTGTTAGAAAAAGGCAGTTTTTCTGGAATTAGGAGAACATAAGCCCTTTGTTCAACATTCAATATTACATTTCCAATTCACATATAATTGCTTATACATTTTCTATCTCCCACAACTCAAATAAAAATGGTTTTATATTCTATAGCTGTAAATTTCTAAAGACAACGTCAAAATATTCAGAAGAACAGAACTTTCTTATCACTCCCGGCAGGCTGTAAACTCCAACACGGAGAGGGAGAGAGAAGCTTGATGATAACAGCTTCCCATCACGTAGCTTATGTAGTTACGACACGTTGCAAAGTTAATGGACAGGAAAAGCATGGGTCTTATTTCTTTTGGTTTATTTTTCAAGATGTTTGGGAAGAAAGTTGTTCTAGTGGGGAGCACCTTGGCCTTTGGGGCAATCCTGGGCAATCACCAAATTTACATTTAAATAAACAGAACCCATCCTATGTGTGCCTCTACTAGTGGACTGTTCTGTAGACCACAGGTCTACACTTTAAGTCAGGTAATATTTGTAAATCGAAAAGACAGTGGA
Source organism: Phyllotis vaccarum (assembly GCA_033318265.1). NCBI lineage: Eukaryota > Metazoa > Chordata > Mammalia > Rodentia > Cricetidae > Phyllotis > Phyllotis vaccarum. The sequence goes on along the minus strand of JARWLC010000008.1, from coordinate 102,501,276 downwards.
GTTTTCATGTGAGTTTCAATGTAAGAGGGAAACCATGAGAAAGGGAGAAACAAAATTATTATCCTTTTCTTGCCAAATTTCTTGGGAAAATACGGTTCTAGCGATTTGGCTATCAGGTCCTGAAAACAGTATTGCAGTCTATGCTTGGAAAAGTAACAAAAATGGACAAGAGGAAAATTCCAGTTTATCTGCATAGAACTGTAATTCTAACTATGTGAAATAATATATTTTGAAATAATTAATTTAATGGCAGAAAGATTACATATTTACAGGCAACCCGAGCTACAGAGAGAGAGAGAGTTGAAATTCACCCATGCAAATTAAAGAGATTCATTTTAAAAATAGGAAAAAAAAGATCACTTTCTTGGATTGGGTATATCTCAGTGTTAGGAATTTACTTAGAATGTGCAAGGTTGTAGGTTCACCCCAAGGTATGAGAGAGGGGAAAAAGAAAGGGAGACAGAGTCAGAGGGAGCATTGGGGACAGTCAATGAGAGGGAAGAAGAGGGTGGTGGAGACAAATGGAGCAAGTTTCAGAAGACGATCTCCGAGCATGCTGTAAGAAATTATCTTCGTTAGGTTGGCCTCTGGCCATTGCTATAAGGAACTATCTCCATTAGTTTAACAGAGATGGGAAGATACACCTCCAAAGTTGTTGGCATCATTTCCAGGGCCTAGAGCTGAAGCTGCCTACAAAAAACATTTACCTGGCCTAAAACATTCATCACACTCTAATTCTTAATTTCAGATTTAGTGTGATCAGGTGGCTCCTCACAATCCTGCCTAAATTTCTTTTCTATACTATATCTTTTAATTGTGACTCAAAATCAGTTTTTTTCTAACTGATATTGTTTTGTTAGGGTATTTTATCACAGCTAGTAGAAAAGTAAGTGAGGCACCATGTTAGACACCTTCTTAAAAGGAAGACTATCAGGAAGACAGATACTGACCTCTGGTCCCCCAATACACACCTATATATGCACATTTTATGTATATTATAAATTATTTATTTATTAAATATTATTATTTATTATAAATATTTATTTATATTCTAATATATTTATAATGATATAATTCTAATAATATAACAATTATTTATTTATATTCTAATATTTATATAATATATATTTTATATATATTAGAATATATATATTCTATAATAGTTTCCTCAAATATTAAAGCATTCCATTCTATATGAAGTCTCTCAAACAGGAAGATAAACAGGGTCATGGCAAAACCATAGATCTATCGAGAAGGTATGATTGCATGGATCTGCCTATAGCTAGCAAGGCATGTAACTGAGGCAGAGAAGCCTGAGGGGGAAACATCCACAGTGAAAATGTTGGTATATTTTCCCTTTCCTATCTGGTATGTGTTCATGTGCCCTTTTGTTATAATAGTGACTTTATGATTATTGTTGTGAGTAGCAAGACAAGCATCTAAGGCATAGCCATCAGGATTAAGAATGCTATGGAGAGATGTCAGAATGGCCAGTCTTTGTCTCTATAATGTGTGGTACCATTTTTGTTTGATGAGTGGGGTCAGCCATGTATGTGAATATGGAGATGTTCAAAGGCAGTTAAATATTAGAGGAGATTTTTAAGTCTCTGAAGTTAACACACAAGAGTCTAGATTGTCAACAACTATGGGAGAGGTTCCCTGGCCCCCGTTACATGTAGTCAGAAATGCAACTGAAGTTAAGATGGTGGCTAAGCGTCCACTTGTTTGTGTAAAGGAGTATCCTCTGTTAAACTTTGAAATTAAGGAAACTCTTAAAGCAATGATGAAAGACTGTAACAGCGTGGCTTATGAGACCATGGGACATCAGAGTGAATAGGATCAGTCTTGCTGATATAGAGGTAGGAAAATTGAGTAATGTGATTTCCTATTCTCCTAATAGCAAAGATCACATAATCTGAGACATTATGAAGAAAATCAGTCCTTGAGGAGCCATTAGGAATGATTGATTATGTTCATCTGTGGTCCTACAAACAGAAATGGCTGGAAGACCATAGAAGGGGCACAGATACTATCTCTCAAGGGAAGAAGAAATAAGGAAAACTGTTAGAATCCCATTTCAGTGGACCAAACAGAACTATGTTCACAGAGGAGTTAAAAATTATTGATCAGTCAGGGTCCTCAAGATGAGTCTGTAATGCCTTTGCTGAGCTTGTTGATGGGGTGAGATCTTTATAAAGTAGGAAAGGCTTTGGCAGATCCAGCATGTAAACAAAGTTCATAATGTGAAAGAACCGCCTAGAAGAGACAGTAAAAAGAAGGAAGATATCTGTCTGACTTATTGAAGACAATTCTGGAAAGATTTGTGTCAAGTTAGAATTCCCAAAAAGATGATTTAAAAAAAAAGCCAACTTGTATTTCAAAGACATTTTGGAAGGCTTAAAGCCTGAGGATCAGTTCTCAGAAGATATCTGGGATAGAAAAACACAGGAAAAAACGATCAAGCCTGTCCCAGTAGTGGGAACTTATTCCCACAGAGTAAGAATAGTGCATTTCTTTTCTGCAAAACGTTTTGAATAGGGGTGATGATGGTTTGCCCATCTGGAGTATGGTTAATTGATAGGCAATAGTTATGTTTATAGCCAAACTGCCAATTCAGGGCCACTCTGACCTAGAGAGTTACCAGGTTCATCAGAAGAGAACAGGGTCATGATTATTTGTTCACCTCTGGCAATGAGTAGGTCTGAGAAGATTAATTCTGGCTCACAATGTTCAGCCGGGGTAGAGAAGTGAAGGGAGATTCCTGGAAGAGCTCTAAGATGTCTAAATGTAGTGACTCAGAGAAAATGGCAGTGTAACATTATAGGGAGATATTTGACTTAGCACCTCTTAGCCATGCTTTGTACCCAGTTGATCTGTGGAGGAAACACTTGATACAGATATGGAACCTTCCCATGCTATATTAGACCTTGTTATGTTCAACACTTGTATCTTAGTTATAAACCCCGGGATCACCCAACATACTGAGGACAGATGACAGCAGACTTTCAGTGTGCTTTGCCAAGGTTATCTTTGTTATGGGTTGGTGTTTCAGGATAGTACTTGTCTACCAATCCTCTGGCAAAGGTTTTCTTATATAGCCAAATGCTAACTCCTGAGAGGTTTGCACGTTTGGAAAGGCATTGGAGAGACAACCAGTTACCCTGCTACTGTTATCTACTTTAAAATCTCACTGTGGCAGGCTTCATTCAAAGAGAAAAAAGTGGGTTGTTAAACCAATAGCTACGGAGTTAAAACTAAAATGTACCCTACATGGGTGAACACAATTGAAAGAAAGTCTCAGTGCCAGTAATAGATTTCCTTCTACTGAATTGTTGGCCAGAGAAGCTCCTGAGGCCCCTCAAATTATAAAAGTTCTTTTAACGGCTGTTGCTGTTGCTATGTCAGGACTAGACAGAAAGATTCTATTGCTGCAGATATTACATGTTCATACTTTATCTAAAGAATACAGAGAAATTAAGCTGGGGCAATCGTAGAGAATCCAACCTGGATGTCTGGCTTTTGTATTATCAAAGGGTCCATGCAGGCTGGTGATTGAAAATTGTCATCAATATTTCTGATCAATTATAGACCCTTGGTGCTACAACACAAACATGCCAAGCAGGATGTGCTTGCTTGTGCAAAAGTGGCTTGGCTATCAAGGGTAAGACCAATAGCCTGTTGATTGAATTCATGGCCTACTGCCCAAGAGGGAGTTTATGTCTGGCACAGTAAGCCAAGGCAAATCTCTGTGGCCCGGTAACTCATAGCTCTCAATGGTAAAACACCTTCTATTGTTTACTAGAGGATATGATGTGCATGACAAAATGCCTTCTAAACATGTGTGTTTATTCCCATAGATCACTGTTGTTATCAACCTCAACTCATAACCAATAGTGAAGTTCCTGAAAACAAGTATGGTTACTGTAGCATAGAGGCCTATTTTTTAGCCACAAGTGGACATTCACAGTAACACCCTCCAAGGCTCAGGAATAATTGTGAAAGAGGGGACAAATGAATGTAATAGCAAGAGGCTAACGGTAGAATGTTTTGGAACAATTTCTTTGAGATTAAAATATTTCATCATCCTGCAAGAAGCTGCTTAAGCAGGAAGGTTAAAAGGCTCAAAATAGCTTCAGGAAGTCCCTGAAACTGATCAGAGTCGCTTGAAACATCTCCAGCCCCACCTTCTGCCAGACTAAGCCTAAAAAACGGAGAGTCACCCTCAAATAGAAGAAAGGTAAGATTCAAAGAAAGCTTTCAGATCAGTCAAGCTGATAAGAGGAGTTAGAAAGTCATGTTGTAATGAAGATTCTCAGACAAATTTCCATAGAAGACTGTCAGATCAGACTGCCTGGAAAAAACAGAAAGCAACTGGGCTTCCTCAAAAAGCTTTAGACCCCTTGAAGCACCTGAAAAGGACACTGTGACCCACTGAACTGCCTGCAGGCTGTGTAGTATGCTCCAGTCTTTGTGAGCTGTCAGCAAAACTGGAGCTGGCTTTGGTGATATCACTGCCTTTTGGTCATTCCAGTTCCTGTAAGTGACCACTTGCCCATATTCCTGTAAGAAAATCATATAAAAGTCATTGGTTCACTGAGTTGGACTTTGGTGGTTTTTGAACTTCAGCATGTTGTGCGTTTCCTATCTGTGGTCAGTAGATATGTGGGTGTTGTGCCTCTCCAGGACAAATTTTGTCACACAAAAAATGTGTAAATAAAAGAGAGAGAGAGGGGGGGGGAGGGAGAGAGAGAGAAAGAGAGAGAGAGAAAGAGAGAGAGAGAGAGAGAGAGAGAGAGAGAGAGAGAGAGAGAGAGAGAGAGAGAGAGAGAGAGAGGGAGGGAGAGACTAAATACCTGAATAGGGCATAGGGCCTGAAATGGTGCTATTTTCCTGTAAACTCAGAACTGGAGACGCTGAGGTTAGAAGATCATGAGTTAGAGTCTAGTTTGGGCTACAAAGCAAAAACTTTTCCCCAAAATAAAAATAAAGAATAGAAAGAAGAAAAAGAAGGAAATGGAAGAGCAGGATCCTGATTCTGTCTCCGAGTTCCTTATGACTCTATTCTGGTTACTAATGAAGTCGTGTCCAGTTGGACTCTGCTTGGCAATCAGAAATGAAAGTTGAGCTAGACCAGCAGACTTGCTCTTATAAAAATCAGCAAGAGAAATGTCTGGGTGAGAAACAACGTGGCTCAGGAAAAACATTCAATCCTAGAAAACGTTTTACATCCAGTTTTCTGTAAAGATATCCTTGGTGAGATTAAAAATAACAGATTAACTCTTTACCTATCTGATGGCTAAGGTGAACAATAAAAAGTCTTTAGTCTACTAACCAGAGATCTGCTGGGCTTGTTGCCTTCATCCCTCAGCTGTACCTCACTTGGATTTATCAAAAGTACACTTCAGACCACCATCCCAATCACTGCTCATATTTAACAGTGCTGGTGTCACTGTACATCAAACCAAATAATAAAAATCCTCTTGGATGCATTCTAAGAGGCTAGTTCCACACCACACCTCCTGAATTATATTTTTTTGAAAGACCGAAAAGTAAAATGTGTTTACACACCATATTTTAAAAGTTATAATCTTGACGTTTATTTGGAAACAAAATTTTGTCTTATATCCTAAGATACTCTGGGATGACTGATCTTCCTGTCTCAGCTTCCCAAATCACAAAGCACACAAATTGATGACACAAGGTTTAAACCACATCTGACTTTGATTGAATTTTCCATATTTTTATTCCTTTTCTTTATTCCTCCTTTCTCCATTCTCATTTTTTTCCTGGACTTTAGCTCTTGCTCATACCTGATCCCATCAAAAAAAGTTTATATAAATGATACAGAGATGTCTAGTTCCATGTAGTGCTTGCTAGGCTGTAGAAGATATCATTATATGTGATCATATCATAGCTAAAATATTAAATCATTTAGGAATGGGATATGAAGTCTTAGAAAGTGGGCAATACGAAGAATGATAAGAACATCATTGTTGTTTTAACACAGGAATTCTGTGCTCTCATAGAAACACTATGAAGTCTTCTCAAAGAAAAAAAAAATATGAAGTGAGTGATGGTATAGTAGGTGTAGGTAACAGCCTTCCCAAGTAACCAGGATCAGAAGTAACATCTAAGTCATCGGTGGCCCTCATCTCTACATATATAGTTTTTTTTTAATCTGCTACATGTCACACAGGTAGTTGCTATTTTTGATAAATTTTAAATCCCGGTATTGGTAACTCAAGTGAGGATTGATCAGATCAAAGTGCTTGATAATCTTAAAGAGGATCAGAGTTCAGTGCTCAGTATGTGTGTCAGGTAGCTCACAATCAAATGTATCTCCAGCCTCCAATGACCCCAGCACTCTCTACTCAGCTTCCTTCAGTATTTTCTCAAGATGCCTCTGCTCTCATTTTGCAGTGTATTCTGTGTTAGTTTTCTTGTTTTCCGGGAGTTTGACATGCTAATTCTCCTGTTTTACGGGTGTTTATTGTTAACTTTTAACAAGAGGCTTACGAGTTTGCCTGAGTCTCAGAAGAATCATTTGACTGAGACTGTAAAAGATGATGGGGACTTTCGAAGTTGGATTAAATGCATTTTGCATTATAATATGGCCATGAGCTTATGGAGGCCAGGGAAAGAAATACACTGATTTAAACTAAACATGTCCCTGGGCTCATTTATTTGAATATGTGTTCACTGATTGCTAGATCTTTTTGGAGAGGCTTAGAAAATGTGGCCTTCCTAGAGAAAGTATATCACTAAGAATGGGCTTTAAGAGATAAGTCCTTGCTCTCTAAGTTATCTTTGATAGGCTTTTATTTCTATAGTTTCTCTTGGGCATGGGGTTTTATCATAGCAGCAAAGTGGTAACTGATACACTTCACCATAAAGTTTAAATACAGAAGTCATCTTCCTGTCTTTGCTTTAGTGTCTGAACCTGTGTGATGTCAGCAGTTTCAGCCTTCTTATCAAAAGGAACAAAGCATCAGAGAAGTGTTGGTGGCTTCCAAATTAGTCAGTTTATCTCCTTCTAAAAGTAAAACCAATTACCCAGATACACTTTAAGGCATGAAGTACATTCAAAATAAAACAAGTTACTTTCTTTGAAAACAAAAGTTTGAAAAGATAATTCTATATAGGTTTTTTTCACTGTATTCATTCTGTTCTTAACTTGGCTTGACATTAGTTTCCTGCAAACATGGTTTAGCTAGAGAAGGGGGGAAATAGACATAGTCAACAGGGCTTTTGACATAGCTGATACCATTTGAATCACTGACTTTATGTGATAGCAAAGAAATGAAGCATATACTCAGTTGTCTTTCTATAAAAATAGAAATCATGATACTTGGCTTTGATCCAGAGGACAATGTTACATAGGAACATTATTTAGGAGAGTCTTGCTTGCTGGGAGCATTCTCTCTCCCCCGCTTACAATAAATCTCTTTTCTCAGCCTCCTTAAGATCATAACACATAGTAAATGGAGCTGTAAAAATTAAAGAATTTAAGTTTTCCGTATTGAATAGAAGTTGAAGAACACTGGTTCTATTTGATTTTTGATATCATTCCCTCCCTGAAAAATATGACTTTCATTGTTATATCAAAGGTACCTTTGAAGAAGGTGTTGATTCTAGGAAGTGGCTGGAGAAGGACACTAAATATACCTCCTGTCTTCCTTATAAGCTCACAAAAAGACAAGGATACATTTAGCTGGACTTGAGCTGATTTTGTGACCCTTTGAAAATCAGTTTTAATTTCTGTCGTCATTTTTTTCCTTCTCTATGAAGTTCCAAGTCTCAATTCTACAATGTCAGGAGTGAGAAACTGAGGTCTCCCCCCCCCCCCCTGCACGCCAAGAGCAATCAACAGAGATTTTGGTGTTTCAAGACTCACTCGGGTTAATTGGAACAGTAACCTAGAGACATAATAGGAAGCTCCAGGTGTGCTACATCCATTGTACAGGATGGAAACTGTAGTTGCAAGGAGACCAACTGCATTGCTCTGTTTGTTATTTCAGTATCTCATGATTATTATTTTTTTTTTGGACAATGTATTTGCCAAGGCTCAGAAATATTTATACCATTCTTTGTTCTACCAAAACCAAAGCCTTAGATTTCAAAACAACGTATGCAGAATTTTTTAATACTTGGGCTTGATAAACAACAGGGTATGCTAATAATAATCATTATGAGGATTTTTTTATGATAAAAGTATATCCATGCTAAATTCTCTAGGTACCTACAAATGCCAGACTGAATATATTGCCTAATAAAAGGGCAGCCTAGTTCCATAAATCTCAAGCATACTGAAGAAAAATTCTCTATAACAACCATCACTACATAATAAATAAAGCAACTATTCACCCATGTAAAACATCGGAAAAGACTGGGTTTAAAAGCATCAGCATTGGAATCTGAGGACTTTAAGGCAGAAACCAAAAGTCTAGGAAAATATTATGCACTGATACGGTCTGCTACTCCCTCAAAAGCCTTTCCCGAAGTTGAAGGGTAGACCAAACATTCTTGATAAGTTTACAGTAGTTGAAATAATGTAGAACAGGACATATGTAACATTGTTACACATATTACCTCAATGTTACTGGCTAGATACTTTGGGCATAATTTTATATTTACAGTGACTTCTGTATATATGATTCATTCTTAGTATTGTATCCTTTGCAATGTTGAAGTTTCATAACTTCATGAAATATTAACTTGAAAACCTCAGCTTGCCCTTTCTCCATTCCCTCTAGTAACTCTGATACAAGTATCAAATTATTTTAGAACGAATTTGGTCTTGAAAGTAAGCACACTAATTCTTCTCAGAGTTCCGTTAATTGAAACAGTGTTGTCCTCATCTTTGCTATATAAAAATCTAAAGCCAGAAGGATTGCATTATAACACCACAATATAGTAAATCTCTATATGTAAGAAGTTTCTGCCCTGTCCATTCCAGCCTAGCCCTGAGGTTCGGACCCACCTGCAGTCTGTCTGCTGTTTAGCCCAATAATCACACTAAGACTTATATTACTTACATGCTGTTCAGTCTATGGCTCAGCCTTGTTGCTAGACATCTCTCCCATCTTAACTCAACTCATCTCTATTAATCTGTCTTTCCATGTGGCTCTTGGCTTACCTGTACTTTTGTATCTTGTTTGCTGGGCAGCAGCTCACAGCATATCTCTCTGACCTGGCCTTACTCTTCTTTTATCTATGCTTGGATTTCCCACCTGCTTCTAAGCTGCTCTGCCATCGGCCAAAACAATTCCTTTGTTATCCAGGGATATTCACAGCATACACAAAGACATCCTACATCAGTAGCTATACTGGTTTTGTGGTTTATAATGTTTGTTACTGTTACAAATATTTGATTAAAAAACACTTTAGGAAATGAAAATTTCATTTCTTCTGTGGCTTTAAGAAGTTTCTGTCTTTGGTTAGTGCTTCCATTGTTCTTTGAGGCAGACCATTCTAGCAGGGAAAATGTGGCGGAGCAGAGCTGTTAAGTCAAAAGCAAACTAGGAGCAAAGAAAGGTGCTCAGATGTATCCCCAGAAGCATGACTTACTGAGTTATATACTCCCTCTATGCAGAATTTACTTACAGCACATCCAAATATTAACTAATATATATAATAAAGCATTAATGAAGTTAGTGCCCTCATGAACCTATTAGTTTAATTGATTAGATTTAGTGGGCTTTTAACTACTAATTCTTTGGGGACAATATTTAATATTAAAACATTAAATATCATGCATCTAAGCTCAGGGTACTATAATGAAAATGTCATTCTATTCTTATAGTTAAGAAGAATAATTTCTAGGATCAGAGAGACTCTTAGGCCCTCTTTAAGGTGTCAAAATATCTTTTTGTTATTATTTTCTAGACTGATAAATAGAAGAAAGAGAAAAAAAAACTCTTCTAGTTCCTATAAAAAGAGGAATCCAATTCACCATCCTTAGTTGCAGTAAGACCAAGTGTAGACTGATGTGGAAGGCCTTTAATAATCAAGTTTACATCATCGGATTACATTTATGTCTTCAATGGAGAATAGAGGAGCATCCATTTATTCAAACTCATATTCAGACCAAAGAAACATTAAAAGGAGAATATGGAGATGATTTACTGGGTTTTTTTTCCCTTCAGCATGAAGAAATAACACTAATATTCAAACTTCACATTAAGAAAAAGTATCTCTCAATGCCATTTTGATAGGTCCATTTTGAAATTTGTCACTGGCAAATCATCTGATAGTCTCCTATTTGCCTCAGGCTAAACATGTTACATAAAATTTATGATGTTGATAAAATAACAAACATAGTATCTGTGTTTACACTGTTGGCAAATCTTCGTCCAAGGAGAAGGAATTTCCTATTTTATTGTCTTAAGTACTTCATTTTTTTTACATGTCATGAAAGATATGAATATCAAAAGATTATGATGTATCTTATGCTGCCACTTCCTCTTCTTTGAAACAGATATTAAAAATTACCTACTTGTTGGCATGATTATACTAAATAACATATGCCTGGAATACAGTAGGATTTCAATTACTGCCTTACATGTCACTTCATGTGTTCTAGTGAGACTATAATGGGGACAAGAAAAAAAACCCTCTTTTTCATGTAATGTCTGATACTCTATTTTTCCTGATTACTTAAGATATAAATTGTCTTTCTAAATTGTTTATAAATAAATTCTCGTCATTTATGAAAATATATTTTAAGCTAGGCTTGGTACTACACACCTTTTATTCAAGAGCATGGAAAGTAGAGCCAGGAAGATCGAAATTTGAAGGCCAGATTTGGTTGCATACACACATGCATAAATATATACAGAATATATATATTCAGGCAGGAAGATCAGAATTTCAAGGCCACTCTCTGCTATACATATGCATATATGTATACCTTGTCAAGATTTATTACAAAATATATTGTATTTAAAAGTCAGAAAAGGAAAATATCTTGACAATAAAAAAAAAAAAACAGGTCTCATGTTTGTCATCTTTTGAAACAAATAGTATGATTCCAAAGTAAATAAATAGTAAATTTTCACATGATGGAAAAACAATAAAAATTAAATGTATGGTATTGTTTACTATTATAAAGGTGGTGGGACTTGGCTAAAGGAGTCAATAAATGAAGCTGAAAAAAGTCTCATGCAGTTACTAAAATTATTCAGAGCATCGGACAATTTATTCTCTCAAGATTAAGAGGAGCCACATAAGTAAAGCATATAATAGCAAGCGTAAGCTGCAAGTGGTGGACAAGCTACACATGGCAACAACATGGTTTGTTTTCCATAGAAACATATAAACAAATAATAATAGCTACTTAAAATGAATAATCTAAAGTAAAGTCACTTACTCCTGTCTGCTATATCTGAGAGGGACACAGAACTTAGTTCAACAAATCTGGAAAAATTTGTATTGTAATTTTAGATAGAAATTTTCAGGAAAGACCTTATCTGTGTGATTATTTTCACACGGGGATAGGATTCCAAGGAAATAACAGATGGAGGGAGCTGCTTTTACACACAGAAAGTCCTGTAGGAAGCAGTGAGGCGCCTTCAGTGGCAATTAAGAGCAAACTACTTGAGACATTGGCTTTACCTCCATCAGGTCCCTTGGCTCTGATGGATCAGCCTTGTTGGAGACTAACGGTTCCCACTTCATATCTCTGTGGCTCCCAGCATTGGTGGGCTTTTTAAAAATTATTAGGAGGGATATCACAGTTTGAAGAGGTGAGTCATTAGAGGCAACAGGTGTCCTTAAGGTTTTTTTTATTTTTGTTTGTTTGTTTAAATAGACTTTTTTCCATGTAGCCCCCCTGCTCGTCCTCCCTTCCTTCCCCAAATCCCTCCAGGGAAGGGAGAGGCAAGCTCCCAGTAAAATGCTCCCTTCTACAAGTTGCTTTGTCAAGGTGTTACTTCTTAACAGTAATAGAAAAGAAGCCAAGACACAGTTTTGTATTAAACTAATTCTGTAATTATTACCTCATGAATTTCCTACAAATCATAATAGGTAGGTACTATTAAATTACAATCTTTTCTACAGGATGAAACTGAGTCTTAAAGAAGGTAAGAAAATCTTCAACATTCATCAGAAATAGCTATGATGTAGCCTTAAGCACATTGGACTTTGAGCATTCAAATTATTTCCCCCTTTTCCAAATACTTAGAGTGTACTACTTTAAGAAAACATTGCTAATACAGTTTCATAAGAGAGAACTGAAGCTCACTGTGTTATTCAGCTCAGAACTTCTTTGATTTTATGATATTGAAAAGTGAAATGCATGTTTTGTATATTTTAAAGTGCAGCAGAAATTAATGTTCAATTGGATAATAGAAAGGTATAGTTTTGTATTATATCTAGTAAAACAAATCGAGAAATAACTGAAAAAAAATGTGTTAGTAGGGCTCATGAGGCTTCAGGTAGTTTCTGACATGTGTAGCTGTAAAAGTATGAAGAACAACTTAGTTTATAGAGTTGACAGAATTCACATTGCAGCATAGCTGGATGCAGCAAATGTGACAGGAACCAGGGTCAGGTATAAATTTTCAAGGACCAAACCTTGTAATTCAGTTTTATGAGCTTGTATTTACTTTCTAAAAGTAAGCATCTAAGAAGGGTACCAACACTTAAGGAATGACTGTGAATACATAACATGGAGGGATAAATTTCATGAGAAACCAAAGCACTTCAACTTTCTGATTATAACGCTGTATCAGCACAGAAGGCATTTCTAATTTTCATGGAGCATGTTGTATTTAACCTCCAAATCTGTTGAATACAACGTATGCTCTTGAACGTCTATTTATTGGTCAATGATTGTTGACTAAGTGTCAATAGTTTTTCTTGGGATGAGAGACACCAGTGATTAGTATAAAAGCCAAGTCATTAAAAATATAAATTAATTATTCTGAAACTCATATCATAAGCTCACCAGTGATGCCTTTAAGTAATGATAAAATTTTTAATGACACTTTTAGCTCTATAGCAACTTTATAAAGGATCTTTTAGTGTTGAGGTACATAGAGACAAGTTTCAGGAGTTGGATTATGTTGTCTTAGCTCAATTTAATCTTCCATAAGTGTGTGATTGCACTAATGTGAAGCAATATAATGGTTTGTCTGTAGCCTCATTTAAGTTTACATTTAAATTTTCTTTAAATTCATTTAAATCTTGAATATGTGAATTAGACATAAAGCACTTGTACAATATAATGACCAGAAAACACTCACACACATCCACGCACACGTTAAACCTTGTCCACTATGATTATAAATGTTTGTATCTGTCACATTAAAGAGAGTTAAATATAAAGACTGTGTATGTAACATCTATCTATAGATACCACAAAATAGACATAATTCCTTAAAGGGCAGGTGCAATTGCAGCAGCAAATCACTTTTCAATTCAATCTCCAGTTAAATCTAGATTGTCCAGATGGAGTAGGATTTGTGGATAGAGCTGTATATAATCTTTATGTAATGTAATTCAGCAAATCATAACAATGCTGGTAGAATACTGAGGAAGTCTGGTTCCTTATCATTAGAGAGGCGCTTAGAATATAGAGGTAATATTAAATACTCGTTTTTTTCTATCCACTTATAATTCTTTTTCAAGCAAGAGAAATCTGCCTCTAGAGGCAATGCTTTGCTTTCTTTATTTTTCTGAGTATATTGTAGCTGACTACAGTTTTTCCCAGTCCTCTCACAGCCTCCCTCCACTTCCCCTCCTTCAGACAGGGCAAGGACTTTCAAGGTGAACTAATTTGGTCACCCTGAGACCTATAGTTTACCAGCTCTGATTGGATCAAGATGGAAGTGACATTTCACCTAGCTTAGCAAGAGAGACTGCTCACCAGGACCTAGGCCCCAGGGCACAATCCATGTACCCTCACTCCCACTCATTGCCTCTGCAACACCTGGCCATCAGGGAAGACTCCTGCAGAGCAAAACTCCCCATTAACACCCCAGTTTGTTAGACACTCCCATCTACAAGCTCCACCCCACCCCACAAACCATTTCTTCACCGTGCAACTTCAGTGGTTCCCTGATCCATAGTTTACCGTCCCCAATTGGATGAAGAACTGCTCCCTGAGACACAGAGTTTTCCAGACCCTGCTGTATCCAGAGTAGCTTCCTGAGACATGGATTTTACCAGGCCTTGATAAATAGCTCTTATAGAATCAAGAGCTCCTACTGGATCAAGAACTTATATGGACAAGAGTGGATACCTAAGACACAGAAACAGTCAGCTCCTATTGGAACTTCTTTCAGCACCCCAATGGAACCTTCTCTAAAACTCATCAGTCATAAAGCAAATATGAATAGATGCAAAAAAATGGAAATAACCCTTTATATCCTCTCAGGTCCCCATAAAGTTAGAATTCAACAACACAAAGCACTAAAAGCCTACAAACTTATGGAATCTAAATATCTTTCAATTCAAATACCTCTGAGTCAAAGAAGAAGCAAATAAAGAATTAAAGACATTGTAGAATTCACTGAAAATGAATCCACAACATACCCAAACTTATGGGACGCAATGAAGGCAGTGCTATCAGGAAAGTTCATAGCAATCGACACGTACATTAAAAAAAAAAAAAAAAAAAAAAAAAAAAAAAACGCACTAGAGAAATTTCATACAAGAGACTTAAAAGCACAGCTGAAAATTCTAGAACAAATAAAGGAAACTCATTCAGAAAGAATGGACAACAGGAACTAATCAAAGTTGAGGCAGAAATCAATAAAATTGAAACAGAGAACAATACAAAGAATCAATGAAACAAAGACTTGGTTCTTTGATAATATCAACAAGATAGACAAAATCTTATCCAAACTAACCAAAAGGTAGAGAGAGAATATCCTAATTAACAAATCAGAAATGAAAAAAAGAACATAAAAGACACCAAGAAAATGCAGAAAATCATTAGATCATGCTTCAAAAACCTGTACTCCAGAAAATTCAAAAACTTAAAAGAAACAGTCAGCTTTCTCAAAGACACCACTTACCAAAAATAAATCAAGTCTAGGTTAACATCCTAAACAAACCTATAACCCCTAAGGAAATAGACGCAGTTTTGAAAATTCTGCCAAGCAAAAATAGCTTATGGCCAGATGATTTTGGTTCATAATTTTACCAGAATTTCAAAGAATTAATACCTCAAATTTTTCCACAAATCAGAAACAGAAGGAACATTTCCAAACTCTTTTAAAGAGACTACAGTCACCCTGATACCAAAGCCACACACAGACATGACGAATAAAGAAAATTACTATTTAATCTTTCTGATGAATATTGATGCAAAAATACTCAGTAAAATTCTGGGAAACTAAATTCAAGAAGACCATATTAAAAACATCATCCACCATGATCATGTATGCTTCATCCCAGAGATGCAAGGGTGACTCAAACCAACAAAAAAAGCCTGTCAGTTGTAGTATGAGGTTTTCAACCTGGACATTCCAGCCTAGCCTTGAGGTTCAGACCCACAGACCCACAGAGACACATAGATACTTACATTAATTGGACACTGATTGACCTGGAGCTCAGGCATACAGCTTGCTAACTCGTCACCCTTAAACTAACTCATGATTCTTACCCTGTTCAGCCATGCTGCTCAGTACCTTTCTCAGAGCAGCATAGTTATCCTCTGTTTCTTTTGCCATCTCTGTGGCATCTCTGTTCTTTTCTTCCTGTTCCCAGAGTTTTCTTAGTCTGGTAGCCCCACCCACACATCCTGTCTGCCTTTTGCTAATCAGTGCTTTTTATTAAACTACAGTCAATGTCATCAATCACGTAAACAATCTGAAAGAAAAAAAAAAAAAACAATATAACTATTTCATTCGATGCTGAAAATTCTTTGACAGAATCCAGCACTCTTTCATGTTAAAGGTCCTGGAGAGATAAGGGATACAGGGAAAATACCTAAGCATAATAAAGGTAATATACAGGAATCTGATAGTCAACATCAAACTAAATGGACAGAAACTCAAAACAACCCAACCAAAATTAACAAGGCTACCTATGTTCCCCATATCTATTCAATATAGATGCAAAGTTTTAGCTAGAGCAATAAGAAAAAAAAAAAAAAAAGATCAAGGGGATAAAATTGGAAAAGGAAGAACTCAAACTATCTTTATTTTCAGATGACACAATAGTATATACAGTGACACCCAAAATTCTATCAGGGAAATCCTACAGCTGATTAATGCCTTCAGCAATGTAGCAGGATACAAAATCACATGAAAAAGAATCAATAGCCCTTCTTTACACTAATAATAAAAGAGCTGAAAAAGAAATCATGAAAACATTACCCTTTACAATAGCTGCAAATACCATCAAATATCTTTTGATAACTCTAACCACAAAGTAAAAGAACTGTATGGCATGAACTCTTTGTCTTTGAAAAAAGAATTTGAATAAGATAGGTAAAATTGAATAGGTAAAGTCAACATAGCAAAAATGGCAATCTTACCAAAAGCAATCTACAATTTTATGTTTGTTTTTTATAAATAAATTATATAGCAGAAACAACCAACCTCCTGGGGCTTGATTGGGGGATTGAATCAGCCAAGAGTCATTGAGTACCTCTGAATAGACAGTCTATTTTTTATAATTTTTATGAAGACATTTTCTGTTCATATTACTTTTCAGAGGATATGGATGTTCAATTGCTAATGAAAATATCACAGAAGAAAACCAAGAAAAAGATATCTAACAAAATTTGTTCTATCTGTATCTATGGTGATAATATACTGATTGAAGTCTGAACTCATACTGTTGAAGTCTGAACTCATACTCATCTGAACCTTTTAATTAAAGTAAATATAAATTAATTTCAATTTTAATTGCTATCTTTTCAGGAAATTGAAGTAATTTGCATCTGTGGCCAATTTTATGACTTAGGTGTATATAAATATTTTTTTACAAATATATACATCATACATTTGTCGGATAGGAATAGTGTTTGGAAGGTTGTATTAGATTTGAAACAAAGATCTTTATAGAGGGGGAAAAGATGGAACTAGAGCTCACATGTAAAAGAATATGATATTCTGTTGTGAAGTATTAAATCAATAGTTTTTTACTGTAGATTATATAAAATGAAAATGACTTTTCCCTTGAAAGTGGGCATTCAGCTTGATAAGTCAACAACAGAAATGAATGTACTTAGCTGCCAATTTGTACTATGAGTACCATCTTAAAGGAAAAAGTGATTACTGAAAAAAACTCTTGTGTTATGAGTTGATGCATTAAAGAAACACAGGCAACTGACAAGCTTATCAGCAACTTCTGTTAGAAGTAAAATATGCTGCTTCATGAGGAGAGATGTGCACCAAAGATGACCCTCTTAAGCCTCAGTGTATCTTAAAAGTGTTCTGTAAGAAATGAGTGCTTCTTTATGATACACTGGGGACTTTTTTATGTGGTCATGAAGAAACCACAAAAGCCACTCATGATGAAGGGCATGTTCTTCACTCTTCACAGTGTAGACTCCTCCACCTCTAAGGGACAGCATATGGAATTTGTTGTCACTGATTTACTCTCATTGATATGTGGATGTAGATCATTCTGTAAAGAAATAAGATATTTTCTTTTTCCTCGCCATATAGATGCCTGCATTTAATATTTGTGTTTACAGAATCTGTTTATTTCTTTACAACAAAAGAATAGTCTAGCTGTGTTTTGGAAATAAGCCTGTATGTTGGATTCACATAAATAAGAAAAATAAATTTAATTTAGATGTGACCAGGATAAACAGCATGGTACTATAGTGAAATTATATATCCTTTTCTTTATGTGTGTCTCTGTCTGTTTGTGTGTTTATATGTGCATGTGTGTGTGTGTGTGTGTGTGTGTATGTGTGTATGTGTGTGTATGCAATGTCTCTGTTTGTATGTGTGTATGTGTGTGTTTATGTAGTGTGTGTGTGTGTGTGTGTGTGTTTATTCATGTCTACATATGGAGGCTATAGTTCATTACGGTGTGTCTTTCACTGTCAGTGTTTATTGTATTATTGAAAAAGATCCTCTCTCTGAAACTGAAGCTTGTTATTTCAGCTAGAATGACTGGTTAGTGGGCCTCCAGAAATCTCCTGTCTCCTTGTGCCCAATTGTTGGGACTAATAATATGCTCTGCCACTTCTGGATTTTATAAGTGTTCTGAGGATCTAAACTCAATTCCTGCAAGCTTGGTGACTAACATTTTACTTAATAGATTGATTACCCTAACCAAAAGTTATGCCCTGATTTTAGAATAAAATCAAGGGGATGAAGGGCTAGATGAGGTTATCATTTCTTCACTGTTTTGCTTTACTGAATGAAAACAGAGCTGTAATCAAAAAGGAAGGAATAATCCTCTCTACAAAGAATACAAAAGAACATTTGCTTAATGTGCATTTCAGTAAGAATTTAGGGTTGCCATTATGTTTTAATTTGGAGGATATTTTGTAAATTTTGTTTCTCTCTCTCTTGTGTATGTATATGTGTGTGTGTATATGTGTGTATGTGTGTGTGTTAGGAATATTCACCTCTAGTCATTTGTTTTGTTTTCTAACTCACTAAAAGATTTAAATACTTTCTGAATCGACAATAGGTGATTGATTGTAGTTAACTATTAATTGTACATAATATAATTGCGATATTTCCTCTTTATAACTTCACATTGACAAGGTTTAGTTTACTTAGTTTACTAGTAATACCAGTAATTTTTATACTTTTCCAACTTTTCATGTTAATAATCACTGATTTTTTTTTTGTTGTTCAGTTTGTAAAAAAAAAAAAAAAAAAACAAAAAAACCCAGACCTAATCGTGATATGCAATGAGCTTCTTCAGTTTTCTTGGGATATTTTTATCTGTTTTGTTCCTAAGGATGGCTTTCTCAAGTGAGCTATTCTTGGTCTGCAGTTTCAATTTACTCTTTGTAATTTTATCTTCCTATCCACTCTCCCTTTGTCTGTAAGCTTCTTTGGAGAAGGTGCCTGCTCACCTCATTACCATCCACTTTTGTGAGTACTAGTCTCATTGTCCTAATGAAACAACCATAACACAAGGCATGAATCAGTAACACAATTCCAGTGCCGAAGTTTACAGTTGATGACTCTGTGCTAAGAAAGGCATAAAAACTGGAACAATACTGTCCCATTTGATTCTGTGTTGTGATGTGGGCACACTTGTTCTGTGTGTGCTGTCTTAAAATGGGTCTGAAGAGTGAGCCTGAAAATGTATATCATGGGGGGTGGTCAAGGCCTACATGATGTGATAGGACTGGAGACAGACAATCTACTGAAGTCAACGTCATGAGGGATTAGCAGGAAGAGAATTTTACTAAAGTAAATCAGAGAGTTCAATTTTAAAAATATCTATTGGTTGTTTATCCTTACCATTTCTCAAAGCCTGTGTTTTTCTACTTTGGCACTAGGAGAAATGTGGAGTGAGTTACACATGTGCCTTCTCTTGTTTTGTGATTCATTTGGCTAATATACTCTCTCACTTGGTTTCTTTAATTATTTCAAAAGCTGTTTTTGTGCATGGATATTTGTGTATATTCATGTATCTGTGAAGATATGTGTCTTTGGAAGTCCTAGTATTTTGTTAATATCTGACTTGAAGTTAAATTAACTGTCAACATCTTATAGTTGTCTTTTTCTTGGATATTTCTACCATGGAGATCATATTGAAAAATAGTCAAATAAAATTGATCATTTGGTTCTTATTTAATATTGATGTCAAAGAAGTACAGTACTTGTAATCTAATATACCATTGTGTCCTAAGTAAAATTTTCAGCTACAAATTTACCTGGTGCATAGTAGGATCTCCAAATATTTGGGAACGGAAGTAAGATATAAGAGAAAGTTATTGCAAATAAAAGGCTGTGATATTAAATGTTGAGAATGTTGGATGTGTTCATAAAGTCAGGTTTTATCTTTTCTCATAGTCATAAAGACAGAGCTGTAGCCCCAGGTGCTAGACAGAATTATCATCACTCTTTACACATTGAAGCAGAGAACTGAGCCATTTAAATGTGAGTGATGACGTGCACATATATACTTCAACAAGAGTTCCTTAATATTTTCAAAGATCTCGACAAAAAATCATGCAGATAGATGATTTAAAAAAATAAGTAATTAAAAATAAACCTTAAATAGAGGTTCTGAAATACGTGATATGCTATTACACTTTGGAAAATAAAGTATAAAAAATGATTCATACCCATGTTGTATAGAAAATTGTAGTCACTATTAAGTGGTTTTTAATAAGATGTTTAAGGACATATTTACAAGAAAATGGCATAAATATGGAGGAGTTAGTGAGGTTGAAAGCACTAGTGTATAGTAAGAATGTACAATGGTATAAACCACAGAATGTGTCAAAAAGTAGAGACATAAATGACTCTCCGGTTATGCCAGGAGACTTCTTGTACCAACCCCTGACCTCGTACAGCCAAATTGAAGGAGGCAGAAGACTGTATATTTAGCCTCTGTTCTGCTCCTTGCCATTTCTTTATTGTCGTGAAGACTTCACTTACCCTTGGTTCTCATTCTTGGGACTCGTAGAGGATAAATGACAGAGATACCAAGCTTACTTTGATACCAAGAATTATAGGCAGAAGCTGTAGGCTGGGTATCTACAGTGAATTTCTGAAAGCACCAGAGCAAGCCAGAAGGCAGAAAATACTCATCTACAGAAAATGTTAAACAATGAAAATATTTTCAGCTATTTGCTAACTCTGATTTCATAGTCCATTTCAAGCTTTAGAGAGAGATGATCCCAGTGCTAGAGTTCACAAAAATAAAGGCAAACAATCACTTTATCCTCGTTTTACTCTCCTTTGCTAGATATTGCTGGAGAAGCAGCCCTGTGGGAATCCATGCTCTTTCTCCATCCTTCTTATGGGAAACACAAAGCTGTGACACTAAAGAATGAGATGGAGTCCTAGTTCTACTCAGAAAAGTATCAAACTTGTACAAAGATAAGGGTGCAGAGATTCTGAATTTCAGATCCTTCTACACAAACACTCCGAGGTCCTGATTCTGTACTCTTAGGTTTAAATTAAATATCTTCCACCAAACTTTAATGTAAAAAATAATTGCTATGTACACTTAATATAAGTGTATAACTACAAGTTTTAACACAATAACCCAAATGAAGACCTCAGGAAGATTTAAGGCATTTTATTCTATTTCTTTCTGCACCTTAACTTTGAAAAAGGTTTCCCACTAAACTTAGATCTTCTTTTCAGTGAGGCTGGTGGCTAGAAAAGCTCAAGAAAGTCCTTTTTACTCCTGCAGTGTTGGGGTGGTATGCTTACATCGCTTTTAAGGTACATTCTGTGGTTCCGAACAAATTTTTATGGCTTTGTGCCAAGCACTATTATTCACTGAAACATGCACCAAGTCCACAAGATATATTTTATCTCTCGTCCTAAACCTTTATTTTAACTTACTCAAATTATTTTCTAAAAGTGTAATTGATTGCTTCCTCATGGTTTGTCAGACAGTAGCTTTGTGAAGGAGGAGGCAAGATAAAAAACCAAATCTGAAATAAGACAGATGAATGCATACTTGGTGTGTCAGTGGCCATTCTATGCTGTGCAGTATTTGGTTTTATACCACTTATTGTACTGAATAAAATCTCACAAATAAACTGCGTTTGGAAGGAATTGCCAGAAATAGAACTGAAAGTGTACTGTTTATATTTGTATAATCGAGGAGCCAGATCCCAGAAAAATGAGCAATAGAACATTGGGTAAAATTGGATTATTTGAAAAAGTATTCAGTGAAAGTAAGGCGTCTACTATTTTTTAAGATGGCTCTTGAAATGTTTTATATTCAAGCAGAAGAAATTTATATTGTAAAGATCAGATATGCATTCAACTTCTAAAATATCACAGTATACAATAAAGTCTTTTCTCTATAGAGAGTTCAAAGATGTCTGGAAAGTTCGGAATACAATATTAAATGATAGTATTCAGCAAATATGTTCTCTGCTAAATTCTTGCTCCTTCTTATTGGGACTCTGTTTCATCTTTCTATTTATCATCTATCTATCTATCTATCTATCTATCTATCTATCTATCTGTCTGTCTGTCTGTCTGTCTGTCTGTCTGTCTGTCTGTCTGCCTGCCTGCCTGTCTATCTGTCTATCTGTCTGTCTATCTATCTATCTATCTATCTATCTATCTATCTATCTATCTATCATATATATATATATATATATCTGTCTCTCTATCACCTATCCATCCTTCTATCTGTCATTTGTGTATCATCTATATATCAAATATAATTTACCTATCATCTATCTATGAAACTAAAGTCTCTATCATCTAACTATTCTCTCTCTCTCTCTTTCTAACTCAATAAATCAGGGTTCAGTAGCTCTAACAGACTGTGTACCTTGAACATTTTTATATTTGACACAATAAATTTATTGTTGTTTTTGTTAATGTCTGCTTTAGAATAAGCAAAAGTGAGCAATATGAGACCTTGGGAAGCTTAATTTTCTGCTTCATTTTTTTTTTCATGAAAATCTCTATTTGGAAGTATTGAGAAGAATATTTAATTTCTAAAATATGTTCTGGAAACATACTCTGATAAATAATTGTTACAAATGAAATTATAGTTTGATGGAGTATTTACATTACTTCATTAAAACAATTGTGAGTGGGAGACATTAATATTCTGAGAGTTTCTAAGAGCTGTTACAGAGTTATTTTCATGTCATCAACAATGTATTCTTACCTATTGCTTTTGAATACTTGAAAGGATATAAGCCAATTTTTGTTTGAAAGATACATTGATAGAGGAAGCAAGATAGAAAGAATACCATTTTAAAGGACGTGAGTGGAAAATCTATACAACAATGAATGCTCCAACATTCCTAGAACCCTATTGGTAGTTTTAGAATTCCTTGTAAGGGATAGGTATACTTTTATAGTACCTGGAGTCAAATGTGCCTTTAATTGCAAACATTATGTTCATATCCATATGCTCATAGTTTTCAAATGTGAATAGCAAGCATTCTGCAAGATTTATTGGCGTGTTATTTCCTGTAGGTATTAGTTAGGTGAGGTTTTAATTTGATGAGTGCATCTCAAGTTGGTATTATTTACATAGGTATCTGGGTCCTAGTTTAGGTATTCAGTAGAGAGACAGAGAGAGTGAGCTTTATTTATAGGTACCTTTAACATTTGGCAGAGTAAAGGGACATGGTTCATGTTATGCAATTTCTATCAAGGGCTGGTCATGACAAAAGTAGCGGTCATAATCATTTTTAGTTTTTAAAGACTATAATTCTGTTTCTTCATATCTTTATATTTACATAATCTGTGATACAAGTTAAAAAGAAAATCCAACTGAACAAAAGAACAACAGTTAAGTCAAAATTAGACTGAAGATTTATTGATTTTGTTTGTTGGGTCAGGATGGAATTAAAGTAGTAATCTCCAAAAACTGGGATAATTATTGCTGGCTATGTGCTTCAAATAGACCTTGTGAATAAAACTAGAATTAAAAAATGTTTTAAAATATATTTTTCAGAATTTTTTGATTTTGAGAATGTTTCTGCCTTTTCTTACTATGAGGCATGTCCCATATTAGAGATCTATTAAAATATTTAAATATTGTCAGTCTAGATGGCTAGATTTTCCATAAGCCATTTGGCAATTCACATTTATATTAGTTACTTGTCTTGTTGAGGAGATAAAAATACTTAAACAAACCAAGTCAAAAACAGAGGAGTTTATTTTAGTTCACAGTTTGAAGAACCAGTGCTTCATGTCAAGAAGGTGTGGTGTCAGGAGCATGAAGTAGGTGCTTATGGTGTATCCGCTACTGAGAAGCAGAGAGGAATGAATGCTCATTCTCAGGTCTTTTCATTTCTCCTTTTAATGTGGCCCAGGATTCTAGCAAATGAACCTGTAGTATCCACATTTAAGATAGATTTTTCTACCTCAGCTCAATCTAGCAAATTTTTCACAAACATCCCCTAAAGATTATTTCCTTTACAATTAAAGATTTTGTCAGGCTGAGCACCAATATCAGCCATTATTAAACTTAAGGCAAAATCAAGTATTGAATTAAGTTTCTGACCTGGATTTTCAACTAACCCTGAGATTCGGACCCACTGGCAGCTCCATGGCCCCTGAGCATCAAATAATCATACAAAGGCTTATTTTAAGTTTACACTTATTGACCTAGGGCCCAGGTATATAACTTTCTAACTGCTTCATCTTAACCTATGATTGTTATCCTGTTCAGACATGCGGCTCGGTTCCTTTTCTCAAAGCAGCATAGTTGTCATCTGCTTCTTCTGGCCTCTCTGGTGTCTCTATGGCATCTCTTTTTGTTCCCAGAGTTTTCTAAGTCTAGTAGCCCCGCCGACACTTCCTGTGTACCTTCAACCAATCAGAATTTTTATTTAAGCAGTAGGTGGGACAATTACTTACATGGAACAGAACACAATCCCACTAAATTCAAGAGTAATAATAGTGATCTCAAAGCTTGTACATGCCTATGACTCCAATTTGCTGTTTACTTTTATGTATTTATTTTATTATTATTTGCTTATTTTAATTTGGGCACAATTCGTACCAGTGATATAACTGTTTAATAGAAGGGATGTGGGTTTGCTTGGAAGAGACCTAAGCCAGAACAAAAATGGAACCCCAGCAAACACAAATTCTTCTGATTGCTGACCTTGCGTTTAAGAAATTAAAGAGTAGTTTAGAATTAATATAAGAAAACAACAGTATACTTTGGTCTGTGAAGCCTTAACCTTATACTTTTCTATTATGTAGTACACTCTAATCCAGAAGACAGCCACTGTAGGGACTTCCTTCAGTTTCTTCCTGTTTTAACAGTTAGCTATTTCTTTCTCCACTTTTATATACTAAATAAGCCCAACTTATTGTGGCATAAGACAACACAGTCATTATTGCTTATGATGCTGAGTATTGTCTATGTGGTTCTTCTTAATGTAATACTGGCTGAAATTATTCATATGATTTATTTAGATGAAAAATTGTAGATATAAATCATTTGAAATGGCCTTTCTCATTGTTTGGTCTCCTGGGTTCTGGTTGGCTGAAGGATCATGTTTTGCTCCCTATAGCTTCTTACTATCTGCGTGGAGCCTCTTTATTAAGTAGCTTATATGCTAATTATCTCATATGAGAACAAAAGTTGAAACTAATATTTATGAAGGTCTAGTCACAGATTTTGAATAATGATATTTCTGCCATATTTTATTAGGCCTCTAAGGTCAAGGAAAATATATGCAGAGATTTAATAGATTTCAGATACCTATAACTTTTTGCATTATACAATGTTGCCTTTTGGCATAATTGGTCATGCTCCAATTTGTGGAAGTGCTCAGAAAATATAAATTTAACATCATGGAAAGAATGGTTATGCTCTATTTAGTGAACTTATCAAAGATTAGGCATATATCCAGAATACTGATTAAGAAACTTGGGTTCCATACGGTCTAGATAATGATCTTGGGGAAAAGATAAAATTGACTTCAAGAATATAAGTTTCAATTTGCAGCTCTTCTCAAGAAGTATGTTTACCTAATGTTTATTGTTACTATCAAAGTAATAAATATATGCTACAGTGCTTTCAAAGAGATGATTCTTTATACATATTTTATATAATAATAAATGTTTTATTTTATATCATAATATATGTGTCAAATATTTATGTGTATGTATGTTTGTATTAAGTATGAATTATATGTGACTAACATATCCCCAGATATTTTACAGAAGAAAAAAAGTGGACCAGGTGCAATGGTGTCCTGCAAAATGCCCATGTGCAATGGTGTCCTACAAAATGCCCATGTATAGAATTAAAACAAACTCATTACTTCCAGGTTGCTAGTATAAGTGATCATTTCTGAAGATGTTAATACATATGGAATGAAAATAAAAAAGCTATCCTAGGCCCAATTACAATATAAAACAATGTCCAATATTTTTGTATTTTAAAGTCTCTTGTTTGCTTCTCAGTTGATCTTAAAGTCTATATAGTCTTATTCTCATAATTTCTTTTTCCGTTGGTGTAATAAAACACTCTGACAAAAACGACTGTAGTAATGAGATTTCTTGGTCCCGGCCGGCCAGAGGACCAAACCCACAGACCTGCCCTGCCAGACCTCTTAGCCGCCCGCCACTGCTCAGGCCCCTAGAAATGATTCAGACGCTTATATTAACTTCATGCTGTTTTGTCTATGGCTCAGGCACATTGCTAGCTAGCTCTTACATCTTAACTCAACCCATTCTCATTAATCTGTCTGCCACGTGGCCCATGGCTCACCTCTGTTTCTTACATGTTGCTCCTTTGGGCTTCTGGCTTGGTCTGTCTGACTCTGCCCTGCTTTTCCTACCTATGCTCTGATTTGTCCTCCTATTTTTACTATCGTGTCTGTCGCCAAAACAGCTCTTTTATTTAAAGATTGATATTCATAGCCTATAGAAAGACATTCCCACATCAAAGACCTAAGAAAGATGATGTTTATTCAAGAGAACTTTATGTCCTGATTTAGATAAGATAGCAGAGGTTTTGATCAGGTGATCTTGCTACATCTTTAGTCAGGAAGCAGGAAAAAGCAATGCATGTTAAGGGTCAGCTCATTTTCTTTCACACCTTGTTGCAGGAAAGAGGACAATGCAGAAGGAATATTGAAAACCTTCAGAATACTTTAATTCCTAACCTCGATAGTTACACTTTGGCACAAACTTTATAACAATTCAGCTTATTAATGTGTAATGATATGCATGTCTTATAACAATGAAAATTTTCTGGTCTTGATTCTATTTTCTGGGACATCATAAGTTATAATTATTTAACTGGTGTTTCCAAAGGATTCAGTATTGAAATACTTTACTATTTTCCAATCAACCATATACTTTATTTTGCTTACTAAACAAATTTTTCCTAAGTAGCTCATTTGATTTTTGTAATTATTAAACTGAACCATATCCTTCAACCATAATACCATAACAGCATGTCTATTCAAAATTATTTGATATCATTTAAACCATTAAAAAGGAGAATTTTTAAACTTTTCACTTAATTTTTGTAGTCTAACTAAGGGTATGTTGAAATATATAATGCAACTCAGTTTCTGCAGTAGAAGTAGTTAACCACTTACAGAGGTGGATCTCAATCTTTCACAGAAGTCAACTAAAAATATTTGGCAAAAAAAAAAATGCCTTAGCATCAACCCAGTGCATGTAAATCTGCATCTCTGGAATAGGTCAGGACTCTATTTGTTTAAGATTCCAATATCACTGCCAGTTGCTATGGCATATTGAGAATTCCACCCCTTGTATCACTAAACATATCAAAACATATAGGTGAGAAATAAATTTTTATGGAGGTGTGTAGTATACATTGTCATGATCTCTTTAAGCTCACTGAGAAGATTGTTCTGGAAATAGGATTCTCCCCACCCTACATTTCAGGACCCAAACAACCAACTTTGTGTGAAATGTCCTCCAAGGAACAAAGCATCCCTAAAATAAAAACTCTTTTGCCCTTGATGATGGCTAGAAGTAAACTGTTTCCAAAAGACCTTGTTTTTGCCTAAGCCATGATCTAAAACTGCCTGCTGTGAGAAAGAATCTGGAAGTACAGCCAGGAGAGTCTTCTCAAGGAGTGAAAGCTTATTCCAGAATGCCAGGTGCCTGACAACTTCCAAAATGGGTTTATGCTGGATCCAGTGAATGCCTGATTTGATATCTTTATCTGTATCCATCTAAGTTTTCTCTTTTTATTTGGACAGTTTACCCAGTGTGACTCTAATATTTCCCTTTCATCAGGAACCCTGACTGCTCCAATGGCCTTCTCAAGTTATTTACTACTTGATGTTTATTAGCCCCCAGAAATGACAGTGTTACCATTCTGTTCTTACTTGTGTTTTCTCCCGGAAACATCATCTGAGGAGAAATATTACTCTGTTAGCGAAACTCTTGGTCTGGCTGTTTTGGTTTTAAAAACTTCTTCAGTCATGTTCTACAGCATGATTGCCAATGTCTAATCCCAAACTCTCCCATCTCCCTTCAGATGGCTTTTCATTTTTTGGGTTCTCCTTGTTGTATACTTGGCAAACTCATTTAACACCCAGAGCATAGCGAGGCAGGTCATCATCCTCATAGAACAAGGTAGAATTAAAGTATTGAAAGTGCAATGAAATTAAATGATTTTTTTAATTAGGTTAGTGTCATTTCACATATTGAAAGGCAAAACTTTTTATATTATTTAATTTTCAATGCTTTCTAGCAAGTGTTTTTCCACAGCAATTGTGTGAGGGTCTAAATAGACATTAAAATTTGGATTAGGGTAAGAATCCAAAGAAGTTTCCCAGCCACAGTACTTTAGGTAATGTATTTGATTTTATCTATAAAACGATGAATTTATTCCTCTCTATTCCAATAAAAAGTATGTTATGAACTTCTATGTGTATTAAATACTGAAATGGAAATTGTGTGCATGCTCAGTTTTTGGTACAAAATTGGTATTCAATAAATACTGAAAAACATAGAATCATTAATGTGAATCCTCTGTCCCTCCCTCCCTACATCTCTTATAAAAGAATATCCCAATGAGCTTCATATTAAAGAAAGTATTGTAAGCATCAAACTGGCTTTAGTTACATGCCTGAGATCATTGTTATGTTTAATAAGCATACAGTGGCTCAGCCTGCCCTACCAAATGTTATTACATAAACGTCCTGACAAATACGGCTAAAGAAACATCATAGAAAATGTATTTCTGGTCCTATTCTAGGAACTTTTGAAAAAATTTTCCTTAAAATTAGCACTTCCCATGGTGTTAGGCTAGTAGTGTATTAGTTAACCTGTTATTTGCATTGAATTCATACCCAGAGAAAGAAAATACCCAGGTATAGGCCAACATACAAAAGCTGTTAATACTACATACCTGTAATTTCACACCATTCATTCTACTTTTCAATCCTGCTTTAGTATATAGAAAACAATTCAATATACCGAAGTTAAATCTCTTGTTATCTACTAATTTGCTTTGTTGTTTGAAAGATAGAAACATCCTTGCCTGTGCTGGATTCAATATTTTCCTCTATTTGTCTCTTAGTTTAAATATATTCTATTTTGCTATTGTTTATTTCTGAGTTTGTGTTGTAATTACACATTTCTCCACTCCGTTTATTCCCCCCAAACCCTCTCATTTACATCTGTTTTCTACTCTTAAAATTCATGGTCTCTTTTTAAATAATTGTTATTGTATACAAACATGGATCTCAATATACATATTTAAACCAAGATATAGCCTTTTCTTTAAAATTTATACTTGTCAATTAAAACTAACATGATAGACTGCAATATAATATATATTAGTGTATGTACATATCATATAACATGTATAGATGTATTTGGGGGAACTATAAAATTTTAGTATTGGTAGCACGAAATTTTAGCTTTGGGGCTTTATTTTCAGTGGCATCAGAATGACCTGAGTTTCATCTTTAGACACTAAGTAAAACTGTAGGGCTTGATACCAAATGTTTGTGATTCCAGTTATATGGGGGCTGAGATATCCAGGACAGTGGAATTTGCTGGCCAGTCAATCTAGCCTAATTGGTGAGCTCCTTGTCAATCAGGACCATGTCTCGAAGGAGATAAATATTACTCATAAGGATGACAAGGTTGTCCTTTGAATTACACACATGGGTACACATGTGTATACAGACTTATATTAGTGCATACAGACTGGCACATAAGTGTATATATACACACACACATACACACACACACAAAGAGAGAGACATACGTGTACCCAAGCACATACATATACACATATAAAAGAAAAATTTAAATATGTGGGTAAGTTTTTATTCATTTCTATCAACACAGTACAGGTAAACTTGTTATCATAATATAAAAATCTTCATTATATAAAGGAGAAGAGAAAATGGCCTTGAGAAGCTTGCACTGACTCATTCTGAAATCTACCCCTGTCCTACCGTTTTCCCTATTGGCTCTGAGGTCATGTGTCTACCAATTCCAGGAACATTTGGGCAACCTGTCGCTTGTTTACATTTCTTTATTAAAGTCTTTACAGTCATTGATCCTTCCTCTCTTGTGAAAAGAAAGATACATATACTGGGAGACTTACTTTCTGCTAGACCATATTAAAATTTCTGCATCTTGTTATATTCACAAAATAGTTGAATACAATTTATTTCCTGTCTGTTTACATGTCTGATAAATTTAAGGTGTGAAATATTAAGTTGCTGCCCAATTTATAATTAGCCAAGAAGCTAAATTTATTTTTATAAGCAAGATCTATCTCCTATTTTTATTCAGAAGTAATATGGCTAATTTTGAAAAATTTAGATCCAGTAACCAGCATGGACATCTCTAGTGAGTTGCACTTCAAATGTCTAAATATATTTCTACACATCACTTATTTCTCATAAATTATACCAGGGTTGCTAATATTTATGCCACTCATTTACAAATTTGAGGTTTTTGTTTTTAAATGATTTTGATATATACAAGGTGGGGAGAAGAGGAGGTAGAGGATAGTATGTAGGAACTGGATGGCCAAGGTGGGGGAGGGACAGAGAGGAAGAGCAAGGAAAAAGATATCTTCATAGAGGGAACCATTATGGGGTAAGGAATAAAACCTGGTGCTAGGGAAATTTCCAGGAATCCATAAGGATGACCCCCACTAAGACTCCTAGCAACAGTGTAGAGGGTACCTAAACTGGCCTTCCCCTATAATCAGATTGATGACTATCCTGATTGTCATCATAGACCCTTCAACTAGCCATTGATGGAAGCAGATGCACAGATCCACAGCTAACATTGGGCCAAGCACCAAGAGTTCAATCGAAGAGAGGGAGGAGGAATTATATGAGCAAAGGGCTCAAGACCATAATGGGAAAACACACAGACTGCTGACCTGAGCTCCTGGGAGCTCACTGAGTCTAGATCAACATCTGCGAATCTGTGTAAGACCAAATAAGAAGATGACCTTTCTGTGCCTTGTGTAGTTTGTGGAGCCTCTCGCAGTGGAACCGGGGCTTATTTCATGGACTGGCTTTGTGAAGCCCATTTGCCTAAGAGGGAGACCTTGCTCAGCCTCAATAAGGAGGGAGGGTCTTGGTCTTGACTCAACTTAATATTCCAGACCTTGACGACTCCCCATTGGAGTCTTGATTCTCTTTGAAAAATGGATGATGGTGAACGGGAAGGTGGGTAATGAGCAAAAAAAGGGGAGGGAGAGGTAACTATGGTTGGTATGTAAAATGAAAAAAAGCTTTTTAATAAAAAAAGAAGATAATAAAAATGTAAAGAGCCTAGTAGAATTCAAGTTCATGCCTTCAGGCTTGAACACAGGACCAGGCATGAAAACAGTAAATGAATAGATGAATGCAATTAGAATACAGAGTTCGCCACACATCTTTTGCCTCCTATTTTAGTTACATTACATATTTCAGGATGAAATTCCATCATCATTAATTTACTATACAAAGGGGCTTAGGATAGACTAATTATATATTCGTCTTCATATACATAAATACATATATATCATATATGTATATGAGTGTGTGTCTGTGTATTTATGGGAATTTCATAATTCCTCATAATTGTCTGAGTAGAAAAATTTCTGTTCTTTGAAACTATATACTTAAGAGTTAGCAAAATATTTGTTTCCAATTCATAAAATTATTTAGCACCGCAGTGAAGAGAAAATAATATGAATTTCCCTCCAAAAATTAATGAGTGGTTGTGATAGGGCTTTAGTTAATTTACCTCAAAGAGATCTATGTGATAGACCTCCTAGCTTTTCTGTCTTTTCTAAACTACCATACACATACCATTATTAGATGCATCCAGTCATGATAAAATACAAATTCTGAGGCCTTTAGTGCTATTAATTTGAATAAAATGCTCTATGAAAAATAACTTAATAGTTAATTTACTTATTAGTGGTTTCTTTTCGATTTTTGTGAGTCAAAAACTATGGAGATATTTTGTATTTTGTTATAAAAATCTAATATAAAACTTAGCTTCATAAAAAAAATCAGAAACAGATGCAAAACTTGATGGTGAATAAACAGACAACTCTTATTCTGAGATTTTAAAAACAGAAATTGAAAAAATATTTTATTATGGCTTAATTTCAGAAATTTCACCAAATTACATTTATAAATGCTTGTGCCAACCATTTTAATCATTTTCTGAGCATGTATAATGCACCATAAAGAAACGCATTTTAGGAGTAAATGTATAAATTGTATACAATGTATACACATGAAAAACATACGTATATCTTTATATAGTATACTTTATCTGTATATGTAAATGTGTTATTTTGCTGTGATAATATATCCATGACAAAGACAGTTTAAAGGAGAATACATTTAATTTTCAGTTAGATGGTACAATCACTCATGGTAGAGAAGGAAGTATAGGAACTTGAGGAACCTGAGAGTGATGAGTGCTGTGCTCTGTTGATTTTCTCCTTTTAATTCAATCTAGGACTTTAGCGCTAGGATGATGTTGTCAACCATTAAGATAGATTCTGGGTGCCAATTTAACTTCATTTAGATAATCTTTTATATGCATGTCTAGGACGAACTAACTTAGGTTATTCTTAAAGGCATGCCAGTGCCTTGTCTCCTAGGAGATTCTTAGTTCCATAAAATTGAAATATATAAATACATTATATATATTTTTCATATCCTTATTCATAAAATCATGACGTAGGTAAAAAATTATGAATGCCACCTTTGAAGCCTGAATGAAGTCTCCAGGGCAATGCTCATTACCTTATTCTTAAACATTTCCTAAGAAGCACTTAAATAGGTTGAGCTCAAAGCAATTGTTGCTATAATAACAACAATGATTGCCCCAAAATGATACTTGTTGGTGTTTTGAATGATTTCCCAGAATACTATCTATAACAAAATCATTATAATGGTAAGTGTAATTTCATAAGCATACCTTAGTGCTAGGAATGTGCCTGGTTTTTGATTGTGGAATATTAGTTCAGGGTATAATATATTCATTTATGCTGTGGAATATTTGTTTAATCAAAGAGGCGTTACAGTTTTGGTATTGCATTTGTTTAACATAGTAAAGCTGTGTTTCTTTGCCTGCCTGAAATACCTGATTGAACTATTAAAGAATTGAACTGCCAATAGGTAGGCAGGAGAGACAAATAGGTGGGGATGGCATACAGAGAGGATAAATAGGAGAAATCTAGAGAAGAGAGGGTGGAGCAAATAAAGTAGAAAAACAGACAAATGCCAAATCCAGCCACCCAGCCACATCGCCAACCACACATTAGGAAAGGAAGATCTATAGAATAAAGATAGGTACCAAGCTCAGAGGCAAAGTGTAGCAAAAGGGAAACAAGATAATTTAAGTTAGAAAAAAGCCAAGTTAAACCAGGGCCATCATAAATAAGACTAAGTCTCCATGTATTTATTTGGGAGCTGGGTGGCAGGACCCCAAAGATCTAAAAATAAACTAACTAACTAACTAACTAACTAACTAACTAACTAACTAACTACCTGATTAGTTTGAAATAAAGTGCATGATTTCTCTTATTTTCCCTTCCTTTCTCTCTTCCTTCTTTCCTTCCTTCCTTCCTTCTTTCCTTCCTTCTTTCTTTCCTTCTTTTTGGTTCGTTCTTTCCTCATGTAGTACATCTCAGCCACAGCCACTCCCTCTTTCCTATGAACCCAGTCACACAAAGGCTTGTATTAATTGCAAACGGTCCAACCTATGGTTCAGGCATATTACGTTCTAAATGTTACAACTTAACTCAGCCTATTTATATTAATCTATGTTTTGCCATGTGACTGTGACTTACCTCTATTTTTACACCTCACTCTCTAGGTGGCAGCTCTCTAGGTGGCAGCTCTCTAGGTGACAGCTCTCTAGGTGGCAGCTTGCACTGTGTCTGTCTGACTCCATCCATTTTCCCCTTGATCTATGCTCATGTTTTCTGCCTTCTTCTAAGATGTCTTGCCATAAGCCAAAAACAGCTCCTTTATTAACCAATGGTTTTTCACAACATTCAGAAAGAAATTCACATCCCTTTCCATTTATTTTCTAATCAAAGTGGAAGGTTTCAGTTTTAACATAGTAAAATTACATATAACAAAACAGTTACCAAGCAAGAATTAAATTTACAAAATCTAGCCTATGAATTTAAAAAAATTAAAGAAAGTATTCTATTTTCTACCTTGTCATTGTGAGTGCAAAGATTTCTATTTAATTTATCATTTATTATAACTAAAGAAAACTATACTTATAACGACCTAATCTCCAACTACATCCAAGAGAAAAGAAGTATATAATATTACTGGAGTAAACTGGAAGTGAATGTGATTCCAAATTCCAAAAATGACAGTGTCTGCCTGCCTGGATGCCCTGTTATTCCCCTTCTCCCTGAAGATACTGTTCCTTTGTTTCCTTTTAAAAATGGCAGTCATCTCAGGGATATCAACCGAATATGGCACAACATGATACAAGACTATACACAAACTCCCATGTCAAGTCTGGATGAGGTACCTCAATAGGAGGAAAAGAGTCCAAGGACAGTCAAGAGTCAGAGACACTCCATCCCAACTCTTAGACACTCCACAAAACACCAAGCCAAACAACCACAATGAATATTTACAGGACATAGTACAAACTTATGTAGGCTCTGTGATTGCCACTTCAGTTCCTGTGGGGCCCTGTGAGCCCTGCTTAGTTGATTCTGTGGGCTGTGTTCTCCTGGCGTTCCCAGATTTCTTGTCTCTTAAAATTCTTCCTTCTCCTCATCCATGGGATTCCTTGAGCTCTGCCTAATATCTGGCTGGGGTTTCTACATTTGTTTCAGTAGACGAGGCTTCTTCCAGGATACTTCTAATTTTGACTGAACATATAGCGCTCCACTTGATCTTGCAACCACACAACAGCTTTTGTATTCAACCAGAGAAGCCTGTGTTGTCCAGATCTTTCCTCATCTCCCTTTCTCCTTCACATGGAATCTTCAAGAAGGGTTTTATAGACAGTAAAGAAGTTTTTCTGAACTTATCCTCAATTTTAGAGAGGCCTACAAAAAGCCAGCACTTTTCATGTTGTGGAAATGTAGTGTAAGGGAAGTTAATGAATCATTTTCATGTAAGAGTCATTCTCCTATAAGAGACAAGTCAATCTGTATTGTTAAACTTCCAATTTCGGACTTGAAAGTGAAAATTAAAATAATATTGCAGAGGAAATAAAGTGAGTTTATGACAGTTATACAACTCTGAATCCACTGAAGAAGTTTAAGAAGGAAGGGGAGGTCACGTTTGTTTGATCCTTTCTTTTCAGTACGAAAAGGGTCCTTTTACATTAAACTTTATGGCTTCCTTCTGATCACAAAACAAAGATAATTTCACATGTTCTAAATAAATAAGCCATCTGTTTTAAAGAATAAAGGAAATGATAAGTCTTTTATTTTACAACCATATGATAGAGGTAACATTTATTTCTTGCCAATGATAACATGCTGGATATAATGTAATGGTACAAGTAAATGATGTGACTATTTGCTTATAAATTTTCTTTTATTTGTTGACTCCTAGTGGGAGGCTTTATCCTCTTTGAGGAGTGGATGGGGGAGTGAGGAGAAGCTTGGATGAGTAGAAAGATGTGAGGGAAGGGGAACTGTGGTTATTATGTAAAAAAACTTTTTAAGTAACAAAATGTTTAAAAAAATAAACCATGACAGAATAGATTTATTATTTTTAACCATTTTGTTATCATTAATAAACAGTTATAATTTTTATTCATTAACACATAACTCAGTTTTTAAGAATGGAGTGGCATATTGCAGCCTTTCAGACAGAAAACTTTGGTGGCTACAAGGACATTAGCCACAAACAAAATCTTCAAGCCAGCCTTGACATACTGCCATATTCTAAGTACTGTATTATTAACTCTTACTGGTCAAAGTGCCCAAGAAAAATTCTCAGGCCAAACCTGCTGCAGTTACTATTCAAATTCTGGCATAATACAATGTTCACATTTGTATCTTTATAAAATTTGTTTATAAGTCTAAAAAAAGAAGTAAGGATGACCTTCATATCAGGCCATTTTCTTTTTTCATTCATGTAGAGCTGTACAGATACCATAGTATTTTAATATTTATGCTTCTTTAACAGTTATTTTTCTTTTTAATTTGAAAATGGTGTAAGTGTATGTATTTGGCCCTCATTATTTTTTGGATAGCTAGCATGCTAATATTTAAAGTTCATAAAATCAACTCCACCTTGAAAGACTCATGTTTGCTAATGCTATGTCCAGGATATGATTTTTAATGTTCTACTTAAGTGAATATTTAGAGATAGCTCAACTATGTGAAATATTTTTCTCACTTAACTAATTATAACAACTCATTTATCTATATTGATATCATTGCTGAGTGCTTCATTTTGTTTCTTCATTGAACATCTCATTTTTTTTACTATATCTGATATAAAAAACAGAATCTTATTTTAATATGAAGGTATTTTTAAAATTTGTTAATTTTTATTTATGTGTTTAGGCAGCTTCTTTTATGTATGCATTTGTACCGTGTTTGTGCCTGCCAGCCATAGTGGCCAGAAGAATGTTATGCATCCCATCGATCTGGAGTAACTAAAGGTTGAAAGCATCCCGAGTGCTGGAATGTAAACCCTGTTTTATATAAGAGCAACAAGTGCTTTTAAACACTTAGTCATCACAACATTCCCAAGGAAAGCTGATTTTAAAGATACCTGGGGAAAAGAGACATTTGAGAAGTCATTTGCACACACACACACACACACACACACACACACACACACACACACACATATCATTTGACAGCAGTCTAGTGTTTGGTGTTAGGTGTGAGATAAAAACAGATTGATCAACCTCTGACATTTAATCTATGATGAAATTAAAATAACGTCCAAGTCCTAGAGAAAGTAATTAGGAAACACTTTCTTACTTTTAGGTAAAATAACATTAAGTAAACCTACTGATTTTTCAGTTTTTCCATTTCAGATTTCAAGCATTGAAAATTCCTTTAAGATTTGGTCATAAAATAGAAGAATGTAGTTTCTCAGATATATGAATTCCTACATGTCCTCCTGTCTGTAGAGGTATTTTGACAGAAAGACATGAAGGGTGCTCCTCAAAGACCATCATAAGACAACTTTACAACACTCTTTGATAAAAGATGGGCAGAAGAGTATTCTAGGCTCAGCTTCAGAGCACTTTATTTCCCTCATATGTATGCCACTCCATGTCAGCATAAGAGTTTAGATAAAATTAATGTGTTCTCTATATCAAGTCTAAATGACTTAATTTTGGCCATATAGACATTTTCAATGATTAAATATTAGTATGTGAAAATTGAAGAGGCTCCCAGGAATGAGAGAGATCCCAACCCTCCTTTATGTTTGTCTAAAGCAGGATTTAAAGGGTTTTAACAGACTGCAGAAGGGCTAGAAATCTCCATATATACTGTCTAGCCAGGTCTGATTTATTGCTAAGCTTCTTGTGAAATTTTATGTGACATTTTATTTTCCCTGAAGGGGATTTGTTAACTCTTGATTGAGTAATGTAAATTTCTAGGCAAGATTAAGCACAAACAAAGCTGAAATTCATTTATTTTAATAAGAAGAATTGAGGTTTTGATTACCTACATTTTCTTTTGCAAATAAACTAGTCTATCAGATGACTGCTTAAAATATTTGAAAGAATTGAAGAGGACAAAATAAGTGTAATTCTTTAAATTCTGGTTTATTCATAAAAGTTCTGAGGTGGGACAAGAAACAAGCATCAGTTCAAATAACCCCCATTTCTCATTTTATGTCTCATGAAAAAAAAAAACAGTTGGAAACTGTATTAATTTCTTCCATTTCTTGGGCTTTATTACTTTCTGGTTCTAATGACTTAGTACACTTTTTACAAAATTAATTTAGATTTCTGAGCCATGAAAGCTACTAAAATATGTGTACATTGTATGTTCTATTTGCATGTTTTTTGTCCTTTATATCTTCCACTATGTTTACTGATTTAATATTGCAGTCTCTGGCAGTGAAATAAAGACACACCGTTGATGAAAAAGAATTTTTGAGAGCCATTGGAAGCATTTTTGAGTTAAACAGGACATTGTAAGAAAGTGGATAGTAACTGAAGCACAGAGAGAAAATCATCGTCATTCTACATCTTTTGCTAGACTAAGTTGAAGACAAATTTACAGGTGAGAAAAATGGAAAGGGGAGTAGACATATTGTTGGTTCAAAGGTGAAATACCAGAAAAATAAACTTAGAATTTTTTAAGTGCCATTAGAGCATTAAAGTACCATATTGGCAATTTGAGTTATATATCCAAAACCTCATAGACAATCTGAGGATGTATGCAGAGGTTTTGTGAGAGTGTGTTGAATAATTTATTAAAACTTCATGTATCAAGATTATAATATACATTATTATTTCTTGCTAACATCCTGGAGCACTAATATCTATATAGTTAAATTGTGTGTTTTTGACAAATCTAAGAATAAAAATGGATGGTGAGTAGTTTAATTTAAAGAGATATGCAATTAAATAGAATAATATTATGATAAATATAGCCATGTTTTAAAACAAATAGGTCATGAATTTATATCTACTGTATAACTCCACTGATTTTTCTTTTTGTTTCAAGTTCATTAATAAAATTGTGCGTGTGTGTGTGTGTGTGTGTGTGTGTGTGTGTGTGTGCATGTGTGTGTGTGCATGCAAGTATATGTACCTATGACACTGCACACATTGGTAGATCAGTGAACAACTTGTGAGAAATCAGTTATGTCTTTCTACCATATGTGTTATTGTAGTCAATCTCATTGTCAAGTTTTATGTCTAATGCCCTTTATTTACTGTGTTATCTTTCTCATTTCTCGCAACTTCAGTTCTCTTAAAGGTCTTTTCTAATGATATTGTATATGTAAAGTCTTGCCATTATGCTGCTCAAAAAATTATCCCAGAAGTCATTATCATAAAAGAATAACTAATACATTAATTGTCGTATATGCTCTTGTTGGCTGGTGCTTATTTGGCCTAACTGCCTACAAGAGGGCTGGGCATCAGGCTGAGCTTATATCTAATTTCCTTTAGTGACTGTTGTAGTAGGAGGTTTCTGGCCAGACTTTTGGGCCTACGCTCAAGGTTTAATCCCACAGACCCACAGACCCGAAGAGACACACAGATGCTTACAGTAGTTTTAGGCTGATTGGCCTAAGGACCACACATCTAATTCGCTCTTTACCCATGAACTCTTATCCTGTTCAGATATGTGGCTCAGTACCTTTTCTTAGAGCAGCATAGTTGCCCTCTGCATCTTCTGTCTTCTTTCTAGCATTCTGCTCTATTTTGCCTGTTCCTAGATTCTTCTTAGTCTGGTAGCCCTTCCCACACTTTGACCAATCAGTGCTTTTTATTAAACTCATAGGTGGGGACAACTATTTACAATGGAGCAACATAACTTCCCTACAGACTGTTCTCTTGATAATAGCACCTAAATTTCCTACAACAGAGATATGAGATGGAAAGTCCATCACCAACACTCTCAGAACAGAATTATGAAGGCTAAATCTCAACACCTATACTCCTCAAAAAGTTGTTATGAAATGCAAAGCCTTATCCCAATGCACATTTCAAAGCATTTCAAATCGACTAGCGTAATATCACCTAAGGATTGTTATAAAGCTAAATTCAAAATATAAGGCTAGAGAAGCCCCTTTCTGGTGTAAAACTACCGATTTATCTTGTGAAAATAAGTACCTGGACTTTGGGTCTTCTAAAAATTTAAGACTTTCACCTATATAATATCTATTTTCAAATACACTGTATCATTTCTATGGGGCATCAAA
This sequence comes from Phyllotis vaccarum, assembly GCA_033318265.1. Lineage (NCBI taxonomy): Eukaryota > Metazoa > Chordata > Mammalia > Rodentia > Cricetidae > Phyllotis > Phyllotis vaccarum. The sequence continues at coordinate 102,461,348 of JARWLC010000008.1, read as the reverse complement.
TTATACACAGAATAAATGAGCTCTGTACACATAAGAGGTTTTTAATTTACATGAATTCTATACTGGGTAGCATAAAGACTACATGCTTCAAATACTTCATACCGATAAATTACTGAATGATCTCAAAGTCCTCTGTGGCTTTCTCTTCTTCTCATTGGTCCATCCTCACTAGTGTACTCAATCCATCATTTGTTCTTTCCAGTCTTCCTCTCTGAGTTGTATGCAGATTCAATAATCTGTGAAATAAGTCTGTGAAGTCTTGTTTGTTTGTTTCTGCTGTCTACCTACTACACAACACATTTCTCATGTTAAACCACAGTAAAATGGTTTGTATTTTCTTAATGTAGCAAGATCCATTGAGTCACTCTAAATTCTAATATACTACAATATGAAAGGATAAGGTACACAAAAGAGTTCCCTTTAGTTATTGTATAACTCCAATCAAAGAAATTAAAGAGAATATAGACTTCTAAAAAAATCTAAAATACACATTAGAATTGTTAAGTGATAATAATTTTAAGGACATGATAAGAATAGGAAGTCATACTTAAGATTGCACAGGAGAAGTCTTCTTGAGGACATGACATTGAATCAATACTTGAATTATAAAAAATGGCAGAGATGCAAATATTAGTGCAAATAAAACTCTAGGAAGAGTAAACCATTGGTTCTTAGTACAGAGGCTTTGAGGTACTATGAACAATCATAGGACTGATAAAACATAGATTTAACCAGTATGGTTGGACCATGAAACATAAATATCACTAGATCAACAAATAATAATTTAAAAATGCAAACAACCACAGAAAATTAGGACTCAATTTTTAAAAAGTTGTTTTTTTGTTTTTTGTTTTTTTTGTGAATCAGGATCTTATATCCTGTCCAAAGATATACTTTGGTCTGCTTTGGAGAAGTGACTGCTAACTATTACAGAGGTCTTGACTGTCTTTTTCTTGACCTTGACAAGGAGGAGGTAGTTAATACCTCTATGAAAGCATCTAGAGAGTTCAGGGTATAATGACTTCCTTAACTTTAACAATGGGTTTGTGTGTGTGTGTGTGTGTGTGTGTGTGTGTGCGCGCACATGCGCACATGTGTGGTGTGTCTAAATATATTCTACTGAGACTGCACTGAACTTTCTTATAATCTGACTACTGCTGATTTATTTTATTGTTTTATATTTATCTTTCACTCTTCAATCTCTTAGTTTAATTTAGTTTACTGAATGTTACTCACACTAGTCCATAATACCTTTGTTATTTTTTTCTAACTTACATCAAGTATAACATACTTTCTTTTTTTCTTTCTATGCAAAACTGAGACATCTTTATTGTGTTCTAATGTATAATTGAATAACTTTAAGATTTAATTCTTGCAATAATGACCTCTAACAACTACCTAGTTTAGCATCAAAATACTGCGCATATGAGTTTAGTTTCTATGGAACTAGATGCTGTAGCGCAGTTGTGTTCAGAAATTATGCAATAGTGATATTTCAAGGGCAATATACTTTTTCTGCATGCTTTAGACTCATTTTATTCACTACTTTGCGTGAGTGAATATGTGGGTATTGAGCATAGGTACCACAGCACACATGTAGTAGTCAGAAAACACCTTCTGAGACTCAATTCTTGCCTCCTATTATGGGAATTAAGAATTAGAATTTATGCCACAAGCTTTGGCAGAAAGTACGTTTTTCTATTAGGCCATTTTGTCAACATTATGTCTTACATTTCTCTGGCATTTAAACAATTATATTTTATATTTTTTTAGTTATATAACTTTCTTCCTGAGTTATGTTGAAATATCTTATTATATCTTCTTTGTGTGATTTTATATTCATTTGAATTAATAAACATTAAGAAAACTATGGGGTTTTTGGCATTAGAGAGATCTATGCTCAGACTCTAGTGGCATGCTTAGCAACTTTGAGATGAGTTATTATTTAATATCACAATTTCTCAGTTTTCTATACTATGAAATAGTTTATCTTGGTTCCTCTTCAGACATGTTGAGACACTATAATAATTATAATATGTAGAAATTTATTTTATAAGGTTTGGACATTCAAATTCTAAGAAAATCTAAATGGATTTTATTTGCTTTATTGAAGAGTCTACTCAAGGATTGGGCCTCCACTTGGAGCTGCCACAGGCCAAGAGGATGAAAAGAAGAAAAATTGCCTATGAATTTTTATGCTAAAGATTTTTGTTTGTTTGTTTGTTTTCCCATTCGCAACACCCTACTGTGACTCACTTGATTTTTTGAAATGTCCTTCTTAATCAAAGTGCTTCATGGGCTGCAATTTTGCAAACTGAAGTGGATTAAAATTAGGTTTTTCAGAGAATTTCATGACACCCTCATCCCCCACCTGGAAGTAATTGGAGACACCCTGGGGTATTGCAGGACGATTTCAGGAATCAGCGCTCTCCATGCTTCCTTGCTGCTGTGTTCATGAAAACTAAATTGACAACAGCAGCTCATTAAGAGGGTGTGGTTGAGTATGCACAGCTCACTGACAAATTTGCAAGGCCTTCGGGAACCATGAAAAACTGCCTTCCACCCTTACCAAAATTGAGACCTACAGGTCAAAGTTTAATGTATGTGCTCATTTGTGTTTAATAAAAGTGAATTCTAAATGATATTCTTCAGATATCTAGTCCAATAAGAGATTTGTCAGTATTGGATAGATCTGAAGGGTTTGATATTTTTTCATGTAGTTTATAAAATAAGAAATCTATATCCTGCCTTTATGCTTTCTACCAGTAGACTTTTCATGATTTAAAGGAAGAAAGAAACCACATAGGTTAAGGCGGAGGGATCTCTCTGCCAGCTTTAATGAGTGTTTACTAAGCCCTGGTGGTTTATGGGTGAAACTCTTCATTCAGGTTTCTGGAAGTTGGGCAAAGAAAGCAACATCAGAGCTTGAGTTGAACAGCTGCCCATTATGGACTTGAGGAAAAAACGATATACCCAAAGCCTGCCATCACATATAAAGGCAGAAAAACCCGTAATCTTTATTAATTATCTGCGACTTAGTCTTGTTCACTACATTTGTATATATTATCATTGACTTCCTCAGATTTGCACTTGAAAATGCTTTGTTATACTTGACACATGTCAGGGATGGCACTGAGAAGAATTGCCAACTTCTTTGGATATTTAAAGGATATTTTATGGCCATGTTCGTGCTCATTAGCAAATGAGCTCCACAGCAGTTTTTCACCCCAGAAGGCTTCCAACAAGGAAGGATCTCATTAAGAAGCCCACTGACATTTCCTCCTCTCTCCCTTTCATGTGTTTGCTCCTTCCTGTGAGAAGCATGTACCCCTCTTGATCTGCCTCCCTAGGCCAGGGGCTCAAGCTTACGAATGTCAGCAACACTGGAAAAAGAGATTCAGGCAAAGCAGTCTCCTGTGAATACCACAGGGACCTTATCAGTCCTAGTTATAGAAAATGTTTCAGTCAGGTATCTTGTCCTTAAACCAGAATAATGGGTAAAAGGCTGGAGCTTCAGGGGCCTCCCCTCCTGTGTTGTCTGAAACGTTTTGATCTTAATGTATTTTTTTCCTGCCATCTTAGCTGTAAGGAGTTTTACTAAAGTCAGAGCATGGTGATAAAATTTGATTGGAAATATTCAACTACTGCATCTAATAGGATGGAACAACTTATAATATCACTAATTGAATTTAAGGGGGAGGCATTGAATTGGCTTATAATTTCATTGTAAAAACTATCATTGCAAGTAAGCAAAGACAGAGACGTAAAGCAGCTACTCAAATCACAGTTAACATCAAATAAGAAGAGAAAAGAATTGACTGGTTTGTATGTGCTCATATCATATCCTTGTTTGCTTGTACTCACCTATTTCTACTAGGGAATGGTGCCACCTATAGTGAACTTGCTATTACAATATCAATTGATTTAGTTGAAATTGTCTTCTATAGACATACTACAGGACAACCCAATGTAGAAAGCCCATCATGGAGCCACCCCCCCCGCCCCCCCACCAGGGGATTCTCGTTTTTATCAAGTTGACCACTAAAGCTAACTATCATGTTCGATCCTGTTGCAAGCTATAGCTTATGACCTCTCTATCTTACTAGACCACCACAATGAGTATTTTTAAACATGGGGAATCAGTATCATCAGTATTTTCTAAATATAAAGATCCTTTCCACTTAGGAGAAAATTCTGTATACAGGCAGGCTCCTAAGAAACCACAATGTGAAATGGTGGCATACATTATTCACCCTGGTAATGAATGTTTTCGATTACAACATGTCCTGTCTCTGAAGAGAAATCATATTGATTAAGCTTACATTAAAAATAAAGTTCTAATTTGTCTTTATCTGATTTAGGTCTGTTGTTGATTTGTCAATTACTCTATGTTCACTGATTTTTGTCTTTCTCATTAAATAATCATTGCTTCAGTTTTATTCACTGTGTCCCAGATCATCTCTTAGAAATCAGTCTCACAACAGAAAATATCAATGTTAAAATAAATTCAGTATTTTTTAAAAATCCATAATAAAATAATTAGAACCCAGGTTGTGGGTAATTTGTTTTTTGCAAAATTATACAACTTATATTACAGAAAATCAACATGGAAACAGGTTATGGCAGGGCAACAAGGAAGGGAGACCATGGTCAAAGCATAGACTTGTCACTATTCTGTTATGTGCCTATCAAAGAGATTTAGAGATACTGATTCACTCAAGACTTAATGGTATTCTGCAAGAACTTTGTACACTGATGATAATTTTGGTTTGTGTCCAACTCATTGTACACAATGTATCAAAGGAACTTCTCCAGTGTATGCTAACTTCACTCACCTGTTCAAAAGATTATCAGAAGCAAATTTGTGCTGTATTTTGTTTTCTGTTTTGTGAGGTACAAGACTTCAAACTGTATATAACAGGACAAATATTACAATAGCTCTTTTCCTTACTGTCACCTTAACCTGTGTTGTTACCTTTTTCTGAAAATGCCTTTTACTTTTGAATAGACTGAACTCACGATATCCCTTAGAACTAGCAAGTTATTACTGTGTCTTGCCATCATTTCAAACTATGCGCTCATGAATGACCCTTGGACGACCGATTGGTATTTCCTTTCTGGAAAACATAATTTCTCAAGCTTCTTTTTGTAGGTTTGAGACTTTAGGATTTTTCTCATCAATTTTAGCATGTCTAACAGTGTTCTCTCTCTCTCTCTCTCTCTCTCTCTCTCTCTCTCTCTCTCTCTCTCTCTCTCTCTCTCTCTCTCTCTTTTCAGTTCATGTCGCTCAGTCATGATGGTAAGACTTTTTGGATATAGGCCCTCACATTTCCAGAAGACACAATATCACATTAAACTCCATGTTCTTCTAGGTTTTACTTTCTGCCCCTTCTTCTGAAGTGTTCTTTAAGCCTTATGTGCAGGAGTTGTTTTGTAGACATATTCATGTGAACTGAGCCACATGATTCTGCATTTTGATTGATTTATTTTTCTGTAGTGGGTTCCATCTATTCCAACATGGGGTTTATTTAATGAGGTGTAAAGACTACACTTATCTGTGGCTATACATACAAGCTACATTATGTATACAGAGAAGATTTATTTAGGAATATATATGTAGATACATATGTATGCAATAACAGTGGAAAGACAATAAATTTGAAAGAAAGCAAGGAGAGACATATGGAAGGATTTTGAGAGAGAAACTTGGAGGGAGAAATGTGAATATATTATATTCTCAAACAAAACTATATCCTCAATCTGTACTATCCTACAATGTGCTAAATATGTTTAATTTAACTTGAAATTATAGAAATTATATAATCAAACTTACTGTTGTGGAATATAACTTTAACTAGGCAAAGGTGTGTTATATTTGGTTATGCTGCATTTTATATGTGATTAATTATGTAAAGATACGTTGTATTTATTTCATGTTACCTGCCTTAGGTCAGGGATAGACAGAGCTTTCCAGGAGAGAGAATAAATAGGTGTAGGTACCTAAGCTTGAGAGAAGAAATATAGAAAAAAGAAAAAAAAGGAGAGAGAGAGAAAGAGAAGGGGGGAGTCTGGGGCTAGCCAGATGTGAGAAGCAGTGAAAATAAGATAGAAAAAAAAAGTAAAAATGCTATGAGGCAAAAATTAGATAAAGAGAAGCATGTTAATTAAAGTCAAAAAGCTAGCCAGAAGTGAGTCCAAGCTAGGCTGAGCATTAGTAACTAATAATAAGCTTTCATGTCATAATTTGGGAGCTGGTTACTGGCCCAAAAGAAGAAGACTGAAATACCTCACTATGTCAAAGTGATCAGCTTTTACAACCTAAGGTATGCATAACTTTAATTTTAAAATGTTTTCTTCCATGTCTGTGGCCAATATTAATAAATGTGTCTCTATGTGTGTGTCTATTTGTGTGTGTTGTTGTCACTTGATGAAACCAACCAACAAATTTAATTCAACCTTAAAAACAAATGTCCCAGAAGTGTTGGAATCAACCCATAAATATGGGTAGATAATATACATATGTAGTTTTGAGTGCTATTCTGAGGCAGTTCAGGTCAATTAAGTAAAGTTTTCCTTTGTAAAATTCTATTAAAGATTTTTTTCCTATCTTTTTTTTTTTTCACATTTCATCTCCTGGGACAAGGAAATGCAATAGTGAGTAGAATGCTATTGGTAGGAAGAGTAGCAGAATAGATCAGGCTGGGCATGACGGAAGAGACTGTGGGAAGGCACAGCATATTCAACTATTTATAATACACTTTTTAGTCATTAAGAGTCTGTGAGGGGGTTCGGGGGGGATAGGGATAATGAGGAAGTTTCCCACAGTGATGACTGGCTCGAGCTTTAGGGAGCTCACTGAATCAGGAATTGACACTGGAGATCCATCTGGAGGGGGAGCTGAGTCCTCTGGGTGTGGGAGGCTTTCAATTGCCATGATTGCATGTAGTCACAAGGTGTGGGATCAGACTGTGTTCCAGTTCATGGGCCCATTCCATATGGAGAAACACCCAGCTCAGCATTGACTTTGGGAGGAGTGTATCAGACATGCCTGGAGTGGATTTGCTGAGCTGGAATGGCCCATCTTGAGACTTCTTCCCTTTTGGGGGGAGGGAATGGGTGGATGGGGAGGGGCGAGGCTGAGGGCTGGCTGAGAGGGATTGAGAATCGGAGGGTAGGGAGCAGGGGGAATACATTGATGGAGATGACATTAATTTTAATGAAATAATCAAAAGAAAAAATAGCAAAAGAGAGAGAAGAAAGAACGAGAAGAAAGGATGAGCTGGTACATGCTTGGAGCCTTTACCTATGGTATAGTCTCTTTGGTCCTAGAAGGTACTATGCAGACCACAAAAAGAGAAACCGCCCACACACACACACCAGCCCCGCCACAAGCCCTCTTCCTCCCATCTACAACACATCCTTTGGCAAGACATGCTGGGACAATGGTGGGGCAGTACTTGTAAAAGTAGTCAGCCAATATTTGGCTTTATGTGAGATCAGCAAAAGGAAAGCCAATAGGAACAGACCAGAGTCATCCAACCTCGAGAGGCCATTGACCACAAACGAGAGATGATTGAAAGATACAGGGGGAGAAGAGAGAATTAGGAAGTCTCTTTTTTTTTTTTTTCATTTCTTAATGTGACATCAACACATAACCCAGTGCTTTGAAAAGTCATCTTATACTAGCAATAACTGAATACCATTAAAATTTGTTTGAAAACAAAACTAGGATCCTATCTAGCTCAATTACACCCAAGATATGAGTTCATCCCATAAAAACTATATTTTACCATGTCCTCCAAATATTGCAGTATATGCAGACTGATGAGAACGTGTATTGGTCTCCTCTGTATGAGAAAGCATCACATTGACCTGGGAGTCATCCAGAGAGCAAGCCAGTAAGTACCATTCCTAAATTATCTTCAGTTCTTGCCTCTATGTTCCCAACTAGAATTCCTGCCTTACATTCCTCAGTGATGATGGACTGTTATCTGAAAGTATCAAGTAAATAAGCCTTTTTCTCACCAAATTGCTTTTTGGTGATAGCCTTTATTATAGGAATAATAACCTAAGACAGCATCTCTCTGACCTACAGTTTATTATTGAATATATTTATTTTTGTAATTTAAAATGCTTGTTAAACAAGCATATTAATGTTTAATGTAAAGTGTCATTATCTACTTCTTCTCTTGTTAGAATATTTGAGATGATATTTCCAGAACATTTGGCTAATAATCTAGTCTGGCTTTTTCTGATCGCATATTCATGGTGCAGCTTGGCATATTCACTTGTCTGTTAAAATTAGCATCAACAAAATAATCATATGGTCTCACTATAGTGAGTGGAGACACTGGACATTGGGATTATAATGTTCTTTGGCATTATTTTAATAGTCTTCATTGATTTAGGGTTATAGCAAATTGTGACTGATGGTCTATTGTGTCCTATACAATCTTTATTTCCAAGGAAATGTTATGTTTTTCTAAAAGGCCTGTCTAGTTTGTATTTTTGAAAATGATTTTTAAATATTATAATTTCTACTAAGACCAGTCATTGCTACTCTGACTATTAAAAAAAGAAATTTCCTTCATAGCAAAAAGATATTTGATCATCAAAGTTTTTGAAATTAACACATTCTGAGATAATAAAGTAGACTGATGGACAAGTGAGATGTCTAAGAAGGGAGAATTCTTGCTGTCAAGCCTGAATTCAATCTTTGAGACTTGAATTGTAGAAGGTGAAAAAATACTCCTGAAAGGTTTTTCTCTGTTTGCAATACACCGCACACTGGCATGTGTGTGTTTGTGTGTGTGTGTGCATATATGTGTATATAAAAAAACACACATGCACACAATAAATAAATGAAAAATTAAGTAAATCAGTATTTTTGTATGTGTATATTAAACATACTTAATGTATATTAACATATTTAGTGGAGCAAATGTAAGCCTCATGAATTTTATATCTGGTAAAATTATCTTCTTCAGTATAAAGAACACAGACAACCTGTCCTCTATAGCCAACAACTTAGGAAAGTTTGTGTATAATTTGACTTTTCAATGTAATCTATGGAATAATGAGCCTCAGAGTAAGTATACCAAAAGGTATCAACTTAAGGTAGTTAGGCATATGGTGAAGAATAGACAGACTCAAAAAGAGAGTGGGTGTCAGAGAAAGAGTCATGTATGTGTAGCTAGTTACGGGTAGGTCATATATGAAGAGCATTCATAATGCGAATTGATTAGAGACTGGTTATCAACCTTCCTAGGGCTATGAGCCTTTAATACAGTTCCTCATGTTGTGGTGACCCCAAATAATAAAATTATTTTGGTGTTACATGTTCATAATGGTAATTCTGCTATTGTTATGAATCAAAATTGAAATATGTGATATACAGTATGTCTGACATATGATTCCCCAGGGAGCTGACCCATATTGAGAACTACTGGTTTAGGTCCTCTGGGAGAATCTGAAATGCATAAAAATAGAGTATAAGCACCTGTAGTCATATGTATACTGATGTCCTGAGAGTATTGTATATAAGGTAGATAAGACCAACAAATGGTCTAAATATGATCTCAATCTATAATCCCAGTGTTTTTGTCACTTTGGGTAAAAAAGTAAAAAATATTTATATATTTATAATATTAAAGTACTTGTACAAAAGTTCTATAATCTTTACACTAATGTTATTGTTATGAAATTCTGAGCTACTTTAGTTTAATTTTTATATTTTGTACATTACTTTTTCCCCAGACACACAATGAAATTCTTCATACTAAACGTTTTTAAGTGAGCACACAAAATGATAGGATTCTGATAGCATGCTTTCTACTTGGTCTACTCACCTGGTAAAGCTATTCCTTAGATTTTCTAATTGGTTATTGAGTTTTTCAATTCCACCTCCATTTAAGCTCAGGCTCTTCTTATTTCTATCTCTTTGTTGTATTCAATTTTTCCAGTTCTATATTATATTCATAATTTCATTTATATGTACATGATTTCTTGCACATTACTCAGAAGTTTATTGCTTTTCTCTTTTAGTTCATTCAGATATTTATCCAAGTCTTCTTCAGACTTTGAATTTTTATTTAACAAAATTAATGATGGTTCTTGTAATTTTTGTGCCTTGAGGCTCATCTAGATAATTCTCATAGGCTGTTTGGTAGAGATGCATAATATTTTGAACTTGTATATTATTTATATTTTTAAGGAGTAACCTGGGAATGTGAATTTCAGTGGTTTTATGTTTGGGGTGATATTCTGTCCTGCTTCAAGATAGGCCAATTTTAAAATTATATGAACAAAGGTAGACCTGTGAATGAGGTCATGGTTCTGGCAGGTGAGGTCTTGGGGATCTCTAGGAAAACCAGTAAGGAGATTATATGTTCCGACCTAAGCCTGGGTGGTTTATAATAGTGCAAGAGGTCAAGGATCTTGGTTTGGGGATTGCAGTGAAGACTACAATGTAAGCTGTGTATCTACACTTAACAGTTTAGAGGGGGGATGGGCAGTCATTGCCCTGATTGAACATTCCAGGCAAGACCTGAGTGTGAGGCATGGGTCCATAGTTGGGCCTAGATGTATGGAGGTGACTCAGGTGAGACTTAATCCAAGCCCTCTCCTCTGCCATTTTCTACAGTTTCCTCTTAATTCTAATTCTTACCATAAAAAATTAAATCTCTAATCCATTGGCCATTATAATCCTTTTAATGTATACAATGTTTTCATGTTAATCCTTTATCAATGAGAGGATATTGTCTGTCATTCCTTAACTCCTTCAAATGTGTCATCTATTTTCCTTTCTACCCTTCATACATTTAGATAAGGGTGATTAAATCCGTTTGTGGTTGCTATTATCTCTATCTGATATGACATGAGAGACACTGGATCCATTGGTGGGGGGGGGAACAAACTCATAGTCTTTCTGCTCCCTCTCCTAGAATAAACACTGACCCTAAAGCATGGGATTTGCTTTGTACAAGGACATCTGGAACCAGACTCTCAAACTGCATTTTGATTGGTTGGAGTTTCCAGTATCTCTGTTAATCTATTGAAAAGATAAGTTTTTTTGATATACTATTAGGCCTACAGTTATCTGAGGGTATAAAAACAAATATTTAGAATGTAGTTAGGGATTGTATTGGTTTATGAGAGTGTCAGTTACTGGTTCTTGCATGATTTCCCTCTTTCTGATTTGTTCTTAAGCCCAATAAGATAGCTGTTGGTTACAACAAAGTTATGAATTCCACTTCAGTACTTTATGGTTATTGTACCATGTGGGGAGTTATTGTGGTCCATAGCTGACAGAGAGTGGTAGGACTCTTGGCTGCTCCCTCTCCTTTGTAACCATGCCTAGAGCTATTTGGTAGCATGAAAACTAGTTGTTAAGGATCCATTAAAATCAGTTCCAACTGAGGGTCTTCTGGACACAGTCCGAAATAGTGTCTTTAGCAAACAAAACTTATCTTCCATCTCTGGAGACAACCAGAGGCAATATCAATAGTTTTTAATGTTTAGGGGGTCTCAATAGAGGGCTTTTCATGCCAGATGTTAAATTTTTGTATAATCGATTTTTGCTTTGGAACAGAGCACTGTTAGCCCAAGTAAGTAAATTTCACTTAATCAAGGATCATCGTGAAAAAGGGGGAAGAGAGATAATAAGAGCCAAAGGATCTTATTCAGAAAGTCTCATCAACCTGATTCCCTGGATATGTGGTGAACAAGAACAGCAATAGATATAATAATGTGATGGGAAAGTCCGTCCTACACAAAGAAACACAAGCAGTTAAAGATTGCAGAAAGTGGAACAAATTATCTGTTCCAAGTGGTCATTATTCAAGTAACATTACACAGATGTAACAACTGGTTTGTGTGTGTGTGTGTGTGTGTGTGTGTGTGTGTGTGTGTGTGTGTGTGTGTGTGTGTGTGTGTAAGATAAATTAAAGAAAGTAGGAGCTATAAATTTGATAAAGAGCAAGGAGTGGTATATTGGGAGTAATGGGAAGAAGAAAGTGAAGTGGAATATGACGCAACTTTAATCTCCAAAAACCCAATAGACATAATATTTTAAATAACTTAAACTATAGAAGACAATAACCATGGTCACTGAATTAACTTGCAGGCTAAATGAGCTTGAGGACTAGCAGATCTTTACAGAGTACTTCTCTATTTATCTGTTCTGTGCTGAAATGTCAAAATTCCAAGATGCTCTCCCTCCCTCTGCCTTTGCTGAATGAAGTAAATTACTGTGTGACCAAATAACTTATTACTTATTTGTAAAAGTAACTTTCAAGATACAAAACGCAGCCTTCTATTTGCGTGGACAAAAGTGCTCACTACATTTCTGTTAACAAGCATTCTTTTTTATGCTTTTACCCAGGCTTAATGCCAAATTTAATTTTTGTTTATTTTTTAGGTTTGTAAAGACAAGGTTTTGTTTCTGTTTTTGTGGAGCCTTGGCTATTATGTAGTTCTACAGACTCAGATGGCCTTGAACTCACAGTGATCCACCTGCCTCTGCCTCTGGAGTGCTGGGATTAAAGGTGTATGCCACTATGTCTTGCTCCAAATTTAATTTTTAATCCCACCCATCTATAAATAGCCAAGAGCATTGTTTCCATGGTCGCTTTCTTTCCCTTCTACATTTATTCCTATTCTCTTTCATCCAAAAATGTTATTTGCTTCTTAAGGAAAGAGAGGAGTTCAAAGTCTTCTCATTATATTAACCTAGTGTTCACTTATCTGTCTTCTTGTCCTACTTTCTTTTATAAGGATATGGAAAGAAGAAAATTGAATATCTTAAGTGGTTGTCTCCATTTTTCTCCTGTTGATGACTCTCATATCTGCCATAAGCAGAATGAAACCCTTAACATCTCTGCAAAGTAGCCTTTCCAGAATCATTGATGATCTCTCCCATGAAAACACAAATGCCAGTTCTCAATATCTGTATTTGTTAACTTCTACCAGTACTGGACAGAGACAATTTTTTTAAAATCTAGGTATTATACTGAGTTGCTTAGGATTCACAAGAATGAATATCATCCTATACTCTCTTATTTACATCACTAATTTTATCATCATCATCATCGTTTCCTTTTTGCTTCATACCACTAAACATTGTGGATCTTAAAGCATTGGCAAAAGATATTTCTATGTGTTTTTTATTACATTTCTCTCAACTTTGAAGAACTCAAGTATAATTTGGAATTAACCCTTTCCATAGACAGTATTCCTTCTTCCGGTGTTCATGTAGAGAGTTGCTAAATCTTCAAGAGTGAAGCAGCCCTCAGTTTCTCATTAAGTTCTTCTGACAGCTGAAACTGGGGGAATTCTCCATCTACTCAGTTGAGACACAGTTTATAGATGTAGTAGGTAATGCACACATTAGCTATTAAAGTGTGGGTTGGTATTATTTTATATGGAAGTACAAATTCAGTTGAAAAAAAATGCTTTCATAGAAAGCCTTTACAAGAAACTTAATATTTTGTGCTAAGCCATAAAATTTTTTATAAACAAAAGGTCATAGACACAATGGTATATTCTGTGTCACACATAATCTATGATATTCTGGGATTCGTGGTTAATTCAGTCATATGATACACACATACTGTTGGTTTTATACAAATAAAGATTTAAAAAGTACAAATCGTGTAGCACCATTAGCTTAAATAAATACAAATGTGGCCATTGTTGAGGTATATAGCTTTAAGTCCTGCACATGGGAGGCAGGATAGGCAAAATGAATTCTAAAATATACTTCATTTTCTTCATTTTAGGTAATAAGATACTAGTGACATTTGATCTGTTTATGGTATCTAAGTTGCATTTTTCTGTTGAGGTTGTTGGAATAAAGTATAACAAATTCAGTGGTTTGGATAATTGACATTTATTGTCTGTATTTTTAATGGTAGAATTCTGGAGCTCACAGGATATGTTCCATCTAAAGTTGAAAACAAGTTATTTTCTAAGAGTGTTCTCCAAGTCCATGGACATTTCATAGTTCATTGTAGAGTAACTCCAGTTGTTGCAGGAAATTTTTCTGACTGGTATATCTTCATCTTCATTTCTATTCATAAGGACATCAATCATATTGCACTAGAAGGTTATTTAACTCCATCATGAACTCATTTAAAATTAACTAATTGTATCCATTATACTCCTATATCCTGATAAGGTTATGTTCTACATTGTTGAGAGTTAGGTTGGCAGTCATTGAGTTTATAGGGACACAATCCAACTCAGAATAATTTTACCAAACCAAAACCATTTTATATCTTACATGAATTCCAATTCACTAAACAAAACTATATTTTGCTTTGTGATTAGAAGACATCTCTGCCATGGAACAGAGGGGTGATGCCCTAAGGCAAGTCTTCCTATGGATTCCTTCATTGGCACAAATCATGGGTGATGGAGTATGCACTGCTGTACACTATGCAGCCAGGATTGACTGTTCTTGGATAGAATCCAGAGGGCACAGAGAAGCCAAAATGTCAAGCATGGAGCTGTAGGCAGCACCTCTGTATTTCTATGGCTGACACTCAAAAGAGCCTTTGTTTTCCTGTCTGGTAGCATTTGCCAAAAGTTAGGCCAAGAGAAGTCAAAGTAATTTAGATTCAATCTTCCCCCAGAAATGAAATGAACAGAAGTTTTATTAAAAGGAAATGAAGAGGAAATTGAACTTTCTTATTTCATTGTGCAATTACAATGACAAAAACAATATTCGTGAGTAGAAGTTTGAAAGATTGTTATTTATGTGCCTTCTACCACTGTGAATTCACCTAAACTCTACTTACTCTTTTCAAAATAGGGGCCCAGGTCATCTTTCCTCTTTTGAGCCAACCCGTGGAAACAGCAAACATAGTTAGGACTAATGTGTTCCTTATTAATATTTTTATACATTTTTGTCACATTTTCTTTTTATACTATTTAAGTTCTAGATAAAAAATGTAGATTTCAAGTTATGATTTATTTTAATATCATTAATCGCTATCAAGTAAGTAAAATAATGTTGACTTTATGAAATTTCCTAAGATGAGCATATTAGAACACTGCTATATAACACATGAAGTCATGGAAGGATTAGCATGCCTTAGCATAGTTTCTTCCAGAGAAAGCAGAATATATTTTTTATGATAGCATTTGTTCCATTCAATGTAGAGATAGTGTGATTGAATTAAAAGTCCTTAAGTATTTGGATCTCTTTATTAATTATATAATAAAACATGGGAGCAACTAAATTGATAAGAACATGAGATGAACAAAAGGACAAACACACACCATCACTGTTCACTTTCAGGCTTGAAAGATTTGAACAATGTTCTGGTCTACTTCCTGTTCCTGGAGGTCTCTTTCTTGAATTGGGAGAATTCTATGATCTATTCTGACCATCTGAATGTTGGCCCTGCCTCTTGAACCAAACCCACATAGGTAAGATTCCATAACACTTAGGGCTGAATTATTTCATTTAACAAAGAAGAGATTATTTCATCTTGAAATGTTGATTATTGGTAGATTGGGACCTGAGAATGAGGAGCTTATGATGTCTTTAGAGATTTACTTTATGAAGGTGCAATTAGGTGATGACAAATAATGTATGGACAAGAGGGCAATGGCAAATATCTGACGGTAAACTCCCTGATGAGCCCCATCAAGCTGCCACAAGATGGACCACACTCCCAGTGCCATTCACTGGGCCTTCTGCTTACGTGCATCATCCACACTGGTATCAGCAGACACAGACTCAGGCTGACGCTTATGAGCTTGTGTGGAGCCACAAAGGGATCCTTGACCATTTGGAAAGGGTCAGAAGATCCTGGGCATGAAGGGGCGAGATCACTCCCATGGGGTTGGCAGACAACCTAACAGAAAGGCTAGGGTGTCAAGAACTCTGGCTTTGTGCATAAAAGATGGAGGAAGGATGATAGATGGACAGTTTACCAGCGAGGGACATGAAGGGGGCCACTGTGGCCTGGGAGGAAGGACTGAACTCAGAGGAGAGAGAGACATCAAGCAGAGCCCATGCTGCCACACCAAAACAAGTGCCTCTCACTGCTTTGCACCTACCCTGGTGTGGTGACAATCTAAGCAAGCTAATTATTACAATAAACCTGAGAAGTCTTAGGAGTATTTAGTAGTAAAAAACTGGGTCCAGATTTTGTTCTTATCAAACATGTACAGTTTCTGTGGCCCTCCATTTCTAGAACTTCTGAGGCACAGTGCAATGCTTTTAAATTGATGACAGTACTAACAACAGATGAATTGGTTGAGATAGGAGGGGAAAATGAGCGAGAACTAGCGATCTGTATTAGTTATGACTATAGCAAGCTATTCGGGAGTCAGCACATATCCTTGACCTTTTCAACCACAGTGCATCACATTGTCAACTCTCTGTCCTTTTTATTGTCATGGTCTATCCATGGACTCTGTATCTATAATAGCAAAATAGTTTCTCAAAGTAAAAGAACAGATTCTTTGAGGGAGAGGACACAGGGAGGCCAATATTTATTGAAGACTTTTGACAGATGACATTTCTGGCTTTGAAACTACTAAAGTAGTTATTTCTTAAAGAAGTTATCCCAGCAGTGACTCTTAAAGTTCAAGTTGGATTTGGGGAACATGAATTGTTCTGCATTGAAGCTGGTCGTTCTGAGATCTGAAGTCCAGTAGGTTCTGCCCTTTTATACAACAGATATAGGAGCTGATTATCAGTAGCAATTGATGGAGAGAGGCTTTATATACTTGAGTAGCAGAAGTTCTAGAATTTGGAGCTGAGTGATCTTAAATTTTATCAAATTCATACCATTAATTTGATTGCTGGAATTTAAACATGAGGAAATTACTTTGAATAGAAAGTTAATAGTTATTACTGGAAAAGAGTGTACTGTGCATAATTAAGTTTAGGAAATGCAGCTTACACAAAGTTAAGAAGATATGTTTTCTGCATGCATTTTTTAAAAAGTATTTAATATGATAATGTATAGAGTTGCTCTCTCCAAGAGGGGATTACATTAAGAATCACTTCTTCCATATTTGATTTGCTGTGCATGATATTTTACAAATATAATCTCTCTGGCAAACTATAACACTGCAATAAACAGACATTTTTAACTATATTTTATTTTCTTCTCAGCAGTTTTTAGCATAGATATACACACAACATATATTTTACACTCATTATGTGTATATATATATATATATATATATATATATATGTAAAACAATGTTAGCAATTAAAATATCAGGTCAAAATTGTTTTCTTAGGGGTAATTTTACTGTTGTCTCTTAGTTGGTCTTTGATTGCTTGGTCCTTTATTGCACAATTTCTATTTGGTATTATAATAAAACTTGGATCCAGATAGTGGGGAAAAAGTTGAGATATCAGAGAGACAGGAACCAAACTGCAGCCACTTCTCACCCTGGAAACTCCTTAGGTCAATCCCCATTAGTCTTTAGAATGATTGGTCCCACAAGCAAAAGGCGCTGGCTTCTCTTTTCTCCTGTTTCAGCACCCCTGGTCTACAGCTATTTTATTTCCTGGATCAGCTATCCTAGAACTAGAATTAAAGATGTGTGCTACTACTGCCTGGCTGTTAGGTCTTGAACTCACAGAGATCCAGAGGGATCTCTGCCTCTTGAGCGATGGGATTAAGGGTAAGGGTTACCACTCCCTGACCTTCCTAACTTCGCTGTTAGTGACTCTGTCCTCTGAAATTCCAAATTATTTTTGTATTAATATATAATATATTACCATAGTCCTTGGGTATTCAGTTGGAGTTTGAGTGCCACTAAAAATAGAATGTTGATATCAGTCTACGTTATTGCTCTCTGGCTTGAAATCTATGCACTTTGTATACATAATTCTTCTAGCACCTGCCTATTTCACTCCTTTATTGATTCTGTTCTATACCAAGGCGGTTTGGCAGTTAAGTAAAACTAAGCTAAGGATAATAACTAGAACCTTCATAAATTACTTCTCACACTGAAAATCTGTTTTCTGTCTATAACACTGGAGGGAGAGAATTTCAGAACTGACTTTTAATACACTTGCTGTGGACAGAGCCTCTTCTTTTGTCTATGCTTCACAACATTAAAAGTGCAAACTTTAAAAAAAAAATAAACAAGCAAATCGACTTTGAATATGTGTGATAATTTCAGACTCATTTTTTAAAGGGAGCTTGGTGACGGGGGTTAGTAGATGAAGTGACTACTGTGAAAGCATGAGAGTCTAAGTCTGGATTACTAGCACCTATGTAAACTCTAGGCACAGCAACATGCATCTGTAACCATAGCAATGTGTGTGTATGTTGAGTGCTATGGATAAGACAGAGAGATAGACATATTCCTATTGCTCACTGGCCAGCCAACCTCGATGAACGGATAGGCTCACAGAGCGTTTCAAAAATAACGTGGAGAATAATTGAGGTAGATATAAGAAGTAGGATTCTGGAAACCATGTGCATCTATGCACACACCACACATACACACACACACACACACACACACACACACACACACACACACACACAGAGAGAGAGAGAGAGAGAGAGAGAGAGAGAGAGAGAGAGAGAGAGAGAGAGAGAGAGAGAGCGCCACAATTCTACAGGCAGGCCATTTATGTTCCCAACAGAAGATAGCCAATAGAAACAAAGGAACTGACATCTTCAGTTACAGACATATAAAGAAGGCATACTATGAAGTTCATATTGCTCCCATATAGTAGCTCTTTTTGTCCGATTGCTTGGAGAGTAGAAAATTGAAGCAGACTCTGACTTTATAACTTGCTCTTTTAGTTAGTGTTTTTTCTTGAACCATGGGAAGCATTAGGTTTAAGTTGAAATTAAAAGGCAATGAAAGTCAGTTCTCCAGGGTATGAAATCAACATCACAGCTACAGAGTGGGTGAGTGTATCTCGCCAGACCTATGAAAGTTCCCAATAACAGTACCTGAGGCAGAGCCAGTGGAAAAAGAAGCTACTGGTAACAAAATGATTTAGTTTTGCAGAAAAGGGACTTAGGAACAATGAAAATGAATTTCCTTTGTTAATATAATATAAATATATTTTCTGTGATCCTTGCTTAATACTTGCCTATAATGCTTTCTTTGAACTAAAGGGAAGCGTTTATTTATGAGATATTAAATTATATCAGTGTCAATAGAGATTTTCAAATGTATTTCCAAAACATTTTTTTTCCTGGAAGAAGTTTGATTCTATTTGCAGGACTGAAATGGAGCAGAAAACGTTTTTCATTTGTTGATTATTTGGCTGTGAGACCAATGTCATCAGTGCGTACAATTTCAGACTCATTTTTTAAAGGGAGCTTGGTGATGGGGGTTAGTTGGTCTACTTGGATTTTATAAAACAAAACAGTTACATGATGGCCTTAGAAGATATGGAACTGGTGGGGTTACAGTGGGACTGGTTCTTTGATCTTTTCATTGTTTGGGGATGTGGCATTATAAATTCAAAAGTGAGTAAGTAGATTACAATGTTGATATGTGTGATTTGAGACAAGACACATTTAAGCCTCATGGATATGCTGATGTAATTAATAATTTTACTTATTAATTTAAGTTATATTCACATACTACAATAAAATGATGCATAAAACCTTAGCTACACATTCAAAGATAGTTTTATTTTAAAAAATCAGAATGTAATTAACAGCATTTATTAATAACCCTGCCAATAATATGCCTATTTGTTGAATTCTAATGCTATGAACCGTCAATGAAACAAACAATGTTAAAGGAACCAATATTTAAAAAAAAACTCAAAAATCCCAAGAATCTATTAAGCATTTAAAAGTTTTTACTGCATGAATACATGAAGAAACAAGCATCACGCAGAGCACTGGAGAAGTAGTCAGCTTTCTATAAAGAGGAATCGTGGATTTGTTTCTTTCTAAGCCATTTAATAAAAGTATGGTTTGAGATTTTATCTTAATTGTCTTTATCAGTGATAGAAATGAAGCAAAGGATTATATGCATAGTAGACAAGCACTCTACCAATGAGCCTTATCTCTAGTTGCATTAGTCTATGTGCCCTGACAGTTTTACTTGTCAAATACATACTTTGTACTTGTTACAGGTGGCCACAGCCATTTTAGTACTGGCCGAGGTCAATTTTTTTTAAAGAATATGGTAAACAAGTGTCCACACAAAACATAAGCTAAAACACTGGAAGTGTTTGTGTCTGTTAGCCATTAGAGCTCCTAGAATAATTGCTTAGATGTAGATAGGAAACTCCCATCTGTTAAAAGTTAGTTAGTTAGCTAGTTAAAAGTCACCAACTATTGAGATAACAGAGTCTTATCTTAGCTTTATGAACAATTTTACCTATATACAAGAAGCCACTGATTTTGTATAGTCGACAGTGTTAACTTTATTCCAGGACAAAGCAGAGAACATGCCAAGTATCTTGAAAGGTTATGTCTACTGTGCTTCTGAGTTCCCTGGAGTGGTTTGACCTTGCAGAGATCTCTTTCCTGCAGCCAGAATTTTACCAATTCTCCAACAACGTTTCCATGAGATGGGGGGGAGGGTAATTTTGTTTGTTTGTTTTTTAGTACTGAATTCTCAATGCCTAAATGACATTGTTGTCAGTCACTGCTCTTCTCTGAATGTGGACCACAGGAGAATCAGTGACGTCCTCTCTTTCATCCCATTATTTCATTGGCCCAGACCATAAGAATAGTATCCTTTTACTCATTCAAAATTGTACTTTAAACAATCACATACTCCCATTCCCATAGAGGAATTAATGCTTCCACGTTCTTGCTCCAAAATTTCTTCTTTGAATTTTTACCAGCAACTAAAATCTAAATAACTTTGCTTTCAAAGTATTAATATTGCTGAGGGAAAATGAAGTTTATTTATTTTTTTACTTTTCTTATATTTATAAAATAATTGGTAGATGATGGTATACACAAGTAATTATGTAAGTGTGCAGGTCAGAAAACAGCTAGTCAAAATTGATTCTTACCTTCCTCCAAGTGGATCCTGTGAGATTTTTTAATACTTCATTTATAGAGGAACTCTATAAATTTCCAGCTCTCCTTTGGTAATGCTTTTTCTGAACAGGTGTCCTGGGAGATATATGAGATGAAGTTAAACTGGAACTCTAAACAAAATGATTACATTCTTACATTCTTCCATGTTTTCTCCTGCTTAATTTCTTGTCATTAATTCCTTCAATGATAGACTATGATAAGAATGTGTAATACAATAATACCTTTCCTCCATAACTTCTTTTATTCATGTTCTACCTCATAGCAACAGAGAACCAAACTAGACTCCATATGACAGGGTATAGGCACAGATGTGGTCAGAGAACTACATATGAATAAGATATTAATCACTATATATAAAAATTGGAAACACTACCCATTGACCCAGATGGGTGTCTCTGAAATAATTTCTGCCTAAGACTGGGAGAATATACATTATTTTAAAAATTCCCTTATAAACTAGAAATTGCCAAATTTTCACTGTATAAGTTTTCAAATGTAGTGTGGTTGTACTTCCACACTAAAATGATATCACAATACTTGACAATATATTATTCAAGAGACAGTGAAAGACTTGAAGAAAAATGCAAACCTTATTCTTCAACAGTTCAACTGAAACGCATGGCACCAGAGGTGCCAATGAAGACTAATCCTTCTTCTCAATGGAACTTCAGTTCTGTCACTATGTGGAGTTACATGAAGAAATGATGCTCCCTGCCAGAAAGCCAGCAGACAAGATTAGCTGTCTGAACAGGTGTCCTGGGAGATATATGAGATGAAGTTAAACTGGAACTCTAAACAAACTGATTACATTCTTACATTCTTCCATGTTTTCTCCTGCTTAATTTCTTGTCATTAATTCCTTCAATGATAGACTATGATAATAATGTGTAATCCTGAGCTGCAACTCTTTATATACCTAGCACAGCAAATAGGCGGAGTGTATCTCGTGCTTTCACAGCCCCTTCTCTGCACTGTGAAATTATTCATACCAATAGTAATGAAATGGTATTCAAGATGATATTGGCTTATAAAAAGATGTAGATAATGAAAATTACCTCCATTAAACTTTGTATATGTAACCATCAACATAAAAATAAAAATAAATTTAATAGTGCATAAAATGAAGACAGTAATGAAGATGGGCTTAATTACATTGATGTGTTTTGAGTAAGAATAAAAACTGAAAGAAATACATTCCCCCAAGCAAAACTTTACAAGGTTAATAGAAAGATTCAGTTACAGAATGTAGAATTGAAGTAACTTAAGTTGTATCTCTATATCTAGAAAGATAATATCTTTATTTTTTCCAACTGTTTATACTCAGAAACACAAGAATCCCTACATTAAGAGCAAGGATGATTCTGATCCTGTGGGTTCACTCTCTAAACAATTGCACATAACTCAGTTCATAGAAGGGGAGTTTGCTTCATAACACAGTTCACCAAATTAAATTCCATATCAACACAATGTTCATAGAAAGTGACAAAATACCTTGTTTAAGTGTTTGTGTCTAATAATTAAACTTTCACAATAATTGTCACCATTTTTTAGCACTTAGAAAAATTAAGACTTTTTAATAGAACAATTTTATATTTGGTATTGACTAGAACTGCATGTGTTTGATGACAAAATGCATGCTAATGTGTGATTGTTTTACACAGGTTTAAATTCTCTACAGACAGCATAGTTTTTACTGCTAGAATCACTGCATCACAGTTGGAACACCAATTATAGTAGTAACAGATACTGAGTTATGAAATCAAAAGGAAAGAGAATAGTGGTAGGAACGAATATAAAATTCCTATTTATTGTTATAATTGAATTATACTTATTTTTACAAAGGATTAACTAAAATCTAATAAAAGCATGGTCAGTATTTATAGCACTAATACATTTGAAGAGTCTTTATATGTTTTGGAAGGAGCATAGTGATGCAAATTATTTCAAACAATTTAAAATATATGGATATTCATTGCAGTAGTTTGAATGAAAATGATCCTCATTAGCTGATATATTTGAATGCTTAGTCACCAAAAATAAACGAATCAGTCTGACAGGATTGGAATGATTTACAGTTGTGGTCCTGTTGGAGGAAGTATGTTGCTAGAGGTTGGCTTATGGTTTTAAAAGACCATGACAGGACCAGTCTCTCTTTCAGTGTCTGTGGATCAGGATGAGGATCTTAGTTAGTTCTCCAGTGCCATGTCTACATGCTGCCATGTCCTCACTATGATGGAAATGGACTAAACCTCTGAAACTGTAAACTATCCCCAATTAAATGCTTTTTTAGAAGAGTTGCCTTGGTCATTGTGTCTCTGCACAGCAATAGAAAAATGACTAAAAAAATGCTAGTACCAGAGTGTAAGGTATTGTGTTGACAGGATTGACCATGGTGTTTGTTGGAGAAATATTGAAGATTTGGGGTCTTTTTACTGGAAAAATAGTTGAACAGTTTAATTTGAACTTCATGGGCCATCCTAGTAGGAGCATGGAAGACAGAAATTTCAACTATGGAGACCCATACCAAAATATTTCAGAAAGGAAGTAAGTTGCCTAGAGATAATTCTAATAATACATCATCAGAGAACATGTCTGTGTTTTCCCTCGTCCTAAAAATGTGCTTGAAGCTAAAATTAAGTATAAGATCACTGGGGAGGGCAGAGCAGATCTCAAGACAGCCTATTATTGACTCTGCCCTGTGGTTATTAGTAGTAACTCCTATGTAGATCCATGGTGAAAAGAAGCAAAATAGACAAAGAGGCATACAGTATGTACAATTTGAAGAAAGGAGCACCAGGATGTATAATGTAGATAAATCCCATGCTCAAGTAGATGAGATTAAAAAAAAAAAAAAAAACTTAGAGGAAAGCATGATGCTAAATAAAATAAAGGGAGTGGTGACATCTGGTCACAACTCTACCCAGCTAAGTTTCTAACCTTTGAAAGACAATAAAAGGAACCACCACAGGTGGAAAGCTGGTACAGATAAAGTTGAAATTAATTAAATATATAATATATCATCACAAATAAAAAAAGTTATAGCTACTATAAGAAATAGAATATACAATAAGTATAACTATGTACAATATATAAAAACAATAATTAAAACAGTAATGTTTTGTCCATTAACAATTGAAAAACTTATAGAAAATATTCCATTTTTATGACCTAATTCACCTTGTATCTAACTTGTATTACCAATCAAAAACTATATTTCAATGTCTTTCAAGCTTTTATATTTTATACCTCTTAGTAAGTTTTTTTTCCTAAAATTATAACTAGGAAAACTATAAATAAAACTATCTCATCTTCAACTCCATAAGAGACCTGAGAAGAAAATAATATTAACTAAGTAAATAGGAAGTACAAACAAGCAACTTCTAAAAAATGTGAAAAATGACAAAAAAGGCTGGCTCTCTGGACAGTCATCCCAGTTTCCTCCATAGCATTCAGGCTACATCTTTAGCCTACAGGCCTAATATATCTGACATATTTATCTGTGAATCAGCAGAACTTGCCAATTTTGATCACATGATTCTGGATTTAGAATTAACAATATAAGAAAGGGATTGAAGAATCTTCCTCCATGGATAAAGAAAGAGACCAGGTGTGTATCAGGGGTATCCTTGAATGCATGCCCAGAGAGTCCTCTGCATGAATCTGTGAAGAGGAAGCCTGGCTTGCACTGAAGGCTTCGAGATGTTAGAGATGCAAGAGGCATGGGATCCCTGCCAAGGAGAGCCAAAGACAAGATTTGGAACAAGACCAAGAGATAAGAGGGTTTTCCAGTCAACTCTTCTTGGACAAAGATTGTAGAGCTTTTCCAAGAGTAATGGCTTTACCAGAGGTTGTGAAGTATACAGCAGATGAAAAATGGTGTTCAGATGTCAACCCACCAGGTAAATTGTTCTCAGTGCTGGAATTCTTTCAGGCAGGACTTTCAGGGCCATGGACTCTGAAAAGTTAGACTACTCCAGTCTGTACTGTAATTTTACATATACAAAAACAGCTGGTACCCCTTCATTATTATGTATTTCATAAAATATGTATATGTAATGTCATGGATACATCTTAATTTTATAGGCAAATATATTTGTGGATCATCAAAAAGATGACGTCTCATTTAGCTATAATATATGTATATATTCTAAAATATGGTTCATAACTAGATCTTCTGTTCCACATTATGGTGAGAAACTTAGAAGTGTTCTCTATATTACTTACAGGGCAATTTGGCCAGAAAAAGTGTCACTGTGGATAGATCACAAGAAGGACTTTCACAGATTAGACTGGAGGAAGAAACTATGAAATATCTGGCTTTGTTGATTCAAGGTCTTTCAGAAAATGAATTGCCCCATGCTTTTCCTCCAGTTGATGATGGATTCACAGTATTCATATGCTCTGGCCTATTGCAAGTAATACTTTGTGCAAACACTCTAAACTCAGCTTATGTTATAAAACTTAAGCTTTAATTGGCTAACTTTATTATTTAGGTTATCTGAGAGGGACTTTACTGAGGGGACCAGTGATGTTAGTGAGCCAGAGACCTTGAACTAGACTGATGACTCATTGCAATGAGCATTTTGCATGTGGAGTTGTTTGGACAAAAGCATATACTGAGTGACATACTGCAGCTCACAATTCTACTAACATGAATTAAGAGGTGTTGAAAAGATGGAGGAGCAAGTTGGGGTTTTTGTTTCGGTTTTTTAAATTAACTTTTGGGGCACATATTCTAGGGGTGTGGCATGAATATGGAGGGACTGGGAAGTGAATGGCATTTAGGTACATGTAGTATAAGGTTTCTGGCCCAGACTTTCGGGCCTAACCTCAAGGTCTAGGCCCCACAGACCTGCAGACCCGCAGTCCCACCTTCCCACAGAGACACACAGACGCTTTCATTAGTTTTTGGCTGATCAGCCTCAGGCCCAGGCATATCACTTGCTAGCTCTCTACCCTTCATCTAACCCATGTCTCTTGTTCAGCCATGAGGCTTGGTACCTTTCTTTAGAGCAGCATAGTTGTCCCCGGCTTCCTCTGGCTTCTCCCTGGTGCTCTGTCTGGCACTCTCCTCTCAGAGATTTTCTTAGTCTGGTAGTCCCGCCTACACTTCCTGCCTGCCTTTGGTCAATCAGCTCTTTTTACTAAACCAGTGGGTGGGACAATTATTTACCATGAGACAACACAATACCCCTACAGGTACATCATGTGAAATTTCCAGAGTCAATCAATAGTTATGTAAAAAACAAAAAAGGTGGAGCATCTTGACACATGTCTCTGGGACAGTGCTGGATAACTTTCTAACAGACTTTGTCCTAGGTGAGGGTTTAAGCAGGAGATCAGCTTTGAGTCAGAGATAAGACAATTGAAGCAGAAGCCACATGGAAAAACTGTGGCTCTGTCCCACAACAAAACAGAAACAAGGTAGGGTTGTAAAGAATACTTTGACACTAGATATGAAGATGCAGAATACAGAGTTTTCCCTACTGGTTTTCATTTTTGTGTTGGTCCAGTATTTCGTCACTATGCTCCCTTTTGGAATAATAATGATTTTTTTCTTATTTGTTGGAAGTATGTGATCTGCATTTTAATTTTAAATTTATAGGCTGTTAAAGTTAAGAGAATTCCATGAATCTTAGGATAAATTTTGAATTTTTGACTTATAAACCATGTTGAGATTAAGAAAGACTATAAAGAATTTACAAGGTAGAGTAAATGCATTTGCATTATGATATGGTAATATGTCTGTGGAAGCCAGAGAATGGAATGTAGTGGTTTGGATAAGAATAGAACAGACTCATATATTTGAATGCTGAGTTATTATGGAATAACACTATTTGAGAAGCATTTTGAAGCATAGCTTTGCTTGAATAGGTGTGACCTTCTGGGGAAGTACATTTCTGAGGGTGGGCTTTGATGCTTTAATATCTCATATCATGCTAATCTCTCTCTCTCTCCCTCTTGTTCTCTCTCTCTCTCTCTCTCTCTCTCTCTCTCTCTCTCTCTCTTTCTCTCAACACCTTTTGCCACAATCCCTCTCTACCTTGCTGAAAATAAACTGAGCCTCTTACACTGCAAGCAAGATCCCAATTAAATTATTTTTCTTTCAATAGTTGCCTTGTTCAAGTAGTCTCCCCATAGCTTTAAAATAGTGACTAATGATGTGGGAATGACTTTCTGTATACTGTGAATATCAATCTTTAATAAAGGAGCTGTTTTGGCCCATGGCAGGCACCGTAGAAAAAGTAGGAGGAGAAATCAGAGCATAGGTAGGAGAAGCAGGGCAGAGTCAGGCAAACCAAGGCTGAAGCCAGAAGGAGCAACACATAAGTAACACAGATGAGCCACGGGCCACATGGCAGACAGATTAATTAGAATGGGTTGAGTTAAGATGTTAGAGCTAGCTAGCAATATGCCTGAGCCATAGGCCAAACAGCATTAATTTAATATAAGCATCTGATTCATTTCTGAGGCCTGAGCAGCAGCAGTGGGTGGCTAAGGGGTCTGGCAAGACAGGCCTGTGGGTCTGGGCCTCTGGACGCCCAGGACCTAGAAACATCATTACTACAGACTAAGACCATTCAACTTTGAAAATAAAAAAAAAAAATCAAGTTTGGAGAATAATTACTTATAAAATTATCTTATGTTTAGCAAAGAAACATAAATTAATAGCAGAAAAGACAGGAGTAAGTTTTATTGTTTCACATGCCAAATAGACTGCACACAAAGTTCAGATGATCAGCAATAGATCATATTTTTCTATAATTTTTTGGTAAACTAGAGCATGCATATATATACATATATATGCACATATGTGTCTAAGTAAGTGCATGTATGTGAATATATTTTGTATGTTTAAAGAACATGAACTATTAAATACTACTGTAAGTTTTATATAGAACTCTAAGTACTTCATCAAGATTTAGAAAAAAATGGTTGAATAAAGGCTGTATATTAACAATTCCTTAAGTGATCATGGTTAATTATACTTGGGATGTTTTATAAAAATTATGTAACTTAAACTGTTTATACTTTCCTATACCATTGTTGAAAGATAAGGAAACATTTCTAAGACTACAAAATAATTACTGAACTTAATATAAAATGAAGCCAAAATTACATCATATAGACCTGGACTTAGATTTCAAATCATTGGACAAGATAAAGGATGGGGAGATAGTTCAGTGGTTTAGATAGTTCAGTGGTTTAGATAGTTCAGTGGATTAGATAGTTCAGTGGTTTAGATAGTTCAGTGGTTTAGATAGTTCAGTGTCCTGATAAACAATCATTTCCTACTTCAAGTCACATGGAGTGATCTTATATTCTGGGTGTCTGTGTACTTTTAGGTAAGCTCAGATGTGTTTTGGACCAATTTTTCTACACTGTGAGTATGGATTACTCTCATTGGTTAATAAAAAGCTGACAGCCCAGAAGCTGGGCAGGAAGTTAAGTGGGAAAGACAAAGTGAGAATGCTGGGAAAGAGAAGAGTGGGAATATGACATAAGTACTGGGTACACCTCAGAGGACCAGCGTGTCCTACCTTTCCCAAATATATATACATACACATGCGTATATATGTTTCTTTTTAGAGGATTTCTTTATTCTTTTTTCCTTTTTCTTTTCTTTCATAAGCCTACAGATTTTTTTTAATACACTGTAATCTATTAGAGGTTTTTTTTTTAATTTTTATCTTCCTATACTTTATATCTCTTATCCATTTATGTTTATAATTTTACCTTTAATCTTCTAAACTGTGGCTAGGACTAAAATCTTGGCTAAGGTGGCTGGTTGGCTCCACCCAACTCCTTAGTCTAGCTTCATAGAGAGTTTAGCTACTTAACAGAGATGCTAGCAGGAGCCACATTTGCCACTCCAACTCTAAGGAATTTCAGTGTCCACATTGCCTCCACATAGAACAGCACTGCCCACTGCTCATAAACTCCACTTAAGTATTTAGCTTCAGCACCTCTTAAAATACACAAACAGTTTTTCCTCTAAGGCTGAGTGGGGAAGCCTCATTTAAAGGAGCAGTGCCTCTGCTTACCTCCTCCAAAAAGAGCTGACAGAAGCAAACTCTGCTACTAATAAGATATCGTGCACTCTGTTCCCTTTTGTCTATATAAACAAAAACCTTAAATCTATCATATGCTGCTTATGATTGTGCTGATGTTCTTGTGAGACTTAAGGAACTTGCCTTGTTGAAACTTAAACTGCATGCCTCAAACCCAGCATTTTATAGCCAAGAACACATGTCACTCTGTACCAAGTACCACTTAAAAAAGACAACTAGAAAGCTGTTTTGGGCAAAATATTGTGTTCTAAAATTCTTTTCAAGTTTTTTCAGGCTTTAGGTGGATATAAGTGCCAACTAGTAGTAGTTCACACCTTTAATCATAAACTAGGATTATGATACAGAGTTAAATCAGGAAGTAAAAACAGCTGGGCAGGGAAGATATTTAAGGCAGAAGAAGGCAGAGATTTATGCATTCTGTAGAAACAACCAGTCAGGTTGAAAACCCTTGAAGATAGCATTCACCCTGATCAGCCTGATAAGTGGGCTGAGTGAGAATTGACTTGTGTACTCTTTCTGTTTTCTGATATTCTAGTGTTTCCTCAATATCTGGTCCTAGGTTTTCATTATATGCTAACTAGAAGTCCTGAAATATTTGGTGCTCAACGTTTGGAATAACATGAATTCACAAAAATGCCACTTGCCAGCCAGAGAGCTACACCTGACTGAAGTAACCACTGGTAGTCTAGGTTTTCTGTTAAGAGTTGGCCTCCAGCCTTAGGTGGACCATAATACATGAGTTTCTTTTTCATGTTCATCTGGGTGTTTTGGGTAGGGCCTCCCTCTTATGGTGGGTTGTATTTTTTTCTCTTTCTGGACCCTCTTTTCTTGGGCTGCTATTATTCTAAGTAGCTGTCCCACTTCGGAATTATTATTGTTAACAAGTATTGTGAGCAAATTGATATTTCTTCAAAAGAAAAATTTGTTTAAGGCAGAGAGAGATTTTTTTTTTCCATAGTAAAACTGAGAAAGAGTAACAAAATGGGAGCTGTTTGGCCTTTTGTTAATATTACTCAAGTTGATTTGAAAATGGAATTGGTAAAAGAGAAGGTAAATAATGTAGGTGAGATCATCACCATAATGTTTATTATAATTACTATTTACTTTTGTTTTATTTTTTTAAAATTAGCTAATTTCAATTCCAGGTATAAGGAAAAATCAAAATATCAAATGTTATGATTATAGAAGGCAAGGTCACATCAAAAGAGACTATAAAGAATGCATTCCAAGAACCAATGTCTTTGTTAGAAATAACCTCACATGGTGCCCCTCCCTTCTGGGCATGCAGAAGGTATGACAAAGGGAGGCATTGGACTAAGAAGTGAAGGTCAACAAGGGACAGACAAGGTAACTTTTTGCCTCAGGAAAATTACCTGAAGGATGCTTTTGATAGACCATATATTAAATCCAGTTCCGTTTTATCCTGCCATTGTGGAGAGAATACCTTTCTAGACAATTAAAGAAGCTAAAGCCTATTCTAAAAGACCACACTGCTCTGGACAATAGAAAAGCTACAGAAAAGAGAACAGAAAATTCAGGAAAACCCATAAAATAAATCTTTTGGCAACTTTTGTAAATGAACAAAGGCCAAAGTTAAAAATATGGATGAAATGATGTAGTCATTGAGGACTTATTAGGCACAGGGGTTGATGTTTCACCAGAATTTTTGCATTCAAATTGGCTCCTTCAAGAGCTAAATGTTCAGTTTTGGGGAATTTTGACTTTATGCCATGTAACACAGAGTGAAAAATGGCTTGGATATATAGGACCAGAAGGAAAGAGAGGAAAATTAAAGCTATATGTAGCTAACATTGCAAAGAAACTTATTGAAAGAAACTATTGAATACTTAGATAAACATTCCCCCAAACTCAGAAATGAACTATAAACTAACATATGTCTCTGGAAAAAAAAATATTACAAGGTATTATGAGAAAATGTCACCAAATATTCAGGTTTTAAAAATGCAAGGCACAACAGCTTCTTATCTTTCAAAGGCACCCAAAGTGCTACCTTTAAAATAGTTAACAGATAAGCCTAAAGGGCTTCAGTAATGGCCTTTAACAAAAGAGAAATAGCAGGCCTTAGAGAAGCTACTACAGAGTAGCTAAATCTTCAGCATATTGAAGAATCAATCAGCCAGTGAAATTACCCTGTATTTGTTATCAAAAAGAAATCTGGAAAATGGACAATGATAACAGATCTAAGAGTCATAAACAAGATGATTCAGCTAATGGGCTCTCTGTAGACTGGAATGACTTTGCCTTCTCTGTTTCTTAAGAAATGGCCTATTATGATTATTGCCTAAAAAACTATTTCTTTACAATACCTGTACAAAAACAGGACAAAAATTTGGTTT
The DNA here is from genome assembly GCA_033318265.1 of Phyllotis vaccarum. Classification (NCBI taxonomy): domain Eukaryota; kingdom Metazoa; phylum Chordata; class Mammalia; order Rodentia; family Cricetidae; genus Phyllotis; species Phyllotis vaccarum. The sequence goes on along the minus strand of JARWLC010000008.1, from coordinate 102,429,905 downwards.
TACAGTGCCAACAAATAATAATTCTCTGCCTGTAAAGAGATATCATTGGAGGGTTCTCCCACAGAAAATGTTAAGTAGCTATTTTGTACAAGAGCCATTAGAATTGATACATTAACAATTTCCACAGATTATAATTTACTACAACATGAATGGTATCTTTTTGGCTAAGTCAAATATAGATACATTAGAAAGAATGTTAAAAGAAGTGAAAAAAATTGCCTACTTGGGGAATTACACATTGCTCCTGAAAAACATTATAAAAATGAGATTCCAGAAATTATTTATCAACCAAATCTAGACCCCAAAGGTATAAATTAAGGGAGATATATTTCTGACTCTCAATGATTTACAAAAATTTCTAGGTGCCATTTTCAATTTTTAAACCACCTGTCAGAATGGCTTAATCCCCAAACAGATGACAGCCTATGCTGGAGAGGATGCAGAACAAGAGCAACACTCCTCAGACACTCTGGAATACAATACGGCTATTGCTCAGAAAACTGGGAATCAATCAACCCTAAGGATCAATCAATACCACAATTGAGCATGTACCCAAATGATGCGCATTCATGTCCCAAAGGCATTATTTCAACTACATTCATAGCAGCATTATTCGTAATAGCAAGAATCTGGAAACAACCTAGATGCCCCTCAACTCAATAATGGATTAAGAAACTGTGGTACATTTACACAATGGAGTACTGATCAGTGGTTAAAAAAAATGACATCCTAAAATTTTCAAGCAAATGAATGGACTTGGAGAACATCATCCTGAGTGAGGTATCACAAGGACAGAAAGACAGACATGGGATGTACTCACTCATAAGTGTATTTTAGACAAAAAGCAAAGAATACCCAAGCTGCAAAAGACAACCCCTGAACATCTTGGGATTAGAATAAATTTAGGAGAGACATCCAGAAATTCCCCTAAGAAGAGAAAATAGAGAAGATCACCTTAGCAGATTTGGATCATAATAGGTTACAACCAAGAAGAGTTGGGAACAAATCTTGAAAGGAGGAGATGGTTGAGTGAGAGGAGCAAAGAGGGAGATAGAAAGAGATAGATATCTCGATATAGGAAGCCAATGTGGGGTTGGAAAGAGACTAGGTGCTAGGGAAATGTCCAGGATGCAGGATGTCCCTGGCCAATTCTCCAAACAATGGTGGAGGGGGTACCTAAATGGGTCTTATAATCAAATGAATAAATACCCTAGGTGTCATCGCAGAACCTACATCCAACAGGAATGAAGGTAGAGGCAGAGATAAACGGCTGAGCACTGGGCAGAGCTCCTGGTCCAGTTGACAACAGAGGAGGAGAGTCTGTATGAACAGGGGGATAGGGATTATGAGGGAGATTCCCATGGTGATGGCTGCCTGGAGCTCTGAGGGGCTGACTGAATTGGGAATTGCCACTGGACAATGGCATGGGGGGCTCTGTACCTTTTCTCAGAGCAGCATAGTGTCTTCTGCATCTGCTGGCATCTCTACTCTGTTCTTGTTCCCAGAGTTTTCTTAGTCTGGGATCTCCACCTATACTTCCTGTTTACCTTTAGCAAATTAGTGTTTTTATTAAGCTAGTAGGCAGGATGATGTAATTACATAATACCACCACAGAAAGATGTGAAGTAAGTTTGTTAATAAATAAAACAGAAATATGAGTTACAGATATACCACAATATGTAAATCTCTATCAAATAAGAAATATTTGCATATGTGTATATTTATTTGTGTATGTTCATTTCATTTCCATATGTTAGTAATTAACCTATTGAAACTCTGAATGGTTATTAGCTAAACTCGATAAAACCTCTGAGACTTATATTGGGAGGATAAAAATGGTTTGCAACTCAAGATGCTTTGACTTATAACATCTCAACTTTCCTATAGCTCAAAAGAGATGCACATTCCAGAAATGTTGTACTTCAGAGTTTGACTTTTGATGTTTGCCTGGAGTTCAGAAAAGTCACCACCCATGACATCTTGTTGCTCTGCTGCAATAGTAAGTCTCATCTCCTCTTGAGTTCTGCAATCATATGTGCAGCACAGAACTGTACTCCATCATGTTTGTATTGCTAAGCATCAGGTATATTTTCTTCTCCTGGATTGAAGCTAATCTTACTTCTGTCAGAAAATGACTCTTTCATAAGGTAAAAGCATCTGTATATATGACAAACATTTCTTAAATGTCAGTTGAGTGCCAGACTGCTACATAATACATTTTATATTTTCTCTCCTGAAGTTCCAGTCTTTGGGTCACTCATTCAGAAATTGTTTGAAGATAGTGTCCATAGAAATATTTTTGGGTGGAATCACTCAACCATTCATTTTCCTCTAAAACATAGAAATTAGGCCACATTTAATATTTCATCTGAGAATAACATTGTTGCCATAAGAGGAGAATGTGATTGATACAGCATGACATTTCAATAAAATCAATGACACATACACAATTCTCAATTTGGAGAATATGTACAATGGGAATATACTAGCTCTGTCTTGGGTATAACAGAATAATTTGTGAGTTTTAATAGCAAATTTAAATTATACTTTTATACTTCATCACCCTGTTATATTCCACTTGTTTATTTATTAGTGTTATATTTTGTTTTGTTTTGTTTTTTTTTTTATTTTCTGATACAGAGTGTGGTTTATAGTAGTCTTGTCTCCAAGTTGAGATCTTTCTGCCTTATCATGCTGAGTCCTGAGGTCTGCTGCTGGGCTTTACCTGGATATATGACTTAATTTGCTTTGTCTTCTGAGTCTTTTCTATATAATGGTATATTATATATATTATTTTAAAATTAAGTAGCATCTAATTCAGAAAAATAGAAAATTTAGCTTTGACTGAAGATATTTTATTTATAGAATACCATTGACACCACCAGAATCTTTCTAGTATTAATGAATTCAATGAAATTTCAAAATACAAAACCAGTGAACATTACTCTGGTATATAATTTTATTTTTGAGAAACACTGAATCAGTATTTCAATGTCAAACATTAATTTGAGTGAGGGGGCATTATGTGAATATCCTTACTCTTATGTTGTTGTCTGTTCAGGATTTGGAAAATTCTATCAAGAAATATAATTTCACCTTTAGGGCTCATTTTTTTTTTTTTCAGCAGCTCAGTTCATCTCACCTCCTGAGGTCGTCACAGATAGTTGGGTAAATAGCTACAGCCCACACCATTCCTCTGCAAAGCAATAATTTTAGAATCAACCACCAGATTCTAAAAACAATTCTTGACAATGAAAGACTAACAAATTCTACAAATACACAAGAGACTGCTTTTCTTTGGACTCCTCCATCATACACATGAACCTAATCTGTGGAAAATCCTGGGCCATTTAATCTCCTATCATAAGCCTTTCATCACTATACAATTCTAGAGAACACAGACTAGCATGCCTTTTTATTTCTGGGTTATCTGTCTATACAACCATGTTTGGAATACAATTTATGCCCAGGACCAGACTCCAAGAAATTAAGGGTTGAATAAAGCATGTTTCATGGTATTTTGTTTTGTTTTTTTTTTCTGACAAATAAAGCTTGCTTGAAGATCAGAATCAACCATAGAGGCCAGGCAGTATAGGCTCACCCTTTTAATCTCAGTACTAGGAGGAAGGAACAGGACACAGGAAGATTAGGAGTTCAAGGCAACCTTGGGCTACATGAGATTGAACCTGTGTAAAAGAGAAACAGAGCTAGGCAGTGGTAGTGAACACGTTTAATCCTTATACTAGGGAGATAAAGACAAGAATATACAGTGGGTAGAGACAGGATTTCACCCCCCAATTTGGTCTGAGGATTCATAGAGGTAAGAAGACTTTTGTGGCTGTTGCTCTGCTTCTCTGATCTTTCATCTTTCATCCTAATATATGACTCTAAGTTTTCATTAATAAGACTAATTTGGATTGTGCTTCATCTGGCATCATATTTTGGGACACAGTTTCACAACAATAGTTACTTGCCTGTGGCTTTGTAGCCATCAGCACAGACTGGCACTACACATGAGGGTTCCCATTGAAGTCTCTACCTCACCAACTGTTTTCCTTTCATTTTCTCCCCAAGCACTACAACAGAGTTTGTGATTTTTATGTTGTAGCCTTTCTGAAGCATACTCCACAGGTTATTGGGCTCTGACCACTGCTGGATATAGCCTTTCACCACTGGCCAGCTCTGCCTTTAGGCAGCTTCTGAGAGTAGTGGTCACCCTCTCATTTCACTGTCATCATCATCAATTTTTTTGTGAGATAATTGAGAATTCTTAAAGGGGGAATTAATTTTTAAAAAGGAGAGAGAGTTTTCCCACACCAAAAAGGGGGAAACACTATTATGATGGAGTGAGTTACCCAATAGGTGGTTTAAAAATGAAACAATTAAATACATGGATAATCAACTGGGATTGACATAATGTTACTTATCATTTTGATAGTTATTATTATCAGTTTAATAATTCTGGGTTTAACCCTTAAAAAGTTGGTTGTTATGAGTGTTAAGAGACGGGCCTTAAAAGACTTATTAAAATAGACAATAGAGATATTCAGATTCAGACATAGGAATTTAAAGGAGAAATGACCTCACCATTAGGTTATATAATTGGAGAGGAACAACCCAACATTTTTACACAACCAACCTTAATTTATCCGATCACCTTATAGGAACAACTGCCAAATGACAGATAACCCTAAGACTGTGTAAGAGCTGACTGAATTCCTGTGAAAACATTTAAGAAAGTGATAATCTCATATGTTATACATTCACATTTTCTGGAACAGATATTAAATTCATTCATGATCAACTAGTAATAAAACTGGCCCAAAAGTCTGAAAAGATTTTGTCACAGTAGTATTAGAGTCTGGTCCTCAATTGCAGTGGAGTATTTGGTGGAAAAATGAGGCTAGGATTACTCTAGTAGTGCTAGATGTATTGAAATCTCTCAAGACCAGCTCCTTAAAGAGGGCCATTATGCTAATGTAAAAAACCAGTCTCTATATGATGGCTGCACCCTGGATCTATGCAACATAGCAGCTTTGAATATTTTGGAGGGAATTAAAATACTTGAAAAAAGAACTTAATCCTTTAACCTTCAATGATTTTTTTACATAGATTGACCACAGCTCTAAATAGAATACTGCCAAATCCAGAAGCAAGACAATAATTGAATCTTTGGCTTTTGAAAATGCTAATTTACAATGCAAAGTTTAAGTGAGTCTTTAAAGCAAGATAAGTACCCATAGAGGAATGGATCTGAGATACAGTCAACATTGTTTGTCATAACCATGATGATGTTGAATATGAGAGGTGATTCCTAGAAACTGAAGAAAAATCAAAATGTTAAATGTTTTAATTGTAGCAAACAAGGTAACCTCAAAATAGATTGTAGCTAGAGCATTCTTAGAAATAATGTCTTTTCTAAAAATAATCCAAACAGATGTCTCCCCATAAAGTTTGCAGAAGGTGTGACAAATGTTGACATTGTACCAATAAATGCAGAATAAAAAGGACAGAGTAACCCTTTACCATCAGGGAATACCTTGTGGGGAGGAATTTCTCAAAGGCCCTTATGTTAAATTTGGTTCAGTCATTCTTGTCACCAAGGGAAAACTCCTCCCCAAAGCAATTAAAAACTTAATGCCTATTGAAAAAAACAAAAACAACAGCAAGATACTATTCTGGGAAATAGAATAGCTTTAGAAGACAAAAATAAATAAATAAATAAAATACTAGAACTGTAAATCAAAATCGATAAAGATGAGAATTGAACAAAAGAGAATTTTTTGATTAGATGTTTATCAACCAGCATGACCTTTCAATCTAAACTAACTTATAAGACAAGCAAATGCTTTAACTTTGTTCATATATTGCCCAAAATAACATTAGAGTTGAGGAAGGATTTTGTTTTCATCTTTTCAGAAAAAAAAAACAAAAAAAAAAACATAACCATATTGATAAATTTAATGACCTTTGGGCAAAGGAGCACACAAAGAAGGAGGAACTACCTGGGAAAATTTACCAAGAAGTAAATAATATCTGCTAACATGATTTCTGAAGTCTCCAAAAATATGATGAGGCCTCATAAATATGATTCTACCTGGATTATGGCCATACTATAAGATGGCAAACACTACCTAAAGGTTGGCTTTGGACTACAACCTGTTGAGGGCAATTAAGAGATGGCTGGCTGAGATGATCCATCCCCACAGGCTACTCTATCTGGAACTTGAGACAAGCCCAAATCATTTGCATTGCACAGAGATTGGACAACAAATGATATAGCTAGCTCTCCCAGGATCTGACAATTATCCCATTTTTTTTTCCCCACTGTCCCATAATGATGCTATCAGGAAGCAACTTTAAAAACATCTCAAGTGGTAAGGTGCATGGGTGTTGGTTTAGTGGGTTATGAATAATTGTGATTATGTAGTTCTTTTTGGTTGTTTTGCTTATAAATTGTTATTTGTAATGGTCAGAAAAAAAAGGTGGACAAAGATTATTTAATACCAGGATCTTAGTCTAAAAAGAAAAATGAGAGGATATAGAAATAGGATTAAAGGGTTGATTATTGAACCTACTTTTGACCCAGAACAGCAACTACTACTTTAAATATTTTGCACTGGTTTGGATTTTTGTATATTGATACAAATTTGAGGTTATTTTTGTTGTACTGTGAATATGTTATAGAAATGATAGAATAAAATGGTAAATTATTAAATCTACTCTTAATCTCCAAAAAAGATTTTAAATATTTTACATTGGTATGGGTCTTGCATATCTACAAATTTAAGGTTATTTTAATTAGAACATACTGTACATAGGTTTTTACTTTTGTATGAGTTATTTTATCTATATAGCACATCTAACAAAGTAATGTAAATTTATACTCCTTGAAAGTCATTATTACAAACTATTTAAGACAATAAGGAAATATAGATTAATAACTTAGGTACCTATGACAATCAAATTTGTAGTCGTGGTAGGTATGATTTTAAGCTCAAACAGAGATATAGTTTAGATAGATAAATGGTCTTTAAACACTTTGACTATCTACAGAATGTGGCACCTAAAACTTTATTTATTTACTTGTTTATCATTTTTATCAATACTTTTATTTTTATCAAGTCTTTTATTGCCCCCAAAACATCCCAAATTACATTTAAATTTAGGATTGTTTCTGGAGCCTGGTAACTTAAGTCTTACTCATCAGCATGCTGCACTGTTCACTTATCAGACATAGATACCATCCAAGAAGTTTTTGATATCCTTGTTTTTAACTGCTGTGGCTTGCTGAATCAATGCTGAATTTTAAACAAATTCAACACTATTTTCTTCAAGGATTAATTTATCCTTCTAGGCTTGAGAGACAGAACAAGCAAAGCCTGTCCTCATCTGAACTGTGTGAATATATGTTTTAGTTAAGTAATTTCAGATTTCAATCAAAGACCTATTTTCTTAAATAAAGACATTTATGGGGAAATGAGCATACACAGACCTCATCTTGTAGTGGAAACCCAGTGAAATACACTTGAGCATGTTCTGAACATGACTGCAGATAGCTCAGACAGTGGCCAGATCTTTTCTGTTACCCCATTATTTGTGAACCCAGTGCCCCATCTTGTTTCTAATGAAACTCAGCTCTAAGTTGATGTAATTGAAGTCCCTCCAGAGGGTTGCTCTGGGGTCCTTAACAATGTATTTGTGTCCCTTTAGAGTGGTGTCCACATTTTCTGGAATGTTCGCAGGCTGATTCTGAGAATGATCTTCATTTTTACAGTAGATGGGGCAAAGTTAAAGATATTTTATTAACATAAGTTTTGTTTTCTTTGGTTTTGGTGTGGCTTGGTTACTACAATGAAACATGTCTGTTTTTGGCAGCACCAATCTACTACAAAGAAGATAAACAATGTAGTTTGTTTTCTTTGTCTCAAAAGTTAGATACTGGGCAAGAACAAGCCTCACCTCAATTGCTGAAAGTATGCTGTGTAAATTGCACAGCAGGACAGAAAAGAAAGCTAGTGCAGATAAGGTGAGACAGACCTTCAAAAACCCACTCCACAGACAAGTCTATCAGATATTCTAGGCCTTTCAGGTCAAAGATGGTCGCCCCAACATTACAAAGAAAACTTGGGAGACTGTCCATATAGCCAGCTATTTCTGTCATTTTTTTTTTTTTGGAAGTTATTTGTTCTATACTTCGTCTTTAATCAGTTAATATATATCCTCTCAGGTCTCTGATGGAGTTGAAGACAGTTATAGTATAGTTTTGCTTGTTAACAGACTCAGAAAAAAAAAAAAAAAACTCAGTAAAGACCTGGAAAGTGTATGAGATTGAGTTACATAAAATAGTAGTTTTAGGTTTTTAATGCAAGTTAGGATAGAAGGTGAATTAAATGCAACATTTTGGACTCACAAAAATAGTATAGATAGCAGAGTACTTTCTCTGAATTTTTCAAATGCTAATGAACTCTAGATATTGTTAATGAAATTACTATATACATTTATATGGATTTATTGTATATTTTTCTATGTTAGTTAAAACTTTACTTTTTTATTTAGACAAAGAGAAAAATTTGTTTAATATTTTGATTGTGTTATGACAAATGAAGCTTTCCTGGAGATCAGAAGCCAGGCAGTGGATGCTCACATCTTTAATTCCAGCATCTAAGAGGTTCATGCCTTTGATACTAGAATTTGGGAGGTTCATAGTTTTGACACTAGTACTTGGACAGCTGACCCCTTTAATCCCTGAACATGAGAAAATGAAGCAGAGAGATTAGGAGTAGAAGGCTTCCCTGGGCTACATGAGATTGAACTAGTCTAAAAGAGAAACAGAGCTAGGCATTAGTAGTGCACACACTTAATCCCAGCACTAGGGAGATGAAGACAGGAATATAAAGCAGGTGCAGACAGGATTCTGGCTCCCTCATTCAGTCTGAATGTTCAAAGAGGTAATAAATCCCCAGCAGTTTCTTCTCTACCTCTTTGATCTTTCAGCTTTCACCCTAATATCTCACTCTGGGTTTTTATTAATAGGACAATTTAAGATTACACTTAAGCAAATTACTGAGAGTTTCCAAATCAGGGCTCAAGTTAGTGTAAGCTAAAAATTAAGTGATCAGGCTTTAGAACAATAATATCAGACTTGCATAAAAGGATGGTATGAATGGTATATAATGTTTGATAATTTAGCCTGTATTCTAATCACATATTTTAACTCAAACTATTGTATATCACTTTTCTTTTGACTGTTTTCTGTTTTGGAGAGATGCACATTATGACTACTCTCTTAACTTGAGGAAGAATTTTTGATTTTTATTCTACTCAACCCTATCCATCTATGTGAACCTGGTCATATAGTGTTTAGTTTTCTGGTAGAAGACATTTGTGTAGTATAAGTTCAAGGTGAACACAAAGTTTTAAATACATTTACTATGTTTGATTCATGGTGTTCTAAATAAATATCTAAACTCCAGGACCAGTTTTGATAATTTAGAAAATGTGTGAATGTGTGTGTGTGTGTGTGTGTGTGTGTGTGTGTGTGTGTGTGTGTGTGTGTGTGTTTAAAAACAAGGACCTTGATTTCTTCTCTTGGAAAATAACCCCACATCACTATTCAAGATAGACGTCTAAAACATATCCTTTGGCTTTCATTCCAATTTCTTTGATAACATAGGGACATTTTTAAGGAAAAAAATAAAATGTCTCATGTAAAACATCTGTTTTTGTTTTAGTGTACAATTCTTGCACTACTTTTTATAAGACATTGTTGAAATTACTCTTTAATTTTTGTTCATTTACTTATTTATTTAGACAACAATTCTCCATGTTAATGAGTCCTGGGTTACTGTAGTAACAGGAAAGTCAAAATACATGAAATACAATGCTGTATATTTCCATAAAGATATGACCATAGATAATTGAAATGGTCAGGCATGTTAGGGAAATAACCAAGACCATCATTACAGTTGAATTAATGCTGTAGGAGAAAGGATCTCATGCAATACTGGGACATATTTAGTACAGTATCCTAATCTTAATACCTTTTAAATTGGATTTTAAACTATGGTAGAATGGCGAAGCTTTCTGAAACGTATGGGCAAACCTCACTAATCTGAATAAATGGAGCCTAGAAAAATCTCAAAAATGCAATAAAATTGGCTGATTTGAGAAGCAGAGGAAGGACTAGCAGAGAGTATAATATAGAAATTAGACATTATAGACAGACCTGAGTGATGCTGAGCATTGAAACAGGCTGGAGATAGATATTGGAACTCATTTTATAAATTGATTCCGATAATTTTATTTAATGTCAGGATACCTCACAAATATAACACATATTAATGTAAAAATTAAGTTAAACATTAAAAATCTCAACAAATTTAAGATAACTTTAATCATAGAGAGTATATCATCTGCAGACAAAGCCTGCCAAAAGACCAGGTAGACTTCCTGTGGACCTGTACCACTGCTACTACAGATCCAATGTTCAGAGTGGACCATAGAACTACAACAGAATACCAGAAATTTTTCTCCCTTCTATCGATGTCTCCTACAGAAACCTCAGACCATCCTGCCCAGTTCTCCCCTATTCCCAGCCTCCAACATCAACAAGTACTCCCCATGAAATATAAGGTAAACAATCCAGTAAAACAGGCATCACTTAGCCAACACACTCTGATAATTCAGAAAGGACCCAAAACAAAAGAAAAAAATTTCTACCAATGAAGACAAATCCAGAAATTAGTATTAAGGCCTATAATTACCCCAAACTCATATGCCTAGATACCAGCATAAGAAAAAAAATAAAATTAATAACCGGGACAATGTGTCTCTACTGTCTATACAGACCCCAACTGTCCTATACTAGCAAGTCTTAAATGTTCCAACACTGATAAAAAAACAATAAGTAAAGACATTAAACCAATGATTTAAAGATAATAGAGGTCTTTAAAGATGAAATAAATAATTTCCTTATAGAAATTTGAAAAATACAGTTGGAGAAATTGACTATATCTTTCAAAGAAACCCTAGAAATAACAAAAAATTTTAAAAAACCTGTTCAAGATAAAATATTAAATTAGAATGATTAAAGACAAGAGACTGATGGAATCAAGAAAGAATTTATGAGGAAAAAAATAGGGAAACATATAAGACATAGAGAGAAAAGCTTCAAAAAGAAAAAAAAAAAGAATACAAGAGGTGGATAAGACATTCTTATGAAGTAAGAAAATTCATCTTGTACACTGGGAATATTTGTCTCTTGAATTAATAAAATACTGATTGGCCAGTAGCCAGGCAGAAAGTATAGGGAAGGCAAATAAATTAAAGATGATTGGAAAAAGATGACAGAGTCTGTGGTCACAAGGCAGACGACACACAGGGAGAAGGATATTAACGTGCCATACTGAAAAAAGTACTGCCACATGGCAGAGCATAGATAAGAATCATGGGTTTACTTAAAATTTTAGAGCTAGTTAGTAATAAACCTGAGCCATTGGACAAGCATTTATAATTCATATTCAGTCTCTGAGTAATTATTGGAAATTGCATGTCAGTTACTTTGGAACAGATGGATGAGAGGGAAACATCTGATTACATTCTCAGGTACCAAATAACACAAAAGAAATAGATATATTAGTCAAAAACTGTTAAATCTAAAAAAAAAAAAAACTGACAAAAAAAGGAAATCTAGGATAAGAAAAAAAAAATCAAACCTACACATTATAGGAATCGAGGAAAAAGAAGAATATCAGCTCAAAGTCTCAGAAAATATTTTCAAAAAAAATCATAGGAGAAACATTTTCTAACATAAATAAGGAGGTGTCTTGAACTGGCTTTTTGGAGCCTGTTCCCTATAGAGGGATACGTTGCTCAGTCTTCATACTAGAAGCAGAAATTTGGTCCTGCCTCAACTAAATATACAAGTTTATATTAAGTTGACCTGAGTGTCCTTACCGTTTCTGAAGATGAGTGGAAGCAGGGGTGATTGGAAATGGAAAGAAGAAACAGTGGTTGCTATGTAAGAAATACTTTTAAAATAATAAAAAATTCTCCATACAGAAAATGAGATGCCTATAAATGTTCAAAAAGCATGTAGAATACCAAATGGACATAATAGAATTCCGCCATCAAAATAATACTCAAACCACTATACACAGAGAACAAATAAAGAATATTAAAAGCTTTAAGAAAAAAGGCCAAGTAATATATAGAGGCAGACCTATTATACTTGACTTCACAAAGGATATTCAAGAGGTTAAAAGGTTTGAAGACTCTATAAGATCAGAGATGCCATTTTATATATTGTACCCAGAAAAATTTCCCAATACCATAAATGAAGCAAATAAGATGTTTCATAAAAAACAAAATTTAAATAATATCTATCTAAGAAACCAGCCCTACAGAAGGTACTAGAAAGAAAAATTTAAAGCAAGGTTAAATATAAACATGAAAAGACAATAAATAAATAATTTCATATTATCAAAATAAATAGGGGAAACTTAGGAACACACATGTATACATACACAGAAAGAGAGACAGAGACAGAAAGAGACCATCCCTATCAGCACTACAAACACAAACAAAACAACACCCTAACAATAATTGTTTATTAATATTTCTCAATATAAGTGGCAGCAATTATCTAAAAATACATAGCTTAACAGAATGGATACAAACACAGAACCCATCCTACTGCTGCATACAAGAAACATATCTCAACATCAAGGACAGATGTTACCTTAGGGTAAAATTTTGGGTAAAGATATTCTAAGCAAATAGACCTAAGGAATAAGATAGGCAAGCCATTTCACTATCTAACAAAATGGACTTCAGACCAAAATTAATCAGAAGAGATGGGGAAGGAGACTAAATATTCATTGAAGGAGAAATCCACCAAGATCGTACTTTAATTTTTTATATCTATACCCCAAACATAGGGTGTTCAATTTTGTAAAAGAAACACTATTTTATCTTAACTAACAAATCAACTCTTATACACTGATAGTATGAAAATAGAATAAGCAAGTCTTATGACTGGATTGGCCATCCAATTAAAACTAAACAGAGAAAAACTAGAACTAACTGCCATAATAAAACAAATAACCTCAAAAGATATTTAAACAACATTTCACTTAAACACAAGATATATATTGTCTCAGCACATCACAGGAACTATCTTAAAAATTGAACACACACACACACACACACACACACACACACACACACACACACACACACACACAAAGAAAGTCTCAACAGATAAAAAATTTCAAATACCTCCTCCATTCTATCAGACATCACAGATTAAAGCTAGATGTCAACAACAATAGACAACAGAAAGCTTAAAAGCGTATGAAATTTGAACAACTCTCTACTGCATAAAAAATTAATCAAGATAAAAAGAATAAAAACTGAAGACATCCTAGAATCCAATTAAATTTAATAAATAACATACCCAAACTCATGGGACACAATGAGAGTGGTGATAATAGGAAAGTTTATAGCACTACTTGTTTGAATAAAAGAAATTGGTGCAATTGCATACCAGAAACTTAAAGGACACCCAAAAACTCTACGACAGAAATAAGTAAGCCTACCCAAGAGGAGAACAATCAAGAAAATACCAAATTAAAGGCTGAAACAAATAAAATAGAAACAAAAAAATAACACACATTCACAGACAGACAGACACACACACACACACACACACACACACACACACACACACACACACACACACACACAAACCCAATGTAACAAAGAGTTGGTTCAAGGCTAAAATCAGCAAGATATAAAAATTTTTTCCAAGCTAAAAGCCAGAGAATATCAAAACTAATAAAATAGAGATGAAAACTGGCACATAAAAATAGACACTGAGGAAATCCAGAAAACCATAGAGATAATTTAAAAATCTTTACTCTGCAAAATTGGGAAATATTAAAGAAATGAATATTTTTCTTCTAAGTTACTTTATACCAAGGTTAAATCAAAATTGGATAAACAATTTAAGTGACCTATAATGCCTAGTGAAATAGAATCATCCATTAAACGTCTCACAACCAAAAAAAATCCAAGGACCTGATGGTTTTAGTGAAGAAATATAACAGAATTTCAAGGGAAATGTAATGCTAATATTTCTCAAATTATTTCACAAAGTATAAACCTAAGGACCCTTGCCCAGTTCATTTTATTTGGCCACACACAATCTGATACCTAAATCACATAAAATGTCTACAAGAAAAAGAATTACAGACTAATTTTGATACTCAATAAAATTCTTGCAAATGAAATTCATGAGCACATAAAAAATATCATCCTCAATGATCAAATAGGCTTTATCCCAGGTATATAGAAATGGCTCAAAATACAAAAATATGTCAATGTAATCTACCACATAAATAAACTGAAACAAAAGTAATTATCCCACTAGATACTGAACAAAACCTTTGACACGTTCATGATAAAAACTCTGTAGTGATTAAGGATAATAGAAAAACACAATAAGTATAATAAATGCAATTCAAAAGTCCATATCTAATAGCTAATATCAAATTAAATGGAGAAAAGTCAAGACAATTTCACTAAAATAAGAAATAGGGCAAGGATGTCAACTTTCTCCATATCTATTTAATATAGTTCTTGAAGTTTTATATAAAGCAATAAAACTGAAGCATATCAAGGGGATAAAAATTGGAAAGAAGGGTATACAGATTCCTGGCACATAGCAGCCACATTGTAAACCCAACATAGATGGCGTCAACAGAAAACACTGTATGTGGAGGGTATGCCCCTAGGCATGGCTTTGAAAATTCATGCCCACCCGCTCTCATAAAAGGAGCCACACATGAAAGTCTGACTCTTTCTCTTCTGCTTCTTTCCCCCGTACTTGCTCAGTGACTTACCTAAATGAACTCTAGTGTAACATCTGGTAGCGTATGTATATGATCTCATGCATGATACCAATAAAGGGGGCTGGAAAGATGACTCAGGGGTTAAGAACAATGAGTTTTCTTCCAAAGGTCTGAAGTTTTATTCTAAGTAATCAGATAGCAGCTTAAAACCACCTGTAATGGGATCTGATGTCCTCTTCTGGCATGAAGGCACATATGAAAGTAGTCCATTCTTACATAAAATACGTAAATAATCAACTTGGAAGAGAAGTCAAAATACCCTTATTTGCAGATTATGACAGCATATAAAAGTGGCCCTAAAGTTCTACTAGAGAATTCCAATAACTGATAAGCACTTTAAACAAATGTAGCTGGATACAATATTAACTAAAAAAAATCAGTAGGCCTCCAATATATGAATGACAAACAGATTGAGAAAGAAATTAGGGAAATAATGCTTTTCACACTAGGCAAAAAAGTATAAAATATCTTGTAAAATCTCTAACCAACTCAGTAAAAAATTTGTGTGATAAAAGCTTCAAATATTTATTGAAAGAAACTAAAGAATATGTAAGAAGATGGAGCATGCTCATGAATCAGTGGAGCTAACAGTAAGATAACATAATAACGTGGTGGCATATTTTATATTTAGTACAAAAGTCTAAAATATCAGAGGACAGAGCCACCCACAGAACCAAGTCTTGAAAGTCAAGGAATGGTGACCCACACCTTTAATCATATCACTAGGGGGGCACAGATCTTCCTGGATCTCTGTGAATTCAAGGCCTAACCTAGCCTGGAGGAGGCGGCATACATTTTAAATCCTAGCACTAGGAAAGTTAAACCAAGAAGTGAGATAGCTGGGTGGGAGAGGGGAGGGAGGAGTTCATCTTCTCCTGCCACTTCCATTTTTGGTTGAGGATGGAGAGGTTTTGAGTTAGAGGATTCATGGAAACAGACTGAAGAGTTGATGGGGGAGAAATGGCTCTAGTTTTTCCTATATCTCTCTGATATTTCAGCTTTTACCTAATAACTGGATATAGGTTTTTATTATAATACCAACAGAATTTGTGCAACATAGATGGATAATATAAAAATGTTCATATTACCAAAAGCTTCAATACAATCAAAATTCCAAGACAATTATTTCTAGATCTTAAAGAGAGCATTCTTAACTTTATATTGAAAACAACAACAATAACGCATATGGATAGCAAAAACAATCCTGAAAAAATACAATTCCCAGAGAAATCATGATCCCTGATTTAAGGAGCTATAGTAATAAAAACGACATGGTATTGGCTTAAAAACAGACAGATTGATCAATGGAAATATAGACTCAGGCATAAATTTACACACCCATGTAAGCTTGATTTTACATATAGATGGTCAAAATTGATGTGTATAGATGGAAGAATGCAATTAGATTCATGTTATCACCCTGCACAAAACTGAAGTCCAAGTAGATAAATAAACCCCTCCACATTAAAAAAAAAAAAAAATTAGATGAAAACTTGTAGAACAGTCCTGAATTCATTGACAAAGGAGACAATTTTCTGAACAGAGCTCTAATAGCACAGATAATAAAATCAATAATTAATCAATGGAATCTCATGGGAAAAAAAGCTTCTTTCTTTAAGGCAAGACCACTATTCACTAAACAAAAAGGCAGCCTATGGAATAGGAAAGGACTTTTTACCAACTCCACATCTGATAGACGTCTAATATAAAAAATATATAAATAACTCAGGAAATCAGGTATCAAAAAATTAAATAATCCAATTTTAAAATGTGGTGATGTTCTATACAGAGAAATCCCAATAGAGAAATCTCAAATGGCTGAGAAACTTAAAGATAGGCTCAATATACTTAGTTATCAGGGAAATGAATTCAAAAGGACTTTGAGTTTCCATCTTTCTTACAACTGTCAGAATGGCTAAGATCAAAAACAGAAATGAAAGCTCATACTGGTGAGGATGTGGAGCAAGGGGAACACCCCTGAATTCCTGGTGGGAGTGTGAACTTCTACAGCCACTATGGAAATCAACATAGTGCTTCCTCAGAAAATTAGAAATTGACCTACCTCAAGACTCATTTATACCCAAAGGATGATTTCTCCTACTTCAAGGACACTTGCCCAACTATGTTTATTGAAGCTTAATTCATAAAACTAGAAACAATATAAATGTCCCTCAACTGAAGAATGAAGAAACTGTAGTGATTTACATACTGGTTTGTTAATCAGAGGTTTAAATTAAAAAAAATTTGCAGGCAAACAGATGTAACTAAAAGAAAAAAAATCACCCCAAGTGAGATAATTCAAGACAATTAAGGTATGTATTCACTTATAAGTAAATATTAGCTGTTAAGTAAATGATAATCAAGCTAAGTGCAAACCCAGAAATGTTAGATAATAGGAGAGGTATATGGGGGATGCATGGATCTTCCAGAGAGGGGGTGATGAACCGAGGGCACTTAACAGTAAGAGAAGGAGGGAGGATAAAATAGGAGTCTTGAGATAATGAGAGGAGTCACAGCTGTAATTGTGAATATTTAAAGAATTCGATGGAAACCTAGTGTACTACAAATTTTCTGAAATCTTAGTAGATGATACAACATCCAATCTGGATATCTTTTGTAGCCAGGCAGGGCTTCCAGTGGTTACGCTAGGTTATATTCACCTGAGTTTTTGTGCCATGAAGTCCCATGGAAATCCCGAAGTAACCCAGGCCAATCATAGGACAGAACATTATTCTCATAAAATTAACTGGTGGTTCCAGTGATGAAGACAACTTACACACAGTTCGTTGAACATAGAGAGGTCACACTGGTTAGGCTTGGAGTTTTCATTTACATTCTAGTCTCTTTGGTGCTCGAAGGCTATAGAAAGAAACTTAGATACTAACTCAGCCATAAAACCTTCCACCTACAATCTGCTCTGACAGCATGATGTACTGGTGCATGATAGTGGAGAACTTTTGGAAGCAGTCAAGCAATGTTTGTTTTAACTTGAGGCCCAACCCACAAGACTGATAGTATAGAGACCTAAAGTAGAGCCAAATAGAACCGGCAAATATATATATCAAAATAAAACAAAAATAAAAATCAAAAGACAAAACAAATAAAACAAAATAAGACCAATAACTAAATAATTTTTAATGCTATTGTGCTAAACTCATTGACAGGTACCTTATCAAGCCATCATCAGAAATGCCTCCTCAGGCATCACACCAGAGCAGGTGCAGAGATCCACAGTTAGACACTATGCAGAGAGAGAGTCTAAACTGGAGGTCTCCATTCTTCTGGGAGATTGGAAACTTACCCATTGAAGGGGAAGAGAAAGACTGTAGAAAATGAGAAAGGATGCTTGAGACATTGCCCAAGTCTATATTAGAGGGGATACAATGCTGAACAGCTACGTGGCAAGGTTTGAAAATGGAATGCAAGGCGAAATAGATATTATTTTCATGAATTGTTCTGATATTTTGTAAAAAATAGCTAAACTAAAAGACATGAAACGTATACAGGTGCAAATGTGACCTTGATATAGGAGTCTATTTTTAATGTTTTCGTAAGTTTTTTGAAAGCCTAATTTTCAAACGATTGTTATTATCTAAAATTGGTATGTAGATAAGGACATTTCCAAATTATGCATCTATTTTTACTTTACCCAAAGCTCTCAGTGATATAAAGTGGTAGCATCAAGGAAGGAGCCGTAAAACAACAGGAGAAAACTCAAAAGGTCATTTTTCACCTCAGTTTTAGTAAAAAGCCAACAAGTACTGAGTCGATTGATGAAAATGTAATGTGTGTGCAGATGAAGTCGGTGATCAAAACCTAGCAAAAGCCCCAAATAAAAAGAAGCATCAACCCAAAGAAATCTCACCAAGCAATCCGAGTTCTTACTGAGGAATGATACCAATCATTTCAAAAGGAACAAATCCTTATCAAAATCGCCGAAAGGTTAAAGAGAAGGGAGAGTTTTCAGATACGTTCTAGAAAGCTTACGTATTCTTAAATCAAAGCCAGAAAAATGTGACACAATAAAGCAAAGCCATACACCAATATCTGTAGTTGTTACAAATGCAAAAATACCTCCCAGGAAATTTTCGCCAACTAAGCTAACAAGCACAGTTAATGAATGACACACCAAATAGAATTTGACTCCATGAAAAGTGAAGGATGGAAGTGTTAAAATAAGCTCTTATTTAATTGTATATAAAAATGCCATCTCTAAACAATGAAATAACATACGTAAGGTGGTTTTATTACAAGGATACAAACATGGCAGTAATTTTTCACAACACGGGTCATAGCAATGATTTTATAAGATAAGAAACAAGACCAAAAGTGAGACAGGAGAATTACATCAAATTAAAATCTTCCTCCAATAAAAGGAGCTCACTAACCCAATGAAAAGTGGTATAATTTAAAAAAGACTCATGTGGAAAATTTATTAGGAGAGGGGAGAGAAGGAGCAGAGAAGAGACTGGTATTTGGGGATGAGAAAAAGGAAGAGAAAGAGGAAATGGAGGTGAATAAGGCCTGTCTTTTATAAGAGAACATAGCAAATGCACACAGTGGGTTCTCTTTGTGGCTGTGGCTAAGGACATATTCTGTCAGAACCTTAAAGGCCACTACAGGTGACTGAATGCTAACATTCCTTCCTTTTGCTTATTAAAAAAAAAAAAAAAGTGAGGAGTTAGAACGTAATAGCAGGTGAGTTGGGCATTAAGACACTGTGTTCTTGAGATGGCTTCCTGCTTACCAGATGTGAGTCAGTCATCTTTGGGGGACCTGAAAAGGCTAGGGTGCTGGCCATCTCATGGGGTAACTATTTCACTTCAGTGTACAGGTTCTGTGGAACTGTTCTAGGGCTGCTTAGACCTGGCAAGATGTTGTTCAGATGGATACAAGTCGACACCCTAGAGCTCACAAGAAATTTGAGTTTAGAAAAAGAGATAAGTTTTAGATATATTAGAAAGCAACCCAATGGAATTTAAATTTTGAGTGTGTGGCTATGAAACAATACTGGCAGAGTATAATGTTTAGTACTCTATTAGAGATAGTTTAATTAATAGCTCATCAGAATTTAATCAACTATAAGAAAAATAATTTTAAATTGAAGCTCTTGTAATATCAAATTAAAACTTTTTAACTATAGATAATGGACTCAGTAAAGAAACCAAAATAGCCATTTCATGTGTAAAACAGAGCAAGTTTGTAACAAACAGATAAGGCAGTCTCCTGAGAAGGCAAGGAAAAGTGACAGAGGAAGATCACCAGACCAAATGGTGCCTGTGTGTAGTGGGACTATGTGGTTACATTATAAATAATTATCCCACCAATTGGTTTAATAAAAATGCTGATTGACCGAAGGCAGACAGGAAGTATGAACAAGCCAGAAGATGCAGAGGACAACTATGCTGCTCTGAGAAAAGGTACCGAGCCACATGGCTGAACAGGAAAGAATCATGGGTTAGTATAAGGGTAAAGAATTATCAAGTTATATTCCTGGGCCCTCAGCATAAAATTAATGTAAGTATCTGTGTTTCTTTGGGGGACTGCAGGTCTGCAAGTCTGCAGGTCCAAACCTTGAGGCTAGGTGAAAACTTCCAGGTCAGAAACCTCATACAACTCCTGTGATCAGGGACTGAGGGAGCACAGAGACCAACATTGCTCTTGACAAGCCTCTGCCCAAGTGTCCAGCTCTGGAGAAGGGTATTCTTAAGGGACCAGAAACTCCATTATAGAATATACAGCTTGTTTATCAAATATCTTACTTCTCAAACATGTCATTACATACTTAAATTCCCTAGAAGCTTGGTATTGAACACTTGGCAAAGAAATGAGTACTTAAGTCTACATCTCCAAGTCTGCTTTTGTTAATCTGAACAGACCTTTTATAAAGGGATTTTTTTGTTTTTTGGGTTTTTTTTTTTTTTTTTTTTTTTACCATATAATTGAATCACATATAACCTTTCACTTCTATCATTATACAAATATCCATATCATTCCAAAATATTTGAGGTTTGCTGTTTCATAGTCTAAAAGGAGATACAATGAACAGAAAACTCATTAGGAGTGAAAAAAAAGTGTATTCTTTAATCTTGGTAAAAGATGGCTGCCAGCCATGTAGCTGATTATTTCATGAAGAGGTCATCAGAAAAGATGGAGAGCTATTTGGCTGTTGTTGAAAACATGTTTTTTTAACCAATAGTTACATGCACATAGACTATTTGACTTGAATCCAAATTATATACATTTACAATTGAAACCAGCTGACATTTACACATATCTAAGTCACTCACACACAAAAGACACACACACACACACACACACACACACACACACACATACACACACTGGAATTGAGTAAATAAAAAGAGAAGGGAGAGCCAGTGTGTGCTAAGTGATACAAAACTGACTTCTCAGACTCACATGTTGTAGCAAAAGACAAGACATTTAAAGAAATTGTGCAGACGGATATAAAGCAGTCTTTGGATTGAAAAAAAAAATGAAAGAAAAAAAGAGAGTTGAGAATTCTTTCTCGGTTCCATGACTATCTGATCTGAATAATACTGAGGCCAGATTTGCTTTGAAATGTCTGGTTGAATGGAAGGCAAAGGCATCAGTGAATGGGAAAGCAGATACATTGCAGGTGGAAGAGAACAGATCTGCTATGGGTGGAGCAGTGGCTGAGGTTCTGGCATGAAGTAGATACCTTTGACAGGTCCTGTCGAAGTGTGCCATTAAACAAACATGTCCCTCAAAATCAAGTTAGTGCAAGAAGTTTGAGTGAGGAGGAGAAAAAAAGAAGAGTGAAGGATCATGTTGAAGTGAGAACTCGGAAGAAGCAGGTAGAAGAGAGAGAAGAGAAAAGAAAAGACAAGAGAGATTACAGGGAGAAAGAAAGGGTACCCGTGCGGAAGAGCTTGGAAAGTAGCATGGCAGCAGGTCATGAGGTACCTGCTTTTTTTTTTTTAGCAGAGGCAGGCTGCTGCCATTGCTGCAAACTAACATCGGAGTTTACATAAGGACCTAGGAGTTTTGTTTTTTGTTTGTTTTTGTTTTTGTATTTGAGAGAGGTTTCTTAGTGAACAGAGGGAAGTGTAGCTGAACAGGCTTCATAGCTAGCAGGAGACACATGGGGTGGGGGCAGGGAATAAGGACAGAGGGAGAGCTTGGGATAAAAACAAGTACAAGATTGAAAGTAAGGTACCTCTTTCCAAATGTCTGATTGCTGTCATAAGTTGGAAAGGATCTGTAAAATAGTGGGGTCTGTAGGTTTGACGTTTTCTAAAAGATATCGCAAGGAAGAGTTTGGACTGACGTTGCTTAGAGCAGTCTCCATGAGCGAGGGAGGTATACAAAGATTCAGGGGCCTTAACTCTAGCATCCCAGGAAAACTTCGTCAGGCAAAGAACAGGGGCTGATGGGTTCTGAGTAGGTACAAGCTTTCTCCTATGTCATCGTGCAGAAACAAGGGCTTGGAGGCTCTTGAGCCTGAGTAAACAGTGCTTGTGGGTGCAAGCCAAAAGGTAAACAAAACAAAACAAACAAACAAACAAACCAAAAAACCAAAACGACAGTCAAGACAAAAAGCTTTACTCCCAGAAACGGGCTAGCCATAGTTTCAAAAATAGTGGCTAGGGGTTCCCCTGCCTCCAAAGATGCAAGTGGGGTGCTAGATCCTCTGAGTCCAGATAAATGTGTTTATGCTGATTGGGACAAGGGGAACTCACCAGTGCCAATGTTGGAAGGAGGGCCCAGTGGTTAAGTAGTTTGATTGTGAGCCTGCTGTAGGTTGAGTGCCAGGAGAGCCTGCAGAGTCTCACAGAGTCTCACAGCACTACATATTGTAATTTAACAAACTGTGTGTCCCGGCATGTGGGAACCAAGGAGAAAGACACACCGTGTAGGCAGCACTTACATGGAGAGTTTTATTGGAGTGAAGGGAGAGAGGGGAGCTGAGAAAAAAAAGAGGTAGAAAAATACAAGAGATGGGAAAGGGGAAGAAAGGAGATGCAGATGCAACCCTGTGGGGGAGTGAGGGAGGGGGAGGTGAGTGGTCCCTATCTCTTAAATTAGGGGCTTGGCACATGCATAATAAAGGCTTGCACAGCATGAAGCCCATGCACATAAATTACATAGTGAGCTATGGTGGCCCTGAGACTCTGAACTAGTTAGATATTTGTCTGAGTATTGACAGCACATGCATGGCATTCAGACTCCGAATGTGCCTAGAGATGCTGGAAATGCTAACAAAAAGCATGAAAAAATACAAAAGTGTGTTGGATTTCTCCCTAAGGTCAATATGATAAAGATTTGGTCTACAGAATGCCAAAGCAAGTAATGGTGAAAATTAGCAGGTGCCCTTTAAAAGCATGTCCTCCAAAGAAATCATAGAATACCAGCCCTGACCTTCTCTCTTGCTTTCCTACATAATCTTGGCATGGACAATTATACTCTAACTTTAATGTGTTACAATTCTGAAATCCAATGCAATAGTGTCATGGACACCAACCTCTAATATCTTTAGCCATAATAAGTAAATCTCCTTTTTTTTTATAATTTGTTTTGGGCATTTTTCAAGGTGAAAAAAAAGCTGAAGAATATTCAGCAATTATAATAAATATTTGAAAATCACATATCTAAAATATTTAAAATCTATAACTAATTATTTTTTTGTAAATAAACACAGCTGTAGTCAGAAGGTTTTATGTTCCTCCCAGCTGGTCCCTCAACCATTTGGTCCTAAAACGTCACACAAAACTTATATTAACTATAGACTGTTTTGCCTAGGGCTCAGGCTTATTATTTGTTAACTCTTACACTTAAACTGGCTCATTATTCTTATCCATGTTCAGACACATGGGTTGGTACTTAGTCTTATTTCAACGTTCTTGTCTCGCTCCCTCTGTGTTTGGCTGGCTTCTTCCACTCATTTCCTAGAATTGTCCTAGTCTAATGGCCCCACATCTACTTCCTGTGTAGCTTCTGGCCAATCAGAATTTTATTAAACCAATATTTATCTTGACAAACATTTACAGTTTACAAGAGCATAGTCCCACAGCACGTATCTTAGTTCAGTAAAAAATGAGTGAAGACATCCATAGACATTTATCTCAGGAATATATACAAACTGCAAAGACTTAAAATCAGAATCACTATGAGATTAACTAATAACTGTTGGGTTGTTCAAAATCAATGACCTAAGAAAATTACCAGATATGTAAGACATTAAATTATAGTATATTGTTCTTATAAAATAAAATTGTAAAACTATGAAACATCATGAAAATTATTCAATATAATAATAAGGGGAAGAGGAACTTTCTCAGTAATTAAGGATTCTTGTTCTTACAGAGGACTTGGATTCAGTTCTCAGCAGCCACATGGAGGCTCACAGCAATCTGTGACTAAGTCCTAGGAAATCCGTAGCCTTCTTGTGATCTCAGTTCTTTCCCTGCACTATTCAGAATTACCAGTATATAGAAACAACATAATTCTCATTATCAGATGGTCAAGGAGAAGAAATATTACACATTTTATATAATGGGTTTTTATCTTTCCTTAAATACATGGAAATTCTATAATATGTAGTCACACAGGTAACTACTGAGTATTACAGAGGTAAAATAAGTCAGCTTTAAGGACACTAGTACTATATGAATAAAAAAAAAATCTGGCTGTTTGGACACAAGAGCAAGAAGAAATGTATATTTAATCACTCCCCCAAAACTTGTACTCAAACAGTGAATGATCTGTAGATATCTTTAGTATTTTGCCTGTAGACAACCTTAATATATACTCAAAATTATTCCATGTTAGAAATACTCTCTATAATAAAAATTTAAAAACACATGGTGTTAAAGAATTGTTGAAGCTTAAAATTCATATTTATGATGAGAGAAAAGGAATTGTTAGAGTCTGAGTTTGTGAAGTTTGTGTGGCACAATCAGATGAAGGCATTTCATTGTGTAGTATTTTCTCTTTTGTTTCATCCAAGCTTTTTCCCTTTGTTAAGGGAAGTCACACATCACACCAGATTCTGAGAAATTAAAGGCAGTGGAAATCTCAAAAAGTATTCAAAGGTTACAAATTGTCACTTCAGAAGGGAATTTCAGGACACTCGCCTGTGACAGTTGTTTGATGATGAAGTGTTTCAGTGTAAACGGGTTGGAAAAGTTCCTGTGGGCCCTTCTTTAAAAGTGGTTGATCAAGATCAACAGATGGCAGTTTTGGCACTAAGGAATTATTAGTAAAAAACACCCACAACTGCAGAAAGTTGGAAGGGTTTTAAAAATTACAAAGAAACTTAGGGCTTCGTTGTATATGTGATTTGAAATGTCATTTTCTTGTTCTAGTTGGTAGATTGAGCTGAATAGCAACATTGAGTTCTCTCTTGATACAATTGTAACAAGAGGTTTCTGGCGCAAACAGCCCATTGGTCCAGATTAGCCTGCAGCTGCTTTCACCCCAGAAATGACTCAGATGCTTATATTAACTTCATGCTGTTCCGCCTATGGCTCAGGCATGTTGCTAGCTAGCTTTTCATCTCAATTCAGCCCATCTACATTAAT
This sequence comes from Phyllotis vaccarum, assembly GCA_033318265.1. Taxonomy (NCBI): domain Eukaryota; kingdom Metazoa; phylum Chordata; class Mammalia; order Rodentia; family Cricetidae; genus Phyllotis; species Phyllotis vaccarum. The sequence continues at coordinate 102,404,425 of JARWLC010000008.1, read as the reverse complement.
CTGTCCTGTTACATGGCTGGTGGCTCACCTGTGTTCCTTCACATGTTGCTTCCTTGGGCAACTTGATTGATCTCTCTCTGACTCAGCCCTTCCCCTAACTATGCTCTGATTTCCCCACCTGCTTCTTCAAGGTCCAGTCATGGGACTAAACAGTCCCTTTATTTAAAGAATGATATTCTCAGTATACAGAAAGACATTCCCACAGCATGTAAATACGGCCTATACTTATTTAGAAATCTATTGTAAACAAGCATGAGGATTTTATTCTTTGCATAGATTGTTTTCAGATGGAACCCTTGGCCCATGTGTATCAAAAGAGATTTCCCATTACATTTTTTAGAGTCTTCACCCAATTTCCAGTTATGAGGATACAAGAGTGATTCTTTGATAGTTATATTCTCATATACTATATATAGATATTTCTAAACCATTTTGGATTCAACTGTAAAGAAAACCCAATTATCAGTGCAAATATCTAGTCATTATTTATTTAGTAAATAGTTGGAGAAATATTCCTTACAGAAGTGGAGTTAGAAACAACAATACAGATCAACTAACACATGCAATCTTTGTTTGTGTGGGTAGAATTAAATATATAATATAAAAACAAAGTAATAGGTAGGTTATAATATAATAATAGTGTAGGCTCCATAACTACAAAGAACTGGGACTCCTGTATTTGTACAACCCTCAGTTGTGGAAAGATTCTGCAGTGCAGGGATCTGTGACTGATTTGGATTGTATTGCATTCTAGTCTTTGTTTTTTCCTCAAGGAAAAGAAAATTTATGTATATTTTTATTAAAATGTACTGTTGCCATTTAATACATCCTGTTAATGGCTTTCTCCCACCACATTCTTTCTTGATTCCTGAAATGAGAATAGATTCCTATGATGGGATTCTATTTCTCCAGCGTTTCTCTTTATTCATAACCATGTACTAAGCATAAGTCTGTGTTTGGGCATGAACAACTCTTCTTGTCTCTATCTTACTATTTCTCTCATATTCTCCTTTTTAATTTTTGAGGTTTTCTTTAATACTCTCATCGTCTGTTTCAGGTCACATGACCAATCTCCTCTTTTTGTGTGAATTTTGCAAGCAGACAAAAGATTTCAGAGTAGAAAAAACCAGGACAAGTAGGTTAGGTTCATCTAGGAAGTAAGATAGAGACAGTATTTTTAATCCTAATTTTGAAATTCCATGGCTTTAGAGAAACATTCTAGCAGAATCATAAGTAAAACAAAATGTTTATAAGTGCTCTCATGTCTACAGGATTTTGTTTTTGCAAATATAATTGTTTTCTATTGAAATCTCACATGTATACATATTGTAAATAAAGAACAATGAGAAGAAAATAATAAATTTAGGAAATATTTTTCTTTTTATTTAAATTGTTTTTTTTCTTTATTTTACATCAACTACAATTCCTCCTCCTGCTCACTCCCACTTTCCCCATCATATGCCCATTCACTCCTCAGAGAGGGTAATGCCTTCCATGAGGAGTCAACAAAATCTGGTAATAGCTTCTCTCCTTGTTTTGACGTAACTAATGGAAACAGAAGCAGAGATCCCTAGCTAAGCACTGGGCCAAGATCCTGGAGTCTAGACAAAGAGAAGGAGAAAGGATTATATATCAAGATCATCATAGAGAAACCCACAGAGACAGCTATTGGGAGCTCACTGACACTGGAGCGACAGTTGGGGAACCTTCACAGGACTGAACTAAGCCTCTGAATGAGGATGATAGTAGTGTGGCTTGGACAGTTTGTGGGACCACTGGCAGTGGGACCAAGATTTGTTCCTAGTGCTTAAACGTGCTTTTTGAAGCCCATTCCTTATGGAGGCATATCTAGCTCAGGAAATGCTATTTTTAATAAGTGCTAATAATAATAAATTCATTTGGATTAGGAAACAGCTCTTGCTTTATATATTTAAAAAAATTAATTTGTTAAGGATCCTTTTCCATTCTCAGTTATATAATTGGAAAGTAACTTTGAGGATTTATAATTTTCAGTTGATGTATGTGCTTTATGTACATGTGTGCAAGTGTCTAGGGGAGTACACATACTCTTAAGACTGAGTGCATGTGCAGAGAAGGGCCACAAGCTTCTTCCCAAATCTCTGGCTTATTTTCTTCTAACAGTCTCTCACTAACCTCTTGTTGGTTAGACTAGTCCACAGCAAGCTCAGCTGCTTTTCCTGACTCTAGCCCCTCACCCAGCAGTAGGTTGACATCATGCATGTATAGATTTTTATATAAGTGCTGTGAATGTAAGGTCAGGCCTCATGCTTGCAAAACAAGTGCCCTTACCCACAAATCCTTATCTCTAGCCTGGGATATGTATATCCAGATTTTCAGATCACATAGGTCCACATAAAAGCATACAAACCTATCTTTATAGGCTGATTAATTATATTAAACTTGAATGGAAAAAGATGAACAGAAGGTAAAATTTCAATTGAGTCCATCACACATTATTTTATTTAAATAAACATATATAAATATACTTTATCACATTCACTAAAAATCATTATCTGCCTAGTATTAGGTTGTTAACTTTATAAATTAAATATAATAGCTATGTCATATGTGTGTGTGTATGCATTTATGTTTCACAAGTGAATGAATACACAGGTTTGGATTATTATTAAAACATTACTATCTGTTCTTTGTATATTTTAAATTACATGTATGTATGACATATGTATACTCATGTAAGTGCAGGTGCCTGTGTAACAAAGAAGATCAGATTTTCTGGAACTGGAATTATAGGTAGATGTGAGCTGCCAGTCATTGGTGATGGAATCCAAACTTTGGTCCTTTAAAAGACGGTACATATTCTTACCAGTCCATGACAGTTTTTCAGCATCTGTGGAGCTCTCTTAAGTTTATCTGTAGAAAGCCTGAGAAAAACTATTCGAAACTGCCTAATTTGATCATCTTGTTTATGATGTGGCTATCCATTTTTCATCTCTCGCACTCACTGAATTTAATTACAGATTTTGTTTGTTTTACCAATTTGTTATTTACATTATATTTTATGATTTAACTACCTATTATTATTTTTTAAATATTTATTTTTGATTGTAGTTATGTATCAATGTGTCCTTAGGTGGGAACCTCACTGTCACCTCTGAGGAATATGGAACAGTTTATTCTGGAGCCAAATATAATGATCATGCCATGGAAATGCAGATTTGGATTACTATCAATTCCCATTCTCCACTCGAGAGACATGTTCCTTTTTCTAACAACAGTTAATAGAGCACACAGCTCAGCTCTAAATCCAGATATGTTACATACATTGGAGGATTCATCCTAGAAAGGACTAAAGCAAAATGTTCTATCATTTTCTCCAGACTTCAGATGCTCTCTTGTGGCAAAGGGGTGGCTTTTTAGTTGGGGAATTAAGGAGTCCGTTCCTACAATCCAAAAGGACAAGGGTGTAGGAATCAGAGAGACTAAGAAAGACAATATCTACATCCAGATTAACATGAAAGAACACCGTTTTCAGAAAAGACTGAGTGTCCTTCACCAGCTGGACTTCATAACACAAAGAGAAGACAGAAGAAGCCCCAGTAGGCCTTCATCTAGAGTACAGATCATAAGACCATACATAAGTAAAGCCTAGGGCACAGGAATGTGAGGGAAGCTGATGGTATGCAAATACCTAGGTTACATGTCCTGTGTGCCCTAAAGCAGTGTGGACTTTTCCTTCTGTGCTTGTTACCCACCCATTCAAGCTTAGAGACTTCAACACTCCACTCTCATCAACGATCAGGTCACTCAGTGAGAAACTAAGCAGAGAAATAATATAACTTAACAGATATTATGACTCAAATGAACTTAACAGATATCGACAGAGCATTTAACCCAAACAAAAGAGAATACACTTTCTTCTCAGCACATCATGGAGCCTTCTCCAAAGCTGACAAAATACTTGTGTTATATTGAGGTTTCCTGGTCACGGGAGGCCAGAGGTCCAGACCCACAGACCTTCAGCTCCAGACCCCTTAGCTGCCCGCAGCTGCTCAGGCCCCAAAAATGACTCAGACACTTGTATTAGCTTCATGCTGTTTGGCCTATGACTGAGGCACATTGCTAGCTAGCTCTTACATCTTAAATTAACCCATTTTTATTAATCTTTCTGCCACGCAGCCCATGGCTCATCTGTGTTCCTTACATGTTCCTCCTTTGGGTGGCTAGCTCAGTCTGTCTGACTCTGCCCTGTTCTTCCTACCTATGCTCTGATTTCTCCTCCTACTTTTTCTATGGTGCCTGTCATGGGCCAAAACAGCTTCTTTATTTAAAGATTGATATTCACAGCATAAAGAAAGACTTTCTCATACTTGGTCACAAAAAAAAAAAAAAATTCAAGAGACATAAGAAAATTAAAATAGTACCATGAATCTTAAGAGATTATCAAGGTCTAAAGTTGGATTTCAACAACAGACCAACAGGAAACCTCATGGAGATGTGTGAAAGGCTCTAGAACAAACATAATAATCGTACCCAAGAGGAGTAGGTGGGAAGGACATAATCAAACTCAGGGCTGAAGTGAATAAAATAGAAACAAAAGAGATAATACAGTGAATCAATGAAATGAAGACTTTTGAATTTAAGAAAATAAACAAGATAGACAAACCTTTATTCAAACTAACCAAAAGGCAGAAAGAGAATATCCAAATTAGCAAGATTAGAAATGAAAAGAGACATAATAACAGAAACCGAGGAAGTCCAAAAAAGCATAAACCTGCACTCCACAAAATTGGAAAGCATGAAAGAAATGGGTAATTTGCTTGATAGATACACCTTACCCAAAGTTAAAGCAAGACCGGATTAACAATTTACAATTTAAATAATAGATGTATAACCCCCAATTAAATAGAAGCAGTCATTAAAAGTCTCCCTCCAAACAGCAATATAAAACAAAACAAAACAAAACAACAACAACAAAAACAAAACAAAACAAAAAAAAACCCAAATCAGATAAAACATGGCAGATAGTTTTAGCACAGCATTCTACAAGACCCTTACAGGAGAAGTTAATACAGATACTTCTCATGTTATTTCACAAAATAGAAAGTATTTCACAAAATACATCTTCTCCAGCATGAGCAGACACTTGCAGTTTTGATCTTAGCTATTCTGGCAGTTAAAACATGAAGTCGTAGTATCATTTTGATTTGCTTTTTCCTGATGGCTAAGGATGCTGAAAACGTTATTTTTCACTGTTATTCATCTTCTTAACTGGTAGTTCAGCTTAGGTTTGGCAAAGTGAGGAGGGTACCAGTGCCAAGACTTGTCACTGAATTCTGTACAACGAACTATCTATATGACAGAATTTAGTATATTGGCAGAATAATGTATCCATACACATCTGAGAGAGTTTATATTTTTAAGTACATACAGTAGAAGTAGAATCAACATCATAATGAATTTCTCATTAATTAGATTAACACTGAGCATTCTAAGTGACTATTCATAACAAATGATATGAAGATAAAATACATCATATTGCTGGCATAAACTTGTTTTAAAAATTTTTGGAAAAAAGATTTATAATAGCTTGTATCCAGTAGTCTAAAGGAAAAGATGATGCTTGCTTTTCAGCGGAAAGACTCTGAAAGCTTTATCTCTTCAATAATGTTATCTGTAACTTTCTTGCCAAGAGAAACTAGACCATAAGGCAATGTATCACTGTTTTGAGTTTTTCTTCAAGCACAGAAGTATAAGGGATGGATGGACATTCTTCTGGATTAAATTCAACATTTCAGTTCTTATAAAATTGACCATAACTAAAAAACATGGAGAGTACTTGAGGCCATAAACTCAAGGAAGAATCTGCTGAGTAACGGCAATAGTTACTGCTTACAGAACTGGCATCTGTGTGGAAAAAAAGCTACAGAAATAAGAGAGTTTTGAGTTTATGATGACAAGGAGTTGAGTGTATTGCCAACAGCACAGACCCACTTGTAAGAAACTTAAAGGATCCAAAACAGTATCTCTTTAAATCACCAATGTCTGAGATGATTTAAAAACTAAAGGACACTATAGCAAAGCTTTATTATTATTATTATTATTATTATTATTATTATTATTATTATTTTTACTTTTAAAAATGTGATGTCAGGCTATAGAAATGGATCAGTAGTTAAGAGCCATTCTTTCTCTGCCAGAGAACTAGGTTCAACTCTCAGCACCTACATTAGGAGGCTGATGTCTGCCAGTCACTCCTACTCCACAGAGATCTGAAATGGTCTTCTACCAGCGCCCTATGCATTTGGCAGGCTGACACAGAAAAATATATACATATATATATAAATAAAAATAAAAATTAAAAAAAAATAAAAAAACAGATAAATGGAGAGGATTATAGTAGCAAAATTAATCTGAGATTTTGTGCCAGATAGATCTGTGCTAGAATATAATATTAACTATGTAGCCTAAGATGAAATGTTGTAGAAAAATGAGCTAAATATTTCTGAACTACAATGTACTTACCAGTAAAATGAAGATGAACATGGTCTGTGTATATTTTTAAAAACTGTTAAGCAAACTGAACATTTAAAACTGTCAGGCAATTAGTTTTATTCAGCATTTTTTCCCTCAAGCTATTTATATTAGGGATGAAATATTTTTAATGTTGAACTAAGGGATCAATTAATATCTTTGCCCAACATGTTTCTGGTTACTAATCTCTAGAGCATTATGCTTTTACACATCAAAACATTTAATAAAGTGATAAATCTGAAGCTTTTCTGTTGTCTCTATTGTTCTTGGATATTGACAGGTTGACAGGTTGGCCACTAGGCCCTCAGGTCATATTCAGTTGTTTTAATAAAAAAATTAAATGGATGAGTCAGAAGTTATGACTAAATTCAATGCTTATGAATATTTAGTTTTTTCTCAGACACTTACATAAATCTTATCCTTGAAACAAAGACCAGTAGAAGAAAACACACAACTTTATCTTTCTAATATGATGGAGACTTTAAAGAAATTTTTAGTATTCTTTCTTTGTTATATTATTTTTTGGCTTAGGTTTTTCCCTAGGTATTTGTAATTTTTATCTGTCTTTATTGCAGTTTTATAGATAAGGCAATTGTAAGCAAAATTTGGGTATGGTCATACAGCAAGTGAAGTTCTAGATAAGAAGGTAACTGCTTTTTCTGGTCCACTGTCTAAGATGCCTTCTATAGTGGATTCACTTCTTCACTTCTATGATCTCTGCTATATCGCTATCATACCCTTCCAGAAGGTATGAATATTTTATGGATTTTTTTAGGTACAATCTTATGATATTTTCTGTAAATTATCTCATGTAACTCTGTTCTTTTCAAGCAGTTATATTTTTAAGGTATCAAAATTGCCTAGGAAATTTGTTTATTTTCTCAAGAAAAGTTGAAAGAGTAGCTGTGATTTCCATTCAGTATCTTACTTATATTTGTTTTGTAAATTATAAAGGGGTTTAATCTATGTTGGAACTATGTAGATTTAAGTTCAAAGAATTCCTATAGAAAATAGATCCCTAAATAATTTAGTAAAGTTAACAAAGGCTAACTATTCCATTAGTTTGATCTTTCGGAAGCCAGCAAATTTAGTATAGTGTCTCATCCACAGGATCATTAAATCAAAAAGAAATATTCAGATAAAATTTAGGCTTTTCTCTTCTAAATCTGTCTCATAAATTATGTGGGCCAGACATTGTTGTCTCTATAGAAAAAGAAGCAGATTCAATTTACTGGAGTGCTTATCAAAGTTGACAAGTGTTGAAGTTAGACGTATACCTTAACCTTAGCACTTGGGTAATAGAGAAAAGAGAATGCAGAGTGAGAAGCTAGCCTGGGCTACATTGGTTGATTATGTAACAAATTGAAGCAAGATGTATTGCATAATGAAGTGTGTGTGAGTGAGTGTATGTGTGTGAGTGTGTGTGTGTGTGTATGTGTGTGTGTGTGTGTGTGTGTGCGTGCACGCACATGTGCATCTTCTGAATGGGGCAAAGCAGAAGCCAATTAAACCTCTTTTTAGTTTCCTTACGTCGTTTGCATTTCTCTTCTCTTGATTCCATGTTACTGTGCTGCAGTGATGAAAAGGCAACAAAATCTCCACTCGTCACAATACAGACAGAAAGATAACTCAAGGTACATTTACCTGCATCTCCCTCATTTCAACACCTAACTCAAAAGCAAATGATAATGCTTTGTCATGGTTTTGGTTTTGTAAGGGATTTTAAAATTTTACTGCTAGAATATTTTGTGTGAAAACAAAAGTAAGATATAATAGTAGACTTTTGGACATTGATGCTAAGAATATATAGACATGTTCAATGAGGATAATCAAAATAAGCTAGGCTTGTTTTTTAATTGGATGTGTGCAAACCTCACGTTATGACATGTTGCTTACATGGACAAACACAATCCTCATGTTTAGAAAAACCATGCTGATACAATGGCGTTTTAGCAGAGTTGACAGTGCCAAAAGTGTGAGTGTGTGGTTGACAACTTATCTGTATCTTATGAAATCAGAAATCAAAGTGGCATTTCTATATAAAAAAAGCTCAAAGATTAATCAGCCATAGAAGTATATCCCCTCAGTAGGCAATTCAGGAGACAAGAAGATCATGGTCTCCAAATAAGACAGGTCTACATCTGTGTGACACACCTATCACTATCTAAGTGCATGCAATTGAATAAGGCATGGTTTTACTTCCATTGCAAACTACAACATCAGCTTCACAGGCCTTGAACTCAGATTGCTCTTGCCAGAATGACACCATTGACAGTCTTTACACTCAGTTGAAGTTTTATATACTTACTAATATAACACAACCCCTGAACAGCTTGGTAACATAAAACAACGTAAGAGAGACATCCAGGGTCTTCCCTGGGAAGAGCAAATAGAGAAGATCTCCTGACTAAATTGGGATCCTAAAGAGGAATGAGCAAGGAGTAGATAGTAATAGTAGCAATAGTAGAGAGGGTGCCTAAGCAGAACTTCCCCTATAATCAAATGAATGACCACTCTAAGTGTCATTATAGAACCTTCATCCAGCAATGGATAAAGGCAGAAGTAGAGATCCATAGCTAAGCACCAGGTCAAGGTTCCAGTCTAGTGTGTATGAGCAAAGGGATCAGGATAATGAGAGGACCCACAGAGATGGCTGACTGGAGCAAACGGGAGCTCACTGAATCAGAAATAACTGCTGAGGAACCTTCAGGGAAAGGAATTAAACCCTCCAAAGGTAGATGACTGTCCAATGGTTTGGAAACTTTGGGAAACCTTTCAAAGTAGGATCAGTCTGTGTTTCTGGTGCATGAACTGGCATCTTGGAGTCCATTCTCTACAGAAGAACACCTAACCCAATCTTAATACTGGGATAAGGGAAATATGTGAATGAATGTGTTTATAAAAGTTTTAATTACAAGATCATATCATGAAATAAAGTTATAGCCAAAATGCCTTTGTGTTTCTTTCAATTAAAATGTAGAACAGGGCGAGGAATGTAGCTATCATGAGTTCCTGAAGTTGATAACTTGTACCACATTGATCGGGCATAGTAACTCAAGCATATCATTGAAGTGATCTGAAGGTAAAAGCAAGAAAATGTGAAAGTTATCTTTGGATGCCTAGAAAGTTCCAGGCCAATATAGGGTACATGAGAGACTCTGTCTCAATAAATGAAAACAGAAATAATAGGTTTATTTTAGGGCATCTTTATCATAATCATATCCGTATTCTTATTTGAAACAGTTTACACTCTTCTATAAAATTGCACCAGGATTTTACAAGAACTTGATCCTCCTATTCCAGATTATTTTGGTTTCATCTTCTTTCTGATGACAAGTATTTTCTTCTATTGACATACAAGCATCATTGTGCATGGACCGCTACAACATTCAAGACCCTTCATCTGCTTCTGTGCGCACAAAAATGACTAAGGCATGATCCCTGCCCCTAGCAAATGTTGAGAGAAATAGCTTTCTAAACTTCAATAACATAAATGAGAAATCATTCCATTACAAAGTAGTATTGATTCAGTGCCCCAGGCCATCTCACCTCCATATAGTTGGCAAAGGCTTGAGACTGACATGCTTCTGAACCTTGAGAAAAGTAGGGTTTTGTACCAGTGGCTGAATGTTCTTTTCTTCTTTGTCTATTGTTTTCTTTTCTTTCTTCAAAAATAATGTCGATTTCCTAAGAATTACAAAGTAAAGATGTTCAGAAAACTAGAGCCAAGACCACAAACAGGTACCCGTAAGTGGCCCAAAGTCCTTATAACTTCTCTTCCTATTTCTTTTTCCTTTTCTTCATTGTCTATGTCACTTTTCCTTCCTTTCATTTTCTCTCCTTTCCTGTATTTTCATCCTCCATTTCCTCATTCTCCTATCTTTTCTTTCCTTTTGTAAAAGCCATTTGATTTCCTCTAAGATATGACACATGGAAGAAGAGCCCTCTTTAAAGCCTATCCTCTCCATTCCTCTCTGAAATATACTCTCATTCTTCCTGGTTGTCTCTCTTCTCAGAGTCCACCTCGGCAGAAGACTCACATAAGTTTTCTGCTTATGAATAAATAGGGGCTTATTCTAACTAGCAACCATCACAGTTTGCATTTGAGATCAAACACAGTCATAAATGTGGGCGAATAGCTAAAGGAATTTTGTTGGTGATGGGAATAGAAGCTACATCTAGAAGACAAGCACTTGGGAGGCTGAGGCAGTAGGATCACAAAGTCAAGCCTGAGCCACACGGCCAGATCAGACTGCCAACCCTCACTCCATACAAAAGCAGACACACACAAAGAACTCAGAAATATGCAACTATCTTTTCTTCTGCCTCTCCAGACGGCTTGTCAATATATAGAAAACTTTCTGTAGCTTTTTTCTTTAGTTCTTATATAGAAATTTATGGTGCTATCTCTATTCTTTATATCATTTTAGTGCATTAAAATTTACGTATTCAATAAAGAAAATATAAAGTATATAACTTGAGTTTTATTTAGAGCAATGATTCTCAACTTGTGGGTCATTACTCTTTGAGAGTCAACTGACCCTTTTACTAGGGTCATTAAGAGCATCTACATACCAGATTACATTTCATAATGGTAACAAAATTACAGTTATAAAGTAGCAATGAAAATAATTTTATAATTGGTCATCACCACAACATGAGGAACTATATCAAAGGGTTGCAGCATTAGGAAGCTTGTGAACCTCCAGTTAAGAATATAGATAGCACCACTTTAATTTAGAACTTGTGCTTGCTCTTCGACAACCTTCATTCCAGATAAAAATACATTTAGTTTGGAACAAGTGGAAATGTACAACTATTTTTTAACTACATATGCATATTGCTATAGCACGAACATTTTGATATGGCATAATTAGGACAACTATTTGATATAAAATGTGTTAGACAGGAAACATACAACTTTAATTCATTAATTAACTGACAACCCAATGTATTATTTCAGTCCCTAAAATTGACACAGGAATTTTTTTTTTTTTTAAAGCTGATTCTTACCTTTATTGTGCAGGGACAAACAGGAAGTATTTCCTGGGTCTCAATCAATTCTAGCCACACTCCACAAGAGTTCTAATACTCAAAAGCTACATTCTAAACTTCCCTAAATAAGGCTTAAATACCACTGCACATTATGGTATTTGAATTAAGTGATTAGAAGTTTAGAGAATAGTATGGATTTTAGAATTCTGAAAAAAAAAATTGCTACTGCATGTGGCATCATGTGAGTAGTAGATAGCCTAATTTCGGTCCCCACACATACGCTGCAAGCACATTCCTCACTGATCTCCACAGCCACAATCTATGGAATTTATCGGAAGGTATCTGGGACAGATAGCAAAAGGTGTCATGGGAGGAGTCCCATAGCCATTAATAGTGAAGTCAACTAAGACAAGATAATTATTCCAATATTCAGTCTCCTCGGAGTTGACTTTACTAAGACTGTAAACATTCCTTTGAAAGCGTAAAAGAAAAAAAAAGTTAGAAACAGGTATGAAAAAGTGAATCCTTAACATCCATGCACATTTTTAATGTCCATAAATACCATATCTTAATTTTGCCAAAGCTATTTCCTATTTTTATTTCTAATTTTTACAAAACTACCTTTCATAGAAATTAAAATAAATCGGCAATTCAACAGCAGATCATGGAGATGGCCTTGAAGTGCCTTGTAACTGGGATCTTAGCTCACTAGGAAGGTTCATCCTCAGTTTATCTTCGTTTTTTCTTTGCATTTTGGAAAACTGATATAATTCTATTATTCTGGATATCCATAAGCATCTTATCCTATGTCCACTGAGAATGAGGTATCTTCCCTTTAAATATCAATGTCCAAGTAAACTTTTATTCTGACTACTTAAATATAAACATGGGTACCAAATGATAGTAACTTCTGTTCCAGAGGAAGGGTTAACCACACAAGCTTAGAAGTTCTCCTTTTGCAGATGTTTAAAAAAAAATGGGCAGTATGACATTACTTTCTTTTTTTGGCTAACATATAATTGCCTCAATTCCTCACATCATGAAAGTGAAAGATCACCTTGTAATTCTTACATTAACATGTCTCATTGCTGAACTAACATTCAAATACTTCTTCAAGTATGTGGTAGAGAGTGTGGCATTAGTAGGTTAAATTAAAATGCAATTAAAAAGGTAATAATTCTCATTGTGACAGGAGCAGTGTAATAGAGGTGCTACTGAAGGAGGGCATTAATTTTTAACATAATTCTGAAAACGAAAGATTCCTATTTCTCTTGCAGCTCTCCTGTATTAGTTTTAACCACGTTGCTAAACATGGCTTTAGCTTTACACTTTAAGAATTGCAAACTCTGAGGTCTGACATGAAATAGGCCATTTCATATGAGATGATTTAAGCTGGCCTAAGGAGTGACAGGAGAATACAGTGAGCAACCAGTGCCAATGACAGCATACCATTTTTATATACTAAAGGCCAGGCAGTGAGTTTCAATTATGGAGTGTCAGGAGACCCAAATGCAGGTGCCTGATAACAAGTCAGGAGCTCACTGTTCCTGTAAAACTTCTGTAGAATTTCAATAAAGCTCTTAGCCCTTAGCACCGTCTTTTTTTATGTGCTTTTTTTTCTTTGCCAGAAGCCAAGATATGTAATCTTTTCTGAGCAGTTCCATCTATAGTGCCCTTCAGCCATCATGTTGAAATAGCTAAATGAAGCATGTCTTTCTAACATATGGGCTTCCCCTGTGGCTCATCTTCCAGTGCATTTGGTAGTGACATAGAGAGTAGACATAGATTTTCATCTGTACCATTTAAATGGAATTTTCCAAAAATGTATTATTACTTCAGCATAGAAAAGATATCATGATGACCCGATAAGGCCATTCTCCTGCCAAATATTTGAGCAGGTTGGAGGCAAAATGTAATTTTAAGGGACCACATAGCTCATTTCAAATAAATCTTCATGTGAAGATTTGTACTTCAAAATGTAGTAAATATCACAGATTCTATCAAGTTCACTTCTTATAGTGTCTAGGGGAAATGGTTAAGGATGCAAATTGAGAATGATTATTGTATTTCATATTTTCCTGTTGAAATAAATGATAAATGGTTGAGTTCATTATCTCCTCCATCAATTTAACATTTTTTTTGAAACCATGTCATTCCACTCTCTACCCAAGAAAATTTTAATCTTTTTTAAACCAGTTTCACCGTGTTTATTACAACTTATTTTTTGGCAGCTCTTTTTGGATGATGATGCCAAAAGAACTAATTTTTTCTAAGTTTTTTGTCGTTGTTGTTAATAACCCACAAAGTACTCAACAGGAACTTCTGGTGAACATAGATTTAAAAGGTAGCAAGAATAAACAGTTCTCTCCATTCCCACGGTCTCTATTTTAACGTCACACCTCGGACCAAGATGAATGGATTTCTACTAGCCACTTATGTACTTCCCTGACTTACTGATAACCTCAACTTCTTTCAGCACATCACAGTGGGTAATTATTATATTTCCTGTAAAACTGCATTGTTCTTTGATAAAAATTCTTCTTACTAACTTACTATAAAAGTCAAGAACTTCAATAAAACTCTCCACATCTTTCTCATTTATAGCTATCAACATACCTTGTAAGTTTATACTTCCAACAGCCTATTTCCAGATGTTAACATCTGTCTGTTCTGGAAAATTTGCACTGATTAGCTTCCACCACTTGTTTAAGATCATCCTCCTCCTTCTTCTTCCTCTTCTTCTTTGTAATATTTCATTCCCAAACTAAAATATTACCTTTTTTATTTGACTCTAATGTCTATTCCACAAAACAATGAGAATCTGTCTTAAACCCTTCCCATCATGATCAAAATTTATATTTGTTCCACATTTTAGCATCTAGTGCTTAATGTATATTTGTATATATGAGGTCTCGTTTTAGATATTCATTTCCACATCAGTTATTTCATTTTATTGACATATAAAAACCCTTTTATATTGTCCAGTATCATAGACTATGCCATAGACTATGTATTGTAAGATTCTCCTCAAGTATTTGTTCAGTGAATGAAACAGGCAACATTTTACCTCTGACCATTTTAGTGCTTATCAAGAGATCTACCTCTCAAAACACCTGTGTTTATTGTTGCATGATCATGATAAAGTAATGCAATTATGAAGAAGACATTCTAGTCCATCATTTCAGAATTGTTGGTTGACTCCATCCATTTGGGTCTTTGATATGGCTGGAAATCATTACAAAGTACATGTGATAAAACCAAACCAATCACCTCATGGTTGGTAATGGAGAACAAAGGCTAGAATTGGGACAAGGTACACTTTTCAAGATATGAGACAGATGAGCTGCTTATACAACGAGGTTTCATATCTCAATTTTAAACAACTCCAAAAATAAAGTCATTGAATTTAGAGTTTATCAATAGAGCATCTCATTATCCAGTCACTAAAATGTTACATTTCTAAACATTAAATTGTGTACCACATTTTCAGTACATGAGTACTGGGGAAAACATTTAACATGCAAAATATACCAACATCTAAAGTTAACATGGTCATTACTATTGCTGCATAGATCATGGATAATCAATCAGAGCACTTTCTTGGAGTCAGCTTTATGGAAGTCCTATTATTGCTTTACTATGACTGGGAGAGTAGTGAATTTAGGAAAGAAGTACTGAAGGAAATGTGGTCTTATAGTCATTGGAATGATGTCTTCTAAAAGACTTACACTTAAGTAAAATATCATTTAAAGTGAGAAGCAAGCCTAATTAGAAGCCTCTAAAATATTTTCTGCCGCATCTTCCATTTGTACCAATAAAGTGTATCTTACATTCCAAGATGGCACTAGAGATGACAGAGGTGATCAATTAGTACCACCCTTATAGATCTAGAGTGTCCATTACTGGATGTCTTGTTACTTTTTCATTATTTTGTTACACTAGCTCTTGCTAACATCCTAATCCAGAAATAACCAGGGATGCAGCACAAAATAGTTTCTCTATCCCAGTGCAAGGAAGAAATGCTTCAGATATGATTTATTGAGTGTATTTATTCTTGTACTTAAAGTTTTTAAAAATATCAATGAAATGTTTTCTTTGATCAAACCTTTCACACTCACAATCCTATTCCAATCATGGGAAATTCATCATTCTTCAAAGCACATGAAGGTGAAAGAGGGAGATAAGGTCAGTAGAAGGTTTTAAGTTGTACTATAGAGGATGGAAGATACATAGTAATACTTAGATATGTGACTTTATCATTTTAGCGATGTCTGTGGCATTAAAATTGTGGAGGATACTGAGCTATCCACTTGATTGTAAAAACCCAACTGGTGTGTCTTTTATATATTATATATGTAAAATGAGAGAAAGCATGCTCTTTCTACTCCTCTGGCATATATTCAAGGGGACACAAAAACTGCTCACTTGGAGAGGGATTCAAAAAAGAACATAATCTGAGTTTGTTGGGACAACAGACAGACTTACTTCATTTGAAGTTATTTAACTGACAGATTTAGTAGTGAGAAACATGCAACATGTAGTTCATAGTAAGCTCCACACTGTGTATCCTGTAGAAAATATACCATAGAAATTACATAAGTGACCAGAGAATGATGAGAGACTGTATATCCAGCAATCCAGCATGGCTCATTGTGACCCACCTGGTAAAGATGGGAAGAACTCGGAGCAAATCAATGTATTTGGAACAGAAATTGTCTTATTTAGGGTTTCTATATTGTAAAGACACACCATGACCACAGCAATTCTTATAAAGGAAAATATTTTATTGGGGTTGATTTACAAGTTTAGAGGTTTAGTCTATTTTCATCATGATGAGATGATGGTGGCAGAAAGGCAGACATAGTGCTGGAGAAGTAGCTTAGAATTATATATCAAGATTGGCCAGGGGCAGAAAAAAAGAGGGACATTGAGTCTGGCTTGACCTTCTGAACCCTCGAATCCCCAAGTGACACAGTTCATCAGACAACTGTACACCTTCCAATGATGCCACTCTCTGTGAGCCTATGGAAGTCATTTTCATTTTAACCACCAAAGAGCATGACAATGGTCCAAGTGAGCTTCTTAGATAACGGAAAAGCATCACATTTCTTTTGTTGTAAAATAATATCTGAAACAACTTAAACACACACACACACACACACACACACACACACACACACACACACAATCTAGTGGATTCAAAGGCTTTTTCCTGTGGTCATCTTATTCCATTGGGAAAGCCTATGTGTTAGAATATATTATTCAACTCGCAGGAACCAGGATAGAATCAAATTAAAATCCAGGGACTGTAGAGGCAAAAAGAAAGAAAGAAAAGAAAAGAAAGAAAGAGAGAGAGAGAGAGAGAGAGAGAGAGAGAGAGAGAGAGAGAGAGAGAGAGAGAGAGAGAGAGAGAGAGAGAGAAAGAAGACAGAAAGAAAGAAAGAAAGAAAGAAAGAAAGAAAGAAAGAAAGAAAGAAAGAAAGAAAGAAAGAAAGAAAGAAAGAAAGAAAGAAAGAAAGAAAGAAAAATATCCTTCTTGGTATTGTTTCAAGTGCCTCATTTCTTTCAATGAAGTTCTGCTTCCAAAAAGGTCATTCAACTTTGAGCCAGGGATAACTTTACCTGTTGATGAGATTAGTGCCCGTATCTTCAAATTGTATCTCAATAGGCTTACTGGCCAAGAATAAGCCTCCAGGATACAAATCTATTAAGTAAGCACACTTGATATTCAAATCATTAAATTTTCTCAGTTTATATCTGGGCCCAAATGCTGATTTCAGAATCATTATTGATTTGTCCTAGCATAATGCCCAAGGGTTGGTGGTTTACAAACATGATTACAAAACTTAACTCATAGTTTCTGGAGTTGTGTGTATACGTTAAGGTGGAATATTATATGGTCCTTATCTTGCTTCATAGCAATGGAAAATCTGGGTGAAAACAGGTACAACGTAGAACAGACAAACTACAAGGGATCAGCACACTCTCTAAGAGCTTGGGGTTGTAATTAATCCAGACACTTAGAAACTTCACTAATGTTTGTTAATTACTCAATCTTTTTATAGAGAGCCCTTATCGTTCAACAGAGATACCCTGGTCTCAAATTTTAGTTCTATCTTTTAAGGAAGAGATTCATATCCCAATCAGAGATGGCAAAGACAATGTAAATTTGAGAAAACAGGAAATATCCAATTTTGATTTAGAAAAGCTCTTTACAAAACTTTAAATGAAAAATAGATAACAGCTACACTGTGTCTAATCAAAGGGTTGCTGAGATATTGAGTATCTCCACAATTAATGCAGCGTCAAGAATTGTGAAAATCCATCTTATATGTAATTTGTATAAGGAGATAAAATGGCCAGAGTTGAAAATGTTTATGAACTCAGGTGCAGTGACAAGTTACTGACTGAACGTTTAGAGATATTATAGTAAAATTTGTCTTTTATTCTAATTTATCATGGCCACTGATGATAACTTTTAATGAGATTTTAATTTATAGTAACTTTTGTGAATCAAAGTATTCATTGCCACAAATGAGACAAGAACAATTTACTTAAAAGCTGAAAATTCTAAATAACTTGAAACTTTGCACTACAGAACAAAATACTTAATTTTGTGGATGGCCAGATACAAATGGTAGCCATTAAATGCAACTCTGACATTGTGCTGAGAAGAAATGATGATTTGGGTATACTTTACACACAGTAATTATGAACTAGGAGCTCTTGCCTTTCTCCTAGTTTCTGCCTGACTTAGTTATTCATATTTCTTTTTTGCAATTTGTCTTGCTTTATGTCCTCTGGAAGCTGGTATTTTGGGTTTTCATTTCCATAATTTCAATCCGGCTTGCACTTCTAAATGCATGCTTGTAAATTATGTGTGCATCTATTTTGAAAATTCCAGTAGGATCAGTACCAAATTATTTTAAAGGAAATGTAGGTAGTTCCTTTTCTATCCAGAATGTTAACTTTAATTGTTCTCAGTTAATGTGGCCCCCAGGCTCATTTTCCACAAACAATCATAGATGTACAAAACTTTTGAGGGTGGAAAAGGCTCTTTGGTATGTCTAGGGGTTACTAATTGACTAAGAACCAGTGTTGCCACGATGAAATGTTATCCTGTGAAGTTGATATAGAAAATATTCATAATATACATTTTCATGTCTCTAGCAATTTATATATCACAATTCAACTCAGGCCATATGATTTTCTTCCCAATACTGAAAATATGCAGGAATAGGAAATCTTCAGTTTCTGTGTCCACCAAAAAGCAAGAATTAGCCTAGGCATGTCTCTTCTTATTCAGTTCTTGCAAATTAAAGGACAAACTCTTCTACTGCCATATCAAAACCCCATAAATTTTAAAGTAAAAGGAAGGTTTTGATACTCAAGTTAAACTTTATAGAAACCTATTTGTCTGTCTATCTATCTATCTATCTATCTATCTATCTATCTATCTATCTATCTATCCTATCATCTATCTATATTTTACCTATAATTTATTTATCTGTCTATCATCTATACAAAATTTAATATACCATATACATATATTTGGAGCTCAATGATACAAAAATTTATCATTTTTAGTGGTGATAAAAAATCATTAAAATGATTTCTGCAAATCAAATATTTTTATTCTAAACTAGAAAATGAGAAATAAAGGTGCTTGAGCCATTACTTATTCTGCATAAATATATATATATATGTATATATACATATATTTATCTTAGCTGCATTAGTATTGGGAGTTAGGTTGTTAGCAGCTATAACCATGTTTCAGGTTACAATTTAATATCATAACTGATTTGCTTTACTTAACATGCAAACCCATTTTATGCGTATGGCATTGTTTTGTGAAACATGAAAGTAAGAATGGACCAAGTTTGAAACAGGAATGGCCTAGGAAGAGTGAACTCTACTGATTGCAGGTTTCTGAGTATGGAAAATAGATAACATTATTCCAGGTAGACACATACTGCTCTTTGTGTGCAGTTACCAAATCACAGGGAGGTGAAAAAGATGTTTCCTTGTCCTAAATAACAACAGTGTAAAGATGCAGTTGCATGCACAGAATATTAACTGTTATTTGTGTATATGGAGATAAAGGGAGATAATGGAGACTATATACAACCTGAGAGAAGCCTGAGTTACCTGGCCCTTCCTCATATTAATATTAATAGGAACAAACCCCACTTAATTAAGGATGTAGTTTAATAAGTGAAGACACACAAAAGCTTAGAAGATAATATGAGATTAATAATAATTGTCTACTATATCAATAAAAGAAGTCATTGACACCACAAAAGAAATGCCTTCAAGCAAAATTTACATACAAATAAAAATCAGTTGGGAAAAGTATATTATCATAGAGTGTGCAAATAATATTTAATATGAAAATGTTTAGGACGCATTGGAGATCTTTGGAACACTAATTATTTTATTTTATCTGGTGAAATTAAAAAAGCCAGTAAATATAACAAGGTAATTTCAGTTAAAGCCCCTATTAAGATAGTAGAATAGTTTTTTTTTAAAGACCTCCATATGAAATTGGAAATATAAAATATAAGCTCATGATAAAAATAAATTCATCACACTTATTAATTCATAGACTAGAGAGCTTGAACTGGTCAATCAAAATTAAATAGAATACAACAATCAAGGGACAAACAGGGCACTGCTCTAACACTTAGCAGGCAAAGCCTGTGTTTCTACTATGGCTTTCCCATTTCCTCTAATATTGTAACTACAGAAAATAACTTCTTTAAAAGTTAGATTTTTCAATTTGACTTCATAATGTATTTTTATATTGATTTATTTACATTTACTTGTATATAAATGTGCCATAATTAGCATTTTATATTTGAATAACTGAATATACATATTATCATATATAATCTTATATATAATTATGTAATCACTTGTGTATCAGAACATATATATTAATTATTCTAGTAGGCATATAATAGCTTCATGAATTTTATGAGATGTGTCTAGACTGATTTACATATAATAAAATGTGTCTAGGTTGAGAGATTTATTATAGAATTATACATAACATATTTTGTTATTGAAATAAGATTCACTACAATTATGAAATAATTTTCCAGCTAAATGATGAAAATTTTTTAGCAGATTTTAAATACAAGGGCCTCAAGGTTTAATATATGCAGATTTTGTGAGGTATTGGTGGATATCACAGTGTTGAAAAAATATGAGATGCCTTTATAAATGTCATTTCCAGGGTAATTTTGGTTACTTAGAATTTACAAAAATGTGAATGTTATTCAGTAAAGAATTACATACAGAATAATGCTTTGAGGAAATAAGAACCTGATTTGACTCTATTGTGAACTTCCAGTGATAAACTATAAATGGTATAATACCACTTTTGAAGTTGAGTTTTCTTAATTCTATTCTTCAGAGTGATTAAAGGATTTAATTAGTCAAGCATCAGTTCTCTGTGGGTTCTCATATTGTCAAATTGATTTGACATCGGTATTTTTACCTGAAAACAAATCCATGCCAAGTTGTAAAATGAAAGCCTCACATAACTTCTCACTCTTAAGCTGCTATTTAAAAATGTGCAGAGTTAATTTCTCCCACATGCCAAGTCAAATATTGCTCACAATTTACTGAAAGGATCATGTAAAACATTAAGTAAGGCTTTTCAAACACCAAGTGCTTCTTAAGTTTACTTAATTCTCTTCAACTAATGTGTTATCTAACATCAAGGTGGCTGTTGCTTGGGTGACAATGACAATCTTTGACATGAATAAGGGCCTTTCTTTATATACATATATATGATTGTAGAGAATTTTAATATTTATTTAAAGACTTAATTAATAAAGAATCATCTCTTACTGGCATTGGAAAGTCTTTTGTTCTCTCAGTGTCAGTCTAGGTATGAACTTTATTTTCTATTTCCTATGCTGCAACACACACACACACACACACACACACACACACACACACACACACACACACACACACACACACACACACACAAAATATTTTTAGTGAAAAATAGGTCTGTTGTTCTCTTATACAAATATATACGAACTACAGTTTACACCTTCTTTATTCATCCTAATATTTCCACCTTCCTTCTCCCCAAGATCGACTTCAATTCAATTTCTTCTTAAAAGTCATGCCTCTAAGAGATGACGGCCAAACTGGGCAGAACAGAAAACAATAAGAGGTGGCAAAATTCCTCATGTCAAGGCTGGATAAGGAAACTTAATAAAGGAAGAGCCTCAAAAGCAGGCAAAAGGATGAGAGAAACAGAGTCCCACAAAAACATTAAGATTGCAATATATTTTGATACAATATAGATTTTTAAAATTTGGTGATATGATTTTATTTTCCTCTTTACCTTTTATTCTCACAAACTAGTATCAGTGGAGATTATCTGAGTCTGCCATTGCTTAAGTGTAGCACCATGTATTCCAGATCAGGAGCTATTGTGTGAACATCTTGTCTCTCATTTTTTGGAAAAGAATCTGGAACAGCCAGTAATATTCATTCTTGTCAATTGTTCAGTGTAGCAATTATAGTGGAGGTAAATTGTAACAGAGAGATAAATTATTAAGAAGTTAAGAATTATTAGTCTCCGTTTCTTACACAATGAAATTACATAGTGTAACACACCAATTTTATTTCTTATACCTATTATTTCTCACTTTTTTCTTGAATTCATGAAACACTTGGATATCCTTGCCAAGGATATCGTGTACACAGAGTGATAAGTATGCTATTTACAGACCTGGAGGCACACATCAAAGATTACATTTTTTTTTATCTTTGTGGTAAATCCATTATCAGAATGAATTTCGTTTCTTGTCTTGAAAATCTCTCAACTTTACACAGACTAACTTATTCAAGGCTTTCAATATAATAAATTTAAGATACTCCTGCTCCATTCTCCATTCTAGTTTAATTTTGGAGCATTCATATTTTGCCTAGTTATCTAATAATGATGCTTCATTATTGCTGCAAAAGTATGAAGATTTGATGGCTTTGAAAAGCACCAAATAGGACATTTGAGTTTTATAATGAAAAAATGTCTTCCTCTCTATTTTTCCAATATATTGACATTTTATTGAATATTTGTTCCACAGTGTATAGCAGTGAAATGCCTGGGAACCTAAAACAGAAAGAAAGAAGAAAGAAAGAAAGAAAGAAAGAAAGAAAGAAAGAAAGAAAGAAAGAAAGAAAGAAAGGAAGGAAGGAAGGAAGGAAGGAAGGAAGGAAGGAAGGAAGGAAGGAAAAAAAGAAATGGCACAATGGACAACTCTACCAATTAGATTTTTTATATAAAAACTTGACTTATCTGCTGTAGGGTTTCAGCTTTCTAGTACAATATGCAATTAAACAGACTCTTCACGTCTGTCTCACTCTGCTTCTCAAACCAAATAACTTTAAAAAATATATTATGAGTGTGTTTGAGTGATTTACAGCTTTAAAGAAGTACATGGCTCAAGGTCTGCTTACTCGTGCTTGTGTTTTGACAATTTTCTGAAATCCAAAGTTGTCCAGAGCCACATGATAGTTAGATGTTATGTTAATGCATACAGAATATGGAAAAGAAATATATGGATCATGTGTAATATAACACTGTTTCTATGAGATATGGACAGATGTACACTCGCTTTATAGACATAATCAACAGATGAAAGTAAGGATACCACCAAAGTCCACGTTGGTGAATCAATGGTTTCAGTAAAGTTACATAAAGAACATAGATAATTGTGATACTTACAGGTACATAATTGATGCAAAGTCAGCTTCAGCATCAAAATATCACCCAAACATGTGTTCATGTTTGTTAGTTCATAAATGATGAAAAAATGGAGCTCAATATACAACATTCAGGAAGCCCAACAGTTTGTAAAATGTCTTTTTCAGGCACATGGTTGATTTTTGCTTTTCCCAGCAATTTGTTGTTCCTTATCCAGGCTTTTCCATTTCTTCAGGACTGTATTCTAACAGTCCCTAAAGCTTATATTTACTTAGCAATAAAAAGACCTGCTGAATCTGATCAGATTCAGGGATTTCCTGAAAGTATTGAGTTGTTTACTTTCTAAGTGTTAATGAACCTCTCTTCAGAAATCACAATTCTTAAATAATAGAATATTTGCTTCCCCTTAGAACATCTCAAATGTTAATGAGCTTCCCAATCAAGATATTTTTTTGTGAGAAATTATTACACAGTACTGTGAAATGTTATGATGATTTTATATTTAGTAAAATTTGTGGGTTTGATCAGAACAAGATACTTTCTGTATCAGTAAATTGATATTCAACGACTTTCTTGTCTTCTTAGTGGTCATAACTTGGGAAAAGGTGCCTCCAGTTCAATAAAGATCTTGTTTCTGCAGAAATACTTAAAAAGTTTATGTTACATATATGAATAAAATCTATTTAAAATGTTTTCAAATATGTTGTATACCATATAAGACACATTTAATGGATCATATATAATATGCATAAGCTTATACACCAAGAGTATTAGAGATAGCTTGGAAATTGCTCCTCATATCTTTTTTACAGGCTGTTTGAATAGATATTAACTTAGTTCAAGGGTAAGAATGACATTATGCAGTGAGGATAAAACCTCTGAGATCTAAATTTTATGTACTGGAATTTCCACAACAGCCATGATCATGGCATCCTCATGCATCAAAATAATGAAATGATGCTGACAATAATTAAGATAAATAGTGTGAGACATTGATGGACTTGAATTTTTACCCATAAAAGTGTTGGCTCACTCAGCTGGGGAATTATTTGAAACTACATACCTGATTATAATATGAAATATATTTACTCAGTTATAAGAAATGTCGTAAATGGCCTGTAAGTGACCTGAAAGCATCAATACCACCTTGGGAACCATAAATAATTAAAAGCATAGAAAAATTGATGTTCTTGTATAATTTCAATATGTTTCTTGTGACAATGTAAAGAACAAATTTGATCATGATCACTTTGAAGTTAATGTTTTTTCATTATCAAATACCTGAAACTTACAACAGCTACTTTCAATGTCTAACCATCTGGTAGAAAATCTTCTGTTGTTAAATGCATCTTAAACAAACATGAATTTATGTAGGGGGACTCTGAATTCTGTAAACACTAAATAGTCTGTGAGTTTTGATTTCAACTCAAATCTTCAGCTTTATTACCTGAGCTAAACATTTAGACCATAAACATTTTACATGTTTACATATTTTTTCTTGTATACTTCAGTACCTAAAAGAATTTTGGGCACATAATATGTGGATAGTACATGATAGCTGAATATATAAATATTGTATAACAGCTTTACCATTCTTCATATATGAAATGTTCGCCATCCCTTACCTGATTTTAGTAACTCATTCTTAGGAGCTCACCCCATTCTATCATGCCTATTAAACACTCCCATAATCCTTCTGAATAAGGTTTGAGCAATAGTTATTGCAATGAATTCATTCCTTGGGCAATAAGTGATGTCTCAGCAGCTGTATTTCCAGAAAAATCATATATCATTTGAAAGCTTTGTACAAAATCCATTTTTATTGCTATAGCTACTAGTAATTGAAATTAAAATATCATGGTTTTCCTTCCAATTACACAAACAATTTATTCTAAATATCTAAAATTCACAAAATAATAAAAAGTCAAGATACAAATGACATTCATTCCCATTTCTCCATAGCAAGCCAGTATCCCATTATTGCTACTTCCATTTCAGCTCTTCTTCAATATACATTTGAGCAGATGAGTAAAGGAATAAAACATTTGGAATCACCTAGCAATGCATAATGTGCATCTTATCTATGTCATCACAGTGCTGAGAACATATTTTAATGCACCCATTCTATATAATCATATGCATAGGATACGTCTTTCATACTCGAGCTATTGAATACTTTCATTTGGCATACATACATATGTCAAATATCCCAATTATTTCACAATTTCATTTATTTGGTATTGAACTCTTACGGATTTCTACCATGTTTCCAATACCAGAAATAATTAGAAATTAATTCAATGGGAAAAAGTAGTTAAAATCCATTGTCCTATTGACTTCATAACACAACCGAGTAATATTTTAGGAGCACTTGCATCTCTTTAGCAGCAAGAACTTTTGTTCATGATATCTTTATTTGTAACTCAGTCAACTTGACTAACATCAAATCTGGCTTATCTATTGCTGGTTCTGAACCTCCACCAAACAAGAGCATGGATTTGCCCAAATGAACAGCAGAATTCAGTTCATAATAATGACAAAATGTAAAAACAAACTGGAGAGGACATTTTAGTAGGGAGTGAGGGAGAGAGGCACAAACAGAAAGATATTGATAAAAGAGAAAAAATAATATTAAATATTTTAATTTAATTGTCAGCAAATTTTATTATTTATATTTTCTATAGTTATACCTACAGATGTGTATATATAATGTGTGTATATATATGTATATATATACATATATATATGTATATATATATATATATATATATATATATATATATATATATATATATATCCTACATCATGATACACCTTATATCATATAACCTGACCATGCTCTCCCAAGGTAAATACAGTATGTAGCAAAAATCCCAGATGTTACATTTCCATTCAAGTTGCTAGTCATGGTAGTCTAGGTGACTCCCAAAACCATATAGGCTATTACTGTTGCCCGTAGTTACCTTTGAGAATTTGAAAGTAAGCCCCTATTGATGAAGATAGTACCCACTTCAGACATAGGATTCAGAAAATCCTTGCTGGTTCTAACCATCTGTCTTATGGTCTAGTTTTCATAGTACCAGACAGTGCTCTGTAAGCTTGGAGCAAAGAGCAAGAATCAATTGTTCTATTCAATTTAGGTGACAATTAACTATAAGAATAACCAGTAAATCAAGATAATATTACAGGTACAATAGTGGCATTCCTAACTTGGAAATAACCAGCAGCTCTGTATTTGAACTTAAGATGTACTCAGTAGGGGAAAAATCATGTCCAGTACTAGAAAATTTGTCAATACTAAAAAAGAAACTACAACCAAGAAACTACAACCATCATTTTACTAGACCATTGCACCTTTTAACTGCAATATAAAACCAATCTTTATAGAGCACTGTAGCTCTCATCCTTCATCAAAGAGGATTCTTTTGATATCTAGTGAAATTATTACAGAAAACTACAGTAGGTTCTATTGTAGATAACAGTGAGTCATGTGGGGAGTCCAGCTCTAACTGACACATATACATCATAACTCCTGCACTTAAGGATTAGGGAACATTTTAGAAGAGGGCCAGAAATTTATAGGAGTCAAAGCACAAATAAGTCTGCTGTAAGATTTTTGTTCCCTAGAAACAGTAGGGATATGAAACTTAGGATAATTTAACAATATAGCTGAGTAAACAAAACATAATGACAATACGTATAAACCTACTAATGCAGAAGGGATAAACCTCCTGAATTCCCATCCACAGATTTAAAAAGTATAGCTAACTAATAATTACCAAATTGGAAAATTAGTCTTTCCTATGAATGACTCCCCTAATTGGTTACTCAGCAGAAAAGAGTCAGTGCTGAAATCACAATAATGCAATCCATATCAAATGGACTCAGCAGGTTATACTTACATCTTTGTACATATATTACAGTAGTAATTTTAAAAGGCCATATTTGGGGGTGAGAGGACATGGTGATGTTGGAAGGAGGGAGAGAGACAGGGGCTGGAAGGAGGACAGGAAAGTGAAAAAGAGAGGTGATTGTATTTTAATTAAAACTACACTAGAAAAATAAATATATTTAAATATTTTTGGTTAAAAAGGATTATTGAAAATATTTTTCTTCATTTTATTATTTTTTTATTAAAAAATGCCTTTTTATCCATGTATCTACGTGTTCTCCTTCCTTTCACTCATCTGTTGATATCCTGTACTCCTCATCAGAGCGTTTAAGGCCCTATAATCATGTTCTACATATCTCTAGCATCATCATACATCTATCCCCTTTTACTTTTTCAACCTTCATCCTGTAAAACTTGTTTTATATTTTATTTTAATTTGATTCAGAATTCTGTGCCTACAGAATTACAAACTTACTTAATTAATGTCTGGATCAGATTTTTTTTGATATTACACAGTCCCAATATCCACGGAGTTCTTACGTACCTAACAGAAGTTCGTTTAAAATTGTATTCTAAAATATCTTCCCTCTCTCAGAAATATAAGAGTTCCAAAATATTTATATTACTATATTGCTATGTGGCTACTCAAGGAACTAAATAACTAAATATTTTCACTATTATTTTCAGGCATAGTACTATGACTTTAAATAGTCTTCTCAGTGAGAAGGCAAACTATATTAGGAAATGTATTGACTTTAAAACATCATTGTATCAGCAGTAGAGGATAAAGTTCCTGTAAATAGCCATGACTAACAAATTTCATGTTCCTAATATTTTTAGGAGGTTCCATGAGACTAATTAATACAAACACAACTTCTTAGTATTTTGAGGAAAACAGGGAAGGGTTTATAGGTACTAGGTAGATGACGATCCAACAATATAACAGACTAAATAAGACACAATGCTTGGGATATGCTAGGTAAATAACTTATCATTTGTTTTCTATATATAACCTATTCATCATTAACTATATAAGCAGAATTGATAGCATATAGTATCTGTGAATATGTTACTTTCAAATAATTGGATTCTGTAAATGTCGCGCGCAACCTCGCCAGCAGGGTCGACGCAACACCAGGCCCTTCTTTCAGCAGTTTTTTCAGGAACCTTGAAGAAAGCTTCTGCTGCTGGGGAAAACCCGCTCCCAGCTAAATACCTTCTGGACTGCTAATCACGGGGCACCATGTGGGCCATGCCAATAGATCCAGGTGCGGGAAGCAAGTCACACCTGGAAGCAAGCCAAGAGCTTAGCCTTAGCTAAATAAGGAGTTGTTTATCTCAGAGAGCACTCACCATCGGGAAGGTGGAAGGCAGAAGCCAGCACCATCTTTAAGGTGCGGCCACACAGCTCTCTATAGTCCCCCCTTTTTGTTTTTATAAAGGAATTAGCAGGTGAGTACAGAGGTCTACTCTCTGTTGTGCAAGGATCATTATCCCTAGACTCCTTTTGGGGCGTCCCCCTAGGGATTATGGGACTTGGTCGACACCCTTTTTTCACAGAGGTGGGACATTAGGGTGAGAAACCCACATGCAAGCAGACATGCTCTCCTTGAGCCCTCCAAAACATAGCTGAGGTGCTCAA
This sequence comes from Phyllotis vaccarum, assembly GCA_033318265.1. Classification (NCBI taxonomy): domain Eukaryota; kingdom Metazoa; phylum Chordata; class Mammalia; order Rodentia; family Cricetidae; genus Phyllotis; species Phyllotis vaccarum. The sequence continues at coordinate 102,375,646 of JARWLC010000008.1, read as the reverse complement.
CTGCAGGGCACTAGCCTCGCAGCCTGCAAAAAATATTACCCTTTTAAGGCAGCAAGCCAAACATAGGGGGACTGTCCAGTCTCTACAACTACAAAGGCTTGGGCAATCATGGCCGCATCCTGGCACTGTCTGGTCTTAATGCGGCAGAGGCACCACAGGCAGACCCCGGAGATCAGCGCCATCAGGCCAGCCATAGCTCTTAGTCCTGCCCACTCTTTCAGATGATCCATGATAACGGCGAACCAGATAGCCAGTCCCTCAGCCATTCCAGCATCTATCCAGGTCGAGTTGACAGTCACGATGGCCACCCGGAGATCAAACATCAATTTTTGGAACTGTCCTGTCCAATTACCTAAAAGATAACTTGACAACTGTTGAGATAAATTTGCAGCATGGGTAAAATTCTCATATTGTATAAAGATTATTCAAGGTTTAGGCTTTTGACTACTTGCAACAAACACAAAAGGAGGATAAACACACACAGGAGTGGGCTTATCACACCCTGGATTTGTGGAGGCTATTACTCTTACATCCAGGCCCCTCCTTTCCCACTGTCCCCAAGTCTGGGAAGAACTCCATGAAAATTGGCCATCTCCATGTAGCCCACCAGCAAGCATGGCCAAGGGCTCAGGCACACTCGAGCCAAGCCACTCCAGTCACCAGGTGTCATACAATGCCTGTCCATAGCTTCCACCTGAGCTACAGTAAAAGAGGCCATGATGCCATAAGTTCTAACTGCTTGCAGCTGCTCTAGGGCTGCCTGTCCACTCTCCACCGCCTCACTATAGTGTTGGTCCTTGAGGCAGCTTTGGATCAGTTTCCAAATGGGTCTCACTCCGGCTTTGAGTGCTCCTTGTTCATAAGCAAAATCTAGGTCTCTCCCTAATTTCTCCCATGAGGGGACTGTAAGGCTCCCGGTTACAGCGAACCATGGGGCAACAACATCACACTCCTCCAGGAACCATTCTAGGGTTTTCTTTTCTAATTTTAAATGTTTTGAACAAAGTAGCTCCTGTAGAGCCAAAAAAATTGGGTGCGAAGGAGAAGTGCCCATAGCAAAATCCTTTTCTCTTTCACTTTTGAACTTGCTCATCAGAGAGTCTTATCGCACTCTCTCTTTATCTACGGAGAAGATCAAATTGTCGTCGTCCCCCCCCCCCCCGTCGCCCCCCCCTGCTTTTGTCCCGGATCCCCAATTTACCTGAGGACTCTTCCCTGCTTTTGTTGCGGATCCCCAACTTTACTTGGGGACTTACCAGTGCACCCCCTGACTGCAGAAAGTTCTGAGCTTTCGTTGACCTTAAGGCCGTTCTCCCCGTGTGGGCCACCACTTGTCACGGGCAACCTCGCCAGCAAGGATGACGCGACACCAGGCTCTTCTTTCAGCAGTTTATTCAGGAACCTTGAAGAAAGCTTCTGCTGCTGGGGAAAACCCACTCCCAGCTAAATATCTTCTGGACTGGCCATGCCAATAGATCCAGGTGCACGGAAGCAAGCCACACCTGGAAGCAAGCCACGAGCTTAGCCTTAGCCAAATAAGGAGTTGTTTATCTCAGAGAGCGCTCACCATCGGGAAGGTGGAAGGTGGAAGCCAGCGCCATCTTTAAGGTGCGGCCATGCAGCTCTCTACATGTAAATATAAAAATCTTATGATTTCTGCTTTCAAACTGTAGAGCTGGTGGCACATCTCTGTTCTTATTCTGAAAACATGAGACCCATTAAGCCAATGCTATTATATTCATCCTGAGTGTATACCAAAATCTCAGCTCAGAAAAAGTCAGGTAGCAGAAACAAATTTGACCTTAGTTCACTTTTTTTTTTTCTGCTCAGGCTTACAGCAGATTGGAGTGTATTTACTGCAACTAGAGATAATATTTCTTTGACTCTGTTTCTACTTTCCAGTGAAAATCCTAGCCAGAAGATTCCCTGACAATCATTCATACATAATATATACATATATATATATATATATATATATATATATATATAAAACTTAACACTTAAAATTAACTTTCAGTGGTTTCTAGATAGAAATAACTATCTTCATTTCTTCTTAAGTATATTTATGTTGAATAATATAAAATCCTTGGCATTGTTATGATATAATAAATTATGAAGGATATATAAGGTAGTTATATAAAAAGTGCTGAATTATGGGAAAACAGAACAGTCACATGATAAGACAATAGAGAAGCAGATAATTTCATAAAATTAAGCTTGAATCTGAAAAGAGGAGTTGTACATGTTCATCTATCTTTCTTAGTAAGCATGGCTTTGTGATGTCACTATCTTGTTTTGAATATTACCCCGAGCAGGAAAAAGGAAATTAAGAAAATAATATGTATTAATAACATTCCGTGAGTCAAACTTCTGCAAAGTATATTCACTAGGGCACTTTATTTACAATTATTCTTGCAGATAAATAAAGTTCAGAATTATTAAACATTTTATCTATAAGAATCCAAGTCTCAATGAGATTGAATATGATTTTCAGAACTGTGTAAGTATAAGTGACAACATTTGTTTAAAATGGTGGTTTTTCAGGCTCTAGTCAGATGCTATTTTAAAATGTGTACTCTCATTAGTGCATTCAGAAATAACAGTTTTTCCCTTCGTGGAGTAGTTGTAAGTTTTAAATGTGAGTGAACCTGTGACCAAAGCGAATACTGCTTCATTATCCACAGACAATCACTTCATGTTTGATGCATAGAAATAAATGCTTATTCAATAGATGTCAATGGGATTGTTTGTGTGTAATAAACGTGAATTGTCATTATGCACAGTCTTCAAACATGGTTCTGTTTATCTTAGGATCTTAGAGAACTACTGTGAAAACAGTTCAATTCATTCTCCGTGGATGCCATAAAAATTAATTTATATCTTCTTATGAGAACACTTGGCCGGAAGTCTGGCTGACTAGATACATGTGGTAGTTGTGACAAAAACAACTTGCATATTTCAGATACTGTTTCACACAACTAGTAATTAAGATCTGCTATCTGTTGAGAGGCAGTAACCTTGCAAATTCATTTTGGCTTAGTGTATAACAAAGCACATTTTATGATTGTTCATAAAACATGTATGGGCTTAGTAGTTCTAGTTATTAAATGAATAAATAATGTAGCAAATGCAAAGAAAAATAAGAATTTGAATAATAAACGAGAGTTGTTTGGGTATTCCTATGATTTATTTATGCCAATAACAGCTTAAATTAGATACTGGGGTATTCATAATCAATGCACAAAGTCAAGGTGAATATTTTAACTCTATTGGATTAATACACTATACATTTTCTATGTATGACAATTTATCTAATAAAATGATGAAAAAAAATCTACTGTTCAGTGAAGCAGTTTTATCAAGACTATAATATAAAGACATTGGAGTATTAATCAGTCATTTCCTGCTGCTTCATGTCTGTATGTTGAGCAGTGTGCACACACAAACCTAAATATCCTGAGGCTTAGAAAGAGTTTCAATTTTTTAAATCTCACAGAAGCTTCTTTCATTCAAACAGAAAGCTCCCCAAGTACAAGAGTCAGAATAATACAAATGTCTAATTTGCATCTCTTATAGTCAGACATGTCTTCAGACGTGCAATTAATCTGACAATGAGTTTGATCTGAATGGTTATATGTCTGTTGATACTAAGAGTTCAAGCTTTTCATTTTTAATTTTTTTGTTCATATGAAAAAAATATTTATATTGTTTCACACATTTTGCTAATTCTAGTTTATACTTGAGTCCTAAAGTTTCATGTTTGGGCTTCTAATATTAGAATTCTTTGGAGAGGTTGTTATCACTATAATTAATGCTTGATGTAATAATATTATTTTTTAAAAAACCTGAAGTTTGTTTCAATGATCATTTTTGAGGTTTTAGTCTTAGTCTTTTGACTCTGTGCTTGGGGCCTCATGTGATTATAAAAACACATCTGATCAATTCCTGGCCATGGGGGCAATAAAGAAGAGACTGAATTCTCATAATTCATGGTCATGCCCTTAACTACCTAAGCACCTTTAACTAGTGCTTACTTATAAAAGCTTCTACTAATTCCTAAGTGTACCATGGGCTGGGTACAACACTTTCATCATGCAGGCACTTTGGCATGAAAAACTCAAATTACAGCAGAGCATGCTGGCCAATGAAAAGAAATGTTTTAGCTTTCTTGAAGATTTTTTTTACACAGACAGAGAACATTTTATTGGCTATGATTGTACTAGCAAAAAAATCTTGTACAATGTCACAATTTTATAATGTGATTGAAGAAAATAATCAGTATGTCAGTATTACTCTGCCGTGTAAGCTTTACAAGGCTGAAATCTACTTTAGTCTCTGAATCTTGGGGTAGGTATAAAAAACAATTTCACTTACTTGCAAAGCAAATAAACAAATAAATTAAAGGAAAGTTCACTCTGTTTTTTTATAGTACTTTCTCTAAAATGCTGAGTGAACAACATGGACAATAAAGCCAAAATAAACTGAGAGGCACGTACAAGTGAAGATTGGAGGATGAACAGAATGTAATTCTATCTATTACATTTCTCACACATAATTATAATGTACTGGTATTCTAACCTGGGCTGGACAAAATGGCTTCAGCAAAGAAGTGTACTTAAAGGAAGAAAAAACATTCTTCTATCAATGAGACAGTAATCTGAGTATACCCCATAATATTCATAAGTGCATCTATGGAGTAGCTTTCAAAAAACATGCCACTTTGGCTCTCAAAGAGGTTGGGAAATTTACTATGAAAGCTACAGGAAGTCCAGACGTTTTCATAGCACCAGGATGAAGAAAACTGTGTAGAACAAAGTAATAAAAAGTGTTTTGTTTTGTTTTTTTTTAATCTGTAGAGGTTTGTCCATGAAATACAACGATTTACCAAGTAACCTCTATATTTTGGAAACCAAGGTGCCTGTTGCCTTTTAAAAAATCAATAGTCATTGTAAATGATAACTGCTAAATTTCAAATAAACTTATAAAACTGAAAGGGCAGACAAAACAAAAATGTGTGTTGTGTATTAATTGATAAAGAAAATGAATGGCCACTTGTTAATTATTTTCAAACTATTTTTAGCTCATTTTTTTTTTTTTTTTTTAGGATATAGAAACAGAATGAAGTTACAGGACAGTTGAATCGCATTTTCTTGATCAATAAGGCATCACTTTGATATTATAAATATAAGAACATATAAAAGAAAATTTATATAGTTTTCTTCAATAAAATTTCACTCAAAATTAATGTTGATCAACATAGATAGAACATATAATTTTGGAAAAAGCAAAACCCCTTTCTTTGGGGTCTTTAGAGGCTAATATATAATTTTTAGATAAATCATCTTAAACCTTCTACATCCCTATTGGTCTGCTTACTATCACAAGTGGGCCCAAAATACATACATAAGAAAGCCATGTGCCATTATCAAACATAGTTTTCATCTTCACTTTGTGTGAATTGTTATTAAATTACACATGTCTATATTTACAAATGATTATTTTGGTGAAATGGTGTTCATACTCGGAAGCTGCTTTGGGCTTCTGTTTCTGTGCTCTAGACTGTTTTTTAAGCTTTCTATGGCTTTATGTGGGTATATTTGACCCACGTTGGGCTGCCATTTGTAGTAAGTGGTTTCTGGGCCAGACTTTCGGGCTTAACCGCAAGGTTTAAGACCCATAGACCCACAGACCCGCAGAGGCACACAGATGCTTTCAATAGTTTTTGGCTAATTGGCCTAAGGCCCAGGCATATCACTTGCTAGCTCTCTACCCTTCATCTAACCCATGACTCTTCCTGTTTAGCCATGCGGCTCAGTACTTTTCCTTAGAGCAGCATAACTGTCCTCTGTTTCTTCTGGCTTCTCTCTGGCATTCTGCTCTGTGCTTCCTGTTCCCAGAGTTTTCTTAGTCTGGTAGCCCCGCCCACACTTCCTGCCTTCCTTTGGCCAATCAGCGCTTTTTATTAAACTAGTGGGTAGGACAATTATTTACCATGAAACAACACAATGCCCTACAGTTGATATGGAAATGTCTAGTATCAATTTGTGAAGAAACTGGTTAAGATTTTATATTGACAACACAGTTTAAATATGAACTCTTGAAGAATATGTAACACCAACAAATGTGGTATAGTGAAAGAAATATATAAAGTCTAAATGCAGGTCTAATAAACATGCTATGTGTTCCTTAGGAAACACTAAAACATCTATATTTATTAAGAAAGCAAATGAATGATAATAAAGGTGCTTAGATATTTAAGGATGCTATTTCACAAGATAATCAAATGTTTTTGTTATGTGATTTTACGATGTGTGAGATACTGTATCAATTATCTCTATCACTGACTGGCATTAATATTTGATTGCATTCTCAATAACTCTGAAATTCCAGAGCTTGAAGAGAGAAGCAAATAAAATTTAAACAGTTAACTTATCACACACCTAATGATGACACCTATCGTGGCAATGAGACTAGGACAGTGATCTGATAGGAATCCCCATATGAATAAAAGTTATGGGCTTTCCAAATCACACCTTCCAGGACAGTGTGACACATAAGATCACTTTTGTTTCTGTTGCTCATTTTCTCTCACTCAGCCCAGGTGGAAAACCCACAGAATCTGCACTGTCAAAACTCTCTGGCCATGAATATGCACTAAGTGCCTTCTTTGATTTGTGTAAATCAGTCCATTCCATCTCACTGTATCATTCTTCTGAAACTTTACCACTAAAAAAATAGGGTTGCCTGGAGGAAAAGAAAATGTGTTGGGAATATTGTATTTCTTCTGGAAAGTTTCTTGATATCTTACTGCCTAGATTTAATCAATTACTAGGAAATATAACATGTTTTGCTTAATGTATTACAGCAATAATAAATTAATTACATTAGAGGGTTTCAGCTTAGTTTTTATGATCATCAGATTTATTTTAGGAAGCAGAATGTGTAACATTAGCATAGTGAGGAATTAAGGCTAGAAAACATCAAAAGGGCAGCTTATTTGTGTAAAAGAATGCATAGAGGACATCATGAGACCACCGGGAGAATAAAATATAATGAAAAGGTCAAAGTAAGTGTCAACAAAACCTACACACACTCTGACAAATATGCCTGGAATTTCTTCCATTGCATTTCCTAACTAAGTAGTTCACTATTACTTTAGTTGTAAAACACAGCTAATTTGGAATAAATATTTATTCATTATATTCACAGGAAATAAGTGAATATAGCTCACTCTGCAGGATACTTTATTGTCTCAGTGGTTCTTCACTTGATATTAAATAAACTTGAAAATTTCATTCACTCAATCTATATTTATCAAAAACCAAGTCTATGGAGAGCTAAAATTCAAGATTTTAAATTAAGCTTATTCATATATTTTATATACCAAACACAATTTCTCCTACTTTTCTCCCATTTCTTTTTTCCACCTCTACACTGCCCACCCCCCCATTTCAGTTCAGAAAGAGGCAGGCCATTCATGGATGTCAACAAGGCATGGCATATCAAGTTGAAGTGTCAATAAACTCCTCTTTTTGTATTGAATTTTGGAAAGGCAATCCATTACAAATAATATGTTCCCAAAAGCCAACCAACGTGTTAGAGATAGGCTTTGCTCCCTCTTCTTGGAGTCCCACAACTAAGATATATAACAGTCACAGATATGTAGACTGCCTAGGCTAGTCCAATTCTGACTCTCTGTTGGTGGTTCCAGACATATAACTTACTGACTTTTTACCCTTAAACTAATCCGAGCAGCTCGGTACCTTTTCTCAGAGCAGCATAATTGTCCTCTACTTCTTCTGACTTCTCTCTGGCATTCTGCTCTTTCTACCTCTTTCTAGAGTCTTCATAGCTTGGTAGCCCCACCCACACTTCCTTTCTGCCTTTGGCCAATCAGCACTTTTTATTAAACTCATAGACAGGGGACAATTATTTACAATGGAACAACATAATCCCCCTACAATTGCCTATTGTGAAATTGCTGAAAACTCAGAGATTTCTTAATTTTGTTTGGTTTTGCAGGGATTCCTTCAAGTTAGAAAAAAGAATATTTCATAATGTATTGGCTTTATTTGTTTTTGGTTCTTTGTTTATTTGTTTAAAAAGTCCTAACATAAAAATTTCTCCATTCGTATGGTGCTCTATTTGTTTTGCTTTAACAAAGTTCTAAAATTCTAAATTAGAAGGACCATATGTAAAAATAATCTAATTCTAAACTAAAATTTCAAAGTCTAAATATATAGAAATAGTAAAACAATGAAGATAATAATAATAAGGTGTTGACTCTAAAACAATTTAAGTGACCATAAGTGTATGTTACATTACAAAATACTTAATGACAATGGTAACCATATCAATATAAAAATAAAATATAGATATGCAATTTATGTCCAAAGTTACCTGTAACCAGTGGCTACCTATATAAGAAGGTATTTACAGATTACTCTGTATGAAAAGTTTGGAAATCATTGAAATCCTTTGTTGCTATTATCACTTTAACACATTTCAGAGCTGAAAAATATTTAAATAAACTGATAAAGACCTTAAATAAATTCTTTTCTTTCTTTATAATTAAGTTTGCAATGAAAAAACTATGACTCCATAAATGTTACAAAAAGAGTAAAAGCAGTTGTCTCATAATATTGAAACTACTAAAAGTTATAAAATAAGCTGTACAGTGGTAGCATATATCTTTTATCTTATCACTTAGGGGACAGAGGTAGGCTATGAGCTCTAAAAAGCCTGGTCTATCTAGCCAGTTTCAGGACAGCCAGGACAACACAAAGAAATCCAGTCAAACAAAAAATAAAAAAATTCATAAAATAAGACACAGAGCCTTTGAAATATATCTCTAAAACTAAAATATGTAGCAAAGATAATGAAGAAAAATTTAATATTTTTACTATAAGATTCATTTTAAATAAGTAAGAACAATAGGAAATGCAACATAAAAATCAAGACATTATTTTTGTATTTAATTTAAAAGTATTAGAGATAGTTTGAGTCCTCATTCTGTCCCTTATTGTGCTTTCAGAAATACCACTTGAAAAGCCATTTCACCATTAAAGCATGAATAAACATTCCCACAAGCTAGAGAGGGGCAGCAAGATCAGCTCAGTCCATACTTAGTATGTCATGACTTCAAGTTCAGAAGCCAAGGGTCAGATACAAAAAAATATTCCCATTTTAGAAGACTGAGATTATTAGCCAATCCTTAGATTATAAAGTGATCAGCACTTAACAGAGACGAGAAGATCAGGAGAAAGATTTAATAATCTGTATTCTTAAGCACTTCAAACCTGCTCCACGATGGAAGTCTTACAGTGTAAAATATAAACATTACATGAGGAGGTGAAGTATATTTGTCCAAAATGGAAAATAGTAGACACACATCATTCATTTAATGAAATTCTATATGTTCAGAAAAATAATTTTACTGATTAAAAAAACTACTATAAGAAATCACAAGTGAATAAGAATGTATATGAACATATAAATGGCCAAATGAAAGCATTGTTTTATTTAAATAGTGTAATTGAGAGAAGGCAGACACAAAATCAGTACACTTTATTTCACATTCTTGAGGTTGAAAATAAGCTACTGACAGCTCACAAAGTCAGACTGAAGTGGAGACAGGGGCAGGAAGAGAGAAGATGTCTATGTAGCATTCTATTGTTCTGAAAGAGAACAGACAAAATTAAAATGTGAAATATTTGAAAATCTGGTTATTTGTTCAGAAATGAAATCCAAGCATGATTAAATTGAAATGTCACTGGAGAACAACAGATAATAAGTCCAATTTCGTGTGCTTCAAAAGCTTAGTTATAAAACTGTAACATACAAACAAAGTTCAAATGCAAAATTTCCAGAATCATAAAGGTAATATCACAGTACTTCTTTACAGCAGTAACAGAAGTAGGAGGAAGAGGAGGAAGACCACGAGCAGAGAGATGGGATAGGTAGGTATGCCCATAGGTCCCAATTTAAAAGTACACATGACAAAGATGGTTAGCCTCATTTCCTTATTTGGTGAATTTAACAAAGGACTGTACATGAATTGGGAACATGTATCCCTGTAGACCTCTCTAAGGAGTAGATGTTACAAGGCTTTAGGGAAAGACTATCTATACAGTAAACCATACAGTGTAGTTGGGTTATGTTACATTGTAAATAATAGTCCCACCTACTGGTGTAATAAAAATGCTGATTGCCCCAAGGCAGATAGGAAGTGTGGGTGGGGCTACCAGACTAAGAGAATTTGGGGAGCAGGTAGAGCAAAGCAGAGACTCAAGAGAGAAGCCAGAGAGACACCACAATGAGATTTCAGTAGACGTGGAGGAAAGAAATTGAAATACTGCTCTGAGAAAAGGTACCGAGCTGCATTGCTGAACAAGATTAGAGGTTATTTTAACAGTAAAGAGTTAGAAAGTTATATGCCTGGGTCCTAGGTCAATCAGCATAAAATTAATGTAAGTGTATGCGTGTTTCTGTTGGACTGTGGGTCCATAGGTCTGGACTACAGGTCAGACAGGCCAGAAATTTATCACTATAATACTATATTATAGTGAAAAGATCCTATTTATGAGAAAAAATCAGATCCTTGCCCATTTACCACCCTAAATCATCTACCAGAGTCAACATTGGTAGTGACAGTCAAGTCCTTTACATTACATTAAATGTAAACGTGAGATAATATTTGCATAACTTAATGGTACAGAAGAATTTACAAGAATATAAACACTTAACCCATCCACTGAAACAATCAAAATATTATTTAAAGAAATGTAAATTAAAGTGCATTAACAAAGAAATCACCTATTCAAAAAGAGACTCCATAATCAAAGTAAAAAGATAAATTGATCACAGAAGTAAATATTTACAGTGAGAGGAACCAAAAAAGATTAGCAGAAAAATGACAAAGTAGTATGAACACTTTCTTATTACTTTATATTGATTATATTAGGCTCTTTGAATATTATCAATGGGTTAACTATGGGTAAATTTTATGTCATAAGTAAACTCAAAAACATATAGTAAAAATAAATGAGTAAATGCAACTGTCTACCACAAACAATCTTGAAGTTAGAACTTAGAAAGCAATCAATTATTATCTATTTTTTCTCTCCTCATGGCCAATAGATCACAAACAATTTTTTAGAAAAAAAAATTAAAAGTAAAAAGTAAAAAAGGCACAGAATGGTTGTGATATAGCCACGAACAAGTAAATATGAAAGGAAATACTCTTTTAAATACTTCTTTTTCTCTAATAACTTATCTTTAGGTTTCATTTTTACTGTAGAGCTAGTCTTGTGTTTTGAAGTCTTAAGCATTGTGCCTACTTTTTAGTTTTGGCACTGAGACTTTTTTTTTAACCATAAACATGTACACCCCTAGGAAAAACGTTTAAGTAGATTATGTTATGACAACTGGCTCCTTTAATAATTTAGCTAATATGAGCTTTAAACACAATGATTAATGTGTCATATATGACTGAGCAATGTAGCAATTGCCAATGCCAAGTTTCAGTTTGGTTCATATACCATATATAAAACAGCAAGAGAAATATATGTGCATATATATGCATATATATTTATATATTACAAATATTTGTATATGTATTATATATATGAAAGTTTTGTGCTATAAAATTCACATGAGTTTTATAACTTTTCATGCTACATTATGCTCTCAAAAATAATTTACATGTGTTTACTATGAAACTCAATGTTATTATTAAGAATTTATATAGTGATATTGAAATGCTCTTATGAACATAATGGAAGTCACTTACGTATGCATGATATAGTTTATTGCTATATTTAAGAACGAGGCTTTATTTATTTGGAACAAAAAAGGAACAGAGTGTGAATGTAGAAGGGGAAATGGAAAAAAAATACTGAAATGGTGGAGGGAGATTGTGACAGCTATTTTTGGCTGAAGTTGACTATATCTGGAATTAGCCCAAGAGGCTAAGCATATCTATGATGGAGTTTTCTTAATTTAGCTATGTGAAGTGGAAAGTCCCACCTTTAATCTGGATCTTTCGAAGTGGTGATATCCACCATTAATCTCTGCCACAACTTCAGCTGGAAGCCTGTATAATGGACACGAGAGAAGGAAACTAGTTCTCTGTCTCATTCTAGTTCTCCCTAGAAAATCTATTCCTTCACCCATATTACAATCTACTTCTTGGGATTCCAGAGTATACTGAGAACTAACTGACATATCCAGCATCATTGCCTTAGCAAATCCTGGATTCTGGGTATTTCTGTTAGTATACATACAGCAGTACTGTACTAACACAACCAGATTCTATAAGCAATTATAATAAAAAATAAACCATGTAGAAATTCTACTGGTTCTCTTCATATAAAGAACTCTGTCAAATACACAGAGAGAGAGGGGGGAGAGAAAGAGAAAGAGAGAGAGAAAGAGAGAGAATTGGGGAGATAGAGACTACATAGGAAAATAGCAGGAACTACAGACAAGAGAGAATAGCAAAAATAAAGAAACAGGAAGCTGTGCAAAAAAGTGTTCTTATTCAGAAGTACAGAATAGACACACTTCAAAATGGAAGCAAGCACTGTATACTTATCGAGAATCTCTGGTTATTGTTTCTTAGGGCTTATTTTTGATGGTATAAAATTGAGGAGGAGTTGGCTGAGAGGGGCAGGGTAGAGATTGTCTCCCCATTTTCTGGCATTAGTTCACCACATGTGACTTTTTCCCATGGTGCTTGATTTCAGTTATATGCATGTTTTCAAGCATACATGGGCATAAGATGATAAGTAGAATTTTTTTAGAAGTTTATTGATAGGACAGTTTGCTTAATTGTGTATAGAGAACAATCCAGTTCAGAAAAATTCATACAAAATAATCCAATACATGCAGCAACCAGTCTTGATGGAAATAATTACTCTATTTGCAAGATATATTTTTGATGACATCTCTAAACATTAGCAGTTAATAAGGAGTGATAAGAAGCTGTACTTTTTGCAGCTTACAAAAAGGCATACATGAAGCTACATTCAGAAGAGAGTCTTGGGTAGCTGAGAGCATTGTTGGGAAGAAAAAAATGGTGTAGCTTATTGCAAAGTTTTGCATATTTTGTGTGCGTTAGTATTGTTTTGATGACTGCCTTCCACTATTTTCTATAAACATGTTAATATTCTATAAGCATCAGTTTAATGTATTAAGCTTTTAATAGTAAAAGACATGAGTTGCTTTTCCATCTTCCTAGTTACTCTTTATGGATATCCTGATAGCTATGACCACCACAGGCTCTGATGAAAATTGAAATATCTATTAATTTCATAGGAAAAGAAATGAGTGAACACTACTAATGGTATGGACAATATCAGTATCTCCCACTAGAGTATATCATGAAATCCTAAAAACCTCAACCAGTGTCTAACCTTCATAAATGGCACCCTTCACTTCATTATATTTAACATTTTGTGAGCCCATTTGAAAATATGGGAAACATGAACCAATTAAATGATTTTGGTTTTGGAGCTGTGACTATCATAAACTGTGGGGAAACTTTGGTCTGATTAGCCATACTAATTACTTATGAGTATTAGTCATTCAAATTTGTGTTAAAAGAAGCCAGTTGTTTATTCACTCATTTATTTCTTCATAATAAACATGAAACATAAGTTGACAATGGGTGACAGCTATAAATATGCAAACATGATCTTTCGCTACATATTTCACTTAGCATCAAATTTATGTCACAAAAAACAGACCCCGAGGTTTAGCCCATGTTTTCACTGCTGGAGACTTTAGTAACAAGATGATAGGAGCTAGCTTATTTATAATTGTTTAATCAATAATAAAGCCCATCAGTATCTCCATTAATAACTATAATTATCAGAAAACTCCCACAAATCTTGCTTCCTGCTAAACTTTTTATATTAATCATATCTATGTATTATCAATAGCCTTTCTTTACAGAAACAAGCTATAAATCTATTTTAAGGAAGAGAGAAGCTGTACTCTCTTCACATGGTGATGTTTCCTTCTAGTGAACTGACATATTTTCTTCTAGTTACTCAAAAACTGGATCCCTATCCCAGGGACACTGTGCAATGATCTGTCTTTCTTTCCAAAGGTAAATCTTTGCATATACAGGGTTTATTTTTATAGTCAATGGAATTGGTTTATTAGATAATTGGTTTCTGTGTGATGACAAACGTTTCAAGTGGGGCTGCCATTTGCTGCTAAATGAGTCATCATATACAATTATGGAGTCTCTCAGGTTCATAAGAGGCTGTCTTGCTAAGAAACTGAGACTCTAGGAGATTTCTATTAGGCGAATACGGTAATTGCAGAGCTAGGAATACTGACACTTTCTCTAATCTCAAATATTTCTTAAGAGGTCATAAAATTTTCCAGATATAGTAGGCAAAACTCTACCCCAGCACTCATAGAATGAATCAAGACATTGTTACATGCAGGAACTCTGGAGTTATATCTATTACGAGTGCCACAAAAATATTTTTAAAGAAGTTTGTAACTTAATCCAATATGGACACCATATATGTTGGAATGGGTCTTCTCTTTTTCAGCTTTTTAATGTTTTCCAATACAATAAATAGTGTGTAGAAACAAGTAGTCTCATTTCAGATTTATAAAAATAGAAGTCTTATATGCTTGGAAATTAAGAGATTTTACTCAAGGACACAGAACTAGCAAAAGTTTAAATGATTGTTCTTAATACTATATCAGGATGAGTGCTGTAACCACACACACACACACACACACACACACACACACACACACACACACACACAAACACAAACACAATTTTGAGACAAATACTGAAAATGCTTTTGGCAAAGGGAGAGAAAAACAGGCGCCATAGCAAAAAAAATAACTTAAAAATATTTTCTTTTAAAACATATTTTATAGATATTAGGTAATGCAATTAGAGTGTACACACATTCTATTTTAATGATGCTAATTCATTTCCTAAGAAGTTAACATATTTAGTATTCTGTGATTTGAATCCCATTAAAAAGTATATTAAACTAAAATAAAATATTCCAGGAATAATTTTGGTGACAGAAGAATATTTTAGACACAGCTAATTGAGAGCACAAATCATCCCACTTAAAGCTATGTTAAGGTTGACAAAATTGAGAATTAAACAGTATGGTTCTAGGATTTTTTGGTTCATCACTCTCCAAGATAGAATGTTGCAATTGGAGGAGGGCTAAATTCTTAGGAGAATACTTTAGCAAACCAAAGATAAGCAAATTCTTGCAATATCGTAGATGATGGTCACCTCACGGTGACAGACTGTTTATGTAAAATTACTGGAAATTAAACAATGGCAATGGCCAAATAATAAATTTAGTAATCTGATCACTGAATACCTCTTATTTTGTGTGTGTGTGTGTGTGTGTGTGTGTGTGTGTGTGTGTGTATGTCTTCACAAACTGATCGTGATGTGTGATATACTTTATGTGATAATAGTCACTTTTGGAGGAGATTCCAAAACCTTACCCCTATCTGTAAAACTTCTCTCTCTCTCTCTCTCTCTCTCTCTCTCTCTCTCTCTCTCTCTCTCTCTCTCTCTCTCTCTCTCTCTCATCTCTACTCTCTCTTGTTTCTCTATTACTTTCTCATATATTTATGTATATATATATATATATATATATATATAATTGAGAGATTATGTGACATTTACTTATAGATGAATGGAATAGTATCATATTTCTTGTCCCATAATTTGCTTATGACTTTCATTTTTTGTTGAAATTTTTTCTAATGCATCTTTTCCTTAATTTTGCATTTGACAAAATGTAACTCATAGCATTATTCTTAATTTGAAGTGATTTACTACTTTAAAGTGTGAAGTTTTGCTCAGGTTTAATTCTGTCTCATGTTTATTGATGCCCATATGCTCTAGTTTGAAGTTGGATTATATTGTTATATTGTCAATAATTGTCCTATCTACTGGTTTAATAAAAATTCTGATTGACCAAAGGCAGACTGAAAGTGTGGGCAGAGCTACCAGACTAAAAAACCTCTGGGAACAGGAAGAGCAGAGCAAAAAGCCAGAGAGAAGCCAGTAGATACAGAGGAAAGAAGTCGAAATGCTGCTGCTGAGAAAAGCTGTGTGGCTGAACGAGGTAAGAATCATGGTTAGTTTAAGAGTTAAGAGTTCGGCCCCAGGTCAATCTGTAAGGGGAATATAATTAATACAACTGTCTGTGTGTTTCTGTGGGACAGTTGGTCAGAACCTCAGGGCTAGGCCTGAAAGTTCTGGCCAGAAACTTCATACTACACTAGTTATAATAAGCTATTTCAAAATACAATGATACATTTTACCCACAATCTTTGGTCTTCTATTGTTCAGACCATCTTTGGGACCGAAGGTAAGAAAGTACACAGTCTCTGGGGGAAATAGATCATTCTAAAAATTTTATGAATTTTATTTGTCATTTTTTCTAAGATGTTGTTACAATGGCAGATTGCATTTGTTTCACAGAGAGTATCATATCTTTTCCCCTTAATTAGTTAATCAAGTTTTTTGCTTAGTCCTGTCTCAGTCCTTTGTCATTGATAGATTTTCATTGATAGGTTGCTGCATAGAGGGCGTCTAAAATCAGTTCACAACGTACATTTGAGCACTATTTATAGAAAATTTTCTCATTGTCTCCTGTTCAGGTGATTATGCTTTTCTTGTTGGTGTGGTAGAAGCCTCATCCTCATTGTTACTTATCCGTATCTAAAGAAAAGTTCACACCAAAATATATGCTAACACTAACATGGGAAAGCTAAGGGTCTCTGTCATAGAAAAAACACTGCAAGCAAGTAGGGAATCCTGAACTTGGGAGAGATAATTTTTCCACAGAGAAGAGCACACTGATTGGTTATTCAATACAAAGTGGTCAGTCCTGAAACATATAGACATATTGATAACATATCAAATGAGAAAATTTCATTTATATACTTAGGAACACACACATATTCACATAAAACCTCAACTGAAAAAAAAAAAGTCGCTAAAGTTAATGAGAGTGAGTGGGACCTGTAACCTACTTCCTACAGCAGGAGAGGGTTTCTCCAGCTAAGCTGTTGCAGAAACTGTACCTGGATGAAGATTAAGATAGGAAAGGGAAGAGAGAAGTGATGTAATTATACTATATTCTCAAAAATATAACATAAGAAAAAGAAATTTAATTTTATATAATATATTCTAATCATAGTTTCTACTTCCTCACCTCATCCAAGATCTTTGCCAAATCCATGACCTTTCTTTTTCTTTCTCTTTAGAAAGCAAAAAGACTAAACACAAAAAGAATTTAAAGAAGAAATACCACAATATAAATGCACATACAATAACAAACCAACCAAACAGAAAAACTCATAAATACACAAAACCAGAAATGATGACGTACAAGCAAAAGACCAATAAAACAAAATATTTACAAAATTATCACTAATTATTTTTATGTTGGCAATCTGTTGCTGGGTATGGTGATCTGCACTGAAATGTGGATATTATGCACAATATGATTCCATTACAAGCAGGTATCAGTTGAAGACAGATTCTTGGCTAGGGGTTGGGAGCCCATGTTCTCTTCCTTTTCTCCGTGGCCCCTTAAAATCCATGTATAATGCTGACAATTGACAAATGGGACCTCATATAACATTACAAGCCTTAAAGCATGGGAATCTTAAAACCAAATGAAGAGTCTGAGCTCCAGAGCTCCCTGCACAATGTTCCCATTGGATGGGCATCTCATTTACCTATGGCATGTGACAACCCAATTAAATTCACAGGTAGGCTGGGTGAAACAGAGAAAGTCTCCAAACACCTTTCCTGAAACTGGGCCAATGACTAAAATTATTGAGGTTGCCTCCAAGCTAATGTGAAGAAATAAGAATAATTTTTATTAAGCCACTGACTAAATTTATCTAGTGTTTATTGCATATGTGCACACTTTTTGTAAACGTATACTCCTCTACTCAATGTATGAAAGTGTCCATGGCATTCAGGACCTGCATTTACTAGCAGTTATGCATGTGATATAACTGTTGGAGAGTAAACTCTGGTGCTCTGAAAGAGTATAGTATACCCTTAGCAGTTCACCCATTTATCTAACCTCTGAATTTATTTGTAATTCTTTTTTTTTATTTGTTTATTTTGAAATTATAAAGGATGGCAATGGTTCTTTATTCCTTTATTTCTTCTAAGCCCTGGAATATGCCACTTTCTTCTATACTTAAAATTAATGGACTGTTTTTCATTGTTATTATATGTATATATGGATTTGACATAGATATATTCCTATTGAGTACATATACTCTTACTTTTATGTATACTTTCAGGGCTGAAAATTTGGAACTAAAAAACCACTTGGTTAAATAGTTATTTTAAATGTTCATTGACAAAGTCATACTTAAAGCTTTTAGTTTGGAGAAGTAAGGACTTGTAATAATGTGTGGACGCAACTTTGAAAGCCCTCTTTGTTAGCTCATTTTACATTAAAATACATGAGATAATTTATTTTCTAAGTCAAAGAGATCTCAGCAGCTCACATACAAAAACTATGATGGCAGCCACATCAACCCAACTTTAGTAAGAGTCATCTTTTGTGTGCTACCTAAAAATATATCCAAAGAGAAGACATCATTTCTTGAAAATAGAAATTCTGAGGCTGATTATTTTAATCAGAGACCAACCTGACTCACAGCAACTCCTGCCATGGGTCATCACCAGATTTAGTGTATGCATGCCTCTGGTGTTTGTGTTTGTGTGTGTGTGTGTGTGTGTGTGTGTGTGTGTGTGTGTGTGTGCATGTGTGCTTGCCTGTCTGTGTGTGTTAAATCACAGCAATCAGAGAATGATGTCATATTCCTGTTTTATTATTCTTTGCTATACTCTACTATGAGAAATGTCTTACTGAATTTGGGGTTGAACTGGTTCCTAAAATGTTCCAGTGAACTTCTTTTTTTTTTGGCTCTCATAGCATTTGGGTTACAAGTGCATGTTGTCAGGCATGGATTTTATGTCAGTTATGAGAATTTGAATTCAGATATATTGTATGTAAATTGACAGTAGATAAATTGATGAATGATGAATGGATGAATAGATACATGGATGGCAGATGTCCCCTTACCTACTTAGCCATTTCCTAACCTATTCCTTTACTCTCACGATAACATTATCTTCCAAATATCTACATTTTGAGACAAAACCTTCATCATATTAATTTGTGGGGAACACATTTATATCATATCTTAATTATACAAAATTCTGTGGACTTTTAGCTGTCTAAATAAATCTTTATTTCTAGTAACGATGACAAAGAAATTATTTCATTTTTTTGTACTTGAACTCCACTTTTACTATGCATCCACCATATGAGCATTAGGATTGTATTTTTAGCAAGTTATCTCTTGTTTTCTGTCTGTAAGAGAAGCCAATTCACTTTCCTGATTATTATTTGGTACTAGTTTAGAATTCAATTTATGTATAAAAAGTGCTGAACTGATGAAATTGACTCAGTCAAACCATAAAACAAGCTATTTTCCCCCAAAGAGAGAAAGAGATAGTATATGGTAAATCAAAGGTGTTAGAAGTTCATAGTCCATAACCACCTTGTCACTGCACTGTGTTTTAAATACCCTTAGAACACAGAGTAAAACAGAATGCAACAAGACTAGCTAATTCTGCCATCACCAGAAGCACTTGAAATGCATCTTTGTATCACTCTTGTCAATGATGAAAAAAAAAAAAATCAATCATTTTACTCAAATCAGAACCACTCAAACCCAAAACAGTACTGAATTAAATTTTACCTCTGATCCTGAATAGAATGTTCTTGAACTTAGATAATGTGTATGCTTAAAATATAGAATATTGACATGGAAAATTCTTATTAATAATTCAAATTGCTGTTTATATTTTCTGACCCTTAAATAATGATAAATTTCTATTTTTATTTTTTAAGCTTTCTTAAAATTTGAACATATTATTAATATGTTTTCCTTATTTTTAGTATGAGGTTTCTGGATAAGACTTTTGGGCCTAGCTTCAAGGTTTAGACCCGCAAACCCACAGAGACACACAGATGCTTACATTAATTTTAGGCTGATCAGCCTAAGGGCCCAGGAATATAATTTGCTAACTCTTTACCCTTAATCTAACCCATGACTCTTATCCTGTTTAGCCATGGGGCTCGGCACCTTTTCTTAGAGCAGCATAGTTGTCCTCTGCTTCTTCTGGCTTCTCTCGGGCATTCTCCTCTGTTCTGCCTGCTCCTAGAGTCTGGTAGCCCCTCCCACACTTCCTGTCTGCCTTTGACCAATCAGTGTTTTTTATTAAACTCGTAGGCTGGACAATTATTCACAATGTAACATCATGCATCCACTACACTTATTCAATTAGGTCCTGGAATATATAGGTTACAACAACTTTTACATTCAGATGAGAAAGATAGAATAACCGGAATCATATATCATTTCATTTAAGTAAACTTAAATTTCCCATTTTGAGGATTCTATAATATAGAACAAAAGTTGACATCACTGCAGATTAGTTTTCCTTCCAGTGCTTTAACCAACATTCTAGCCAAAAAGAGTTGATTGGAAGGCATACTTGAAACTGACATCCAGTATTAGATAATGACTAAACTTACAGTGCAAATATATTGAGACCCCTTAGGATATTTAAATTGAGAGTCTGAACATTTCTTAAAGCATATGTTTTCAATATGGTGAACTTTCTGCAAAAAAATGTGTGCTAATTTTTGTTCTTTATAAAATTTAAAATAGTTCAAAGACATACGGAAATAACGTCTTCTAAAATAATTATTTCTACCACATTTAAAATTATCTCATATTTTTGAAAGTTATAATGACTTAAGAGCTCTTCCTTGATGATGCAATGTGGCAACTCAGAATCTCTCAGTCATTTTTAAAGGAAAACAGGAAACAACTGTATATAATTCTTAGCCATGTTGATAAATTAATGTGTATGTATGAAGAAGCTCTCACATAGCATAGAAAACAGTGGGGGCTTTAATAAACCAACAACTGCTGTTGTCACTGTGATGTTTTCTATTAGTATTTTCTAGCAGGTAATATAATGCCTGGTAAGAATTAATATTCATGAGGTTTAAGTATTTTTCTACCTCTTTGAGTACTGTGTGTGTATGTGTATGTGTGTGTGTATGTGTGTGTGTGCATGCGCACACACCCTGTACCTATAAATGCATATGTGTCTGTGATTTAATTGTAAATGTAAAGTCAGTTTAATCAACACAAATCTCATATTTTCCACTTGATATTAAGTTGAATAAGTTATAAGACTATTAATTTAGGCAAAAACATAATTCAAATGTACATAAAGTTATGAAAATATAGTGGTGCCATGGAATGAGCAGTATAAGGAAAATGGGAGCAGTCCAGAGATGCAATGAAGTGAAAACAGCTAAAGTCAGGGCCAGGGTAAGCAAAGAAAATAACAGTAAGTCTAAGCCCTTTATTCAGGTGACTCCAGAGAAGCAAATGTTGGCTTGAGTTGTAGGTAATGTCTTTTAGATTCTGTTTTCGCAAAAGGATTAGAGAATTTGAATTGGAGGAATGAGAATTTTATCAAGGAAATAGTTGAAAAATGGTCAAGATCATTCTTTCAACTGACAGTGTCCTTCCAGTTTGGCTCCCATCAGGGAAAGTCTCTTATGTTCTTGGCTCTTACCTATGATCTTCCTACAGTGAGGCATTGCCTCCAGGAGGCTCAGTAACCTTAAAGTGCTACTCTTCAGTTGACTGACATTTTAGTCAGGACACCAGGAACTGGGGAAGTGAGTCCATACATTTTGAAGAGGTGATGGATGTGCATCTAATCATACAGTGTAAAACCTACGGGCATAGTTTTATAATTTTATCAGTATACAATCTTGGAGAGGGAAGTAGTTGTAGCATACGTTGGAGAGAGAGTTGGAAGATGAGGAGAGGTGAAACTTTCTCTTTTGGATTTCTTCAAGAAAGTAATGTAATCTGTAACTGGCCAAAGCTCAGACACCCCTTTTGATTTTAGAAGCACATACTACTATTAGCATTATGAATGGTTTTTGTCAATGGAGATATGTTTTAATTAAACTACTTTGGATTAAAATTTCGTGTGTGCACAGCTGTTTCCAATTACATGATTATAGCTGACAAAGCCAACAATTGAAATCATGTTTTTTTTTTTTTTCACCCACAGAAAGCAGCGTACTGTATAACTATAAAAATAAGCACTCATTCTGCAGTAGTATACAAAGCAGATTGAGGACTACAGGGTCTCACCATTGAGAGAACTCACGCAGAAACATAATCTCTGGCATGGTCTCAGAGCTGCTTTGCACCAAGCACACATTTCCATTAACGATAGGAGCATGCAATCTGGGAACACACAACATAACAATGGGTTTACTCATTGCATTGATTTCAGATAACATTCCCCAAGATCATTTGTGTCCATACATAAGAAATTCGGAGAGGCTTCAGTACCATACCCTGATACAAAGATGATGCATCCTGCATACCCTGATACAAGGATGATGCATCCTGCATACTGTGGACTTTGAGCTAAGGAGTACCAGTTGCCTGTGCAGCCAGGTGAGAATCAGAAGCTTATCCCCAGGCTCTCATCTCAGAAAGCTTAGCACTAGCCTCTTGTACACCCTGCCACTATTCATTTATTTAGTTATGAAAGACAGATTTGAAAAAGGAGCCTTTACAATTACGTAAGATATTCTTTTATTTAGCAGCAGGAGTACTGTGTCAGTTTGCCTGCGTTAACTACCATTTACTGGACCATTTCACAAGTGTTAAACTGTACTTTCCCCTAGATTTAATTCTCGCACCATTTTTATATGGCAACCATTGTTCCCATTCTTGATTATGAACAAAAACTGAGATAGATGATATTAGGTGTCTAAGGTGACTAGTAATGAGTGAGTGAACTGACCACCCCCGAATAATGACAAGGAAACATAATTAGTTATGAAAACTGGCCTTTAGTGTAGGCTTTATTCCCACTAACTCTTATAACTTCAATGAACCTATTTCTATTCATCTATGTTCTGTCACACGACTGGTTACCTCTGTTCTCTTCTACATGTCTGACATCTTTAGTGTCTCACAGGCGTCTTTTGCACTTGGATTCAGCTTTAGTTCTTCTGCCTGTTCTTTCCTGCTAAGTTACTGGCCATTCAGCTTTTTATTAAATCAATCTCAGTGACTCATTTTCAAACAGTGCGAACAAATATTCTGCAACAAACTGACACTTAGAAACCAGTAGCAGTAATGGCCAAGTACTTTGTTGCTTGCTTCATAGTTCAATCCTGTGCAGATGAGTTTACCACTGTTTCTGTTATCCCCGCCATCTGTGCCAAAGGGACAAGGGGAGAGAAGAGTAGATAAATGATTGTTTTATTGTATCCAGTCTGTTGAAACTTTGGCCCCATGAAGTGATTTTTTTCTGAAAATCATAATCTTTATTCTAGGATTACTTTTTATATTGAAATTATTTTATTACATGCTAATTTCATTGTCAGTACATCAAAGCAGGTATCATGTTACAATGATTGCTCCAAGTTGCCCAAAGTGTAAAATACAGTGAAAGAATAAAGAAGGCAGGATCTCAAATTTAGAGAGCCATAGACAAGAAATGTGACTTTGATATGAATTATTAAAGTAAAAATATTCTAGACAAAACACACACACTCTCTCTCTCTCTCTCTCTCTCTCTCTCTCTCTCTCTCTCTCTCTCTCTCTCTCTCTCTCTCAAGCTGCACAGGTTTTACCCCATATATACGATTATGTTGTATGAATAATGAAAAAATTGAGGTTACATGTAGTGAATGTTTCCTTTGTCGGCCCTCTGCTAAATCTGCTTTCAGTTGTGAAGAGCTATTATAATTGGGGACTGGGAAGATAGGAGAATCTGCAGGATTGGCAATCTTTCTAGTCAAAAGTAATAATAAAAAAAAGACTATGGGTGTTTTACCAACCAAAATTTCTCTCTATCAGTTGAAAAGTTGATATGCTGATTCAGATTGGCCTATTTATCAAAGGGTATAAGACAGAGTGGGAGTTTTCAGGGGCAAACCCCACATTTTAGAGAACAAAGCCTGGAACCTGGACATCTTCCTTAAATTCTGGCTTGATACTTAAATCTTTTACATTATATTATTAAAATTTATCCAGTCATTTAGTCTATGTTTATTTGAAATTAGGATTTAGATTAAGTAGCATAAATAAATGGTTCTTCCCAAAAGGAAATTCCACTGTTGCTACTCAATCACACTGTTTATTGTCCTGAGATCTCATGAATGAATAATCTGGTATTTCAGGAGGCTTCTTTTGTGTTATTTGGGAAAGGGCAGCACATGTACCCTTGATAGATGTTGGTAGAGTTCAGAGGACTACTTTTTAAAGTTAAATATCTCTCTCCACTGTGTGGATATCGGGGATTGAGCTCACATCCTAGAGCTTTCCAGTTATCTATGTTCATTGAGCCATTTTGGTAGACCTTCAGAGAATTTCTAAGCTTTAGTCATTAACATACAAATTAGGTGACTATTATACTAAGACTATTTATTATTTATTTATATACTATTGTGTTTTGATTCATTACTATGTTTACAGTTATTTTAAAATAAATCAACTTTGTGAACAAAGTAAAAGTCAAACTGACTTATATACAAATGGTCATATTATGGTAAAATCAGGTTGATACAGTCTAGAATAACAATGTATCATTTTACTTACTAATATGTTGTTATCATAACTGCTATTATTGTCATTATGAGTAGTAGTCACAAAAAGATGACCTTTTTCACATGTGTAATGTCATGCTGATGGCATCACTCTTTACATGTAGCTTACCAATGAAAATCTTAAAGTCACTGTCGCAAAACCTTATAATAGTAGCATTAGTATTAATTAAAAAGAATATTCTTAAGAGATCCATTCATTTAATGATATATTACTCTTAAGATATTCTTCAAAGAAAGAAATTTGAGAAATCTTGGGACCACATATCCATGTGCCTTAATAAAATGGTGTAGAAAAACAGAGGAGCATATCTGTTGTAAAAAAAAAAAAAAAGTAGGCACTTATTTTAGCAAACGTCATTTGAATTAATTTTTCTTTGCCCTATCTCTATAAAGTCCATGGGATAAGATTTATTTTTATAGTTGAGGTCATTACATAAGAATGACCTTTAAATGCAAGAATAGCAACATAGTTAAATAGTTCATGGTTTGAACTGTCAGCATTAATGTAGACTGGAGAAGTAATTTGGCAATCCCCTCCTCTTCCCCTAGGTAGCTTGATGAATGACCATTTCCTTTATTCTTTGCTCAGAAGTTTTATGGACCATGGAGAGTGCAAGATCAGAGTTATTTGTACCTGAAATCCGGCCACACTTAAATGTGTATGATAAAATACCTGAGCAAAGAAATTCCAATTACCCTAAATTCTACTTTTCATAGATTTTGATGGTGTTTGCAAAACTATCTTCAGAGTAAGGTCAATGTTTTTTCAATATTAAAAATTATTTTAGAAATTAATGTTCATTTTTAGCTCACTTGAATTAAAGAAATAGGTATTCATGACTGCTTAAGCAAAGCTCTTTTAATTTGAGGAAGTTTCTAGAAATTATGAGGATTACTGAAACCTTGAGACTGTTACTAACAGGCAGTTAAAGGTTCATCCAGTCCTCATTACAGACAAAACAAAATCAGAATGAGGTAGGGGAAGACTCTAGCCCCTGTGTTTGAAATTTCTACTTGTGATATAAGAGATATTCCATGGCATTTAAAAAAATAATATAACTTTTATCATTAGCTTACATATGGTGAATAAAACCACTCTCTAAATATATTATTTCAAACTCACTTTTTCTTGCTGGCTTCTCAGTCAACATTAGTTCCTTGATTCTGTGCTTGTTAAACTTGTCTCCACATGTTCCTTTTCTATAATTCTTCCTTCCTTTTTAACTTTCATAATCAACTATGTGTTTGCTCCAAATTTTATAGTTTTGGTGTCCTTGAGATTTTCCTTCTTTAGTTCCTCTTACTTTCATAAATTTCCCTTCCTTTATGTTACCATTCCCCACCCAGTGTGGGAAACCATAATTTATTTAGAAGACATTTCCAGATAATACTTCCTTTGTCAGTAAATGATCTAATATAAGCAGTAATTTGAACGCCTCTTCAAACTTCTTTCATCCTATAAATGTAATACTTGTTCTATGCGCTGTGTAATTCAGATAACCAATCACCTGTGCTTGACATATTTAATGGCACCTGCTGATTTATCTGGCCAAAGTTACTGGTTCTTTGATCCCTGGGCACATAAGTCCCCACTTCTTGCTCTGACACGCTAGAGATTTCTCAACGCACTCCCAACTGTGGTCTCAAAATTAGATGTTCCTCCCTAATTTTTGAGTACTTCTGTGTTGTATAATTATCCACCCAATTATACCTTAGGGGAAAGCTATGACAAATTTGTGATTGAAAATTAAGGATTTTATCCCAGGTTCCAGACATAATAATGGCTCAAAAGATGTTTGTAGAAAAAACGAAAAGGAAGTCTTTCTAGAGAGGCAATTATAGAGAAGAACAGTCAAAACAATTTTCTTCCATTTTGTTCCCTGCCAATTCCCTTCCATTGCCACTGTTTCTGTGCTACTGCGTAGATTCACAATGGATTCCATTTATATCATTTGTTTGTCATCTTCCATAAAAATAACCATGAAAATTAATTATTTTAAATGCACTTTCAAGATATAAAGTGGTTTAGAACAGAAAAGGAAAAATAAAAGAAACAATGTGGAATGTGCTAAGAAAAGTTTAAATTGCTGAAATGCTTTCTTTGCACTAGGAAAACATGCCACCCATGAGTTCACCAGTATCAATTGCTAGAGCTTCACTGCAGAAACACACGGATGTTTTACTACCATTTTAGAGGAAAGTAAACTGAGGCATACTTAGGATTTTCTTCAAGGTCATCCCAACTATCATCAATAAGGTAATAAGACAATGGAAACAATTCTCTGTTTTAGGATACATCTGAACACTGCCCAAAGCCAGCATATGTATTTGGAGGAAAAATTTAGGTATAGAGTCTTTTTTCTAGTATGGGTTTCTCCTTTTATGCACCAAATTTCTGGAGTCTACTTTATAACACACTGTGCCCATGGTTTGACATTTAAGGGAGTTCTAGGCATCTTTCCATATTATAGATTATAGTACAGGCTAGCTGCTTAAATATACAGGCTTTTTTTTAAAAAAAATTCATCTTAAGCATCCCCTTTCTAAATACTCTGCTGACTTTTAGTTTCAGGTTGTAATAACTTGTCATATGTATGACATAAAGACTTGCTCAATCACTTTTCTCAGATTCCATCACTGAACTGCTTAAATTTTGCCCTTTTTATTTTCTACTGTGTGTGTGCATTGTTTGGTGCTAAGAAAAACCACTGAGGCATGATAGAAATCAAATAGTTATTGAGTAACTGTGAAAACATTGTGATACTTTTTATGACTTTTTACAAAGGGATAATTGAGCACCTACACCACGTTTCTCAAGTATACTTACCTGTCTTTTCCTCATATTAACTTAAATCATTTCTGGTAAAATGTAAATTTATTTCTTTAACTTCAGGGAACCATAATTTACCTGCTCATTTGTCCCCATGAATGAACAATTCTTTCAGTGACGTTGCTTTGGCTCTAAGTTGGGGATTTAACTCAGGATATCATCTCATCTACCACATCAAAATCAGAGTCTATCTATTTTGAGTTCTTTTGTAGAAAGCTGTGCTGTGCTGGCTTATGTTCAAGTGAATACAGATAAGTATTAAAATGTCATTAATTTTAAGATGAGTATCCAGAACCTTTCTGCGTGGACCTTCAAGGGCTTTGGGCTGTGACACTTTACTGTTTGTTCTTGTCTCTTGTTTAGGACACTTACTGGTATTTGTCCATCGACGGGTTGTGGTATGAAGGTATGTCTGTAGTCCCAGATACTTAGGAGGGCAAGATGTAACAATTATGTGATCTTACAAGTTCATGACCAACCTGGAAATCACATCGAGAAACAGTTTTATAAATAAATAAATGCAAGACAAAAAAGTTCAAAGGACTGCTACCTCGCTCCAATCACAGAAAATATAGTCCAAAAAGTGCTTCCAGCTCTTGCTTTGTCCTGCTCCTTCACCTTCCATTTTACCTCCTTTTCCTCCTGTTCACCCATCTCCTCTTTCACTTATTTCTCTTTTCCTCTGTCTCTTTCCCTTCCTCTTCTTTTTATCGTCATCATCATCATCATCATCCTACTCTTCCTCTTCATTTTAATCTAGATCTTTTCTTCGTCTTCATCATCATAACTGCACAGGGTTGTATGAATTCAAGCACCTGAGAGATACCTTCATTTGCTTTTTCTATTTTATGTTTGGTCTGTCGCTAAAAATCTGAAACCCTTGTTTAAAGTCACATCAGCTTCATTTCTAAAGAGTTACGGAAAAGATCGCAGATAACCCTCAGAGCCTGAACTATGTGGAAGCTTCAGGTCTAACCTTGGCGTTTCCTGCTAACTTCAATGTGTTTCTAATTAGTGTCTCAAGCACAAGATATTACATAATAATTTATTATTTCCCTTAGCTGATGCTTTTATGCTTCAAAGAAACATTTGTATTGAAATGTAAAATTTTACTTTTCAGTGTTATTATACTTAACTCAGCTGCCCATCTGGGAAAGAATCAGAGCGTTCATCAATATGAGAGTTGTGTTATAAAATTATGATTTTAAAATAATGATAATGCTGTTGTAAATCTTCTAGGTTTCAGCAATTATTTCTAAGCTTATCATACAGAAGACAGTTTAAGCTCAAGGAATCATAGAATATTAACCACAACAACAAAAATTTTGAATGTGAGAGATCAACTCTTCTGGGGTCAATAGGGATTGAGAAAGGTGAGGTGATAATAATCAAAACACACTATAAAACTGACAAGGAATAAGCATAATTGATACATATGCCACAACATTTGTTTCTTTGTCTTACTATAATCTCACTGGGAATCTATGTGAAAGACCTCTATATCAGTTCTGATAATTACTGCTCCATCTCCTTAGCAAACTTTGTCATCACTGGCTACACTAAAACTCTTTGTCCAGGATTCAGCTGGACAGACCAACAAAAACATCTCACTCAATGAATTCAAATTAGAAGCTTATTTTTGATTTATTTCTTGAGTGCATTAAAGAGTCCCATTTGCTGTTAGGGATCTATATGGAAATATGCCAGTTCTACCAGTTATGATGTATGTTAAATTAGTCTAATCACATGTTTATTTTTAGTTTCAATATAATACCATATAGAATTCAAAATTAAATGAATAAGAACTCTAATTGTCGCTATAGAACTGGTGGAAGATGAGGAAGGGAAACCTAGCTAAGCACTGTGTCAAGGTCCCAGTCCAGTTGAGAGAGGCGAGAGATTATATGAGAAAAGGACAGGTTCTTGAGGAGGAGACCCACAGAGAAGCCTGACCTGAGCTATTGGGACCTCACTGACTCTGATATGACAGCTGAAGAACTTTCATGAAAAGAAACTAAACCTTCCAAATGTAGATGACAGTTGAATGGTCTGGGCAGTTTGCAGAACCTCTTGCAGTCAGACCAGAGTTTATTCCTGGTGCATGAGCCGGGTTCTGGGAGCCCAATCCCTATCGAGGAACACCTTATTTAGAAAGGAAGTTCTTAAGTAAGACATTTTCAGTCTTATCATTAAAAGATAAGTTTCAATTGAATATAACTGATATATTTTTTTCAAATTTATAACATGATTAAAGTATAGTCTTTCACCCATAGATGCTCAATATTAAGATCCTAGTATGCTAAAATTTTGTGAAAATATTTCATATACCTTCAAGCAAATCATTTTGCTGTCTATCGTAAGTTTTTTTAGTGGCAGATAGAATGTAAAGATGAGATAGGTCCAAAGAAGAATGCTTCATGAGTGACAGTAAAATGAAGTTAAATTAAGATTTGATAGCATTATTAATTTTATAAATGGGAAAGTAAGTGCTTATGTCTTAATATAGCCAATTAAAATTATATTTTGATATCTCTGTTGCTGCTTCAGAATGAGTGATGGAGTCTTCCTTTTGTGGGTAAGCATAACTCTCATCAATTATTAAAGGAGCCCTGCAAGTTTTTTTTAAATGCAACAGTTGTTGAAGTAAGCATGCTGGAAACTTACATTGCTCTAAAGTGAATAAAGAAATTAACATAAGTCCCTCATCAGTAAAACAATAATATGTATACATATAATAATCAGGATTTTGTAGACAGTGATTACCCAGGAGTTATTAACTTGATAAGAAAATCCATAATCTATAAATGAGTAATAGTGTCAGTAACTGGCAGGTGAATTCAAGACAACTTTACATACTAAAGGAATTTTTTTTCCTACAAATAAAGGCATACTTCACTCTTCTATCAGGTGAAATGTACAGTTATTTCATAACTTTAAGTAATGCACCACTAATAATCCTCTCTTTTATTTATATTTTATGCATGCAGGTATGATGTGCATATATATATATATATATATATATATATATATATATATATGTGCAAGCCTAAGATTGGTGCCATGTGTATTTCTTGATAACTTCCACCATTATGTTGAGCCAAGGTTGCTCACCAAACTTAGAGCTCACTATTTCTGAGCTCACATCTTACTCTAGAATCTGGGATTATTTACTTGATGTCACACCTACTTTGCTTTTATATTTATTTGGTAAAAGTACATCAGTGGTCCTCACGCTCACCAGGCAAGCATTTACTCTATAGGTAAGCCATTCTACAAGCCTTAGTTTGTCTTTTGTTGAAGAAATGATATACTCTATATCTTGGAGAAGTTTTCCTGTGTGCTTCCCTTTTCAATAGGGTGCTGCCACTTCCTTGTCATCTCAAGCTACTATAATTTCCATTGTTTAAGTGGAGGCAACAGAGAATGCCCTGTAGGAGGTTAGAATTTGTGATTCCAAGATGGAAATATGAACATTGCCAGTCTTACAGGAATTGCCTTTGAAATGCAAACCTGATCTCTATCATGCATGCACCAACACTGCTCTTCAAGCAAAACTGCAAAACTTTACTAATGTAAGTCAGAGGCTTATAGATTGCAATATCTTACTTTGGTACCCATATTAAAATATGTATATTGTGTCTATATTTTTAAATGAAAGTTTTCACATGAAGAGGTACTATTTTCTTTTCTATTATGATTCACATAGGAATTCAAACTAAGTACTTTTCTTATTCCTTAATTTTTATCACTTTCCTTAAAGTATATCCCCTTGTCTACCTTCTATCTATGTTTATGAAAGAACTAATTCCAGCATTTTGTGATAATCACAAGCAAGTGAATATCTTCCAGAGCCAGGAGCCAGTAAGAGTTCTGAGGCCTGGTTCCTGCCTGAAATCAATTGTAGTTCAGAAAATGGTTGGAAGTCCTAAATTAGAGGAATACAGTCTAGGCTCAAGGACAGTACTTGCAAACCCTTTCCAGAGGAGGCCATGAGCATATACAAGATCAGAGAATTGCAAATAAATCTTGTAGGTAATGAGAGAAAGAACACAGTCAGAATCTAAGACAGGTTACAGAAATGAATAATTAATTCCAGCAAGCATTTCCAGGTATCAAGAATGATTCTAAGACCTTTATAGTCCCCAGCAAAGCTTCTCCTCTCAGTCGTTCCATGAGAAGTATAAAGAAAGTATTCAGAGTCTAGGTACTTGTACATTGTCATCTTAAGATTTAGAGGTCTATAAATTGAAGATGATTCTTTTCTTCATCTTGCAAAGGCCTGTTTAAGCACCTTTTGCACTATTGCTTGGAGTCCTAGCCCAGGATTTCTTGTGGGCTCTTGGGTTTTCCTCTAACCCCACATGTCTCTATCAAGATGTATGTTTGTTTTTTCTTCCTCTCTGTTGCTCCTCCCATTCAACTCTCCCTTTCTCTAAAGTTCTATTCCTACTTCCCCTTGCTACCTTCCCTTTATGATCCCAATTTATTCAGGAGATTTTTCTATATTTCCCCTTCCCAGGAGAATCATGGATGTCTCTCTTAAGCTCCTCCTGTTATCGAGCTGTTTAGGGGTTGTGGATCAGAATGTAGATATTCTGTGCTTTATATCTAAAATCCACTTGAGTGAGTACATACCACATCTGTCTTTCTGGGTCTGTGTTACTTCACTCAGGATGATACTTTTCAGATGTATCCATTTGCCTGTTAGTTTCAGGATGACATTGTTTTTTTCTGCTGAGTGGCATTCCATTGTGTAAATTAATCCATTCTTCAGTTGAGGGGTTTATAGGTTGTTCCCAGTTTCTGGATATTAAAAATAATGCTGTTAGAAACAGTTGTCCTAATGCGTTGGCATAAGAATGTGCATCCTTTCGGTATATGCCTAATAATGGTGTTGCTGGATCATTGGGTTGACTGATTTTCAGTATTCTGAGGAACAGCCATACTGGTTCCCAAAGTGACTGCACCCTGTACCAGTTTACAATCCCTCCAGCATAGGATCATAGCCATTCTGACAGGTATCTCCGAGTCATAAGGATGATGAACAGTTCTTTAAGTTTCTTTCTGCCATTTGAAATTCTTCAATTGAGAATTTCTTATTTAGTTTTGAACCCATTTTTTAATTGGATTATATTTTTTTTGGCCTAGAATCAATTATTTATTTGGAGAGAATTTAGTGAAGGCCTATGGAGGCCCTGTGTGCACTACGTCAGTCTCTATGAGCTTTGGTCATGCTGCTACAGTAAAGCTTGTGTCCTCTAATCCCTCTGGCTATTCGAGTCTTTCTACCTCCTGTTCTACAGGGTTTTTGAGTGATGGGAGGAGGGAAGAAATGAATGCTTTCAACTTAAGGCTGAATGTTCCAAAGTCCTACAAAGTGTCTAGTTACAGATTTATGCATTTGTTTTCATTGGCTGCATGAAGAAATTCTATGTCAATGGCTGGGCAAGACATGGTCTGTGAGTAGAGCTGATTGTCATTAAAAGTTACTTTATTTTTACTTACATACAACATTTTAAATATATGCAGTAGTATTTCATTTTATCCTAAGACCCTAAAATATCTTGTCTCAGAATGCTGCTCACACAATGCATGTGGGCAATGGGTTCCATCTCATACAGTACACCTTAAATGAAATCAGTTACGGGTTAGTTCTTTCTACAGATTTTGTGCCACCGTTCCCATAATAAAGACATCCTAGAGTCAGGGTATCAAAGTAGATAACAATTTTGTAGATACTCAGTATTTACATTTCTTTTACAGTAGCATAATGACATATATGGCAGTAGCATAGCATGGCAAAGACACTAGAACAACATAGGGCTGAAAGTGTTATATAGACACAAGCTCATGTCTGCCATGGTCAATCAGTTATATCTATGCTGTCTTAAGCAATGGGTCATGATATCAGCTTGTGAGGTGCAACCTAAATTCTCAGCAACAGCTTGGTTGTTTGGGGATTGAAATGAGACATCTTTGGCCAAATTAAACTATATATAACCCCATCTAGGTACTAGAAATCTCATTTGATGACAAGAGATGGATAGTTGTGTCTCCATCTTCCACATTATTTGGCCACTTCATTTATCTCACCTTCATATTTGTACATATTTTAGAAAGCTTCTGATATATTAATTAGGCTACCATACTACCCAGTATTTCCTTACTCACCCTCTTCTGGGATACCCCTGGACACTTGCTCCTCTCCTTATAGCCCTGCCCCCATCTTTCCATAATCATATATCCAATTTCATCCTCCTAATGAGATCTAGCTGTCTTTCACCCTGAAGTCCATTACTTAATACATAACTTCAATGATTCTAAGGATTGTAGCTTGGGTATCATTAACTTAAGATCTTATATTCCCATGTAAGTGAATCCATAGCATTATTGTCTTTCTTGGGTGTAGGATGCCTCTCTCATGATTTTTTTTTCCATATCCATCCATTTACCTGAAAATTACAACATAGTATTTTCTAACTGCCAAATAAAATACCATTGTATAAATTTAACATTATGTATATAATTTGTCTTATCTTCTTTCTTTCTTTTGAGGGAAATCTAGGTTGTTTCAAATTGCTGGCTAGTTTTAAAAGACCATCAGTGAAGATGGTTGAATAATTGTCTCTGTGGTAAGATAAACTATTTGGGAATATATACCTATGTATAGAATAACTCATGCTTGGAACAGTTGGATTTTCATTTTCCTGAGGAACCACCACACAGATTTTCGCTATGGTGGAGCTTGTTTGGACTTCCACCAGCAATGGTTGAATGCTTCTTTTACTTTAATATTTGCCAACATGGGGAGCTATTATTTGTTTTATTGAACTTAACAATTCTGACTGCCCCCAGATGATTTCAAAATTTGCATTTTCCCAATCACTAAGGATGCTAAACATTTCTTTAAATGTTTCTCTACAGTGTAAGTTGCCTCTTTTGAAATTTGCCTATATAGATCTGTACTCCATGTTTTAATTGAATTCTTTGTTCTCTTGATATTTTTCATAGTTTATTTATATATTTTGAGTAATAGCCTTATACTGGATTTATAATTGCTAAAAAAGCATTTCCCTTTCTATATGCTGCCATCTGTCTGGATGGTAGTATCCTTTACTTGCAGAAGCTTTTATGTTTCCTTCAATCCCATTTATCAGTTGTTGATATGCATGCCTGTGCTAACATGTTCTATTTAAAAAAGTCTTCTCCTAGGTTAATGAGTTCAAGGTTATTCCTCATATTTACTTCTATTAGAATCAGTGTGTCCGGTTTTACATTAAAATCTCTTATCCATTTTTAGATGAATCTTATCAATGTGATAAATCTGAATCCATTTGCATTCTTCTAGATGCTGCCAAAGTTTGTATCAACACTATTTGTTGAAGATGCTGTCTTTTTTTCCAGTGTGCATTTCTGGCTTCTTCTATTAAAAATGAAATTTCCATAGGTATGTGGATTTATGTATCTGGGGCTTCATTTTAATTCTGTGGATCAAAGTATATATTTTTGTGTGCCAATACATTGCTGTGTTTACTTCTATAACTCTGTAGTATAATTTGAAATCAAAGATACTAAAACACCCAATACTTACTTTATTATTTAAGATTATCTTAATTGTCTTGATGTATCTTTTTTCTTCATGTATTGTTTTTGAAAATTTTTGCTATGTTTTGTTGTCTTGGGTGGCATCTATGTATTCTTAGATTCTGTATAACATCTATCCAGGCCCTTCTGCCTTTTATGGTCTCCATTGAGAAGTCAGATGCTATGTTAATAGGACTGCCTTTACGTAACCTGGCCTTTATTTTACTTTGAAGTTATTTGTTTGTTTTGGTTTTTTTGGAGACAGGGTTTCTCTGTATAATAACGCTGGTTGTCCTGAAACTTGCTATGTAGACCAGGCTGGCCTCAAACTTACAGAGATCCTCCTGCCTCTGCCTCCTGAGTGTAGGAATGAATGTCCTGCACCACTATTGTCTGGATCCCTTGTACCTCTTAATTTTATTTCTTTGTTTGGTACATTGTTTTTGTTGTTCAGTGCTTTGATGCCAAATAGAATTTTTTTTTCTAATCCAGTATATTTTGTGTTGTAAATACTTGTGTTCCAGGACTGGCATTTCTTTCTTTAGGTTTGAGTAATTTTTATCTAGAATTTTGTTGAAAATTGTCTGTGCCTGACCTGGACTTCTTTTATTTCTTCCATTCGTATTATTCTTAAATTTGAAATTTCATTGTGCCCCAGAATTCCTGCATGTTTGGTTTCCAGAATTTTTTTATTTTTAATTTCTTTGGATTTAACACTTTATTACACCAAGATCTTCACTCCCTCCCTCATATTCTCGGTGTCCGGGATCCTCTCTTCTGTCTCTGATAGTCTGTTGGTGAGGCTTGCCTCTGTGGTTCCTGTTCTAGATCCTAAATTGATTATTTCTAATATTTTCAGTTTTTGTCTTTTTATTTTTTCTTTTTCATTTTTTTGACCAGTTTTTTATAAACTTCCTTTAACTTTTGTGTTTTAACAGATTTCTTTATGAGATTTATTTTCTGCTTCCTTAAAGTCCTCTACCATAGTCACAAAGGTTACTTTAAGACTTTTCTGTATGCTTCGACTGTGTTGTCATAGTCAGAGCCAAATGTGGTAGAATCGTTGGACTCTAGTGGAGACATACTGTCATGCCTATTATCAATTGTGTTCTCTACTGGTGTCTTTGTTTCTACGTTTGAGAAGATTATAATTCTAGGTGCAGAGTCTGGTATTGTGTTTATTAGGGGGGTTGTTTCTTTGTTTCTGATGGAGAGTTTTATGCCTATGTGTTGCCATTTGGTCTCTAAATGTAGGTAAAATGTGTTCATAGGTATTAAGAGGTCAAGTGTCAACATGGCATGGGAATGACTAGAAAAATGGGGTTCATAGGTGAGACAAAGTCAGAACGTTTCAGCTGTGATTAGTCCCTTGGGAACTAAACTTATGAGAGATAATAGCAGGATATCAACTACAAACAGAGTTGAGGGCTGAAAAAGCCAAATGGGATTTGGAGGAATCGAGGAAAAAGTAAAAACCTGCCTATGTGGCCAGGTGGCCCATATAGAATATGCCTGCCTTAGCTGAGGTCTGAGATAAAGTAATGAGTGAACAGAGGGAAGTTTGGAGAGAAAGATCCGTGTGACACACTGGAGATGGGGGCAAGTGGAAGGGGAGTTTAAAGAAGTGGTCTGTCACAGAACCTTGTATGGGATGTGAAGGTTAGACTTTGATAAGCAGAGGGATAGGTGCAGATCTACAATTAGCTTATCTTCCTTCCCTGGCTGGAGTGGTCTGTGGATTCCCAGGCAGTGCCTGCTGGCACTTTTGACCAAGATAAAGAAGTGAATGGATGGAGTGAAATTTAGAGGGAAAGAGAGCATTTTCCACTAGAAAGGGATACAGGAATTGAAGGACGCTGTACCAGGTGTTCTGATCCAGATCCAGTCATAAGTCTGTGCAATTGTTGTTGGAGGAACTGAAAAAGTGGTGAAGACCGACACAGTTAGACTATCTGCTTTCCTGCCAAACAGTGCAAATTGTAGGTAAGTTGTCAGGGCAACCATTTGGCAGTGGACAACTTGCTGGTTTGCTCTTTACGACTGCCTATATGTAAGCTGAATAACAATAAGATGACACCAAAAACAAAATGCCAAACTACACATAGATAATTAATTCTTAAGAAAAAGAGTTCTCAATTCTAAAAATTTAAAGAAGAAAGTAGTAGACATTGGGTGTTTTTGAGAGTTTTAGATCATGCTTACAGGTTTAAAGATGGTTGCAATTTTTTTTAAAGAATTCATCCATCCCATTTTATGTATTTGTCATTGATAGTCAATGTGATAGGAGCTATATAAATGGGACAATAAAGATGATAATGTCATAGAGGAGAAAGCCATCTAACTCTATCCATTCAAGGTTATTTTAAGACTTTGCAAAGCATTCCTTAATATTGTTGCATAAAATTTTAAAAATACTTTATTCTGTCGTGGGCTTAATAAAAGCAGCAAGTTAAATAAAAATGTATAAAGAATTCTTAGAAGGTTATTTACACTCTGGAACCATAGGCAATCTCTATTTATTTGGACAGACATGTATTATATTTCTTCTGTTTATTTCTTATGTTGTAGGATAGAAGAGTGCTCTGAAGGCTGTGTATTTGCATCAGCTCAAATGCCAAAGTGATAGGTGATTCCCATATGTTAGGCAAATGTGCTATGTACCTACATTCTGTATTCCTATTTCCAATGATAAGACTTCATTTCTCAATTCTTTTCTCATTATTTAGGCTTTCCCCTTGTTCTTAGATACACTATTGCAATTGATACTAACTCTGTCAATGGCAGGCAATCTTCTGAGTGTACCAAATAAATTGTGTTACATTTATTCTTCAAAAAATTCCAAGTGCTGTTAAGAAATATATTATTCTGAATGAAGGAATAGGAAAGCTCTCAGACTTTCTGGAATTATATGATGAGGGAAGATGAATATTTATGACAAACATTTACTACTTTAATGTTTTTTCATTAGATTCTTGCTAAATGAATAGATTACGTAACACTTTAAGTCAGATACACAGAAATTATATCAACATATAATAAAGTACTACCTTTGGTGTAATATTATGAAAAGTAACCAAAATATAGGAACAACCAAAATGCCTGTCTCTGTCTCCATAGATAAATGAGTAAAGATATTGTGTGTAGGCAGACCTTAACAGCTGACACCTGAATCCCACCACATCTATAGGCCTGTAGCCAATATGATGGATGCTCCAACGGCCAGGCCAACAACCAGAGGTGATTGTCCAGGTAGCTGTGTCACTGACCTCTTCAAAATTTTGGAAGCTACTACTTGCATGTGCTTCTGACTTTCAGGTGATACATTTTTCTTCTCAGGGATGATAAGGTCTGAAGATGCCTATCCAGGGTCCTGGGCTCCGGAAGGGGGAGTGGCCAACACTATTCAGAAGGGGTTGCTGGGATCTTGGAAGACCCCGTTTCCTGGTTCCAGACTGCTGGAGAAATCGGTTCGGCATCCTTCTGCATCCATCTTCCACTGCGTGGATAATCTAGTCTGTTAGGCGACTACCTAAGCTGTAACCTGTATCGTGAGTGTTGGCATATATTTTAATAAATATTAAGTTTGGATTGGTGTATTTAAGAGAATTTCCACCTACATCTGGCTCCCAATGTGGGGCCATCTGTTGCAATGGGGTTTCTTGATCCTGGGCGGACAGAGGCCCAGACTCACAGACCCACAGCCCCAGACCCCTTAGCCATCCGCAACTGCTGCTCAGGCCCCCAGAAATAACTCAGATGCTTTTTTATCTTCATCTGTTTGGCCTATGGCTCAGGCACATTGCTAGCTTGCTCTTACATCTTAACTCAACCCATTTCTATTAATCTGTCTGCCATGTGGCCCATGGCTCACCAGTGTTCCTTACATGTTGCTCCTTGGATGGCTGGCTCAGTCTGTCTGACTCCGCCCTGCTTCTACTACCTATGCTCTGATTTATCCTCCTACTTTTTCTATGGTGCCTGCCATGGCCCAAAACAGCTCCTTTATTTAAAGATTGATATTCCCAGCATACAGAAAGACATTCCCACATCATGTGTGTATTTGTGTATATATGTGTTTGTTATTATATATTTGTTTTTGTTTGTGTCTATATGTTTATCTGGGTGTGCCTTTGTGTATATGCTGTGAGTTTGTGTATGTGTGTCTCTCTATGTGTTTGTGTGTGTATATTTGTTTGTGTGTGTATGTATATGGC
Source organism: Phyllotis vaccarum (assembly GCA_033318265.1). Lineage (NCBI taxonomy): Eukaryota > Metazoa > Chordata > Mammalia > Rodentia > Cricetidae > Phyllotis > Phyllotis vaccarum. The sequence continues at coordinate 102,336,230 of JARWLC010000008.1, read as the reverse complement.
TTTGTATTTGTGTGTGTTAGCAGAAGTAAGCAAGCCTGCACATTTGCAATTCTATGATTAACAATACAATATTAATATGCTAAATGAGATTAGTTATTCATGCAATCAGACAAATAATGTATATTTGAATTGATATGGAGTGTCTGGTATAATCACAATTAGAAAAATAAAGTTTGAAAAAGCAGTTTTTATGGATTTGTGAGAAAGAAAAGTGAGAAGTGAATTTTCAAGTTTTTGTTGTACAAAATGAAAAAGTTCTAGGATTTTGCCACAGTAATTTGTGGTAACTTCTTAAGATACAGTATCATGCATCTTAAAATATTTGAAGAGTGTATATGAGCATATATATATGTATATATATATATATATATATTTATATTGTATTATATTTTCTTAAACTAAACCCATGTAAATTCTTTGGAGACAATAGATATGTTTGATACCTTGATTTTGGTTTTCTTATTACAGATATATACCTGTGTTCAAATTTATCCAATCTTAAACATTGAATGAATGAAGAGTTTATTAAATATACTTCAGTAGAACTCAAAAATCCTGCTCCATTTCTAGTCATAGTGCCACCCAAGAAACAAAGTGTTGATCCTATAATATGTCCAAATAGCCAGAGTCTCCAATGTATTCTGTGACAGATATTTGAAAGTATATATTGATGGTGCTTTATAACCGGTTTATAACAGATAGCTTTCACAGTCCTTGCTGCTGTTAATAATAATAATAATAATATAATAATAATAATAACAATAATAATAAATAATATTTGATAGTTTTATCTGTGTCTTCTTTACTACATTTTTAAATCTATAGGATCTAATTTTCCATGACTATATTCTCCAGTCCCCCCTACATTTATATTCGAATCATAAAGCTGCATTTATATACTACAGTGCCTAGTTTATGTGGTATTGGAGTTTGAACCCAGGACTGTGTGAGTGCCAGGCAAGTATTATCAATAAATCTGCATTCCTGGACTTTTATCGCTACTTTTTGTTCACAAAACTTCTACTTACACATTTATCATTTTTATAACCCTGAGCATAAGAGATGAGAATAGAGAAAATATCAATGAAGACTGAATTAAAAACCAACAACCATATCAACAAATGAACACAATAATTTTAATTCTGCCTTGTTGATTTCACTAAACCATGCAATTTTAATGGTTTTGAAAAGTGATGTCTGGCAGTGGTTGGCTTGAGTATAAAAATATTTCATTTAAGCTTCATCGTTATGCTTGGATTTTCAATCAATTAAGAAGTAAAAATGTGACAGAGAAGTTCTAGAGTCAAGGTGGCATTTTCTTTTCCTGCACTGATACTGCAGACAGTGTTATAGGGAAAATGTTGGGAGTAACATTACTTATGCTTGCTTCCTAAATACATCCTTGTTGTCAAAGATATAGCAGATTCAGAAATACTTGGCATAAAATTTACATATTTATACTTTACTCAAAAGTAACGTAATCATTTGAGGTCTTAATAAGGTGAACAAAAGGTAGATTAATCACAGAAATTATGAATTGGACTTTTGGCACATGTATTATTTGAGTGCAGAATCTTGTAAGGATACTGTTTTTAATCAGTATATTTTTAGGCGCAGACTGTAAAGAAACATTTGGACACATAATTGTGGAGAGTGAGGAAGAATGAATATGTTCAGTAATATTGCCGTTCTCTTCCTCCTGTTTAGACAATACTGAAACAATAAACTTAAAATTAACAGATAGCCTAAGTTGAAAAGTCTGATGTTACAAGTTTTACTCAATGCTGACATTTAACAATTACCCCATCATAATATCTGATATCTGGGATTCTAATAATAAATTATGCATGACTCTTACTTCCCTACTCTTTTGAAACTATATATTCTCTCTCCAATTGTTTTCAGGAAAATTCATTTACAACTACCTATTGGTTACTTTTCGGTAAGCCAAAACTTCTGCATCTCTTGAATGTCTTCATTTCTATCTCATTTTTTTTTTTTTTTTTTTACAAATATACAATAGAAAAATCTCAATATCTCTGAAGGTAGTAGCATCAGAAGATGTTAGTGTAAACAAAGTGTATTGTACTTGATCTCACAGCTAACTCCACTGTGTACTGCTGGAGTGACTTCAGTAAGGAAAGCCCCTTTGTCCACACAAGTGATTGAGAGCTTTTATCTCCCTCTCCTCCTCAAGCAAGAGTTAGTACAATTGTAATTCAACAAAGCAAAGGCAAGGGGCCAAAGAAGTGGGAAGTGAAGTGCACAAAGATCCTATCTGACAAAATCTCTCTTACCTTTGCCTCTTTGTCATCTTGAATAAAACTAACATATCTGGCAAGTGACATATGCCAACCCAACCTATACGTAGATCATTCATAATCATGATGGGAGGGTAGGGGCTGGGGTTAGGTGGGTGGTCTGCATCAGAGGAGTTGACATTTCTGTGGAGCCTGTTTTTATTGGCTGTCATGATTGATTGAAGCATGAACTCATTGTTGTGAAAACCTATATGTGATAGGTAAAGCTCATTCTCACTTGAGGACATCAGCTCTGCAGATTCCCACTCTAGATATGAACATGATTCACGTATACTTAATTTATTTGAAAGACACTGCAGTCAATTGATTTGTTTTACTCCATCAAGTAAATGAAAAAAAGATACCAATGTGTCCTTGGGCAATTGATGTAACTTCGATATCTATTCTACTGTTTGGTTGTCAGGTAGAGAACTATAATCTCATGGCATGGCTCATTTATTTCTCATTCACGTGGTGACTGTACGGAATCCACAAATCATGAGTCAAGATGGAATGTGGGGAAGGAAAAAACACCACAAACAACACTTGAGAGAGGCAAGGGTCAGAGAGGAGGCTCAGTCTCAAACAGGTAATCACGAATGTATGTTACACTCAAAATAAAACATCTATACCGATTATAGAAAAGTCTTGTGCCCAGTTGTGAGCCAGCTGATAACAACAAAGAAAACAAAGAAAATTGAGTGTCTCAGATAAGGGGTTACGATGGGCATGACGATTAAGTGACTGTCAGGGAGAGCACAGAGAACTGTCCTTCAACAGGAGAAAGGAAGAGTGACAGAATGCTTTGTAAGATGTGAATAAGAATTTCACAAAAATTGATGCAACTGAAACATGATGCTGGGCCCTGAGCTTCATACAAGGGAGTGATTCAAACAAGCCTCTGGAGGAATATTATAGTACTATGTATTTGTAAGTGAATGATCTAATTTCCCATGGAAGTTTTTGATGTGGGAATGTCTTTCTGTATCCTGTGAATATCACTCTTTAAATAAAGGAGCTGTTTTGGCCCATGACAGGCACCATAGAAAAAGTAGGTGGGGAAATCACAACATAGGTAGGAGAAGAAGGGCGGAGTCAGACAGACCAAGCCAGCTGCCCAAGAAGAAGCATGTAAGGAACACAGGTGAGCCATGGGCCACGTGGCAGACAGTGTAATGAGAATGGGTTAAATTAAGATGTAAAAGCAAGCTAGCAATGTGCTTGAGCCATAGACCAAACATGTTCAACTTAATATAAGTGTCTGAATCATTTTGGGGGGCCGTAGCAGTGGCGGGCAGCTAAGGGGTCTGGGGCTGCAGGTCTGTGGGCCGCCTGGGACCAAGAAACCTCACTGTTACAAGTTTCTTCTTTCTAAAAATAAAAAGTGACTGTTTCCCATAAGTGCATACTACTTAAACATTTCAATTTAAATAGATATAAGAAAATAGAAGTCATCAAAAGTCTCCCAGCAAATATGAGCTCAGAGCCAAGTGCTTTCATCACAGAATTCTACCAGAACTTCAAAGAGTTAATACTGCTCCTCCTCAAATTGTTCTACAAAATAGAAACAGAAGGAACATTGCCGAACTCTTTTTCTGAGGCTACGGTCACCCTGAAACTCAAACCACACAACAGTGCAACAAATAAAGAGAATTACAGACCAATCTCCTTCATAAATATTGATGCAAAAATACTCTACTGGCAAAATCAAATCCAAGAACACATCAAAATATCCACCATGAGCACCTGCAGCCCAACCATGAACACATGGATGAATCCAACGTGACTAAAAATAAAACGTGATCATTTTAGAAATTTTCTTTTTGAAAGATAAGTTTGAGTCTTACGTAATATAATAAAATATACAACTCAGTAATTCCACAATATTTATTAGAATAAAGGCTACTTTAAATGATTCCACATATTTGGCATAAAAAAGACACAAAATCATGAACAGAAAATGCGGAATAATGTTTTGAGTGTAAATTCCAGCTTTCACACTTAGGCAGTCCTTTCAAACTCCAGTACCTGGGATATCAATTTGATTATATAATGAAAGCTGAGAATAACATGAAAATAAAATAGACAAAAATGTGACATTCTGATAACTTAATTTGTACATATTTACATTGTCACATGAAGTGTTCTACTTATTGGTGGAGTAGGAAGACAAAATGGAATTGAGAAGCCAGCCTCAGTGTCAAATACGTGATTCCTCACTCGATTGACCAATGTCTAAGAGGTTGAAAGTACTAAAACATTTTATGTAGACCTAAGAAGTTTCAAGTCTGAAGAAAAACTACTTAAAATTTGGCAACCAACTTTGATCTCTGGGCTAAGTTTAATATATCTGCACTTGTTACAACCATGCAAATCTAAGAAATATGTCTGTATGATAATACTTTACATTACTTTTCTGAGGATATACTGCAGTGAAACTAAAAAATTTGTATAGCATAAAATTTGGTATCTAATAAAAACCTTTTTTCACTGTTAACCCCAATACATGTGCTAGTGAGGGTGAAATCTTGATGTTGCTGCTAATTGTACCTGACTGTGATTTGCCTGCTACTTACAAATGACTTTCAACATAGTTTAGTTCATCTCTAAGTTAGAATAAAAATAAACTGTGATTTCAGCACTAATGTGGCATGTGTAATCACAGCACGAAAGAACCAGAACTGAACTGGGTTTACCTGGATCCAGAATGCTGTTCATAGGGTGGAGGAATCATAAGAATTACAAAGAGTGTTATTAAAATATATATTGTGAATCTTATTTCAAAGTTTCCATGCAGTATTCTTGAGATGGGGCCTGAGAAGTTGTATTTCTTCCAACTTTTTGTGTTGATCTGATGCTACTCGGAATCACACTGTGGAAACCTCTATGAAGTGTTTTCTCATGTTATTCTATTATTAAATAAAACTTAGAAGTATGATGCTGGAATACAAACCCAATTGATTGATCAAAGAGGCAATAGAGAAGTAATGCTTTCTTCCTACATCCCCATTTCAAATGGCCTGTGAACTTTTATAAGGCCATACCTACTACTCCTGTATCTCTGTAGGTATCTTGGGTCCTCCAAATCCTCTATCGTTAATTCTAGTCAGCTAGTTCTGAACTATGTCCCCTTATCAATGTAAACTTTATTGTCAGTCTTGGAAACAAATATCCTCCAACACCTGTGATCTAAGATGTTCAAGCCATATCATGATGTTATAGAGATGCTGAGAAAACGTGAAACAGCCTCTATTGTATGATTTCTAAAATTTTGAACAGGTATAAGTTGTAGTTTAATGCCCATTTCATATTAGTGATTATGAGGTATTACTTTATGGTTAACTATGGATGTTCCAGGGCAGAATTGCCAAATAACTACTGTATACCAGCAGTACATCTTGTGACAGTATGAAGGTACACACACAGGAAGCCACTATTAAATATGGACTGTGCTGTTTCTTTATTTCCTCTAAACTAGGAAATGTCTAACAAAACTGGCATAAGTACAAGCTAACTATGATCAATCCTAACATGCTTACATTGAGAGATTCAATAGAAACCAAGTCTAGTTTACAGAGAAATTAACTTCTGAGATTTCTCTAGAAAGCAAGCCAGATGTACAGTATTACATTTGGCTTTTATTCAACATGCTGCTGTGAGAATTCCAAGTTGTTTTTTTTTTTTCTAACACCCAACTGTTACTCCAGACAGTCCTCTGGTGTCTACTTAAACACCCTGTACATGAAATGTATATACACACTCAATATCCGAAAGCCCAACTTTTCAGTAAGCTATGCCCATTTTATTTGTGCTGGAACTACAGTATAGCAATGACCTACTAAAGCTGTGGACCCTGCTGAACAATAAAAAGTGTTATGTAGCAGTCTTCATTCCTAATATGCAGAAGAGGTTTACTTTGTTTCTTGATGCCATGTGTTGAAATTATGAATTTTAATGGCTGATTACAAACCTAGAATCTTCTTATAAAGGAAATTCTACATTTTTTCAAACAATTAGAAACATCCCCTTTATTATTGCTGTTTCTCTCTCTTTCTTGCTCTTCTTTCTTTTCTATCTCTTTCAAATAAGGCATCACTCTAGGCTGGTCACTATTTCGATAGCCTCAAATTTATGGCAATCCTCTGATCTCCATCTCCAGAGTACAGAGATTACAGGTTTAAGCTATCAAGTATGGCTTCCTATCTTCTTGTAATGAATATACAGAAAGTTTACCAACCAACACTGATATATAAATACAGAGTTCAGATGTGTATTATTCCAATATTAAATTCATACTAAATTTGATACAGTATGAAAATTCCCTAGATATAATGGGGGATGAAGAAATATATGTGTTGGAATACATTATGGTTAAAACCTTTCACACAATTAGTACTTCTCAGACTATTTGGAAAATATTCTCACAAAATATATACAAACCTATCGAGAAAACTGTGGTTACTCATCATACAATTTGTGGCCTCTTATATCAATAAAATTTTTAGTTTAAGAATGGCATGTAATATGATTTAATGATATTCATTTAACATCTTATCTCAATTACTCCCAGACCTACCCCTACTTACTTACACCCTAATTTCCTTTTTTATTAATAAAACACCAACTCTGTAATTTCTTCTTTTTATATACTTGTAGTGTGCAGCCATCCATTAAAGTATGGTTGAACTACTAGGAGCAATGACACTTAAAAAAACCAAAAACAGAGTCAACCAACGAACCAAACAAAAAAACACTTTCTCCCCTTTTCCCAGAACCATTAACTAACCGTAGATCATCAGTTAGGGCTGCTGGCTCAACAACACTTATCTGTCAGGAACTAGAATTTTGACTGTTTTTATCATGTGCAGACAACCACAGCTATTTTAAGTTCGTGACAACAGTGGTCCTGCTATTTTCATAAAACAGTGGTTTATCTTGGTCTTCCTCAACCTCTGGCTTTTATAGTTTTTCTTCTACTTCATCTGGAATGGTCCCTGGCCTTCAAGATGGGTCCTTTATAAACATCCCAGTTGTGTCTGAGTGCTCCACTGCTATTTACTCACTGTACTTTGTGGAGTTTTTGCCTTAACCATAACCCACTGTAAAAGGAACTGTGTTAAAGCTGCATTAATCTATGATAAGGTGTTGGAATTTAGAGAGCAATTTGATAATGCATCCATTCAGCAGAATAATAATAGTAGGTTAACCATTGGCCTGTAAGCTCCTTGGCCTTGGATTTTGGCCCTGATTTATAACATGAGATCTGTAGTATTGTGTGAACCTTAAGTTCAATCATAAAGCAGTTTGTTATTCTGTGACATCCACACTACTGTTGTACTCATGGGCATATTTTACCAAACTAATCATTAGTGTGGTTCACCTGGTACAAACCTGAACAATATGGTTGATGACTTCATCCCCACAGCAGCTTTCACAATACTCTGAGAGCTACCCAACAGGGAGATTGTTTTCTGGTCAGTACATTTTTTAGTTCTCCATGACACCTAACAAATATGTGTGGTGTTTTCAGCAATAGGGTCTTACCATCAAGTTTTGTTGAGAAATCAATAACAATATCAATAGATTTGTCATTTGAAGATTCTTTTGAACATTTCTGAGAAATATATAAATGTAGATATCCCATACTTGGCACTTGGAATTTTATTTGGCAGCCTGTGTCTTTTTAGATAAGCATAATTCTGTGTAAGTGATTCATTTTAAAATCTTACATCTCTGCTCCAAAGAAGAAAACACATGCTTGGTATTGTAAATCTAGCCAGAAAGCCATGTTGGGGAGCCCACAGGCTTCAGTGGTAAACCTACTACTTTATTTTCCTAAAATGTCTTCTAAAGTCTACTCATAAAGTATACTCATAAATTAGTTAAACTCTCATCAGAGAACTTTTATGAGTATGTATATAGAGGGCTTTGGCTAATGGAGAAACTCACAGCTGGTCCAAGTGGGGAGAGTAAGTGACAGGAAGATACTCAGACACAAACAGGACAACTATATTGCAACTCTCCCTAAGGCTCCAAGACCACTGTGTAAGAGCAGATAAATTCTAAAACCTAGAGGTTGGGGAAGACCAGAACAAACAGCATCTTTTGAGAATGCAAAGCCATTAATATCATGAACTCAATACAGTAGTGGTTTCCTCCATACGAACAAACAGGCCAATACTCCAGCATAGAAGGGTCTCCACCAACAACCAAGAAGCTATGGAAAATTAATAGGTTTTGGGTAAACATGAGCAAGTTTTCTTTAAGGTTGTTCTTCCTTACTAGGGTGGTCACAGTTGGCTGGATGGTTCCATACCCAGAATTTCCTGGCTAACATTGGATATGACTAAGTTATTAAAAACATAAAAATAGAGTATGAAGTTGAGGTTTGGTAAGTACATTTGGAAGGAGTTATATTAGCTGTAAATGAATATGATCAAAATGAATTCCATTAAATTTTTAAAGAATTACGGGAAATGCATTAAAAATAATAAACTTGTATTTCCTTGAGGTATTCTTTGTGGCTTAGCTCTTACTATCATCTTCCAGACTTTAGCATGATGGCTGCTAAAAATGTAACAGTGAGTCAAAATAAGTCCTGGCTTTGATGAGGCTAGCATCTGTGTGTTAAAGGGAGCCAGGAATGCAGAAATTACCAAATATGTTGTCTTTCCCGAGGGGGGAAATGATGTGAGGTAGAAGGGTGGATATAAAATGATCAAGGGCTAATATAATGTTCTAGAACAATAATCCAGAGGAATCATAAGTGTTTAGGGAGAGATAGTAAGTGAAAAGGCAGATCGAGTAAGAATTCAAAGAAAACTGACAGTAAATATAATGCTTTAATAGCAAGTGTTGCTTTTTTTAAAATCTGATGAGAAAGTCAACTGCATTGTTAAAAGATTAGAGCACAAATATTCTACATGACTAATTTGATAAGTCAATGAACAATAGAATTGTTCCGATCCTATTGAAGGTTTACCCTCACCTTGGCAAGGCAGAGATAGTACCTTGATTTGAGGGGAAGATGCTCCTGTCTAACTCTTTCTTGGCTCTCCTCTGTGGGTCATGTTAGTGGATTATACAAACATGAAAGTTACCTGTAAGTCAAACTCCTGATTTTATAATTGTACACTGGAAACAATCTCTGGAATTTCTGCAAAAACTTTTCTGTGTGGCAGCATTTATCTTTTTTGCTTGTTTGTTTGTTTTTGTTTTCTTCCAGACACAGCCTGATACATATTCTTAGCTAATGAGGTACTGTAGAAGTAACCATTAATGACAAAAGATGTTGAATGCCAACATAGTACTTATAATGTTCAGCACGCAGAGTGCCTGATCACTGTTACTGACCTGAGCAAAACTGTGGGTAGCACGGGGAGGCTGTGCTCACACTTCCACTCCATAAATTTTGCAGACCGAGAAGTTTATTACTGCCCTGAGACAAGCTGATGATGGAATGGCTGGTTGAGTTAGTGCTTCAGCTTTTTCGATCTATTTCCAATCACTCTTGGATGGACCATGACTGTGTAATGTGTCCAATTTTATTTAGTTCATGCTACTGAGAGTATATAATAGTGGTTTTGTAATATGGTGTGTCAGTCTTTTAACAAAATCTCAAAAAACTGGTGGTATTAGCTTATGGAATAGGGTGTAGAACATGGATATTAATTTTAGAATATTTTTCAAGATATGATAAGAAATCATCATCCATAGCTTGGAGAAATTGACAACCAGACAGATCGTGGTTGTATTTTAGATGCTACAGTGCCAGACCTATTTAATTAGAATGTTAGTAAAACAAAAATTCGTTGAATAGACTGTGACAATAGTTACCACATAATCTTGCAGTCAGAATAAACTGGAAATGGTTGGTTTGAATCAATACATTTATATATGGTTTTAGAGCTCATAGTCTCTGATTTGATTTTAGTATAGTAGTTATCACAATAGGAATATGAGCATACAATTAGTCATGGCCTCACAACACAAAATAGTGCTTAAAAGTGTGTATTCTGGATATAGCTTTTCTGTCTATGCCTAAATTATAATTATAATACTTGTTGTGTGATCCTGGAGCATTTTTATTCTGAACTTCAGGTTTATAGCTATAAATGAAGGAAATAGGAATAGATCTCAGTACATGGCCAGGAAAGACTGAAATATTGCATGTACAATATTTAATACAGTTCTATAATAGTTTCTTTAATATTTACTTTGATGAAAATAATCTACCAGAAGCAAATTACAAGAGTGAATTTGTATTTACTTTTTATTCAGTTCATCAGAGTGGGGAAGGTATGTGGAGCTCATGCTGACTCAGCATGAGAAATGCACGCTGAGTCACCAAGGCTCTTTGGCATGCTAGATAAGAAGTATATATAAACAGCAGATCTAGGTCTTAAAGGCCTCCCCATGGATCTTCCTTTACAACCAGTGTCTCTTGTCATGAAACATTTAAATCTCTCAAGGCATCTGAGACATCTGGGATAAGATGATCAAACACATGTGCCTATTGGGCCCATTTATGGATCTATCCCTGAAACACTGTGTGGCAATTTCCTACTCCTTGAGACAATCCCTCCAGAAGGATGATGAGTTTCAGGAAGCAGACAAAAGTAACATGTCTGGGAAAGTTGAACCTTACACTACCATGAAGGCTCCTCTTAAGGTTTTAGAATTAGAAAAAAATGACTATCTGAGTTGCCTGGAGTAAGGGATAAGTTGAGGTCCTTGAGGGAGCGATTCTGACTGGTCATGGTAAATTCGAGTCATATAGAGAGACCAGTTTTGCAGTTTATATGAGTTGTCAGAATCTGGACTTTACAAAGATACATCTGCTTTTATGACATTATTGCTTATTCTGCTGTAAATAACTCCACAAACTTACTGGTTCACCATGTCAAATTTGATATAACCCATTCTTTGGTCTGTTGTAACTTTCCTGTCTGGGATAAGTCTGACCCTCCTCCCCCATGAATATGCTCTGTGTGTGTGTGTGTGTGTGTGTGTGTGTGTGTGTGTGTGTGTGTGTGTGTGTGTGTGTGTGTGTTTGTGTATATGTTTGTATGTGTATATATGTGTGTGTGTGTCCCTAGGAAAACCTTATGAAACACTTCCTAGTATAATTCTTAGCCTTTCTCACCATCTTTATTAAGATGAAATGAGTGGTTCATTTATATAATGCTGTAAGTTGTTCCACATTGCCAAAGCCACTTCTCTGTGCAATAAGATGGAAAAATCTTCAAGGTCACCAAAAGAGTGTGAATGCCTTGCCCTTCCAGGTCATACAATGTAAACTATCCAAGCATCCCATTTCATAGGTCTTCCAGCAATAGTCTGTGTATTTACTGCTATACATTTCACATGATGCATATAGAAATGTTTTAGGTTGAGGAAGGAAAGAATATAGTCTTTATTTCAAAGAGTGGCCACAAAAATATATAATATGGGTACTTTGATATAAATTTTTTGATCTCAGAGCTTTTTAAGAAAACAAATGATGATCTTGAAAGAATCCACAGTGTAGATTGTTATATTAGGTTTCTGGACCGGAATATCTGGCCTTGGCTCATGCCCTGGACTTTCTGGCTTAGTCCTGTGACCCAGACTTTCGGACTCACACTCCCATAGTCCCACTGAAATACACAGACACATATTAATTGTATACTGATTGGCCTGGGGCACAGGCATATAACTTGCTAGCTCTTGCTCTTAATCTAATTCATGATTCTCATCCTGTTCAGCCATGCATCTTGGTAGCTTTTCTCAGAGCAACATAGGTGTCCTCTGCATCTGTGGCACTTCTGGTGTTTCTGTGGCCTTTCTGCTTTATTCTTCCTGTTCCCAGATTTTTGTTAGTCTGGTAGTCCCACCCATACTTACTGTCTGCCTTTGGCCAATCAGCTTTTTTATTAAATCAGTGGGTGGGTAGTTATTTACAATGGAACAACATAATCCCACTACATATCCCCTTTCTCTTTTTAAAACAAGAACCCCAAATCTAATATTCTTTTTCACCCATTATCTATAACAACTTATAACTAACACTGTAAACAAACACAAACATCTATAATACATTTTCTGGGAATGTGGGCATCATTCTCTAGGCTACTTCCTGCTGAATGGTGGTGCTGGCCATCCCATGGGGATTCAAAGAAAAATTTATGATTATAGACAAGTCTTTTGTGAAGTAGTCTTTAAGGCTGAGTAATTTCAGCCAGTCTCCTTGAAGTAGTTTTGGATAGAGCTCAGAGGAAACTTCAACAGAGGTGCTCTGAAGTGCTGAATTTCAGGGCCATCCATTTCCAGCTGAAACTCCTCAGGTGGTCTTCCTCAATCAAACTTTATTTTCTTTAGTCAGGAAAATTCACAGCTCCTCAATTTCTGTGGAAATAATAATAATAATAATAATAATAATAATAATAATAATAAAACCTCTTCTCTAAGGTAGCATATCTTCTGATTTCAATTTTAAGTCAACTCATTTACAAAATATGTAGGTAGAATTAATCCAGTAATTTATAATCACATATCTTTTAGCAGCTTTTACTACTTCATTTTCAGTCTAAAAAAACTCAAAGACAAGATAATAGCAAACAGTAACCAAACACTCCTTGTATTTTCCATTTTACATGGCTTATTACTATTTCTTTTTACTCTACTTCTTTTTAAAAGACTTTATCTGTTTCCCTTTTTCTTTTCTCTCTCAAACATATATATATATAAACACACTGTAAACCATTTAGTCTTTTTAAAATCTGTCTTTACTGTGTATCTCTTATTTCTTATGTTTTTCTCTTTTATACCACACCTTTGCTTGGTTAGGATAGCTAACCCTACCCAGCTCCTTCTATTTCTTTCTGTTTCTGACCACATCTTTAATCTGACAAGGTGTGGCTAAGGATTAAAGGCTTCACTAGGGTGGTTGACCGACTCAACCCAGTTCCTAGTCTAGCTTCATAGGATTTGTCTTTGTAGCTCATGTACTAATAGTATCCACAATTACCACTCTGGGGATTTTAGGGTCCATATAATCACCAAATAAAGCACTGTTGTCTGCTACTCAATAACTACATTTAAGTATTTGGTAGCAAGACCTTTTAAAAGAGTCACAAGTGTTTTGCCTCTAAGGCTGAATCAAGAAGCTTCTCTTAAAAAAGCCATGCTTCAGCTTGCTTTCAATAAACAGGGTAGACCCAAGAAAACATTGCTGCCACTAAGAAGCAGCTTTGGCTCTCTTTCTTTTCCGCCTACATAAACAGAAAGCTTAAATATATCATTTACAACTTGTTGCTTAAATCCAGGTCTCTGGGAAACTTTAGGAACTGGCTATGTTAAGCTGTACTCCAAAAGTACACCATTTTGTAGATCAAGCCCATACGCCTCACCAGGGCATCTCTGTACCAGGGCTCAAAAGTGAGAGACACAACTTGGAAACTATTTTTGGCTCCAATTCTGTGCTCTAGAACCATTTTTATCTCTCTCTAGCTTTATGTGTGGAAATAACCCACATTGGGCTGCCATATGCTATTTGGTTTCTGATCTGGACTTTCTGGTCTAGCCTGGTGGCCAGGACCCACAGACCCACAGTCCCATAGTCCCAATGAAATGCATAGACACTTATATTAATTGTACACTGATTGACCTCAGGCTCATGCATATAACTTGCTAACTCTTCACTCTTAAATTAACCCACGATTCTTACCCTGTTCAGCCATGCAGCTCAGTACCTTTCCTCAGGGCGTCATAGCTGTCCTCTGCATCTGCTCCTCTGGTGTGTCTGTGGTATCTCTGCTCTGTTCTTCCTGTTCCCAGAGTTGTCTTGGTCTGGTAGTCCTACCCATATTTCCTGTCTGCCTTTGACCAATCAGTATTTTTATTAAACCAGTGGGTGGGACAATTATTTACAATGGAACAACAAAATTTCACTAAAAAAAAAATGCTTTAGATATGGTGACTAATTATATGTGAGATCTCTGAAATATTGTTCATTCTGATGCCTCAGACTTAATTTTTCCTCCTTCTCAGCCATTATAGATGCTTCATTTCCTCCTCATTTCTTGCTCATATTTTTCTTATGTGTATATATACATGTGCTAGAGCCATGATAGAAGAGTGTTCTTTAACAATAATTTCTCTTTTTAAATTGGGAGAGTTTTCATAAAGACAAGATAAAGGAGAGGAAAAAGAAGCAGAGAGATAAAGGGAAAGAGTGATAGAAAAAAGAGGGCAAAGAAGAAAGAGATAGGGAGAAAAATAAGAAGAAACCTCAAGTGGCAGAATGGTTCAGTCGGAGGCTACATGCTCAGGTAGTCCTCCTGTGCTCTCTGGTAATGTCTGCAGACAGGAATCTATCTGGCAAAAAATTGTTGGACTTCGTACAAATCCTGAGATTTTAGAATAACTGGAGACTTTTTCCTGGGAGCTTACCCCAACTGTATACTTGGGGTCAGGATTCAAAAATGGAAAATCTGGTCACCCAGTGAGGCAGAAGCTACCACACTAAGTTTAACAAAAGAAGGATATATGGTTCCTTTGTTATCCCAGGAGACACAAAACATGTACTTTTGAGTGAGAGTGAACATTTTGCAAGCTCTCTCAATAAGGACTGAAATACTTAACATGGTCCACAGGGCCTAGCTCTCTGCTAACAGCATCCTAACCTCTCCTGATAACCCACTTCTATCTAGCCCACTTTTATCACACTGCCTGCCATTCTGGGGCATTAGCCTTTGGTAGCACCTTTGATAAAACACTTTTGATAATCTTTCATCTGAATAGCTTTTCTTCATTTGGTACATCTCACCTTGGAATAGAACAAGATGAACTACTTTGATTCGAGATCCAGGTCAATTTCTTTAGAAATTGCTCTGGGGAAGTAGTTAATGCCCAGAATCTATGTCTTTTCTTCAGAATGTTTCTTGGGTCTTAGTTATGCAGCATCTTATTGATTTAATTATTTTGAATCAGGCCATAATCTACTTAGAAGCAGGTTCTAGACTAATTTTTACTTGTCTTCACTTCTCCTTTTCTATGTAAAATATTTGGGGATATAGTAAACGGTGGCAGTATTCTAGGAAAAGATGAGTAAATGAATTTGTATCATTACCTTCAACTTTTACGTCTTTTTCTCAATGTTAGTATTATCTCCACTTTTATAAATGGAGTAAAGGGGCTCTAGAGAGACTGCTTCCTTTGCTACATCCATATTCTAAGTTTCTACTGAACCTCTGACATTTTGTATACCAGCCCTCTATGTCTCTAGCCCAATGAATAAGGTGATCACTAACCACTATACACAGAACTTACATAAGCAGTCCTTATCTCAGAGAAATACCCATCCTGAAATCTTTGACTGTTTACTCATGAAAATTTGATTCCCTGCTAAAGGTCGAAACCAAAATAGAAGACAGCAAAAACTAAGCAAATAAGAATCAGAATTATGAATTTCTGTGTTGGCTCCCATTTAGTGTTTCCAAAGAGAAATAGACAACTGAAAAGAAGTTATAATCCCTACCCCTCAAAGCTTTCAATTTTCAAACCCTTTTAAGTAGCTCAGAAGGGCTGAAGCCAATGAGATCCGTCAAAACCTCTTCAAAGAGGCACTCCAGAAGCTGATAACCAGAGCAGTAAATAATAGGCAGAAAGAAGATAAGCCTTTGTACAGAAAAGTCTACCGCTGCAGCAGAGAAGAGAAATGTGTGAACAGTTACAATATTTTTGTTCTTAATTCTTTTGCTCATTTTTTTAAAGCTCTTCACTTTTTAAATATATTTAACTCAATTCAAACTTTTGAGTGATTGTCACATAGGCGCTTTCTGATAGCACTGTGAGAAAATAAAAATGAAAGATGTAAAATCATTGTCCGTGATTTTATGAAGGGCACATAAGCAGGACACATCTAATATTAGACAATAGAGGCTAAGATACTGGGACATCTTTATGTGTTTTCACAATAATGAAAAAAAGAGAAAAATGTAGTCAGCCAGCTGTAATATTTAGTTTTTGGTTTTTATTTTCAGTAAAAAATTGTAAAGTTCAAGAATATAATAAGATACTTACTATATTTATGTTTTCAGTCAAATTACATTAATTGCCAGGATTGGTAATTAGCCATGATGACAAACTGGCTTTCAGATTATAGGCCACATTAAGTTTGAGATCTCTGTTAACAAAAGGTATTGCTGGCTACTTTACTAGGTTGTCATATTTGAGAACTGAAGAGGATTTGCCTGGGCTATTTTTTTGTTACTTCAGGAATATCACACACACACATACACACACACACACACACACACACACACACACACACACACACACACACACACACACACACACACACACTATTCTACCATCTATACAGATCAATAACGTCTCTGAGATGCAATTTTGAACATACAAGATTTCTATGAGACTATCATTGCATACCCACAGACACTGGACAGGTGCAAACAGCCTTATTTCATCAAGGGTTAAGTGTGATATCTCTGGAAATAGAGAAATGGAGATCTGTTTCAGAGGGCACAGAGGAGCTGGCCTGGTCATTCAGCGAATGAGAAAATGAAGGTTCCATTTAGGAGCTGCATTCATCTTCAGCAGCTTAGGTCAGTGGAGATGGAATAGAATAAAGCAAGCCAGAGGTGCAGGCAGAATTCTCCTACTTTTCCAATAGTGACCTCATTTGATTCTCCCCCCTGCTCCTGACACATTCTTTCTTTTAAAATTATGTGCAGTACTAAACAAATGGGTCTCTTCAGAGTCACTTAGCAGAGCTAATCAGTACAGCAGCCTGGTTTCAAAATGATAGGTCTGCTCCATGTGGAAGAGGGTGATTACACTCATATCCTCCATCAGAGTAGGGGTCACCTGCAACTCAGACTGAATTGGTGCTCTGCGCCTTTCTTTATTCAAGGCAATAAATTGTCCCCCTGTCAAACCAAAATCTCACCCTTCCATCTTAGAACTCATTTCCTTTCATAAAAGAATACCTTCCTTCATCCCAGCCAGACTCCTTACAAACTGACTGGAAATTATATTCATCCCCCAAGAACATTAAAAAAAAAAAAAAAAAAGTCCTCTTCTTATCTGCTATGCTTCTAGGAGCAGAACTGCTCACTGTGGGTGTGGCTTTGGGGGTAAGAAGCCAGTTAACAAGCATAATGCTTTAATAAATCTTATTTTCATAACTGAATTTCATCCTAGTCAACAGCAACATGAATACTCAGCTCTCCACCCAGTAAATAGAACTCATCAGTTGAAGACGCAGGTAGGTCCAGAAATGTGATCCAAAAGAAAACATAGTATAGAAAACAATACTTTGGTTGGTTGGCATACACTAAAATTTTCCCATTAAAAAGCTGTCTCAAATTTAAATATTCCTTGTCAATTGCCATTTGTACTAGCTTTTGGGATCTCCCTTACTCTACTAACTACAGTGAATCAGTCACTATCCAAACTAATAAAAATGAAAATAAAAGCCCTCACATTTAATGGTTTATTTCACAATTAGGTATGCAGTAAACTATGGTCAAAGTTTACAAGGACAAACACATTGAGGGGAGGAGGTGTTAGACCCATTTTGCACATGATGAAATTGAGGCTGTAAAGTACTGGCATCTTTTCAAAAGTCAAAATATTATAAATTAAAATCAAGAATATGGGCCAGATTTCCTTGCTTTAATATTCTATACCACACCACGTAACATATGCCTTTGACATCAATTATTGATGTTAGCATATCCTGAATATATTGTAATTGATTCAGTGTTTGAGATATTAGGGAAAGAAGTCCAAGGATGAACCTCCATATTCACATAAATAGAAAAATGACTGAACATTCTTAGCCTTAAGTCACATCCACATTGTTTTGAAAGATAAAGGACAGATTGAGGATAGAACTTTTTTCTTTTATTCTTTACTATGATGCGTAAAATATTTTTATTTATGTGGAGATTCCTGCATTAGTACTTTCATAGTTATAAAATGTGCTTAAAATATATTTCCAAATATCTTTGCATACCAGAAATTTGAGCTGCATTTTGGGCGTGAATGCAGGTTAATGACTGACTGAATACTATTCATCTGTAACAAACACATGCCATTCTCTGATTAGAATTTCATGAAGCTGTTTCCAAACTAGACTTCATGCACACTCCTTATTGAATACCTAGTTATGTGAGAATAAGGACAATTTCACATAGGGAAAGAGTACCGAGCTAATTGTTAGACTTCTGTCAAACAGAAACAGAGAAGAAACTGAAGTTTGGCCCTTTAAAGGATGAGAAATAACTTCAAATTTAAAAGTGATAATACAAAAATACAGAGATGGCAATGCAAAGTCGAGCTCAGTGTCATCAGTGAAACACAAGTATAGAAAAGGCATGCTCACTCAAGATTATCTATTTTTTACTCTGTTCTTATCAAAAATTTGTAATCTTAATGGAACCATATGCATAAGTTGCAAACATTGTTAAACTACAAGAACAGAAACATTTACTATAATCTGAGTTCCATAAGAATTGCCATTTCATAGATGAATGGATGAATTGTTTATAATTATCTACTTATGTTTGCTAAAATGCAAATTTACAGGAGTAGGCTCCATGGCATTGAAGGGCTATAAGAGGAAATAAATAAAATTAAATGTATGTATTGCCTAATATGTTTCAGGCACTAGACTCAGCCATGTTAAAAATATAAATTTGAATTTATTTGATATATTGAAAACATGAGTGGTTATTGAGTATATAACATTTTATAATGATGTATCTTGTGTATAATAAATGGGGACTACCAAAATATGCTTCAATGAGGTCTTAAGATTTTATTTCCCATTGTGACAGACCGTAATAGGTACTTATTCATAAGGAGGTGAAAAATAAGATTACTCCGAACTTAAGTTCTCTAAAGATTTCTCCCAAGAAACAGCTTGATGTAGAAGGGAGAGAAATTCTTGATACTTTTACCTAATTTTTATTTTCATTTATATACATCTCCAGTAAAGCTATTACGGGAAATGTTGGTGCATGTTAAATTTTACATGAGACAATACCAGTAGAACTTTCCTTCGGGGTTTTGTTCCTTATTCCTTGTTGTCTGCATGACAAAACATTTTATGACACAAGAAACTATTATTAGTTGGAAGTGTATAAATGATTGGGTCTTTGGTTTTTCTAGTCATAAGGCAAACTCTGATACACAAGTCAAATGACTGCTTAAGTTAAATTTTACTTTCTCATAGGTTTTTCCTCTTTCTTGATCCCTTGGTATGTTCTTTCTTCTCTCTCTCTGTTTGTTCTGCTCTTCTTCACTTCCTCCTTTTTAAAAATTTAATTCATAGGCCCAAGAGTCACGATTCCTCTGTCAAATGTCTGTTATCCCTTCTGGAAGATGTTCAGCTTTTCTGAAATATCATTTTATTACCAATGATTACTTGGAACATGGCATGGTACCATCGGACTTCTTTCAGAAGTTTCAGAAGTCTCAGTGTCTTGAAATTATATGGTAAAGCTCTATCATCTGCATAAAACTTCACTGAGGCTTATGGCAGTGATAATAGCTCCATTTCCTCTCACACATGTGAGTTTTAAAATCTTACATCGAAAAGAGATATTTTTATGTACTATACCTCACCCATAGTCTCCACTTCCTCTACCACTAGTTCATGCTTGACATCTCAAGACCCACTCATCCTCCATTTTGAATATGCAAATTATCAAGTTTTAACAATAGGTTTATTTCATTTTTATGAATATTAACGTTTAGGACTTCATAATCTCATTTACTTCAGCAAAATTATGTATAAGAACAACAATTAATTTTTATCAGCTTAAAGATGAAAAATAAAGAATCAGAATATTTAAATACTAGAAGTCATTAAGTTAATACATACGGTCATGTTAGTCTACTTGGGATGCTGTACTAAAACAGTTCACATTAGGTGGCTTAGATAACACAACTTTACAGTGTAGTTATGGAGGCTGGACTTTCTACATCAAGATCGGAAGATTATGGCTTCAGTTGAGGGTTCTCTTCATGCTTATCTTGAAAATGCCATTTTCTTGTCATAATCTGACATGATCTTTTCCTATTGTGCCATCAGGGGGAGAGGAAGAAGAGAAGGAAAATTTAAGGAGGTTTACAATTGATTATGTGCAGAATAGAAATACCTTATTCCTTTCCCCAAGGACTAAGATGGGAGTTCTGAGCTTTAAAGGGTTGAAATGTCTAAAATAGGTCTTTGGTTGCGTAGTTGTAGAAGACAAAGAACTTTCTGACAGTTTGTGGACATTTTAGCCCACAGCATCATTTGCTGTTTCTAGAACCCATATTTTTATTTTCCTCACTATTCTTAGATACATATGTAGTTGATTGTTTATTAGGAAAAAGGATTTTCTACTATTGCCAATGTAGCTTTTACAGTCTCTATATTAAGAAGACAAGTGGAGGTTATTTAAGTAAACAACCTTGTACATCAAATTCATTTATGATGTCATACCACAAAGTACTGAATATTTATTATGACATATTCAGCTCCTTCATCACCCCCACACATTCTATTTTCTTTTTATTCCAGATAGATAATGAGAAAGCATTTGATAAAAGTGCATATGTATCTTTAGCCCCCTTTCTCTCTGCGGAATGATTATGCTGATCTCTCCTGCCAATCTACCATTCTGCAAGTTCAGGGTAATGGGTGTCAGGAACTTGTATTCCACCTGTGACTGTGATTGGAGAAGTGAGTCTGATTTAGTGAAAAATAGCATGTGTTCAAGTACAAGATAACACAGATACATTTTAATTTATAGTTTATTTCTTTTTCTTTTTTTCTATTAATTTAGAATCTAGTACAATGTTTTGAACACTTGGCTCCTCTAAGATTACAGTAAACAATTTTTTATTTCTTATTTGATAATGTCACATAATGCACCCAATCACCTTTACTCCCCATTACCCCACATGTCTAATCCCACCTTTATGGCTTCCCCTCATTTTATTAGATAGAGAGTTTTTAACCCTGAAACACTTGGAGATGACATAAAACTTGGAAAAATATAATCTCAAGAAGAAGCCTCCAGTGACCTACTGCCTTTGGTAAGTAGTGAAGTCTTTCCCACTTGTGAAGTCTTTATACCTTAAAGTGTCATCATACAGAGACCCAGGCACAACAGGAGCCCAAGGGAAAGAGACTGATATTAAAACCATAAAAATGATGAATTGTTACAGAGTTAACTTTAGTCATTCTGTGGGTGTGAAAAAGTAAAAATTGATCTTGAAGAATTTCAGGTGTAGCTATGGGAAGAACACATATTTAGCAATGTTTAAATCCACTGCCCTGGTAGATATAATGAATACATAAACATACATAGTTTTAAGATTTTGTGTATAAGTTTTTATACATTTTAACACTTATCTTTTCAAGTTACTTTATTTTTCTCATATTTCTCTCTTCCCATAACATTATACTATAAATTTCTAAAAAATAAAAATATTGGGTCAGACTATAAATTTCTTCCTCTTCTTTTCTCTTCCACCTTCCTGATTTCTTTTTATGGAGAAGGGTCTTCCCTGTTTCTCAGGGTGGTCTGGAGTTCTCTGTCTTCCAGTCTCGGCTTCTGAGATTCTGGGTGTGCCCCACACACATTGCTCAGTTATCCTCTTAGTGGTTTGAATGTCACTAATGTTTATCATTAGGATTTTAAGTAGGCATAAAGATAGTTCCATGCATGACCAAACATTTCAAATACAATAACTGTAAAAACTTTCTTCAATTCAGATGGCCATTTGCCTTTTTTTTTTTTCTTGCTATTATTGTAGCTAAGGAGATATTTAGAAAAGTATTTTAAAATTACGATGGTCTCTTTGCGGCAGGACAGGGGCACACTCAACTTGGGGAGTGTGGAGTCTCTGCATAAATGCTGAACACCTAGGAAAAAGAAAGGTTTGTATTTTCTTCATTTGATACATTTGCTTCAATAGTCGTGTTTATTTATAGTTTCTTTTGTTATCCATATTTGACCTAGATTATCATTTAATGAAAACACTTTCATAGCTTTTAAAAATGGATAGCTTCCCTTAAAATTTTGCTTTTATTAGATTTTATAATCATATTTAATTGACATGACATTTTACTGATCATAAACTGCTTTAGCCAGAGGTCAATAAGTAGAAGAACAAAATGTAGAACACCATTTAAATATACAGCTAATGGACTGGGAAATGAAATAGACATATGCAGTATCTCTTGCATATAAACATTTCTCCACAAAAGTAGGGTTTATATAGCTGCTATTGCTTTTGTAAGAAGTGAAAGCAATCAATGTTGTTCATTTCTTAAGGGACTTTGGCCACATAAGTTTCATTTGAAGTGATAGAAAGTTAGAATAAACACCAACTGAATATAAATACCCTACTTAGCATGTATATCAGAAATTAAACTGTGTTTAGACTTTTCATGAACAATAGTTAACTGGCTTGCACTTAATGATTCCAAGAAGAGGAGAATTAAATCCAAAACAAATTTACTAATTCAGCAAACATTTTGAAAATGGTGGCTATGAGGTCAGGTACAAAGCTTGGTATTGGATCACAGGCATTAGAAAGAAGATAATTATCATGTCTTTAATAAAGTGATGAAAATTATTACTGAACTGTTTTAAATGCAATGCCTTACAATGTTTGCCCATCGGGACCATTATTGTGCTGACATGGATTGAGAGAATTCTACAAAGGTTTAAAAATGAACTATATTTTACCAATTGTGCCCATCTGTTTTGTTTTCTTTTCTTGACAGGAAGGAAAGAGAGAGGGGTCGTAGATTATTATTCTTTATCTGATATAATGATTAACTTCACATTAGCATCTGAATGAGTTTTTATAGAGGAGAATATTGTGTGAAACATCTTCAGAAGCACTACTCTGCACATTTTTCTGTCAACACTATCTTCTCTTACATAGGCTTAAAAACAAAATGAAAATGCCCTGCCTCCTCTATTATATAAAGTCTTCTAGGAGCATCTAGGTAGGAAAGAATGTGATTCACATTAGCACTTAATTGATCAATCATTACAAGTAAATTTTGTGATAGCCTTTTAAAATGAAATGTCTTGCAAGCTTTCTGTTTAAGACATGGTATGTTGTTACACAATTGGTAATAATTACATAGAAAATATCTGCTATCTTTTGCCAACATATTAATGAATATCAATGTTGCAATGATATTTGATATTCCTGTCCAAATAACGGCTGCCGATAAGAAAACACAACAATCCAACAGCCATACTATACAAAAATGACAAAATGCCCAGAAAAAATTAAATAATGCACTGCATATGCAACACATAAAGGTACGCTTAGATATATAAAAAGCAGACACATAAATACACTCCCACACATGCCCACATGCAACATATACACACACTTATACATACTCACAAACACTTATCTATGCAATTATCTTAAAATAAATCCAACCCAAATAATGAATAAAAAAAAAAAAAAACAACAACTCTACACTGAAAACTTTAAAACACTCAAGAGATAAATTGAAGAAGACATGAAAAGCAGAACGAGCTCCCATACACAGATACTGGAAGTAATAATGCCATGTTAATGGTTACCTTACCTGAAGCAATCTGCAAATTTAATGAAATCCTTATCTACATTCTAAGAAAATTCTTCACATAAATGAATAAGTAAAAAGATTTTTAGAAACTTGCACGACAGAAGAAAAGTCGTTAGATAAGAAAAAACAATCCTAGAAAGTAAGTAACTACATAAATGAGGCTGGTGTATCACTGTATTTGATTTCACATTATATAGCAGGAACATGAAAGCAAAAGCATCGTGGCATTGGAACAAAATTGACATGCATATCAGTGTAACAGAATAGAAAATGTGAATAGCTAGTCACAAAACTGCTGACAAATGTGCCAAATAATACCATTTGAGAGAAGCCAGCCTCTTTAACATGTGATGCTGGGAAAACTGGATAAACCAAAATAGATCTGTATCCCCAGCCCGCGCAAAAGTCAAACTCAAATTTATCAAAAGAATTAACATATTATTTGAAGCTTTAAAATACCCAGCGGCACTGTCGATTGCATGGGCAGTATGTGGAGCCTAGAGGGGTGAGATCAGACTGTGGTCCTGTGCATGGGCTGGAACCTTGGAGCCAGTTCCCGGCAGAGGAACATCTCACCCAGTCTTGATTTGGGGATAAGGAAATCGGACTTGCCTGGAATGGATGTGCCATGCTGAGCTGACTCACCTTGGGATTCTTGCCCTCTGTGGGGAGGCTGAAGGCTGACTAGGAGGGGTTGGGAGGAGGGAATGGCGGAGGAACGGGAGATACATGAATAAAAACGACAATGTTCTATAAAAAAAAAAAAATAATAAAATGAACATACAAAAATTAATTTAACGAGCCAGTAATACTGAAAGGAAAGGAAACAGCAGAGAAATTACCCCAAAATTTCAAATATAATTTTACAGGAGTTATTGAATGGGGGCTAGGAAACATAGAGCTATGTATCTTGAATTTGACAAGGTTGGAGAGCTTATAAAAGAAAATTAGTTCAGAATTAAACTGTCTTCTTGCTTTAAAAAAAATAAGAAAACTTAGGCAATACCTTACAAGATAAAGGTGTAAGGAAAAAATTACCAGCGGCAAAGTTAGAGAAAACAAGGGCAGCAGTTGACAGGAGAGAGTGGCTGGCAAAGCTTCTGCAGAGAAAAGAAAACAATTAGTCACCTGAAGAGACAACCCTCAGTAAATATTTGCCTGCTATCTATCAGACAGAAGATTCATATCCACAGAATATTAAATGGTCAAAGAATGTACCAAGAAAGCAAATACCCAGTAAAAACAAAATACAAATATCTAAAAACGTACTTACTATTCTTAGATACCAAGGAAATTCTATCCCATCTCATTCAAAAATTTTATCATCAAAAAAACAAATGCCAACAAATTTTCACAAGAATATGATGAAAGAGGACACTTTGTTCACTGTGGATGGATGTCTAAAAATAAATTTTCCTAACCATAAAAAACGTAAGTCACCTATGACCCAAATGTACCATTCCTGGACATATATGAGAAGTTCCTATATCCTGATCCAAGGAACTTCACACGTATGTTTTCTGTGTCTCTTTTCAAAATAAAAGGGACTATAATCTTCCTAAATGTCCATCAAATGATAAAAAGATAAGGCATATGTGATATACTTACACAATAAAAAAATTTTCAACGCTAAAATGTACAGACATGCAATTTTCAGAAAAACTAGTAGAACTGGAAAATACTTTGTGCAGGGATGTAACCCAGCCACAGTAAGAAAGACATCATATGCACTTTCTCAGTTAGTGCTTTAGAATATCTAGAAAGTAAGGCATTATTAATGGGCCAGTGAGAGAGGGCAGAGGAAGGTGTGTATGGGATGATGTAGGAAGAAAATGTGTGGTACGGTAAAAGAGAGAATAGTAAGGGTATTAGCATTCTAGTGAGGATAGGACATGAAAGTAGGGGAAAGAGGTGATGGAGTTCTCCAACCAAAATTCAGTATGTATGAAAATACCTTAGGTAATCCTGCTATTTTGTATACTACTTTAATAAAAGAGAAAAACAAAAATCAAGTAAAAAGAGACCGAGAAAAATGGTAGAGGCACACAAGAAAGATTTGTGGTGAATGAATAAGAAAATACTTCTTAAGTACTGTGGGTCAAAATGAAAATTAATTCAACCACAATGTGAGTCATTATGGAGGTTTATCAAAAAACTAAATTTAGAACTCTATATGATCCAGCTCTACTACAGATATATCTACTTATCTGAAGGAATTTATGTCAGCAAACAAACAATACTGACACGTGCATTTTTAGTAGCCAGCACTCACAGTAACTGATACATAGCATTAGCCTAGCTGCCCACTAACAGATTAATGAAGAGTATCTGTAAGGCAAAGGACACCTTTTGTCAATAGGACAAAACAGCAGCTTGCAGAAAGGAAAAAGATTTTCATCAGCCCCACATCTAAAAGTGCTGGTGAGAATGTTGAGCAAGGAGAACCCTCCTCCATGCTCATGAGAATGTCGAGCAAGGAGAACCCTCCTCCATGCTGGTGGGAGTACAAACTTCTACAGGCACATTGGAAATCAATATCATGGTTTCAAAGAAAACTGGGAATCTAACTCCTCAAGACCCTGCTATACCACTCTTGGGTATACACCCAAAGGACCAGCCATCCTACCTCAAAGGACAACTATTCAGCTATGTTCATAGTAAGTTTGCTCATCTGTTCATCCATCGTATCGTAAAGTATTATGTAGCTGTTAAAACAATGACATCATTAAATTTGCAGGCAAATGGATCAAATTAGGAAACCATCATCCTGAGTGAGGTAACCCAGACCAAGAAAGACAAACATCATATGTAATCACTTATAGGTGGATATTAGCTGAAATGTGAAGGATAATAAACCATGCTATAATACGTAAACCTAGAGAGGCTAAGTAATAAGGAGGGAATAAAGCAAGTACTGAGAAAAATGACTGAAATTGCGGGGATTTGGGTGTCAAGGTAGAAAGATAGTGGAATAAAAACTCCCAGGAATCTCCAAGAGGGGACCCTAGCCAAAACTGCATGTGATAGTGATACAGAGCCGGAACAAGCCATCCACTGTAAACAGGCATGTCTTCCAGTAGAGGCATTAAGATGCCAACTCAGCCAGAAACCTTTCACTTATAATCCTCTCTGCTTTCTGGGTATGCTGGATAAAGGTAGAGAAGAATTTGTGGGAGTGACCAACCAATGACTGGTCAATCATGAGACCCATAACACAAGAGGGAACCCAATACCTGACACTATCTGGAGGGCTAGATGCTAGAGTCTGGAAAACCAGAGACCTAGGATAGACCTAAAAATTTCCAGAAAGAAAAGTCAATACAATGAATTCTAATAATACTCAACTATACCCATAGACCAGAGCCTAGCATAGCCATCATCAGAGATGATTCATACAGCAACTGATGGGAGAAGATGCAGAGACTCATAGCCAAACATTAGGCAAAGCTCAGAATATCCTATAGAAGAGGAAGAGGAAGAATTGTCAGAGCCAGAGGTGTCAAGGATACTACAAGAAAGTGCACAGAATCAAATAACCTGAACTCATAGGGGATCACAGAAACTAACCAACAATCAGGGCATCTGAACGGGTCTGACCTATCCCCTCTGCATACATGCTGTGGTTGTATAGCTTAGTGTTTTGGAGTATTTCAAACAGTGGAGACAAGGGCTATCTCTGACACTTTTGCATGCTTTTGAGACTCTTCTCCCACTGAGTTTTCCTGACTAGTCTTAATATAAGAAAATGTGCCAGTCTTATTGTAACTTAATATTACATATTTGGTTGATATCCCTTGGAGGCCTGCCTCTTTCTGAAGGAAAATAGAGGAAGAGTAAATCTTGGAGGGAGGAGAGGTGTAGGAGTGGTTGGGAAAAGAAGAGAGGGTTAACTGCTCTCAAGTTATAACATATGAGAAAAGAATATTTTTTTAAAAAAAAATTAAAAAGCCAGTGTAGTAAGTATACATAGTAAAGTGGTATTTAACTGTCAAAAAGAAATTATGGCATTTGTGGAAAACTGTTGGCATGGGAGATCATCATGTTAAGCAAAGCAAACTGGTTTCATAAAGACAAATATTAAGTTTATATTATATGTAGCATCTATGCTAAAAGTAAAGTTATGACAATTGGGACAGTTTAGAAGGGGTAACTTATTAGTGAGTGGGAGAAAGAAGATTAGAAAGGATGGATGCTAAGATGACTGTGACCAAAGTTTATCACATACATATGTGAAGATGGAAGACGAATGCTCAGATTTACACAGTTGATATGCACAAAATAATTTCAATGATTTTTAAGAGCAATTCTCCAAGATAAATGTTGCTTCTTCTTAAATTGTCCAGAAAGTTATGAAAATCAATTAATTACATTAAAAGTCATATACTAATAAATAGTATAATCTGAGGTTAACCCGTATTTTATTGGTCAAGTATTTTAATCCACCTTGTAAAGTTAACATCTTCCAAGCCTTCATGAAGTTCTGTTTCTTTCTCTTAAAGGCGAGTACATTTCATTGTTTTGTGTATCAACACAGGCTTTGGCACTTGGTAAACCCTGTTGACATGAACTACATTTTTCTTCTATATATGTTAGTGAAATCGATGTATATATTAAACAAAATAAACTGAATAAAGACAAAACCAGATGATGCTTTTTGGACAGAATGGAGAATACTAATAAAAATAAACAGAAGTCAACAAAACATGTCTATTCCAAAATATCTATACTTATGAAAATAAAACTTTCACTTATATTATTTTAAAATGCTTATCTACTTGTGAGATTTTATTTTTCTTAAGACACTCAATTTGAAAAATTACCTTTAAAGGAATGTGTTCCATAAAAGACAGGCACAGTTGTGTCTTTAACTACTCACAGTTCCTGGTCTATTGTATAACTCATTGCTAGGGATATTTAATAAAGCACTTGACTCTTATTAGGTAATAGAACCAATTTAGACCTCTCTTAGAGTAAAAGAATCCCCATTAGGCACCAGAAGCAACCCTGGGAGATGACAATTACAAACTAATAGGATCATTTATTTTTGTGTTTGTATTATTTGCTGAAAGAAATACATTTACCACCAAGAGAGACCTCAAGAGAGAGTCCACAGAAGTTTAAAGGATGCTTTATTTTCTCATCATGCAAGCCCAGAAATAAACAAGCAACTATGGATACTTGTATGGAAAATTCAAGGAAGATATTTCCTAAAAACACATTTATTCAGGAGAAAATTTTCTTAGCCTGAAATTAATTCAACAACAACAAAAGAAAACTAAGAACTTCCAACACTAGACTTTTGCATACCAGTTTAAGAATTAGAAAACATTTGTTACAATAATATAATGCTAGGCACCGAGAAGATTATCAAGACAGAACTTAATTTTCAACCTCAGAACTGCAAAGAAAGAAGACACTGTGATTCATCTTTGCTTAATTTCTAAAACAAGGATATAATAGCCTTCTCAGAGTCCACCCATGAATGATTAACGACATTTTGGTAAACCCAATTTAAATTGATTATGGATAAGTAAGAGAGCGTTATGTAATATTAAATAAAAAAATAACATTGACAATTGAAATACTGTGAGTGACTTTGACATTGTTGTGTCATAAAATGTGCCAGATGGAAAAAGAAAAATCTTTTACAGTTTCATGTGAATCTAAAATCATGGGCTACAAAAAAAGAGAATTGTAATCACAGTGTAGAAATATTAAAAAGATATTAGCAAAAGACTACATGTCCTCAGTAATGAATTTATGCATGTTAAATGTCTAATATACAACAAAGTAGCTTCAGTCAGTAATTAAATGTTACATCTGCAAAGAAACAACGTCTAAAGTGTTAACAAGCACGCACAAACAAATACATCAATAACACTTTTGTCAGTAAAGGATACAAATTGGTTTGATTACAAAATGATAGCCAAGGAGTTATTAAAAAACATCACACTACATAGTTGGCATAATACAATTCTGTTTTTAATTCACACTACAATATGAGCAGAATATTTGGATTTTTATTGTCTAGGACATAAATTAAATTACATTTTTAAGCAAGAAAAAGAAGAAAATAAATTAGATGGTATGCATATAAATTGTTAATTTTTGAAAAATTTAGTAAGCAGTGACATTCTGGAGGAAATCAAAATACTAAGTTTTAGTTTGGAATTTCGAGAAAAAAAAGCCAAGTTTTACAATTGGGTGTTTCTTTGACATGGGTAATATCATCCATCTAATTATTATTTTAATAATAATTTTAGAGACCTAAATATACATATTTGGTTAAGCAACAATATTTTGTTATTTCAAATGTATTTATTTGTAATTTGGCATATATCAACTTTCATACAATATAACTTAAAAGTTTTTTTTTTTTCTGAACATGCATGGAGATGCCTTAAAGAGATGTTAATATTTCCATGTTCATATTAAATCTCTTTGATCTCTGTAAATCATTTGATGTCATGCAAGGACAATAGAATATATACATATATCCTTGTTTACTCAGGAAGCATTTCATTTTGTTCATGGTTTGGTACTGTCTTGTGTTTAGAGATACAAGAAATATGCCCAGTGCATAACTATAGCCTATATACAACTCAATTCATGCTTGAGCTTAGTTCAACTAAGAATACTGGTTGAGAGAAATTCATGCTCCCACTAAGAATATATCAAGAGATTACAGCAGTTTCAATAATGTTTGGGAGGATGTTCTTGATACATGAATTCTAGTTTGTGTTTAATAAAATTCCAGAGCCAGATATTGGGAAAATTTGGAATATCAGAGAGAGGAAATAGATAACAGTCAAGTCTTACCCAGACAACTTCTCAGGGTAAAAGCTATCTTTCAGATTCCTCAGCCTGGCTCCTAATCACTTCTACAGAATCACCTCTGTCTTCCTATGTCTGCTTACACCTGCCTTAAATACCTTCTTCAACCAATTGTTTCACTTCCAGGTTCAACTCTGCATCATATTCCTAAAGTTAGAATTAAAGGTGTGAGCTACTACTGTTTGATAGTTAGGCCTTGAACTCACAGAAACACAGAAAGATCTCTGTCTCTGGAGTCATGGGATTAAAAGCATAGGTTCGCACTTGGTCTTTCCCGAGCTGGGATTAAAGGCATGAGTTACCATTCTCTGACCCTTGTAGACTTGACTGTGGGTGGATATGTTTGCTGATATTCCAACTGGTTTCCAATATAAAATGTATTACCACATGTTCCATTCTCTATATCCTTCCAAGAGCACAGGAAATATACACTACTACTTAGCCAAGGAAAAATAAAAATGTAGTTGAATTATTATACAATATACATTGCAGCTAAATAGAAAATAACAGGTAGAACAAAGAACAAATTAGAAAATATAAGGATTTTTTAGAAATGAAGTGAAGATAACCTTATACGAAAAATACAGTGAGTGTTCTCTCAGCAGTGGTGATATGTTTATGTCCAATATTAAAAACACATAAAAATTTTCTTTAGTTTGACATATGCTCTTTAATTATGCCTTTAAAACCTGCAATTACTTTTGAGTGTAATAATTTCATCTCAACAATATGGATTTAGATAATCTGAAATTCTCCTGATATTCTGAGTCTTGTAATGATATCGATGTCAGTCATATTACCATCCAAGCTGTCTTTTGTATTGAGAATTTCAGAAACTCCCCTTGAACATGGAAAAGAGAATATTTCCATATTACACATTCTGTCATCATTTTCATTAGAAGCTCTTCTTGGACTATCTTTTAATCCATGTTCCAATGTTTTCTTCAGTGGGACCTTACTTTCTATCAAAAACTAAGAGTTAGTATAGCTTACCAGAAATGGGGGATGTGAGCAACTATTGTGGTGAAAGTCTAATTTTTTATCCTATGTATAAAATGACAGATAAACTCTGCTCCACCTTTGGAATAAACAGACTTCTTCATGATACAAGGAAAAGAAAGAAGGTAATAAAGAAGTATAGATCCTATGGTTTTGTTCTTAAAAGTTCCTTAATCATATAAAGGTTTATATTAACTACATACTGATCGGTCTATGGGTCATTCTTATAACCTGAAAACTCTTAACTATTAAATTACCCCATGATTAGCCAAGTGGCTGAGTACTTTTTCTCACAGTAGCATTATGACATCTTTCCTCTGCTTCTGCTGGTGTCTCTGTCTGAGACCTCCTCTTCTTAGAGTTTTCTTTGTCTGGTAGCCCCGCCCACACTCCCTTCTGCCTTCTGACCAATCAAATATTTATTAAACAAGGAGGAGGTACAAATATTTACAATGTACAAAAACATAATCCCACAGCAAGAATATATATTAATAATATATTTAAATATATATTAATATTTAAATATATTTTTAACAATTTGGTTTCTAGGTCTTACATGATGGTGGCAAAATATGTATGTAAAATTTTAAATGTAAATAATGGAGAAATGAGATAGGACATCATATTGGGGTTATATTGTTAAGACATGTGAAATTCTTTAAAGATATTTCAAATATTTTTTACAGTAGCTTTATTAAGGAGCAATTACTCTCTTCAATTTAATTACGGATGGTTGGAATCTAAGAAATGTCCTTAACTTCTGAGAGTTCCCATGAAGTCTTCAAATTCTAACTTTTACTGTATATAAAATAAGAGCCAACTTCCTTGCTCTTCCTCTCTGTTTCTCTCCCAACTAAACCATCCCATTTTCTTATGTTCTTCGCCCATCTCCTTTTATATCCCCCCATGGTCCCAATTAAGTCAGAAGGTCTTCTCTATTTTCCCGTTATAGGGGTATATATGGATGTCTCTCTAAGGTTTCTCCTTTTTACCTAGCTGCTGGGCTTGTGGATTATAGCCTGGTTATCCTTTGCTTTACCTCTAAAATCCACTCATGTATGGGTACAATCCATGTTTGTCTTTTTAAATCTGTGTTACTTCACTCATGATGATTTTTCTAGTTTTATCAATTGTCTAAAATCTTTAAGATGCCTTTTTTTATTTTTTAAATTCTGAGTATACTCCATAGTGAAAATGTACCACATTTTTAAAATCCATTTTACAGATGAGGAAAATCTAGGTTGTTTCCAGGTTTAGGCTATTACAAATAATGCTACCAGACATGGTTAAACAAAAGTTTTAGTGGTAAGAGGGAGCTATTTTGGGCTTAGAAATAAATCTGGTGCAAATAAAAACCAAAGAATTCAAAAGTATGACCCAAGCTAATACTACAAGCAGTAGCGGAGAGGGTGCCTAAACTACCATCTATAATCAAATTGATGACCAGCCTAATTGTCATTACAGAACCTTCATCCAGCAATTGATAGAAGCAGATGCAGAGATCTACAGTTAAGCACTGGGTTGAGATGCCAGTTCAGTAGAAGAGAGATTATATAAGGAAAGGATTCAAGATCATGATGAGAAAACCCACAGAAACAGCTTCCCTGAACTTGTGGGAGCTCATTGACTCTCACTTAACAGCTGGGGAGGTTTCATGGGACTGAACTAGGCCCTCTGAATGTGGAAGACAGTCAAATGGTGTGGGTAGATTTTGAAGCCTCTGGAATGGGACCAGAATTTATTTATAGTTTCTATTCCAGAATAAAGGATAGTGGGACAGTAAGCAGTGTGTGGTTTGATGTGGTTTATGTTTAATATGAAGTAATAATACTTGGAATTTTGGGACACGCATGCATAGTGAGTTGCAAGTTTCTTTCTATAGCTGCTAGCAACAACTTTGTGTAGATATATCACAGTGAAATATTATTTACTTGTGTGAATTCCTGTGAGTGTAGAAAACAGTTTTATCACTAAATGCATTAGTACATAAATTTTAAAAGTTCAGTTTTGTCAGAGAAAAATGTTTTCACTCACTCTCCATTAAATTTGTGACTATTACACAAACTAGATACTGTGAAGTGTCTTGAAAATTGGTTCTTATACTAAGTGTTTGAAATCTGTTGAGGGGTCAAAAGTGGCAAGATGTGTTTTATCAGATTAAGCTGGTGAAACAGCCTTAAGATAATCGTCTATAGTGCTGGAGTAGTTGTTAATAGTTCACCATTCTTTGGAGGGAAGAATTAAGTCTGTGAGGTGTGCTAAATCTCAAAGCACAGAGTTGAGTAGCATTGTATTTTTGATATTTTTTTACTTTTTTGGAAAATAAATATGTAAGAGAACATTTTTCATTCTAAGAAAAGAAACAAATTTTATAACATGCTTTAGAAAAGTTGAAATTGCTCAATTTGTAAAAACTAATCCTTCCTTTTCAAAATAATAATAATAATGTCAAACTCAATGAAAGACACACCTTCCCAACTTTAGCTTTAGAAGGATATGACAGCATCTTTGGCCTCATTAGAAATGTACGCTCATGTTCAGATTCTCAAACCAATATACACATACGTATACAGTTTATTTTTAAAAGAATAACTAAACAAATTTAATTTGTAATGTATTATTGAATAGTTTTCTATCTTGATCCTAAGAGATGTTTGGCGCTATTTTTCCTAATGTTTTCATTAACTGGTTTATATGGAATTGTGCTAGCTTCCTGAGATGGTTAAAATGTCAATATTGTTACTATTTATGCCCCCTTTCTTCCTATTTCCTTGTGGATACATTTGTTATAACAAAAATTTTAACACATTCATATTTTATATTGTTTCAGATACAAGTTTGGACATCTTATGTTTCTTACTTTTTATTTCACAGATTTTGCAAGTGTAACAGTTTATAGGCTTTCTCCATTGGCTTTTAATATCACAGAATAGATTCTGATTTTTTTAATTACTATTAATAAAGGTTGTATTTTTTTCCGTAATTTAATCCTGGGATATATTTGTATAGTTTGTTTCCATGGATCTAAAAATTACCTCTTTTTATTGTTGCTACATTAGTTTTGATACTAATCTGACTCCAGTTTTGACATTTGAGGACTTTAGTTTAATATTTTAATTTTTAGTTGAAATACAGATCATGTGCCATAAGTATCTTTTCTCACCCAATGTAGTCACTTAAATCCGTGACTGCTAAGAAGTATTTTGCACGTGCAGTTCAAAGATTTTAATGGTCTTGCTTTCTTTCCATTCATAACTGGCTCAATTTATTTTCATATTTGTTACCATGATTACTTACTTCCTTCACTCATGGGTCATTTAGGAACTTTATTTTACAAATATTTATTAAGGATTCTGTAGCTATTTATTTATTGGTGATTAATAAATTTTGAATTTAGAGAAAATTTTCTGTGGAGATATTCAACTTTTTAAATTTACAGGGATTTGTCAGCTGGCAAGCATGAGGTCTAACTGTAAGTTAATCCCATATGTATAGAGGCATCATTGTTCTGGGATTCTGATGTAGATTCCCTGCTCATTTCCAGTATCCAATTAGGTCAAAGATGTTATTTAGTTGTTTTCTATACTCATTTCCTAGTTCTACTGATTATTAAAACAAGGTGTTAAAGTATAAAACTATTTTTTTAGAGGATTTATCTATTTTCCTACTATTTCTAACACTTTGCTCTGGAAATTTCAATTGTTTTATGGGGTAAAAATGTATTTATAATTGTCTTGTGTTATTGACATATTGTGCCTTGTATCATTATATAATTTTCTATTTTTCTCTTTTAATATCTGTTATACAAATTTTGTCTTTTATTAATATATTTATATGAGCTTTGTGCTATTTTAAATCTCAAAATAGCATAGCTTATTTTCCATTCTTTACTTGAAGTTCATCAGAGCAGTGCAATATGAAATGTACCTCTTATAAAGAGGAAATAGGTTCTTACCTCATTTTCTCAGTGTAACAATTTTTATCTATTTTTTAAAAGGCATTTACTTACTGTCTAGCTTTGAATGAAATCACTGATATGTTTAGGAGGCAGCCATTGTTTTCAATTTGCCAATTCTGATTTTATTTTTCTGCTGCTCTTTTCATAACTTGTTTGTGTTCTTTATAAAACTATAGCCTTTGTTCATTATTCACTAGTGATATCTTACCTACAGCTAATAGTACTGAATTTTTAAATAGTCTTGAATTTCTAAATACAATATTTATTTTACATCCCTGTCACAGTTTCCCTTCCTTCTTCTTCTCTCAACCCCTCTTCTTCATCCCCTTTTTGTAACAAAACCCCCAATCTATTCGTTATTCATTTAAGTTTAGGAACACGGGTCTCACATGAGAATCAACAAAACATGGCGTATCAATTTTCAGTAAGACTATGTACCTCCCATGTGTTCAGGTTGGGCAAGACAACCAAGTATGAGGAGTAGGGTCCCAAAAGCCTTTAAGAGTCAGAGACAGTCCCTGCTCCCACTGTTATGAGTCCCACAAAAGGACTAAACTACACACATATGACATATATGCAAAGTAACAAGGTCAGTATTTTTCAAGGCTCCCTGGTTGTCAGTTCAGTCTCTGTGTCTGCCTATTAGCCCCGGTTAGTTTTTAAATGCTAAATCTTTTTATGCATTATCATTCATCATGACATTTCTGACTTTTCCCCACATTTTTCAAATGCAATCCTCTAACATAACTGTATTTATTCATTTAAAACTTCACTCTATGCAAATAATTCATTTTAAATAAACTTTAAATTATAATTTGTCTTTTGGTTTAAATGGTATTCTTTTAAATAATGGGGAATAAAATTTAAAATATAATCTTCTATATTTATTAACTGCTTCATAATGCTCAGACTTAAGAAGACTTATACATGCATATATTAACAATAGTTTTAGACAAATATAAATTTCTAGTCTATTTTAGACTTATGATAGTGTGAATGGTAAAGAAATACGAGAGAAATGTAATTATATTCTTCCCCTTGCAAAATTAACATCACGTAGTACTTAACTGTGTGCTTGCAGCCATGTTTGAAAATGTGAAAAGTTAATGTTGAAAATAAAAAAATAAGGCATTCAAAATACAGAGAAGATTTCCAATGTCAAAAATTAAAATGTACTTCAATCTTCTGAGCTGATTCAGTCCTGTTCATTTTCCAGTCCCCCTGTACCTGCCCTTCACCTTTGTAGCAGTACCCCAAAGGAAAATGTAAAAAGAAATAGTAAAATAAAATGAAAATAATAAATAAAAACAAGAATATTAACTGAAAACAGAACAAAAACCAACAATGACAAAAACAAACAAAATAATCAAGCAAATAAGCAAAATAACACTTTGCTCCTCTGCTCTTCCTTCTTTCCTGCTTATCCATCCATCATTGGCATTAGTAGGTAGGGTTTGCTCTCCCCCAAGGTGGTATTGATTCTTCCCAGACCATGAGGAGTAGGACCAATTCCTATATCTCAACACATGGCTTAATACATGGTTCTCATGGATTAGTGTGGTAACATGGGCAATGAATATTATTTAGTTTTAAATATAAAGTTCTAACTCTACATAGAGATAAGAAGAGGGCTATGCAAATTGTTAAGAATATATGCCAGCAAGAGTTTGAGTAATGCATCTTAAAGTTGATATTTTGTCACGTATGGATTGAGAACTTAGAAAGCTTTATTGGTTTGTAGTTACAATATTTTTTATATAAGTGTAATTTTAATTTCTCTTTAGCTAATGGAAAACCAACACATAAAGCAGCTAAAAATCCATTTTCAGATATGCTGAATTTGAGAATTTGGGTAGATTCCTGGAGCACTACATAAATTCGTATGCTAATTCAATTAGAATTCTAACCCTTCCTCATTTCCCTGTCACTAAAATGGTTAAGAGAATAGAAAAGAATCTGTGTTTATGACATACTTAGTCCACCTACTCATAGATATCTTGGCTTCCTTGCAAAATGCAAATTTTAGATGATTCTCTAATATCCTTAACCTCAGCAAGGAAAATCTGACCCTGTTCCAGACATCTAGTTAGTCTACACTAACATGCATTTTGGTTTGGATCTTCCTTGGTTCCCTAATCTCAGGTTTTTGCTCTGTTATCCTGACATTTTGACATTGCCACTATATCTCACTATTTCCAAAGACCTTTGTAGCATGGACCAAATAATTGTCTTTACTGAACAGGCTTATCTTCCTATTGTTATCTAGACTAAAGGATTAATATGTAAGATTGACTACTGGATTCAGCAGACAGAAAAATAGCAGTTGTTTACATCCCACAATTTTATGTTTTTAAAAGTTGCTTAGTCTGAAGTAGTTAAAGCATTCTGAAGTCCACTGAACAATTCCAAATTGACTATATATGAAAACAAATGAAAAGTATGTGTATATCTTGCAATGACACAAAAGACTGTCAAAATGTCATTTCTCTTTTAATATATGGAACAAAGGACCTAACTAAGCACAGCTTCAGATTCACCAAAGTGAGGCATTCCCAAGCGAAAGCAGCCATCAAATTCCCTGAAGTGACAAAGTAATATGCACTTTAATTACTGAGGAGACTGACTCGTCTTCCCTCAGGTTTATTTGTGAAACTATATGAAAAAAAAAATTCTTAAAGTTACTAATGAAATATGTCACCCTTGCTCATCATATTATTTATTTTTACAGATGTAATGAGAAAGGATATTTTTCAAATGTATTATTTTGTGTGCAGATCATGTACACACACACACACACACACACACACACACACACACACACACACACACACACACACACACACACACACACAAAAAGCTGGTTTGCTTTGGAGGTTTTCCTCCAAATTTAGCCAAATTTCTATAACTGAAGTTACTTGCTTATAGAAAAAAATGGCTAATTTTATGAACTAAATGAGGGTCTATTGCTTTTGCTGTAGAACTTTTCTGTAACCAGGGTAAAGCTATGTTTGTTTTTTCCTGCTCATCAAGAAAATTCAGTCTCTTTGTTTTCCTGTTTCTCTCTCTAAAAGTTAAAAGTGTATGTGGAGTTTTCATCATTTGACATATAATTTCTTATTTACTCTTGTATTTCTATTTTACAAAGGCTGGGTAAGATTAATATTATGATCTGTATTTTAAATGTGAGGAATACATATCACGTGTGAGAAAAACTGAATGTTACAATGAGGTTCCTTGGTCCCAGGTGGCCAGAGATCCAGACCCACACATCTGTAGTCCCAGACCCCTTAGCCACCCATGCTGCTCAGGCCCCCCAAAATGACTCAGATGCTTATGTTAACTTTATGCTGTTTGACCTATTGCTCAGGCACATTGCTAGCTTGCTCTTATATCTTCAATCAACCCATTTCTATTAATCTGTCTGTCACATAGCCCATGACTCACCTGTGTTCCTTACATGTTGCTCCTTTGGCAGCTGGGTCGATCTGTCCCTGACTCTGCCCTTCCTTTCCTACCTATTCTGATTCCCCTGCCTACTGTTTCTATGGTGCCTGTCATGGGCCGAAACAGCTCTTTTATTTAAAGATTGATATTCACAGCATACAGAAAGACATTATCATATCAACTGAAGCCTTTACTACCGATAGCCATTTACAATGTAGATTAATTTCCAATTTCTGACTTTAATACAATATGTCACATTGTCTCTAACTGATTGTGTTTCAGCATCCTGTAGCCGGAGTTTTACTTACAAGGCACCAGTCCAAGATAAATATTTATTGGAATATAAATCAACACTCACGATATTAGTAACAGCTTATAGTAGCACCTAAATAGGGACTGGAGTATCCAAGCGATGGACCAGCGATGGAAGGAGGATGGATTCTGATTCTGTCTCTCCATCAGCCAGGAACCAGGAAGAGAGCCTCCTCGTGTCCCAGCAGCCACTTATCAATGGGGTTGGCCACATCCGCTCCAGGTTGGCCACACCCCCTCCAGGGTCCCAGGCACCCAGATAAGCTTCTTCTGACTTTATCAGCTGACACCTTAATCCCACCACAGCATCCTTTTGATGCAAAGTAAAGAAAGAAAGAAACGAGTAGTTTTAAGGAAGAAGAGGAAAAATGTATGTGGAAAGAGACAGAAAGCTATTATAATCCTTAAATGTAATATTAAATATTCTGTTCTTGAAAATCACCAGATTAAAGAGATATAATTTACTAATAGAAATTATAGATACATAGTATTTCTCTCTGTGTATATCTTGGATTGAATACAGGCATGAAACATTCTCTACTCACCCACTATCATTGACCAGTATCCTCAAATATTTATCTACTCTTGCTTTTGAAATAGAGACCAGCTGTCTTTCCCAGAGTGGCCAGGAAGGTAATATTCTATCTCCTCAACCTGGTGAGTGCCAGTAGTTTCAGATGGATTACAGAACTGTATATGAAAACCTTACAGATAAAAACTAAAGATATCTGTAGAGTTGTAGAACTTATTATTTTGAATTACAAGATGATCCCCTAAAGGCTCTACTTGAGGATGTCAACAATTCCAGTATCCAAACTGTCTAATTTATTCTGAAAAATGCCTGAAAGACCATAACCCACACCTACCCACCAATTGCTGCCCCAAGTGCAGACCATCAGGGAAGACCCCTGAGGGCAAACACTACCATTAACACTCCAGTTGGTCAGATCCTGCAATCTCTAAGTCACAGGCACTCCCCACAAATCACTTACCATCTTAGTGACCTGACACACAGAATCTGCTGTTTCCTATTGGACCAAGAAGTGAGCCCAGTGGGAAAGCTCAGTTTTTAAAATCTAGGCCTGTGGGCACAGCTGTGTCTCCCCATTCCCACCCATGGTTGCTCCAGTTGGAAGCCAGAAGCAAAGACTCCTTTAGGTAGGCATCCTCACTAATACCTCTGTTTGTCAGAACCTGTGCTATATAAGCTCCCACTCCCTAAAACCCATTCATCCCCCTAAAACCACAGTGGAACCCTGATACACAGAATAGGTCAGCTCTTATTTAACCAAGAACAGCTCCTTGAGACACAGAATCCTCAAGCTTTGATAGGAAAAGAACTCATATTGAACCAAGAGAAGCTCCAGGAGACGCAGATACAGGCAGAGTAGATTGGACAAAACATCTTCCTAAGACTCAGATACCACTTGTACCAACGGAAGGAGGAGATGAATAGATGACAATGGAAAAATACACTCAACAACATAAAGAACAACATGGCACCTCCAGAACCTAGTGGATCTAAAGAGCGAAACCTAAATATTACAGTGTAGAACAAGCTAAAGAAAATGATCTTAGAAATAACTTTATGAAGATGATAGAGTCCTTTAAAGAGGAAGTAAAAAAAAATCCTTAAAAACGTTTTAAAAACTGATCAAAATTTGGAAGAAATCAAATCCAAAAATCAAAATAAAAATCCAAAACAAAATGCAATCAGGTGAAGGAAACAGTCTAAGACTGAAAATTATAATAGAAACAATAAAATCCACACGAATTGAGGGAAAGTTGGAAATGGAAAATCTGAGTAACCAATCAAAAACTATAGATGCAAGCATAACCAGAAGAATGCAAGAGATGGAAAAGAGAATATCTGGCATGGAACATACGTTAGTCTAAGATGACATTAAATCCAAACTAATCGTAAGACAAAACATCCGGGAAATCTGGAGGATCATAAAATGACTAAAATTAATGATAATAGAAATAAAAAGAAAAAATATAAGCTCAAAGGCACAAAAATATATTCAATAACATCATAGAAAACTTTCCCAATCTAATTAAGGAAATATCTGTAAAGACACAAGAAGCTTACAGAAAACGAAATATGCCAGAGCACCCAAAAAAAGTCCCCTCACCACATAATAATCAAACCACTTAACATATAGAATAAAGAAAGAATATTAAGTGCTGCAAAGTAAAAATGTCTTGTAACTTATAAACGTAGATCCATCAGAATGACACCTGGCTTCATAATAGAGACTGTGAAAGTCAGTAGGTCCTGAACAAACATTATGCAGAGACTACAGAGGACTGTCACGTCTACCATACTCAGCAAAATTCTCAATCACCATAGACAGAGTAATAAGATGTTCCATGACAAAACCATGTTTAAACAATACCTATCAACAAATCCAACCCCACAGAGAGCAGTAGAAGAAAAACTCAACCTGAGGAAGTTAGATGTTCCTATGAAAACACAACCAATAGATTATCCCACAGCAGAAAATCCCCCCAAAAGCAATCACACATACACACACACACACACACACACACACACACACACACACACACACACCAAAAATAAGAGCAATTAGCAATCACTGGTCAGTAATATCCCTTAATAGCAGTGGACTTGATTCATCCGTAAAAAATGCAGGAAACACACCTCAACTTCAAAGAAAGACACTACCTCAGAGCACAGACTTGGGAAAAGATGTTCCAATCAAATGTACTTAAGAAGCAAGCTGATATACCTATCCTAATATCTAACAAAATAGACTACATACTAAAGTCAATCAAAATAGATCAAGAAGGACATTATATATTCATCCCAGGAAGAATCCATAAAGAGGAAGTTCAATTCTGAACATTTGTGCCCCAAATATAAGGCCATCCACGTATGTAAAAGAAAGATTACTAAAACTAAAATCACACATCAAACTCCACACATTAATAGTGGGGATCTTCAACACTCAACTCTCACCAATATACAGGTCTGCCAGAGAGAAACTTAATAGAAAATTAAGGGATCTTATACATATTATGACTCAAATGGACATATACGTATGTATGTATAACATTCCACTCAAAGACTATATCTTCTTTCAGGAGAACATGGAACCTTCTGTAAAATTGACCAAAAGTGTCATAAAGCAGATATCAATAAATACAAAAACAAAACAATTCCTTGTATCCTATAGGACCAGCATGGCCTACAGTTAGAGTTAAAGAGCACAGACTACAAAAAAGCCTATAAATTCATGGATATTGAACAACTTCCAACTAAATTACCTCTGTGTCAAAAAAGAAATGAAGTAAAAGTTAAAGACTTCCTATAGTTTAATGAAAATGAACCCACAATTATGAGAGATAATAAAAGCAGTGCTAAAAGAAAAATTTATAGCACTAAATGGCTACATAAAGAATTTGGGGAAATGTCACACAAGCAACTTAACAGCACACTTTAAAACTCTAAAACAAAAAGAGAGGAACTCACCCAGAAGGCATAAAAGGCAAGAAATAATCAAACTCAAGACTGAAATCAATAAAATGGAAACTAATATAACAATACAGTGAGTCAATGAGATAAAAAGTTGGTTCTTTGAGAAAATCATTAAGATAGACAAACCATTATCTAAACTAACCAAAGGAAGAGGAAGAAGATCTGAAATAACAAGATTAGAAATGAAAAAGGAAATTCCTCAGCCTCAGCAAGAAACAATGAAGAAATCCAGAGAATCATTAGGTCATTGGGTCATACTTCAAAAACCTGTACTGTACAAAATTGGAAAATAATAATAAAACCCTAAAAACCCAAACCCATAAAACAAAAACAAAACACCCCAACAAAACCAACAACAATTTTCTGGGTAGAAAAAATTAAATCAAGATGAGATAAATTATGAAATAAATCTACAATCCTAAGAATATAGAAGCAGTTATTAAAAGTCTCCCAACCAAAAAAGAGCCCAGGGCCAGATGGTTTTAGTGCACAGACTTCTACCAGAATCTTAAAGAACTAAAATTAATACTTCTCAAATTGTTTCACATAATAGAAAGAGAAGGATCATTGCTAAACTCTTCTTACGAGACAGCCGGCACAATGATCCCCAAACTAAACAAAGATAAAAGAAAGAAAATTAAAGACCAACATGCCTCATGAACATTAATGTGAAGATACTATAAAAAAAATATAATGGCAAATCAAATTTAAAAACACATAAAAAATCCTCCACCATGAATATGAAGGCTGCATTTCAAAAATGCAGGGATGGTTTAACAAATAAAATTCTGTCCATATCATCCATCATGTAAAGAAACTAAAAGAAAAGAAAAATACACACACACACACACACACACACACACACACACACACACACACACACACACATGACCATCTCATTAGATGGTGAAAA
The DNA here is from genome assembly GCA_033318265.1 of Phyllotis vaccarum. Taxonomy (NCBI): domain Eukaryota; kingdom Metazoa; phylum Chordata; class Mammalia; order Rodentia; family Cricetidae; genus Phyllotis; species Phyllotis vaccarum. The sequence continues at coordinate 102,292,343 of JARWLC010000008.1, read as the reverse complement.
AGCCTTCGACAAAATCTAACAAATCTTCATGATTAAGTTCTATGAAAGAGCAGGGATACAGGGAACATACCTAAACATAGTAAGACAACATTCAGCAAACTGACAGCCAACATCAAAATAAATGTAGAGAAACTCAAAGTCATTCATCTAAAATCAGAATCAATACGTGACTGTTTAATCTCTCCATCTTTATTCAATATAGCACTTGAGGTCCTACTAAGAGCAATACATGATGCTGAAAGGAGATCAAGGGAAACAAATTGGAAAGAAAAAACCAAACTTTCATTATTTTCCCATAATATGACAGTGCACATATGTAACCCCACTCCTACAGCTGATAAACCCTTTCCACAATGTAACAGGATACAAGATTAACAACAACAACAAAAAATTAGCCCTCTTATATACGAATGTTAAAAGGGCTGAATTAAAATCATGGAAACATCACCCTTTACAATAGCCACAAACAACATAAAATAAATTGGCGTAATTCTAACCAAACAAGTGAAGATCTGTATGACAAAATAGTACATCACTGAAAAAATAAATTGAAGAAGAGAACAAAAAATGGAAAAAATATCCCACGAACTTAAATAGGTATGATTAACATAGTAAAAAATGGCAATCTTATCCAAAGCAATCTGCAGATTCAGTGCAATCCCCACCCGTCAAAATCCCAATACAACTCTTCACAGACTTCAAAAGAAAAATACTCAACTTCATATGGGATAACAAAAAATTTGGGATTTCCAAAACAGTTCTATACAATAAAAAAACTCTGGAAGCATTGCCATCCCTATGTTCAAGCTCTACTCTAGAGGTATAGTAATACAAATAGCTTGATATTGCCATAAAAACAGAAATGAAGATCAACGGAATTGAACAGACACCCTTGACTCTAATCTACACACCCATGAAAACCTGATTTTTGACAAAGAAGCTAAAAATATACAGTGGAAAAGAGAAAGCATATTTAACAAATGGTGCTAGCATAATTGGAAGTTGGCATATAGAGAAATGCAAATAGATCCATGTCTGTCTCGATGTATAAAACTCAAGTCCAAGTGGATCAAAGACCCCAACATAAATCTAGTAACACTGAACCTGATAGAAAAGGAAGTGTAAAAATAATCTTAAATGCATTGGCACATAAGACCAATTCCTAAATGTAACACCAGTAGTACAGATACTGAGAACAACAGTTAATAAATGGGACCTGTTGAAACTATGAAGTTTCTATAATGCAAAGGACATAGTAGAGAAGGTGCCTGAACCATCCTTCCACCGTAATCAAATTGATGGCCACCATAATTGAAGCTTCATCCAGCTTTTGTTGGAAGTAGATGCAGAGTTCCAGAGCTAAGCACTAGGCCAAGCTCCCAGGCCAGTCACAGAGAGTGAAGAGGAATTATAGGAGCAGAGATGTCAAGAGCATGATGCAGTAACCCATAGAAACAGCAGGAAGAGCTACTGGGAGCTCACTGACTCCTGACTGACAAGTAGGAAAACGGCATGGGACAAACTAGGCCCTGTGAATACAGGTGGCAGTTGTTTGGATTTGACAGTTTGTGAGCTCTATTGCAGTGGAACCAGAATTTATCCCTAGTATGTGAACTGGTTATAGGAGTCCATTTCCTATGAAGGGACCTTGCTCAGCCTTGGTACAGGCAGGAGAGGCAGGGTTCTGCCTCAACTTGATTTACTAGAATTTGTTGACTACCCATAGGAAGCCTTACCCTCTTTTTAGGAATGTTGGGAGAGGAGCAGGGCGGGGGGATGAGAGGATGGGAAAGAAGGGGGACTGTGAATTGTATGTAAAAAGTCTTTAAAATAAAAAAAAAATCCATATGTACTACCTTTTTTTTTAAACACGCTAATATTAGAAGCTAATATTTGGATGTCAGAATTATTCTCATTAAAATTGAAATGGCTACAAAGTTGTTAGCTCTTCCCTTCTCTTAACCTCTGTTTATTGTCTTTGGCAATTTTCCTGCATACTCTGCTAAGACTGTGCTATGAAGAATGAAATGAGCTGTAGGGGAGAGGTGCTTTCTACATGAGTATAGAGCAGATATGTTGGTGTGTACCTGATTCATAGCTCTTATTGCTGAGTAAGCAGAATGAGGCTGTTGAAGCCAGTCAGGGTGGTATAACAAGGTCTCAAACAAGTTGAAGACCAAAGGCCAGATCCTATTTTAGAAAAAAAAGTATACAAATTACTTATACATTGATTATGCTACTGAATAAGTAGTCTTAAAAAATGTTGAAGGAGCTAGAGAGATGACTCCGTGGCTGAGAGTCCTGACTGCTCTTCCAAAGGACATGAGAATACTTCTAAGAATGATTATGAAAAGTTAAAATAGATCCAGTTCTAGGGAATCCAGTGGCTACTTTGAGATACACTTAATTCACATATGTAAACTATGATTTTCCCTTTCCCAGCCTCTTAAAAGTTACATACAGCTCCTTAGTGGCTAGTGGACATCTTATCCATGCCAGAATTCTGGCTAACTAGATCTGTTTTCAGGTGATTAATGTGGAACAGTTCCAGTAGAAGTATGTTAATATCTGCCTCTTAAACAAGTTGATGGATCAAGATCAAAGAAGGTTAAAAGCATCAGCTCTGATCATATGCCATCTCTTGGAGCTAGTATGAACTCTTTGTTTGCAGAAGAATTATTACGTAAAAATCTCATTTTTAAAATCTCTAATATTTACTAACCTTTAAATGATTATGAAGGTTTTTTGGTCTAGATATCATCGTTTAACAACCTTTAAGATTTAACTGGAGAATATTATCTGTCTGTCAATCTGCTAAAATGAATTATTATTATAAAACATTTTGAAGCCATGATTTCCATTACAGAATTTATTTCTCAAATGGAAATGCACTACTTGATTTTTTTGAGACGGAAGAAGCAATGTAGTCATACTCAGATGACTCTAAGCCTCCTTGAGCAACACAGACCTGATGATGTCTTTTTGACCCATTCACACTAAGCATGGCTCACGCTGTTAGCATGACCAAGATTGGGCTTTACTGCCAATTCTTATGGCCAGAGGAACAAATGAATTCACATGTTCATGCACATACTCCTCCCAACACAGACACATAATTAAAAATTGAAAATAAGATCTGGTCTGGTAGTGTACAACATTAATTACAGCATTTGGGTGGCAGAGACAGGTGAAATGTTATTAGTTCAAATTCAGCCTGATGTATATAGTGGTTCCTTAGCTAGCCAAGACTACCCAGTAAGATTTTGTGTCAAAAATAAATAAGTAAATCTTTAATGTTTCCAACTGCTGAAATTCAATCTAAGGTTTGAGAAAGTCTTCTCCATTAATGCATGGATCCTCTGAAGAAGTAGAATATGACTCCTTTTCTCCAGTTTCGCTGGCAAAACTTAGTGTATCACTCTCATCTCCAAATTTTTCAAATTCCATGTAGTTTATGAAATTCCTTTGAATAACCCTGTAATTTCCATTAATTCAAATTGTCATGACAAGCCCAACCAACTTGTGTCATATATTACTCATAGAATTATAAACACATAATCAATATGATAGCACAAAATTAACTTTATGAAAAGAGAATAAGAAACATTGATAATAAATATAGACAAGATGTTTCTCATGATAATTTACCAGCTATAATATCCAACTTGAGGCGTCAATAAATGTGAACAGGATATACCGCAGAGGATAGAAAGTGACGTTCTCAATGGCTAGATGTCTTATATCATATTAGTTGAGAATTTCTGTTGTCTTTATATGTGTGTGTGTGTGTGTGTGTGTGTGTGTGTGTGTGTGTGTGTGGGTGTGTGTGTGTGTGTGTGTGTGCTGGACAGGAATAGAGCTAGCGATGTCTTTTCACACACGCAGGTCTGTCATTGATGATTGACGATGTCCAGTCTTAATCCACTCTTTCATGAACTCCCTTACTCTTCCAAATCCTGTTCCCGAGCTTCTATCTTATTTTCTGTTCATCATTTGTTTCAACAATTAATTTATACACGTGACTGAAAACTCAGGACACATGTTTCTCTGGGTCTGGCTTATTTCTCTCCATGTTCTCACTTAACAATCTTTTTTTTTTTTTTTGTACTCAATAACATTCCTCTCTTCTCTATGGATAAATAACACTCTGTTGTCCATCTGTAATATAGTTTCCTCATCTTTTCATCTTTTTGCTGGGTATTTTTATTACTTGACAAAAGCTGAGAAGTGACCTACATTCCTATTTTGCGAGGATTACTCCATCAAATTGGCCTTCAAGAAAGTCTGCTTGGCTCTTTCTTGATTAGTAATTGACGTGAGAAGGTTTGGTCTACTGTGGGTGGTGATACCACTGGTCAAATAGTCCAAGCTTATATCAAAAAGCAAGTTGAGAAAGTCATAGAGAGCAAGCCAGTAAGAAGAACTCCTGCATAGTCTCTGGTTAAATTTCTGTCTCTATGTTTCTGCTCAGAATTACAGCCCTAAATTCTCTCAGTGATGGACTGTAGTCTGCAAGTTGTAAGATGAGCTAAATACTCCCTCCCTGAAGTTGTTTTTGGACAGTGTTTTATCAGAGAAGCATAGAAATACAGTAAGGTAACCCACCGATGGATACCTAGAATAACTGTATATTTTGTCTAATATGTCAAATATCACTGTGACAAATCAGAGTTTATAGAGATTGCTTCCGGATGTTGACTTTATATCTTTTTGGTGTATGCCATACAGCATTATATCTAGATTATACAGCAGTTGGTCCTTTAAAAATCAAGTGCTTTCCATAATGGCTGTAATAATTCAGAATTTTTAATCTTTCTTGTAACTTCCATACATATTTTATACTCACCTTTCTATAGGAATATCCAAACATATGATTTTTATGTTTTTTTGACATTTTTCCTGGGGTTCACTTAACAAAGGGCACTCTTCATGCTTGAGAAAGCATCTCAGTAGTCTATGAGTATTTCACATGTCAAAGCCATTGCTCTTTCAACCAGGAGGGCTGCTAGATTCAGATCACATACTTATGTTATACATGAACTGACTTTCCAGCCTTGTTCTAGAGAGGCTAGTGTGTCCTTGAGGAATCATACTCACATTCATTGTCCTCTAGCTGGGGAGACCACTCAAGCAGATGCCTCCTCCCCATGATTTTTCTGGCATAAGTCCACAAATTTCATTGCAAGCAGATTTATTTGTCTCTTTTCTAGTCAACCCTATCATTTCAACTTTATTTTTACTTTTTCTCAACAGCTGCAGTTGGTCTTATGACTATGTTTCTTTCATTAAAAGCCTGTACTTAACAAAACCTGTGGGACTGCAATAAACATTGCACACAATTTGGAGGAATGTTATGGTTGAGGCACATGCCTTTCATCAAGAAAAGTTTCTATCCTAAACTGTTTATTTGCTAAATTTTTTTAAGAACTTAAAAATACAGTTTTCAATGGACATCAGGGGCCATAGGAATGCTCTTTAAGGAAATGCATGATTGCTACAATAAAAGGGAACATACAGCACCACAGCAATGCAGCCATGCCTCCATTCTAGAACAGGAGCAGCAGTAATGCTTAGAAACATCATTTTTTTTTTAAAAAACTTTCTTCCTCTTGAAACAACTCCTTTGTTTTGAGTAACTTTCTCATTAAAATTTTCATTTCATTGAAGATGTCCTGTTCATTCATCCAATGATAGGCAGCTGGAATGTCTCCACCGTATGACAACTATAGACACCTACAGCACGCAGTCATTCATTTTTAATCTGCTCCTTCTATAAAATTATATTTTTCAGAACCCGGGCTATACATATATGTACATGATATAATTGCATTATTTCTCTCATTTTCTTTCTTCATCTAAACTGTTTCATACACCACTTTTTATTCTCTTTCAAATCTATGACCTTCTTTTTTATTAATTATTGTTACATGCATATTTGCATGTAAAATGTAAATGTAAAATTATAAATGCATACATTTATAATCATAAATATAACATTCTCAACATATATATACACACACACACATATATATATATATATGCATATGCATATGTTTGTATATTTTAGATCATACCATTAGGTTTGTACTTAATTAGATAAAGATGTTCTTCATGGTTCAGCCAATGTCTAGGGAAAACAGAGGAAACTCCAAGCTCCTTTTCAAATTTTCTTCACAGATATTCAGAACCATAAAGATCTGTTTATGGAATCCAGGCTAGATTATTTTTGATGTACCTTTGACTTTCAGATTTTGTAAATATAAGAAATTAGGAAAGATTTTAAAAGTCATTTTTGTTTAAGTGATTAGAAAATTAAATCGCAACATTTTAATATAGTTTCCAGGTAACTTGGCCAACTGTTCATCAACTACAAAATCCCATCAGGTCAGTGTATGAGGATCTGTTGTCAATGAACATTTGTTTCTGTCATTATTCTGCCAAGGGTACTTTTTCTTTCAGATATTCCATAAAGAAAAAAGAGTTAGTTATCTGCTTGAATTACCATTTGTGGAAGTGTTTTGCTTTCTGATGAATCACAGCATATTATTTGAATATGTTTATTAGAACACCCTTTCTGTATCTGGATTATTTTTATTTAAATCATCGTGTGTTTTATATGTGTAGGTGCTTGTTCTGTTTCTGTGCATTTATATGTACCATGTGATTGCCTGAAACTGGAATTAGAAATGTTTATGTGATACCATATAGGGTGCTATGGAATTGAACCTACTTCCTCTGCAAGACTGGAAAGAGCTCTTAACTGCTGAGTCATTTTTCTAACTCCTCGAACCAATTTTATTGTTCCTTAATTTCACAGGTAGAATAACATTTATATACAGATTATATACACAATGAAATCTATTTCTTTTGTTTCTTATGATTTATCAAGCAAGATAAACATTTGCCTATCCTCCAGTGGATCAAATATAATTTATATACATAAAAAAAATCCTACACTCTTCTAGCAGTTATAATCTTACTGTCATCTAAGGTAGATTTGTGGACTAAATGTATCATCATTCATCTTATTTCCTAGAACAATTCCAGTCTAGAAATTTGTGTATCAGATCTTGTTTCAATCCAGGAAAGGAGGTATAGACATCTCATTCAACATATGCACCAGAACTTGTTCTAACCCTTCAGCTTTTTATATGATGATGCTCTGAAACTATCCAAATTCAGATCCTTTGTTCTGTTGGGACGTTTTAAAAATTAATCAAGGAGCATGGATTAATGGATGTTATAAAGCATAGGTATTCACTGTCATCAGGAAGGTTTTGGCTAGTGCCAGGCTCCATAGTAAGAATTTTACATAAATTCTGTGAAGCGTGTTATTATTCACTTGTAATATAAAACAAAATCATATTTAAGATTACTAAAATGTGGATATTAAATGAATTGACTTGTGGTCATTTGGTGTGGGGTTTTAAGAAATTTTAAAAATGGTTACTGAGGGGAAAAAAAAAGTGTGCCTAAAGTAAGTATTTAAATAAATGAGTTACAATTGCATTAGCTAAGGGCCTCAAATGTAAAGGTACTTTATTTTGATAGCAAAACCAGAAGAAAACAAAGAACAGAAGAGATAAACATAAGAAGTGATGAATAAAAGATGAAGCTCCTCTCCTTGCTTAACTAAGTTAAAGAAACCATCTCAGTGTAGAAATTACAGAACCTTTAGGGGCACATGTGACAGAAGTTCCTATATTTTTAAGGAAAGTTAAGCTGCTTTCTTCAATCTTTGTTCTTTTTGATGACTGCCTTTGAAGTTGTCTTCTTCATTCTATCATATTGTAAAAGATAATCGCACTCCATGTTGTCACATTAAGATGTATGCACATGTTGTTTAGAAATCTCCAAAGTCTGTGGATAATCATCAGCTCACGTATTCCTATCTGCCTTCTGTGTAACTACAATGAAGTTGTGAGAATCCAGACATATTTCAGGAATAAAAGAAAGTCCTATGTGTGAAGATAAATTTCCTATGAATTTCTATTGCATTCTAAATGAGACTAAAGACAGTTTCATGGCTTAAGTTTTTTTTTTAGCATGTTTGAACCTAGGAGATAATGATTAGCAATAGTAAATGTGCATGCACTTGGTGTGTTGATGGATTTCTTAGTACTCATGCAAGCATAAATACATGCTATATTTATATATCAAATAATCATCTTGTGCAGTACTTGTAGTACTTTCTCGAATAATATCTTAGCTTTCAAAATAAATTACAAGCTGGACTAATCAGGGCATTGAAAATTTTGATAATAAACACCAACTGTCACTGTTGCAGGAAACTCAGTTTTCCAGGGACAGAATTCCACAGATCACAAAATATGAGAGAAATTATCTATGAAATTGTTTCAATTAGCTTAAATTCTGTTGATTCTGTGGATCATAGATTCATTCCCAGACACCTTTAATAAATGGCAACTATCATCATGTGAAGAATTAGTGTTATTAATGATTGTTCAGGACAAGTATGGTGTTATAATGTGAGAAATGAAAGATAAGCCTGACAAAGGGACCATTTATAAATTAGAACAGGTATAAATCTCTTGCATATCAATGCCGACAATTCACATGAGTTTTTAATTTAGAGATTTAACTTTTATTCTGATTTCTTAATATCAACAGTTAAACAAAATAAATCCTTGTCCCACTGTCAGAAGTACCAAAACTGCCCAAGCCACACAACCGTGATTCACATTCAGAGGACCTAGTTTGGTCCCAACTGTCAATAAAAGTCAGTGAGCTTCCAGCTCTCAGGAAAGCTGTCTCTTGAGGTTTCCTCAACATGAACTTGACTCCTTTGCACATATAATCCTTTCTTTCTCTCTTTGACTGAACTGGGAATTGGGTGTTAATTTGATGTTGAAGGTTGGATCACATTAACTGTGTTTATTATGTTTAGGTATGTTCCTTGCAAGACCTTTGTCAGGAAAGGATGTTGGATGTTGTCAGAGGCTTTTTTAGCATCTCATGAGATGATCGAGTGCGTGCGTGCGTGCGTGCGTGCGTGTGTGTGTGTGTGTGTGTGTGTGTGTGTGCACGCGCTATTCACTTCAGGCTATTTATATGGTAGTTTGTTTCCTTTCTTTAAACTTTGCTGCTGTGGAATTATCTATTGTCTGTTTTTACGGCACATATAACTTCCTTAGGTCAAGGTTTTCCTTCCAGTGCTTTCTGGGCAGCAGGCTCTGTGGATAGATACTGTTTAAATCTGGCTTTGTCACTGAATATTTTGTTTACTCTGTCTATGGTGATTGAAAGTTTTGCTGAGTAATAGTTTTCTGGATGGACAGGATGGGCATCCTTAGTCTTGAGTGTCTGCATAACATTTGTCTAGAACCTCTGTCTTTCATAGTTTCTGTCCAGAAATTCATTGCTATTCCGATGGGTTTGCATTTATATATTACTTGGCCTTTTTCCTTTGTAGTTCTTAGTATTCTTTATTTTATATGTTTAGTGATTTAATTATTATGTGTCGAGGGGACTTCTTAGGGTGTTCTAGTGTGTTTGGTGTTCGTGAAGCTTCCTGTATCATCACAGGCATTTACATCTATAGTTTGGGAACGTTTTCTTCTTTGATTTGGTTGAATATATTTTCTGTGCCTTTAAGCATCTCCTTCTGTTCCTACTATTCTTGGTTTGGTGTCTTAGATTTTCTGTACATTTTTTTTGTTATAACTTTTTGGGTTTAGTATTTTACTTGACTGAGGAATCTATTTATTCTATCTTCCATTCCAGAAATTCTTTTTTTTTTCCATATCATGTAATAACTATTTTATTCACCTGTTTGATTGCTTTGTCTTGGTCTTCTTCAAGAGAATTATTGATTTATTCTATTTTTTTGTTTGTCTGTTCCTTGATGTTTTAAAGGAACTTTTTCATTTCCTCTTTAAGGGTTCCTATTATTTTCATAAAGTTATTTATAAAGTCACTTTCTTCTGATTATTCTATATTGTGAGGTTTGGGTCTTGCTGTTGTAGAGCCATTAGGTTCTGTTGGTGCCAGATTGTTCTTTGTGTTGTATGTATTCTTGAACTGACATCTACACATATCTTCCTCCAGCTGGTGTAAGAGGTATAGTTAGGCTTAGTTAGGATTGTGCCCCAGGTTGTGCCCCAGGTCCTATATGTGCCTGGGATATTTGGTTGGGAGAGTCCTCACCTCGTTAAACAATTGGAGATGAATGCAAAGGACATCAATGAGTTAGGCCCACCTTTCAAAATGACAGTTAACTTCGACGATAATTTCAATGGCATATGTAAATATACTTTCCTGATGCCGGATCCAGCAAATTTCATGATGATGGTACTAGTACTGACCTTTAGTCAACTTTTTCTCTTTTAAAAATAAGTTTAACGAGTCTCTCTATATAAGCATATATGTACATATACAGCACTATGTTAATAAAAAATAAGTTTTAACTTGACACTTATTGATTTGAGAACATAAAAACTTACAATTTACAACTTCTGTATAATTGCTCTTAATGATTAGTTTTTTCCTCATGTAACAGTTTAAAATAATTCAATATTTTCAATTTGATTGTCAAGAATAAGGTTAAAGTTCAAGAATAAATTAATATATTAAGAATGTTTAGATATCACTCAACTCAAACCAGAAAAAAACCCAAATATCTTAAGACCTTGTATACATAATGCCTTCTCTAATCATTTTTTAATATACTGAGAACAAAACCTGATGGCAAATCACCATTTAATGTATAAATGATGTTTACCTAGCTACAGCTTAGAGTACCAGCTGTCTAAATCAGGTAATAAAAACTTCATATCAATCATTTTTTCAATTTGTACAAAAATACTATAAGTAAAGAATAACTGTGTCTTATAAACTCCAGGCAAAAAATGACAAAATTTTGTAGAGACTGATAAACTTACAGAAGTATCATCAGTTAGTTATGAAATAATAATCAACTCAGACTCTTTTAAACATATGGGCAGTAGGCTGTTGAATTCATGGGCACTATATCAAGAGATTTAGCCAATAGAATGTGAAAAACATTTGGTCAAAATTAACTGCATCTGTTCTAAAGCTGTAATTCTCTCTCTTGTGATTTCAAACAGCAAGTTACAACAGGTATTTGCATAAGATCAATATTATAGGAGAATTATCAACAACTTAGAGATTATTTAATTGTATGACAAAATGTCTATAGACTTTACATAATGGGACTAAGAATCTGTGTGTGTGTGTGTGTGTGTGTGTGTGTGTGAGAGAGAGAGAGAGAGAGAGAGAGAGAGAGAGAGAGAGAGAGAGAGAGAGAGAATGGGGTTGGAGAGTTTAGTCAGACCTGCATATATTTCTCAGCACCCAGACAGGGATGTTCACCAAAATTGTAACCACATATGACTCCTTTGGGCACATCCATTCATATGTACATGTCTCTAACCCCATACATGAGCATATGATGTAGGAATGCCTTTCTGTATGCTGTGAATATCAATCTTTAAATAAAGGAACTGTTTGGACCATGACAGGCAACATAGAAGAAGTAGGAGGAGAAATCAGAGCTTAGGTAGGAGAAGCAAGGTGGAATCAGGCAGATCAAGCAAGCCACCCAAGGAGCAACATGTAAGGAACACAGGTGAGCCACGGGCCATGTGACAGACAGATTAATAGAAATGGGTTTATTTAAGATGTAAGAGCTAGCTAGCAATGTGCCTGAGCCATAGGTCAAACAGCATAAAGTTAATATAAGCATCTGCGTCATTTCTGGGGATCTGAGTGGCGTCGGCTGGCAGCTAATGGGTCTGGCGCGAAAGGGTCTGAGCCTCTGGTCACCCTGGACCAAGAAACCCCAACTACTACAGATGGCACCCAATGTGGGGCGATTATCCACTTAAAGTCTGAGAAAGATTAGAAAGGGTTCTAGATCACAGAAACTGAGCCAAGACAGCTTCCAAATTGTGTATACGAAGCAGGTCATTGCACAAAGAAAGTGTGGAGTCTGGGTCACATTCAAAATGGTGCTGGCGGACTGGCGGCAGGCAGTGTAATCTGCAATCAGGCTGGTTCCTGAAATCTCACAGAAGACTCAGTAACATGTGATTGATTTTAGATTTCTGTTTATTTTGAAAAAAAAGAAAACAAAGACGGTTTCTGAGTAGCAGCATTTTCTTAGGTGTGCTCTGTTTACTGGCCACGAACAGAGACACTGTCCCTTTAAGAGAATTTACTGATTAAGACTTATCTGCAAAAACTACGCAGCTCTTTAAGAGAGTGTATTTTAAAGGCTCTTCTGGTTGAAAGATGATTAATAATTCACAATAAAACAGATTCAGATGAAAAGAAAACCCTGTAAACAGGTTACAACAGCTATAAAAGGTACATAGTCTTCAAAGAGAAAAGAGAGAAGGTAGAGAAAGCCTTTAAAAAGAGAAATAGAGTAATAAAAATATAATAAGCGATGTAAAGATAGAAAATTGATAAAAAATCTGAATTTTGGTTGTTATTGTGTTTTCTTTTAATTTTTTTAACTGTTAATGAGCTAACTACAGAAAGACAATGGATTTCAAATGAAAAGGCTACTAAGTTAAACAAGAATATATATTTTAAAGTTATTTTGATTTTGAAACTTGTGTCTAAGGATTTATTGCTTTGGAAGAGTTCTGCTTGTGTTTCCACATAAGATGAGAACCTGTGGATTGCTTCCAGGCAAATATGGTTTCATCAACCAAGACTCCCTAAAAAAACCTCTGATGGAAAGAGATGATCATATCAGCTTCAGGGCTGCAGATTATGATCCAGTCTTAAAAACTCATGAGATTTTTCAACACCCTGTACTCAGCAGGAAGTAGTAATGGAAAACTAAACCCCAATTCCCAAAATATTGTTTATAAATGTTTTCATTATAACTGGTTATTGGTCATAGTTAATCTCTTTCTAAGAAGAAAAAGGATATATGGTATATCAATGATTTTTTTTTTTAAAAAAAGTTATATTATTGAATTTACTTAGATCAGGAAATCAGCTGTTAATCTCAAAATGTTTTACATTGGTATGGATTTTGGTTTATTGATACAAATTTAAGGTCAATTCTCTTATGCTGTATGTATTTATGTAACTGATTTTAAATTGTAATGTATAATTAAAAAATGCATGTTAGATTTTTATATACAAAGATATAATTCAATTATATAGGTAATCTTCAAATACTTCTAAGACCTACAGAATATGGCATTTAAAATATTTTAAGAACTTAGTCTTTTTGGACAGTGAGACAGACAGATTTGCTCCTGGAAGCACCAATCTTCTTCAAGAAAAAAAAAAAAAAAGGGCATCGAAGAAACTCCATATGGAGTCTACTCTCTTTTTGGCAATGGTTAGCCACTGGACAAGAACCTGTTTTTGTATTGACTGTTTGAAATTATGCTGTTAGAAGTGGACATGCAGGTTCCATAGGAAGATGACCTATAAACTTTGGCAAAACAAGCCGAGATGGCCATTCAGGTTCCTGTTTTACAGAGAAAACTGTCAGACATTCTTCAGGACTCGAAGAGAAGCAACTGATAAATGTGCAGAGCAGATTTTCTGCTTCACTGAAATGAAAAGAGACTCTGGGCCTGTAGGCTGAAGATGGATGCCCCAACTTTATAAAGGAACTTTTGGTGACTGTCTAGGCAGATAAGTGCCATCTCTGTCATTCCTAGATTTTGGAGGTTACTTGCACTTCCAGTTTACTTGGGTAAATATATCCTTCTGTGGTTTTTGATGTAGTTGAAGATTAGATAGTTATAGGTATAGTTTTTCTTAGTCATTTGAAAGGTATATGATATGGATATGAAACTTTAGATTCATAAAGATAAGGTATATGGTAAGAATATTTTCTTTAATTTTGCTAAATACAAATAGAATAGATATTATTACTGTAATTCTTGCTTGATGACTATTTTGTTATATGTTATTTAGCTATGTTAAAGTTGAAACCTTCCTTTTTGATTAGACAGAAAGGGGGAAGTGATGTAGGAATGCTTTTCTGTATGCTGTGAGTATCAATCTTGAAATAAAGGAGCTGTTTTGGGCCATGACAGTCACCATAGAAGAAGTAGGAGGAGAAATCAGAGCTTAGGTAGGAGAAGCAGGGCGGAGTCAGACAGATAGAGCAAGCCACCCAAGGAGTAACATGTAAGGAACACAGGTGAGCCATGGGCCACGTGACAGACAGATTAATAGAAATGGGTTGATTTAAGATCTACTACTACAAGCACATAATTTAAAAAACTCTTAGAATGAAAATATTCCCATAATGATAGTTGTAGATCTAAAACTTTAATTATGTTTTCTTCTATTTATTTTATTTTATTCTATTTACATTATTCTATATCCACTATAACACTTATTTGTACATAAAACATTAACTGTACCCATTAATGCTCTTCATCACTATTTACAATTAAAATGAGGTCCTTCATTTGATATAGAAATCCTCACCACTACTGCTTGAAGTCCTAGCCAGGGGCATCTTGCAGGTTCTTGGAGGTTTCCTTAGCATTAGGTTTCTTTCTAACTCCACAGTAGCTTCCTCTATCAAAATATCCATTTTTGAGTTTTCCCTTTCTGCTGCTCCTCCCGCTCAAACATCTCATTCCCTTTTGATCTGTCCCTTCCTCCCCTTGTTCCCTCCCTGTTATGATTCCAATATACTCAGGAGATTGTCTCTATTTCCCCTTCCCAGTGGGATTCCTGGAATTCTCTCAAGTCCCTCCTATTACCTAGCTGTTCAGGGTTGTGCTTTGCGACCTGGTTATTCTTTGCCTTAGGTCTAAGATCCACTTATAAGTGTACATACCATGTTGTATTTCCAGACTTGTATTACCTCACTTAGGATTATACTCTCCAAATTTTTTTGGGTTTTTTTTTTTTTTCCTGCTGCATAGTACTCACAGAAGTGACTGACTGGACCTATTGAGCACTCACTGACTCTAAAGTAATTTCTGAGGAACCTTCATGGAAAGGAACTGTACCCTCCAAAGGTAGACAACAGGCAAAGTCAGGTCCAGCTTCTTGCAGCAGGATAAGAATATATCCCTGGTACATGAACTGACATCTCAGTGCTTGCTTCCTACAAATAAACACCTAACTCAGCCTTGATACTGGGATGATGAGCTCAGACCTATCTCAACTGGACATGCCAAACTGTCTTAACTTACTTTGGGACTCCTTGCCCTCCTTGGAGAAGGGATGGAGGAATTGGGGGAAGGCTGAGAGAGGACTGGGAGGAGAGAGGGCGGGGGAGCAGTGGTAGATATGGTAAACGCTTTTAAAATAAATAATAAAATAAACAAGTAAAATGTAAATTAATTTTAGGATGATGTGATGAATTATGGGTTGAAAGCAGACATTTAAGCTACTCTAGTAAACAGGAGTTTTAACAATGAAAGTTGTTTGATTCGATTAAAGTCATCTTTGCCAATATCTGAGTGAGTACAGAAACCCTCTCTCATTCTTATAGAAAATTGTAAAACTTGCAATGTTGTAACATTTGCAAACTGTAAAGTTTAACGGTTAACATGTATATCTTGCATTTGATAAATTCCCTATGAATGCAGCTCATTTGAGGATATTTTGTCACTTGATCAGATAACTCCACAAACATGAGAAAAATATATTAAACAAAAGTGAAAGTTAGTGTTTAATTTTAATTCTATGCTAGGTTTTGCTTCAAGATAATTTTGCTTTTTAATGCTAGAAATAAGGGTTTAGTTGACTCTCTATTCAGATAGAAACTTAAAAGTGCTTATTTCATGCTCATATGGTCAGATTTTTGGTCCAATTTGTTTGTAATGAGTTAGAGTAACTGATATGCTAATCAATGTTAGTTAATTAAAACAGAATTTCTACTTGCAAAATGCATTAAACTGTTGAGCATATTGCATGCTAGATGACCCAGTTAAGATATTTGAACTCCTAAAATGAGGAGGAGTGGTACAAAATCTTTTATATGTACTCCTAGAAATAACTCTCAGATCCTCCTAGGAACTTATCTTTCTGAGGATGAGAAGGCCTAAGTTATAGCATATATTTTGCTGCTATGTCATGCACTCAGTTTTCCAAAGTCAAAGACAGACAATTAGATAATGCCTGTGCTTATTATCTTGTGATAACACTGCCAAAATTTAAAGTTAATTGAAATACTTTATAGTTATGTGATTTTAGAATAAATAACATCTCTGTGATCTACAGAGTTAGGAATAAATAATGTCTTACCCTTGTGACATTGGTGCTTAATTAAAGATTATGACTGATAAAGCGTAAAATATCATTATTGAAATAATAATATGAGGATTTTAAAGAAATTACAAAACTATCCTATCATTTACTTCTAAAATTTAAGAAGAAAAATTTCTACAAATGTACATACTGTAACATAATTTAAGAGAACTTTTATGGGAGCCTTGCCTAAATCTAGATATGTATTCAAGCTCTCATATCTGGCAACAGTGAATCAAAAGAAGTGCATGTTCAAAACCAATCTGGGCAATATGAGAATATCCTGTCTCAAAACAAAAATTAAGCAAAACAAAACAACTAACCAAAAGGAGAAGAAATGTTACTTGTGAAGTTCTTTGCAATGTCACTCAATACATATATATTGGTTTCCTGAATTTGGGGAAAGTTCCATTCTATAAGCTATCTACACACAATAAGATCATATGGTCTTCCAGAACTCACAGAATATTTTTATATAGAGTGAACTATTAAGACTATGTCCGAGGGAATTGCCTCTCTCTCTCTCCCTTCCCACCCCTTTCCCCCCTCCCTCCGTCCCTTCCTTTTTCCCTCTCTCTTTTCTTTTAGAGTTTGTGTATGCTAGAATGAGTAGAAGTTTAGAGATTAGGACTTGTGTATTATAAATCTATCTTAGGAAACACCAAGAGATCAAAAGAGGGAACATTTTCCTTGAATCCTTGGTGGAATCTCACTGGTCCCTGAACAACATCACTTAAATTAAATCATGAGCAACAAGGAATAAAGAGAAAGGTCCCTTTAGGCTGGGGGGCGGGCAGTTAAAATCTAGGAAAGAACAAAGTAATTTTGTTTGCCATGTTCACTCAGCAAATTGACAATAATAATATAGCACATGATGTATTCCAGGCATCCCCACTGTCTTTTGTGTAACCAGAAAGGAGGGATCTTTGCTCCCTTTCCTTTGCTCCACTCGAAATCCTTTTGTTATGAAACATCAAAGACAGATCCCCATATGTGGAACACTGTAGAAGCATTTTGTTGTTGCTGATTGCTTTCCTTTTAAACAGAATTAGAGGAAAGCTGAAGGGAGTTTGGTGCCCCGGAAGACAGAATCTGAAATAAGATTGAGGGGGTGGGAAGAGCACACATCCTGAGGTTAATGCTATTAAAAGTTAACTAATTCTTTCTGGAGGATGCATATCATTTGCAGCAAAGCATCTGCCAACTGTTGTAAAATATCAGAATATCTGGACCTGTCATTGAGACAAACCAATGAAAGAAGGCCATTTCCTGCAGGGGGGCTCATGATTAAAACCAGACCCATTTTCATAGATAATCCATTTATAAATCATGGTAATAAAACAGCCATCATGACAGCGATTCACTGGCATTTTTTTCACAACCTCAGCTGTATCCAGGCAATGACAATATCTTAACTCACAGGAAAAGAAAGGCAACCCGGGGGCCTAGAAGTCCAGGAGAAGACCCCACTGTTTGGTTCTCTTTTTTCCCATAGGGAAAGTGATGAAGCCGATGCATACAGGAACTTTATATGTCTCTGGTTAAGGCAGCCTGCATTATTTGTGTGCCAGAATCAACAGACATGAGGAATATAGACGTGTCTGAACTCTATCCTTACGCTAAGCACTGATGGACTGGGGGAGGATTAGGGGATCCAAGGTCTGTTATACAAACATCTAATTTTGACCTGTACTTTAACTTTAGAGAGTCAGCTGATCATCAGAGCAGTGAGAAAAGGAAATTAATGTCAGGAACCCAACCATTCCCCATCCAGGTCTTTGCATGTTTACTTACAAATTAACAGTGGAGGCAACATTACTGAGAAAAGGGTCTAATATGCTTTATTACCATAACTATCTGGTGTTGCAGTTAAATAAAAGTGTATCTTTTTATTTTTTTGTGTGTAATTATTTTTTGTTATTTAATTTTTTTCCATATCTACCACTGCTCCCCCTCCCTTCCCTTTTTAGCCCCTCCCACTTCTCCCTCAGCCTCCCCCCACCCTGTCCTCCATATATTCCCCAAGGAGGGCAAGGAGTCCCAAGGTGTATCACTTCAGTCTGGCATATCCAGTTGAGGTAGGTCTAAGTCCCTCAAGCATTTTCTCTTTTATAGACAATATCTCTGTGTAAACCATCCTTGCAAACTGATTTGGCTTGAGGTGTCTTGACTCAGAAAATATTTGCATGTTTCAAACAAAGAAAAATATCAAAGGTTCCCTTTTTTGTTGAACTAATAAGCAGAATGTTGAAATGCATAAAATTATTGCTAAAGACATTATGTCACAAACTGCTAAAAAATTTAGAGATACTTATAACTGACATGAATATGCATGTGCATATATATATATATATATATATATATATATATTAAATGCTATTTATCTTCAGTACTACTAATGGGAGTAATAAACATTATGCAGGTAAATGAGATGATAAAGATTATATTAGCAATGAATCAAGTTCACAGAGACCCTTTGGAGGCTTTCATTGGAGGTCTTATTGCATCTAATTCTTCCATGCATGCTTCTCTGAGCTTCTGCACATTGGTGTTGTCTATGAGTTCATACTTTCATTTATTTGTTTTCTTTTACATGTGTGGCATTAATGAAAGATTAAATTCAAGGGTGCATGCAGGTTATTTATATGCTTTACCTCTGAATTATATCCTACCCCTATCTTGACATTTTATTTTGAGACAGGGGTTGTCGCACGAATGAATGAGACTCAGGGATAGATCTCTGAAGAAGTTGGAGATACTAGAGGGAATAAACACCACAGTCAAATCTTACCCACCTGTCTTCTAGCTTCCTCAGCCTCAATTCCCTTGGAATGGCTTTCTCTGTGTTTGAATCCTGACTTAAGTATTCTTTCTTTAGGTAATTAAGGCTTGGCCCTACCACACCTGCTTGGGAGCCTGGAATTCCTTCTAAAATCTGAAGTGACCTTGACTCAGTTAGGATTAAGGGTATAGGTCAACACTCCTTGGATACTCCCTGTGCTGGGATTAAAGGTTTGAATCACCACTCTGATTCTCCTAGACTGACTGTGGTTAGAGCTCTGGGACTTCTGGAGCTTTTACTAACCCCCCACATAGACTGTGGGTATATTTCCTCTGATATTTCCAAAACTTCTGAAACTTTATTAAATCCCCACAAGGGTCACTAACTTTTCTAAGTTAGCTTTCAGCTTACTTTGCAAAACAGACAAGGCCTGAGTTTACTGCTCTCCAGAGTAGATGGCATTACAGATCTCCACCATTGTGTTCACCTTCTTCCTCCTTCTGACTCAACAGCCTGTTTCTTTGTTTTCTGGTAAGAAATCTTTTCTTTAGGTAACTTGCTTTTATATATGCTTGGAAATGTAACCTAAAATATATGGGAAGTGTTCTCAAACAAGTTTTCTTGTCATATGGGGAAAGGTTTCCAGTGAACCAATTCATAAGCATATCTATGTCTAATTTATGCTGCCTTTGCAAATTCCTATGGAACCCTGCCTGAATTCCCATTCTTGGAATATTTTTCATAATCTTGTGCATCCCTCCTTATTTCCCATTTCTCACTTTTTAAAAATATTAAAATTTCTTCCAAAAATTATTCATGATGACTTTGTATTTATGAATTATTTTTGAAACCTAATCTCAAAGAATACAATCTAATTTTCTAGGAAAGACAGAAAGGTGAGCTGAACCCTAAAAGAACAATGGGATGCTTTACTGACTCAATTTCATATTTAAATTCTAATCGTTATCGAGTAGCCAGAAAGGCACAGCCCAGTAAACCTCCCCCCCCCCCCACGCACGGGATGGTTAGTTAGATAAAGACCATCAGGTAGATAGAAATAACCACATTGATCAAACATTAATAATTCAAAATTTAATAAAGATGTCTAGGATTGATTGGAGCTGACTTTGTTTTAAGTTCTGTGTTAAAAGATTTAATGCTTCAAATTCATTACTCCAACATTAGTGTACAGTGTCAGGAGGTTGTTTTTCTCAAGTTGATAAAAGGAGATTAAAATGTACTATAATTTTCAGTTCGCATGGTTTTGACTTGAGATGAATTTCTGTATGAGTCTGAGTGCTGATATCTTAATCTCAGATCTACATTGTGTGATTTCCTTACCAAACTATGAGATGTTATTTTTGAAGATATGCCAAGAGAGATAAGTTTAGAAGTATGGATATTCAAGTTAATTTAATATCTGCTTGCAGCAAATTTCATTCTTTAATGAAAATCTTCTGTATTCCCCATATGTATTGTTTTAAACAAGGGACATGGTAGACAGAATAAAATCAATATGCTGTAGGACTTTGCTTCTCTCACTATGTACCCCACATTTTCCTCCCACAGGCCCTTCTCTAAATTCCAAGCCTCAGAAATGTTAAGTGATATCTTCAAGGACAAATTGTTAGTAAGATCAAATTTGTCTTCTGACTTCCAATCCAGGTAGGTTTCTTTCCAAGAATATCATGCTAATTTAGTGTATCATAGCAGGTTCTGTGCAAAGTCAAAATTGGTTCAGACTGAGACTGCTATCCAAACACAACTTTCCAGTGGAGATGCCAAGACCAACCCTCTATAAACCACAACTTTCTAGTGGAATGTTGGGAGTCAGCATCTCCTGTCATCTGTCTGCCAGCTCTCTGCCCCTGAATTCAGCTTTATTTTGGAATGCTTATTTATAATATTTCAAGTAGATACTTAGGGGAAAATTAGGTTATTCTCAGGCTCTACTTTAGTAGGCACCATAGAAAACACAAAGTGTTTATTCAACATATTTAAGTATGTCATAAATGAAGTAATATCTTTTCCTTGATACATTTTCAAATTTGTGACTTTATCAATAGTCTAGAGATCAGAACTATTTAAAAAATGTGACTAGAAAAACAATAGATGCTGTTAATTCTTAGTACATCTACAGAATGAGATGTCAATAAAGTCTCAAAGGAAGTAAGGTCATGAGCATGGTTTTCATTCTGTTGGGTTGATTTTGTACTACAATGACAGACAGGATGAAGAGGAACTTGTGCTTCCACGGTCAACCATCCCTTCTTTATTTTATCTCATTGCTCTAATGTGCAAGCTCATTAACTCCTGTAGTAGTGGGGTTTCTCGGTCCCGGGCGGCTAGAGGCCCAGGGACCCACAGACCTGCCGCCTGAGACAGCTTAGCCGCCCACCGCTCAGACCCCCTGAAACGACTCAGACGCTTCTATTAACTTCATGCTGTTTGGCCTGTGACTCAGGCACATTGCTAGCTAGCTCTTATATCTTAAATCAACCCATTTCTATTAATCTGTCAGCCACGCATCCCATGGCTCACCTGTACTCCTACATGTTGCTCCTTGGGCTGCTTCAGCTCAGTTTGCCTGACCCCGCCCCTCTTCTCCTACCTATACTTTGATTTCTCCTCCTACTTCTTCTATGGTGCCTGTCATGGCCCAAAACAGCTCCTTTATTCAAAGACTGAGATTCATAGCATACAGAAAGGCACTCCCACATCAAAATCCTACATGAATTTTCACAAATATTGCCCCTTGATTACAGTAGAATCGCCTTTCAGCAATGCACTAGCAATTTTCCTATTTGCTCTAATGCATGCTTTTTTTTTTATTATTATTTTACTTTCATCTGCTCTGACTCTTGAAAATTATATTTGCCAAGCTACCTTCTGGATCAGTTTAGGTAATATGGAGCTATGGGAAGACACTGAAGCATAGTGAAATAAAACATTGTTGGCGGTAGAGTTGTATTTGATGTTACTGCAATCATTTCTATGCAGAAATCCCCTGTTTTATGATGTTACAGGCCTCTATAACTATATAATTTTGTCAGAAACAACTTACATTTATTTATATATCCCCTTGAGATCTTTCAATATTTCCTTCTTCTATTATAATCAAATTCTTGTATTGAGCTGCTTGTCTCCTCATTGACAGGTAAATTGTCTTAAGCCTTTTGCTTTCCATGAAAGTATTAAAGTGCAATTGTCTTTAATGCAGTGTTTTCATCATATGAAAAGAATAGGTAGTTTTCTGTGGCATAGAATATTTGCTTAACTATGCAAAGATGTGCTAATTTGTTTGTGTTGAAGAATAAATGTTTAACTATGTAAAGGTGTGCTGCTTTTACTTATGCTGAATTTGTTTAACTACGTGAAGATATGTTGCTGTTTTACCTTGCCTGTCCAATTCAGCTGAATGGTCAGTCGCTAGGCAGAGGAGAGAGAGGCAGGGATGGCAGGCAGAAAGAAAGGGGAAACTCGCCAGCCAAACACAGAGAAAGCAAAAAATCAAGATGGACAATACATAGATGATATAAATGAGCCTTCTTGCAAAACATAGATTAATAGAAATAGGTTCATTTAAGTTGAAACCAAAAGCTAGCTAGACATAAACCTAAGCTAAGGCTGAACATTCATAGTTAAGAATATGTCCCTTTGTTTGATTTGAGAGTTGGCAATCCAAGAAAGCCTTCTACATCAGTCTATCTACATAAATTACTTAATAATTTTATTGTGATAAATTATATGACTCCTTCCTATATGCATTTAGAAGCCCTTCCATCTTTCAGTTATATAAGTCAGATTTTTTGTGATTAATCATATTTCTGTCATTATTAGCAAATGTGTAAGATAAATCACCTTACAAGTTGGACATGCTTATTGTTTAAAGTTTTGTAGGTTGTAATATAGTACATGATTAGTTTGCTCCCTTAGTTTCGAGCCTGTGGCAAAGCACAGTAATAAAAGGTATATACTGCAGAACAAGTTGCTTACTTCATTGCAGCCTAGAAACAGGGCCCAGGGTCTCAATGTCCTCATCAAAGGCAGTCTTACCTATGAGCGAAAGATTCTCAACTAAGTCCTACATTTGAAAGGTTGCACCATTTCCCAGGATCTTCTCACACAGTTGGCCACATCTTTATCACATGGTCCCTTTTTAGTTTTTCTAGCTTCAAATTGTAGCTGAAGGTTTCAAAAACTTTAAAACATTATTTTCCTGTATATTACATCCTAACTGAGCCTCCTACCTCTACTCCTTCTACGAGAACAGTAAAGCTCCTAAGGATAAACAATAGAGGTAAAAACTTAAATGCTATTTCTCAAATTAAAATGTTAGGACAGTTTGGTCTATGAAAAAAAAACTGTCTATAAATGAAAAATATAATTCAGAGGCAGAACATAGGTAAAGAGACTTGGTGTATGTATAATGCTTCTATGAGCCAGGAAATAAATCACTTGAAGTATTTTACCAGCTATCATTATTACTAGTATTACATATGCATTTTCTTCATAGAAGGGTACTCATAAGAATTATTGCTATATGTGTACTGCCCTTGCTATGTGTGTTTAAGGGATAAAGAGCCATATCTAATCTTGATGATTGAAATGATTGTGTCCATGACAAGGTTCAAAATACACATATAAATCCTGGTCAAAGTCTCTCAAAATTTCATGCTGTGAACTATGTTTCAGATTATAAAATTATTATGTAACACAAACTTCAGATTTCTCTGTTTTAAAAGAAGCAGTTTTTTCCCCAAAATAAAAAAGTGGTTAAGTTTATAATGTAAGAAATAAAGTTTAGATTTTCCACAAAAAGTGACAGTTTTTATGAAAATATTGGAAATTTTATATGTTCAGAAGAGGGTCATGGTTAGTAGAAAACAGCTCAAATTCAGCCACATGTATTAAGCATGACTGAAATCTATGTAGTTACACAATTTCTGTTTGTGGGACCATTTATAGACCAACTGGCAAAGCCCAGGGTTTCTTCTGCTCTTTCCAAAAATATTCACAATGTCTGGGTGGCAAACTCAGAACAGCTTCAGACATTCAAATATCAATCGCTTTCTCAGCTGGAGGATGGAGTTTAATCAGACAGGCAAGTTAAACCAAAGTCACACAAAGGGTAATATTTGATGTACTTAACAAGAAACCTTTATGCAACTGTTCCCATCAGTCAGACTTAAGATAATACCATGCTATTTTTACTACAGCTTGGTGTTCTGCAGAGACTCTAAAAGGCTTATGATCAGTTCTAATTGTCCACAGACAGTCTCTCACCCTATATCAGGAATCACTGCTCTGTTGCTGAGACCTACAAAGGACATTGATAGGGATATGCATACAATGCTATGTTCACTCCACGTTGGCTAAAATAAAAAAAGGTACAGCCAATGCCCAGATTCCTTCATTCCTATAGAGAAAGAGATTTGAGCCTCATCAAAATTGTGACGTTCATTGACTAATTTAATATACACTGAGGACATAGTTCATATCAGGTATAGTATTTGGTGTTATGCGAAAAATATGAAAAATGATAGATATATTTGAAAGACCAAATATATCAAAACGGGGAAGAACAAATTGTAGGAACCACATAAACTGCAATCAACTATAGTATAATTTTACTTATCTAATTTGTTTATCTATCTACCCCCCACACAAATACATATATAAAATTTGTATTGAAAGTAAATTTTTCTCTCATACAGTATATCCTGACCACAGTTCCCTTCCCTCGATTCCCTGTAGCATTCCCTCATTTTCTCTCTCCTCCAGATCCACTACCATTTAATTTCTCTTCAGAAAAGATAGGGTCTTCAAATGACAATAACCATACATGACAAGAAAAAAAAAAGATAAAATTAGACAAGGTAAAAGTCCTCATACTGAGGTGGATGAGACAACTCAGTAAGTAGAAAAGAGTCCCAAAAGCAGGTAAAAGAGTTAGAGACACACCTGATCCCATAGTTAGCAGTCCCACAAAATACCAAACTAACAGAAAAAACACGTAAAATTTAATCTTGTTCTTTCTAAAACAGACAACGAGCAGCCCTCACTTGAACTACTGATATCACCCTTAACATGTATTTTTTCTAATGAAAATTTTATATGAATAATGATTATAAAGTAAAGTAATACAATTCATAACTGTACTACTTAGTGAATCATTGTAGTGTATATTTGAATGCCTACAATTTCTCCAGGATCATAAAGTGGACTATCTTAGTCCCAGAAGTCACCTCTGGCCTTATTGTTCCTAACATTCTCCTCACAGACATCTAGTATAGTGATAAACTGGTAGCACACAAAGTATAAACCTGCATTTAAATTTTACACAAATGTAATCGCATGGCTAATTTTCTTCAACAATTGGCATCTTCACTGTTTGATGTGATTCCTCAATACTGTTTATTGCTATAATTATTTATGAAAAATATTACACCTTATTTAAATATCCAATATATTGTGTGTGAAAATCTTGTTTAGCTGATAATGGAAATAATGCTGTTATTAATTATAAGCACATCTGTTTTGGTGTATAAATGTCTGTATTTATGGTTGGTAATATAGCTAAGATTAAAATTAATGAACATCATGGTAACAGTTTCAATTTAATATTATAATCTCTAATTGTTGCACATTCTGAAAATACATGGAAAATTTAAAAATATCATGGTTCCTAAGTACTGAGGCCAATAAGATGGCACAGTGGTGGGAAAACATTCTGTATGGTCTTAATTATCAAAATTTAATCCTTAGAACTCACATAACTGAAATGAGAAAACTGAATTCACAAATTCTCAGATCTTCATCAACATGCTGTGGAACATACACATGCCATATACTAGCACAATAAGAATAATTTTTTAAAAAAATTAAGTATTGTTATTTGTATATTGCTAAGTATTGTCCAGTTTAATAACTGGTCACTATACTTATTATAATGCTAAAATTCACTGATATTTGAAATGCATGAAGTATTTATTTTTCTCTATTTCTCAATACTATCTTTAAATCAATTATTTTCTCTGCACACTGACATTTATAAACTGATTTAAATAAACATTTTCTTTCTTGCCTTTTTTTATACAGGGCCTCACTTTACCCTTTTTCTCATTATATTTTCCCGGGCCATCATTAAATATTTTTAGAAGAAATTCATAACAGATAATTTATTCAGTAACATATGAAAGCAGATGCAGAGGTCCACAGAAAATCTCAGGTCAAGCTCAGTAAGTACTGTTTAAAAGAGAAAGGAAGGATAGACAAGTTGTGAGAACACAGGTCATGCCCAGAGGACCCACAGATACAGCAGACTTGAATAGTTCACCAACTCTTGCCCAATAGCGAGGAAGTCTGTATGCGACTAATCCAGGCACTCTGAATGTGTGGAGCTTGATCTATATGTGAGGCTCATACCAGTGGGATCAGGAGCTGTTCCTAGCACTTGAGCTAGCTTTGAATCCAATCAATCTCCATGCTGGATTGCTTAGCCCAACTTTGATATATGCAATGCTGGGGGTGGGGAGCAGCTGGTCCTGCCTCAATTTGATATGCAATGCTTTTTTATCATGGGAAGCCTGCCCATTTATAAGTGGAGACAGAGAAGAAATAAATTATAGGAGCAAGAGGGGAGTGGTTAGAAGGGAGGTAGGGAGAGGGAATGGTGGGAAAGAAGAATGGAGAAACTGTGGTGTGTATATACAATAAATAAAAAAAATTCATGGTATAAGCGCAAATCACTTATGCTAAAAGGAATAAATAGATATTTAGGAAATGCATGAATATGTTTATACACACATAAACAGTTAATGTATTATATGAGAGAAGATATAATAATATTTTTGGTAATCATTGAGTTTTATATACATGCTTTGGTCCAAGAGAGCATTATTTATCTAAATTATCAAAATGTCTGTTTCTATGTCCATATACATGTATGTATTTGTCTATTGATCACCTATTATTTATCACAAAAGGAAAGAAATTTGCTTTAACAAGAGATTCAATTAGTCTATTGTGAACAATTTGATTCAATTAATAACAATGTGAAATCAGTACTTTTATTTTGTCTTTGTTGCCATTGTTATTGTTATACTTGTGAACATCATCATTACATCTTATTTATCATTTATCATATGTCATGCCAATGATTCAGACACATGGAAGGAGAAAGATATTCTAGAGAAAGTACAATGTGATTCTAACCAATGATGAAGGTGATATTGATGGCAGCTGTGAATATAATAAGAAAGTGATGGGATGTAGTAGTGGCGTTTCTCGCTCCCAGGCAGCCAGAGGTCTGAGACCCACAGACCTACCGCCAGAGACCACTTAGCCACCCACTGCTCAGACCCCCAGAAATGACTCAGACGCTTATATTAAGTCCATGCTGTTTGGCCTATGGCTCAGGCACATTGCTAGCTAGCTCTTATATCTTAAATCAACCCATTTCTATTAATCTGTCGGCCACGTGGCCTGTGGCTCACCTGAGCTTTTACATGTTGCTCCTTGAGTGGCTTCAGCTCATCTGCCTTACTCTGCCCTGCTTCTCCTACCTATGCTCTGATTTCTCTTCCTACTTCTTCTATGGTGCCTGTCATGGCCCAAAACAACTCCTTTATTTAAAGATTGAGATTCACAGCATACATAAACGCATTCCCACATCAGTGGGACTTAAGGCTGAGAGTTTAACTGCAGAGTTTGAGGCTTCATTATTCATCAGAGGAAATGATTATGGTTTAGTGACAAAGATGCTTTTCTTCAACAAATGGTTTAAAAATAACTTTTCATTCCATATCAAGCAAGTTGTGCCAATCAGACTATCTCAGAAATGCATAACTATGATTGAGGTTCTGAGGATGAGCCTGGTTTACCTGAATAATGGAGGGAATTTAATAGAATCATGTGTCCTATAAATAAGGGAACCAAGAAATACAGAGAACAGAATAGTTTTAGGAGTAAGCATAAAAGAAAACAAAAATTTGGGAATACCTGCACTTTTTATGATTTCCCCAGTTCCAGTCATGAGAACATCCTTGGTCTTCCTTAGAATTCCATTTAAAATAAAAACAAATAAATTTCATGTGGCTTACCCATAAATTTTAGCATATGTATTAGAAGGCCACATTAAAGGTATCTATTTTGTGTGCATGGATATTTTGTCTGTATGTATATATATGCAGTAAATACATGTCTTATGTTTGAGGAATCCTGAAGAGGACATCATGTGTCCTGGGACTAGAGTCATAGATTGGTGTGAGCCATCATGGGGGAACTGGTAATTGAACTGAGGCCATTGGAAGAGTAGTCATTGTTCTTAATCTCTGAGTTATCTTTATATATGAAAGCCCTAATATATCTGAGAAGGTCCACAAGTAATGATGGAAAGATATAATACCTAAAATAATAGCCACTGGACCCATAAGAGGGTTTAGATGCTCAGTACAATACTGATTTCTGAATATCTATTCTTGAAGTGGAGTCTAGTTATCAAATTTAGATTGTCAAATCCTATCTATAACCTGGCAGTTCAATCTTGATTTCCTATAGAGTCAAAAAGGAGATGAGAATAAACTGAAAGAATTTGGAATATTTCTGCCTTTACCAACGCTTTCTCATGAGTCAGAGAAGCTAAAAGAGAGTGAAGAAAGGAGCTATGGAGGCAGAGAAAGATAAGTTTAGTAGGCCTGGATTTCTAGCTGGGTTAACATGTTCTCCAATTCTAAATTAGAACCAGAACTTTACCAATATAAGAGGCACATTTTTTCCATGTCTCTTTTATTTTCTCCTCAAAGGTCAAGAATCAAAGAAACATCAGACAAGCCTACAGCAGAGACAGCCTAAATAAATAAGTTCTGCTTTTCTGTAAAACAGAATCTTTTGTTGTCTGTCAGAAAACAGCTCTCATAATAGGCTGTACAAATTGGCCTTGGACACTCAGTACATTTTGTGGAGCTCACCTTTATTTTCAAATGTTTAGTCTAGCAATTGAATCAATCTGGATCTTATAAGAGGAATCTAGATTTCTCTCTTCTATGAAAAAAAATGGGAAAGAGCTAATGGTATAAACTCTGGGATGGTAGACCTAAGAATTTATAGTTATTTAAGTTTCTATATCTAACACAAGCCATAGAAGAACATTTATATAATTCATTTGTAGTGAGTAACACAGAATTACATATTTTCAAGAATCAATGTCCATCATCTAAAAACACTTTTTACCTCCCAACACATAAAAATATATATAGTTCATACACAATTCATCAAAGATGCTCCTTTCTTTATATCCTATGTTTACACACACACACACACACACACACACACACATATGTGGGGATTCAATAAAAGTTTCAGAAGTTTAGGGGATATTAGAGGGAATCTAACCACAGTCTATGTGGGGAGTTAATAGAAGCTCCAGAAGTTCCAGAGCTCTAACCACAGTCAGTCTAGGAAAATCAGAGAGTGGTGACTCAAACCTTTAATCCCAGCAAGGGAGTATCCTGGGAGTGGTGACCTAAGCCCTTAATCCCAAATGAGTTGAGATCACTTCAGATTATAGAAGGAATTCCAGGCTCCCAAGCAGGCAGTGGTGGGGCCACGCCTTATTTTACTGAAAGGGTAATAATACAGGATAGAAACACAGAGGAAGCCATTCCAAGGCAAGTGAGGCTGAGGAAGCTGGAAGACAGCTGGGTAAGATCTGACTGTGGTGTTTATTCCCTCTAGTATCTCCAAATTCTTCAGAGATCTATCCCTAAGTCTCATTCATTCATGTGACAATTGTCACCCAACGTGGGGTGCCATTTGTATTAGGAGGTTTCTGGTCCGGACTTTCCGGCCTAAACTCAAGGTCTAGGCCTACAGACCTGCAGACCTGCAGTCCCAAAGTCCCACAGAGACACACAGATGCTTCTAATAGTTTTAGGCTGGTCGGTCTAAGGCCCAGGCATATAACTTGTTAGCTCTCTACCCTTCTCTATCCCATGATTCTTAACCAGTTCAGCCATGGGGCTGGGTACCTTTTCTTAGAGCAGTATAGTTGTCCTCTGCTTCTTTCAGCTTCTCTCTGGTGTTCTGCCCTGTGCTTCCTGTTCTCAGAGTTTTTCTTAGTCTGGTAGCCCCACCCACACTTCCTGTCTGCCTTTGGCCAATCAGTGCTTTTTATTAAACCAGTGGGTGGGACAATTATTTAAAATGAAACAACACAATTTCCCACATATCCCCTTTTCTCTTCTTAAAACAAAAAGTAATCCAAATCTAATATTCTTTACCTCCCTTATCTATAACAAGTTATAAACAATACTGTAAATAAACACAAACATCCATAACCCATGCTTTGGGAATGTGGGTGTCATTCTCTAGGCTACTTCCTGCTGAATGGGGACATTGACAATCTCATGGGAATCCAAAGAAAAATGTAGGATTATGGACAAGTTTTTAGTGGAGTAGTCTGTAAGTCTGGGTCCTCTCAGCCAGTCTCCTTGAAATTGTTCTGGATCCAGAACTCAGGAAACTTTAACAGAGGTGCTCTGAAATGCTGAATCATCTGGGCCATCCATTTCCATTGGAGATTTTTCAGGGGGTCTTCCTCTATCAAACTTTATGTTCTTTATCCAAGAATAAATCCACAGTCTCACATTTTCTCTGGAAATATAAAGAAAACCTCTTCTCAAAAGTAGCATATCTTTGGATTTCGATTTTAAAATCAACTCATTTACAAAATACAAAATACAAAAGTTGAATTAATACCAGAGCACTTATAATCAACTGCCTTTTAGCAGCTTTAACATTTTCAGTCAAGAAGCTTAAAAATAAGACAATAACATACAGTATCCAGACATTTTTTTGTATTTTCCATTTATATGGCTTATATTTATTTATTTATTCATTCATTCATTCATTCATTTATTTATTTATTGTTTATTTATTTATTATTTTTATTTTATTCTATTTCTTTTTTAAGGGCTTTCTCTACCTTTTTTTTCCTTTCTCTAAGCCTATGTATCTCTATTTTCAACACACTCTAAACCATTTAGACTTTTTACAAAAAACTGCCTTTACTGTATATTTATTTCTTAACTTTTACTGTCTCTGACCACACCTTTGCTTGGCTAGGGTGATTGACTCCACCCAGATTCTTCTATTTCTTTCTGTTTCTGACCACACCTTTAATCTACCAGGATTCAAGGTTGGTATGATGGGTGGATGGCTCCATCCAATTCCTAGTCTAATTTCATAGAATTTATCTTTTCAAAGAAGGCACTCTGGGAAATTTCAGTGTCCATATAATTACCAAGTCAAGCTTTGCCATCTGCTGCTCATTAACTCCATTTAAGTGTTAGGCAGCAGGGCCTCTTAAATGACTCACAAGTAATTTGCCTGTAAGGCTGAATCAGGAAGCTTCTCTTCAAAAAGCCAAACCTTATTTTTCCTCCAGCAAACAGAGCTGATCCAAGAAAATATCGTCACTAAGAAGCTATCTTTGACTATTCCCTTTTTTCCTTATGAACAGAAATCTTAAATACATAATTTACACCTTTTTGCTTATATCTAAACTCCTGTGAGACTTCAGGAACAAGCCATTTTAGTCTTTAAGCTGCATTCCAAAAGCCAGCCATTGTAGCTCAAGCCCACGTACCTCAATAGGGTGTCTCTGTACCAAGGCTCACATGAGAAATACCACTCAGAAGCTGCTTTGGGCTCTAGACCATTTTTTTAAGCTTTCTATGGTTTTATGTGGGTATATATCATGTATGTGACAAATGCTGGGCTGCCATTTGTAGTACGAGTTTTCTGTTCTGGACTTTTGGGCCTAGACTCAAGGTTTCGACCCACAGACCCCCAGATGCACAGAGACACACAGATGTTTACAGTAGTTTTCAGCTGATCAGTCTAAGGCCCAGTCATATAACTTGTTAGCTCTCTACCCTTATCTAAACCATGACTCTTAACCTGTTCAGCCATGGGGCTCGGTACTTTTTCTTAGAGCAGCATAGTTGTCCTCTGCTTCTTCCAGATTCTCTCTGGTGTTCTGCCCTGTGCTTCCTGTTCTCAGAGTTTTCTTAGTCTGGTAGCCCCACCCACACTTCCTGTCTGCCTTTTGCCAATAAGCACTTTTTATTAAACCAGTGGGTGGGACAATTATTTACAATGAAACAACACAATCCCCCCCCCACACACACACTCACACACACACACACAAATGCACGCATGTACACACATACCCTCTAGTTCAGTCACACTTTCAACTACATAAACAATAACAAAAACAAAAACAAGTACTTGCCTTTATATAAGATCTCTACAGAATTCATATCTATATCTATTTCCCTCATTTTGCAAGAGTAAGAAGCATGCAAGGCTAGTGAATGAGCACATAATGAAAAAAGAAATTGCTAATGTGATAGACTTGGATTCATTTTAAGTATGAAAAGAGGGCTGCAAGTATTGATTAAGAATCCAGACTACGTTCAAATCTAGAAATTCTTTGGCTCTGTCATTTAACATGAAATGTTATAAAAAATACCTTTTATTGTGCCCTGGCTTCCTGAGCTGTTTCACAATTTCATATGTATATTTATTTTACATAGTTTCTGATAAGTTTATTTTTTATAAAGGGTGAATTTTATATCTTAAATGTTATTGTTATTGACTAAGAGCTTTATTCATGAATTTTAATAGTTTTATGGTTTTGGTAAATTAAGAGTATTTTTCAAAATATATCGTTCTAATAAGAACAGCTACTAATTCATGGCATTGGCATTAAGAATTTTATCACTCATACAATAATTCAAAATATACTAAGCAGAGGGGCTCTTTTGGTTATAGTTATTTGCTGTAATTAGGTTTCTCGGTCCTGGGCGGCTGGAGGCCAGACCCACAGACCTGTTGCCCAGACTCCTTAGCTGCTCGCTGCTGCTCAGGCCCCCAAAATGACTCAAATACTTATATTAACTTCATGCTGTTTAGCCTATGGCTCAGGCACATTGCTAGCTTGCTCTTTCATCTTAACCCTTTTCCATTAATTTGTCTGCCACGTAGCCCGTGGCTCACCTGTGTTCCTTACATGTTGCTCCTTTGGGCTTCTGGCTCAGGCTGTCTGACTCCGCCCTGCTTCTCCTACCTATGCTCTGATTTCTCCTCCTACTTTTTCTATGGTGCCTGTCATTGGCCAAAATAGCTTCTTTATTTAAAGATTGCTATCCACAGCATACAGAAAGACATTCCCACATCACTTATAATCATCACTTTATTCTACAATGACTTCCATTTAAGATAAACAATTCATTTTAGTTAAATTGTAATTGTTTTAAGGCTATCTCCCCCCCCCCCCCGAGGTAGTTTTATACCCATTACTTGAATGTGGGTGGCTTTTAGAATATAAAGTTATTTAAAATTATGGATTCAATAAACCTATTAGGGAAATAACTTAGCAGCTACTTGAGAAAAAGTCAAGAAAATTGCAATAGTCAATAGCCTCAATTAGATGTTCAATTGTCTAAAAAGGAAAAATATGTAGCAAGTAAACAAGAGAAAAATTTGTTATTTATTTGGAAACAAAATAGTTCAAAAGTATAATAGAAAACCGCACACATGGCTGTGTGCCTACACCAAGATTTTAGGAAGGTAATGTATCTGTAAAGCTTTGCCTGACTCATGTTATCCCTGGCCACTAGTGGAACAATTCTGAAAGCTAATCCACATTCTGAATCTAAAATTTATTGATGTTATCACTGGACAAGTCTATGTATCACGTCATATTTTAAGAAAGTTCCTCAAAGCAATGCCACTCTGGAGAATCTGAAGTCACACATGGTTGATAACTGTACTAAAAATGACTTATTTGTCAAGAGATTCAAAGAACTCTTGGATTAAGAAATAGCCTTGGAAGAAGAACAATCCGTGTCATTTGGCATCTCATCTCCCAAATGCTACTCTGTCTAACATTATGTTTTAATGTGAAGTATTTTTCTGACACTCCATTTTAATTCCTTTCTGCTAAAGTTGATTAATTTAACATTAAGGCATTACTAGATAAGATGGACATTGTAGTGTGTATCTAGAAATTTCCCCTACTGATAGCATATTGAAGGCACATTTTCCCAAAATGACACTGATGAATGGTAGTAAAACCTTTAGAAGTGAGGCTTAATGGAACATATTAGCTGATGGTGTAAGGGAATATGTAGAGAAAGAGACTGCTGTCTGTTAGTTTCCTGCATGAGATCAGACACACACTACTAGAAGCCACATGGGAGTTTATTCAGGGGAGTTGCAAGGTGGCTATGAGGGAGAAAAGCAGTAGAGAAAGAGAGAAAGAGGGGGGGGGGGTTGAGAGAAACTTTTATATGGCAGCTCCTTCTAAGAAAGTGGGTAGACACAAATTTACAAATTTAGAATTTACATAGCCACGTCTAGGGGCGTGCCCTCCAAATGCATCCTTCTGCAGGTGCCATGTTAAGTTTACCAGGAGGTCACTCTGTGCCGTGAATCCTTACATGGTCCATCTTCTTTTTCTCTTTTTCTTCTTGAATGCGGCTTCTTGTGGCACTCTCTCCTGTCCAATAAAGTTGCTTCTTACAAATCTCTGAAGCAATGAGCACAAGCAACCATGAACTGAACCTTCAAAATTGAGCCACAAAACACTTGCCTATTTTTATTACAGTTATCTTGAGTGTTCTGTTACACCAGCAGGAGACTAATGCATTCAACAAGGCATATAATTAACACCGGTGACCTAAGACTAAAAGTGTATATCGACAACTTGCAGTCTCAATGATATTTTATTTTCAAAATAAATTTTACTTTTTTATATATTCTTGACAGGTCAGTTCAAAATGTCTAGAAAAACTACATAGAAAATTAAATGTCTAGCAAAACCACATAGAAAAGAAAATTTTCCAGTAATTTTGCTGAAATTAAAGTATTCACTGTTAGCATTCCAGTCATGACACACACTTTTATTTATATAAAAAAAAATAACCCATTGTTTTCAATTGGAATATTTCCTTGGATGTCTGTTGGCTTCCAAAGATGTTAAACAAGACTTTCCCTCTCACTCATAGCCATCTGCCTGTGTCTATAGAGAAAAACTCTAAGCCTGGAACTACTCATGTTTAGAAATATTTGCTTTAGAGTCTCTATAATAGGTTGTAAAACATCTAGCAACATTTTTCATTTCTTTAAGAGACTCTTTTTCATACTATCCAGTTTCCCCTCCCTCCCCTTCCCCTGATCCCTACCTTCTGAGCCCATCAACATTCTCATTCCTAATTTCCTGATGCTTATAGTACCTTTCAGTTCTAATAGCTGACCGTATTATAAATAATTCTTAATATGCCCCAATACAATGCTCTCCAACTTTGCTTTACTTCTCTAATTTCATCTGCTTATGTAGATTATACATAACCTTTGCAGCATTCACCACTGAATAATATACATAGCTCAGAGGTATTGCTTGTTTTTTTTTTTTTCTGTATCTTTCTAAACAACAAATACCATATGAATAAAAACAGAATCTCATGGGTATATTTCCCTTAGTCCAAGAACTCAGAGAAAAATTGGCATAGAGAAGTCTTAACAAAATATCTTCAAGAACAAAATTATGAATGATCTCTTCAAAGGAAGAGCCCTTCAAATTTTCAACTCCTTGCTTCTTGTACTAAATATAACCTAGAAGATGAAAAAAACATTCTCATTGAGCAATGTTTGGAAATGAATCAGTGAATGAATGGATAGAAAGATGAATAGAAAAACACAGCTCTGCATTCACAGGCCTGGATGTACTCATGGACATGCATCCATAATCGTCCCCTGGAGTTACTATGACTACAAGCAGCTGAGCTGCCAACTTTCTGCCTGAAACTCTAAATAAGATTCCAGGTGAGGAAGCATCCTTGGCAGGGACCCAGCAGACCCGGCAGTAGTTCACAGGAGGAAATCTTCACAGAACTAAGTGAAAATCAGATTCATCCTATTGGAACTAATCTGTGACTAGAAAGAAATCACCATAGTTGGGCAGGAGCAGACAGAACTGAAACCAGACAATTTAATGCCACAGCATATCAGAGGCACTTTCCAAAGCAAGTGTTTTTATCCTTGTTACTAGAAAGTTACAACTCAGACCTCTTTATTGTGCAAAGGATAGAATATTTTATGTCTACAAAACCAATTTGGAGAGATAAATAATTAATACCATGCCTCTCCCAGAAAACATATTTGATTCACAGTCAAAAAAAAATTAGTTATGAATAGGGTGAGATTTTGTTGGAGCTTTATCAACCCTAATTATGAAAGTTCTCATTTTAAAGAGAGATTCAGTTGTAAATGTTCATTCTGGAGGATATGTTTATCGGGTAAATTATAAATAGAATAGGCAAATGATATGTTAGAGGTTTGAAAAATGTCCAAGCCTACATGGAAGAGAATGAGTCCTTTTTAACATTTCAAAAGTAGATCTAGTTTTTTTTTTTTTTTAATGTAGTTGATTATTAGCCTAAAGTATTGGATATTAAGAGAAAGGGTAAAGTTTAGCATTTTATTTAATTTGTTACTATGATATGGGATATGCCACCTTTAGCCTCTGATAACTTAAGGTGCTTGCTAAGCTTTCTTTGGAAAAGAAAGAAGAACAGAGACACAGACAGTCATGACTGGTGTCTGACATTTCTTTCTTTCTTTCTTTCTTTTTTTTTTTTTTTTTTTTTTTTTTTTTTTTTTTTTTTTTTTTTTTTTTTTTTTTTTTTTTTTTTTAACAGAATAGAGCTAAAGGGAGGCTTGCACATGAAGGCGACCTGAAGAGCCCCTATCCAGCACCAGAGCTCAGTCTTTCTGTTGGTGTCAAAGCAACTGGAAAAATAATCTCTGGGAATGAAACTTACTCAGCATTAACTCTGGATGAAGCACTGATTCTCAGCATCATTGGGCTGCCAAAATGTTACTGGAAAAGGTAGCTTCCCTGTTTGGTTCTTTGTTTTTTGGTTTTTTGGTTTTTTTGTTTGTTTGTTTTATTTTTTGTTTTTTGTTTTTGTTTTTGTTTTTTTTTTTTACTAACTTTCTTAATTTCTTTCTTAAAGAAATGCAAATGTTGAGAATCCCTCATTATCTAATTAGTTACATCATATTCGACTTTTAAGGTGTCTCTTAACCAGTTTCTTCTGACTCATTCTTTCCTCGTAGCACCTTTACAAGTATTTAATTTTTTTCTCTTTGTTACTATATCTGTTACTTCCAGTTAAGCTTAAATTTATCACCATCATCATCACCGAAAGAAAAAGAATCAAGTGTTATTTATGCACCTCAGTCAATATCAGAACAATTCACTTAATTAATACCCTATACCAACCCAGCACTCACATTCAGTTATATGTTCTTGTGTCTCTCGTAACCTTGGTTGTGAATTTATAGTATTATTATTATATATTTTAGTA
The DNA here is from genome assembly GCA_033318265.1 of Phyllotis vaccarum. NCBI lineage: Eukaryota > Metazoa > Chordata > Mammalia > Rodentia > Cricetidae > Phyllotis > Phyllotis vaccarum. The sequence goes on along the minus strand of JARWLC010000008.1, from coordinate 102,254,888 downwards.
TGAATATTTTAACTCACTATTATTAGGCAGGAGTGAAGTGTCTAATTCAAAAATTCCTTCGAATCTAGCCTCCTGAGTATCTTGGGCTCACACATGCATCACCTCTGTAGTCAAACTTTTCTCTCCCTTATACCAGTTTTCAATGACTAGGAAGCTGCTTCCTAAATAATAGAATTGGACATGTAATATTACTTATAAATGCTCAGCTGGTAGTTCAAGCTTGTTATTAATTAGCTTTACATTTAAATTAACCAGTAATTTTTTTATCTATCTTTGGCCACATGGCATGGCACCTTTTCACAGTAAAGCATTTTCTTCCTGCTTCCCTTGGGTCTGGCTGGCATATGCATCTCCGCTTTTCCTTTTTCCAGGATTCTTGTTTTGTATCCATGTCTAGACTTTGTGCCGGGCTACTGGGCAGTCAGCATTTTACTAAAGCAATAAGAATGATAAATATCTGCACTGTACAAGAGCATTGACTGACTTTAGAACTAGTTCCCTTAACTAACAAGAAGGAAAATGGAAAAACAGGAATCTAGAATCCATGACAAATCAAGACCTAGTGTTCTCTAGTAAATGCTGGGATTACACAGTAAGATGGCAAGATAAAATCCAGTCTTGCATCATCTCACCTATCTAACTTCTATTTTAGTGATTTTGAAAATTGTCTTGATCAAATAGACTTATTCAAATGATTCAGTATTTAAAGGGGGTTTGTCTTTTCTGAAATTAGTATTATTTTAATGATAAGTACTGCAAAGAAAGGAAAAGGAATCTGGAAGAAAGCCAGATCTAAATTAAATCACAAATTCACATTCTTTTCTCTAATTCCAGATTCTATTTGAATCAGGGCAAATGTATTCCTTTAGTTGCCAAAATTGGCTCTTAAAGTTTTTAAGTCCAATCATTTCACAGTGTTCTGAAGTTACAACTGGATCTATCAAATTGAGCCTTGCACTTCATAGCGTACCTATCTTAAGAGAAAACATGATACTGTGTTCATTTAGCTAACACTAAATGTTAAGGTGAAAGTCATTAGCCATTCACAACTCATACTTTTTGGCATATTTGTCCATCTTAAAGATACTAATTCCCCCCCCCCCACACGGTCAAGGTTATGAATTCAATATCTCCTTGAGTGAATAATCATGAAGAATACCTATCTCTGAATGCTCATAGATAGTTACTTTATTCAACAAAGGAAGATAAATATCATAACAAATTAGTTTTGATGGTTTAGATTTTTCTAAGACTTTATAATGGAATGAGATATTTGTATGGGTTTTAAGAGTGATGAATTTTAGATGCATATAATTTATGGAAACATTATAGATGCCAGATGCAGTTTGCAGGAATTAAGCATGAGATGTATATTTCTGCTTTCTACTGGTAATGCCTTTGTGGAAATCTGTTGATAATGATTATTTTTTCATAAATTATTTTCCAGAACTTGTAGATCTTCCATAATACTTCATACAAATAGAAAGAAGAAACTAGGATTAACATAATTTAAAGCCCATTGGCAAAATATCTGTGGAAAAATGAAAAGTTAATGCTGCCAGATGCTAGTTAATTTGCTTTCAGTAAGTATATGTGACATTTTCAATGGGTATATTTGGGTTCTACACAAATATTCTAACTAAAAATAAAACAAGTTTAACATGTTTTTAAACCCCAAATGATAAAAGTTTCAAAAAATGTGTGAAAACCACAAGATTTTGTTGTATAATAAATTGGTAATTGGTGGTGGTGCTATGGCTCAGTGGTTAAGAGGAAATATTGTCAAGGAATCCCAAGTTCCTTTCCAGCAACATTGTTAGATAGCTTACTTTGCTATTAAGTACAGCCCCAAGGGACCAAAAATTTTCTTCAGATTTTCTAAAGCATATTCTATATACAACACATAAAGAAATTCATGTACGAGTACACGTGCGCGCGCACACACACACACACACACTACAAAGAGTCAGTGAGTTAGTTTTCATAAAATCAATAGGATTGACAAACTTTCTTTCAAATTAACTGGAAAGTAGAGAAAGAAGAATCAAATTATATAAAAAGACCACGACTATATACATAGAGGATATCTAAGGAACCATAGGGATATAACATACACACACACACACACACACACACACATACACACACACACACACAAACACAAAAATCTGTTTTATGGAATTCCCAAGTGTGTGAATGAGCATGTTTCTACATCTGTATATGAGTCTTGCGTCTTTTCTTGAGCATTTTTACTTTGCTTTCTTGCTTTATCATTTTTGACATGTTTTTCTTATTTTATATTATTTTATTTTATAGTTATTTATTAGAAGCCCATTTATTTTTTATTGTGACTCAAAAGGTTGTACGTCTCAGATAGGATGAAAGGTAGGAAGAAAATGCATGATTAGAAAGAGAAATTGTAATCAGTGAGAAAAAATGTTTTAAGCAATGTGAATAAAATAAAAATGGAATGATGAAAAATTAAAAGTATAGAAGTATTAAATTTAAATTAATTTCAATAAAAGTGTATTCTATCATGTTAGTAATAGTTCTGTAGAAACTTTAAGCTTATTCCTAGGATAGTAAGACTTATTGAGACCAGTGTAAGAGAACAATGATATTGTGTAATTAAATTGATTATAAATCATAGTTTAGGGTGCTCAATAACTGGTAATAATGATTAACAGTATCATTATCAATTCATTAATTAATATATATGTGACAAGTATTGGGAATATAAAATAACAGTCATATAGAAAATGTCATCTACAGTAAAGCAGTTAACATCGTGACTTCTGGATACTCATTGTCATCAGAAATTGTAAATAATGTTAATTCCCAAAAGTAAGATGGCAGTAAATATAGTATATTTGAAATGTGATTTATTATCAATGACAGGGATTAGGTTAAGTTTCACCTAGTTGTATTGTTGGAAGATGTCTGAATAAAAGATATTCTTTGTAAGATGTACAAATATTATTACTCCTTTCTGGGTCGATTGCTAAAAGATAGGTCTGTCTTCTAAGTGATATGGGTAAAAGTTATAAGGAGTCATATTTGTAGCTATCTAAAACTGCCCATGATACATGTAAGGTTTCCTTATAGATATGCATTGACAGTTGAAATGGAGTTTTCTCATCTGACTGGCAATGTTATGTCCAAAAGCCAAAAAACCATGTAATATAATCCTCCAAACTATACTTATAGATTCCATTTTAAGTTGAATAAGAGTTTTTCACACTTCCCCCCCAAGGTTATGGCTTGTTTCTTGTTTGGATTTGTAAGAGGAAGGCAAGACCTTAATGAAAACTCCGCACACTTCTAACACAGGTCTAAGAGGAAAATGAGCTAGAGCTGCTTTGAAAGCTTCCTCCATGAAGAGCTTTTATGATACAGAAGGATGCTGTCTTCCAATTGGCAAAAAAGCAGCCAAACTCTACTCAGCTATGATGCCCATTAACCAGAATGATCATCATGACATGATAATCCTAAGGGTACAGTAGTGGCACACATATCTTGGTGGTAACTAATCTCTCTCTAATTGGAAATAAAACCCACTCAAAAAATGGGGGCAGGGGGGAATTTATGCTTGGTACTAGAAATCTTGCCAACTACCTTGCACTAGTGAAGTCTTTGATTTGGGAGGATAGGTACAACTAGCTAGCTTCTAAATCAGTATTATCCTTAACTGTATTCTAAATATATGTGCTTCTACTCACAAAAAGTAAATCCCTCACTCTTCAAGTGACATATAGAAAATGCTACAAAAAAAAACCACAACCAAATTAAATTGAAAATTGTGGGTCTAAACCCCAATGGGTACTTCTACAAAACAACCCTACACTCAATGGTTTTAATACCACAGAAGAGAGTTCAGAATAAATGTAAGTGCCAGATGATAAGAGACTTTGCTTTGATACTATGTATTCTAAAAATCTCTGAAATTACACACATAAAATCTGAACAACGTGAAGGCTAAATATGATCTAAATTAGAAGAACAACAGCCATGCAAATGTGAGTCAGGGAAAGTTCTTAGACCTCAACCCACAAAGAGCTATAGGCAACTAAAGAATGCTCAAAGTCAGAGAAATTGACTTCACTAGGACAGAATACACCAAATATTTATTCAATATCATGGGGTCAGTTCTGGAAAACTATATACAAGTAGCATTACACAGATTTAGCTGGTCTGTTTTAGGATTATATATGTATATACATACATACAAATATGCACATAAAATAATAACAAAGTGGTTGTCAATTTGAAGTAGAGCAAAAAAAGTTTCTGGGAAGGTTTGGAGCATAAAACGAAAAGGGGGCAAGATATGGAACTATATTATAACCTCAGAACAAAAACAAATAATTTAAAATTAATTTAAGATTTATGTTATACTCTAAGAAGAGAGTCGTGTAGAAATGAATAAAAAAGTTAATTACCGTGATTTCTGTTGTGACAATTTCAGTGTGATGACATTGCATAATGAATTGGGGTATACCAAATACAAAACATATTCTTGGAATGAGCCTAGGAGATAAAAATTTTGGCTATGCCAACATTCAAGTGATTAGAATAAATCTAAGTAGAGATTTCAAATAAACATTTGAATTAATAAATCTGGAGTCTAGCCAAGTTGTTCCAGATGGAGATGTAAATTTGGAGTACACAACATTGGGTTCCTATGTGAAGTGATGGGGCCTAACAGAACTGAGATAGAAGTGATAATGGATTTGACTCATTGTGCTGTTGAAAAAGAATATGGTCTATTTGAAGACAACAATTATATTACCTTTTACAGTCCTGCATTCATTGCTTTATTTTAGGAATACAGGGTTATAAGTCAGTTATAACCTTATGGTTACTACTTTAATAAGTTTTACTAAGATACTTTATCCAAACTGCTAATTTTAAGACTTTCCTATGACTTTATCTAAATATGCTTATGGTAATTATTTTATACTCAAATAAACAATTTCAAAGACTTTGTCTATATCAATTTAAAGTCTGTTTTAACAAAGCACAATTCTCTCAATTTTTAGACTATAAAATTTTTGTCAAAGGTACCAATATTTTTTAAAGTGTTAACGTTCTTTCAAAACATTCATATATATATGTATATACATATAAACACATAAAATATATTTTGTAATTATAATATGAAGAACCATTGAGCTAAACTTCTTTATGTAACAGATGGATTTATATAAATTATTATGTGCTTTGTAGAAGTACTTATTGAGACAATATTCATAAATCCATTTATAAGATTATAGTTTATTATTTAGTATTCCTAATATTGGTAATGCTTCTAAAGCAACATTGAGAAACATTTTTTTATTCTTACTGAAAGGTTACCATGCTGAGTTTCTTATGACATATTTTAATAAATATAATATATTAAAATATTTTCACCCATGAATAAGTTCTTAGATCTCAATTATAGTAGACAGTACTGGGATTCCTCTTTAAAACAGACTTGTTCTCCAGATACTTGGAGTATTGTCAACAGACAACACTTAGTTTTCAACACCCTTTGGAATTGCCTCAAATGAAGATAGATGTCATGTTAGGGTTCACCCTCTCATCAAGGGTCAATATAGATCAAACAACTTCTCATGACTGGTGGAAATCACTTCATCTCAGTTTGAGACAATCATGCAGTCCTGAGTTCAAGAACTTCTTGAAGACAGGACCTCTCTGGTGAAGCACAGTTGCTTCAGATTTGCTGAAAATGTTTAATTCTGAAATATGCCCAAAGCATACCAAATCAGTGTAAAGCTATACTACATTACCACAAAGATGACTGCTTACTACAGAAGAGCAAATATCACAGAGAGTGCTCCAAGGCAAACTGAGTTCTAGGTGTTAGACAAAAATCTCAGGGTTTGGTACCATATGTCCCATAATAGATGAGAACTTATACTGAAGGCATAGAGAAAATTAAAAATGTTCCAGCAGAGGCCTGGAGATAAAGGTTTACTGTGTACTTCTATCACTCCTACGTTCTAGATGTCGGGTTTGATTTAAGGGTATAGGTTCAGGCAGAGGAGATGGCAGCACTAATAGTCCCCAGTGTCCATGATCTATAATAGTGTCAAACTGAGGCAGGTGGTGATTACTTGCAGGAAGAACAGATCAATATCAATGATATGGTTGCAATATTTGAGAAAGTGCATGAGGGCCTCTATCCTTCTCTTCTGGTCTTTGAATTTCCAGCATTTGAAGTTACATTAAAACAGAAAATGTATAAATATTTAGAATAATTACAGCAATTGTAGTGCCAAGTAAACTTTATGTAGGCAAGTGGAGAAATCAAAAGAAATGCCAGTTTCAGATCACAGCAAAGCTAATTCCAAATACAAGGTATACCTAGACTCACTTGTTTAAATAATGTTCCAGCAACACACAGGCTTTCTCCTCTACACTGATTCAATCATGATGGAGAATGGATATAATTTACTTCTTACAACTTGTAATTTTTTGTACAATAAGAAAATATAGCCAAGGGAGCCATATGACTACAGAAAATGGAACAAGTAAAAATACCCAAAAGGAGGAATAGAGAATATTGCGTGAGAATTATTTCTCCTACCTGGAGCAAATCAATATAAGGTATTTGGACCAACTGTTATGGCTATGCAATAATGGTTTATGGAAAAATTTAACTGAAATTTTTATCTGATTTCTTGTGAAGACGAATATGACATATTTCACATGATTTTATTATCACCAATGCCTAATACAAATATATATTTTTGATGTTATGAGTGCACTGATGAATCCATTTATCAAAATTTCCATTGGTTACATGACACTGTAAAGACACACACAGACACACACACAGACACACACACACACAAAGACAGACACACACACACAGACAGACACACACACACACACACACAGAGAGAGAGAGAGAGAGAGAGAGAGAGAGAGAGAGAGAGAGAGAGAGAGAGAGAGAGAGACTTTGATTTGTGGGATTATCTGAGGCATATTTGTGTTCAGTAACATTACATCCACTCCATGGAACAGAATGATTTTAATCAATCAGGAATGGGCAGAGATTTCAATGAAAGTTAAAAACATTTATTCAGAAATATTTGATATGTACCGCCTTCATTGTTTCATTTATGACAACGCTAAGGTGATAAGAATTAGAGACATATTGTACAGTTTTGAGAAATAAAACCTTTATAAGTCAAGGGTTATAATATTGGGCCGTGTCTTTTGCTCCATTTCTCTAAAGCAAACATCTTGACAATGCAATTCTCATAATAAGAAGACGTTAAATTGGGGATTGCCTACCGTCTCAGAGGGTTAGTTCATTATCCATTTGGTGGCGTGCAGGCAGACATCATAGCTCAGTAAGCTGAGAATTCTACATCCAGATCCCTAGGCAGTAGGAAGAGAGAGAGAGACGCTGGTCCTGGCTTTGGCCTTGAGACCTCACAGTACCTTCCAGTGGCATACTTCCTCGAGCAAGGCCACACCAATAGTGTCATTTGCTGGTGACCAAGCACTCAAATCAATGAGCCTATGGGAGCCATTTTTAATCAAACCACCACAGTCACACACTTGACTTTGAAAATCCTGAAGAATTTGCTTCTGAGTTGTTTTAAGAGACGGAAACCAACTCCAACAGTGGCAGGAGGGAAATCCTCAAATCTGCACAGGGTTCAAACCAGTGCTTCTACTATAAAGTCCAACATGGTCTCTTTCCCTGTAAGTAAAGACGGTTTTATTTATTTAACTCAAGGTAGCTTTGTGAAATACGATTTTGAAAAAGGGTTTATTTCTACTTTATTTTATGATCATGAGTATTTGAGTCATTTCTGTATTGGTCTCTGCTCTCCACAATTTATAAGCACATAGCCAATTCCAATGTGATTGCATTTAAAGTTGAATGGAGTCATAAAGTGGGACATTAATACATGACTAGTTTCATTTTTTAAAGGAAGAGACGGCAAGAAATGTGTTCATCAAAAGGTGACCAACTGAGGACATTGTGGACAGCTACTATCTGTAAACAAAGAAACAAACCTCAGGAGAAGCCAAGCCAGACTACACTGGGGTCTTCTATTTTTATTCTCAGGACCAAGAGAAAATGCAAGAACTAATCTAAATTCTTAGTTTGTTAGTATATTGGTACAGCCATGCTATCCAAAATAGGCAGCAGAATGTTAAAATAAATACTTTCACACATCAGAAATTGGAGCTTTCAGTAATCAACATAAAGTTTATTGTTCCATGTATGAATATTTGATAGAGTTTGAGAGTCTGAAAGACATAGGAGGTTCTTCAGTACATTTCAATGCCTTTATAAATCTTCATAATCATTTTCTATGTGGTTCGGTGTGCAAGAAACTTGTGAAATAATGATGACCTGAGATTGGATTCAGAAACTTATATATGGTTGAAAGAAAGAACCAAATTAAAGACAGTTGTTTAAGACTTCCACATATGTGCTGTATCATACACATAGACACATACAGACACAGGACAAAAAATAATAAATATTTTTCATAGAAGAATCTTTGTTAAAAATGAGAACTTAGAGTCTGGTTTAAAAATGAAGTTTAATGGTTTATAAGGTTGCCATGTGTAAGCTTATATATGTTAAATCATATAAAGTTATGTCTATGGAGTCAAATTACAAATTTGTGTATCAATAAATAATATGAGAGTATATATGTGTTTGTAAATTATAAATAAGCATGTATATATATGTGATATTATTAATTTTCATAAAATTAATACTAGTGTTAGTTTATTACATTATGCATTTTTAAAACATACTGATACTACTAAGAATGCAAATTTGTAAGAAGAATAAGGCATCTGGTTTACGATCAAGCTAAAAAGAAGCAATATTGCCCATAGTGGAAGACGCTAATTTCTCTACATCTAGATCTGCTTGCTTCCAGAGTATCCACTGCTCTAAAAACAGGTGGTTCATCTGAGATGTAGGTACATTATTTCTTTTTCTTTTAGTTAAGGTTGCTCCCATTACTTTCAGCAGAATAAGCATGAGGGGTGGGCAAACTTTCTCTGGTCTTTCTTTAACTGTCTTGTGCTAACATCCGAGGCCTCGTTTTCATTTTCACTGCACTGTATGCTCTGTTCTCCAGCTCCAACGAAACATGTGTGGTGCCCACACAGACTTGTATGACTTCATGTATCTCTAATCAAGTATTGCTGCTTTCCTCTGGACTAGCTCCTGGTTTGCCCTACTTCCCTAAGGTACACCTATACAAGCATTGTACAAAGAGTTCTGCTCTCAGAGCTTACTGTTTCTGAGATGTAGATAGAATTTACCCCATTTGGCTCCCTTATGGAAATTCCTTCCCCACTGGGGGAACTAAGTGGTCACATTAATCTGCTTATGGTGTTCTGAGACGGAGCTTTTGGGAGATAAGTAGGATTAAAATTACTACAGAGAAGACACCAAGATTCAGTTAAGAGAGGAGGGAGTGATATAAAAGACGCAAGCTCACATGTACTTGCTCCTTGCAACACAGCATCTTACACTGTCTCAGATCTATCAGTAATAAGATGGCAGTCACTGTATAAAGCCACTTGACCTTAAACCTGAAAGGAAAGTCACAGTAAACTTTCTTTCCTGTAGAGAAACTTGCCTCATATGTTTCAATCCAGTAACAACATTTACTAAAATCAAATTCTTATTGTAAAGCATTGTCTCACATAACCCATCTGGTTCCCACTTCTCCGGAATGATCCTACCTGCTTATCTGTGAGTACCATCAGGGTCCTTTGTTCCTGTGTTGTCAGGAATAGTATTTTGTATGCAGCAAGTTTACAATCCAGGCACTTTCATTTAATGGGGAAACAACAATGTGTAATTATATATTTTTAGGTTTTATATGTTAACATAAACATACATAAAATATATTACATATGGTATAAAATATGCATGTGTCTATCTGGTATAACTTAATATTTTTTAATTCCTATTATTTTCCAGCTATAACTACTAATGTTAAACTGAAAAGGTTAGGCTTTTCAAAAAACAAAACTTATTGATTCTCTTTCTTTGAATGGTCACATTTAATAGTACACTAAACTTAAGCAAAATTTTAGGCAGGTTTTATAGTCACTAGAGGTCACTCTAACAATTTTGAATCTTGTGAGCCAAAATAGGTTAGTTGCCTCAAAATGATTTAATTTTAACATTTCTCCCCCTGACACATTTAAAGGTTTTATTGATGACATTTGGTGGGTGTGTCTGCCAAATAAATATTCTAAATGCATGTGTATTTACTATGTGTATTTTGTTGTATTAATGACATTGATGACTTTCCTGAGTGTGTTTGCATGTATGTGTATGCATGTGTTTAAAGTAAACATTGCAAAGACTGAAAAACCTGATCCTGTAGTCATATACACTATTGAAAATCTAAATAATCCTTTATTAATTATCTTCTCACATGAACATTTTGGATTTTTTAATGTTTTTTATGTTGACCACTAGAGACTTTTAGAAGAGATTGACAAGTCTTCTTCCTGGATGGTGTAGCCTTTATTTTTGTGGATGCATCAGTGAGTTACCTGAGCAAATACAGACAGAACACTCAGGGCTTCAAATCATCAAGTATCATCTCAGCAAGAATCTTAATCAGAAACAGGCTGAGAGGAAGCCCACGGACATTTGAAACTGTCAGGGGACAACCGCAAGAGGAACAAATTGCTTTTTAACTGTTCAGTGATCATCTCATTCTCATACCTACTCCCAAGCCTTCCAAACAATTAGCACATGGGCTATCAATCATGGCTCTTCAAAGCAGGCACCAGCTCATGTGTCTTAGGCTCAGAATTTCTATCTTTGAACAACAGGAATGCAGTAGCCCATGACCAGTAGAATTGAAAGACCAGGATTGGGACCGTTACCCCTGTGTGTGGAATCTATAAGCAAGTGATGACATTTATTCATTCAGAAGGGATGAGCATAGATGAAAATAGAAGAACTGCCTTAGAAAACAGACATTGTGGATGTGACTCAGAGTATGTATAATATGAAAGGTGTTGTGTTCTAACTCAGTGGTTCAAGCAAACAAACAAACAAACAAAAATCAGCAACAGCAACAAAACATAAACCAATGAAATCGACAAAGAAAAACAAGCTAGAGGACATAAAATTATCGATTAAAAAAACTATTAAAATCCTTAAAGTAGGAAGTTGCAGTGCGTCCTTAGCTCTCCTAAAGTATGTGTAGCCTGAAAAAGCTGTAAGCTTCAAAGGCTAAGGTAACAGGTTCACAATGGAATCTAAGAAGGAAAATATACAAACAAATGCAAATAAATGCATTTGTAAGCTTCATATACATGCATCTACTACGTATGTTTATAACATACATGAGAATATGGATTCATGTATGCAGAGTCAATAGACTAAATATCTAATATAATTAACCAATGCTTAAATAGGCTGCCTTTTCTATTATGCTAGTTGAAAAAATCATAGCCCCATAATAAAAATTTTGGAAATGATTTACCTAGTATGCAATTGAAAGACAAATAAGGATATTTGATATTGGTTCTGTCCCAGACAACTAAAGATGTTTAGTTACCATAATATGGCAAAATCTGATTTCCACTCATTCATTCTCTCTGAAAGGCATCATAAACCATGTATTGATTTTTATAAAAGGAGAAATAAGGAAATTGTTCCATTTGAATATGAAGTCAGGCAACCCAATTTCAGATACAAACATGGGCAAGGGGTTCTGATGGTTTTTTAGTGGTTGTAACTACTGAATGTAAGAAAAGCAAAACGTCCAAGGCTGAAGTTTTCTCAAATAAAAAATATTTACATTCCTAAAGATCAGTATCAAGTCCAGCTCCAGGAGAGAAGAGTATCACATGCCTCTCTCCTGGGCTTCACTGATTCCAATGGCATATGCCAGGGTCAACTTTACAGGCAGCAACAAGTGCCCCAGAGTTTTGGTCTGCAGTATGTAGGATAGGAACTGTAATGAAAAATGCACGGCACAGACAAGGCTGTTTAAAGAATTCAGTGGCCATCTCTGGAGTTCTCCAGGATCATATTCAGAGGAGAATCCAGTAAGGTGTATTGATTCTATTGTAGCAGAAAACACCGTGGCTATTTACCCTTCAGAATCACAAAAATGTCTCTGTCTCTCACATTTCATTTAGGGCCTTGTGGCCTCCCGCAAGTGATGATGTAATTTTGGATTTGGGTATCAAAGAAGTAACGCAGCAGTGTGCAAGCAGAAATCTGTGATCAATTACATTACTCACCCTACTATACCAGATTCTTAACATGTGAGATGAATGCTAGTTCATCCTTTTTGAAATCTTGGCAGAGGGAGAAAAAGGAACAAGAACCAAATGCACTTGTATGTGCAAATTAGCACAGAAATGAACATAAATCAAGCACTAAACAAATAGCACCAGTTGCTGAATATTAACCATCATCAATACAAAGACTAATTCAATCTTTCCGAAAGTTCTTAATTCCAGAGGAACACCTAACCCAGCCTTGACTTTGGGATGAGTAAATAAGACTTGCCTGGAGTGGATGTGCCCCACTGGGCTGACCTGCCTTGGGACTTCTTGCCCTTTTAGGAGAGGGGATGAGTGACTGGGGAGGGGAAAAACTGAGGGATGACTGGGAGGGATTGGGAAGTAAAGGGGAAGGGGATGCATACATAAAACATATTTTTAGTAAAAAATTAAAAAATATGAAATATTACAAAGACTGACTTTTCTACTTTCTTGTATTTGTTGGAACAGTCAGTCTGCAGCATGTGTACCAATCCTGCTTTGATTCTTGTTTTACTGTTTGAAATATTTGCAAGAAAAGATTACAATGCAAAATGTTTCAGTTCACAGGAATGCTATGAACATGGGTTGTCTGGCTTTGTTTGTCTCTGGAAACAAAGGAATGGGATTGATGACTTCTAAGATTTCTCACAGCCCAGATCTTTTAACTTCTGAAATCATTCCTATTTCTTCAAAAGACGCTTGTTTATACAATACAGGAAATTTTTCCCTGAAGGCAGATTATTTTTGCAGATCCTGAAAATTAGAAGGTAAAGTAGAAGTTGAGAACAGTTTTATTTCTTATATTTACTAGTGACATAATAAAAACTCACCTCATGAACAAGTTAAATCGAGAATTCAGCAAACAAAAAATATTTAAAATTGCCTGTAATTCTCAAAATAACTACTGCCTCTCATTCTAATATTTCATTGTATGATATTATACATTCATTCATGTCTGGATATCTCCTATAATCCTTGGTTAAATACAACTTATTTAGAAAATAATTCTATGACAAAATACTATGTTTTGTTGAAAATCTATTTTATGTTTTAAAGTTTACTCTTATAAACTGCATTATGAAAATGCAAATATGTCAATGAAGACAATAATAATAAGAAGATGTCTCTTGGGAAGAGGCACCAACAAATAAAGAGAGGATACTTTAGGGTAAATCAGTAAGCTTTGAAAAGTATGCTTCCTTTATGTTATTGTCACTCCTGTATTCTGCTTTTCTAAATGTGTTATTATTTATTGCACAAAATGTTAGATGTAGATTAAAACTACAGTGAGGGATGGACCTGATCCACGGTGATAAAAGCTGAACATTCATGTACTATGGATAAGGTTCAGTGTTTGATTAAAATCATTACATGTTGTTACTGCCCTGTAAGTCTAGCAGGGTAACCCCTTAGCTTCAGAGTGAGTTGACGGCAATTTCCAACCTTTCTCAAATAAAAAATTGCTGAGTTCAAGGAATTTCTAGGTTAGATAAAGAATATATATGTTTTCTGTCAAGTAGCTGATACATAGTTCTGTGATGAATGCATTAGAGACTCTCCCAGTAGGTACAGCAGGAAAACCGAAAATATGAGTAGCAAATCCCTCAAGATAGTTGGGAAGACACAGAACAAGGAATGGGGTGATATTTCAGTTGACTATTAAAATCTGGAATAGTATGTTATATAAAGTGTATATTTGTGCTTGACTGAGCCTGAGAACAGTTTTGTTAAACGATATACTCAAAACATCTAAATTAAATTTTACATGGCAGATTATATCTTCTAACAATGTGAATATATTCATACCTAAATCACAATACAGTGGTGTGAGAATGAAGGAAATAAACACCATTAAATGGGAATAAGTCTCTTAAAATTTTAAGGATGTCTCTGTACATTATGCTATATGCATCTACCCACTTCTAGGACAATAAAATTAGAAAAATAAATTAATAAGGTGGAGAAAATAAGGTCCTGACCAAGATTATATCTAATTGAAAATCAAAATCATGGCTTTCTGGATCTGTGTGCTATGCTTCTAACAGTTAAAAAATATCACCATCTCTCTTCAATGGCCAGTGTGTTGCTGTCTACAACAGCCACTACTAACCAGTTTCACAGAATTTCCTCAGAAGTCATTAGAGATGATAAATGTAAGCTTCTATTCAAAATTTATTTAAAAATTATTTAACTAACATTTTATGACGTTCATATGCATGAGAGTTTGCGGAATATGGGTTTTGGGTAGAATCTTTTATTACAAACAACAGTTCATCTCCTGTTTAAGAGTCTCTGTCTGTATTAGTGAGCATCTTGCTCTTTACTTCTGCCTTTCTGTAACACAAAAATAGCTTGCTCCCCCCCCCCCATATAAATAACCTTTACTGATAGCACAATGGATGGCAGGCATTCCTTTTTTCTTTTATGACTTAGTATCTTTCATGTATAGGTTCAAATTTGGAATATTACCTTCTCTTACATTAAATTACAACAGTTTCTTTAGCTATTAGTTAATAATGTCATATACATTTTCCTATTTCAGATTTCTTATTTCTGGGCCAATTGTAGCTCTACATTGTTCCCTGTCAAATTTAAATGAGCCAAATAATGTGAGGCATTGTCCTTGAACAATAGAGTTAAGCAATGACTTTCTAAGCTCAGAATATGCTAGGGTTGTTAGTTATTGAATAACACTGAAAATATACAGCAGCTAATTAAGTCAGCTTTTAACTAAAATGACAGTTTTCTAGGTGCCAAGAAAGTATCCACATATTTGATTTATGGTCATATTTGAGCTCCCAGAAGAAGGACCCCATCTATGTTCTTAGAATTATTTTTTCAAAAAAACCAAACAAACAAACAAACAAAAAGTCTACCTGGAGGACCAGGTTCTGAGCACAGAAAGAAGAGAGAATCTTGACAAAAACACAGAATTGCATAATACAACACATAAAGACATGAGAATACATATTGAAGTAATTAGAATGGGGTGAGGGTAATAGTGGCTAATAAGTGACAGACACATATTTCGAGAATACTAAACATTAAATCATGAGTTTTATCTATCTATATAAATATATATATATATATATATATGAAACACACACACACACACACACACACACAGAGAGAGAGAGAGAGAGAGAGAGAGAGAGAGAGAGAGAGAGAGAGAGAGAGAGAGAGAGAGAGAGAATGAGAATGTATCTATCTACCACAGGGTCATATCTCTTAATTCTTAAATTTTGGAAACTTGGCAAAGTGCATAGCTGTTGATATCTGCATTTACTTCCATCAGTTGCTCTATGAACGTTCTATGATTTCAATTAGGTTAGTCATCAATTGGAGTATAGGAGAAGGCCAGTTCAGGTACCCTCTCCACTAATTCTTGGAGTCTTTTCCGGGTCATCCTTATGTATTCCTTATGTATTTCCCTAAAGGCAGGCTATTCTCTTTAATCCCCAAATGGCTTCCTCAGTCAAGATATCTGTTTTTGTTTTCTTTCGTCTATGTCCCTCTGTCCCTTCCCCAACTCTACCATTTAGTTCCCTCATGTTCTCTTACCACCTCCCCTTATCCCACACCCATGCTCTCAAATTACTGGGGAAATATCTATTTTCCTTTTCCTAAAGGATACATGTGTGTCTCTCTTAGGGTCCAGCCAAAGAGAGGGAGGAGATATTATATGAGCAAAGGGTTCAAAATCATGATGGCAAAACCCACAGAGATACCTGACCAGAGGTATTGGAGGCTTATTGAATCTAGATTGACAGATGAGGAACCTACATGGGTTCAGACCGTCTAAATGTGTATCACAGTTGGTTGGCTTGAGCAATTGGTGGGTCCTCTGGCAGTGGGACCTGGATTTATCTTTAGTGCATGAACTAGCCTTTTGGAATTCATTCCCTATAAAGGGATACTTTGCACAGCCTTGATATACTGGGAAGGTGTTGGTCCTGCATCAATAAGATATGCCAGTTTTTATTGACTCCTCACAGTAGATCTTATCTCCTTTGAGGAGTGGGGGAAGCTGAGGAATGGAAGGAGGGGAGAAATAGGGAACTGTGGGTAGTATGTTTAAAAAAGCTTTTAAATAAAAAAAAAAGAGAATAAATATCTTATATTGGACTATCAAGGGAAAAAATAGTCCTTTGAGCAGTAAATTATATAAATTGCTCATTATTTTAAATTTTATTTTAGTGTGTGTGTGTGTGTGTGTGTGTGTGTGTGTGTGTGTGTGTGTGTATACATTTCTGAGAAAGAGGTTCTTCAAGTGTGTCTTAAGCCTGTTATGGAGAAGATTCAGTCTTGTTTCTTCCATGGTGTATACTTCAGACTCACTAGTTTGAAAATATCCAGAAGATTCTTGTGTTTCTCATTTCACAGTATCCCTACTGTGGGATTTCAAATGAATGCCAATCTATCTAGATTTTTAATCTTGATTTGGCACATCAAATTTAGGCCCTCAGGTTTACTCAGTAAATTCTGTCTGCTGGATAGTCTTAGCATCCCAAAACCTTTACTTAATGGGCATTTTGATTTTATTCATGATTAGAAGTGAAACCCAGGGAGAAGAAAGAAAAGAAAAGGAACTGAAGGCCAAAAAATGTCACTGAAGATTGGAAGAACAGTCAGCATGAACCACTGAAATCCTGCCTGATCGATTCTTGTGAAATGCATCATACAGATACAAAGGACCAGAGCACATTACCAGTCATAAAAGTCTTGGCAACACAGCTGTTTGACTCTTAGACAAAACAAGTGCTTCAAGTCTTGGGAAACTATGAAGGAATTCATTTCATTTCCCAAGTGGTAGAGGAAGAAAAATATTCTATATTTTCTGCTGAGTGCTTCACTGGATACACAAACCAGAGAGCCTGAGTACATATTGTTAATGAAATGAATAAATATTCTACCCATTTAGAAGAATGCTGTACAGTAAATCCAAAGAAGAAAAATAATAGCTTTCAGAATAAAACCAATGTGGAGGGAGAATCATAGCATATTCAGAGTGAGATATAACAACTCAGAAACCCATGCGTACTCTAACCAAAGAAGCACTTAACCAGTAGAGAGTAGAATTTTATAAAGGAAACATCTTCATTCTAGCTTATGAAGAATCCAAATGCAATGCAAATAATCATTTGTAAAGTCTGTTGCCACATAACATCTCATTTAACCCACATAGTTTTAACAGGTTACTGCAACTGCCCACACTTAATAGGATTACAAAAATTTATACTTGAAGAAATGGAATGGCTGATTTAATTCTCAAGTCTCTGTAGTACAACAAAGACTGAACTGTTTGCTTCATATAGAGTACACTCAAGTGCCATGTTTCATGTTTAAGTGTTTGAATATTGAGCTGAGAAGGTAGTTCAGTTTGTAGACTGCTTTCCTTCCATGTACAAGGTCCAGAGATAGATCCTCACTGATAAATAATATAGATGATGTCATGCATGTCTCTAATACAAGCACATGAGAAGCACATGAGGGTCAGGAGCTTAAGGTCATTATTCAGTACATAGCAAGTTGGGAGGCAAACCAGGACTACAGGAGACTCTGACTGGGAAAGGGGGGGAAAAGAAAGTCAAAACTTAAATATCAGAAATTTTATTTTAGTTCTACTGAATAGATTCCCAGTGTGGTACCCTAAGATGATCAGTCAACATCACATAATTGTAGGCTGGCTCCATGATTGCAAAGGCAAATTAATTCAAAGTGTCAAGTGAAATGTCAAATACTGTGGCTCTGGGTTTCAGTTCAGCTGGGAACAAATCCTCCAAGGCTTGTCACTGGGGTATATATTAAAATGAAAGGAGAAGGTACTGGAAAACCACCTTGTGGCTTATATATATATTTTTAAAGTGCCATTAGGTATTGTCTATTTCTACTTATAATTTTCTAAAAGGTATTTTAGCCCATGTAAAAATGTATTAAAGTCATAGCATATATAGTATATTGCAACTATTATATTTACAAACACATCCAGCTATATTTCTATGTTTTGGTCTAATTGAGAACAAATAGGAGTTTTCTTAAAATGTAAAATGTTAGATGCTGTATTTTACATTCAGCTTCCTGGTAAAAGAAAAAATAGTCTATGATGAAATTATAAAGATACGTTTGAGTTCTGTAAAGTCATAATGTTTGGGAAGAAAAGTGATACTAGGTATCTTGCCAAAATATTCCAATCAAGAGCTTTTTGAATGCTATCCTTTTGCTAACAATGTCAAGGCTGCAGATATTGGATGACCTTCACTTCATTAAAAGCCTCTAATTAAAAGAAAGTGTCTAGAGTTAGTACAAAGATTCTCATTATCTGAACTTCTTTCAGCCCCCAAGGAAGGTTCTTCTGCTACTGATATCAAGGTAGGTTGTTTTAACATCACCAATTTTAGTGGATATATATGGTGGACAGAGCTAACCAGAGGGTGTAATTTATTTGCAAAGGATTTGGGTAAACCTAGTCAAATGCTTTTTAGACTTATATATCAGACTCAAGGAGAAATTAATCGGAAGCACTGGCCCAAAATTCCTTTCTTGGAATAACTATACCATTCAGCATTATTTGTTTTTAATGTTACTTTGAAATAGGTTGTCAGTAAATAACTATCCGCTAAAGTCCAGCATTCACATATAGTAATTTTTCCTATTTTATTACTCATTAGAATATTACATTGGTATCATCACATCGAATCTATTTGTTCTTTGGTAATCTAAGGTGTAATTCTTTCCTCGTGGTATGCTCATATAGTTCAGAACGAGTTTACCATTTAAAGATCCGTATCTATGGAGACTTGTTCCCAATATAATGCTCTTAGGTATGTGACAACTTTTAAGAGGTATTTCCTAGTTGGAAATAATTTGTTCTCAGTAGATATTAATATAGTTATCATGATACCCTGATTAGTATATTTAAAAATGTGAATAGGCCACATATTGGCTCAGGAGGAAGAGGGGCCTGGTAACAAAACAAACAACCCAAGTTCAATCCCCATAATCCACATTGTGAATTGGGAGAGTTGGTTATGAACAAATTGTTGTCAGAGGAGAATACATGAGTTGTGGTACTAATCTACCCAAACAGATACATAGGTGTAAACACAAATACACAAAACACACAAATAAGAAAAGTAATTAAAAATTAAGACCATGCCTGTATCCTGAATCTTTAGGACTTACTGTTTGGACATGTCATTTCTCTTACAAATATGTGTACCCTTGTGATGTCATTTGTCTTGAGAACATCATAGTTGGATAAGAATATGATACTGTCCAATCAAAACTTGTTCCAACCAAGCCTCTTTTCTCCTGTGAGAAATACGTTCTTGGTGAATTAGAGAAATAGAAAATGAACTCAAGGTTATCTTCACATGAGATTTTAAAATCAATCCTCAAAAGAATTTCTATACTAAAATGAAAAGCAAAATTATACTCATTCTCATAAAAGTTGGGCATACTTTTAAATGACTATTGGAATAAAGTGTAAAATCTTTGCTCTGTCACAAAAGCACCTTCCACACAACAGACAATCTTGGCTAACTTCTCCTCCAAAGTACAAGTTCCACATGGCATTTATTTCCTACATCCAGTTTTCATTTTTTATGTTCCCTTGGCCCACATTTAAAGACCTCCAAGATTCAGCTCCACAAGGTTTTCATGATTAAATATTTTTTTTAAAGATAGGGTAGCCAGGGCTGTGTCACAGAGTACTAACATGTCTAAGTCTTTCCAATTTCTACTTATATTTTTAAAGACACATTTGTTTAGTATCATGATCAGACTATTGCATATAGCAATCAACAACATGGCTGGAAAAAAAAAAGATTCAGAGTGAAACTCTTTGTCAGAATACTTGACACCTTCCACAGAAGAGAAAGCAAAATAACCTGTTCCATAATGTTTCACAAATACAGTCTCAAAGGTTTCTTTTTGTCCATATGGATGACTATTGTCTAAAATATGTCTTATTTGGATGCAGGCACTGCCAACACTGTGCTTGGCTGAGTTCACAATTATGTTGTAACTTGTAACTTCCCTGTCATTTTTCTGGCTGTTTTTCCTGCTAAATTTTGTTTCCCATCAGTAATTGGAATATCCTGCCACTGCTGAAGCCAGTGCTGCTGCTGGGACAGTATAGCTACTGTTTTTAGTGGTATAGTATAGAATTGGCTTCCACCACTGTAAATTCAAGAGCTTCTGCCTCTAAAGTTTCCTCCCTTTATCGCTTCAAAATTTCAACATATATTGTTATAACTGTCAAAATTACTGTAGCTTCCACCACTTCTAAAATTTCTTTCATCATTACCAAAACCCATAATAGACATCCCAACGGCCACCATGTCTGCCTTAGAGTTTCAATTGCTGGGAAGAGATACCATGACTAAAACAACTATTATAAAGAAATATATTTAATTTCAGTGGCTCACAATTTCAGAGCTTTAGTCCATCATCATCCTGGTGAGTCATAGAGGCATGCAGGCAGATATGCTGGAAAAGAATCTCATCTCAGCACTTTGATCTTAGCAATATTTTTCTGTGAATTTACATTCTTAATACTCTCTTAGAAGTATGCACCTGGATGCCTCTTCTCTCAGACAATGCTAATATCACAAAATTTTATTTTAATAGGAGTTTCTGGTAACACAGAAGATATACCATAACTCAGTGATGGGAATATTAAGCTAGTCCCATCTTGCAAATCCCACACATTCTTCTTAGCCCTCACATCATGACAAAAATTGTAAGAAATAAGACTATGTGATGACAAGCATGAACAAATTACATTCTGTTTTCTTTCCTTTTTTTTTATTTTTACCTGACAATGTCAGGGTGATCTTAACTTTGAATGTTTTAAATAGTTCTGAATACACTTTCAAACACTCAGTTACTGATGTTGAAAGAGAGAGTTCAGGTAATGGAGAAAATGTTCTCTTTCTTCAGTAGACTTTGTTGAGTTATCTTAACTGGTGACAATTTCATTTTGCAACAACTAAGGGAAAGGTCATTTGTTTAGTTTAATTTTGAGAAATGAGTATAGCTCAAAGTCCTTTCCTTTTTAGGGCACAAAAGAGGGACAGGATATGTCATTAGATAAAGGATAAAAAGGTTGTCATGCATGCATGTGTGCTCATATGTGTGTATAAATGCTACAGACAATCTGTTGTATTTTCAACCTCCACTGACCTAACCACA
The DNA here is from genome assembly GCA_033318265.1 of Phyllotis vaccarum. Lineage (NCBI taxonomy): Eukaryota > Metazoa > Chordata > Mammalia > Rodentia > Cricetidae > Phyllotis > Phyllotis vaccarum. Next base: position 102,233,390 of record JARWLC010000008.1, on the reverse strand, counting down.
TAAATCTTCCAGGAATTCAAATGTTTTCACATACCTAATTTGACTCTCCCTATAATCAACTTGTATAGGATTCCTTCCATATGCAATGATTATGCTTTAATTGGTCTCAAATTAGATTTGTGCATGCATATTTTTAAAAGCTTCTAGGTGATTCTAACACTTAGACAGCATTGAGAAAAACATGCCTGTAACCTGAGTTCAACTTGTCTTTTGCTGGTGCTATACATAGCAAGAGTATTAACAGCAGCTAAAGATGTGATATTTCCCTTCCTTAAACTGTTTACTTTAAAGTGACTGACACTTGTCTCTGTCAAGTAGCAGCAGTCCTGCTCTTCTACTAAAGTCACCAGATAGCATCAAGGAATACAGAGCTTGTAGAGAAAAATATGGACCATTGCTTCTCTGTTATCTTTTCTGTACTTTTATTCTTCCCTCATACATTATAGCCTGACCTCAGTTTCCTCTCCCTTCACTCCTACCTTCCTCTCCCCCACCTTTTCCTCACACAAATTAACTCCTCAGTTTCCTTTAAGAGAGGGAGGGAGGGAAGGAGAGAGAGAGGAGAGGAGAGGAGAGGAGAGAGAGAGAGAGAGAGAGAGAGAGAGAGAGAGAGAGAGAGAGAGAGAGAGAGAGAGAGAGAGGAAGAGAGAGAGAGAGAGAGAGAGAGAGAGAGAGAGAGAGAGAGAGAGAGAGAGAGATCTCCCAGAAATATCCACTAAGAAGATAAAATAAAACTGGGAATCAACGTTCATATTACAGCAACGCAATAGGAGGATAAGAATCAGAGACAGTCATTCCCATTGTTGGGGTTTCACAACAGTCTGAAAATATCACCTCAACTGTCCTCTTGTTGCGTTTATCATCTAAATGACAAAAAAGGGGTGAGAGAAGTTAAGATTAATTGCTTGAGACCATAGGATTAGTAAATATAAAGGGTGTGAAAACACTGTAGTTCACACTGATCCTCCAGTGGGATGATGTCTGTAAGAATACAGTACAGTAGGAGAGTAAAGAAAATATTTTAAAAGATACTCTCACCTATTAACCCTCTATCCTTAAAACACTTTAACTTTTTCTATGTGACTTTATAGAAAACATGTAAACTCTCTGGCTTATTTTTTCTGTACTTGTTTAAAATAAGTTTTGTTGTAGTTTTAAATTTTAAGAATTAAGTAGGTAGGTAGGTAGATAGGTAAATGGACAGACTTACAGGCAGACAGACAGACAGATGGATAGACAGACTGACGGATGGACAAACAGACAGATAGATGGACAGACAGACAGATAGATAATAGATAATAGATAGATAGATAGATAGATAGATAGATAGATAGATAGATAGATAGATAGATAGATAGATGGAAGTTAGACCACAAATTTATGATCTCCCTCACTCTCATTTTCTTTCACTGTGTCTACCTCTGTGTCTCTCTCTTTCCATCTTTCTCTCTGTGTCATTTTTTCTTAATTGCAAACTCTGTAAAAGTCTATAACCACCCCCCAAATACACCCACCCAAAGTAAACAAGAGTCCATAACACGATAAAATAAAATTCCAAAGAAAATAAAGCAAAAGTGCATAACAGGCTTATAGAGTCCATTTTGTATTGGCCAACCCTGGGCATGGGGCATGCCCTAGAGTATGGTTGATATGCTTAGTGATGTTGCAGAAAACTCATTTTACCCTTTCCAGTAGGTATCAATTACACGCTCCTTGGTAAGTGGTGAGATATTTCCACTTTCAGTTCTCTGTGCTTGGATTTGACTAATATAAATTGTGCAAATCTTATAAATTCTGTCACAGTCTCTGTAATTTCATGTGTGTATCAGCTCTAATCTCCTGCAATAAACTAATTATTTAGAGTCATCCACAAACTTTGGTTTATGAACTCTGGCTCCTTTCTCATAGATGCCTAAGATTTGAGGGTAAGATTTTGATAAAGACGTTCTATAGTCTGGACTTTATATCCAGAAAAAGGCCCAGCATTAGCAATGTAAGATCACATAGCTCGTTGTTTGAAGAGTAATTAAAACCTAAGCATTCTGTTTTAAATTAATTTTCTTCCTTATCATATTACCTTGCCCAGGAGCCAGGATTGAAGAACCTTCTTTTGCCAGATACGAAGCTAACATTTCTAACCATGTAAGACCTGATCTACTGCAGAGTACAAGTAGCATAGTTTCATAGAAATAAATCATAGAGGGCTATTTTCCTATGTACCAGAAGGATACTAAGTCAACATATAACAGAGATTCTCAAACACTTGTTATTACAGCACATTTCACAAGTCATAAAAGCAGACTGTGTTGATTAGGAGATAAGTATATAAAAAATGTGGCATAAATATTCTGAGACATTACTCAGTTATTAAGATAAATGAATTACAACATTTATAGGAAAGAAGTTAGATCCAAAAAGCATCCTTTCAGCAAAATAATTAAGATTCATAAATAAAAATATTACAATTTTCTTTTATATGCATAATCTAAACTTTAAAATTCCTTGGCAGTCAAAGAAGCCTCTTCAGTAACAGGAAAGACAAGTAGAAATGGGCGAGTGAGAATGGAAAAGGAGTTGGAAATGGAGGGTAAGTCAGAGTAAAATGCATGATATTCTTTAATGAGAATGGAATGAAACCCACATTTTTAAAATAACAAAAGCTAGACTCAATGAAAGATGAATTATTTACTTTTTAATTAGGTGTTTGTACATACATGAACTTGTGCATACAGGTGCTCACAGATGCCATAAGTATGGATGTCCTGGAGCTGTAGTTACAGACATTTACAGGCCACCTTTGTGGGTGATTATAATTGAGCTCAGAGCCTCTGCAACATGGTATATGCCCTTAAGCCATGGCCAGTTCTTCATCACCCAAGTACTTTTATTAGTATATTTTGTTCAGAATATATGGAGTTTGTCAATGAACTACCAACTTTTACATAACGTGTGACTCTTTGGGTTTAAATAATATCATCTCCTATCAGTCTATACAGATGCTTCTTCATTCTCCATACTGCACACCATTGTTTTAAGAAATTAAGCTACTACCAAAAATATATGAAAACCACAAAAGTTTTACCTCTCTTCTTTCTGACTGGCTTGTCTTCTGTGCCATAAGCTGTTGGATCTTTCATTATATTTGAAAAATTAACAAGTCACAGAGAGTTTAAGAATATATATGTACAAGAAGCATTGGGGTTTCCTGACAGACTACTCAAGTCTCACTTACTTACAGAGAGCATTGTCTTTGAGCATACAGGTCATGACAAAATAATAACCACATATAAAAGTAAAAATGAATTTTCAGATTGTATTAAGCATAGAGTAAATCACTTGGATGTGATTGAAATTATCTGCTCTTTGGCAGTTTAATATTCCAATTGAATTCAGTGTTTCTGCATATAAATTTGGGTTCTATTTCATTATGCAAAGCATCACTGAGTCAATCTGTCACTGAATTCGTAACTGTGATTTCTGTGTGTATAAACTCAGATTTGAACATTAAAATATATTTTTGTTTCAAAAAATCCATATTTGTTGGTAGGTTGGAGTCAATATAGTATTTATTAAGACAACAATTGACTCTTCCCATACTACTATCACTATACCTTGTATTGATTGAGTTAGAAAGAAATTCCAATAGACAGCAGAGTAACTCCCAATTTTAGATAAGTAAACTAAACAAGTTAAGTAAATAAGTTTGCCTGAGTTATATAGTTTTAAAAGTCACTTAATATACTACATTATTATCACATAATTGCTTTGTTGTCAAGATAAACTGTGAAAATTATTTCTAATTTTGAGTGGTGTGAACAATGTAATTATATTTAATCTTATTGAGTCACTTAAGAAATTAAACACTAGAAATACACAGAAGTGTGATGTGGGATGTCTATATGCTGTGAATACAGGACTGTTTTGCCCATGGCAGTAGGCGGAGGAATCAGAGCGTAGGTAGGAGTAGAAAGGTGGGGTTAAGAGAGACAAGATCCAGCTGCCCAAGAGTAAACATGTAAGGTAACACAGGTGAGCCATAAGCCACATGGCAGGACAGATGAATGAAAATAGATTTAATTAAGATGAATGAGCTAACTAGCAATATGCCTGAGCCATAGACCAAACAGCATGAAGTTAACATAAGTGTCTGATCATTTGGGGGGGGGGGGCAGCTGCAGGTGGGTCCAAATTGTGGGGAAGTCTGGGCTTGAAACCTCTTGTTATATAGTGTTGTGAATAATTGTGGCAAATAAGGAAGAATGAACTTCTTTAGAAATAAACGAGGAAAACAAATGTTTAGTATCCTACATTAAAGACATTTAGGTTTTGCTAAGATAATACTATAAAAATATCATTTAAATACTCAGAACAATAATCACTATCACTCAAGTTCCAAAGTATCGGGAGTCTAAAATTGGAAAAATAATTTAGGGTCAACAGTGCTCTGCCCATAGTGCTTTTGCACAAACTTGTGATAACATATTTCTTTTAAAATTAGGTCTTAAGACATAAGAAAAAAGAACCACAGAAAAAAATTAAAAAATAAAATAATTAAGTATTGCACACAGATACTTTTACCATGTATGAATTAGAAGATATACAGAGAAAGACATAGAAGTGGTGAGAAGTACCTGAAAGTTTTTACTTAATGAAAAAGGTATGGTATAGGAGTGCTTTATTTCCTGAGGTAGCAATTCTTTTTATTTTTTCTCTCTCTGTTAGGTCAACTTTGAAAGATCTAGAAAATCCTTCAGATTTTTAATAGCTCAGATTATTCCAAATGTCCAAAGATAGAAAGAATTAAAATAAGGTGGAATAGGTTAGTGAGTTCTTTGTCCCTGGAGAATTGAAGACAAGAGATAATTGGCAGTTTTGTTGTAAAGAAAGAAGGAAAGAGCTAGATGGTATTAGATTAAAAAAGATATTATGCTGCTCCATTTCTTATAGTTGATGGCTGATGACAGACACAAAAAATTATATGATAGCAATTCTTATAGTTTATGGGATTTACAGTAAACAATTCCATTTAAGAAATTTCCAATATTTCAAGTCACTTTGTCTATGTTTACAGTCTACATTTGATAACACTGAAAGGATATAAATATCTCAAAATAGTTGAAGAAACGATTGAGTTCAAACAAATTTAGAAGTAAAATTCTTATGTACGTGTGTGGTAAACTAAGTGAGAAACCAATTGTTGATCTTTCTGATGTCAGAAAAGTGTTTTCCCAATCATCTTATGATTCTATAAATAGAACTATGACTTAGAACTATGACTTGCTTACTTTTATGACAGTAATTGGGATCAGTTAAAATTCATTTTACCAAACAAATATGAAGTACACATTTTCATACACACACATTCAAACACACATGCACAGTGATATGTATAGCTATATTCATCAATTTTAACTAATTAAAAACCCAAGTACTTGTTTCTGTGAATTATGTAGATTCATGCACAATAACCATAAATTGAATATTTTGGTACTCAATGGCCCAGTCAAGTTGACACATAAAATTATCCATCACAACTCCTATTTTTGGTTCATAGTAAAAGGTACTTGATAAATAACTTAACCTGTATAATCATCAACAAAATGAGAATCAGAAACCATTACATGCCAAGTTGTTCTGTGGCTTTATAACCCCATTGTCTACAACAGGCCTTTCTTCATGTGTATTATATTGGTCTTTAAGCTAGTACCTCTCACATCAATGCTGCTTCATCTGTAAATTGGGGATAACCTTTGTCACATCTACACATGCTCAGAGACCACAAATATAAAAGAATAAAGAATAATGAATCTTTGCTAAGGCTATCAATAAACAGTGTCTAATTATCTGGTTTACCTATTCTAGGGTCCATAAACATGACTGATATACTTTTGGAAGAAATCCACATATATGCTCATACATACAGAGAATGTTTACTGTGGAAGTTACATTAGGATTTATGTTTCCTTTGAAGTAGTATTTTGATGTCCATGGAATAATTTGTCAGACAGTAATTGTATTTTTAAGTAAAAAATTATTTCTTTGAGCATTTTCAACCATAGTATGGAACCCATATACTTCACCTATGCTAATCTTTGTCCATAATTCATCTGACTTGGGAAAATATATTTGCTACTTGCACAGTATAACATGTGGGAGGTTGTGTTGTTTCATGTTAAATAATTGTCCCAACCACTGGTTTAATAAAAAGATCTGATTGGCCAAAGGCAGGCAGGAAGTGTAGGCGGGGCTACCAGACTCAAAACTCTGAGAACAGAATGCCAGAACAGAACACCAGACAGAATTCCAGAGAGAGGCCCGGAAGAAGCAGAGGACAACCATGCAGATCTAAAGAAAGGTACCGAGCCGCATGGCTGAACAAGAGACATGGGTTAGATGAAGGGTAGAGAGCTAGCAAGTGATATGCCTGGGCCTGAGGCCAATCAGCCTAAAACTATAGTAAGCCTCTGCGTGTCTCTGTGGGACTGCGGGTCTGCGGGTCCGTGGGTCTACAGGTCTGCGAGCCTAAACCTTGAGGTTAGGCCCGAAAGTCGGGGCCAGAAACCTCGTACTACAATAACACATAACTACATACACACTTTAACTCAAATTACACATGCTAGAATGTGGGATCAGGAGTATAGAAGGAGACTATCTGGTTACTCTCTGTGGCTGCAGTATAATGTTTCAATTTAATTGGAGATTACACCAGTTCCATACTCCTTAGGCTGTTGGCATAATCATTGTTCTAATGAGAACAGCCCTGATAAGGCTTATAATTCTCTGGTTCCTTTTTGAATGTTATGTTAAATAATCATAGGTCTGCTATAGTTTTCTGCTGAAGTCTTGAAATATGAAGTTTCTGGCTCAGCCTTTACAGCCTCTCCCTGTAGACCAGACCGGACCTGCCTGCAGCCCTGATACTGCTTAGTCCCAAATAATCTCACCGAGTTTTATTTTAATTTCATGATGATTGGCCTGTGGCTTAATAATATAACGTTCTAACTCTTAACTTTTAAATTAGCCCATGATTAGCCAAGTGGCTCAATATCTTTTATTAGAGCAGCATTTCAACTTCTTTCCTCTGCATCTGTTGGATGTTTCAGTCTTTCTCTTCCTTTTCCTAGAAATTTCTTAGTCTGGTAAGCCCTATCTACACTTCCTGTCTGCCTTCTGACTGATCATTATTTTATTAAACTAGTAGGAGAGACAATTATTTACAATGAACCAGAACATAATCCTACAGCAAAGTCTTATGCCCAGAAACAGTTCAAAATCTGGTAGTACGCTTCTTCAGTAGCTTGAGGAGAGATTCAAGTGGTCATCATTCTATAAGCTTACCAGATATTCTCAAATACTTAAACAATGGCATGATTTGCTGTACAACTTAAATCAAGTTATTGATTCTCCATTCTTTTTGCTGGATTCCCTGGATGGAGCAAATTTTAGATCTCTTGACAATGAAGGAGTGAAATGTCCAGAAACTGTGAATAGCATAAATCAAGAACAGGACACAAGTGTTATATTTTTTTTGTTTGATAGAAATTAAATATAGTATAAACAACTATACACAATATGTGGGTTTGACTCTGTTAATCCATTAATTTTTAAGAAATAAATTGCCTGGAAGATAGTAGTAAACAATTAACCCAAGTAAGATGCTTATTCATGTACTAAGAGAGTTGGTTACTGCATACCATGCACAAAATCTCTTTAAGTTAATGCTTAAAAATATGAGTTCATACACACACCTATATAATTGATTTGGGAAATCTTAAAAATTTTCCAAATGTAGAAATTCTTGCAATGCCTGAATTGATAGTGGTTCAAGAGCTGTGATCCTATCATGCACATTTTCTACATGGAATCCAGTCCTACAAAATATATTTCATGGGCAATTCATGTTATATAGAGAAATAGAACCATGATTCCATCATTTAAAGATTTGAGAATTTGTAGATGGAGCACTAAACAAATATTTTTATCCTAGAATATTTTTTTCTGAGAGATGTTTTTCACCCAAGGATTGAAGTTTCAGTTTTCCTGCAATTGGAATATATATAATATAAAATATTACATCATATTTTACATCTTTTTTCTCTGAATCTATGATGGTTTTAATCTTACATGATGAGTTTATTGTTAAAAATCCAAAAAAATAATTATATCTAAATAATTACATTGGGAAGTACAAGATATTTTAAAAGATAGAAAATAATGTCTTCATCATTTAAAAGATTTATCAAGCTAATTAATTTATAAAATATATGCAATGCAGTGACTGTATATCTTTTTTTTCTAAATTTGTTTGAATGCTATAATTATAACTTCAAAATGCCTTAATATATTAATGTCCTTCCTGAGATATTAACTGTAATATCAAATTAAGATTAAAATAACTCAGAACATTGGAAGTCTCTCTGCTGGTGTAAATTTTGTGTACATTCTGTAGACTATGAAAAAGATGTTACCTGCAAATAAATGACCATTATTATTTAATTTTCATCTTTTTTAAGGTTTTATGTTAATATCATTTCATCCTTTGTGTATCTTCAAATTTAATGTTTCTGATTATTATGTGGTTAGTAAATTAAATCACATTTATTTATGGACATATTTAGTGAAAATAATATAAGCCTTGGAAAGTAAACATTAAAAGCTTCAATTTTAATCTATATAAGAGATGATTATATAGACTAAGTGCCTAAACTGAATAGTCGTGATATACATATTTATTCTCATCATTGTGACACAGAAGTAGGCAGATCTCTATGTTCCAGCCAGTCTGGTCTACAAAGCAAGTTGTAGGGCATCCAGGGCTAGACAGAGAAATCATAATATATAAATGAATGAATGAATATACAAACAAAATAGGAAGATAGATAGATAGATAGATAGGTATGTGGCGATATGTTTCATATTTAATAAAAAACAGTCTGAAGTATCAGAGAGATCTACACACAGTCAACCAAGGAAGATCAGAGAGTGGTAATTTATACTTTTAATCCCAGAACAGGGCATATCTGGGAGTGGTGATCTATGCCCTTAATCACAGCAGATCGGAGTCTGAGACTAGCTTGGTTTACATAGGGAGTTTCAGGCTCCCAGGCAGGCAATGGTGGTGCCAGGCTTTTTATCCCATAATGCCAGAAACAGAGGAGATCTTTCTGTGTTTCTGTGAGTTCAAAGCTATCTACCAAATACTAGTAGCCCATGCCTTTAATCTTAAACTGCATGTGAAACAACTGGGCGAAGAGAGTATTTAAGGCAGGCATAAAAAGACAGGAGGAGGCAGTAGAAGCCACGAGGAGCCAGGCTGAGGAAGCTGGAAGATAAGCTGGGGGATATTTGAATGTAGTGTTTTCTCTCTTTCATAGTTTAGCCTTTCTCTGATAGTGGGCTCTGAGTTTCCTTAATTCATGCAACACTTTAAAAGACCCAAGTATTTTGCTTCTAAGGCTGAATCAGGAACGCTCTCTTAAAAAACAAACAAACAAACAAACAAAAAAAAAAACCCAAGGCTCATCCCAAAGTCAGTGCTGGGCTGGGCGTTCCTTTATAGGGAATGGGCTCCAAAGTGTCAGCCCATATAATAGGAACAGAGTCTGGTCCCACCCCTTGTGGCTCTACACACTTCTCATGCCAGTCAAAAGCAGCCCACCCCTAGAGGGCTCAGTTCCCCCTCCTAATGTATCATCAGTGGCAATTTCTGATTCAGTGGGTTCCCCAGAGCTCCAGCCACACATCAGGATGTACTGTGCTCAGCTGGCCCACCTTGGGACTTCTCATCCTTTGGGAGAGAGGATGAGTGGATGGGGATGGGAGAAGCAGAGGGCTGGCTGGGAGGGATTGGGAGGAGAGAAGGGAGGGATAGCAGGGGGATACATTGATGGAGATGACATTTACTTTAATGAATATTAAATCAAATAAATAAAAAAAGCCTAACCTCTGCTTGCCTCTAGCAAACAGAGCTGATCCAAGAAAATATTACCACTAAGAAGCCATCTTTGACTCTGTTCTTTTTTTGTCCTTATTAACAGAAACTTTACATCCACCATATAGAGCTCCTTACTTCCATATAGGCTCAGGAAGTGGCCTTGCTCAGTTTAAGTTACATGCAGCAATCACACCATTTTGTAATTTAATTCAGTACTCCACTCAGACTCTTTAAAATGGCCCACTTCAGAGACACAATTCAGAAGCTGCCTTTGGCCCCATTTCTATGCTCTAGACTATTTTTTTTTTAATTTTATTTTCATTAAAAATATGTCATCTCTATAAATGTCTCCTGCTCCCTCTCCCCTCCCCTTCCCAATGCCTCCCAGACAGCCCTCAGCCTCTCTCCTCCCCATATATCCCTCCCCTCCTCCAAAAGAACAAGAAGTCCCAAGGTTGGCCAGCCCAGCACGCCACATCCACTCCAGGCATATTAAGCTTTTATGATTTTATGTGGGTGTATATTACCCATGTTGGGATGCCATTTGTTATATTTAGTTTCTGGCCTGGACTTTCCCACCTAACCTCCTGGCTCAGACTTACAGGTTTAGTTTTGTAGCCTGGACTTTCCAGCATAGCCTGGTGGCCGGACTTTCAGACCCACAGCCCCAGAGTCTCACTAGCACTGACACACAGCCACTTTTATTAGTTGTAGGCTGATTGACCTGAGGCCCAGTCATATAACTTGCTAGCTCTTGCTCTTAAACTAACCCATGACTCTTGTTTAGCCATGCTACCTTTTATCAGAGCAGCATTTTAACTTCTTTCTTCTGCATCTGCTGGCATCTCATCGTGGTATCTCCATGGGTTCTCTGTGGCATTTCTGCTCTGCTCTTCCTGTTCCCAGAGTTTTCTTAGAATGGTGGCCCGTCCCATACTGTCTGCCTTTGGCCAATCAGCATTTTTATTAAACCAGTGGGCGGGACAATTATTTACAATGTAACAACATATAATTCCACTATATAGGTAGATGATAGAAAGATAGGTGAGTGGATAGATAAACTAAATGCCTAGCATTTCTCATATTTATTATTTTCTAGTAATATTAACTAGCAGACAAAGTGATTATGGATATATGTAAATATATTGATTTTAGTGTTCATATACCTGTCTACACTCTTATTTATAACATTTTCATGAGATATGAGTAACATTCCATACAATGTAAATATTGAAACTATGCATTAACCTACTTCATTTTTTCTCATGTATTAACAAACTTGCTCCTCTGTGGCCACAAACAATATAAGGCAGTACATAACTCAAAGAAAATCTTATACTCATTTTCAGTCACTTTTATGGTCAGTAACTATATCAGCCAGCTTGGAATTCATTTATCAACATATCTACACTTTGTTTTTATATATTGCACTAATATGAACATTAATTAAATATAACATCTGTAGAGGAAATTTGTATGTTCATGTATATGTGAGCCCAAGGTGTGTGTGTGTGTGTGTGTCTAATTTTTCACTCACAACACTATTGCCATATATATTTTAGAATACATCAGCACATTTTTCCTTTATCATAATGTTTATAAAATTTTGCTTGGATATATATTATATGAACTGCATGCATGATTCTATCAGAAATCAGAAATCAATGAAACTAGAGTTTTCAAAGATTGTGGGATTTCTTATTGATGCTAGTAATTAAACTCAAGTCCTGAGACAAAGCAGTAACTACTTATCTTCTAAGCCATCTCTTCAATACATAATGACGTTTTTTAATCAAATAATACTTTGTAATATGGATATAGCAAATTAAAAATATATTTAGTTTATTATTTTTAACTGAAAGGCAATTGGCTAGTTTCTGCTGGAGGTCATTTTGCTGTTACTTCTCTACAAATATACATGCACACACTTTTCAAAAACAAATGCTTTCATTTCTATTGTTATACACACATGAAAGAAATAGTTGGGGCATATAGCAAATCTGTGCATAAAATGGAAAATCTTCTAGATTGATGTTCAATCTAAGGTATTTTATATGAAGACAGTACTATTTGAAGTTCTCAATTTTTCCATATCATTGCCAGCAATTACTAATAGTCTTCTTTTTAGTTCTGGTCATTTCAAATTGTGCAAAGTTGACTGTCATTGTAATTTTGGTTTATATTTTTCTGATGACCAATGCTGTCCCTATGTGGGAATTACTTTCTTTGGTCAGCTGCCAGAATTTGAAGGCATACTTATTTACATATTTTGATCATTGTTAGTTATCTTTTTTATTGAGTTATAAAAGAATAGTTATAAATTCACATGAATTACTTACTTAAGTTTTGCTAACCTCAGCATTGCCTTTTGTATTCAGGATGATATACCTTAAGATAAATTTATTTTAATAGAGGCAATTTATTTCATTATTTATTAGATGTGACTATTTTGTCTCTATGTGTATGTGCACCCTCACATGTGCAATGGAATACAAGCAGAGTTCTGAGGACAACCAGGATGTCAAACAGCAAAATTGGCCATAGGTTCCATTCCCACTGAAATATCTTGTCAGCCCTCAGATTATCTTTAATTTCTTATATATTAAATGTGACATATGGAATAAATCTTTACTAAACTCAAGGTGAAAAAGAAAGATTTAGTTCTGTATTTTCTTTTAAGAAGATTCTAGATGCAGGTTTTAAATTGATAACTTACTATATAGTGAAAAATGTCTAACTATTAAACAACACTAAACTATAGGTTTCAGCATTGTTTTCCATTGTATTAATTCTGTAGCTTCCTAAAAACAAATTCAGTGAACTGTGAGGATTCATTTGTAGTCACAATTTTATCTGACTGAAGTCAACACACCTTTTTGCAATCTGATCCTAAAAAAGTGATTTAAATTATGTTTGTAGTAAGTTTGAAAATTTGAAAATAAGCAAACATGATTAGTTTATATACTCTGCATCATTTAGGAAGTTATTTTAAATTTAATATCAGTTTATTAACTTCTGAAAAAGTCTAGCTCATGATTTACAGGGATTTCACAGATGATGTACCTTAGCTTGCAAATTTCCATCCAACTATAATGTCTTCAAAACCATGAATATGGGCTTCCTTTTTAGGAACTGAAATATCAGATATTTATTTAAATATTTTCTGTGTTGTCTGTCTTAGTTAGAATTTGTATTGCTGTGAACAGACACCTTATCATAGCAATTGTGATAAAGGAATATGTTTAGTTTGGCTGTCTTACAAGTTAGAGTTACAGTCTGTTATCATCATGGTGGGACATGGTGGCATAGAGACAGATATGTGACAGAAAAGAAACCAAGAATTCTACATCTATGCTCAGTAGAGAGTGAACTGAGACACTAGACATATCTTGAGCATAGGAGACCTCAAAGCCTGTACTAAGAGTGACAAACTCCTTCTAACAAGCCACACATATTCCAAAAAGCCACCATGCCTAATAGTGACCTTATGGGGACAAATTATATTCAAGCCACCGTAGTATCTCATTTAAACTTCTGCTTTATTTTATTACATTTAATTTCTTCTTCTTCTTCTTCTTCTTCTCCTCCTCCTCCTCCTCCTACTCCTCCTCCTCCTCCTTCTTCTTCTTTTTTAAATGCCACTGGCTAAGAAGTCTTTCTTAATGTCATTTTGGATAGTCCATTGATAAAGTACAAGAGCATATCTGTTTTCAAATATTTACCTTGTAATATAGTATTCCACTAAACTTGTTTAACACTTCTAACAGTGCAACCATTTCCGTGTGTGTGTGTGTGTGTGTGTGTGTGTGTGTGTGTGTGTGTGTGTGTGTGTGTGTGTGTATCTGTTTTTGAGTGTGTATGTGCTTGTAAATACCTAGGTGTTTATTTCTTTATCTTTAAAACATATTTTTAATGATTCTTTGGAGAGTTCACATCATGTACCCAAACCTTACTTATTTCTCAGTCTCTCCATATCCACTCTATATCCTTGTAGTGCTCCTGCAATGAAAACATATAAAGAAATATAAAAAAAATAAAAGAAAGAATGTTAATTATAACAAAAAACAACACAAAACAAAGACAAGCAAACAAAAAACCTTAAACAAACAAATATCAACAAGAAAAATTAAAGTCACTGTGCTCCTCACTCTTTCCTACCTCTCCACTGCTTCTTAGTTTCAACTCAGTAGCATTGGTGCCTACACGACACACTTATCATATAGGTGTACTCTTTAAAAAAAAAAAAAGCTTTCCTTACAATTGGTCACCGTGTAGCATGTTGGTCGAACTCAGGGTCCCTGGCTTCTGACACACCATGAATGCTTGACCCTCACCGAATCCCCTCACAGATATTGGAGATCCTTGCTCTAGAGCTTCACAAGGCCAGTTCCTTCACGTGTCCTAGCAGCTCATAGATGGGGTAGATGTTGTAGAATGCTAACTCAAAGTTGTTTAGTAGCTGAGTTGTTCAGTCCAGACTATTGGGACCACCCCCAAAGTTGAGGGGTGGAACATGCTCTCCCATGACCCTGTAAGATGTGTCGTCAGCTTTCTCAAGAGGGGAGGTCCGGCTCTCTTTGAAGGGGTGGGGCCAGCACAGCATGAGTTTTGTGCTTCAACAGGTGGTTGAACACATGGTTTTCATAAACTCTGAAAACACGGACAATAAATATCCAAACAGACCCAGCTGTATCAAGCACCCAGACCCAGACAGTAGCAGCTTGGGCATGGTTGTCACAGTGTTCCCAGGTGGAAGCACAGATCTCTAGGATTTATGGGCCCAGTAATAACACGGTCCCTGGGACTTTCCCAAACTTGAATGACCCCTAGTTACAATAGAAGCCACTCAGATTAGCATCAGCCATGCTGTAAGGTTGCTCTTAAACAATATGGGCACCTGCATGATCCTTGATAACAACTAGTACCAGGCATATCAATATGGTTCCTTGCTGTGATAAGGTCAAAGACCTAATGGCTCTCATCTGCAGCTTTGGCCCGGAAGTCTCTCTGGCTCATGGTACCTGTTCAAGCTACTCAGTTCATAGTAGTTCCTGTGATGGCATGGCCCTTAGGCACCAACATGGCACATGAGGCAGCTCAGACCCTAGCATCCTCATGGTCTTCAGTGATAACAGGAGTCATAGACATCAACAAAGACCATAGACCCACATGGCCTCAGGTGGCACATAAGCCTCCCACATCAGCCAGTTCCTCACTACCTTTGCCTCTTCAGAACTGTCTCTCTCCATAGGACATGACCCATTCTGCATCTCTACTCTCTCCCATACTACATTGTATATTGGTTCAATATAATGGTGGCTACTTGCCTATCACCTGACTAGCCTGTGATTTCTACTCCCTGATAAGGGCAAGCACGGTGGCAGGAGTGTAAGTGTCTTTCATCCACTGGGTGCTAATGATCTTCTTAGGTATATTTGTGTATGTAACGAAACATATCATATATAAATAGCATTAATTTAATCACTTCTTTTTCTTTTCAAGTCTCAATATGCTTCGTGTTTTCATGCCGGCTTCCTGGCTAGAACTGTTAGTACAGAATAAAGCATAGGTAATGAGGAGCAAAACTGCTGTTTGCTCTTGGTTTTGCTTGTTATTTGTTCAATCTACTTAATCATACTCTTGAAATTTTAAAGTACACAGCCCATTTTGTTTTATTATCTTAACTTTCAATTACAGAATTTCCATTGGTTCTATATTTTATGATTTCAAGTTATATCGAATTACTTTTTAAGTAGGATGCTGCATTGTGTCTTCCTTTATTTCTGTGTCAACACTTTCAGTTATATGAAAATACTTGTATTGATTCTTGTCGAAATCCAATATCTAGGGAACGTTTACACAAGAAATTTCCATTATTTTATTAATATTGATGTATGGGAGCCATTTCTGGGATGCTTTCAACATCTCATAATTTCACATTGAAAATTGGACATTTTAGAAATTTATAGTTTCATCTTAAAAGACAATTTTGAAGAATTCTCTGAAGTCTATTTGGGTAACATGTTGGATTATATAAGCTGTCTTGCATACACAATAGAAAGTATCTGACTATGGCTCAATCTACTTTTCTCATGTAACATCAAATATCCTTTTACTTATTTATTACAAAAATAGTCACTGAGGATTCCTTTATGCTTGAGATTTTCCTCATTCTGTGCTATCTTAATTCAGTCTCTTCATGATAGCCTCACAGCTCACTGATTTGCTGCATTACTTTTGACCTAAAGAAGAAATACCAAAGATTTTTTTTTCAGTTGTAGTGGGAATAATGACCCCGTGTTCATGTAACTACCTAGCTTTTTCAGTAAATTATTGAAATAAGGTCTCTAGATTTGTAGTTCTTTATTCCTATTACAGAGCTCTTATTTCATTGTTAGCTAAGACTATGGTAACAGTTTGGATGATGGGTTTAAAAAATTGTAAGAGAGTTTTCTGTGAGATTGTGTCTACTCTTAATATGAGAAGATACACATTATTTTTAATTTACTTGAATAAAATTAAAAGTTTGTTTTCATACCAACTGCTGTGGAATTATACTGGTGTACACTGTAAATATTTGTCCCTCTTTTGATTTTTCAAAATGAAGATTGACCAGAAGGCAAGAAAAGTCTGGGACAAGTAAGAGCAGATCAGAGATGCCAGGTGGATACATAGGAAAGAAGATGAAAATATTTCTCTGGGAAAGTACTAAGCCTTTGGCTAACATTGGGTTAATTTAAGAGTAAAAGTTAGGAAGTAATACTCCTGAGCTATATAGGCCAACACATGTAAATAATATAAGATTATGTGTGATTATTTGGGACTGCTGGTTCAGATCTTGGGGCTAGGCCAAATTAGAAATTCTTAATACAATCAACTATTGTTCCATCTCCCATCTCTTCCCAGTTACCCTCTAACTCCCCCCTATTCATTACCTGCATCCACTCCTCAGAGAAAGTAAGGAATCCCAGGGGAGTCAATATAGTCTGGAGTATCAACTTGAGGTAGGACCAAATCTCTCCCCTCTCAGTATCAAGGCTGAGCAAGGTATCAGTTGTAATGAAATTTCTTGTTCCCAGGCAGCCAGAGGCCCAGACCCTGCTGTGCCAGACCCCTTAGCCGCCCGTTGCTGCTGCTGCTCAGTACCCCAGAAATGACTCAGATGCTTATATTGACTTTGTGCTGTTTGGCCTATAGCTCAGGCACATTGCTAGCTTGCTCTTACTTCTTAACTCAACCCATTTCCATTAATCTGTCTGCCACGTGGCCCGTGGCTCACCTGTGTTCCTTACATGTTGCTCCTTTGGGCTTCTGGCTCCGTCTCCCTGACTCCGCCCTGCTTCTCCTACCTATGCTCTGATTTCTCCTCCTATTTTTTCTATGGTGCCTGTCATGGGCCAAAACAGCTCCTTTATTTAAAAATTGATATTCACAGAATGGCATTGCCACATCAGGTATCCTTCTATAGAAAATGGCTCCAAGAAGCCAGTTCATGAATTAGAGATAAGTTCTGTTCCCACTGCCAGAGGACCCACAAACTTCCTGTGTGTCACAACTGTCATTTACATAGAGCCTAGTTTTTCCCTATACAGATTTCCTAGCTGCTAGACAAGAGTAAGTGAGCTACCAATAGCTTAGGTCAGCTGTCTCTATGGTTTTCTTCAATATAATCTTGACTTTTATAATCTCTCCTTCTTCTCTTCAACTGGCCTGGGATCTCCACCCAGTGCTTAGCTGTAGATCTCTGAATCTGCTTCCATTTGTTTCTGGATGCAAGTTCTGTGATGACAAGTAGGGTGGTCATCAGTATGATTACAGGAGAAGATCAGATCAGGCATCCTTTCCATGGTTGCTTGGAGTCTTATGTGGGGTTGTGTTTGTGGATTTGGGGTATTTCCCTAGAAACAGATTTCTCCCTAATGTCTGAATGTCTC
The DNA here is from genome assembly GCA_033318265.1 of Phyllotis vaccarum. Lineage (NCBI taxonomy): Eukaryota > Metazoa > Chordata > Mammalia > Rodentia > Cricetidae > Phyllotis > Phyllotis vaccarum. The sequence continues at coordinate 102,215,522 of JARWLC010000008.1, read as the reverse complement.
CCTCTATCAAGATATCTATTTCATTGTCTTCCCCCCAACTTAACAACTCCATTCCAGAATGTCCCCTTCCCACCTCCTCTTGCCCTCTCCCCACCATAGCCCATATTTACTCAGGAGATTTTAACTATTTTACCTTTCTAGGGTGATCCGCAAATGGAAGAAGATACACACTTCAAGTCTTGTCAACACGAATGCTGAAGCATGGGCTAAAAGTGATGACACCAATGGACATTCCAAGGGGGACAGATAATGCTCATAAAGCTTTAGTCATACACAAAAATACATGAAAAAAAGCTGAGAAAAGCTAAAATGGGTGACCTTCTCTTCCCGGAAAAGGTACATCAATTGGTTTTTGCTACCAAATGTTTAGCCTTGAAAGCATAAATAAAGGGACATTATTTAGACTGAGCAAGTTATATTTATGAATATATGTCTATATACACACACATACATACACATATACGTGTGTAAATATATATTTACATATATATGTATATACATGCAATAACCATTAGTAAAAAGAAGTCATTAATTTGTAGAAAAGTTGGAAAGGGCTTGGAGGAAGAAAAAGGGAATTGTATCAATTAATTTCTTAACTCAAGAAATAACTTATAAGAAAAATAATTCAAAATTGAAATGTTTTGACACAAATAAAACTAATGATTGCTTATTTTCTTAAAGTTAATAGTCTTGGGACCTTGGCATATAATTTTTCCTAATCCCTTTCAAGAATTTTATCCTTGCAACCTCATTAAATTCTTTATTTTGATATTAACAGTATGGAAATCAGTCTTATTTGCAGACAGTGACATTGGCCTTAAATTTTAAATTTTCATCTGTTTCTAGGTAATATTTTTTATTTATAAAAATGTCTTTTTTTCCATGTATCCCCCTGCTCCCCCTCCCTTCCCTTCTCCCAATCCATCCCAGTCAGCCTTCAGCTTTCCCCACCTCCATCCCTCCAACCCCTCCTGGATAAAGGGCAAGAAGTCCCAAGATGGATCAGCTCAGCGTGGCACATGCACTCCAGGCAAGTCTGATTTCCTCATCCCTACATTAATACTGGATTAGGTGTTCCTCTGCAGGGAATGTTCTCCAAGGTGCCAGCCCATGAACAGGAACACAGTCTGATCCCACTCTTCCAGGTTCCACATACTGTCCAGGCCAATTGACAGTTGCCTACACTTGCAGGACCAAGTGCCTTTCCAAGTGGCTGTTTGTGATTCAGTGAGCTCCTCAGAGCTCCAGACAGCCATCTCTTTGGGGTTTCTGCTCATAATCTGTATCCCCTTGCTCATACAGACTCTCCTCCCCTGTTCCCAGCTGGACCAGAAGCTCAACTCAGTGCTCAGGCATAGATCTATGCCTCCACCTCTATTTATTTTTGGTTATAGGTTCTGTGATGAAACTTAGGGTGGTTATTCCTTTGACTATAGGGGAAGTCCTGTTTAGGAACCACCTCCATGTTGGGTGGAGAACTAGCCAAGGTCATACTGTGTGTTCTTGGAGGTTTCCCTAGCACATGGTCTCTTTCCAATCCCACATTGGCTTTCACTATCAAGATATCAATCTATTTTCTTTCTCTCTCTTTGTTGCTCCTCTCACTCAACCATCTCCTCTCATGATTTGTTCCCACCTCTTCTTAGTTGGAACCCATTCTGGTCCCACTTTGCTAAAGAGATCTTCTATGTTTTCTCTTCCTAATGGAATTCCTGGATGTCTCTTTTAAATTTTTTCTGATCTCAAGCTGTTCAGAGGTTGTGATTTGCAGCTTGGGTATTCTTTGCTTTTTCTCTAAAATTCACTTATGAGTGAGTACATTCCATGCCTATTTTTCTGGGCTTGAGATACCTCCTCACTCAGAAGAATATTCTCCAAATCCTTCCATTTGCCTGAAAATTTTAGATGCCATTTTTTAAATTTTTTTTTTTTTGCTGAGTAGTACTCTATTGTGTAGATTTACTAGTTATTAATCCATTCTTCAGTTGAGGAGCATCTAGATTGCTAGCAGGTTGTTTCTGTTACAAACAATGCTGCTATAAACATAGTTGAGCTTTTGCATTTGGGGTACAAATGTGCATCCTTTGATTATATGCCTAATAGTGGTATTGCTGGGTCCTTGGGGAAATTGATTCCCAGATTCTCAGGAATAGCCATACTGTATTCCAGAGTGGTTGTATAAGTTTATACTTCCACCAACAATGGAGGAGTGTTCCCCTTTGCTCTGCATCCTCTCCAGCATAAGCTGTTATCTGTGTTTTGACCTTAGCCATTCTGACAGGTGTAAGATGGTATCTCAAAGTTTTGATTTGAATTTCTCTGACAGCTAAAGATGTTGAGCAGTTTTTAAGTGCTTTTGACCCATTTGCAATTCTGTTGAGAATTCTCTTTTTAGCTCTGAACACCATTTTTAATTGGGTTTTTCAGTTCTTAGGGCTCTAACTTCTTATCAATGTACATGATGTAGATTGGTCTGTAATTCTCATTTTTTGTTGTGTCTTTGAGTGGCTTGGGTATCAGGGTGATTGTGACTTCATAAAATGATTTCAAGAATGTTTCTTCAGTTTCTACTGTATGGAACAATTTAAGGAGTATTGGTAGTAGTTTTTGAATGTCTAGTAAAATTCTTTGCTGAAACTATCTGGTCCTAGGCTTTTTTCTTTTTCTTGGAAAACTTTTAATAACAGCTTCAATGTCCTTCTGAATTATAAGCCTGTTTAAGTCTTTTATCTGATATTGATTTAATTTTGTGACACAAGGGCACCTATGTATGTAAAAGAAAGGTTACCAAAGCTTAATCCTCATTTCAAATACCACACACTGATAGTAGGAGACTTCAATACCCAACTTTAACCCTTGAATTGGTCAACTAGACAGAAACTCAACAGAGAATTTAGGGATATAAAAGATGCTATCACTCAACTGGACTTATAGATATATACAGAACCTTCCACCCAAACACAAAGGAGATTACATATTTGTCAACACCCCATGGAACTTTCTCTAAAATTCACTACATACTCATTCATAAAGCAATTGTCAATAAATACAAAAATAATGGAAGTAACTCCTTAAATCCTATGAGACTATCATGGGCTAATGTTAAAGTTCAATAACAACAAAAATCACAAAAAGCCTACGAATTCATGGAAATAAACATCTCTCAATTGGACCACCTCTGGTTCAAGGAAGAATTTAAGAAAGAATCAAAGACTTCCTAGAATTTAATGAAAATGAATCTAAAACATATCCAAACTTATGGAACACAATGAAAACAGTGTTAAGTTGAAAGCTCATAGCACTAAATCCTATATGATAAACCTAGAGAATCTCACACAAGAGACCCAAGAGCACAGCCGAAGGCTTTAGAACAATTAGAAGCAAACTCACCTAGAAAAAATAAGCATCAGAAAATAATCAAGCTTAGTGGTGAAATCAATACAACAGAAACAAAGAGAAAACGTGAAGAATCAACAAATTGAAAAGGTGGTTTTTAAGAAAGTCAACAAGATAGATAAATCCTTATCCAAAATAACCACAAAGCAGGGGGGGGGGGATGGAAGGAAGGAGGGAGGGTTGAGCTCAGTTATAAGAGCGAGTTGATAATGAGCCTAAGCAGCTACAGGACTGTAGGTGAAAAAGGTTCCTCCTGACTGCAGGCCAAGAAGAATCAGAAAGTCTTCCATTTACACCCTGGAGTATTACTCATCTGTAAAAACAAAACATGATTTGCAGGCATATGAAAGGAACTAGAAAAAAAAAATCATCCTGAGTAAGGTGATGTGGGAATGCATTTGTGTGTGCTGTATCTTTAAATAAAGGAGCTGGTTTGGGCCATGGCAGGTACCGTAGAATAGGTAGGAGGAGAAATCAGAGCTTAGGGGGGAGAAGCAGGGTGGAGTCAGGCAGACCGAGCTGAAGCCGCGGAAGGAACGACATGTAAAGAGCACGGGTGAGCCACGGGCCACGTGGCCCGCGGATTAATAGAAATGGGTTGATTTAAGATGTCAGAGCTAGCTAGCAAGGTGCCTGAGCCATAGGCCAAACAGCATGAAGTAAGTAGAAGCGTCTGAGTCGTTTCTGGGGACCCGGGCGGCGGGCGGATAAGCAGTTCCGGCGGCAGGTCTGTGGGTCCGGATCTCTGGCTGCCCGGGACCCGGAAACCCACTACAACAGTAAGGTACCCCAGATCAAGAAAGACAAACATGTTTTGTACTCATTCATAGTTGGATGTTAGCTGTAAAGTAAAGGATAACTATCAGAAAAATCTACAGCCCAAGAAAGGGTAGGTAACAAGAAGGGCCCAAAAGAGGGATGCATGGAATCTCCCTGGAAAGGGAAAATAGAAGAGATTTACTTGGTAAACTGGTGGTGTGGTGAGGGGAGCTGGAAATATAAGAAATTGGGTTGAAGAGCATCTATCTTGTTTGCAAGTTATGTCTATTAAAGATAATGCTGCTTTGAGGTTAGCTGAACAAGATTTGTATTACTGAGTTTTGAGGGAGATTGATTAATTTCCAGTCTGAGAAGCTGTTGTATTGATTTCCAAAGTGGTTGTGTAAGTTTGCACTCCTACCAGCAGCAGATTATCTTCCTTACTCCTTCCTTATCTTTCCCTACACAAGCTGTCATTGTTTTTTTTTATCTTAGTTATCCTGGCAAATGTGAGATGAAATCTTAGAGTTATTTTGATTTGTATTTCCATGGTGTATCTTGGGCATTTGAGGCTTTTCTGTTGAGAATTCTGTTCATTTCAGTATATTATTTTTAATTGGATTATTTATTATTTATTTACCTCCTCTTGAGGTGGGGGGGTAGAACTGGAAGAATGGGAGGGATTATTTGGCATTCTGATGTGTAGTTTCTTGAGTTCTTTATATATTTTGTAGAACAGTCTTCTGTCAGATGTGGATTGTAGTAAGAGGTTTCTGGCCCAGACTTTCAGGCCCAGCCTCAAGGTTTACACCAGCAGACCCACAGACCCGCAGAGACACACAGATCGTTACATTAATTTTATGCTCATTGGCCTAAGGCCCAGGCATATAACTTGCTAACTCTTTACCCTTAAACTAACCCATGATTCTTACACTGTTTAGCCATGTGGCTCAGTACCTTTTCTCAGAGAAGTACAGTTGTCCTCTGCATCTTCTGGCTTGTCTGGCAACTCTGGAGTCTCTGTGGCATTTCTGCTTTGTTCTTCTTGTTCCCAGAGTTTTCTTAGTCTGGTAGCCCTGCCCACACTTCCTGTCTGCCTTTGGCCAATCAGCGCTTTATATTAAAATCATAGGCAGGGCCATTATTTACAATGTAACATCATACATCCACTACATAGAACATATTTTCCTAATCAGGAGGCTGTGTTTTTGTTTTATTGACTGTGTCATTTGTGTTACAGTGTGGTAATATGAGGGCTATTGGTATTAGATATTATAGAATAATGCTCTAAAACCACCAGGCTCTGATCTTTTCTTATTTGGGAGACTTTTGATAGCCACCTCTACTTTCTTGGTGTTATAGATTTATTTAAATAATGTAATAGATCTATTTAAATCTATTTGTGTAACTTTGGTAGTGATATTTGTTTCAGAAAATTGTCCATTAGTTTTAGATTTTCCAGTTTTATAAAAACAGACTTTTTAAAAAACATTTTAATGATTCTTTTGATTTCCCAAGGGTCTGTGGTTATGTCTTTTTCAATTTTTTATTTTATTAATTTGTATATTTTCTCTGTCTCTTAGTAATACTGTATAAGGGTTGTCTATCATGTTGAAAATCTCAAAGAACCAACTCCTTGGTTAATTGATTCCTTGCATTACGTATGCTCTTTGTTTATATTTTATTGATCTCATACTTTAGTTTGTTTTTTTCCTTGCTCTATATTCCTCCTAGGACTCTTTTTCTTGTTGTTGTTCCAGACATTTCACGTGTGCAGAAAATTTACTAGTACGGGATCTTTGCAAATTATTTTTGAAGGCACTTAGTGCTATAAACATTCCTCTTCGCACTGCTTTCACTGTGTCCCATACATTTGTGTGTTCTGGATTTATTCTCATTAAGTTTTAGGTGGTTGTATTTTCTTTTTCAAGTTTCTTCTTGACACAGTAGCCACCCTGTAGGCATTACTTAGTTTTCATGAGTCTGTAGGCTTTATGTTGTTTTCCTTGTTGTTAATATTCAGCTTTACACGGTGGTCCGACAGGATACAAGGGTTTATTTCTATACTGACCTTTAGGCACTGGGATTGTAATAATTACAGCTCTCGGTCCTTATTTCTAAGCTTAACTTTTTTGATGGAATAATCAACTATTCTTATTTACAATTTTGAAATGCAGCTCAATTTTATCCTTTTGGTCCTCCATAAAATATATTCTATTAATTCTATAAGGACAAAGGATACCTTGAAAATTCATTCAGTTCAAAACAGGAATCTATAATAGAGAAATAATGCAAATAAGATTAAAAATTGTATTTTATTTTAAATTCAATGATAGTTTGAAATATTAATTAGATATTGATGCCAGATTTACCACTATTCTAATTATTTGAAAATGGATTAAGAATTTTAATTGGATGGATTAGATATTTCCTACGAGAAACAAGTATAGTCCTGATATGCTCTTGGATGACTTAATATAAGACACACTTACTGGAATTAACCATCAATTTGGAACAGAAAAATGATCTAGACATTTAGAAGTTAACATTTTAGTCTTAATGTTTATAAAGTTTGTTCATAATAGTTTGTTTCATGTGCTTTTTAGTCATGACATATTAGGATATATACAATAATAGTTATATCTATTCTACTCACTACTAATATAACATTTTCTTAAAAGTAGCATAACTCTTAGCAGAGCATTCTGGGCGTAAAAGCTATAGAGGCTTGGGAGCAGATGTTTCTTTTTCAATAATGTAAGTAGAGACATTCTGTATACTAGAATACGTGTAAGAGCATCCGTGGCTTCTATGTATTTCTCCCAGTTTTATTAACACAAATGACTTCAGCTAAAAGCCATCCTTAGATGGAAACCACTTTCCTAACACATAATGAATACTAATAAATACCTACTAAAATAATAAGTTAGAAGTGGACACGTTTTCTAAGCAAATGAGCATATGCAAATTTCATTGCTGGTGTTTACTTTCCTCATTTTAAGTTCTAAGATGGCATTTTCATCATATTTCAATCTCTTTGATCAGTTGAGATCTATAAGAATGCAGCATAGAATACTTTGTGAGCTTTAGATTGGAAAGTGTTCCCCTTGCAGTTGGTGTCTACATGTGTAGATGTGAAATTCTATGTGTGTCTAACATTTCCAATTTTCCAAACAAATAAAATTCCCTGTCATCTCTAAAGGTGTCTCTATTGTTTCAAATCCTTATGGTCACTTCCAATTCATCAATAAATTACATATTTGATATGTTTTCACACATATGCATCATGTTAATAGTGTGATATTTGAAGAAATATTTTTTTACAGCGTGATCTCACTGCTTCATCAGGGAATTCCGCACTTTAGTGGGAACAAAATGTATATGAAATACAAATGTATATGAAGTAGTTTTCTGTTGCCTAAGGATCAACCAGTATATTTGAATAAGTAATGGTTTTTGAACTGAGCAGACTGTCTTTTATACATGTCATTTAGTATCACTTTTTGTTGTTGATTATAGCAGAAAGCAGGCCTTAGTTACATTTTTATTTGAAAATATGTTCTGAGAAACAATTTTTAATTATTATAACCTATCAATCACATTTTTTCTCTCCTTTTTTCTGTTTTCATACTCATTCATTTTACTCTTTTATTATTATCTTTTATTATTATCAGGGAAGAATCATCATTATAGAGAAGTTACTGTGTGAATGTTAGAAGGTACTTAAATATCCTACAACTAACATACAAGCACAGATCATGGCTTCTTAAGCCAAGCAAGTAAAAACACTCAGAAGTAATTTACCAATAAAGAATTTATTCCATGATTTTGTTTATTGTGGTTTTTGGTGCTTATTTAGTTGTTTTGTTTTGACTGAGGTTTTTTTTTTGTCTTTTTAATTTGGAATAGATAGAGCATGCAGTTTCATGAGTAGGCATGGGAGGATGAGAAAAATATATGGAATGTGAAATAATATCAAATATATTAAAATTATAATAAAAATAAAGTTATTACATACTTGATTATAGCTCAAAACTTTATATTTAATGGTTTTCTGTTGTTAAATAATACAAAGGTACTTTGTTGACAGTTGAGCATTGAGACAAAAATATTATACTTGGGGAATGCTTATTATATTATTATATATCCACATTCAACAAACTTCAAATATAAATGTTATTGATAAAACAATATATTTACACAAATACCCTTTAAGTTATTATATATATTAGGTCTATTTTTTAGAAACTGAGATTCACAAATTTAATGTTTGACTCAAGGTAAACAGTAGTCATTCTTTCTGACTCTAAAGTCTATGATGTTAATCATTTTTGCCTTGACTTTATAGTATGATGTGGAAAAATCTTTCTGTAAGCAGTGAATGTCAATCTGTAAATAAAGGAGCTGTTTTGAGCCTTTGCAAACACTGTAGCCAGAGACAGGAACATAGGAAGGAGGGCAGAGTCACAGAGAGATCAAGCCAGACACCCAAAGGAACAACATGTAAGGAACACAGATGAGCCACGGGCCACAGAACAGACAGTTTAAAGAAAATGAGTTGAGTTAAAATGAAGGAGCTAGCTAGCAATGTGCCTGAGCCATAGGCCAAACAGGATGAAGTTAATGTAAGTGTCTGTTAGCTTCATTGGGACTTTGGGATTGCTGGTCCAGATAAGCAGTGGTGTGCAGGTCTGAACCTTGGAGCTAGCCAGGCCAGGAAACATTATTGCATGTGTCTCTGAGACTTTATAAGTTCCTACTTTTGGAAGATAGCTCATCTTATTCAACCAAGTGTTTCTTTGTCAGAATGAATCCTCCAAATTTTTGCACTTGGCTATTTTATGACAGAGACTCCACATTCTTTTTTTTTTTTTTTTTCAGTTTACTATCTCTTAATACATTCTGAGTTATACATATATTCAATTATCTCAGCATAGCTGGAAATGCTCCAAACAGTGTGGCTATTTATAGGAGAGAAGTTATATATACAGAATTTTAGAATAATCATACAATACCAAGAAAGACATCAAGTACTTAAGTGTCATCCTAAGCTCTGCTACTCACTGGCTATGCAGTGATGGACTAGCCAATTAACTGATCTGGACCTTAGTCTTCTCGTTCAATCAAAGAGGCATTGAATTAGCGTGATGCGTTTCCTGTCCTGTGAAACAATAAGCAACAGGCGTATTGAAAGTATTGCCTAGTTTGTGTGTGGAAGTGGCTCATGAGAACCTAATTGGGGAAGATGCTCAGTTTTGTTCTGTGCCAGAATCAATTGCACCAGAAGGAAGAGGGCATGTAAACAGGGCTGACTGTGCTTATTTTCCTAACAAAATATCCCAAAGTGTGAGAATTCAGAGGCCTGAGCTCAGTTGGCAATCAATAAAACATGAATGCATCCTCTGAATGCCTTTCCCTAGCTCCCTTCAGGTTCCCTGTAATGAGTAGATAATGAGCTATAGACATAGCCTGGGAGTTTCTTCTAACATCCAGTTTGTTAGAGGAACTTTTGCAGCAGAAAGGAAAAACATTTCAAGAGATATTCTGCCAAATTTGGCACACTATAAGCATAATGCCATGATATTTTCCCAAGAAAGCAGAGCTATCTACAGGTATCCCCACAATAGGTGTCATTCAGTTACAGACAACAATTTTTCAATCTGCTATTAATTCTTTGCTTATTTGTATCAAATAATGAAAAACTATTTATTAGCAAGTCATAGATAAAGCTCCTATTGTCACTACTACACCCTAAGTAAGTTCCTGACATTGTTTACTTTTCCTGCCTCTTTAATGGATTTTTGTAAACTTGCTTCCACTTTCTAGCAGCTGCTTGCTGTATCTGTGTAGAATGTGATTGAGAGAATGCCCATAGCTTTTCATCTGTCCTTAACAAAACAAACCTTCTGTATAGGATGACACAACAAGCTTCTGGGGCTTCTTAACATGAATAAGTCTGCACAGCTTTGAAATATAATCACAAGTTGAAGATTGTAGCAGTGACTGATGTAAAGAGTATGGCTGCGTTTGGTTAGTGGTGATTTCAGTGAACAGAAAGGATGATCTGTTGAGTTTAGTATTTGCTACTGATATTCCTTAAATGAACTTCCCAGACAAGGAAGAGAAGAAATAGTGATAAATATTATGGATATTGAAATAATGCATAAAGGGAGGACTCAAAATTCTCTCTCTCTCTCTCTCTCTCTCTCTCTCTCTCTCTCTCTCTCTCTCTCTCTCTCTCTCTCTCTCTCTCTCTCTCTCCCCTCTCTCTCCACCCCTTCACAAACCCAAGAGATTGTCTAAAGGTATAGAACTTTAAAATGAATATTGAGTTTTATAACTTGTGGGTTTTTTTACATATGTAAAATTACTAGTAAATAAAGGATGTAAAAGCAAAGGGACCTCTCAAGAGACATACATAAAAAAATAAAAGCTAATAGAAGGCTGGATATGATCAAAGCACACTGCGCACATGCTTGAAAATGCAATAATGAAAATCCTTACTTTGTGCATTTGAAATTAAGTATAAAACTGGATAATTAGAGAGAAAAACAGGAGAGCGAAAGAGATAAAAACAAAAAGAGAGAGACACACAGAAACAAAGGCAGAGAGATAGAGAGGAGTATAGAGTTCTTAGTGTGCAAGGGATGGCATGGTTTGAATTTCTAGACGAGCAAGTGTTTACTTCGTTATACTTTGCACAAGACACCAATGGAGGTATCAACCAGGTTTACCTAGGACATTTATATACGTTGTTAAAACATGGAAGAAGAGATGAATCTGAAGCTCTCAGTCCTCACATCTCAAGTAATGAAATCTGTCCTCTCAAGGAAAGAGTTCTACTCATTATGTGCAATGTAAATTCAAAGAAAAACAATTCGTGCTCCTAGATCGTATAGCATTGGTTCAGACCTTTGCTTAACAACTTAAAAAATAAATTTAAATTTTGTTTCAGACAGAGAAACTTTATTTCCTAACGTACAAATCTCCAAAATAGCTAGCATGAAAGTAAGTGAATGTATATTTCTATTTGTTGTTACTCTTAGCATTGAATCTACTAATATCTAGCTTAGCTATATTTATCATCTAACTTCAACCTTGTCATTTTTAATTATAGATAACTTCTCTCCTTTATCTTAAAATGACTTCTCAAATAAACGATATGACAACCTGTATAGAATTTATTTTACTTCTTTTCAGTGTTGAGTGCATTTATTTATTTATACCCCTTTCCAAATAGAATACAATTTATAATAGTTTGCATGCTTTTATTCACATGTAATTATTAAGATTCTAAAATTATATTAACTATGAGACATTCTAGTACTTTATTAGGAAGTTGTGATTCAGAAATTTTGAGGATGGTATTAGAGAAAATATTCTAAAAATAATTTGAAGGTATTTATAAACTACATATATAATACCCATATGCATTTTAAATGACTGAATAATTTCATTTTCTTCAATACTTGGAGAAGCAAGCTGTTCATGTAGCTTGTAGAAACTAAAATGTTGTATATATATATATATATATATATGTTACACATATAATATCTTATATATATTAATATTTTTACTATATATATTATTACTGAGGTTTCTAGATGAAAGGAATTATAATATCCATGAGATTAATGTACATGTTTCCTTGAGTGCTTGTTATATGTTCCATTTAGGCATATCACTAAGGTATACAGTATTGTACAAAATAAGTGTATATTCGCCTGGATAGACAGAAAAATTGAAGTTTCAGGTAAGGGTAGAAAAATGAAACCATTCACTCAGCTTTAAATTAGCCAAATTCTGCTTTGTATCCAGGTCTGTGTGACAGCCAAACCCCTGTGATTTGTGAAGTAGACTGGACATATTTCCATGGCCTCTGTTGAGTGCCCTAGTTAACATTCTCCTTGAACGACCTACAGAGTCTTTAACTTCTCACTGGCTTAAGTGTCTCTGATGCTTTCAGTTTAAAAATTGCAATACACACATAAATAATTCAAGCAAACAACTTGATATAGTGGAGTGCATTAGGGCTAAAATAACCCTCCCCTTTTGACTAGTTTAGAAAACCATAATCATTTTCTAGAAATACTCTCCAGGCCTCATGTGGTGCATGGTACATTGAATTTCTTAGCTTTTTTTTTTTTTTCCAGTTCTGCCACTCAAAATAATAATTATAAAAAAAACCCCTCTTTGTAATCACTGCAAAATCAGCAGAAATGAAGCCTTAATTTGTCCCTCACAAGTTATCTTCTTCATTCTGGCTCTAACCTCATATTGGGAGAAGATCCTGTTTCTGCCATCAGTTTTTTTGCCGTATGTATTTGGACACATAGCTAGAATCAAAGGTCTAAACAGATAGGCTGCAAGATGTAGGAGCATGCTACCCTTAAGTAGAATTTTAACTTGCCCACAGAGGTGTGTTTAACAGACACAAAGAAAACTACTAAAGTCACAAGGTCTAGCATTTCCAAGCCCATCTCATCTACCTCTTCCCCCCTTTGGATTAAGCTGTGCAGTTAACACTCAATATGCTCGAGGATTTCAAACTCCCTAAGACCATCAGCCACTTCATGCTCATACTAATGCTTTTTCAAAAATGTTCCTCCTCTTATAATATGGCTAATATTTCACTTTTTTTATACTTCGGCTAAATATCAGCTAATTTAAAGAGTCAATCCAAACATTTTGTCTTTTCTACTTCCAGATTACTTTTCATCTCTTTTTCTACTTGGAATAGTGTGCAGCAAGGACTGACAAATTTTCAGAAAGTATGGTGTTAAGATACTTTATTACCTTAAACTTTACTGTACTTGCTCAAGGAAGCCATTGCCATTGCATATAGAAAATATATGGCTCTATACCAAAACTGTTTCAACAAACACATGATGCAGAACTCCTTCAGCAAGAAGACTGAGTACTTTTTGTATCACAGTACTGTTCACAATGTGTAATTGTGATGTAACTTATATTCCACATAGCGTCAGAATCCTGAATTGACTAAAAGCTTTTGAGATCAAAATGACAATACCTTGTTCTTCACTGTGTTATCCATTCATTAGAGTGGATGCTTGATAAGTAAGTGTCGAAAAGTTTAGTTAAACACAAGTGAGTTTAACTGAGTTATTTCCTTATTAATAATTAGTAAGTCTGCTCTGAAATCTATAGCTAACATAGCTAAACTAAGAAAAAAAATAATTAAGATATAAAATATTGCTGACTTGCAATTATTATCAAATAAACATAAGAACATATATCTATATGTAAAAATGTCACAATAAAACCATTTGTATATGAACATATTTTAATCAAAAATGTTAAAATATCCAAGTATCTGGTGGTTAAAATATCAATATCTTATTATTCTCAGCTTATATAAGTAGTTAAAAATGAAGCATCATTTTAAATCCCCAGACTTTGGTCTGCATAAAAAAATAAAAGCTTGGTCGTTAAAAAAGTAAGAAGGAAAAATTATATGATTCTAATTTGCAGCTGAATAATGAAAGTGACTTACTGCCATGTTCCCCATTGTGTTTATTTCAAGTAAACTGTATCATAAGATATTCTTCCATGCATCCAAAATAATAGACTTTTTTAATTCATCTGAAGGTTCTAAATATGAAAAGCATAAAGGATGACAAATCAAAATTATCCGTGGGAAAACTATCAAATAATGCTTAATCATCCTGACTTCATGTATGTTGAGAAACTGTCATTTTTATGCAAAAGCAAAACCATTTACCTATGCAAATAATCTTGGCTTTAGAATATGAGGTACTTTTGCAAATAAAATGATAGGTTTATGGAGAAAGCACAGTTTTGTTTGCAAAGGCAGTGAGAGGAGGGCTATAAAAAAGAAGGAATCTTCTAAAAAAGAGAATTTCCCAGACACTTCTGCTACATTTTTAGGAAAGCATTCAGGAAGACAAGTGTTTTGAAGCAAGCAGCATAGTTGAAATTTTGCTAACTTTCCCTTATCTATTTTCTCTTCTCCCAGAACATATGTTGCACCATAGTTTTATTAGCAAGTGGAGAATACACCACTGTCCAAAATCTGTGGTGTGATTAGCATTGTTGAATGGCAGCTTTTGTGTTACTCATGTTTATTTTATCTCTTTCCAAACCATCTGCTTCCTTCTGGTATGTCTTACTCAGAGAATAAGAAACTGACAGCAAAGGTGTGTACTGCCACTTTTGTTCTAATGGTTTCCTGACAGTTTAGAGGGTTTTTTTTAAAATATTTGTGTGTGTGTGTGTCACAGACAGAACTCATCATCACTGCTTAGGAGTCTAAGCCTAATAATTACTAACATGTTTGCTTGATTATAATTTGCTGAGTATCTTATATAATAGACAGGAAAGATAGTTGCTGAGTTAGAACACTTATCACTACTCAGTATCGTTTATTTAAGAATCTAAACATGAAAATCACAGGAGCATAATATGAATAAATATAATCTGGTTAAAATTTTATGGCATTGAGAAGCAAACAGGTTCATTCAAAAATATATTTCAGCCTTGAATTAGATTCTGAAGCATTAAATTGTGCATACAAAAGGTGGATGAGATTCCAGGGAGTATTTCAATTACACAGCTACTTAAGCATGCTGTCCATACAAGTAAAAGAGTCTTTGCCTTTTAAAAACTTTAGCTTACTTAAATTTGGTTGAAATATACGTTATGCATAAACAGCAAACAAACAACAAAGAAAACAGAAACAGTAAGAATGAGATTAGCAGACCAGTCTCTGTAACTACTAAATGTTGAACGCGAAGGACCTATCTTATGAATGTGTTCCCTGATTACAACGGTCTTATTTGTCAATGTTAATACTGTAGGTTATAATATCCTAAAAACACAGATAGTGCTCCTACTCTATCAAACATCACAGCATAACAATAAGCTACTTTATAGGGGACTGGTTAGCTTAATGGATTTAAGAACATTATTGATTGGAATTGTGAGTAACTATAAGTCAATGCTATTCACTAGCAATGGGAGCAAGAATTACACTATATAGTGCATGAGAAAAATATTAAAATGAAAAGTACAGTTTCTAGAGATTGTGTAGGTTCATCAGGTAAAACAGCAGGTGACTGGTGAAATCTGTATAAACCAACTAGACTGGTTCATTTGCAGGAAGATCTACAGAGGCAGGACTAATTGAAGGTACAGGCCACAAATCCCCAAGGTTTTGAGCAGGAAGAGGTGAGGTCACATAAACAAATTAAGTAAAAATAACTTTTGAGCTGTTTTTAGTATGCTGGGTCATTTCTAGATAACAGTAAAGAGATATATCTTACAAATAAGACAGGCTCTGAAATAGTTATAGCTACTAAAATACCTGACTAATGTGTTTGTTTATCAACTTTAAAAAAATAATTAGAGATTAAAATGTAACTACATTATTTTCAATTTCCTTTATTATCTCCAGTGTCTCAATACTGTGTCCCTACTTACTTCCAGAGTCATAGACTCTTTTTCTTTAATTGTTGATATACATATATAAATGCACACACACATACATAAAATATTTAAATACAACCTTCTCAGTCCCTATAAAGTTATTTATATGTGTATGATATCAGGGCTTTCTGATATCATTGGATAACCAATTGTGGCCTTCTGCTTGGAGAAGACTTTTTTCCAGCTCTCAGAAAGTTTTAGCTGCCTGTGGTACTTTGTCTAGTGTTGGTGCCCAATGATATTTCTCCTTTCCATTTTTAGCATGCCTATTGGTGGTGTCCTTGCTCAAATGTTGATTAGGCAGCCATATTGTTGAGAATTCATGGGTATAGCTTCCTTGATATTTCTAGGAGATGCGATCACATTGCAGACTTCTGGTTCATCTGGATCTTATAATGTTTGTACTGAAGCTGTTACCAAAGCCTTAGATATAGAATTTATTTTGTGAATATATCAGTTGGGCCTGGACACATGTGATCACTTGCTTTTTACATTTTTATTGTTTATGCTTTTCTATAATAAGATCCATATGTTGCAAAGCAAAAGTTCTTTGGTACGAGTTTTGAGATATAATTTTCTGAGTGTATAAACAGAAATACATAAAGTACAACTAGAAATTATGAAGGTATAGTACAGTGTAGAAATTAGGGTCTTTTCTTTCTCCAAGATCAATCACTATTTTTGCTTGCTCAATAGTTGGTTATGTTTCTATGCACTAGACACAATATCCTTTTGGCTGAAAAAAAAATACCTTAAACACAACTAACCAGCTATAGGTTATTGCCAAGAAATGAGTGATACTATTGCATCCTTAAATTTAGTTGCCATACTGGTCAGTGGTGCCCTTCATAGGTGTCAGAGATTGGTAGAACTATTAGTTGCTTCTATTTCTTTGGAAAATTTCACAGGAAACTCTAACATCACAAAAATAGTATTTAATGAGTGATATATTTATGTTTTTCTTGCTGGTTTTTCTTTTTTGGTTAGAAAAAATATGCTGATAACAGTGTAAAGAGGGGAGAAGATACATGCTATTGTTTAATAGTTCTAAGAATTTTGTGTTTATCATAAAAAGAACTGTGGTTTTAAAATTTGCAAAAAGTTTCAAGACTATGTAGGAACTATTCATGTTGAATTGAGGTGGATAAGATTCTGAAACTCTTTCCACATTTCTTTCACAAGTGTCAGAGGAAAAGAATGGATAATGGAGATTCTTATTATTGTGTCTCTGTTGTTAGTTTCCTATTTGTTGTATGGTCATGTCAATGCTGCAAGTGTACGAACAGTAGGAGCTGTCTAGTACGTTGTTATACATAAACATTTAGAATTTTAAAGGTAAAATTACACAAAAGGAATAGGTGGTGAGCCATCAGAAAGATGGGTACTATTTTAAGATATTCCAGGTGCATACATAAAAGCAAAAAAATGCAGAAGCAGCTGAAGAGAAAAATAAGTCTGAATTAAGTGTCAAAACAAAGAATAGAACTCAAGAATATACAGGGCAGGAAGAAGGAAAATGTGAATAGCATTACAGAATTATTAATATCAGGTAATATGCAGCACATTAGTACACTGTGAGCTCTTTTCCAAGTATTACATCATTTGATTTTCACATGAAAGAGAAATTCATGCAGTAGGCAGTAATGTTAAATTCATTTAAGAGATGGGAGAAAAGGCCTTAAGACTTATATAAGAATGATGTAGAAGATTATATGTCTGGTAACTTTCTAAAATGAACCATAATTGGTGAGATTTTCAAAAAAGTGTGTATTTCAGGGAGGTCTAGCTGAACTGGCATGCAAAGTTGAAGGACAATAGTATTTGGGAATATGTATTCAGAAATTAAGGAAAAATAGAAAGACTCATGTAGCAGTGGGGGTTTCTTGGTCCCGGGTGGCCAGAGGCCCAGACCCACAGAGCTGCCGCCTGCAGCTGCTCAGGCCCCCAGAAGTGAATCAGACGCTTATATTAACTCCATGCTGTTTGGCCTATGGCTCAGGCACATTGCTAGCTAGCTCTTACATCTTAAATCAACCCATTTCTATTAATCTGTCTGCCACGTGGCCCGTGGCTCACCTGTGTTCCTTACATTTTGCTACTTGGGCGGCTGGCTCAATCTGCCTGACTCCGCCCCACTTCTCCTATCTATGCTCTGTTTTCTCTACCTACTTTTTCTATGGTGCCTGTCATGGGCCAAAACAGCTCCTTTATTTAAAGATTGATATTCACAGCACACAGAAAGGCATTCCCACATCAGACTCATGTAAGATGCTATATACTTGACAGAAATGACAGCAGCCCTCCTAATTTGCAAATATGTCTTTTAAAAATGGGAGTACATAAAATAGGAAGATGAGGTAGAAAGTTGAAGAGCAATGGTTCCCCAGAATTTATGATTACCAAGGTGGGGGAAATAATTGATGTGTACATGTTTATTTGATATTAAAACGTAAGAAACAAAAATTTATAAGTTTAGAGAAAGAAAGTATCAATTAAAAGACAGAAGCAAATGACACATCAGCAAAATAAAGAGTTGATGACCTCTGAATAACTTACTTTGAATCCTCAGAAACTGGAATTAGATAAAAATCATATTATAACTTAAATTTGTAAAAATAAAATCACCATATTATTTTAAATTACAACTACAATGTCTGAGGGTACTATGAAAATCAAAGATGTAAATTAAGGAGGTCAACTTTTACCCTGATAGTATATAATGTACAATGATTTTGAATTTTGTCTTTAAAGTATAAAGCTATTGGTTTGGGATGATCTCATGGTTAAAAAATTGTCTGCACAAGCATGGGGACAGTAGTTTAGATCTCAGGACCAACATAAAAGTCAGGCACAGCAATGTATATTGTAAATTCAGTATGGAAAAGGTGAATTCAGAGAACTTGTTGGTCAACTACTTTAGTTGAACCAATGAGTTCCAAGTCAAAGATCCTTTCTTAACAAATAAGGTAGCAATGTTGGTAAGACTTTATGGGGTTAGTTCTTGATATTACTAGTATATTATCTCAAACAAACTCTCTGGTTCTTTCAATCTTTCTGTTTCATACTCTACAATGTTTCCTGAGCATTAAGTGTACACATGCCAACTACTGCACAGTTATGGTTCTCTTGCCATGATGGTTACTAATGTGGTCCATAAATGTCACAACTTTATAGGACAGTGGGTTGCCTGTAAACATAAATACAAGTAACATTAGATACTATTCTAGTTACATTTAGGAAAATATATGTCTACACAATTACATATACACATACCTAAGTGCACACACACACACACACACACACATACACACACACACACACACACACACACACATACATAGGCCATAAATTTGAAGGATAAAAGATTGTAAGTCTGAAGGGATGAAAGAGGAGACCAGAATGTCTTGATTATATTGTGATCGCCAATATTTAAAAACATAAAGTAGAGAATACAAATAGATCTAAAGTGACCATGATAAAGTTCAGGAGGCCTTAATCCTACACAGAGATGTATAAACAACTAAGAAATGATTGAATACTGGAAATGGTTTTCCCTAGAGAACAGCATACCAACCGGTGACGAAATACCAAACCACTAGTCTGGAACATATACATATACGAGTAATATTACACAAACTGACTAAATACATTTCTACATTTAGAAATATGTGTGTGAAGAAAAAATAATGAAAAAGAGACCATGAATTGGAAAGAGATCAAGGAGAATTTGTGACAGAGTTTTGACGAAGAAAAGGAAATAGGAAACTAATCTAATTATATCATAATCTCAAAAAACAAGAGACAGAATAAGATAGAGAACAGTATATAAAATGATTTATGTTAACAATTGGTCTTCGTACCTTTCTATATGTGTAAAAACAAAGAGCATGTATAAATACACACATCAAAAATATGAAACTATCTGCTATATTGAACCAGTTTATTTTGACTTGGTATGGGACAATTATATTTTTAACAGACTGATTTTAATAAAAAGTTTCACACTTTTATCAATTTGGCAAGGAAAAGAGTTGAAGTTTTACAATCCCCTCCCTTCTGCCACTAGCTCATTCTATGGCCATGGGCAAACATCACCCATTGATCATTTGTGTAACAGAGACCACAGTGATAGTAATTGTGAGAGTTTTTTTTTTTTTTTTTTTTTAACAAAAGAAATGTAAGGTGCATGGAACATTCTGAGGCACAAACCTGCAGAAAATAGAATTTTTTGATAGAATTACCTTAGGGAAAAATCTCAGGATTCCAAAATCCTCTTGAGGGAATAAGTACGACATTGATCAAAAAGGGTAAAAGAGAAAAATGAACTGCCAAACCCCTGTTAGGTTCCTTAAGGAGTCCTCTGGGGAAAATATCTAAATATAGTAAGAGCCATTTCTTAAAATAATAAAAATTTTAATGATTGATTAAAAGAAAAGAACTTCCAGAAATGGAGACTTCATGTAGCTAGAACTTGACATCTGAACATCATCGATAATGACTAAAAGTTGGCACCTAGGGATCAATTTATAAAATCCCAGAGCATGGTGGTGTGTGCTGGGCCATGAAGTGAACTAACTGATTGGATGTCAGAGGGTCCCATGTCCAAGGTCAATACAGATGAATATCTATCACAACTGTGGTTCAAAGTAATGAATACTCTCACTAAAAATTTCAAGCAAAAAAAAAGAAAAGAATCATCCCACCGAGCTACATGGTTATGTAAACTCAGAAGTTCAGTGTCTGGCTGACTTGGGAAAAGCTAGATCACAGGTATTGAAATTGAGTAACTAGGTCAAAAGAAATGCCTATTCCCTTATCCCAGAGCTTCCCCATGGCTAGCCTGTCAGAGAACAAATCCAGAAAATGAGGACAAGGTTGTCTCAGGCCTCATAATTAGTGTTATATGCATGCAGACTTTGTGTTTATAGTAGTTTGTGAATTCTCCTTATCTCAACCCATTCTTGTAAATAACACTTAAAATTAAATCCAACAATAACACAGTTGAGACACTTAAATATTTAAGTTATATGTCTTAGAGCTACGTGGATTTTTCCTTTCTCACACAGATTTTATTTTGTATTTCTCTTATGGTGTGGAGCCTTTATGGAAAGCAAAACACTACTAGCATTTACCATATCATCAAATCTGAACTCTATTAAGGAGAACCCGAAGTAAACCAAGCAAATACATATTGCAAATGTATAATAAAAAGATATGGATAAGAATTTCCAGATCGTAAATATTTACTTTTTTCCTATACTAAAAAGAAATGTATGCAGTTTGTGATCGTACTGAGCCGCCTGGAGCTCAGTAAGAGGTAAAATTTAGATACAATATACAATTAACTATTATGGGGAAAATATCAATTTTATTAACAAGCTTAATTGTGAATTTCTGATGTTTGTGTGTTTGTGCATATGTGTGTGTGTGTGTGTGTGTAGTATTTATGTGCTCATAAATATCTTTCCATGTACACATACATATATGCATACTTTCTTTATGCATGTACATGAACACAAAGGGTAAAAGTTGGGTTTGTCCTCTGTCACTCTCCACATTATTTTTTAAGGGAAGTCCTCTCACTGAACCCATAGCTCAAGATCTGGCTAGGTTGCAAGATGACGAGCTCTAGAGATCTGCCTGTCTCCACTCTCAAATGCTGACATAAGTAATTGAACCACCATGCCCTGCTGAGTAATGCCTTATTGTATAATTTTACCACTTTTCTTTATCCATTCTTCTTCTAAGGGTTATTTGCATTGTTTCTAATGTATCCATATTATTAATAAAGCAACAATCAATATAACTGAGCAGGTTTCTCTGTGGTAGGATGAACAGTCTTTTTAATATATGCTAAGATTGTAGACTGGATCTTCAAATGAATTGATTTCCAGTTCCTGAAACACTGATATACTGATTTCCATACTGGCTGTACAAGTTTACACTCCCACCACCAATGTAGAAGTGTTCCCCTCTCTCCATGTCCTCACCAGCATGACTTGTCACTTGTGTTTTTTTGATCTTAGCCATTCTGACAGGTATAAGATGAAATCTCAAAGTAGTTTTGATTTACATTTCCCTGATGACTAAGAATATTGAACCTTTCTTTAAATGTTTCTCAGTTACTTGAGATTCCTCCTTTGCTAATTCTCTGTTTTAGATATATACCCCACTTTTAATAGGGTTACTTATTTTCTTGATGTCCAGTTTCTTATTTTTTTACATTTTTTGTATATTGGCTGCCTATCAAAAGACAGGAATTACAAAGAATAAAATATAGTCATGAGTTTGATGCATTTGTAGCTATATTTTTATACATAACATCTTTGATGCTATTACTAAGAAAATTGTAAAGAAAAATCAATAATTTTCTTGCAATGATATGTTTTCAATTATTTTTCTTGTAGACTACAAAAAGATACCTATTTTTAGATTTTTTTAAACACTGCTGAGAGAGAGATTTTTTCAACTTTATCCCTCTTGTGGCCCCTTAGCTTAGATGGAAAAATATCACTAATTTCAAAGATTCATGAGAATAAAACTTTTCCTGAACCTCATTACTCAGATGTTAGTGTAGTAGAGATGCTCACTGTTCATTTCCTTTTCATGTTTGACAAGGCAGAGAGATAAAAATTCAGAAATATTCAGGAATATGTAAAAGTGGAAAAGGATACTAAGGTTTTCCCTGTAGACCTAGGCTCAAGATCATGAACACAATCTGAAAATTGGAAAATAAAGTAAAAAAAAAAAAAAAGAAAGCCTTTCTAACTGAAATTGAGACCTAAGATTATTTTTAGATTCTTGGCATGGTAACTAACCTGATATCATATCTTATTCATATTTGGCTTCCTGAATATGCATTCAGTTAGTTAAAATCCTTAATGAAGAGAGGTTATTAGCACCATTGATTTTCTATAAAAATTTCTATTGATTGAGTTTGAGCTTTCACTTCAATGACAATTGGAATAGTCTGTAAAAATAGTGAAAGTAAAAAGTCTCATAGTCTAGAAAATAAGTTATATAAGAAATGAGGGAAGAGCTTTTGTTTTCTGTTAATTTTTTTAATGTGAAAGTTAAGTGTTCTAAATAATACAAATTGTTAGTATTATTTTCAATATGGAAAGATCTCAAGGAGAGTAAGAACGTTTGTAGATATGCCTTTGATGAATACAACCTTAATATATATATGGCAAAGATACAAAATAGTAAACAGCAAAAATATGAAAGGAAACAGTGTGATGAACATGTTGATAGCAAAATATTAGTCCTGGAAAATGACACCCTAATAATGGTGTAAGAGGAAGTCTGTCCATTTCTATCATACACAGAGATGCTAATGAATTTTAATTGTTTTCTCGTTCATTGTCCAAGAAGCTATCTATCATTAAATAACTAAAAAGCATTGCAATTTGTTTTATCAGAAGGTCTCTTCCACTAACTCACAACTGAAGTGAGAAGTAAGTGGCTTTTCAGGTTTGATCTGTGTTACTTTATTATTAGATGCCTTTTTTTTTCACAGAATGTAAACAAAAAGTAACTTCCAGTTTAATTTCAGTTACTCTCATTTCAGGGAAGCCTCAGTTATGGAAATGCTCAGCTTACTCATTGAAGAGATTGATGTGGAAAAGAAAAGCATAGATACTATATAGCACAGGGTATTTCACCTGACATTGTTAAGAAATTCTCCACACATCTTATGACGCTTGCACTGTAAGAACATATTCTAGGTGCTTTGATGACCACATACTTTTTATATGCATAAAGTACAAAGATGACATAGTTCTAATTCCCCTCATTTAGGGATATAATACATCTGAGAAAACATCTCTTGAGAAGAACTGAACAACCTGCATAAAAATAAGCAAAATTTTAAGTGCTTACAAATAAGAATATGAATGGGAATCATTTTAGATTTGGTGTCCCCATGGGCAGATAATAAAATTCTATTCAATAATATTTTACAACTTTTTAAATTCTAAAAAAAAAAATGTATGCTTAATATTTAATCTAGTTCTACCTGGTACCATTACTTGCTCTTTCACAAAAATGTTGCCTCTCCCAGATATTAGAAGATTGCTACGGTAGCCCCAGAAATTCTGTGGAACAAGAGCCATCTATTGGGTGTCATAAGCATTTCCTGTGTTCACAAAAGCAAACATCTCACCCCAATAGTTGACTTATGTCTGCATTTTAAACAATTGCAACAGATGGTTGACACTTAAACAGAATGTATAATTAGCCTTGCAATGTAACACTTCATTCTTATTTGCTCTTTCTCAAAAAAGAGAAGCTGTGCCTTATGCCATCGGGTCTAATCTGTTAGTTTAATCAGGACTGGTGCTATGAAAGTTTCCAGGAGAAATGGGATGTGGGAGGACTCTTAATCCCAGCCTTTCAGAGACATTAAAAAAAGCCAAGAGGGGGTGTAGACAGAAATCTCAGTACATTAAAAAAAAAAAAAAGTACTTCATTCTCATTTGTGTTTCAGATGAGGGAAGCATTCTATCTTCTTTCCCTGTTCCAGCTCACCTCTCACACACTTCTTTTTGAACAGTACTGATTCTACATAGCTTAAAGGCTGCTCTGAATACGAAGTGTAGTTCCTGAAAACCCTAGCTGGTTTATGGAGACTTTCACCTACTAGATACTCTTTATAACACTAATATACTTAGATCACTAACTGCATATTAGGAAACTAAGAGAAAACCAGTTCCTACTTGTTTCTACCTTATATTTGCACCTTCAATAGCCTCTTCCAAACCCACAGCCAAGGGATTGTTGGCTTACTTCCTCCAGGCATCTTCTCTAAAGTCATAATGTTTCTATGTCTGATATATGATAACTGCTTTATTGAAAAAATGTTCTGATAGCCAAAAATCCACCTAAATTTGAGGACAAGCTATTCTTGTTCGTTTTAAGAATCTATTCAAAACCCCTCTCCTGTTACCCTTTTCTTAGTCTGAAGAATTAAATCTAATATGTCATGTCATCCTTAGTTTCTATCTGCAAAATAGAGTCATTGTCACCCTACTTGACATTTATGATTTATTCATGGAAACTTTGGAGTGCAGCCATCTCAAGCTTGTCCAAGAAACATGATGCTCTGGAGAACAATGCAAAGGCCTTAGAGTTGCACACACAGTTTTCAAACATGGAACTTGTAGTTTCAGAATATAATGACTCTTTCCTCTCAGTGTCTTAGAGGTATTGATTAGTCCATCATGAAAGCTATGGTGACATTTCTGGAAAAGTTTTCATGTCATTAAAGGTTACATGAAGGCAATGGACTCTATAGAACACAAGAATCAAATGGTTTATTCCTTTGATACAGTTAATATCAATAAAAACGACAACAAAGTCAGATCCAAAATAAGTTTTAACCAATGACTTCAGGCAATACAAATAACTAAGAATAGTTAATCAAAACAAGAAAATATTGAATGCCATAAAGAAGAAATGTAATTTAAGTTGTTTGCTTAATGGTTTATATCCCTATCATATGAAAACTAATACAAAAAGCAATGTGTGTAGCACAGAAAATACTGTATGGTTATAATTTTTACTGCTAGCATCTAAGTCAGTTTATAATCATTTTTGTTTTATAGATAAAGAAAGTCAGCCAAGCTTCATTTAAAACTACAAAATGAGTATATCGGAATTTTAAATGAATCTGCTAGACATTAAATTCCATCTTCTTTGATTGTCTGTGCCTTTATCTAGACCCCATTTTTCTATAGTATTTGCTGGTAAGGTTAGTACAAATATCTGTTGGAAGAACCTTCAGTGTCGATTCTCATCCTATCTTGAGAGACACACACATAGCTCCATCACATATGTGACATACTCAAAGTCTCTTAGGGTACAAAAGCACAGTGTGGACATAAAAGCTGCCTCTAAATACATTGGTTAATTCATAAAACATTTAGTCAGCATTTCATTGTGTATGATGAACTAAAGAAACAAATGGAATTTCTAAAGAGTAACAGCAGAGCCTAGAGTTAACCAGACACAGCTACATAGAAGTTAGATAGAACACCAAGTGTTCCAATATGTGTTCATTTATATATTTGATTAGCTAGTGGGTTATATGAATAACAGTTCTATATTCAGTCATATTAATTTCATTTTTATATAGAATGGAACCTGAATATATTACTGTGCAGGTATATGCTACAATAATGAATATACAAAATTGAGATTTTTGTTCATTGAAAACAGTTATGTAACAAAAACTTCTACCAAAGACATGAAAAACTTTCTTTTGGTTTGGTCAAATAGTCCAAGAAAATCTCAAAAGTTTACAAACTTTATCCATTGCACTTTTAGCTTTCCACACCTAAAAGATAAGTTTCCATTGGTGAAAATGTTACGCACTTTCATACTCAGGGCCCATCTGAAACTGAGCTGAATCCATTTTTCTCTGAGAACGAACTTCCATACTCCAGGTGTTAGGCTACTCCTCAAAGAGGAAAGCAAAAATTAGTCTCACCTACCCATGAACCACCACAATAACCAACTTGGTAGAGCAATGCTTAGGATGTAGTAGTGGCACTCATACTCCAGCCATAATCAATGGTTCTCTAACTGTACTTAAGACCTCCTCCACAAGATGAAAACAATGCCCTGTACTGGGAATTTAGCCATGACTAGTTAAGTCATGGATCTTTGAAGAGAACCTGTACCTGTCACTTTCCTAAGCCAGCAGAGAGTCTCTAAAATATACATACCCTCTAAGCAATTTTACTCAGAGCCACAGACGAGTGTGCACACTCCCACACATCCTCACATCATGGCATCATTTTTTTTTTGTAATAGATCATATGATTACTAAAACTGCAGCGAACAAAATGCAGAGTTGTGCAGCCCTGTTCCAGTGAATCCTATTGCAAGTAAACACTGCATCTATGGCTCAGGGAATCTTGTAGTAGAAGCATAAGAAACGGAACATCCCGAGAATAAGAATGTCAGACGTTATATCATGTCTCCTAGAAATTTCAAAAGTTAAGCATGCAAAGTCTCACTACCATGACTTCATAAATGTTAACTAATGAATGAATGGCAACAAAAAATAGAAACCTTAAAGTGGTTCAATAAAAAAAAAACAAAAACAAAAACAAAAACAAAAAAACAAACAAACAAACAAACAAACAAAAAAAAAAAAACCTTGTAAGTACTCAACCCCTCAAAAGAACTACAAACAACTAAAGAATGCTGAAATCAGGATAAGTAGAAATCTATAAATCAGGAAGAGTACAACTGGTTATCATTACAGAATGTTCACCTCTGTAAACATACATGAAACTGCATCATATAAACTAAGCATATATATGCGTATATGTGTGTGATATAAATATATATGCATATATATACTGTATCATCTTGAAGTGTTTACTTTACAAAATCTACATATTGTATGAAATCCATCTGCCTTTCTGAAATATAGGTGCAGAAATGACTGCTGTAGGATTTCCTCAAGGCTTCCACTTGCTCCAGGACTCACCTCCAAACACTAAATCATTTAACTTACATAATTGAGACCTAGAACGAGTTTAAAAGAGCGATTTTTGATTCAATACTTTCTGAAAGGATTAAAGCCAACAGTTAGGATAGGCTTTACCACCGTTATGGAAAATCTGTTCATTTTGCTAGTTTGTCACCTAAAACTTGTGTATCTTTGATCTGAGAAGTGGTGCTTGATTTGAACTATCTCATTTTCACTAAATGCTGTTATTCTTTCATTCAAAATTCTTTGGTAGCAAAGAATATTCTAGAATATAATCACCTTTTAACACCCTCCTCAAAAATACTCCTATTGTAGTGGTAAAGACACCTGTTTTCTCTACTCAGTGATAAGTTTTCTTATAAGTTTTCTGCCCAATATTGCTTCTTCAGCTCACAGTTGAGATACCAAAATCTCTGAATTTATCCCCTTCGTATTTGTCAGCTACATAGTAGCCAGAAAACCCATACAATCAGGTGAATCTGTCTGAAATAACTGTCATCAAACATAAGAACTGTGATAAGTACCCTAAAAAAGGAAAGGTCTATTTGGGGATCAATCTTATGTGTTTCAGTTTAGGGTCACTTAGGCAAGCTTTCTCTGGACCTGTTTCAGTACAATGTGTCTTGGATGAAGCACGTGTCAGTACTCTGTTCTCCTCATGACAGCCCAGAAGCAGAAAAGGGACATAACCCTAGCACTCCCTTCAAAGCTGTGTTCCCTAAAGCATTACCATTTCCAAAAAGACTCCACATCTTGCTGCAAAACCTGTAGTGTCTCCCACTAGAGCTTAACCCCTTAGCACTTTTGTGTGGCAGACAGTCTAGATCAATATAACGGTGTGGTATATTTAGTGAGTGATACATTGCATACAGCATGTTTAGAATGCAGTCTGAAATAGAAAGAGTACAGTAGGCGCAGGAGTAACTTTGGACCTCTTTTCCTCCTAATGTACTTACCAGTATCCTGCTATTACATGCCCACCTCCCAATTTTGGCTTGCTGCCTACATTTTTACTTTTAAAACAAATTATTTTACTACCCATCTAGGAATGTAAAGACTTTTTATTCCTTTAAAGAAGCAAAAAATATGTATTTTTATTTTTTATTAAAAGTATCATTTTTATCAATGTATCGCCTGCACCCCTTCCATTTCCTCCTCCCAATCCCTTCCACTTAACCTTCAGCTTTGACCCTCCCTATTCACCCATCACCTCCCCACAAAGGACAATAGATCCCAAGGTGGCTCAATTCAGCATGGTACATCCACTCCAGGCAAGTTCAATTTACTCATCGCAAAGTCAGTGTTGGGTTAGATGTTCCTCTACAGGGAAAGGACTCCAAGGTGTCAGCTCATGAGCAGAAACACAGTCTGATCTCACTCTTTGTGGCTCTTTATGCTGCTCATATCGGTCAAAAGTTGCCTACCATTGGAGGGCCTAGCTCTTTTTCCCAATGGGTCTTCCATGGCTATTCTTGAAACAGTGAGCTACCCAAAGTTCCATCCTACCATCACAGTGGGAATTTGTTTCATAATCCTTATCCCCTAGCTCATACAGACTCTTCTCCCCCGCTGTCAGCTGAACCAAGAGTTCTGCCCAGTGCTCACTCATGGATCTCTGCCTCCGCCTCTATTCTTTGTTGGATATAGGTTTTGTGATGATGCTTAGGGTGTTTACTCATTTGATTATAGGAGAAGTCCTGTTTAGGCACTCCCTTCACCATTGTTTGGAGACTTGGCCAGGGATATTCCCAAGTTCCTAGACATTTTCCTAGTACCCAGTCTCTTTCTAATCTTAGATTGGCTTCCTCTTTTGAGATATCCATTTTTTCTCTCCCCTTTTCCTCCTCTCTCTCAACAATCTTCTCTCATGATTTGTTCCCAACACTTCTTGGTTGCAACCCATTATGATTCCAATTTGATAAGGTGATTTCTCTATTTTCTCTTCTTAGTGGAATCTCTTGATGTCACTCTTAAATTCCTTCTAATCCCAAGATGTTAGGGGTTGTAGTTTGCCGCTTGTATATTCTTTACTTCTTGTCTAAAATCCACTTATGAGTGAGTACATCCTGTACCTCTCTTTCTGGGCTTGTGATACCTTGCTCAGGAGGATATTCTCCAAGTCTATCCATTTGCCTGAAAATTTTAGATTTTTTTTTTTACTGCTGAGTAGTACTCCATTATGTAGATGCACCACAGTTTGATAAACCACTCTTCAGTTGAGGGGCACCTAGGTTACTTCCAGGTTCTTGCTATTACAAATAATAATGTTGCTACCAACATAGCTGTACTAATGTCTTTGGGTATATGCCCAATAATGGTATTGATGGATCCTTAGGGAGATTGATTTCAAGTTTTCTGAGGAATAACCATGCTGTATTCCAGAGTGGCTGTACAAGTTTACACCCTTACCTACAATGGAGGAGTGTTACCCTTGTTCTGCATCCTCTCTAGCATAGGCTGTCATCTGTGTTTTTGAACATACCCATTTTGTAGGTGTAAGGTGGTATCTCAAAGTTGTTTTGATTTGCATTTCTCTGATGGCTAAAGATATTGAGCATTTTGTAAGTGCCTTTCAGCCATTTGTAATTTTTCTGTTGAGAATTCCCTTGTTAGCTCTAAACCCCATTTTTAAATTGGATTACTTAAGTTTTTGTGTTCTATTTTCTTGAGTTCTGTATATATTTTCAAGACAGTCCTCTGTCTGATATAGGACTGGTAAAGATATTTTCCCATTCTGTAGGCTGTTGTTTTGTCTTATTGACTGTGTCCTTTGCCTTACAGAAGTTTCTCAGTTTCAGGAGGTCCCACTTACTGATTGCTATTCTTAGTGTCTGTGCTACTAGTGTTATATTAGGGAAGTGGTCACCTGTGCCAATGAGTAAGAGGGTATTTCCTGCTTTCTTATCAAGTTCAGTGTAGCTGTGTTTATGTTGAGGTCATTGATCCACTTAGATTTGAATTTTGTGCAGAATGATAGATTTGGATGCATTTGCATTCTTCTACATACTACCATACAGTTATGCCAACACCATTTGTTGAAGATACTACCTTTTTTCCATTGAATATTTTTGGCCATTTTATAAAAAATCAGGTGTTTATAGGTGTATGCATTAATGTTGGGGTCTTCGATTTGATTAGATTCTACTAATCCACAAGTCTGTTTATGTGCCAGTACTAGGCAATTTTTATTACTATCCTCTATAATATAGCTTGAAGTCAGGGATAGTGATTCCTCCTGAAGTTCTTTTATTTAGCAGGATTGTTTTGGCAATTCTTTGTTTCCTGTTATTCCATATGAAGTTGAGTATTGTTCTTTCAAGGTCTGTAAAAAAAAATTGTGTTGAGATTTTGATGGGAATTACATTGAATCTGTAGATTGCTTTTGGTAAGTTGCCGTTTTTACTATGTTGATCCTACCTATATAGGAGTATGGTAGAGCTTTCTATTTCCTGATATCCTCTTTGTTTTCTTTCTTCAGTGACTTAAAGTTTTTGTCAAACAGGTCTGATACTACTTTGGCTAGAGTTATGCCAACATATTTAATGCTATTTGCAGGTTTTATAAAGGGTGATGTTTCTTTTATTTCTTTTTCAGCCCTTTAACACTTAGTGTATAGGAGGGATATTTATTTATTTTTTGATTAATCTTGTATCCTGCCACCTTGATAAAGGTGTTTATCAGCTGTAGGAGTTCCCTGGTATAATTTTTGGGGTCACTTATGTATATGATCATATCATCTGCAAAGAGAGATAGTGTGACTTCTTCCTTTCCAATTTGTATCCCTATAATTTCCTTTTGTTCTCTTAATGCTTTAGCTAAAACTTCGAGAACTATATTGAAGATAAGAAGAGAGAGGACAGCCTTGTCTTGTTCCTGGTTTTAGTGGGATTGCTTTGAGTGTTTCGCCATTAAGTTTGATGTTGGCTGTTGGCTTCCTGTATATTGACTTTATTATATTTAGGTATTTTCCCTGTATTCCTGATGTCTCCAGGACTTTTATCATGAAGGAGTGTTGGATTTTGTCAAAGGACTTATCAACATCTAATAAAATGATCATTTTTTTTTCCCTCCAGTTTGTTTATATGATGGATATCATTCAGTTTTTTGTATGTTGAACCATCCCTGCATCTCTGGGATGAAGCCTATTTGATCATGATAGATGATGTTTCTGATATGTTGGATTCAGCTTGCCAGAATTTTATTGACTATTTTCGCATCATTGTTCATGTGGGAATTATTCTGTAATTCTCTTTTTTTTTTTTGTTGCATCTTTGATTGGCTTTGGAATCAGGGTGACTGAGGCCTCATGAAAACAGTTTGGCAGTGTTCCCTCAGTTTCTACTGTATAGGACAGTTTGAGGAACATTGACATTAGTTCTTCTTTGGATGTCTGGTAGAATTCTGCACTGAATCAGTCTGGTACTGGGCTTCTTTTACTTGGGAGACTTAATAACTTCTTCAATTTCCTTTGGAATTATAGGTCTGTTTAGGTCTTTAATCTTGATTTCAGTTTGGTAAGTGGTACCTGTAATAATGCTGTCCATTTCTTTTAGGTTTTCCATTTTAGTGGAATATAAGACCTGATAATTCCCTGGATTTCATGGGTGTCTGTTGTTATGTTCCCCTATTCATTTCTGATTCACTTAATTTGAATGTTCTCTCTCTGCTTTTTGGGTGGTTTGGATAACGATATATATATTTTGTAGACTTTCTCAAAGAACCAACTCATTGATTCTCTGTATTGTTCACTTTGTTTCTATTATATTGATTTCTGCCCTACATTTGATTATCTCCTGCTGTCTACTCCTTCTAGGTGAGTTTGCTTCTAATTGTTCTAAAGCCTTCAACTGTGCTGTTAGGTCACTTTTGTGAGATTTCTCTAGGATTTTTTTTTTTTATGTAGGCATCTAGTATGATGAGTTTTCCTCTTAGCACTGCTTTCATTGTGTCCCATAAGTTTGACTATTTTATGGATTCATCTTTATTAAATCTAGAAAGTCTTTTATTTCTTTCTTAATTTCTTCCTTGACCCAGAGGTGGTTCAACTGAGAGATGTCCAGTTTCCATAACTTTGTAGGCTTTCTGTGTTTTTGTTGTTGTTGAACTCTAGCTTTAGACCATCGTGGTCTGATATGATACAAGATGCTATTCCTATGTTTTGTATCTATTGATATTAGGTTTATGACTGAGTATAAAGCACCATGGAGTACTGAGAGATATGTGTATTCCTTTGCATTTGGGTGGAAGGTTCTGTATATATCCATTAACTCCATTAGGTTCATAACATTAGTTAAATCCCTTATTTCTCTGTTGAGTTTCTGTCTAGTTGACCTATCTAAGGGTGAAAGTGGGGTATTGAAGTCTCCAACTATTAGTATATGGTCTTTGATGTGAGGATTAAGCTTTAGTAGTGTTTCTTTTACAAATGTATGTGCCCTTGTGTTTGGGGCATAAGTATTTAGGTTTGAGACTTTATCTTGGTGGATTTTTCCTGAGATGAGTAAGTAATGTCTGTCCTGGTCTCTTTTGATTTATTTTAGTTTCAAGTCTATTTCGTTACATATTAAAATAGCCAGCTTGTTTCTTAGGACCATTTGACTGGACCATCTTTCCTCAGTCTTTTACTCTGAGCCTGTGACTGTCTTTGAAGTTGAGGTGAGTTTCTTGTATGCAGCATATCCATCATATTAGAGTATTTATTTTTTATAGGTGAATTGAGTCCATTGGTATTAAGGGATATTAATGACCAATCATTGTTATTTCCTGGTTTATTTATTTTTTTGTGGTAGCTTGCATGTATTTCATTTCTCTTCTGTAATATTGTTGATTATTTGTGATTTCAATGGTATATTTTGTTTTCCCTCTAGAGCTATCTATAGGGCCTAATTTGTGAATAGGTATCATTTAAATCTGACTTTGTCATGAAATATCTTGTTTATTGCACTTATAGTGATTGACAGTTTTGCTAGGTATAGTAGTCTAGGTTGGCAGCCATGTTCTTTTAGTGTCTGTGTAACATCTGCCCAGGACCTTCTTGCTTTCATCATTTCCATTGAATAGTCTGGTGTTATTCTGACGGGTCTGCCTTTATAGGTAATTTGGCTTTTTTTCTTTGCAGCTCCTAGTATTTTTCTTTGTTATGTAGGTTTAGTGTCTTGATTGCTATGCGGCAAGCAGATTTTTGGGGAGTGTCTAGACTATTTGCTGTTCTGTAAGCTCTTGTACCTTTATAAGCATTTCCTTCTTTAGGTTGGGAAAGTTTACTTTTATCATTTTGTTAAATATATTTTCTGTGCCTTTGAGCTAGTATTCTTCTCCTTCTTAGATCCAATTATTTTCAGATTTGGTCTTTTCATGGTATTTCAGTTTTCCTGTACATTTTATGTTATGACGTTCTATTTGGTTTTAGTGTTTACTTTAACTGACGTATCTATTTATACTATGGAATATTCTACTCCAGAGATTCTCTCTTCCATCTCTTGCATTCTGTTGGTTATGCTTACATCTGTGGTTCCTGTTCATTTCTTCAGGTTTTCTATTTCCAGCTTTGCCTTTGTTTGTGCCTTCTTTATTGCTTCTCTTTCAAATTCTAATTCCTGGAATGTTTCTTTCACCTGCTTGTTTCCTTTTTCTTATTGTATTTATTTTCTTTCAGGGATTTGTTCATGGTTTCAATTTTTTGTTTGTATTTTCTTCTATTTCTTTAAGGGAATTTTTAAAATATCTTCTTTTAAAGTTTCAATTATCTTCATAAAGTTATTTTAAATGTCATTTCTTTCTGTTTCCTATTCATTGTTATGCTTGGATCTTGATGTTGTAGAGCCATCAAAATCTTCTGGAGGTGTCATGTTGTTCTTTATATTCTTATGTATTCTTCTACTGACATCTGTCCAGTGATTCCTAGGTTCACTCTTTGTTGGCTCTTAGTTGTGAGCCTGATAGCTACTAATCAGCTCTTAGTCAGCTCTTACTTACCTCTTAGTCAGCTCTTTATTAGCTATTAGTTAGCTCATAGTTAGCTGTGGACCAGGAGGGAGACTTCTGAGTATCCAGTTGTCAGTGGGTGATGAGGTAGATTGGGGTTTGGGTGTGATTTGGCTCATAGGATGTCTCCAGAGTTGTGTTTGGCTGGGGATTAGGCTGGGAGTAGGCTCTTCCAGGTTTCTTTGGTTTAGGGTGGAGTTGGATCTTGATGGGTACAAGGGGCAGTGTCCCCAGGCTGGGGTTCAGAGACCACGGTCTCCACTTGGCCTGAGGGTCAGCGTGCCACTCGTCTCTTACTTGTGGACCAGGAGGGAGGCTTCTGGCTATCTATTTGTCAGTCATAAAAATGATCAAAATTAAGTCTTTGCCCATTATTCTTAAAGTAAATGTTTTAACTCTCCAATTTTGTGTTTCATACAGAGTCACATCCAACCACTAAGACCAATTAGCTATTGAATGATTTTTTAAAAGCGTGATCAAGTAAATATAAAGAAAGTATATAATTAATATTCACTTTGTTTACAATCTCACAGAGGAATAATTTACAAGTATTCTGTATTTTCTGCTTATTTTTCTTAGACTATTTGAGAAAGAAAAAAATCTTTTGTAAAAATGCAAGTATGCTGCTATTTGATGATACTATATTATCTTAAAGTATGTCATTTTAGAGACACAGTTAACATTTTTGTTAGTGTTTTGTTTATTTTCATTTATTTTTATTTTTTATATAAAGATGCAAAAAGCCTTCAGAACCCAGAAAGTTGGTGGAAGCATGTCTTGTGACAAGAAACTAAAGAGTTTCCTGTCTTAAAAACTAATCTACTTATTTCAATATATTGCAATATATGTATAACATTAAAATGATAATTTAAGTCACTCCTCATTTATAATACCTGCTCTATTATCTAATCTATCAAATCATCATTAGAAATCAAATGAAACTAGAATATCTACTCATGCACAGCTTGTGGAAATCAAACAAGTTATTGGACACATAATTTTAATCTAGTGTGTAGTACACAATAGATGCGTTTTAACTGTTATTAATATTAGCATGATCATTTTTCTCTTTCACACTATGTTTTTTTCTGTAATTTATGCAAGAAAACAACCAGATTGGGGGGGAAAAGAGATATTTTTGTAAGGAGATAAAAAGAGAGGAAGGAGAGATTGTATCACCAAAGAGGTCAAGATCATGATAGAAAAACCCACAGAGACAGCTTACTTGAGCTAATGGAAGATCACTAACCCTGAACTGGAACCTGCATGGGACCTACTAAGCTGTCTGAATTTGGATGAAAGTTGTATGGCATGGGTTGTTTGCGGGGCCTCTGGCATTATGACCAGACTTTATAGAGTATGAATGGGCTTTTTGGATTGTATTCCCTAGAGAGGAACACCATGCACAGTCTTGATACTGGAGAAGCGCCTT
Organism: Phyllotis vaccarum; assembly: GCA_033318265.1. Lineage (NCBI taxonomy): Eukaryota > Metazoa > Chordata > Mammalia > Rodentia > Cricetidae > Phyllotis > Phyllotis vaccarum. The sequence goes on along the minus strand of JARWLC010000008.1, from coordinate 102,179,982 downwards.
GATCCAGCTTCAACTGGATACTCCAGGCAGTATTGACTCCTCTTACTGCTCCTGACCCTCTCTGAGGAGAGAATTAGATGGGGTATTGGAATGAGGGGAAAGTTGGACGGAGGTGGTGACTGGAAAGAGAGACGAGAGGGAGAACAGTAGTTTGTATGCTTTTAAAAAATTTAAATAAAAAAATGCTCTACAGCCTGCCCCCCCCCCCTAAAAATATTTACATAAGCCAACATTTAGAAAACAGAAGGCATATCAAAAGTCTACAACTACTGAAAGTTCAGATGGATGGAAAGGCATTCACAAGATGTTTTTGGTGATTTTAATATTTAGTATTGTATTAATTATTAAGTGTAGTAATAGAGATTTTGTGATGATATAAAATGATTTTTTTTTATTTTTAAAATGTCATTTTTATCAATATATCCCTTTGGACCACTTCCTTCCCTCCTCCCAAACCCTCACAGTCAGCCTTCAGCCTCGCCCCTTCCCATCCACTTATCCCGTCCCCTAAGAGGGCAAGAGGTCTCAAGGTGGGACAGCTCAGTGTGGAGCATCCACTCCAGGCATGTCCAATACACTCATCCCCAAATTTTTGAGCAGTAGTAATTGAGAATTAACCTTTTGATTCAGTTATTATAGCGTTCATGTAAATATTTTCTTCTTAGTAGTACAGTTTGAGGGAATTAATTAAAATGGAGTATTTTAAAGAACAAAGGACTGCTGATCTATAGCAATAAACAAAGTAGGTACAATCAGGGAAGGATACATTAATATTTTTATAAAAATAAAATGGAAGTCATATTTTAAACAAGACAGGAAGATGGACATTGAACATGATGGGTGTTAGCATTTTAGACTCATCTTCTTTTCAACATATATAGTAGAAAAAAATTCAGTAATATGGTAGAATTGGCTACCTTTTAAATATTCCTAGTTGACTTTTAAAATAAATAGATGATAGCTACTGATGGGAGTAAAATGCACTTGGTTAGCAATAATAATGGTAAGTTATTCAATTATGGAAAATGATTTCTGAAGCCTTGTAACTCAAATTATTTCTTTAAAAACATCCCTTTAACTCTGTTCTTTTTCTTCAAAAAATATATTCGACTTGAGTACAAGATCATTTCCCAATCAGCACAAATGAATGCTAGGACAGTTCTTGCTCTATTCCATAGAATATACACAGTCTTCATGATTCATATATTTGTGGAAAACACGTTAGTTAAAAGTAAACTGAGGACAAGGGATGTAAGGTGAAAGTCGAAGAAACCTGCCTGTGTTTGGATATACACTGGTCTCAGGTAAAATTAATATTTTTCATATTCCATTGAAGTCACTATATGTTGATAGGTATCTGTTTGAATATCCTTGAAGAAAATGTACAATGTAGGTTAGTTGTTAGAAAGACAAGTAAATAATATCTCATTAATTATCATAGGAATTTTTTTATATGTAGGGTACAATTAGATTACTATCTTACCCTGTGAATTAGGGACACAGGCTGATTTTGTATTCAATGTCTCCTAATCTATCCCTATCACATGAAAATAATGAATTTTTAGAGAATTTTAAATTAGTAAAATAAAACCCTCATTTTTTAAGGACAGGTTAATAATTAGAATTATAGATGATCTGTATTCCATTATTAACATCAGGCAGCTCATCACACATGCCAGAATAATGTACGTCACTGCCTCTTTTTAGAAAATCTGGAATAAAATAATGAGTTTGTTCATTCTGTCAGCCTGACCTTCAAAATGTGGCAAGATGCCCTGAAAGGCAGAAATTACATAAGCTTTCAGGAAATTCAGAGAAGTAATAGAACAGAACATTCTGGAAGAATCTTCAAAGTCCTTCTCCTTCTTCAATACACAATCCACACCCTACAATAGTTAAAGCAAGTGAATTATTTTATGTGTGTAATACAATTTTCTCATTTCTAAATTTATCTTTCCAACTTTGTAAGCAAGCTATAAAACGCTGGTTAGACATTTATTTGCTCTTGTTAAATTGAACTCTATGTGTACAGCACAATTGAGGTGTCAAATCTCATTTCTTCTATTGAAGATTTTAAATCTATGCTTATGGTTAGACAAAAAAAAATATGCCAGGAAGCTTTGAAGATGGAGGTTCTAGTCAAATAGAAACATGAATTGAGCAAAGAAGTAAGTGTTAATCAGGTATATCCTTCCAAGTCACACCTCCAATGATACTTCTTCTATCTAGGTCTCATCTAAGTTTCTAAAGTTTCCAAAAATAGTTTCATCTTCAAAGGTTACAACCATTCAAGCCAAGATCCTATGTGAAACTTCATAGTCAAACAATAACATCAGTTAGACAGCAGATAGAATAATTTATTTTGGCTCGTTTAAGAAAATAGTATAAGTATACCGCTAACTCCATATTTGCTTGCAAAATAAAGCAAGTATCTTCCTTTTGTGCATTTGTACACACAAAACAAGACTTGATTGGGGAAGGAGATGAGACATGGTGCCATTTGTCTTATCTCTCAAGAACTTCATTGATAGTACCATCAAAGAACAATTTCTACAAGGAAGGCTGAAAACTCCTCCATGGAAAAAATAACATTCATTTTTATTCTAAGAGTAAATATTGTGAAATTATTTATCTGAATTAAAAATGGACATTTTAATTTATTATTATTATTTTATATAATATAATTTATTATAATATTATTACTGTTATATTATATATAATATAATACATAATAATATATTATTATTATTATTATTATCATTATTATTATTAAAGGTTTTCCCCATACCTCCTACTGCTCCCTTTCCTGCCCCTTCTTCTGGTTCTCCCCCAGCTCCTGCCCTTTTTCACAACCCAGAAAAGGCAAGGAATCCCAAGGTGAGTCATTTTGGTCTGGCGTATCTAATTGGGGTGTGGCCAAATCTCTTACCCAAGTATCAAGCTGAAAAATGTATTTATTCTGCTAGACATTGACTTCAAGTAGCCAATTCCTGGACTGGGGATAGACTCTGGTCAAATTGCAAGAAACTCCAGAGACCTTTTGGTTGTCATCTACATTCAGGGTGTCCAGATCCATTCCATGAAAGTTCATTAGCTGTTCTTTCAGAGTCTTTGAGCTCCCAACAGCACTGGACTGCCTTATTTATGGGTTTCCCCTTCATGATCTGTATCACACTGCTCATGTAACCTCTCCTCCCTCCATTTAGCTGGAAGAGTAGCTCAGTCTGACATTTAGTTATGGATCTCTGCATCTGCCTCCATCAGCTGCTATGTGAAGGTTCTATAATATAAATTAGGGTAGACATTCATATAATAATAGGGAAAGGAAGAAACTATAGGTCAGGTCAAAAAAACCCGAGAACCCAATTTGAAAATGGGGTACAGAACTAAACAGAGAATTTTCATCAGAACTCCAAAAAGGATGGAAGACTCTTAATGACCTGCTTAACATCATTACTCATCAGGGAAATGCAAATCAAAACAACTCTGAGATACCATCTTACACCTGTCAGAATGGTTAGGATCAAAAACACAGATGACAGCCTATAATGGAGAGGATGTGGAGCAAGGGGAACACTCATGCATTGCTGGTGAAAGTGTAAACTTGTGTAGCCATTTTGAAAATCAGTAGGATGATTCCTCAGAAAACTGAATATTTATCTATCCAATGATCTAGCAATTCCACTATTGGGCATATACTCAAAGGATGTATATTCTTATCCCAAGGGTATAAGCTCAACTATGTTCATAGCAGTTTTATTTATAATAGCCATAACTGAAAACAACCTATATGCCCCTCAACTAAAGAATGGATTAAAAAATTGTGGTACATTTAAACAATGAAAAAAGGCAATTTTAATCTAGAAAAAAATACATCATAAGAACATTGCATAGCTTATAGATGTTTCTAGAATACCTTTGCCAAGATTTTAACTTTTATTTTTATACAGTTGTTTGTCTATTACAGAAAATTAATGGACCACTAACTGACCTGGCCACCAGTAGAGAAGAAAATGTACAAATATTTTCATTAAAAAATACATGCACAAAATTTTATTGCTTTATTTTTCATGCTGTAGATAAATATTTACAGGGTTCTATATGCCCTTGTTGTTTGAACTCATGAAGAAACCAGTCCCATACATACAAACTAGTCAATTATGTGACATCATGCAATATCTCTAGAGATAAACTTTCATATTGACCAAATGACAAATAGGGGAAAATAATACCCTCCTTTGAAGTGTACAAAGGTGAATAGCACAGTCAGAGGAGAATTCAGTTTTGGACTACTAATTATCACACAGTCATGATGTGTGAATCATTGTGTTACGCAAAAGAGATAATTATATGTGTCCACCATAAAACCAAACGCAGTTTACACACAGAAGACTTTGGAGAGAGCTTGCCACAATCAAGTATTTTTAGTAGGAAAAAAAAAGTGTGGACAGTCATATAGAAAATAAAGGACATTTTTAGGGGTTTTGATGATTATATAGAAAGACAAGCCTTAAAATCCATGATGTGTCCTCAAAAGGGCTCTGAAAGACGGGAACAGATCTAAGGTAAATTGTGGGCTTCACAAAGATATTAGACATGTGACAAACACAAATTAGTCTTCATAAAATCTAATGTATTTCTCAGAGATTTTTAGCATATTGAATTTGGTCCTTCTTCCAGATATAGAAAAATTACGTTGATGACAAGGAAAAGCCTATAATGGGTTGTTTAAGGTAATCAGGTTACATTGTCTTTACAATCATTAACATATGCAAATATTTTAACAATATACGGGAACTAAGTACTGGAGCCTTTGAGGTTTTCATTAGATAATTTGACATTTTATGAATTGCTAAAAGCTAAATTATCTTAATGAAGTTCAAGTCAAATATTAAAATGCAACTCAGTGGTACATGTCTTCATTCTTTCAATGTAGTTAAATGATCTCTGTAAAGGATTAGAATAAAGCCTAGACATGTCTTCATTGAAATTTCTAATCATTCTACATTGACAAATTATCTCAGGCATCAAATTATTTTTCTTTCCAATCTATTTTTATCTTGTACAATGGATATGACCTCAGTATTGATTGTCATTGAAGATATTTTTTTTAATTCCTTCTCCAGGATTCACTCACTAATCATGTATTTCTTTTTTAGAATAAATTAGAGGACATAGGATATTGTTTATGTATCGTGTTATGGAATTTCTTCAAAACTCAATCATAATTATAATCCTTAAGAATGAGTGAGCCTTTTAACCTATGTATGATTTTGTGCTCACTCACCTTTGTCCTTTTACAGTATTATTGAAGAGAATATATGTCTCCATCATCCAATGGAAAAAAATCAGATTCATCATTCTGGGCTGGTTGTAGGAAGATACATAGGAAGTTGTTTAAATTCCCCTTCTCTCTTGTCTTTATATATATATATATATATGCATACATACATACATTAACTAGAGTTTAAACCATTGCTCCAAATTCTACTGAACTGAACATTATTTTCAGTTAAACAGTGTTTGGAGGAGTTTTAGTGTCTTCTTACTGAAGTAACAGCTGGATATGAGGATATTACATAACAGTCTGAATAGAACATCTAAGGAGCAGCAAGTCAGATTTAGGTGGGTACATGATAAAAATAAATGAACTCACATTGTACTCCTCATAATTGAATAATATTTAGTTTGTGTCTAGCAAAACTTTATTTTTGTCCTAGACATCATGACTTGCTGATTCTTCAGCTCCATTTGTGTTTTTGTAATAATAGATTTATTCTAAATTTACTTTAAACTATTTGTTATAAATACTGTGGATCCAGGTTCTAAAAAGTATTTACAAGAATATAGACAAAAGTCATAAACACAAATGTCTTCTACTACATATGCTATCTTGGGCTTCAGATGTCTAACTGAAGCTTTCTGTCTTGGTAAATTCGTGTGCCTAAGGTTTTGGTTTTTTTTTTTTATTTTATTTTTTCTTTTCTTTTTTGGAGAATGAAAGGGAATTAGGCAGAAGAAAATGGTTCCATTTGCTCATAAATAAGAAAGTGAAAAACTGCAATCAGTTTTGTCTATCTTAAGCTCTCAAGTTTTCATTCACATCATGTACTGAGGTTTGCAAACTCACCTGTATCTGTTCCTGTCTATTATTACATGAAAAATACTTCACAAGTATGAAGTAAACATGGGAAACCTCTATGACTTTTAACTCCAACCTAAAAAAAATATTTAAAGTTCTAGAAGCCAGTGAACATTTATTTATCACATGAATGTGATGTTCTGACTGCATATATATACCTGCAAAGCAGAAGAGGGCAGCAGATCTCATTAAAGATGGTTTTGAGCCATCATGTGGTTGCTGGAAATTGAACTCAGGATCTCTGGAAGAGCAGCCAGTGTTCTTAACCTTAGAGCCATCTCTCTAGTCCCAACTTTTTTAAATTTTAAAACTTCTTTTCTGTTAAAAAAAATAGACTGCTCCAATGTACAAATATACAGTGTACAAAGTGCCTGGAAGATCCATCACAACCAAAATATTGCTATATTCCTGTACTGTGCTGTTATTCTCTTTCTCCTTTACTTTTCCCTGAGGAAAAAAAAAGATTCATAGAAAGGAAATCAAACTAGTAAAACCAGAAAGAAGCTAATAGATAGGCTGCTTAACAATTTCCAGCTGTGTCTGCAGCTCAGGGAAATTGAGAGCAAGCCAAGACTACTCAATTTACAAGCGTGACCTACAAGTAGAATTTCATTTTGGGTTTCCAAATAAGAGAATTGTTTCCATAAAGGAGAGTGCAAGATGATGTTTCTTCCCCTTGTTGAGCAGCAGGAGCATCATAAAAGGAGTTGAGAATCCTAGCCTGTGGGTGGGAGTGCTTTTGAAAGAAGCTAATAAGAAGAAAGAAAGAAAGAAAAAATCCTTGGGCTTCCTCCTCACCTAACTCTGTCCTGATTCCTTTCTCCACTGCTGTGTCTGTTCATGAAGACATCTGAGCTCGATGACAAAAGAAAAAAAAAAAATAATGGAGCCATTTCAGGAAAATGAAACTTTAACTTCCAGTTACCATCTCTGGAAGCATACCTCAGACCTCCAGCACACAGTGAATAGCCGGGATGTCTCTCCCTTTGTCTTCCTAACAGAGCATGTAGTTACTTTGCTTTCACCACGTCAGACACTCCCCCATTCATCACTATAAACTCAGGATGTTTCAAAATAAAATTGAAAAAAATCATGATGTATTTTCTGTTTAGAATTGAAGAAAATCTTTTGAATAACCACTATATTTTTAAAAATTGCCAGCCTTACAATTTAGAGAGTAAGAAAACTTTCTCATATGTGGTACAACCACATCTTTCTCTACCCTAAATCATGTTTAAAATAATAGCGTATATTGATTTGTTAAAGTCATTTCTTGTATCAGCTGTATCAAATATCACCAATCTTCCTTTAAAGAACATTTTCCCCAAAGAATAAGCTTTTAGACCCACTACAAAGTTGTGACTCAGAAAAAAATAAATTTCACCTTTATCTCACCTGAAATGTGTTGCCATAAGCACCTGGAGTTAAGTACTAAATAAAAATAGTAGATATGTGGAGGATTTAGGAGAATTACATGACTCACAAGTCTTTCAAAACTCTAACCATGATGCTGTAAATGTCTTTATTACTGGCATGGAACTGACAATGATGCTGAGCTTGAAAATGCTAGAAGTTCAAGTTAGGCTGTTAGCCATTCTTATCTAATGTAGTAATGAGGGGCAAAATTATTGAGAGCAGCGAATCTTCTATGAAGTTTTATTGGAGAGATCTTTTAAAATGTATTCATACTTGCCTTAAACTTTGATCTACCTGCCTCAACCTCTCATAAAGTTGGCATAACAAGCATACACCACTAGAACTAACATAGAAACATCTTTAATTGAGGGACTTCAAAAATCTTTCTGAGAATGTGGTAGTATGTTCATCTAATGGAGTATTTGCCAACAAGTAAAATGAGCAAAGTGAATACACACAGACACACACAGACACATACAGACATATTTCCATACTAAATTCAATGTATTTTAAGAGCGTTGTATTCAGAAAAAATGCTAATATTAAAAATTTACATGGTGCATGATTGCATTTACATAAAATTTTCTAAATAATGAAAAAAAATGAGATAGGGAGACAGACTGATAGTTTCTTAGTATCAGAATAGAGAAGGATGCAACTTCAGAGTGATTCCACAAGGGATTTCCTTTGCGGGAAGATGAATGAATTACAGGTTGATTATTTGAATCTACAGAGCTGATAAAATCTAATAGGTGTACATGAAAAGATACAGACAGAGAAGAATGAACAAGAAGCAGGACAGTACATGCAAAAACTAATGAAATCTAAGTGTGTAAGGTTAATTGTGATATAACAACATCAGTCACTTCTTTGCCTGGATGATAAATCATATGATGAAGATGTTAACATTGGTGATTGGGTCATACAGGGAATTCTTTATTATTCATTTTATTTCTTGTGATGCTAGAATGATTTTTAAAAATAATTTTAAACAATGATTATTATGTGTCATTTTGGGAGACTATATTAGTGAATTCACTAAGCTACTCATTTCCTAAATAATTGTTTATTGACTACCTAGTTATATATGTAGAATCAGAACATACAGAGGTAAGAAGTGAAATGAACATTCACTGTCATCACAGTATTCTAGTGGGGCCAGAAAACAAACACAAAACTAAACTGTCCATTTTTATCTATTTCTCTGCAAGTTTTCATGTGAGAAAAGGAGACACTCTGATAGTTTACTTCCTTGGAGATTAAGAAAATATTCTTGCGAATGGGATGTTTCTACTTAACTTTTAATTGAATTATTTCTTAAGCTGATAAAGACCTCAGGACTCTTTACATAAACACACATATAATTTAATGACACGGAGGAGAAAAAAGTTAAAGATAAAAAAGCTTCCTAAGCTTTTTTTCCCACAACAAACACAAATTTAAGCCTGATGTAAGGATGAAGAAAATATGAAATATGGGAATAAAGCTAAGAAGGAGATAGAAATATTGAAGGAGACTCAAGCTGAAGTGAAGATGAAATTGAAAATTTTAATAACCCAAGTAAAAATATTTGAGGAGAGCCTTTCAAGTAGAAGAATAAAACAGAAGATAGAATATTCAGGCTCAAGGGGAAAGTAAAGGTCTAGAAATAGAATACAGGAATGTGAATAATTTAGAAGGCAGGGAAGAAGCAAACAGAGGCTGTGGGACACTGTGAAAACCAACCTTTAGATTATAGTCAGAGATGAGGGAGAAGATTCCCAAGCCAGTGGTCTAGACCAGATCTTCCACAATTTTACAGAAGAGAGTTGCCCAAACAAACAAACAAACAAAAGACATATACACAGACACATGACACATATAGAATGTGAATAAACAAGATTATTGAAAGAATATCCACAACAAATCATAGTTAAAACTCTTAACTATGAATAACACAATGTATTAAACGCTTTACAAAAAGGTCCACAATTCACACACACACACACACACACACACACACACACACACACACACACACACACACACACACACACATATATATATATATATATATATATATATATATATATATATAATCCATCAGAAGAAAATGTATTTCTCAAGTGTAACTTTGAAAAACAGAGAGCCTGGGAAAAATGCATTCCAAGAAAAAGACTATGAGGATAGCCACCATCCCTTAACATAACCAGCAAGACTGTATGTTATAGTAAAGGAGAAGCAAAGCAACTCCAAAACAGAAACTGTCTCAAATATTTAAACCGACAAACTAAACCTAACTAAAATACTAGAGTCAGTAATTCATTTTGAATGAGCATATCAGGGAGACATAAAAGAAAATGAAGACATGATTATTAAAACATGAACTACCACTGAGAATAAAAAATATGAATATGATGATTATAATTTTAAAACATTTCTCTCATAAATCTAATATTAATTGTATCAATTAATTCACATCATATACAAAATAGATTCAATTATATTTATAAATATATTGAAATCAAACACTAAATATCAAACATACTCAGCGTCATATGCAATTTTTTTCTAAAATAAACAACTTCCTAGAAAATAAAACTAACCATTATAAACGCAAAAAGACTAAAACCACTCCTTATGTTATCTGACAAAAATGCAATACAAACATAAAACTGACGGTAAAGAAATTGCTAGTAAATACACAAAATATATTATTTCTTTTGTGTCCAAGAAATTTTTAAATTCTTTCTTGATGTCTTCTTTTGGACTAGTCATTCATTAATGATTTTTTTAGTCTCTAGAAAACCTAAAAGAAAGAGATTGCTTTTCTGGATTTATTTAATCCTCCAAAATTAAACCAAAAGGTCCTAAATATTAACACACCTACAATAAATGAGAATAATAACACAATAAGAAAAAGTCTACTTAGTAGAAATTGTCATGGTCGAAGGAATCATTGCAGAATAATACCACAAATACAAAGATGATCTACTGCTGTTAAAAAACAAGCAAAACTCCATAGATTGATATTCCTGATGGACATAGACTCAAAAAAGCTCAATAAAATATTTGCAAATGCTATACAGACTACCTAAAATATATTATGTGATATGAAGTTGGATTCATCTATTAATAATAGATATAATTCAACATAAATGAATCAATATATTTAATAAATTGTCAATTTACATGGGCTAAAGACAAAAATCATGTAATCATCTCAAAAGATGCAAAAAGATCCTTCAGAAAAATCCACCATGACTTCATAATGATAGTATTAGAAAATGTGTGCTACTATATATATTCTGTAAAAAGCAGAAAATTAACCTAGTTTAAAAAGAATTGTATATTAGAAACCCACTGATAACATCATCCTCAATAGAGAAAATTTTAAATAATCTCACTGAAGTCAGAATTGTGACAAATACATACATTATTCCTGGTCCTTTCAATATTATACTTGTAACATAGATATAGCAATAAATGCAAGAGAAAAATTAAAGGAAAAATAGTTATTCTCACTTGCAGAAGATATGCACTATAGATTTGAAAACTCTACGAAAAAAATTCTAGAAATGATGAACAAATATAGAAATATGGTATGATACAGAAACAGCTCCCATAAATCAATAGCTTTTTTAAACAAAAAACACAGAGAAGGAGACCATTGACATGCTCCTATTCACGTCAGCATCGAAGAGAGTAAAATATGAATTGACCTAATTAAGGAAGAAAACAGTACTGATAATGTAATCTTTAAAGTTTAGAAGAAAAAGGTAGATAAATATCCCAGTAGTTAGAAAGATAAAATATAATTTTAGATTCAGAAAAATGAAATAAAAAATGACCATTTGACAAAAAGAATTTACAGATTTAATGAAAAACAAATTAAAATCCCCCATCTCACAGAAATAGGAAAATATAGAATAAAATTTATATAAAGCCACAAAAGAACCCCAATAGCCTAAATAATCATGAGCAAAATGAAAAGTGCTGGATTAACATTACAGATCTTACGTTATACTAAGAAATCATAATTATAAAAATATTGGACCAGCACAAAAAAAGACATATAAAGCACAATAACAACAATAATAATCCCAATAATGATAAAACCTCAAAATGACCCTTCCAAAAATGGGACTGGGTTGTTACTACAGAGTTTTCTCTAAAAAATAAAATCTGATAAATTTCTCAATTATGTTTATTGTTCCTAATAATTATTAAGGAAACGAAAAAAAAAGTACTTTGTGATTTCTACACAACCATGCAGAATAGCAAGGATCAGAATGGAACTGACAACAAATTCTATAGGGATATGTAGCAAAAGGAACTCTAATTTATTGTTAAATTACAAACTATAAATTCTTAATAAGAATTCTTAACATGTTAAACATAAATTTAATAATTGATTCAAATAACCCAGTCTTTTGTCTCCAGTGCGCAGGGTAAGCGGAACCTGGGAACCTTGGAAATTTGAACCTTTATTACTTAGCCTTGGCTTCTGATTCTCCCTGTTTGTGTACCTGTTTGTGTCTTCTTAACTCCTTGTTTCATAGTACTATTAATTGTTTGTCCTCGCAAAAAAAAAAATAAGCTTGTGTATAAATATATATTTTAATTAGAATTTCCCATGTGGGCATAAGATGTTCTCCTCCAAGAGCCAAAGACCACCTAACAACAACAAAAACAATAAAAACTGTCAACAGGTGTGACATAATCTGAGTTATTTTTGGGGACCCGGGCGGCGGTGGGTTCCTAGGCGGTCTCGGGCGGCGGGTCTGTGGGTCTAAGTCTCCGGACGCCCGGGACCGAGAAACCGCACTACAACAGATGGCGCATCCAACGTGGGCCGATTATCCACTTAGAGCCTGACAAAGATTAAAAAGAGTTCTAGATCGCAGAAATTGAGCCAGGGCAGCTTCCAAATTGTGTGTGTGGAGCGGGTCTTTGTACAAACAAAGCATGGTCCGGGTCACACTCAAAATGGCGCCAGCGGCGGGCTGGCGACAGGCAGTGTGAGCTACAATCAGGCGGGTTTCTGAAAACTAACAAAAGACTCAGTAATGTGATTGATTTTAGATTTCTGCTTATTTGGAACAAAAGAGAAACAGATTTTCTTCGTGGCAGCACCTTCTTGGGTGTGCTCTGTTTACGGTCCGCTTAAGAAAACTTAGTGATTCAGCCTAATTTGCAAAAACTGTGCTTCTTTTTGGAGAATGTATTTTAAAAGCTCTTAAGGTTAGAAGATGATTAAGGATTCACAATAAAACAGATTCAGATAAAAAGAAAACCTGTAAACGGGTTACAATGTTTGTAAAAGGTACATAGGCCTCAGAGAGAAAATAAAGAGGTTAGAAAAAGTTTTTAAAGCGAGAAATAGAGTGATAAAAATATAATAAGCCACGTAAAGATGGAAAATAGACACAAAATCTGGATTTTGGTTGTTATTGTGTTTTCTTTTAATTTTTTAACTGTTAATGAGCTAACTGCAAAAAGACAATGGATTGCAAAGGCTACTAAGTTAAACAAGAATGTATATTTTAAAGGTATTTTGATTTTGAAATTTGTGTCTAAGGATTTATTGCTTTGGAAGAGTTCTGTTTCTGTTTCCACAGATGAGAACCTGTGGATTGCTTCCAGGCAAATATGGTTTCATCAACCAAGACCCCCTGAAAAAACCTCTGATGAGAAGAGATGGCCAGATCAGCTTCACAGCTGCAGATTATGACCCAGTCTCAACAACCGTGAGATTTTCAACGCCCCTTAATCAGCAGGAAGTAGTAATGAATAACTTCGCCCAAATTCCCCAAATATTGTTTCTAAATGTTTGTTTTCATTATAAATGGTTAATGGTCATAGTCAATCTCTTTCTAAAAAAAAACGGGGGATATGGTATGTAAATGCTTTTTTAAAAAATTAGATTATTAAATTTACAGGTAATCAGCTGTTAATCTCAAAATGCTTTACATTGATATAGATTTTGGTTTATTGATACAAATTTAAGGTCAATTTTGTTATGCTGTATATGTTTTTCTATTCTTGTTTAAGGTATGATGTTCATGTAACTGTTTTAAAATTGTAGTGTATAATTAAGAAATAAAGGTTAATAGTCACTTTTGATAATCAAACTTATAGTTAGGTTAGTTAGGATTTTTAAGTATACAAAGATATATTTCAATTAAATAGATAATCTTCAAATACTTCTAAGACCTACAGAATATGGCATTTAAAATATTTTAAGAGCTTAGACTTTTCTGGACAGTGAGACAGGTCTATACCTGGCAGCACTAATTTACTTCAACAGAAAAATGGGCATTGAAGAAACTCCATATAGAGTCTCATCTATTTGTGGTAATGGTAAGCCACTGGAGAAAAAACTGTTTTTATATTGACTGCTTGACAGTATGCTGTTTAAACTGGACATGCAGGTTCCATAAAAAGATGACCTCTGGACTTTGGCAGAGCAAGCCAAGATCATCATTCGGGTTCCTGCTTTACAGAGAAAACTGTCAGACATTCTTCAAGACTCAAGGAAAAACAACGGATGAACTGTGCCAAAATGGGCAGAGCGGATTTCCTACTTCACTGAAATGAAAAGAGACTTTGGGCCTGTAGGCTGAAGATGAATGCCCCAACTTTATAAAGGAACTTTGGGTGACTGTCCAGGCAGATAGGTGTCATCTCTGTCCTTTCTAGATTTTAGAAGTCGTTTGCACTTCTGGTTTACTTGGGTAAATATTATATCCTTCTGTGGTCTTTGATGTAGTTGAAGATTAGATAGTTATATATACAGTTTTTCTTAGTCATTTGAAAAATATATTAGATATAAAAATTTAGATTCATAAAGATAAGATAGATGATAGAATATTTTCTTTAATTTTGCTAAATACAAATAGACTAGATATTATAACTATAATTCTTGCTTGATAGCTATTTTGTTATATGTAATTTTGCTATGTTAAAATTGAAACCTTCCTTTTTGATTAGAGAAAAAGGGGGAAATGTGGGAATATATTTGTGCGTACTGTATCTTTAAATAAAGGAGCTGGTTTGGACCATGGCAGGTACGTAGAATAGTGGGAGGAGAATCAGAGCTTAGGTAGAGAAGCAGGGTGGAGTCAGCAGACCGCGCGGAAGCCGCCCAAGGAGCAACATGTGAGGAGACACGGGTAAGCCACGAGCCACGTGGCCAACAGATTAATGGAAATGGGTTGATTTAAAATGTAAGAGATAGCTAGCAATGTGCCTGAGCCATAGGCCAAACAGCATGAACTTAATATAAGCCTCTGAGTTATTTTTGGCGACCTGGGCGGGCGGCGGGCGGATGAGCAGTTCTGGCGGCAGCTGTGGGTCCCAGATCTCCGGCTGTCTGGGACCCGCGAACCTACTACAACAACATAACTTCTTTGAGTTGTTGGGCAACACTATCCAAAAAACTCCTAAAATATCAAAGCCTTTTACTATTGCCATTGCATGCCTTTCAGAGTATAAAATCAGTACCTAAAGATACTGATCATCTCAGATGTGGGCTCACAGGCTTAGGAGCTAGATGTAATCTGAATGTCTCCGTTCCAGGGTCTAGCTTTCATGGTAAAATGTATGCTCCCAAAGGAAGGAAGTAACCAAATATCCTACCTAGCTATGATAACCTTGAACTATTATGACCAGCCTGTCATGATAACCCTAAGGGTACCATAGTGACATGCCTAAATTTGGGATAACTAATAACGCTCTAATGGAACATAAGACCCACTAAGAAGAGAAAATTCATTCCCAGCTATCCTGGACCAATGAATTCATGGATTTTGAAAGAGAAACTACACCTGATGTTGTAATAAAGCAGCACAATCCTCAAGCACGTTATAAATATTTGCCTTTATAACACAGATACCTGTAGTCTTTAATCCTATCAAGTAAACTTCTCTTTATAACAAATGAAGACCACTAGAGAAAACCACAGCCAAGTAAAATGCAGAGTTGCAAAGCTCAGATCCAATGAACACTTCTGCAAAGCAATTCCCACACCTAGGGGTACCTTAACATTGCAGAAGAAGGGACAGAAATATGGTAAGAACCAGAGTATAAGGGAAGTTTCTGTAGAACTGTGTATTCCAGAAATGTCAGATGCTAAATTCATAGCCTGACTAACACGCATGTCTAAACATGAGCTGAGCAAGGCAAATAATAACAGACATTCCGAAAAGGATGGAACAAAGATCACAAGGACTCAGAGTTACACAAAGAACTACAGACTTGTGAGGAATGCTGAAAATGTGAGAAATACTCTTCCCAAGAGAGACCACATAAATTAGTTTTCTAGCACCAAATAGCCTGAAAGTATACATAAAAATTTTATTGCACATACAGAGCAAGTTTTATGCAGGAATATTCAGAAATATGCAGAAACAGCCACAAATGACAAAGAGGACATGGATTTGACAGAGAACAAGGGAGTCTATCGGAGTGTTTGCTTAGGAAAAAGGGAAGGGAGAAATGATGTAGTATTATAATCTCAAAAATAAAACAACATTATAAAGAAAGAAAAATCTTGAAGTAGGGTATAAACTGTGTTAGGGAATATCAAAGAGTTTGTGGGAGACTTAAACTGGATGACATCAAGGTGAGTGATGCATACATATGAATGTTCCAAAATTTATTAGAGTGTAATCTTGACACAATTGTCCCCTTATATCACTCTAATATCTAGCAATCCCCTTTAGCAAAACCAATGGATTTCAGATTTAAAATATCCTGCAAAATCTGGCACTGCTATCTCTTAAAAATATAACCTCAAGCAGTCTTAATAAACAAGTGTCTGTGAAGTAAGAAGTGAAACCTTTGGGTATGTGCCCAAACCTTCTATAACAGGGTTACATGATAGATATGTTTTTAGCTTTTTGAGAATTTTCCAAACTGATTTTCATAGTTGTGTGAAATGGTTTCCAATCCCATCAAAAGTAATCGGGGTTCCTTTTTGACCACATTCCCAACATTTGTTGTCGGTTTCGTAAATCTTTGCTATTCTGACTGAAGTAAGATAAAAAAAAAAAATGTTTTAATTTATATTTATCTAATTTCTAAAAATGATGAACATATTTTGAGATATTTTACCCATTTTTTAAATATTTTTGTGAATGCTATTTTTGTTCTAGGCTCATTAACTGAATGAGTCATTTGTAGTTTTGACTTTGTTTTTTTAGTTCTCTGTATACTTTAGATAATTAACCTTTCATATAAGTTAATGGAAAACATTCTCAACCACTCTGTGAACTTCCTCTTTATCAGTTCATTCATTCCTTATTGTGCAGGAACTTTGTAATTTCACTAAATCATACTTATCAAATATTAGACTTAATCTGTGGGCAAATGAAGTTATTAAAGATGCCAGAAGAAGATGGAACTTGAATTGCAGGGTTGTAAGCTACCTGGTGTGGATACTGAAAACTAATCCCGGATTCTTAGTTGTTAAGAAGTTTCTCCAATCACAACTGTAGTCTTTACATGTATTGTTATGATTTTAGTTTATTTCAAAATATTCTTGCTGTTACTTCCTATAGACTAAGTTAGCTGCTCTGTTATGTTTAAAAAAGACAACACAAAGATATTTATTGGTATTATCAGAGACTACCATTTGCAATTGTACACTTCAATTGACTCATTATTCATCTTGATACTTTTTTATACTTGGCAATTTAAAGTCAAATTCTACTGCTTTTAAAAGTTGATCATGTCCTCAACAGTGCAGAGGGTAACAACTAGGGAGTTGTAGACAAAGTCAGTCTTCAATGGTAGCAAAACCTATTTTGTTTTTATGTAATTTAAAAGGCCACATCCATAAAAATATTGTAAGTGACCATCCAAAAAAGATAAATCTGCAAGGAAAACTGGATTTCATCAAACATTGAACCATGATGTTATATAATTATTATGAAATCAGCATTCAGAAATATACCGTAACATATTTAAAAATTTCTACCATAATTTCAACCTCTATCTAAGAAAGACATTATCTTTATATTCCTGTAGAGTGTCATTTTCCCTGATATCATTGCCAATACACAGCATTTCTCACCTATTCTTTCTCTTGAGACTTTACAGTTTTTGATATTCTGAATAGGCATCTCTAAGTATTTCACTGAAAACCAAAGTTTCTGTCTACATTTTCTGTAAAGTTTTTATTTGTACTTTTGTTGTTATACTCAAGAACAGGACATATTCTTTTTTTACGGCTCACTACTTTTCATAAAACATTATTTTAAAAGATATGCACATTTATCTGCAGAGTTAGGAAAATTAACTGTGCCCATTTTATCTTTACAATCTCAGAATATAAGTGACCCAATGTCACTTTTTCAAAACTTTATTTTAAATCAGTAGTACCTGTTGCCTTAGCAGAAACATTGCTATATTAGATTAAAATACACTCTGAAATTCTGCATAATTTGGAGTATCAGTAGTGGGAATATAGCTGTCAGTATATGTGTTTGCTTGCACACACACACACAAACACACACACACACACACACACACACACACACACACACACACACACACACATATGAGAAAGAGAAGAGAAAGGGGAAGAGAGTATCCAAGTGACTGTTTGTAGTAAGAGGTTTCTGGCCCGGACTTTTGGGCTTAGCCTCAAGGTTTAGGCCTGCACACCCGCAGACCCGCAGACCCACAGTCCCACAGAGACACACAGAGGCTTACTATAATTTTAGGCTGATTGGCCTCAGGCCCCGGCATATCACTTGCTGGCTCTCTACCCTTCATCTAACCCATGTCTCTTGTTCAGCCATGCGGCTCAGTACCTTTCTTTAAAGCTGCATGGTTGCCCTCTGCATCCTGCAGCTTCTCTCTGGTGCTCTGTCTGGCATTCTGTTCTCAGAGTTTTTAGTCTGGTAGCCCCACCCACACTTCCTGTCTGCCTTTGGCCAATCAGCTCTTTTTATTAAACCAATGGGTGGGACAATTATTTACCATGAAACAACACAATACCCCTACAACTGTTCACTGAAGTCTGAAGTTTTATTAATAGGAAACAATCTTCTATGTCCCACGTAAAAATATTTTCCTATTACAAATTAAGAAATGAGCCATTCATCTGTGTTCACACTTTACATTTTTTCAAATTTATTTAGTGGTCATGTTTGGCTTGCTTAAATATCCATGACTTCCACACCAAATTAAAAAAAAAAAAAAACAAAACACAGTGTGGTTCTGAGTAGAAAACAAAAATCAAAAACAAAGTGGATACTAAAATGTACAGAATTCATCTTCTACCACAAAAAAAAAAAATATTTTACGGTGTTGTGAATCATTCACTCTTAATCCTCAGCATGTATTTTTAAAATATGAAATCAATACTTAGGTAATGTCCTCTGTGTAGTTATCGTATATATGTGTTTTTGAAAGATTCTTTTATTCCTTCCTATATTTTTGCCTCTCTTTGTATCTCTCTGTATCTTTCTCTCTCACTCTCATTTTTTTTTTATATTTTTTATACTGAGTTTCACTGTATAACAACTTGGTTGTCCTGGAACTAGATAAAAATCACCAAACAGAAATCCACTTGCCCATGTCTCCTGAGTGCTGGGATTAAAATGTGTACTACTCTTGCCTGACTCTTCCCACATTCTTTTAAGTATACATGATGTGTTTCCTATAGTCATTAAACATTTCCTTCCATTTATTCTGTGAATTGTTAAATATGAGGATATTAACAGTAAACTATATGTCTAGATATTCTGGTAATTGAGTCTGTGTCATTGGACCAGCTTTTACTCTTTCCTTGTTCTTGGCTATTGTATCTGAATAATATAGATGAGTTTAATTAAAAATTCCTGTTGTAAACAAATGCAGTCTTTGTTACCTCAAGGAAGTCAATGACAGAGTCTAAAACTTATTCCTATTTGGAATAAAATTTAAAACATCCAAGGAGCTTTTTGGCATATGTTTTTGTGTTTTGATTACCCCTTTTCCTTGAAACAAATTGTTTATTCATGTTCTTTCTGTATATTTTATTTTGTATATCTAGGCATCAATGTTATTGGAATCTGCTGTTACTTCTTGGAGTACTGCACAAATTTTCCAGTAATTTCCTTATTTTTATGCCCCAGCAATATGTTTGCCAGATGTTTCCTTCTGATATCCATATAAATAGAAATGTAACACAGTAATCAAAGAGCAAAATTGTCCTGAGTCCAGAAAACATTCGCATCCTACTTTATTTTACAAGTAAACTTCAACACATCTAGAATATCATGGTAAGATGCCAGAAGATCAGAGAAAACACGTAGCTTTTAATGTAGATTCATTGAATTCAAGGTTCTTGGTCTCTTTTTAAGAAAAAGTTATTTTGGAAAGAAAAAGGACTTCCTCTAAGTGTCATCACAGAACTTCCATTCAACAATGAATAGAGGTGAAGGCAGAGATCCTTGACTGAACACTGGAATGAATTCCTGGTGCAGCTGAGAGCAGGGGAGGAAAGTCTTTGTAAGCAAGGGGACAGGGATTATGAGGAAATTTCCCACGGTGATGGCTGGCTGAAGCTTTGGGACTCACTGAATTGCCACTGGAGTTCCATCAGGAAAAGGATCTAGGCCCTAAAGTGTAGGCAACTGTCGACTGGCATCAGCAGTATGCTGAGTTGACCCACCTTGGGACTTCTTACCTTTTGGGGGGAGGGGATGGTTTGTAGGGAGGGGGAGGCTGAAGACTAACTGGAAAGGATTGGGAGGAGGGAAGGGAGGGGAATCAGGGGACTATATGGATATGGATTAAAATGACAGTCTTTATTAAAAATAATAAAATGAAAGAGAAGTAAAAAAAAAAAAAAAATAACAAAGTTTCCCAGCGTGGAGAACTTGAGTGTCTGGTGGACAGCTTTCCAGGCTCTTCCAGCTTGTAGAGTCTCAATAGATATGAGTTATTCTAATAGGTTGTCTTTTGTTTGTTCCTTGAGGTTTTTTTTTTCTTTTGAAACTTTTAATATTTTTTTCTCTGTTATGTATACTTAGTGTTTTGATTATTACATGCTAAGACTTTTTTTCTCACCCATACTATTTAGTGCCCTGTGTGCTTTTTGCACCTCTTTTGGATTAGAGAAATTTTCTTCTATGATTATATTCAAAATATTTTCTACATCTATAGGACCTGAGGGTTTTTTCAATTTTCTATTTCTATTATTCTTAAATTTTCTCTTTTTATAGTTTCACCATTTTTCTAAATGTTTGTGCCAGGACTTTTTACTTTTTACTTAATATTTTCTCTTATCAACTTATTTATTCCTTTTATTTTGTCTTTAGTATTTGATATGCCTGCTTCTGTGTCCTGTATTCAATTGGTGAGGCTTGCCACTGAGGCTCTTTTTTGTGTGTCTAAATTTTTCACTGTTAGATTGTTCTCATGTGGATATTTTTTATTGATCCTATTATTATATTCAGGGATTGATTTCTTTTACTCATGTACTTTCACTGTTTGTGTTTTTATGGATTTTATTAAGGGTTCATTCATTTTCTATTTAAAAACTTCTCTGCTATCTATAAAAGCTATTTCCAGATCTGTACTTCGCATACAATGTATTACTCAAGGCCTGCTAAGGTATGGTTATTTTACTTTAGGGGAGACATATTATTCTTACTGTTACTGGCTGCAATTTTTATACCCGTGTCAGTGCTTCTGGATCTGGGAACATTGTCAATCTGTTCCTTGGTGTCCATTGCTCTGTCTCTTTTGTAGAACAAGTTTGTAGCTGTGTATCACCTGATATAAAATTTGTCTTAAATACTTATAGGACTGGCCACTGAATTATAGGTAAAATATTTCATATTTTAATTTGTGAAATGAATTTCAAAGATGTTTTAAACACAACTGAATCTCTTACATTAATAATTTTGCACATATTTTCTGCTTGCTTTTGGGTACAAGCAGAAAAACACACACCTGTACATGCCCACACAGAAGTAAAATATCCAAAATATTTTAATGTATTTTAAGCTTGTGAAATACTTAAAAATTTTTAATTATATGTATATTAGTGGATATAAGTTAACTTTTGTTTTTCCAAACATGTTCCAAATAACATTATTTAATGAGAATAACATAATTAAATCTATCTAGTAATTTCTGAAAATGTTGATTGGTACTTGAAATGAACGATTTCATGAAAGATAGTTCCTTTCAGTATCTTATGTTTGGTTGGTGTCAATATTTAGTTTTAATTTCCTAATCCGTGTGAACAGCGATTTTATAAACAATGTAAAGCCAAACAAAGAAAAATGTTGGCTGATTGAACCAACGAGGTCCTCACAGTGTTTAATTACTGTCCAGAATGGTATTTAAGTCAAAATTTTGACATGCATTCACTATGCACTGTGATGCAGCTCTGAAGAAATGTTTATTCAAGTGTATTAAGAACTACATTTTTATTGCATCTACTTTCTACAAACTACAAAGCTATGCTCCTTTGTCCTGAATAAAACCTCATTGTTTATATATAACATTTTTTCACCCATTCATATATATGGATATCTCACTCAGCAGTTCTATCATTAACTAAGTGGTTTTGTCTCTGATTTATTTATTTAGAGTATTTTGGGTATATATTAAGTGGTGGCATAGCTAGCCCACATGTTATAACCTCCTTAGAGATTTCCAACCTTGCTGAATTAATCTATGTTCCTACTCCTTTACCTTGAGGTTATTTCCTAGTCAGAAACTGTAAAATACCCAATAGCTGCTTTTCAAATAATACTCTTAGTCTGGTTGCCCCAACTATACTTTCTGGCTTGCTAGTGAACTATCAGTAGTTTATTAAAACAATACCTAAAGAAATCTTTTCTTTATAGTGTAGAAAATTATTGTCTCACATTTCTCTTATGGTTTCCTTTAAAAATAAAATCCCCAAATCTAAAATTCTTTGTATAGCTTTTTTTTTTCTTGAATATTATCCATAACAACTTATAAGCAACACTCTAAACAAAGACAAGCTTCCATAATCTATTTTGGGGGAATGTGGGTTTAGTTCTCTAGATTATTTCCTGATAATTGGAGATAATGGTTATCTTTAGAGACCCAAAGAAAATTTAAGAAATGATTTGAGTAGTCTGTGTGACTGAATCATCTCAGCAAGTATCCTTGAAGCTGTTCTGGATGAAGAATTCAGAGTAATGTGCAACAAAGGTGCTTTGAAACATTGGATCATATGGATCATTCATTCCTATTGGAGATCTGTTGAAGGTTCTTCCCAATTTAAACTTACTTTCTTTATAACAGAATGAGTCTACAGCCTCTCATTTCTGAAATAAAAAGAAAAGCTCTTCTCCAAGCTAAAATATCTTTTGACTTAAATTTTGAAGTTAAAGCATTTTAAAAATATATACGTTGAATTAATCTAGCAGAATTTATAATCAGATGTCTTTTAGCAGTTGTTGCTCCTTTCTCAGCAGTCAGAAAACTCAGACAAAACAATAGCATGCAATATCCAAGCTCTGTGTTTATTTCACTGTTACATGGCTTATTCTTGTTTTCCTTATGTTATTTCTGTTTAAGGACTTCATCCTTTTTCATAAATCTCTTCCAACCCTACTTATAATTTTAAACTCATTGTAAACCATTTAGAAATTTTGGTTTTTTTATTTGAATATATAAATACACACACATAGTTTGTGTGTGTGTGTGTGTGTGTGTGTGTGTGTGTTTGTGTGTATACATAAACATATACATATAACAACCTTTATTCTTTTAAATTCAATGATATAAGTAAAGCCTTGTGGCTATGATTACAGCATTTACTATGGTAGGTGGCTCTACCCAGCTCCTTGGTCTGTAAGAAATTAGCTTCATGGCAGAGGTACAGATAGAAGCCGTATTTAACACTCCAGTCCTGGGGAATTTTAGGGTCCACAGTGCTAACAAGTAGAGCACCATCCCACAGCCCTCTGCTCACAAGCCTCATTTAAGTCTTTAGCAGCAGGGCCTCTAAAAAGTCCTGAAAAAATTCTTCTACCTAGAAGCCCTGCTTGACTCTGTTCTTGTTTGTCTGTATGAACAGTAATCTTAAATTGGTCATATGCAGCTAGTGCTTGTGCCAAGCTTCCAGTGAGACTGTGGAAGCCCACCAGGTTGCAGATCAACTCCGCACACCAATCTGTATCATGGCCCACTAGAGATACAGAACTAGGAAGCTGTTTTGGCTCCATTTTGTGTTCTAGAACCTTTTTAAGCTGAAGCTTTAAGTAGATGTACTTGCTCCATATTCGAGCAACATTTGTAGTCAGAATTTTCTTGGTCCTGCCTAGCCTTGCAGTCTGGATAAATTTCTCCCACTTGAGATTCTGCAGCTGTTTATAAAATAATTACCCAGAGACTTAATATTATAATAAATGCTGGTTCAGTAGTTCAGGCATATTGCTTACTAGCTATTTTGCTTAAATTAACTCATGATTCTATTTATGTTTAGCCATGTGGATTGGCACCATTTCTCAGAACAACCTTCCCAACTTGCTTCCTCTGCATCTGGCTAGTTTGTGTCTCCCCCATCACTCCTCTTCCCTGAATTATCTAGCCTGGTTGCCCTGCCTGTATTTTGCATAGCTACTGACTAATCAGCATTTTATTAAACCATTACCAGTGTCAAATCTTACAGTGTACAAGAGCACCATCCCACATATTACCAATGTTTGTGGTTACTGTTCTTTAGTAATAGGCACTCCGCCTGAGATGAGAACTTTAATGTAACTTTAATCTGCGTTCTCCTGATGGGTAAGGATGTTGAACAGAGTTTAGTGTATTTACTTGCTGTTTGAACTTATCGCTCTGGAACTTCTGTTATAGAAATAGTTTGTTGACTAGAGAGTTTGTATTTGAAGTATTTAAAATGTGTTGGGTTTTTTTAAAGTTTTTTTTTTTAAATTTTATAATTACTTACCCTTTGTCAGATGTCTAGCTGGCAAACATTTTCTCACAGACCCTACATTATTTAATCTCCCAGTTGTTCCCTTTGTTCTGTATAAATTTTTGTTGTCGCTGTTTATTGTAATGTTTTTTAGGAAGGTTTTGCCTGTGGTTATATACTGAAGTGCTATCCCTTTTTAATCTGATGATTTTAAGAGTTCCAGGTCTTAAAGTTTTTGGTATACATACATCAAATTATATAATTTATATATATATTGCTTAGAATGAGATTAAGAAACTATTTTCATGCTTGGAATTGTACCGACCCAGTTTTCATAGATTTATATGTTGCGCCTTTTGCAGATAATATTTTACTATTTGCAAATAGGGATAAATCAGCTTCCTCTTTTCCTCTTTGCATTTGATTTGTTTATTGTACCTCATTTCTCTATTTGAAGCTTTATATAGTGTATAAAACAGGTTCTCTTGTCACATGTTTAGATTTCTGGGAAACACATTACATTCCCTCATTTAGTATAACATTAGTTACAGTTATTTAATGTATACTCCTTTGCCCAAATTTTAAAATGTGATACTAGCTTGTTTGCCAAATTTCAGATGTCTATAGCTGAGCAGTTTAATCTATAGCTCTTATTTATTGATACAAAGTTATGGTTTTGTATGAGTATCTTGCAGTTCTGTTGCAGTGGCTTCATAGTATACCTTGAAATCAGGATGTTATTTTCTGTATCTTAGACTTTCAATATTACTTTACAATTCAGTATCTTCTGTGTCTTTATAGAAATTACAGTATTTATTTTCTAGCTTTGTGGATGTCATTGGTATTTTGGATAAAAATTTTATTGATTATATAGATTGACTTTGATAGATATTTACATATTTTAATGTCTTTTTTTAGTTTCTTTCTTCATTGTCTTAAAGTTTCCCTTGATGTGAGTATAAATGCTTTTGTTGGACTTAGTGTCAGTTACTTTATATTCTAGAAGCTATTGTAAGCAATTGATTACCTGATTTTTTTTCTCAGCATGTGTGTAATTCGGTTATTGGCAAGTCAATTCTTGTTATCTGCTGGTTTTGTGACCTGCTATGTTACTAAAAGTCATGATCATTTTTAAGTGTTTACTCTAAGCATATACTGTGTGTCTTATATATAGGACCATATTAACTACAAATGGGCATAATTCAATTTCTTCTTTTTCTATTTAAATTCCATTTTTTTTTTTAAAAAAATGCCTCATTGCTTTGTTTAAAGCTCTAGGAAGTTTATAAAACAAATATTCTTTTCTCACTCCTAAATTTATGGAAACACATTAAATTTACACATTTAGTACAATATTATCTATATTATTTTATATATAATATTTATTGCATTAGAGTACATTTCTTTCATTCATAATTTCTTCAGTATCTTACCATGAAAGGTTTTCAGAGTCAGTCAGAGAGATTTTCTTGCATTTATTTCAATGATTGTATGATTTTGGTGCTGGAGTCTGATTATTATATTGATTTAAAAATTCTGAGCAATCTTCACATTACTGAAAGACACTATTTTGATTACTATGTGCTTTTAAATTTGGTTTTCCAGGGTATGGGGAATTTTTGTGTCTGTAATGTTTCCTTTTTTCTTTTTCTTTTTTTCCTTTTTCTATTGTGCCACTGTCTGTTTTAGTTATGAGGATGATACTAACATCATAGAAACAGTTTAAGAGTGTTCCTTAATGCTCTATTTGGTAATACGTTTTGTGAAAGGTTCATAGACCTGCTTAAGTTTTGTGGATACTCATAGTAAAGTATAGAATCTTATAGTTTTGCACAGACATTTGTGGAAAGCTAAAGGCATCAAACTCTGCTCCTGATGTATTCATTCTTGTATTGTATGTATCTCCACTCCACTCCTTGAAGCATGACTTTATAATCACTTGTATGAAACAATTTTTTATGTCTTATCTGCTGAATAAACACTACCATTCTCTTACAGAACTGCAAAACAATTTATTTCAGGTACTCCAGTGTACACCCATCTGTGTCTTTTAGTCATAATTAGACTTATGCAACATATCTATTTGAAACCCAAGATAGCCGTAGCCAAATATAGATATTATAAAAAACAATAAAAGCAAAACAGTATTAATAAAGGTCTGATTTGTGCAGACTTTTGACACTGGTTACTTAGTACTAACATACCATGATGTGAAACAAATATGAGGTCTATTAAGTTATTCTTGTTTTATCTACCTAAGCAGCAATATTAGACAAGCAGTTATTTAAAGCTCCCTTGTATCATAGCATAGCGACTCATGAACCTTTAATTACTTTCTTGATTTAAGCTAGTAAACTAACTAAATTGAATTCCTAAATTGAAGGTGAGGTCAATTACACTTAAGTACCTTGTTTCAATAAAAAAAACAAAACAAAACAAAACAAAAACCTTTACTATTATTCTAATCTGTACCCCAAAGAATTTAAGACTTTTTCATAGAATGACTAGATGTTATAGAAAAAATAACTAATTCGATCTTACATGACTGATTAGATAGTGGATTTGAACTGATATTGATTACAAGAGGCCTTAAATGGCACTGCTGTCCTTCTGTTAAAGTAGATATTTATGGAGGTGAAGCTATTAATAGTGTTTTAGCCAAAATATGACTTATTGTGGTTCCAGTGGCTCTCTAAACTCATTCTACAGTTACTTTGCTAATTCCAGAATGAATAAAAAGACAAATATATTTAGAAGTTGGAATAATCCATATATTTGTTATCTGATCTACAGATTAGGGCTATTATAATTGAAAATGAAAAATTAATTCTATCAGATATATCTCTGCTAAGAAAACTAATTAGCTGTAGCCAATATTATATTTACAAACTGATTGAAGAAATTAATGCCCCCATCAAAGTGTTGGATAATGCAATAATGTGGTTAACCACAACTTTATTTAACTCCTCTATCTGGGTCTACAGATGAGTGTATTATAAGGAATTAAGGTTCTTTACCACTAATTTAATCAAGTAGTGACTCGAATTGTAGCTTCTATAACAGATATGGCTTATTTACTGGAGTAGACTAATATCCCTTGGTCTCTGGTACGCAGTTATTAATCTTGAAAATGTTTCCTCTGTACTTATTCATAAAGTTCCCAAAAAGAAACTTGCCATCAGTTACCATGGTCACCAATACACTTTGACTGATCTACCTCATACATACATTAATTCAATAGACCCATGTTTTAAGTGAGCTTTCAAGGGACTTGATGACTAATTTCTCCCACATGGTACCACACTGATCCACCACAGGGATGCAATAATGCTCAGTATAACAATTGGGCAGGAAAAATGAGCCAGATTTTTACCTATTGATAAACTATAGGTGCATTAGAACATGAAAAGCAAATCCTATCAAAACCAAAGAAACTTTCGTGAGTAAAATTTCTGTGAGAGCAGGGCTATGAAAAGTGTAGAGATATTTCTTCTTGGGCACAGAAAACAATTATTGCACCTGGTTCCTCTCCCACCAATAAAGAAATAAAGGTTAAGTAGGGATACTTGAATTTTGGAGACAGTACATTTTCACACACTAAATAACTT
The DNA here is from genome assembly GCA_033318265.1 of Phyllotis vaccarum. Lineage (NCBI taxonomy): Eukaryota > Metazoa > Chordata > Mammalia > Rodentia > Cricetidae > Phyllotis > Phyllotis vaccarum. The sequence continues at coordinate 102,151,931 of JARWLC010000008.1, read as the reverse complement.
GAAAATCTATTATTGTTTAGTGTATCCTGGAACATAAAGATCTTCAAAAGTTTTAGCCTGCTCTGTAAAGTGTGTTATGTGATCCAACAAGCCCAATATTACTTAGGTCATTGTCAGACAAATTTTTTGGAGAAGTTGTAGTCTCTACATAGGTTAATGACAGTAGAGGCTTTAAAATTTTGAACCGGGGGCTCTGTCTTTATTTGAAAACTTTGTTTCTAAGAAAGACAGCTCTTGACCTACTTTTGATTTTTAGTCAACACTGCATATTTGACAATGGGTCACAAAATTACAATAAAATATAAGATTTTACCATGAACTTAGTGTCTTCTAATATACAAAGTTGCAAAGTTAAACAGAACTCACAACAATGTCTCTTCAAATGTAAGTATTGATTTCCATTCCTATGATGATGGCTTCTGTCACTACCATGCAATAATGGCCTCATCAAACATGCCTTCTGGTAATTAGACAAAGAAAGACAATGGTAAGTCTTAGCTGGCAGATAGTTTTGCAGGCTAGGCAAACATCACCCAGAAATAAAAATTTGTAGTATTACAGCTTCCTTCTTGGACAACATAAGGGTATGAAGAATGAAAATTTTCAGAGTAGGTATAACTTTAGGTGCACATACAGCATATAATTGTAGCCAGTGATTTGGCTAAATAGTCACAGGTTGAAAAATTGGTGAGAAAGGCATTTGGGAAAGTTATGTGTAGATAGTTATCTCTAGATGGGCAAAGGAAGAAAAGAGAATGGATGCATGTGACTACCATCCACTGATGTCTCTTGAGGAGGATATTATTAAGTAGAAATAATGATTCATTCTGTGATGATAGGCAAAGTCTTCCCTGGATTATTCTCGTCCTTGTCTGTTGGGCTCATGAACAAAGTGAACTTGATAGCAATGAAGGAAGTTATATTTAGGTTAATCAACACAACACAGCAAGATGAATCTGACTGTGGTAGCTAAGTATCAAATTTTATAGCTGTTGAGACAAGAACTGGTCACTCGATGTGACATGATTTCCCTGGATAACTATACAGTAACCTACTGGAAGGTTTATTGCATTGGAACATTTTCAGTGTTGAAAGTATAGTGTTTCGTCCTCAATGAAATAATTTTTCTGGGTATGAATTTTCTTTTCTTACATGTAATGCTTCTTTCAAAACTACTATCCATGGCCTTAAAATGTACTTTTACTAAATTCATGGTAGTCCACCTAATATTTTTTTTTTCTACAGAAATCAATTTACAGCCAAAAAAAGCATAGTAGTGGAATAAATCTTATGAAACTCACAGACAAATGTTCCTTACCACTAAAGAAGCCGGCATGCTAAGATGCTGGGGTGACACTTTAAAGAGATACAACTGTAGAACCAACTCTGTGGCAGGAAGTGGCAGAGAAGGCTGAGGCAGGATTTTCCAGTGTAGTACAAGGTTTCTGGCCAGGACTTTCTGGCATAGCCTCAAGGTTTAGGCCTGCAGACCAGCAGACCCGTAGACCCACAGATTCTTTCAATAGTTTTTGGATGATCAACCTAAGGCCCAGGCATATCACTTGCTAGCTCTCTACCCTTCATCTAACCCATGTCTCTTGTTCAGCAATGCGGCTCGGTACCTTTTCTTTAGAGCAGCATAGTTGTCCCCTGCTTCCTCCGGCTTCTCTTTGGCATTCTGCTCTGTGCTTCCTGTTCTCAGAGTTTTTCTTAGTCTGGTATCCCTGCCCACACTTCCTGCCTGCCTTAGGCCAATCAGTGCTTTTTATTAAACCAGTGGGTAGGATAATTATTTACAATGAAACAACACAATATCCCTATATATCCCCTTTTCTCTTTAAAACAAAAAGAACTCCAAATCTAATATTTTCCCCCTTATCTATAACAACTTAAGAACAACACTGTTCATAAGATGAAGGGTACAGAGCTATCAAGTTATATACCTGGGCCTGAGGCTGATCAACCAAAAACTATTGAAAGCATCTGTGTGTCTCTGTGGGACTGTGGGACTGTGGGACTGCGGGACTGCGGGACTGCGGGTCTGCGGGTGTGCTGGTCTGTGGGCCTAGACCTTAAGGTTAGGCCAGAAAGTCTGGGCCAGAAACCTCATACTACATTCCAGAGGCTGACTATACCCTGAATCATTATTCAATATATACAGTACTGTTATTTTTTTCTATAGCCATAATTCATGCCCGTGAGTTCATAGTATAAAAATTACCTCTCGTAATCCATCATCTCCTGTTTTAGCTTCCTATTACTTTGACATTAAGGTCTGCTCCTTGTTGTGGATGTCTTGTTGCTGCTGCTGTTTTCTAAAAGGGAAAACCTTTCTGCCAAAGATCAAAAGAAGAAATCTTGAATTGGAAGGTAAGGTTTTCCATCACCAATGCTGAAGTACTGATGCCGCTGACTTAACAGACTAACAGAAATGACAGTGATAACTAAGATGACAGATCCCAATTAGCAGAAGAAAATTGAATTTATCTTCACAAGGGAGAAAAAAGAAGAATATGTCTGGAGTGCAAGAGATCCTGCGTCATTTAGATAAGGTCAATGTTGAACTTCAGCAACACAGTCTGGCAGAATCAAATGGAACAGGCCACTACAGAGCTAAGATGTGTAGTTTACATCTCCAGATATGGAACCGGTAGCTCCTGATGTGCTTGCTGAGGATCTGAGGGTAAATTAACAAGAAAAATAAAACAAACTTTTAATACATGAAGACAGTTTTTTTTTAGATGAAAATTCTAAGCCTATGTGTTGTTACAGAAATGAGAACTGGAATTTCTATGAATATTCTTAAACTATTTTGCTAAAATATCTATTTGTACATTTATATAAATATGCTATGTTTTCTTATTTATTTATTTATTTATTTATTTATTAAGATATCATTAATTAAGTGAATTAAGTGGTGTGAAGTTGTATTTTGTTAGATAATGCAAAACATTAAGCCATTTTCCAGGTACTTTACTATATGTTATTAGAGAAGACTGGTGGAATTTTGATGATATAAAAAAAGGTTCAATAATGTTAGGCAGAATTAGCACCTTGATTTTGTCTGTTTGGAAATTAAGCATGACCTAAGGACATGTGTGTGTGTGTGTGTGTGTGTGTGAGAGAGAGAGAGAGAGAGAGAGAGAGAGAGAGAGAGAGAGAGAGAGAGAGAGAGAGAAGAGATGAGGAGAGAAATAGAGAGAGAGTGTATGTTTATGTGTGTTTATGTGGGCAAGAGTGTGTGCAGGCACATAATCTCATATGTGCACACAGGCATTTGTGTGTGTAGCAGATTTCAGATAAAGTAAACAATGTTTTTCATGTATTTTAATTTAGTTATTTTTTGAGGCTTCTCTTTAGGGACAAAGAGGGAGGGAAATACAAAAGAAGGGAGGAGGACGTAAAGAGGACTGTCAGGATATAGTGATTTATAGAAAAATAGGAAGAAAAGAAGGAAAGGAAATACAGAAGAAAGAAGAAGATGAGTAAAATAACAATAATGGTATCAGAAAACAACATAAGAAATAATACAATTAGTTATTTACATAAACCTATAATACATGTGATTCTTTGTATATGTGTGTCATGTGTGTATTATCACATCCTTCGTGATGTCAGAATTTCCTAATGATGTCAGAAGTTACATTCATCTCTTACCAACATGAGTCCCAGACCTTGCTGCACAAGGATGGCAACAATGAACATGTCTAACTAGACAGAGAAGAACCCACAGGGTCTTGACCTTACTCAAAGAACTCTAGACTACTAGAATCAGGAGGAGGAGTCGTCCAGGGGAAGAGCACACAAGTCGGTCATTCAGTACTCAGTGGTATCGCATGCAAGTGACATTCTATGAATTAATAGGTTATATTTGGGAACATTTCTGTATATGCATGTATATGTGAATGCAATAACAATTGGGAGAAGAAGAGCATTCGTTTCAGGAGTGTGGGAAGGGGTATGTGAGACTACTTGGAAAGAGCAAAGAGGAAAAGAAATGATGCGCATATACTATAATCACAAAATAGTAAAATATTCAATTAATTTTTGAAGCAAAATTAAATTTCCATTTCAATGGAAAGAAAATTATACACGTGATTCTCAAAAGAACTTGATTCTAATATAGTTTTCAACACCCATTTTTCTTTTTGAGGCCCTTTGCAGACTTTACATTTCTTTAAATGTATCATCAGTACCTCAAACTTAAATCTTTTCCCAACTCTGCCCTCAATTTTATATGTTTGACTCTACCTCCTCGATGCTATAATTAGGAATTTGAGATACTTGTTCTCAAAATTTTTACTCTCTTAAACAATCTGTATTTATAAAGACTCATTTTATTATTCGTGTATGTAGATACATATATGCTTGTGTGTGTGTGTGTGTGTGTGTGTGTGTGTGTGTGTGTGTGTCTGTTCTTGTGTGAGGGTGCCTGTGCACGGTGTTGGTCCTCTGAAGTAGGAGTCACACGTGGCTTCACTGATGCCTGACTTAGGAGCTGAGGACTAAATCCCAGTCTTCTGCAAGTGCAGAAAGTATTCTCAGCTGTTGAGCGGCTTGCAGCTTTTGTTCACTGAATTGTTTTTAAAAAAATCTACAAGTTTGTTGAAGATTTACCATCAAATAAAAATGGATCAACTCTAAAACAAGGGGTGAGTACAACCTCTTTTTTCCCCCAATATTTTAGCAAATAATGTGATCTCCTATCTCTGTACCTTTAAGAAAGTCTACTTTACACACACCAGGGTTATCCTTTTCGTAAAAGACAGGAATAATTATTGTGCTTTCTCTTTCTAAAATCTCAAATTAAACACTCCAGTAATTTATACATATTTCCCATTTGATCTAAAATATTCTGACATTAACCCTACAAGCTCAGGGCTACATCATAATGCAAAGCTTGTTTATATTACCTTCCAAAGTCCCTTAGGATTTTTTTTTTTTGAGGGAGTATTGTTGATTGAGTTTTGATTTTGCAAATGGTAAAGATATACTCCTGCTTTTTAAAAAATCTTTACTGTTTGAAATTATAATTTCTTCATTTCCCCCTTTATATTTCTCCTCCAAATCTCCCATAAATCTCTCATTGCACTGATTTAAATCCACTGTCTGTATTTTATATATAATTTTTATTTTATATATATCTATAACAGTCTCAATCCTCTTTTAAGTACCTAGGTCCTTTTAAAGACTTACTACAAGTTCATAAGTGTGACAACCTCTCCAATAAAACAAATTACATACTTCTAATGCACAATCTCCAGAATAGTTCTTGGCTTATTTAAGTTCTTGTTTGTACTTCATTCACATGAACAGATAGTCACTTTCCACATAATATTTTCATATCTCCTTGGGTATAGTCCCTGCTCTGGGTTTCACAGATCAGTGTAAATCTAAGATTATGATGTCCATGATTTATTTTTTTCATTTCCTCCACTTATCCCTAGTAGGCAAGATTCAGAAATAAATAAGCTTCAGTGTCTATACTGAGATATCCTGAAATCACTTCCAGGGACCAGATGTGTGGATAGTCTTGTCTTATCCGTCCTGTTGAAACAGAGATTCAGTTGGCTAAAAGCATTTCATTCAGAAAACCTTCTCTAAAAATCATACATATTGGTCTACCTATAAGTCCTCATCTTAAATGGAAATGTAGAAAGAAAACCTTCATATTTTAGTAGTCTACAAGAGTCATAAAATAAAGCAGAATTCTAAAAGTATACTACTAAAAATTTCTAAGATTAACTTAGTCTTTGAAAGTTTAATTAATATTTTCCCCATGTGGGATTATTTTCTACACTGTGCTTAGTAAATGATTGAATTATTTAAAGTGTCCCTTATATCTAATAAATTATTTCTACATTGTAAAATATAAATGTAAATCTCCCCTAACCACTCTCCCTTGGCACACAAATAAAAGATGTTATAAATCTTGCGTGTGATTGTGGGTGTGTAATGAAATTCTCAAGAAGTTTCTTTGTGATTGTGTCACCTTTTCCTTTTCTATTATTAGCCCCTTTACTTTGATCCATAAATAATATGCAGGTTTTGCAAATTTTGAAAGTTATTTGTTTTTCCTCTGTGCGTATTTCACTGTAGGAAACATCCCCAACCCAAATATCTTTAATTCTTCAGAACTCCACAAATGAATAGTTTATTTATAAAGACAACTGTATAGAGGAGAACCAAACATTTGCATATAACAATATATCCAAACTAAACTGGATTTAGCAAAAAATTTACCCCACCATGTGTGGAAAAAAAATATCTCACTATTCTCTCTATCTTCCTGTACCCTTAACTCGGCATCGATTATAATTCTCATATTAGAGAAAGATCATTATAGGCCTGTCTTAGTTCCTGAAATACTGGTGTTCTGCACAATGGTATTTAGCTTCACTATTCTTAAATTTTATAAACCTTTTTACATCTCATCTAACACATTCAATTAGATAACTGAGAAAGGGAAGACAGAACACACACACACACACACACACACACACACACACACACACACACGACATGAAAGACTGGCAAACTATAGGATTAAGTGCTTTCTATGTTTTAAAATTATAGAATGAATAGTTGCTATTCATGAAGTATAGTTTTTCTATAAAAAATAGGATCATATTGATTTTGATGACTTTACTATTTTCACGTGAAACATCTGGGGAATATTCTTATTGAGTTAAAACTCAGCATCTTGACACAGGCAAGTGGCCTCAGTTCAGAGCCTGTGCTAAAAAATGTTTCAAAACAAGGAACATTCATCTAAACTTCTGTGGCCCACTATTTTTTAGTTTTATTCTAAACGTTTGTTAAGATCCTACAAAACCATAGAAAACCCAAGTTTGTTATGATATTTATCTGTCTCTGAGTTTCCTTTAACACAACCAGAATTCATGCAGCATCAGTCTCTGTTAACTAATATGAATTGTGTTCATGGTTATTTAGAGGACATTACTTTATTGGTATTCACCTACTTTCTGACTCTTACAGGCTTTTTGTCTCCTCTTAAACAAGATTTCTTGAGCCCCAGGAGAGGTATGTGGTAGGATTCAGGTGTCAGCTCATAAGGTCCGAAGACGCTTATCCAGGGTCCTGGGCTCTTGGAGGGGGAGTGGCCAACCCCATTGTATAGTGGTTAGGATTTGGCACTCTCACCGCTTTGGCCTGGGTTCGATTCCCTGTCAGGGAATCAAAAACAAAACAAACAGCAAAAAACAAACAAAAAACGGAACCCTAAGATCCCAGCAGCCCCTTATGAATGGGGTTGGCCACTCCCCCTAGCCCGGGACCCTGGATAAGCTACTTCGGACCTTATCGGCTGACACCTGAATCCCATCATTACATGATAGAGACATCGCATTTAGAACTAAGTGTTTCAAGGTCACTAACTCTGTTTAATGTCTGTGAGTCTCTCCCTATGCAAAAGGAAGCTACTTCATTCATGGCTGAGCAAAGGCAGTGATCTATAAATATAGTAGAATGCCATTAAGTGCCATTTTATTACTTTTTATTTTTATTGATATTATTAAGCAAAATAGTTGTATTTGTTCATATTTTTGTAGGTTTCTGGGTTTCCCGTAGATTCTTGGTCACCCAAACAGTGTTGGGTGTGGGTTGTATCTCATAGAGTGAGCCTTAAGTCACAGCAGATGTTTGGTTCCTCTTACAAGTTTGGGTCACTACTACCCTAGCACATTTTTCAGGAAAATAGCCTTCTGTAGTGTTTAATTGTAGACAGATATTACTTAAATTTGGATTTTTGTTTTATCATGTAATGGTTCATTTTATCCATTTATGGTCATGGAGTTTTGCTATTTATAGTGCAAGCTTGGTTAGCATCTGTGCTCTTTTAAAATCTGCATCACATCTGTCCAAGCTCTTCTGACTTTCTTTTAGCATCTCCATTTGAGAAGTCAGGTGTTATTGTAATAGATTTAACTTTACATGTGCTTTATATTTTTCCATTTTAGCTTTTAATATTTTCTTTTCTGTATGTTTAATATTTTGAATAGTATATGTTTAGGGGCTTTCATTTCCTCCACTCTGGGGTTCTATGTGTTTTTTTTTATATGTTGATAGTCATCTCTTTATTTACGTTGGAGAAATTTCCTTCCATAATTTTATTGAAAGTATTTTATGTGCCTTTGACAAGTATTTTATTTTCATTCTTTGATCCTGGATTTTGGATTTGATCATCTCATAGTGCTCCAGATTTCCCTGATTTTCCCCCCATGAGTTATTTTTTTAACATTTTTTTTGACTGAGGCATTTATTTCTCTTATCCCATGTTCAAATTCCTATTTTTTTTTTTAATTTTCAGAATTCTTTAATATGGTTCTTTTTTTTTCTTCTATTTCTACTTTCAAATATCGAAAGATTTTATGCATTTTTTATTCACTGTTCCTGTTTTCATATAATTCTTTAAGACTTTATTTTCTATTTAGTGCCTTTTAGAATATTCATAAATGCTATTTCAAGGTCCCTTTCTCATGCATCAGTTAAGTTGCATTACTCATAGCCTATTATAGATTTATTGGGCTTTAATGAAGACATGTTGCTCTGACCTTGATTATTATACTTTTATACTGGAATCTAGGTCCCAGTGCTGTCATCTGTTATTGTCTTTGTGGTATGTATGCTTTGATCCTTTGTTTCTATTAACCTAGGGTTATTAGGAAAGTTTGGAAGTTCCTTGTTGCCCGGTCAGAAATTTCTCTAGGCTATTGATAAGTGTGGACCCTTAGCATTGCAAGTAAAATGTTTTTCTAGGCATTGGTTGCTGACACTCAGGAATGGAATGACTAGAAGGATTAACAGAAGGAGATCATATGAGGGAGGAAAGCGGGCTATTCTATCAGGACCTGTTTAGACCACGTGGAATGGGGGCAGCAGGTAAGAGGAGACCAGAGCAGAAGGTCTGTGCGAGACCTGGAGAAGAAGGAGATTGGACTTAGAGCAGTCGAAAGAGGGGACAAGATCTGCGGTTAGTCTGCCTGCTTCTCCGGCTCAAGGCAAAATACATTAATTCAGAAAGCAGATATGTATAAAAAAGTTTTTAAGTGTTTTTAGCTGAAAAAAATAATATTTTTCTCTATTTTAATACCAAAGAAAGTAGACAAATATATCAAGGGATGCTAGAAGGTTTGAGACATATTTATATTTTAGAAAAATATGGTTTTCTTTGCATGATTGAGTTTATGCAGTTTAGGAAAACTATACAGAATATGTCTTTAACAAAAAATTACTGCAAATACATTGAGAAGAGAATTTTAGTGTTATTGACATATATTCTCTCATGTTATGGTATATAATAATCTAAATTCAGAAAAGTTCAAACAATATATGCTCCAGTTTTGCCAGATAGAAAGAACTGAAGGCAAAGCCTTCTAACTCTCTATGAGATGCAGGAGAATCTCTCTAATGCCAGAGGAAGCACACTCATCATCTTTTATCATTTAAATTATTTTATTTTTATTAAATGGAGAGACAGCTAGCCCTCAAAATATCTCCCACAAATTCTAAATTAAATGGTAAATGCTATTTTTAATTGTAAATTTTTATACAATACATTCTCATAAGTTCCATTTCCTTAAGTCCTGTGGAGTGGAAGTCAAATCTATCAGACATGGATTGTATCTCATGAAGTGGGTCTTAAGTCTAATTAGAGAGAAGTGGATTAATCCCATAATGTTTGCATATCATGTAGGCATCTCAAAATAGTTCACAGAGTTTGTAGCTGGATTGTTGACTATTCTTAGCATGCAAGGTACCTTCTAGTACTATGAGTATCAGTCGGCACAGTTTAACACCCCAGTTAAGCACTAGCTCTACTTTTCATGTTTAAGGACTTATGCAAATGTCTCAGCAGTAGAGATGTACAAACATTATTCTCGAGATCAAACACTAACCTTTACAAAAAAGCCTATGATATTTAAGCATTTCCAATGGGAAACCTTTGGTCAATATATCAACTAGATAAAACTCATTTCTCAAGCTGGTTTTCATTTGTGACAAATGATGTCTAATTGGTGCATTAGCTCCTCCAGTCTTTAGTGTCTCGTTTTTATATTACTTTCACATATTTATATATTTCCAGAACCTTATACAAGAAGTTTACGTATCATTTCTCAAACAGCCTTTAGTGTTAGCTGTCCCTTTCTATATGAACTCTGTGAGACTTCATTCATCTCCCTCACTATTTCTTTTCTCAATTTTCTTATTCTCGAGGCCAAGAAAGCCAATAGACCCTCCAAATCAAATTATGGAACATATGTCTAAAGAAGAAATTTGGGTGGATGTACTTTTCAATCATTTTTCTTTCTTTTATGTTTCTATATGATTCTTGACCCTGATTCTAGATCCATTTATGGTAATTATAATAAACATAATTTCCTTAGTAATGAACTGAGAAGGGAAGTAGACTGGATTAACATGAATGAGAAAAATTTCAGTTAAAGAGACATACATAGTTAGCTATGAATTCATGGGTTGTTTCTGACCTGAAATGTGGCTGTTTTAATAAAAAAAAAAAAAAAAATCTCGAACAGGCTCAGACATTGGAACATTTACTTCACTATTCCTGGTGTGTTATTTGGGGAAGTGATACAGGCTTCCTGGACACTGGGAACATCACTGACCGTTGATACCCTCCTACTGGCTATTTGGTACTCTGTTTCATGCTTTCTGTTAAATATGTGTTTTCTTGTCCTTCTGATCCAACTGCTTGCTTATTCTGTCCTGCTGCGTTGCAATCTAATCCACTGCAATTTGAACCCAAAGTAAAATCATCCTTGAGTTGCTATGACCATGATAATTTATTGCTACAATACAATAGTAACTCATAAGACACTGTTTGTTAACTTGTGATCATTACTGTAGTTTTCTGAGTGTTAACTGTGAGGAACATACAACCAAGATTCTTTCTCATTTGCTTGTTAAATTTTTTTTGTGATAATTATTATGTAGCTAAAGCTAGACTTGAGTTCTGTATAGAGAGCAGGCTGCTTCTTGTTCATAAATCACCCATCTTTAAGCTAATATTTCAAACATGCGCAGCTGGAAAACAGGCACAACACTGCAAAAAAATCAAAAACAAAGCTCATATGTTTTTACAGACTGTGTCTCTGTCTTTCATAATCCATTTCTTTTTATTCTTAGTGAATTTTGGTGACTTACAGTTTGTCAAGAATTGATTTTTTTTTTCGGTCTAAGGGGCTCAGAACTACCTATACTGGATATGCCAGACTGGATTGATTCACCTTGGGATTCCTTGCCCTCCCTGGGGAATGGATAGGGCAACGGGATGCTGGGAGGCTGAGGGAGGACCAGAGGGAGAAGAGGGAGGGAGAGCAATGGTGGGTATGAAAAAAAAAAAAAAACTTTTTAAAATAAAAAAGATAAAAGTAAAAATAATTAATGTTTTCAACATCCTATCACCTAAGTAGCATACAAAGTTAGATTTTCATTCACTGTTTGTTTTAATTATGTGGTTCTTTGCAACATTTATCAATCCATGTTGATGTTTATAGAGCTCTTTTTAAAATCAACTTTACTTTTACTCTTTGATTTTTATTTTACTTTATTACTTTTTTCTTAATTAGAACTTGCTTTTGTTTTATCTGTTTTAAGATATATTCTAATTTAAATATAATTATATCCGCTTCCTCTTCCCCTTTATCCTTCAAGATTCTCCATGGACTCTTCACTACAACGTTAATAATCTCTTCTTTTTCTGTGATAATCATTGCTATATTGCTTGTATGTGTACGTTATACATACATAAATACATAATACAACCCACTGAATTCATTTTGATTATTTGTCTGTCTGTAGTTTCAGAACTTACCATTATCATTGGCTAATCCATAAGAGGGATCATCCTTAATACACTCATTTTCCTTCTCACATCAGTCATTAGTTGTCCATACTTATTGGTTTCAGGGTGATTTTTTTTTTCTGGTTCTCTTTTTAAATATTAAAACCTATGTTATTATTAGATATATTTTTAAAATTAACTTAATCTTAATAAATTTTTAAGTGTTCCATTTTTGTACATTATAATTTTATCATTATTCTTTCCTATTTTTTGCATCATTTTAATTTTTCCTGATAAGCTGAGGTACTCTTTGAGATCTTGGACTCACAACTAACATTTATCTTTGTTTTCTTTATGAATACGTCTCCTATTTCATTGTCAGCTCAGACTCTGTTGATTAGTTTCTTTAAAAGTAATACCAACACACAACATATAAAACAACACACAAAATTGTGTATGGCTACTGAGAGTATGCGTTTTAATCTGATTCAATACCTTCTGTTTTATACAATCAAACCATCAGACTCAATCTAACCTCAAGAAGAAAGAATAGTGACTACATGGTCATCAGCAACTTGGTATCATATCTAAAGATCTTAGACTATGCAGCTGAATAGATAAGCACAAAGCAATTCAAATGAGATTATGTAGCTCTTTTCATTTTAAGTAGCTTTAGCATATGGATTATCTTTTTATTCAATATGCACTCTATGCAGCATTCAAGAAAACTCTATGTACATATGAATCCTTGGCGTTTCCTCTAGTCCTTTGACTTGCCCTTGACGTATGCTACTACAGAATTATCAGCATTTGCACTTGGTTGCTTTCTAATTTCAGAAACTGGTTCAGCTGCATTTCCTTTTATTTGATAGAAAAACTGTATGCTAGGCTATTTTTACCTCCTTCCAAATATTCAAGGCTCTGAGTCAGGGAACACACCATACCCTTGGGACAAGGAACAAGACAGAGATACTAAAACCCAAGCAAATTCAAGCCACATATCAACATAGCCAAGAAACTTGTGCTGAGTCAGTGCAATTGCTCCCTTGAGCCACATTACTGGAAGAGTCTAAATGGAGATAGCCATGGCCAGATCTCCATGTTTCCTTCTAAATCAAGCAACACAGTGTTAATGCTTGGAAACCAGTGTCAATTTTGCAAATGCAAACTGTTTAGCAGAAATGTATATGTATTGTGTAAATAAATACAAAAATTGTGTATGAGAAGTGTCTAGTTAGTATTTTTATATAATTGTTGAATGACATCCTCATAACTACTCTGGGAGATAGGCATTGCTACTTTCTTTCAATAGACAAGAGGGTCCACACTTCTGCATCAGTCAATAAACTCTGTTAGAGAAGGACTAATACATATGTTGTTATTTTTAACATTTATATATATTGGGGAATTTGATAAAATAGACATTTATCTATTATTTCTACTCCTCAAACTTCTCCAAGATGCTCTCCCACCTTCCTACCAATACAAATTTATTTTTTTCTCCACAAGCTCACAAGCTAAAAGATCACACACATGCACACACATAAACACACACACACACATACACACACATACAAACATGAACCTTATAGGCATACAAAAGGCAAGTTTAGTAACAACCCTTGAGGTAATCTATTTTCTTTAATAGATTCTTTTGATATGATCATCTTTTGGAAAATTATACTGTAAACTGTACACACCAAACGTATAGACTTCTGAATTGGGTTTTCAGAGACTTATTATCAACAAAAAATGGATTTGAAAGAAATAAAGTATATATGGCAGGGTTTTTTTAAGGGAAGGAACAGATAAAAATATGTAAATTATTATTTTAAAAATGTGTTTAACGTATTTTAGAAAACAAATGTTTCATAGAATTCCATGGTCACAGTTATGACAATTCTCATAAACGTCAATGATTTTGATATGTCATTAAATTTTGTTTATGTATATGTTTATCCTTTACAAATGACTCCACTATGGCTTTAAACATATCTGTTGATTAATGTCTAAACACAAGCAGATCCAAACATTTTAATTAGATATCAATTATTTTGGCAAACATAAAGACAAAATTTATAATGATAATTGAAGTTGAACTTGCTTTGATTATTTATTAATTCTCATTGTTAAGCATGTTAATTATTATAGCTGAAGTAAGCCCATTTAGTATTCAAGTGGTTCCATTAGCCCACTACTGCTCAGCTGAATAGGAACTCCCTGCAAGGTGGGTTATCTTGAGTATATTTACTGTCTGCTGCTTGATATATTTAATGACTTGTTTCTGGGACAGTTATTTGAGTCAATGGCCACCTGGAGAATAATGTTTTGAAAGAAGTAAAATAAAGGTAATTGGACAAAATAGGTTTATATCTACTATGGATAAAAGCCCACTACAGAAAAATCACAGCTCAATCTCCTTTTCACAGCCTTCAGGGAATATTGATCTAATGACAATCTTCCCAGTTTCACCAAATCAGAGTAAGACTCACAAAGTAAGACAAGTCTCACAGGAAAAACAAATCTATCTAGACTTAGCATTTCCTCTCTCTGATATTTGCCCTTGGTCAGAAAATGACATAATTTAAATTCTAGCACCTTATATAATGAATGCATTAGACTACATGTAAAAAGTTTTTGTTTTCAAACAAATCTTATTTGTAACCATGGCTACTTTATCAAGTACATCCACTATAGACACACCAAACATGACTAAGCAAGTTATGCAGACTTTTTTCAGAGAGTATATCACCTTCCCTCTTCAAATGACATCACTAATCTGTTGCCCAACTCTGAATTACAAAGACTCTGTCTGTACTTTCCTCTTGTTCTGATTATGGTTTCAAAGTTTACATAGTACTATAGATTAGAAAATATATTGCGATAACATAGTAATTGGTCTCAGCTAGATATTACTGATGAAATAGAGGATTTTAAAATAATATATTGAAATCAATCTAACTTATCAATAAATGAAGATGTTATTTGCCATACTAATATTGCAGCAGTTAATTTTTTTTTTTTGCTTAAAAACACACAATAGTAGGTGGCACAATTAAATCTCACATGCAAAAACCCGAACTCTGTAGTCCTATTTCCTTTATGTGGCCTATTTCATACATCATTTCATCTACAAATTATTTTCCTTATAACCCATGATTTCTAACTCTACTTTCAAACATTTGCAGCAATATTTTTTCACTAGAACATGTTAAATGGTTAATGTATAAATATATTGTGCATGGAAAAATAATCTACTATATCTTTAAGATGAACAAAGGTTTTTTGTGGTTCTTGAATAGAGACTGTGCTTGAATACAATAATAAATATTGTAAATTAAGAGATCTGTATATCCTAGTTCTGATAATTTGCATTTGTATCCTAGAAAGTCTGACAATTTGTATTTGATTTGCTTTGTTCATGTACACAAACTAAGCTATTTGTCATATATTGGACTAGAGATAAATCTCACAATTATATCTAATGAATTACCTATGACACCTAATGCAATAAGTAGCACAAAATATAAGTTGTATATCAACTAAATGAATGATAGTTTGCTCTGTATCTGAGGAGTTCTAATCATTTAATTTCAATAATTTATCAAATAGTTACTTTAGTCTATTTATAATCCATTTTGTATTTGAATGTATTTTCTATTGTGTAATTTATTTCTTTTGTTATACAAGAAAATATCATAACATGTTATCTCCATTAATCCAAATAAGAATTCTACGTTCACATAAAATTTTGCTGTAGAGTTTTATATTATAGTTTGTATTATAAGTGCATACAACCTTATAGTGTGATACATGATGTACAATGCACCTGTAATTCTTCTGAGTGACTTGCTGGATGTAGATTTCCTAGAGAGCTACTCAAGAAGTCCTCATGTCAGACTCCATTTCCATTCATTTTATCTTGTATTTGCTTGGTCAACTGCATTGAACAACTTGTTTATTGTAGTTTTGATCACAGTTATAGGCAAGTTTGTATTTCTCATAATCTTCTGCATCTCTTTCAATGAATTGGCAATATGCTTTGTAGTTAATTCATGCATTTTCTTCTTTTTATGGCTTTGTCTTCTCAATAATTAGTAATCATTAATGACGTAAAGCTAGACTCCTAATCTACCTCCTAGCAGTCCCTCCCTTCCAAATGTAGCAAGAATCTTCCAACATAAAAGTACCACAAATATTAAATGTCATTGACCTTTTTTATGTAACATAGAGAACTAATAGCCCTGAAGTTTTAGAGTTTGGGGGACAAATTTAGAGATATTTTTTAAATTATCTCATGTAAATAAAGAGAAGCTATAATTTCTATTGAATGCCTACTTTGTTAGGTACTATGTGAGATATTTCATGTGTTCTGTTCCACTTGACCTTCAGAAAGTGAACATTGAAATACTTATTGATAGGCCCATTCAAGGAGAGAGAGGTTAAGTTCTTTCATCTCTTCATTACAGCAGGATTCTCTCTCAAACTTTCTAATAGTCACTGTTCTGGTGTCAAATGAATTTCATTGTAAATCACTAACTGATTTTTTATTCTTAGTCTGTTTATTGGAATAGATCAGAAGCTTAACGCCCTCAGGACTTACATAACACCATGTTGAAAAAAACCTATTCAGATAACATTTATATTTTTCCCTCTGTATTGGTAACAGTATGATTTAAAATGTTCTCCCAGGGAAGGTGAGGTTAATTTGCTTGCTACCAACTAAGATCACTTGAATTCGATCTTTGAGACCCACATATTGAAGTAGGAAATAGACAGTGCAAATTGTCCTTTGACCTTCATATATGCACTGTGCCATATTCACCAAGCTTGCTCTCACCTGTGTAAATAAACAAATACATTTTAATTTAAAAAATTCCATGTTTCCTCTTTTGGATCTCTTTTCTATCTAGGCCCTCTGAGTCTGTAGGTTATTCTTTATTTTACAAGTAATATGTACTTATAAGTGAGTACATACCATATTTGTCCTTGGTCTGGGATTGCTTACTCAGGATGAATTTTTTTTTCTAGTTCCTTCCATTTTCCTTCAACTTTCAAGTGTTCTTGCTTTTAACCATTGGGTAATACATACCATATTTTCTTCATTTATTTTTAAGTTGAGGGACATGTACAATTTTTCCAAGCTCTGTTCATTATAAATAAAGCTATTCTGAACATTGTTGAGGAGGTATCCTTGTTCTGTGACTGAGCATTCTTTGGATATTTGTTCAACAGTAGTATAGCTAGGATTGACATGGTAGGTTTGCCAATTTTCTGTAAAACTGTCATATTGCCCAAAGTACTTGCACAGTTTTATGTTCTGACCAGTGGTGCATGAGTGCTCCCCTTGCTTCATATCCTCTCCAGTATGAGTTGTCACTTGGGAAGCAGAAATAGAAGAAATTTGGGGGAAAGACTTGGGGCAGGTAGGGATGAGATATGTGGAATCAGGTGGGAATGGAGTAGAGAATAAAGGCACTGAAGTAATCAGCTAGAAAGGGAGTACATTAGGGGATGAGGTAGAAACCTGGTTCAGGAAAGCTTCAAGGAATCTCCAAGATGACCCCGGCTAAGACTTCTAGCAAATGTGTATGTAGCCTGAACTGGTCATTTCCTATGACCAGGCAAGGTGTCCATTGGAGAGATTAGGTCACCAACCCAGGCATAGAAGCTTTGAATCACAGTCTGTCCTGCCTATGGAACATAGTGCCACAGAGATTGTAGGGGAGGCAAACTAATAACTAGTCCAGACTGAGATCCATGAGATGAATGTAAGCTAGCCTCTGTCACTGCCGGGAGCTCCAAGACATAAGATAGACCCAAACATAACCAGAAAAAAATTAATATAATGATGACTGTGATATTCTACTATAAACATTGATTTGTGCCTAGCTCAATAGTTATTAGAGAGGCTTAATTCAGCACCTGGTGCAAACAGATACAGAAACCCACAGGAGAAAGATTGCAGAAGCCAGAGGGGTGAAAGACATCACAAGAAAACTTCCAGAACCTACTAACGTGAGCTCATAGGAACTCACAGATCCCAAACGGAAAACCAGAGAGCTTACATGAAACTAATCTAGGCTCTCTGCATATATGTGATGGTTGTGTAGCTTGGTCTTCGTAGTGGACTCCTAACAGTGAGAGCAGGCTCTCTCTCTGATTTATTTACTTGCTTTTAAAATCATGTTCCTTATTCTGAATTGCTTTTCCAGCCTTGATACAATAGGAATTGCTAGCCTTTCTACAGCTTGATATGTCATGTTTGTTGATATCCATGGGAGGACTTCTCTTTTCTGAAAAGCAAAAGAGGAGGGGCAGATGGGGTTGGGCTGCAAACAGGATATGGTGGGAATTGACTGGGAGTAGATAAGGTAGGAGAAATTATGGTCAGGATCTAAAATAAACAAATAAATAATAAAAAAGAAAAATATTGTCAGAAAGTTTTGTCTGTGAGACTGCACTTATATTCCCAAATCTAATAATGTTTTTTTTTTAATAGTCACATTACTTGTCATATGTTAACTTATACTTCTAAAGCTCTTTCATTCCTTTCCTACTGAATTTCTTTGGATGGTTGATGTGGGAAAGTCTCTCTGTATGCTGTGAATACCATTCTTTAAATAACAGAACTGTTTTTTGCCCCTGTCAAGCACTGTATAAGTACATGGAATTCAGAGAACCGGTAGGAGAAGGAGGGCAGAGAGATATCAAGCCAGCCACCAAGGAAGCAACATGTAAGGAACACAGGTGAGCTGTGGGCTATGTGATACGACAGATTAATGGAAATGGGTTGAGTTAAGATGAGTGAGCTAGTTGTAATGTGCCTGAGCCTAGGTCAAACAGCATGAAATTAATATGTGTTGGTGTTTTTCTTTGGAACTTTGAGAAGCTGGTCCAGATAAGCGGCCGGCAGGTAGGTCCAAACTGTAGAACTAGGCAAGCTAGAAATCCTCTGTTACAGGTTGATTTATACAAATTCTTTTTCAGTACACATCAAACTAAGACTATTATTTAAAGTCAGAAGTGATCTCTAAATCTAAACCTGACTGTTTGCAGAATTAACCAACATTACACCTATTGTGGGCAGTTAAAATTTAGCAAGTTTGGCCTTAGGCTTCTCCACCTGATATAGAACTGTTCATTGACAGTGGATGATTGCCATCTTAAGCAGCAAGTAGGAAAAGGTGGCATGTCAGAATTATTTAGAAAAAGTTGAGTTTCAATCAGACTCTAATCTTGAAAATCAAAGAAACCTCTTCTTAAACTAACAGAAAAGCCTGCCTTTGAGAAAAGCAAATTACCCCATTTCTGCCTCTCAGCTTCTTATTTCCTTAGGTAAGGTCTGTGAACAGCCACTGAGATGCATATTAAAAATAAAAAAAAAATGAATAAATAATCTTTAGGTTCTTCTAGCTGTGTACTGAAGCTTGTAACACCAGAAGCAGTGGCTTTGCTGACCCATTACATATCACTAAGCCAGGAGTAATGGTTTTGCTAGTGCTTCTGTAGAAGCAGCCATGTGATACTCTAGGTCTATTTTTTAACTCTTTTTCAAATAGTAATAAAATTTATATAATAAAAGAGACATAGCACACATTTTTCTCCAGCCATTCAGAACCAAAGGACTCATCTCTGAAGTTATATTTTTCACACCTTTAGCACATCTTTAAAGTAGATCATTTGAAGAATAGCAGGTAATAAAAAGACTTTCAAGCACATTTGTGTCTCCACTGTACCTGTCTTAATGTCTAAAACATGGTGACCATAGTAACAAATCAGGAAGACAAGCACACCTTTTTTTAAACTAAAGAAAATGAAGTATTAGGTGAGGCTTAATGTTGAAATTGAATGTGGTAGAGTTGATATGGATGGTGATAGATGGTAGGAGATTAGAATGTTTAGTGGCCTTCTGTTGTATTAAGGTTCTCTCGGGTCCCGTACGCCAGAGATCCCGGACCCACAGACCTGCCCGTTGTCGCTTATCCGCCCCCGGTCACTCGGGTCCCCAGAAACGACTCAGACGCTTCTATTTACTTCATGCTGTTTGGCCTATGGCTCAGGCACATTGCTAGCTAGCTCTTACATCTTAAATCAACCTATTTCTATTAATCGGCGGGCCACGTGGCCCACGTGGCTCACCCGTGTCTCCTTACATGTTGCTCTTTCGGGGGCTTCAGCTCGGTCTGCCTGATTCCACCCTGCTTCTCCACCTAAGCTCTGATTCTCCTCCCACTTTTTCTATGGTGCCTGCCATGACCCAACACAGCACTTTTATTTAAAGATACAGCACACACAAATGCATTCCCACATTTCCCCCTTTCTCTCTAATCAAAAAGGAAGGTTTCAATTTTAACATAGCAAAATTACATATAACAAAATAGCTATCAAGCAAGAATTACAGTTACAATATCTAGTCTATTTGTATTTAGCAAAATTAAAGAAAATACTCTATCATCTACCTTATCTTTATGAATCTAAAGTTTCATATCTAATATACTTTTCAAATGACTAAGAAAAACTGTACATATAACTATCTAATCTTCAACTACATCAAAGACCACAGAAGGATATAATATTTACCCAAGTAAACCAGAAGTGCAAACGACTTCTAAAGGCTAGAAAGGACAGAGATGACACCTATCTGTCTGGACAGTCACCCAAAGATCTTTTATAAAGTTGGGGCATCCATCTTTAGCCTACAGGCCCAAAGTCTCTTTTCATTTCAGTGAAGCAGGAAATCTGCTCTGCCCATTCTGGCACAGTTCATCCGTTGCTTCTCCTTGAGTCCTGAAGAATGTCTGACAGTTTTCTCTGTAAAGCAGGAACCTGAATGATGATCTTGGCTTGTTCTGCCAAAGTCCAGAGGTCATCTTCTTATGGAACCTGCATGTCCAGTTTAAACAGCATACAGTCAAGCAGTCAATATAAAAACAGTTTCTTCTCTAGTGGCTTACCATTATCACAAATAGATGAGACTCTATATGGAGTTTCTTCAATGCCCATTTTCCTGTTGAAGTAAATTAGTGCTGCCAGGAACAGACCTGTCTCACTGTCCAGAAAAGTCTAAGCTCTTAAAATATTTTAAATGCCATATTCTGTAGGTCTTAGAAGTATTTGAAGATTATCTATTTAATTGAAATATATCTTTGTATACCTAAAAATCCTAACTAACCTAACTATAAGTTTGATTATCAAAAGTGACTATTAACCTTCATTTCTTAATTATACACTACAATTTTAAAACAGTTACATGAACATCATACCTTAAACAAGAATAGAAAAAAACATACAGCATAATAAAATTGACCTTAAATTTGTATCAATAAACCAAAATCTATACCAATGTAAAGCATTTTGAGATTAACAGCTGATTTTCTGATCTAAGTAAATTCAATAATCTAATTTTTAAAAAAGCATTCACATACCATATCCCCCGTTTCTTCTTAGAAAGAGATTGACTATGACCATTAACCATTTATAATGAAAACAAACATTTAGAAACAATATTTGGGGAATTTGGGCGAAGTTATCTATTACTACTTCCTGCTGATTAAGGGGCGTTGAAAATCTCTGGGATTGTTGAGACTGGATCATAATCTGTAGCCATGAAGCTGATCTGGCCATCTCTTCTCATCAGAGGTTTTTTCAGGGGGTCTTGGTTGATGAAACCATATTTGCCTGGAAGCAATCCACAGGTTCTCATCTGTGGAAACAGAAACAGAACTCTTCCAAAGCAATAAATCCTTAGACACAAATTTCAAAATCAAAATACCTTTAAAATATACATTCTTGTTTAACTTAGTAGCCTTTGCAATCCATTGTCTTTTTGCAGTTAGCTCATTAACAGTTAAAAAATTAAAAGAAAACACAATAACAACCAAAATCCAGATTTTGTGTCTATTTTCCATCTTTACGTGGCTTATTATATTTTTATTACTCTATTTCTCGCTTTAAACCTTTTTCTAACCTCTTTATTTTCTCTCTGAAGCCTATGTACCTTTTACAAACATTGTAACCCGTTTACAGGTTTTCTTTTTATCTGAATCTGTTTTATTGTGAATCTTTAATCACCTTTAAACTTAAGAGCTTTTAAAATACATTCTCCAAAAAGAAGCACAGTTTTTGCAAATTAGGCTGAATCACTAAGTTTTCTTAAACGGACCGTAAACAGAGCACACCTAAGAAAATGCTGCCACGAAGAAAATTTGTTTCTCTTTTGTTCAAAATAAGCAGAAATCTAAAATCAATCACGTTACTGAGTCTTTTGTTAGTTTTTAGGAACCCGCCTGATTGTAGCTCACACTGCCTGTCGCCAGCCCGCCGCTGGCGCCATTTTGAATGTGACTCGGACCATGCTTTGTTTGTACAAAGACCCGATTTACATACACAATTTGGAAGCTGCCTCTGCTCAGTTTCTGCGATCTAGAACTCTTTTTAATCTTTTTCAGGCTCTAAGTGGATAATCGGCCCACGTTGGATGCGCCATCTGTTGCAGTGGGTTCTCTCGGGTCCCGTACGCCAGAGGTCCCGGACCCACAGATCTGTCGCCCGGACTGCTTATCCGCCTGCCGCCCTGGTCCCCAGAAACGACTCAGACGCCTATATTAACTTTATGCTGTTTGGCCTATGGCTCAGGCACATTGCTAGCTAGCTCTTACATCTTAAATCAACCCATTTCTATTAATCTGCGGGCCAGGAGGCAGCCCATAGCTCACCCGTGCTCCTTACAAGCTGTTCTTTCAGAGGCTTCAGCTCGGTCTGCCTGACTCCACCCTGCTTCTCCACCTAAGCTCTGATTCTCCTCCCACTTTTTCTATGGTGCCCGCCATGACCCAACACAGCACGTTTATTTAAAGATACAGCACACACAAATGCATTCCCACAGCCTTCTTTGTATCACATGGGGCAAATGAGTTGGACTAATTTTCAAAGATATTTCAAAAATAAAAATAGTGATGGAAAAGATTCATTAGAGAGAAAAAAGATACAAATTCTGACACTGTTCTTTATATACAATATACTACAATATACACATGCTTGATCAAATTCCTAGTCTCTTTGAGCTCTTTATTGTTTGAATGCAGAGGTAGTAACGGATACAGAAATAAAATGCCCTAACAAATTAAATGATTCCTAAAATCCTTTTTTATTTTATCTTTTTCTCTATGGAAATTCAGACTTTTTCACTGTGTAAGCTGTAATTACAATTACTGGTAATCTTGATTATGATAGAATTACTTATTTATGTCTCTTCCTTTGACTATGGGATTGTTCTAATTTGCATAAAGATATAGTTAATCAGATATGTAGTATTTTTTCAAGTATATGCTCAAATATCTCAAAGTTATTAGAATGTTCTAAATTGATATGATCCAGTTAGTAATTGTCAACATTTTTGGAGAGCTAAAGTGTTGCTAGAGAACGTTTGCAGTGAATAGAGTCCTCAAATAAAATATATCAGTGTTGAATAAGATTAATTTTTCTTTTAAATTTTAGGAGATGGGTATGAATATAATGGTTTATGTATAATTTTATTACTTGTATCTGCAGCCATAATAAATGTGATGTTGAAAATATTCACTTATTTTTACATTTGTTTTCCATAAACAGTTTTTTTCTTGTGTCAATGTGCACATAGTTTATGTAGTTGACATTCATACTTGAATAAAATATGCTTCTTAAATTTGAGTGTTGTGCTATCTTTCTAAAGAAAAATCCTCAAAATATTTATTTGTTGAAATAATTTTCTAACACAGACTATCATTGTAGATAAAATCATTTGCCAAATTATTTGAACTCTGTTTCAAAAGGGAGAGACGATCAAGATAAACTCCTTTCTTTTGAGTCTGTGATGAAGCAAGGCATCATGGCAGTGGGGCTGTGTTTCAGGGCGGATATGCTGACTTCAAGGCCAAAAATAAGGAGCCTAGAGCATGAAATCTTTTAAAGATCTTCCTCCCAAGGCTTAACCTCCACTAGCAAGGCACCATTCCTTTTCAGGGTTTACAGAACATTTTATACTAATATTAGTGGCCGAGGCTCAGCATTTTCTACACATAAAAGGAAGTGCTTTATGAATTTATTAAATAGATAGCTTACAAATATTTTCCATATTATAACTTATTTCAGAAGTTTAATTTATTCATCCATATTAGTAATTTTTAATATGTTTGACATATAATCACAGATAAATATATTTGAATATAAGACATTTCTTTTCTGTTATTATTTTAAAATCTTAATACAATACAAAATTTCTCTAAAATGAGTTTAATTGAAATGTTTTTATAAAAACAGGAATATAATAATGATGTAATTAATTAAGTAAAATCCTCCACTTAAAATTGAACCTTAACTATTTACCAGTCTTATCAGCAATTATTTATATATACTAAAAATTAATTATTTCAACATTTAATAGTGATTGATAACTGCATATTTGTTAATATATTTATATTAGAGGAAATAATGCATTCTATTATTTTTCTCTTTCTATTTCTTCAAGATAGTTTCTTGAACTCAAGAATGTTTTCAGAATGAACTTCAATTTCTGATTCTTCTGTCTCTACCTCTCAGGAATAGGAATGACAGACACATGTCACCACCTCCAGTTTATGTAGTAAAAAAATTGATGCATTAGGTAAGTATATTACCAACTGACTTATATTCCTTTTTTCTTGAATATGATCATCATATTGGTATTAGAGGATCTTATAGGGATAGAATAATTGTACTTGTAAAAGTAAAAGCTCTTTGAGGGCATTGTAGAAAGGATTATATTAGGAAAACATTATTATATGATTAACTATATGACCTCTGCTAAAAGATATGGAGAAAAGAAAGAAAAATTAGGGAGATATATTTTTATCATATTAAAACACAATAACAAAGCAAAGGAATGTAATAAATGTCATATCTTAGCTATGTTTGTGTACTTCAGGGTACAGGCTTATGTGTGAAAGACAATCGAGGCCATACAAAATCCTTTGAGCTTCTTAAAAAGGTTTTACTCATGGTGAATTACTCTATTGATGAGGTTGTAAGAGAGAAGCTCTTCAAATTAGTCCTATCACTTGATTAAGCTGTCATCATTCATTGGATCAGTTAAACAGTCCTGGTGTATGTAATGAAGCAAACTAGTATGCACAGGTAGTGCTTGGAACTTGAGTGAAGAGTTACCTTCCGAGAAACTTACAACAATTTACTACCTGTATGGTACTTGGTGCTTAAACTCTGCTGGTGGACAGAACACTCCCATCTTTAATGAACTGATGATTAGCGGATTCAGAGAATTTATATTCCTGGAGTAAAAGGTTATAGTTAAGAGGACAGGAAGAAATGGACTTGAGTCACCTAAGTAATCATGTAAACGTGGGACTTTTCTGTTTCATTAAAATTTTAAGTACTGATGAAAACAACAACAAAAAAGTTACCACACAAACATTCACATACCACAACACCCCATTCGACTGAGCTGATAGATATCCAGACTTTTCCTCATGTTTTCTCACTAAAGATCCAGTCTAGGTGTTAAACAGCACCACTTCACATCAAACCCTCCCCCAGGCATCGTTGCACAGAAAACCTGAAGTCATTATACATAAACTAAAGAAAATAAAAGCACTGTTTCATTTTTTTTTTCAGAACACATAACAAACTGATTTTCTCTATGTTAATGTACCTTCTTGAAATAAAGTATACACCAAAGCTGAAAAAGATTGCAGATGTGACATTACCTACTATAAGGGTTAAATACAGAAATGGACATGTATTAGGATGGATGTAACATGATTGTTCTTAGAAAAAAGAGCAGGCTGGTAAACTACAGCAGCACCAATAACAATATAAAGCATTAGAAGAAATCTAAAAATGACATACAGTTTACAATATTACTTTCACATTTTATCAATTATTTAATTATAGAATAATGTGAGAACATTTTCTTCTAGCATAACCACTTCTTTGATTTGGAATAGGAACTAATCCACTTTGTATTGAATTATTGTTAACATTAAAGCAGATAATCTCAGTCAAAAGCACTTCATGAATTACAATGAACGTAGAGACTTTCTTTAGTGTAATATCTGGCTCATAATAGGCACTCAGATATATTCTGAATGAATGAATGATTTCATTAAAGGTTTTACACAAATAATGCATTCAATTACTTCTTTTGGAATAGAGCTAGTTCTGATGGTGAAGTTCTTACTCAACAAAAAGGAGGGCTTCAGTTTGTCCCTGGAGCCTGTATAAAAACATCAAATGCATTAGTATAGATTGTGATTCCAAACGCTGAGAGGAGAGAAAACACAACTATGCATCATCAGAAAAATTTTAATTCTAAAATTAAGATAGGTCAGACTAAGAGGCGACTGACACCCGAACCAGCACAGGCAGAGATCCTAGTCTCTGGGAATCTGGCCCTGGTACCCTTGGAACCAAACCATCGCTCTTCTCTGCCCTAAATCCAGGTGAGCAGAGAAAACCCCTACAGGCCTGAAGCCCCAGTAAAACCCAGCTCCTACGACAGCACCAGCTACAAAACCCCACCCCATTACCTAACCCTCACCATTATCCAGTGACCTCACTGGCAACAGGAAACCCACAGATTCTATGCACACATTAGACTAAGAGAACGCGAGACTAAGAGAGTTCCTCAGTTCCTATTGATCAAGAGCAGCTATCTGAAACCTGTAGTTTCTCAGAATCTACTAGATAAAAAGTGGCCACCTGAGACCCACAGTGAGTCAGGACCTCCTGGATTAAGAGAGACTACTGTGACACAGAATATTTTACTTCCAAGTGAACCAAGAACCCAGATTGGACTAAGAAATGCTTCCTGAGACACAAACATACCCAGAACAGAGTACACCAAAAGCGTATCTCTTGAGATACCGACAAATCCTGACGTAACCCCAGGAATCAATGGGCAGATACCAGTGCAAGAATTCATATAACAACAACAAAAAGAAAAATATCACTCCATAAAAACCTGGTGATTCTACAACACCAACACCCAAGTATGCAATGCAGAATAACCAGAATTAAACAGCCTTAAAAACAACTTTAAGCCTTAAAAGAGGATATAAGAAATTCCCTTAAAGAAATAAAAGACAAACAAAAAACTAGAAGACAGCCACAAATCTCTGAAAGAAAATAAAGAATTAGAAGAAAAAGCAATCAAACAGGTGAAGGGAACATTTCAAGATTTAAATAATAAAATAGAAGGAATAGAGAGGATACAAACTGAGGCAATAGTGGAAATAAAACATCTGAAGAAATGAACTGGAACTACAGATTCAAGCAACACAAACAGAATTCAAGAGATGGAAGAGAGAATGCCTATAAAGATACAAGAAGCTTACAGAACACAAATTAGACTAGAACCCCCAAAAATGTTTGCCTGTCATATAATCATCAAGCCAATAAACCTACAAAATAAAAAAAGAAAAAGAATTCTAAGAGCTGCAAAGAAAAAAGGCCAAGTTACCTATAAAGGCAGACCCTTCAGAATAACATCAGATTACTCAATGAAAACCAGAAGGTCCTGGTCAGATGTTATACAGACACAAAAAAACATGGTTGCCATCCCAGATTACTATAAACAGCAGTACTGTCAATCATTGTAGATGAAGGAACCAAGATACTTTAGGACAAAACCAGATATAAACAATATCTATCCACAATTCTGGCCCCACAGAAAGCACTAGAGGGAAAACTCCAACTTAAGGAAGCTAGATACACCTATGGAACCACAAGCAATAAATAATCCTTCAGAATAAAATCCTTAAAAAGGGAAACACACACACACACACACACACATACACACACACACACACACTCACACACATGATAAATACAAAAACAGAATCCATTCTTCTGCATACTAGAGACACACCTGAACTTCAAAGACAGAGCTTGTACAGAGTAAAGGGTTGGGAAAGGGACTTTCCAATCAAATAGACCTAAGAAACAAGCTGATGTAATCATAGTAATAGTAATATTTAACAAAATAGTCTTCAAACCAGAATCAATCAAAAGAGACAAAAATGATCATTACTTATTGGGTATCTACATATGAAAAAAACACTACTAAAGCTTAAATCTCATATTAAACACCACAAATGAAGTTGGGAGATTTCAATAACTCACTCTCACCAATGGATAGTCTACCAGATAGGAATTCAACAGAGAAATCAGGAAGCTAACAGATGTTATTGCCCAAATGGACATAATAAATGTGTACAGAACTTTATAGCCAAACACTAAGTAATATAACTTTTTCTCAGCACCCCAAGAAACTTTCTCTTAATTTGACCACATACTTAGACATAAATATCCATAGATACAAAAAAATGGAACTAAGTCCTTGTACCCTATCATAACACCATGATCTAAAGTTAGAGTTCAACAACAACAAAAACCACAAAAAGCCTACAAATACCTGGATGCTTAACATCTCTCAAATGAAAAACCTCTGTATCAAGAAAAACGAAAAGAAAGAAATCAAAGACTTCCTAGAATTTAATGAAAATGAATCCAAATCATACCCACACATATAGGACACAATAGAAGCACTGCTAAGAAGAAAATGCATAGCAATAGACGTCTACATGTAAAACCAAGATGAGTCTCATACAAGAGACTTAACATCACAGATGAAAGCTTTAGCTTTAGAACAATTAGAAGCAAACTAACCCAGAAGAAATAGAAGACAGGAAATAATCAAACACGGCTGAAATAAATAAAATTGAAACAAAAAGAACAGTACAAACAATCAATGAATCAAAAAGTTGGTTCTTTGAGAAAGTTAATAAGATAGAGAAACCCTTATCCAAACTAACCAAAAAGCAGAGAGAGAGAGAGAGAGAGAGAGAGAGAGAGAGAGAGAGAGAGAGAGAGAGAGAGAGAGAGAGAGAGTACCCAGATTACAGAATCAAAAATAAGAAGGGGGACATAACAACAGACACCCAGATAATCCAGAGAATCATTCTTTCATATTTTGAAAACCTACTCCACAAAATTGGAAAACCTAGAATAAACTGACAGCTTTCTAGACAGATATTACTTACCAAAATTAAAACAAGACCAGATAAATGACCTAAAAAGATTTTAACCCCTAGAATTTGAAGCTGTTATTAAAAGTCTCCTAGGCAATAGAAACTAAAGATACTTTCCTGAACTCTTTTTATGGGACTACAATCACCCTAATACCAAACCTACTCAAAGATGCAACAAAAAAAGAAAATTACAGATCCATCTCACTCATGATTATTGATGCAAAATATTCAAAAAATACTGGCAAACAGACTTTAAGAATGTATTTAAAAAAATAAACACCATTGATGTGGGAATGCCTTTCTGTATGCTGTGAATATCAATCTTTAAATAAAAGAGCTGTTTTGGGCCATGACAGGCACCATAGAAGAAGTAGGAGGAGAAATCAGAGCATAAGTAGGAGAGGCAGGGCGGAGTCAGAGGCAGATCGAGCAAGCCGCCCAAGGAGCAACATGTAAGGAACACAGGTGAGCCACGGGCCACGTGGCAGACAGATTAACAGAAATGGGTTGATTTAAGATGTAAGAGCTAGCTAGCAAAGTGCCTGAGCCATAGGCCAAACAGCACGAAGTTGATATAAGCGTCTGTGTCATTTCTGGGGTCCTGAGCAGCAGCAGCAGCAGCGGGCAGCTGGTGCGCAGGTCTGTGGGTCTGGGCCTCTGGCTGCCCGAGACCAAGAAACCCCATTGCAATACACCATGGCAAAGAAAGCTTCATTGCAGTAATGTATGGATGGTTCAACATACCAAAAAAAAAAAAAAAAACAAAAAAAAAAAAACAAAACAAAACAAAAAAAAAAACTATCGTCATCCATTACATAAACAACCTAAACGGGGAAAAAAAAAATCACATGATCATGTCTTTAGATAATGTCTTTAGATACTTAAAAACCTTTGTTGGAATTCAACAATCACACATGATGAAAGTTCTGGAGAGATTAGGAATACAGAGAAAATACCTAATCATAATAATGGTGATATACAGCAAGCCAACAGCCAACATCCAACTACATGGAGAGAAACTCAAAGCAATCCCACTTACATCAGGAACAAAACAAGTTTGTCCTCTCTTCCATTATCTATTCACTATAGTTCTTGAAATTTAAGATAATAAAATAGAAAACAAAAGGAGGTTTTAGGGATACAATTTGAAAAGAAAGATGTCAAAAGATCTCTATTTGCAGATGATATAATAGATGATATGTATGATACATACATATATATATATATATATATATATATATATATATATATATATATATATATATGCGACCCTAGAAATACTACTAGGGAACTCCTACAGTTGATAAACACCTTCAACAATGTAGCAGGGTAAAAATTAACTAAAAAAAAAACAAAAAAAAAAAAACAAGCCCTCCTATACAAATGATAAAAGTGCTGAAAATCAAATTAGGGAAATGTCAGCCTTTATAATACTTGCAAATATTATTAAATAACTTGTAGTAAATCTTAACTACAAAAGTGAAAGACATGTATGAGAAGAAGTTTAAGTAACTGAATAAAGAAATTGAAGTATGAATCAGAAAATGGAAAGATCTCCAAGGCTCCTGGATAGGTAGGATCAATATAGTAAAATTGCCAATCGTACCAAAAGCAATTTTACAGATTCAACCCCATAAGAATCCCAACACAATTTTTTACAGATCTTGAAAGAACAATACCCCACTTCATATGGAATAACAAAAACCCTAGGATTGAAAAAAGAGTAAGATAACTCCAGGAGACATCATCATCCCTGATTTCTAGGTATACCATAGAGCTGCAGTAATATGAACAGTATGGCATAAAAACAGACTCAATTGAATCAAATCAAAGATCCTGACCTTAGTCACACACCTATGAATACCTGATTTTTGACAAAGAGACCACAAGAATACAATGAGGGAAAGATAATATCTTCAACAAATGGTGCTGGATAAAAGAATGCAAATAGATGCATATCTATCACTCTGCACACAACTAAATTCAAGTGGATCAAAGACCTCCACATAAACCCAGTTACACTAAACTTGATAGAAAAAAAAGTAGGAATAACCCTTGAACACATTAGCACAGGTGACCACTTCCTAAATATAGCACTAATAGTACAGACACAAAGAACAACAATTAATAACTGAAACCTCCGAAAACTGAGAAGCTTCTGAAATCTAAAGACATGGTCAATAAGACAAAATGACAGCTTACAGAATGAGAAAAGATATTCACCAACCCTACATCTGACAGAGGACTGATCTCTAAAATATATAGAGAACACAAGAAATTAGAGGCCAGACACCTAAATAGCCCAATTTTTTTTTTAAAAAAAATGAGTTTCAGAGCTAAAAAGGAAATTCTCAGCAGAAGAATTACAAATAGTTAAAAGACACTTGAAGAATTGTTCGATATCCACAACCATCAGAGAAACGCAGAACAAAATAATTCTGCAATATCATCTTACAGCTGTCAGAACGGTGAAGACCAAAAGCACACTCTGTGCAGTAGGAGATGTGGAGCAAGGGGGGCATTTCTTCATTGCTGGTGTGACTGTAAATTTGTACAGCCACTTTGGAAAACAGTATGGCAGTTCCCTCAGAAAACTGGGAATCATTCTCCCCAACAATCCAGCAATACCACTATTGGGCATATACCCAAAGAATACATATTCTTACACCAAAGGCATTAGCTCAACTATGTTCACAGCAACGTAATAGAAAGGGCCTGGAAACAACATAGATGTCCCTCACTGAATAATGGATTAACAAATTGTAGTACATTTATGCAATGGAGTACAACTCAGCAGTAAGATGAAAATGACATTATAAAGTTGACAGGCAACTGGATAGATTTGGAGAATATTGTCCTGAGTAAAGTATCACATGGTCAGAAATATGGCATGGGATGTACTCACTAGTAAGTGGATTTTAAACGAAAAACAAAGAATACAAAAGCTGCAAACCACAAGCCCTGAATGCCTTGGGATCAGAATCAACTTAGACAATCAGGGATCACCACAGGAGGAGAATAAGAGATCCCCTTATCAAATTAGAATCTTAGCAGGTAAGAGACCAAGGAGAGGCAGCAACAAATTATGAGAGAAGGAGATGGTTGAGTGGGAGGAACAACAAAAAGGGAGAATAAAGAGATAAATATCTTGATACTGAAGCCAATGTGGGGTTTAAAAGTGACTGGGGGCTAGGAAACCTCTGAGAGCTCACAGGATGCTCCTGCCTAGGACTCCAATCAGTAGTCGAGGGGGTGCCTAAACAGGCCTTCCCATATAATCAAATGAATGATCACCTTATGTGTCATTGTAAAACCTACATCCAGCAACAACTAGAGCAGAAGCAGAGATCCATTGCTAAGCACCAGGGTGAGCTCATCTGGAGAGAGAGAGAGAGAGAGAGAGAGAGAGAGAGAGAGAGAGAGAGAGAGAGAGAGAGAGAGAGAGAGAGAGAGAGAGAGAGAGAGAGAGAGAGAGAGAGGATTCTATATAAGCAAATGTCTAGAGATTATGAAATTTCTTTTGTGTGTCTGTGTGTGTTTATTTTTGATGTTATGTAACAGAAAAAGTCCTCAGGTCCTTTAGCATGTCATGAGTTGTATAAAAAGTTTTAAATGAAAAATATTCAGGCACTTCATGCATCTTTTGTGAAAAAGTAAAGTATTAAGTATTTTTTTACTACATTATTTATAATTCTAGAGAAAACCATTTCCAAAGATTTTCTAAGATGATTTCTGAGACTCTCCTAATAGAAAAACTTGACATTTTAGGACTTTCAATATGTTTTTAAAATGTCCATTGCTTACTATTTAATATTTCAGGAATTAAGTCTACGGATATAGACTGTATTCTTTTTCAGCAACATTTTTTTGCTATTTTCACATATTATTATTTTATGTGCATTGCAGTGAGTGCTAAGAGTAACAGACACAAAGCACAAGAAAGACTAGTATCTTAGTGAGAGGGATAAAATTAGAAAAGATGGCAGGTAGCTCCCCATTTTAATACCTGCAGAAAGTGTTTCCTGCCTTGGCCATTGCACAATTGTGCATACATAATCTCAAAACCCAGAGAACATCTATCAGCAATAATTTCATGGAACCAAGCTCTAGCTAATGTGTGCAGAATCTTATATTACTTTATCAAACTGTCTTTGTGTAATTAGTCTGTCTGCAATGCTGGGTGTATAAATTAAGCATCTAATTTATCTTGACTGGCCTCCGGATTGCTTGATCAGTCTATTCTGCTTCTCTGCCTCTTTAGTTAAAGCCAAATGCGGCAAAGGTCCCTTTGGCAATAGTGAGTAGGGACATACAGGGATTCTCTCCAAGGTCACAGGCAATTTCAAAATTACTCATGACTGGCACTGGGCAGTGGGGGTACCATTCATTCCAATGACAGTGATCTTCAGGGTGAGCATAACTAATGTAGCTAGTGACAGCTTACTTTGTGTTGTGGTTGGCAGATAATAAATTACCATAAGTCAATCTGTAAGGAAAAGATTACTAACAGAAATCAAATTATAATAAAACTATACTTTCTTCTCCATTCAATGCCATTTTCCTTGGCCTACTTCTGAAAGCACTGCAATCTGTACAGCTCTAAGGGACAAGTTACACAGCTATTCAGTCCTGATAAAAACAAAATAACTCTTGTAGCCATAATCATTCCTCAAGAGCATTTAATTTGTTTGCTATTACATTATTGCTATCAAAACAAAATCTTGCAGCTTTATTGGAATATATAAATCTCTTTGATTTAAGCACAGTTTATCTCTGTTTTTCTCAGATGAATTTGAAATGATGCAGAGTTAAATTTTTATAGAGTGATTTCTGGGGAGAAAGGCTGACATAATTTTCATCATGGGACTTCCTGTTCTGCTGACAACTCAAAAAGTTTAAGGAAGTGTTGCTTTCTGATAGCTTTGTCAGTGTATATTCATTCTTTAGTGGCAAATGAATATCCAGAAGAGTTGTGTGTTCAACTGAATGTGAATTTGAATGTAGACTTGTATCTTCTTTTCTGAAGGTGAGAATGATTATGGAGTGGGATATTGAGCTGCCAAGTTTCATGAATTAAGGTATTTTTGACCATAGTTTTGGAATTTTTTTAAACTCTGATTAATAGTCCATCTTGCATTTGAAATCTTAGTTGTCTATTCCTCCCATCTCTAGCCAGATTCACTATAATTTCTTTGATTTTTACCTCATACATTCCATACCTTGTGTGCAATTGCCATAGGTGAGGTGTTGCTTTTCCAAATAATGGAGGTTAGTTAGTCAAGACACAACATATTGATTCTGTAATAACATTTTTAATATTAGAATAAGAATCTTATATGATATTTTTAAAATTTTGTTAGAAATAAAAAGATATGTTCTATTTAGGTGCATTCTGATTGCATGCCCATTTAGTGGACGCTTAGGTCATGGAATGTAAAGATATTTTACATGGAATTTTGTTAGCATTCAATGTTACTTGATACCAAATAATAACAATTTCTCCTTTCTAGAGTAGAATTACATAGAAGTGCAGTGTGTGTGTAGACTTTAGAAGAGCCAAGGAATTGAAAGTGTAGATATAAGCTAAGATCATATAGATTAAAAATTATGGCAATAAAAACCTAAAGTGTGCCAAGCTACATTATAAAAAGAAGAAGCTTAAAAGTCCTTTGTAGGTCATTATATCTAATGACTAAGTGTAGTAGTGGGGGTTTCTTTGGTCTCCAGCGGCCAGAGGTCTGAGACCCACAGACCTGCCATGCCAGACTGCTTAGCCACCCAGCCGCCCAGCCGCCCACCGCTCAGGCCCCCCCCCCAATGACTCAGACTCTTATATTAACTTTATGCTGTTTGGCCTATGGCTCAGGCACTTTGCTAGCTAGCTCTTACATCTTAAATCAACCCATTTCTATTAATCTGTCTACCACGTGGCCCATGGCTCACCTGTACTCCTACATGTTGCTACTTTGGCAGCTTCAGCTCCATCTGCCTGACTCCTCCCTGCTTCTCCTACCTATGCTCTGATTTCTCTTCCTACTTCTTCTATGGTGCCTGTCATGGACCAAAACAGCTCCTTTATTTAAAGATTGAGATTCACAGCATACATAAACGCCTTCTCACATCACTTCCCCCTTTCTGTCTAATCAAAAAGGAAGGTTTCAATTTTAACAAGGAAAAATTACATATAACATAATAGCTATTAAGCAAGAATTACAGTTATAATATCTAGTCTATTTGTATTTAGAAAAATTAAAGAAAATACTCTATCATCTACCTTATCTTTATGAATCTAAAGTTTCATATGCAATATACCTTTCAAATGACTAAGAAAAACTGTACCTATAACTATCTAATCTTCAACTACATCAAAGACCACAGAAGGATAAATTTACCCAAGTAAACCAGAAGTGCAAGCGACTTCTAAAATCTAGAAAGGACAGAGATGACACCTATCTGCCTGGACAGTCACCCAAAGTTCCTTTATAAAGTTGGGGCATCCATCTTCAGCCTACAGGCCCAGTGTCTCTTTCCATTTCAATGAAGCAGGAAATCTGCTCTGCCCATTCTGGCACAGTTCATCAGTTGCTTCTCCTCGAGTCCTGAAGAATGTCTGACATTTTTTTGTAAAGCAGGCACCTGAATGACCATCTCGGCTTGTTCTGTCAAAGTTCAGAGGTCATCTTCCTATGGAACCTGCATGTCCAGTTTAAACAGCATACTGTCAAGCAGTCAGTATAAGAACAGGTTCACGTCCAGTGGCTAACCATTACCACAAATAGAGTAGACTCCATATGGAGTTTCTTCGATGCCCATTTTTCTCTTGAAGAAGATTGGTGCAGCCAGGAGCAAATCTGTCTCACTGTCCAGAAAAGTCTAAGTTCTTAAAACATTTTAAATGTCATATTCTGTAGGTCTTAGAAATATTTGAAGATTACCTACCGAATTGAAATATATCTTTGTATACCTAAAAAATCCTAACTAACCTAACTATAAGTTTGATTATCAAAGGTGACTATTAACCTTCATTTCTTAATTATACATTACAATTTTAAATCAGTTACATGAACATCATACCTTAAACAAGAATAGAAAAACACATACAGCATAACAAAATTGACCTTAAATTTGTATCAATAAACCAAAATCTATACCAATGTAAAGCATTTTGAGATTAACAGCTGATTTCCTGATCTAAGTAAATTCAATAATCTTACCTTCTTCTATGGTGCCTGTCATGGCCCAAAACAGCTCCTTTTTTTAAAGATTAAGATTCATAGCATACAGAAAGGCATTCCCATATCAGTAAACAGATGTAATCTTTATGTTCACTATACTCTGGGAGCCAAATATTAATCAAACAGTCACTCAAATGAAACAAAGTGAATTACAATGAATAACAATGAGAAGGTAAGTAATAGATAGGAAGAAAAAAGAATAACTTAATTTTCATAGTTTATAGAAGGAAAATAGGTTCATGATAATAAACCAATTTGTATTTTTCTCAATTATTTTTGTAAACATCACTTAATATGCATGTGAGGAAAAAGCCCTTCAGAAATGTCATTCCTCACTACCCCAAAGCAAGTAAGTCAAAATAACTCCTGTGCCTTTTCGCATATTTCTCCTTTACAATTTTATATTTAAATGATCTGCTTCCTCCCAAAATCAATTATTGATGACACATGGTTGTATCATATTGTGATCATGTTTATATATATATACTTATTTTTTTTCTCTCAAGCAATAGGAAAGAAAACAACAAAGGACAATGGAGTTATAGTGGGAAGGCATTTACCCCTTCCTCCAGATGCACAGAATATTTCTTTTTCTCATTCGAGCAACACTTAATAGGTGCTATTTGCAAACATACACCATTCCACTTTAAGTTAATGGACACAAGCTTTCAGGCTTACCTAATGTCAACTATTCAAAGTTCTGGAAGTAGAGACACAGACTATGTGGGCATGAAATTTTAGCATCTCTTAACTACAAAGTGTAGAAGTCATTGTGCAGATAATATGAAAGAACATTTAGTGGAATATCTATACAGTTCGACAAAGAGCTCACTGCGGCTTGAATCACAATTTTTCATGAGGGTAATTCCTGATCAGTGCATAGTATATTTTATTTCTTCAGTTGATCACTTGATCATTTTAATCTACTTCCTAACAAAGCACTTTTATAAAGCCAACCTTTATACTCTACTTGTGTGTCATGTTTTTACATTGGTGAGAAATGTAAATAAGAAAAAGGCAAATAAATTGGAATAAATAAAACAAATCAAAAATTAAAATCATATTCAAAGATAGAGACAGTGAGTCTATGACCAAAGAAATGACCAGTATCAGTCAAATACTGATTATCTTCAAGGAAGTGAGATGAATTTCAAGTTAAGAAAATAATACTATAAAATAAGAATATAGATTGAGATATGAAGAACATAGGTTCAGAGTACGACCACTGGTTTTCAAGCATGACTGAATTCAAACATGAGAGCTTTCAGTTTGTGGTTCTTTAAACCTCAAGTAAAGATCTTGCTAAGTAATAACCCTGGCCTAGTTATGCGGTAGCTGGAAATAAGAGCCAACAGAAAAGTCATATGTGTAGTGGTTTGGGAATTTCTTAAACACTATTACTAAGAGGTTTACTGTGGGGAATAAATTAGCGATTGGAGCAACGAAGAGGTTAAATCTTAAAATCAAAGTCTCATAAAGGAAGAGGCAAAACAGATATGATATGATCTAAAATACATACTACATATGTAAGTTAAAAATATGTGACACACACAAGTAAGTTTAACAATTGCTTGATGACAATAGACAGATACTTGAGATAAATGTTTCAGGATGATAGATAGTTACATTTTGGAATAATCACAAGAGAAATTAGGGAGGTTTATAGAAAGAGCAGTAGAAAAAAAAAATCAATCAGGGATCGAACAAGAGGTAACATAGCATGTCCAAAAGGATATATACAACCCAGTCATCCTTTATATCAATGCTTCTGTTCCAACTGTTTGTAGAAAGCTGGGGACAGATAATAGCCATTGATTGTGTTAGTTCAATTGTTTTGATTATGTTTATACACTGACACACACTCAAAGTATAAAATTGACGTACATTCAGATAAAAAGAGAATTGAAAAGCCATAACTCAATGGTTGTCATGGTTAAATCACCATTGTTATTGATCATTAACCCATATAAATACCTCAGTTGCCTTTAATCCAGTCACTTTTGAAGATAATTAGTACCACCTCATTTTTCAAGCAAAACAGTGGTAACTCAGAGCCAAAACTGAACATGGAAGTTGGGACAGGAAACAATCAGATTAATGAAAGTATACATTTGTATAGTGGCATAGTTAACTTTTCTCAGAAGATGACCCAGTATATTTGAGTTTGTATGATCATTTAAAGGGTGCTATTCTTAGTGAAATACACACACAACATGAAGTGTAAATTTGTGATTCTCAAATATCCTCCTTCTATCTGTAATATTTAAGACACAGGGTAATACATAAGTTATCACTTTCTAATTTTCAAATAAATTTAACCACAAAAATTTACTTTAGAGAACTGAATTTGGTTTTCTTAAATTGCATAGAGTCAGAACTGCTTGTGGTGCTAATATCTTTGTCCAAGATACCAAATAATGGTTTAATAACTTTTCATTGGCTACAACAAAGTATTAGCAATAATATTAGTTCTTCTGCCACTAATTAAAAAGGAAACACAAAAGGGAATTTTACAAATGGCATTTTGTGCCTGTCACACTTATACTAACATTCAATAAATTCCCATACTAATTAGTTTTTCAAATTAATGAAAATAGATGAGAATGTACACTTGTGACTTAATTGAAATAACATAATAATGATTCCATATTATGTAAGTCTACAAAGGAGGAATTGATTATTTGGGTATCATATGCTTTAAACGTATTATTTCCAGATTAATTTTAACATGGGAACCTTTTACCAGAGGAATATGTCAAAGACTAGGTACATAAACACTTGAATTTCTGTAACATCTGCAAGAGGTGGATATATAGTACTATTCATAGAATGTCATCTCACCCTTCAGGAAGAACAATAGTAAGGGGGAAGTGCCACTTTGGTGGAAATTAATCTAGCTTTTCATGCATAGCTTAACACTAATCAGAGGTGTACTTGGATTCTGCTGAGAAAGCAAAAAAGAAGTGAGTGAAATATGCTGAATTGGCTACAAAGTATTTGGGTCGATTTTTACACATTCAATAGATTCAGCCACCTAAGAACTTGAATTTGAAACTCTGATGCAGCTTATTATACATCTCTTCTATGGAGCAAGATGTGTCCCAAACTGATATTCAGTTAAAATCAGATCCACTAATAGAGCTTATTCTTCCTTTCATATGAAGGGAGAAAACCAGATAGATAGATAGATAGATATATAGATAGATAGATAGATAGATAGATAGATAAATGAATTAATGAATGAATGAAGAGATAGATAAGTAAGCAAGTAAATAAATAAATAAATAAATAAATGAATGAATGGATAGATAGATAGATAAGTAAACAAACAAGCAAACAAACAAACAGACAAACAAACAAACAAACAAACAAACAAACAAATAAATAAATAAATAAATAAATAAATAAATAAATAAATAAATAAATAAATAAATAAATAAATAAATAAATAAAGTCTTAAGTGAGTCTGATCAGGATCCAATGATTTGAAGACTAGGAGAGAATTCAGCACAAAGCTCTGTGGAGGATGAATACATGTGGAAAGAACGGTTAGTTCTGGCAACAATTAAAAGTAATGTGTCAGAGTCTAGACACTTGGATAGCACTGGGAGGCACTGAATCTGTTTGCAGTATTTTTTATATCCAAAATACTAAAAACTCAAAAAAAAAAATAACTGCAGCAAAAAGTCTATGACACAATGCTTTTATTCCTTGAAGT
Source organism: Phyllotis vaccarum (assembly GCA_033318265.1). Taxonomy (NCBI): domain Eukaryota; kingdom Metazoa; phylum Chordata; class Mammalia; order Rodentia; family Cricetidae; genus Phyllotis; species Phyllotis vaccarum. The sequence continues at coordinate 102,112,091 of JARWLC010000008.1, read as the reverse complement.
TACTGCATAGTTTTGGGCATATCTATTCAAGTTAAAAGACCAATCATTCTGAGGTTGTCAAAATTGATACGGTTGCTGCTATAGTGACAGTGAACACAACGGCCTCTCTAAATTTATAAGTAAATACTCAGCATACATTAGTCAGCCCATCTCATGTTTGTTCATTTATTTATGTATTTTTATGTTTTTGATACTGACTTTCACTCCACCTCTAGGCTGGCCTGGAATGGTTTATATATCCAAAGCTAAGCTTGCCCTCATGACAACCCACTGGCATCAAGCTTCAGAATACTGAGATTACCAGCATGAGTCACCAGAGCTGGTTGCTATTTAGTTTAGAGGTCATAGTCATGAGATTACTCTGGGATAGCTTCATAGTTAGAGGCCAAAAAATATTATAATATATTGTATCATATACTTTTAATTTTAAGAATAGTACAAAGAAATAAAATATAAGAGATTTATACATAAGTATATAAGTAATATTTCCGGAAATTAAATGTTGAAAGAATTGTGTTCTTTTTCAGCTCCCTTGACATAAGCAGAGTGATCTTCCCCTGTGACCATGGTCTTTGGTTTCAGCATCTCAGTTGCTTTGCTCAAACTGTGAGGTTCCAAATGGACAGAAGTTTTTTTTTTTGTTTTTTTTTGTTTTTGTTTGTTTGTTTAGCATTCAGGTCTCTGTGGTGAGAATAAGACATTTCAGGCTTTTACTACATTTTTGGAAAATGTAAATGAATGTGAGTTCATGTTAGATGTACTAAGGTGCTCCTGTTTGCTTTGCTTGCAATGAAAATCACTATATCACTGAGACACTTGAGAAGCTTTCAATTGTAAATGTGGGCAGATTTTCATTACATCGATAACGAGGGAAATCATATGTTTAATGAAAATGTTATTGAAAAGAAAATAGTTCTGAAAACGTTAGTGTAAGGCTTATACTTATTGTATTCTAAGGGTACAGTTCTGGAAAAATACAAGCATTTACTTGAGAGCTTGAGTGCATATTTACTTTAATCTAAAGTTAAAATGAAACATTATTCACTGAAGCAAATTATGTGATCTACTATTGTAACTAAAATAGTTACTTGGCAGTTATCAATAGAATGATAGACTATAGAGATATATCAGAGAATCAGCCAGTAAACCAAAGGTAAATAATTGCTTAATAAATAATTATTAACTGTTTCTCATCAGACATTAACTCCAAAATCCTGATATATCCCAGAAGTTTAATAACTTTCAACTTCAGATTCACATCTTGCAATCTGAGAGAGACTACATTCAGGCGACACTCCTGAATCACTTAAGTGTAGTTCACGGCTCAAGATTACTCAGCCTCATTGGGTATTTAAGCTGCAACTTTCCTATTAAAGTGAGGCTGAGCTGTTGAATAATCGTGTGGCTGTAGTAATTACGAAGTAACATTCTCCTTGGAATCAATCATATGCTTCCCTTTATAAAAATCAGTTTCAAGGGCACTGTTCCCCCGAGTGGCATTCCCTGTTATCATTTTATGCCTTAACAAGACAACTTGCATTTGATAACTTTGGTAGCTCCAGTTTCCCAAATTCTTTCCTGAGTTTGATAACATCCTAAGTGTCTTGCTAAGCAGAGATTATACTAGAAAAAGGCAATCATTGCTCATCAAGCAGAGGTAGAAAACATAGGGATTCCCTGAAGATTTGATAAAGGTTTTACAACAAAACTTTGTAACATAAAAGTGTATGTGTAATATTTAAGAGTTGGAACTTGTGCTATGGATCAATTAAAATCAAACTAATATTTTGGTATTTTTCCATATATTAAGAATTAATTTTAATATCTGATATTTATTTATTGAATGACACTAAAAAAACTTGAGTCCCCAAAATATAATATGAAACATTTAATTTTATAGATAAACTATAAAAGTCTATAATATTAAATGAAATAAGCTTATGAAGCACTCAATAATGGTTTACAATATAATTAATTTGCTATCTCATAATCATGGTCTTGGCTTTCATTCAGATGTAGCCTCCAACATATTTTCTAGGAGATGTAGTTTTCCCACTTACATATTTTTATGTGGTGCTGAGAAATAGATTGTTAGGCAAGAATACTGTGTTAGTTTTTTATGTCACAAAGTGCAAAGGCTAATTGATTTTTATGTGACTGTCTTGCTAATAACTATGATTAATGTGTGTGAATTATTTAAGTGTCACAATTCATAGAAGATATTCCATCTAGCATGTTGTAATAACTCTGATCAGCTTCTGCAAATACACATTCATTGACTTTGACTATGAAAAATCATCTACAAGTACACTTGCTAATTTCTCTGCCTAATATCTGCACATATATCTCTATTTCATGGCTGACTTTCTATATACCAGTCAATTGTCTCACTAAATATAAGCTTCTTACATGACTTAATTGTCATTAATGATTAAAATGCTACTGAAAATACTAAACTTATTGAGAATTGATTTAAGTAAACAGGTCTGAGTCAGCATATCTTTTCTTTTTTCGTATGTTCATTTTTTAAATAAAAAAGTCTGTTTTTATCCCTGTATTTCCTGTTCCCACACCATTTCCTCCTTCCAATCCTTCCCAGTCAGCCTTCAGCTTCCAACCTACCCTTCAACCCATCCCTTCCCACAAAAGGGCAAGAAGTCCCAAGGTGGGTCAGTTTTGTGTAGAACATCCATTCCAGGCAAGTCCCATTTCCTTATTTTAATATCAAGACTAGGTTAGGTATTTCTCTGTAGGGTATGGGCTCCAAGGTGCCAGCCCATGCATAGGAACAGTTTTATCCCACCTCTCAAGGCTTCACATACTGCTGATGCCAATTCACAGTTGCCTACCCTTGGAGGGAGTGGGTGCTTTTCTTGATGGTTGCCTAGTGTTTTTTTTTTTTTTTTGATTCAGTGAGCTCCCAGAGCTCCATCCAGCCATCTTGTTGAGAATTTTCCTCATAATTCATATCCCCTAGTTCATACAGACTCTCCTACCCTGCTCTCAGCTGGAACAGGAGCATCCTGCACAAATCTCAAATCCAAGTGGATCAAAGACCTAAAATAAACCTATCTACACTGAACTTTATAGAAAAGAAAGTGGGAAATATCCTGCAGTGCATTGGCACAGGTGGCCACTTCCTAAATATAGCACCAGTAGCACAGACATTAAGAACACAATTAATAAATGAAACTTCCTGAAACTGAGAATCTTCTGAAGGACAAAAGACATGGTCAATAAGACAAAATGACAGCCTACAGAATGGGAAAAGATCTTCACCAACCTTACATCTGACAGAAGACTGATCCCTAATATATATATATATATATATATATATATATATATATATATATATATATATATATATATGGAACTCGAGAAATTAGAGCCTCAAAACCTAAATAACACAATTAAAATGGTATTCAGAGCTAAAATGGGACATATCAACAGAAGAATTACAAGTGGCTGAAAGACACTTAAAGAACTGCTCAACATCTTTAGCCATTAGAGAAATGCAAATCCAAACAACTTTGAGATACCACCTCAGGCTTCTCAGAATGTCTAAGATCAAAAACACAAATGTCAGCCTATGCTGGAGATGATACAGATCAAAGGGAACTCACTCATAAGTAGATTTTAGATAAAAGCAAAGAATACACTAGCTGCAAACCACAACCCCTAACCAGCTTGGGATGAAAAGGAGCTTAAGAGAGACATTCAGAGATTCACCTAGGGATAATAAACTAGAGAAGATCACCTTAGCAAATTGGATTCATTTATAATGGGCTGCAAACAAGGAGAGGTGGGAACAAATCATGAGAGGAGGAGATGGTTGAATGAGCAGAGTAACAGAGAGGCTATTATCAAAAAGATGGACATCTTGATAGAGGAAGCCAATGTGGGATTGTAAAGAGACTGGGTGCTAGGGAAATTACTTCAATTACTCACCAATGTCCCTGGCTAGGTCTCCAACCAGTAGTTGAGGGGGTGCCTAAACAGGACTTCCCCTATAATAAAATTAATAACCACTCTAAGTGTCATCACAGAAACTATATCCAATAATTTATATGGGTGGAGGCAGAGATCCAAACTTATCAGTGTGTCTTTTCTAAGTGACAATTTTATTTAGGCTTGCATAAAAAAATAGAATGCATAATTTAAGTGACAGTAAACTGGCATAAACAAAATCTGCTGTGAATGGCTGCCTTTTCATATACTACAGCCCTTTAAATTTCCAGCTTGTTATATTTTCTAAGCATCTTCGTAAAAAAAATATTCTTAAGTTACTTTGAATATTATGAGAATAATATAGATACAATTTTGATCATATGCCAATCATAATTTTAAGAAGCTATACATGAACTTATTTTGAATTAACTGACGAATCTACAAAATGGTAGCATATTAAACTGTTGAATATATGAAATAATTGAGACTTTGAGAGATTTATAGATGAACTACTGATGGTGCAGCAATAGAAAGCTTTCACAGTGATGCAGAGTTTCTTAGATAATAAAGTAGCTGACAATTAGAAACTTAAATATTGAGACAGGAAGAGGTTTTCTGTTTTTGTCATGAAAGTGTAGAGACACAAGTACAAATTCCTGATACTAACGTAAATCCAGTAGTGTATGCATGTAATGCCAGCGTTACTACAGTGAAATGGGAGACAGAGAGAAGAGAATATATAACCTCTTTGATCAGCTAAATTGGAATATGCCACAGTAAAACACAAGAAGACTATGACTCAAGCATATAGTAGTAGATAGTAGGAAAGTAGATAACTAGGTAGTAAGTAGATAGAAAGTAGTAGCATATTGCAACTAGGCTTGTTTTTTAATATTCATATTCATGTTCTGGAACATTCTTCCTACATCTATATAAGACAAAAATATGTACTATACACACATATTTAGAAGAAACATACAGAAATTTAGTAAAAAATATAGCCATATAGGCAGATAAAAGTAGGTTCCCTGCCTGGTATAGAAGCAATACTCCAACATTCATATAGTCCGTGTTTCAAGACAATGCCAGGATGCTACATTGTCCAGAGGGTTGTTATTATAGAACATTCAGTTGTACACTGCATTTACTGTTACTCAAACACCAAGATAGAATTTTCTGGAAGTTTCAATATAGCAGACATTAGTTTCTCACAGAATTCTAAAATTTCAGAGATCTATAATCAAAATGCCCAGAGCACACTATTTCCTGATCTTAAACTGACATATTTTTACTATATTACCTCCTCACCTCCTCAAAGTCTCATTTTCTAATATGATTAACTTGCATTTAAAGTTTCAAAATATGAATGTTGTGGGGCCAGGAATCTAAACTAGAGCATTCTGTCTATCCTCCACAAATATGTGTCTTTGTGTCTAAAATGTATTTATTTTATTTCAACTACTCCCAAACTTATGCTGTTTGATTCAAAAGCCCAAAGTACAAAGTCTTTCTTAGGCAATATATATACAAGATGTAAATGTAACTAAAAGTAGCTTATAGTACGTGCTTTCAATATATGATGAGGAGACAACACAGCATGAACACTCACTCCCATCTAAGACCAGACAAAGAAGTATGTTGGAATGTGTCATATCAAAGACTCAAGAGTTCTAAAGCAAGTTAAAGCTGAACAGAGTAAATTCAACAGAATTTGACATTTGGAAATTATGGTTTTGGGGAAGACATTTCTTGGATCAATTTATGGGGAATATTTCTCCTTTTTTCTTCTTTGCTCCTTCTGAGGCATTGCTAATCAGTGTTATAGGTCCCCATGGCTTGGATGAGACATAAATTTATGGCTTTAGCACACCCTACACTCACCAAAGCTCTGTGCCTAGGCTGTTTCTCTAAAAAGGCTGAGTTCCAAGATTTAGGAATAGTATTCTCATTCATCAAAAGGACTTGCAGTTATCTCTGAGAATGTAGTATCTCCACTCCACAGTTCCTCTTGGCGTTACCTCAGGCTAGGTTTCTACAATGATTTATGTTCACAGGACTTTGATTAGAAGATCAGTTTTGACTATGTCTGGGCTACTGCAGAGGACCTTAGGTTAGATGTTTGATCAGGGCTTCTTTAACATAGCTGCTTAATTTTTCATGATTGTTTAGCCATACACTGCCCATAAATGTCTTCAATATCAATATTGCTACTCTGCTATTCTTCCTCCCTTTTTAGTAAGCATCCTGTCTTTAGTTTTCTCATACTCACATTTGGTTATCCATAAATGAGAAAATATATTCAATGTATTACTTAAAAATTATCTCTCTAAAACATTCATCTCTCTAGTTCACAATTTCTTTCCTCTAATGTGAACACAATTCAGTCAAGTTTTTACCACTTTGTAACAGGCAGTTGCTATTTCATTGTCCAATAACATAATACTCCTTTGCACCTACAATTTCATTAGAATTGCCTTATTTTTAATATTTCTACCAACACTCCACTTAGTTGGGTAAAAAAAAAAATGACCCTGTTTAAAAGAGCATCTTTATGTTTCTTCCTCTAAGTGGCCCTTTTTTTTTTTTTTTTTCTCAAAATAAGGGATGTTTTCTTAGCACAAGCTTCCAAATTCCTCTAGTTCTAACTTCATTCAAAAAGTATTTCCATGTTTTCTAGTATTTGCTACAGCAACGATGTACAATTTAATTTCAAGTTTCACGTCTATCTCTTTAAGAAATCATAAAATACCACAAATTTGAGGGGAGATAAACAAAAAAATGTATTTCTCTTGTTGATAGATGCTAGGATGCTGGAATAAAATAGGCTTCAAATTCTATGGCTTTGAAGGAAGGTATTCTATCTCCTGAATGGAGAACATTTCGCTATGTCATTAAAAGATAAGTGTAGTAAAGGGACTCCCTGGATTATTTTATAAAGGTACTAATCTCGTTTATTAGGACTCGAAACTTAAACATGATGCAATCACCTCCCAAATGCTCTACATCCTGTTATATGACCTTGGCAGTAGTATTTCCCCATAAGTATTTTTGTGGTGAAAATATCACTCAAATTACTATAACTTCAGAGAGCTGGCTGTCATCCTTTGAATTATATTTTTCTGATCTTTAATTGAGGTCCACCTGCAATAAGGTAAGTAGTGCCTCAAATCTATCACAAATGGATTTGCAGAATTAATAAACTGTAAACAATATTCTTTTTGAAATTTTTTGAATTTAATTTAGTTGCTATTTATTTGTGATTCTGAAGATTAAAACCACATTCTTCTGCATGCTAGGTAAGGATCTTATCACTGAATAATAGTTACATCTGCATTTAAACACCACCAACAACAACAACAGAAATACCTTATTGAGAAAGAACTAGAACAGTAAATCTCCCTGTAATGGTCTTCACCACCTATGTGTACAAACACTTATACACATTTTATGTAAACACTTTGAGAGGTGTTATGTGCATTCATTCTCTTCATTTCAGAGATGCTATTATGAGTGTTTGCATATTTCCAAAACCATGAAATTGTACACATTAAATACATGAAGTTTTTACATATCAATTATACCTTACTAGAGCTATTTTTTCCCTTTCTTTTTAAAAGAGATAAATGATGAGAAGGAAATGTAGATGTGAAATTGGGAACATCTGCTGATCTGGTAACATAAATTACCCTGAATGGATTGAGACAGAAAAAGCTTTGAGTTGGGGGTGGATGAGTGGTATGAACTCCACTTTAGAAACTGCTGTGGTGTCATAAAATGAGGCTCAATCCTTGCACTAGGATTAGCTGATTTGTATCAATGGAAAGATTCATTGAGTAACAGTTTCTTCCTTTAAAGGAAATGTTTTTTAACTTTAACAGCTTGAGAAGTTAATCATTAGCAACTAAGATTTCTAAAAACCAGATTTGTGCTTGAAAGATTTTCATGGATTATTCATGGAGGAGCAGAGAATCATTTATTAGTAAATGATACATCTTCAACTAATAAAATTTATGATGTTTCTTTAAAATCAGTGATTATATATGATATCACATTTATATCTTATTTAAAAGCAATGCCATAGCCTGCCCATTTCAATAATTACAAATTTATGTTCATTTAACTTTCAAAGGGGATTAAAAGATATAAGGAAGAACACTTAGACAAAGGTCAAATCTGTAATTTGGTCTAAGGGACTAGAGGAAATTTTGAATTTGCTAAAAGTTGGCAAAAAGAGTCAAACATGCTCATAGATCAGCCTGCTCACCATTGGGGTATTAATGGCCCTTAAAGCTCTACAGATTCACTAAATAAGTAATCAGTAAAGACTGTTATTAATTCCAAAGATTTATTGTTATCCAGCATGCCATTATGTAAACTGTACAGTAATTTTTACAATGTATTTTATAGTTGGTGAATTTCTTACAAATGTAAGTTGTGCCTTTGAAAGAAAGAAGCAGTGGCTTTAGAAATTCCACCTGAAGGGTCTTTCCTGAAAAACTTGTTGCTCAGTACAGTCCATAGCCCAAAACTCTGGCCTTTTCTAGTATGTCACAATCCTCTTCAAAAGGTTATTTCTAAAGTTACACTGTTGGTCTACTGAGAAAATATGCATTATAAATCTTCCAAATTTTAATTTTTCTAATTAGTAGCATTGACATCCATGGAAAAGTCTTTCTTGGAAATTGTAAATATGAACATTGATTACACCAATAGAATCATATAGTATCTGATGGAAATGCTTTTATGATCAATGATATTTCTACCACATCAATTATTTCTGAAGCTAGAAATTATCTTACTCTCTTGTCTCCATCTCTGACCAGCTCTGGTTTATTTTGTAGCTCAGTTTGACGTGGTTCTCATTCTACAAAGTGCTTGGGTTAAAGGTATGAAACATGTCGAGCTCAATTTGAACATCTGGAACCTCATTTTTCTTTCTTTGAACTGCCTTTCCATAAGTTGTATCTGAAAAAAGAGCTCAAATATTTCTTAATATTTATCAGTATCATTGCTGGGAATCTTCATGACATGTATACACATCGAATGCTATGTATGGGATCTAATGACATCATGAGTCCACACAAACTGCTAGGTATTGATGGAACGTAAACAACCTGATTTACAACCAAGGCAGGCACAGCGAGGCAATGTCTGGAGACACATGATGTTCTCCTTTTGGTTAATCACAAAGACTCATTCCAAAGACAGTTCTACTTTGAGACTCTGAATACATTTTATGAGTGTATTTAAATGTTATGTTCATATTTCATTCATCAATTTGATATTTGACAGGTTTTCTCTCAGATGAATATAATGTAAAGTTGCCAAAGACCTCTTTTAGTATGAAAAGAATAATAATTCTTAGCTTATTAGCAGAGAAAAATTCACTTTAAATGAAACCTAAAAATATTTATTGGTATGAAATGGATATAAGCCTGATTTTTTGAAAATATATTGAACAGATGCTGTCATGTTAATATTAATTGACAACTTGACAGAATTTAGAATCACTTAGAAGACAAGTCTCTGGAAATGCCTGTGAGAATTTTATAGACTAGGCTAGCTTCTGGGTATTTTTGTGAGGTATAATACAGATTACTTTAGTTGAGATGGAACAACACCACTGGAATGTAAATACCATCATCAACACATGGGTTCTGGTTCTCCATTAGCAATTTGTCACACTGTTTCTTGATTATGTCTCTCATTTCTGATCATATACTTTCCCTACTAAGATGAACTGTATCATCAAAATGGGCAAAAACATCTTTGATTTTTGAAGATCACATTTGTCAAGGATTTGACTTAGCAATATGGACAGTTGCTAGTAGTAGGTGACTAGAAAGCAAGACAGATGGAGATGACATTTTTAATAAAAATAACATATATATTAAAATAAAAGAGAAAGCACGATAGATCTATCTGTTAAGCTTTTCTAATGTTTCAGTAATTAAATTTATTATTTTTCATGAATTCAATGACAAATAATCTTTTAGTTTTCTTGTAATCTCCTAGCACCAACATTAGTGGCCTGGGTTTTAAGTACAGGAAAAATTAGATTCCAAGTATTGAAAACACAGTTCTACAAAATCATCCGAGAGAATAGCTTCTTGGAACTGTGAGTGGAAAAATAATCCACGGTCTTCACATCACTATATATTATATCTCTAACTCAAGTCCATATTCAGTCAAATTACATGCAATTCCTGAAAAAATTATTAAAGGCAGTTAACTAGTTTTTACATTGTATTTTCTCATGTGCTATTATTGTTCCGTTGTCATGTGCTGATTTAAGAAAGGAAACAAAGTATCATTGTTACTTCACTATAGTCATGTTTTCAGTATTCACATATCTTACCTTCCCATGCTTCCTGATTCCCCATCAGTTACCATGATATCAGAATTTATTATCCATCAAAATCACACACTAACTGGCTACATTGGCATGGAAGCCATTAATTAAATGTTGTCTTTTATAAGAATTGCCTTGATTTTAATGTGTCTTCACAGTAATTAAATTGTGAGTGAGATAATCTATTCTCATAGTAATCACAGGAGAATCTATTCTATACATCAAATACTTATGTTACACCCATGGAAATAAGATGAGAGTTTTCTATACTACAGAAAGTGTAATAAATTAATAGAAGATGAATTAGAAAAGTTTTATAAAATTATTATTGGCAAAATATTATGAAAATAAATACCTTACATTAAGTCCAAGAATGTCACAGCATATTGTATCAGCCAGCAGTCACACAGAAATATAATGCATTTAAAATATACTTATTTAAAGCCAAGAGATGCTCTGTTTCTAATATGTATGTATATATATATATATATACATATATATACTTCATCTTAATAACTTGTTAAGAGGTATAGCAATAGTCATTATAAACTGATCATATTTTGAAAAGCAATTATTTCAGTTATATTGAGTTATATACATTTGTTACTTATGTGTTTCTACTTTTAAAATTATTATTTTGTTCATGAAGGTACACATAAGCTTACATGGACATGTGGAGGTCAGGGGATAGGACTCTCTTCAAGTGTAAATTCTCACTTGAAATTGTGGATAATGAAGCATGAAAATAAATACAAATACAATAGATTCGAATTATAATTAATTTCTCATGGTTGAATATAAATACTACCTAGAAGTTAGAACACTTTATAGTTTCATCATGAAAATGTAAAATAAACTATCAGAATTAAATAACACTGAGATATAAAGGCAGAGTATCTCTCTTTATTCTGATTTGATTAATATTAATACTATACATACAACACATATTGTAAGTATATGAACATAGTTTTAAAGTATTATGTGAGATAGTTTCAACAACAGTACATATCCCAACTAGGTGACACAGCTTTGTTACTGATTATCTATGTGGAATCCTGTCCCAGTGAAAATGAATCTCATGTGTTGTGCCATGTATTTCCTCATGCAGAGGGAGTAGCAAATGCATTATTGCAGAAAACTAACTTAAAATGATATTTAGTAAATGAATTGTTATATTTCGACACTACCCTCCAAGAGTTAATATGTGTACTTGGGACCAAAGAAAGGGAAGCACTGAAATATCATTAGCATTTCAGAGTACCTAGCTAATTATAAATAGCCTAAATTTAATTAAGTCTTGGACATTTAACAAACTATTTTTTGATAATTCCGTGTATACATGGAAGAATGTAAATTACGTTTAATTTTTATCTTTGAAAAATTCAGCTAATTCTCTTTTCATCAGTTTATATCTCAGTGTCTTGTGGAGACATGAAACATCTGTAAAGGCAGGTGTTCTGCTTCTGCCTTCCAACAAGATGAACAAATCAACACAGTATTAAGCCAACAGGTGTAAAACAGAAGACAAATTGAATATCAACATGTGTGAGATAATAAAGTGCATTCAGATTTGAAACACACAATACTCGATGTGCCCCTTATTAAAACAACTGTCACAGTTTTTTCAAAGATAAATTGTTGTAACATTGTTTCTTTTCTTGGTCTTGGGTGACTAGACTTATAGAGCCACGGGACACATGACAAGACGGATTACTAAAAATGAGTTGAATTAAGATTAAAAAAAAAATTAGCCAGTGATGTGCCTAAGCTATAGGCCAAACAACATAAAGTTAATATAAGTGTCTAAATCATTCTTAAAAAGATAAACAGTGGCGGGCGGCTAGTGGTCTGGGACTGCAGGTCTGCGGATCTAGACCTCTAGCCACCTGGGACAAAAAAACCTTACTGTAACAACAAATTCCAATGACATTTTCTTTGTTTTTCTTACTAGATAGAACATTATAACTATCCAAGAAGAAGTACTCCACAAAATTGTGGAATAGTATTATCTAGGCAGTTACCTCTGCCTTCTACAAAGAATCAAAAATGTCACAGAAGTTGGAAAAACATACAATTTATATTTACTGAATAGCATTCATATCTTTTTTACAAATTTATTTTAATCTGTCTTATCAGTTAAATCACATATTCTTTTCATAAACTAATTATTATCATTCGATTCTTCCTTAATAAAACTTAGCAACTTTGTATTTCAGAACAGATAATTAGCAATGTTATGAAATATTCTATACCAATCTATCTAATCTTTATTTAGTACTCCTGTGTAAAAGAATATATTTTATTCACCAAATACTTAAGGTTATGACAGCTATATCCACGAAAATAAAATGAAGTTGTCTTCATTGTAGAAAGTATAACAAACTAATTAGATGATGCTTTAGAATTATATAAAAATATCACAGGAAAAACATCATGAAAACACATATCTTATTTCCCCTAGGAATATTAGAAAAAATTTATAGAAGTATATAGTAAGATTACAATAATGTATCTATGTCCCGCGCCTATCTCTAGCCCGCGAGGAAAGACACAGCACACACTGAGGATCCTTCTGCAGTATAACTTTAATGTATCTTGTGGGAGAGCATTTAGCTTACGGAAAATGGAGAGGGGAGGAGAAAGTGAGAGAGCCGGCAGAGGGCCGGCAGAGAGGCAGGGGCCGCTGCGCAGAAACTAGCGGCGGTGGGCCCTCAGCGGGGAAAAGGAAAGCCAGAGAGAGCTAGGCCCCAGCGTGGTCCAGGCCGGACCATCCGCCACGTGGCCTAGAGCCGGCGCCCTTGAGCCGGGCCGGCGTCTGTGCGCACGGCGGGGCGGAGAGAGAGAGAGGAAGAGAAGGGACCACGAGGTAGGAAGCACCCAGTTTTAAGACGACCAAACGGCTCTTGCTTTAGACGAAACATCTTTCTATAGGTCGTAGTTCAGAATCCCATATGACGCCACGGGAAAGGCGGAGAAACCAGACCAGTCTCGCGAGATTACCAAGCGCATGCGCTCTCTAACGACTCAGGCGGGTTGGCCAGCACCAGGTAATAGCGCCACCTTGAGGAGCTGGAGCCAGCGGCCTCCAACATATCTATAATAGTTTACCATGAACTAATAGACTGGTTATCTCAAAGATTATAGAAAACAAAACCAATTATAGGTGGGTTCAGTGCATCTACCAAACTTGAACAGAGAATTTTCTACTTGCAATAGATTGCTAAGGGCACAGGCCCACAACTGACCAAATTGAAGAGGAAAACAAAAAAGAAAAAACAAACAAACAAACAAACAAACAAACAAACAAAAAAAAAACAGACTTGACCCTAATGGAATGTCTATATCTCATTCCTTCCTCTGGAGGCTTAGGAAAGGAAAGGAATAAAGCTGGTAAAGGGGAGAGAGGTGGTAAGTTATTTCAAGGAAACTGTTTGCTTGAAACAATGGGTCCAATAATTTCGTGGTGAATTTGAAGCATATACACAAAATCTGTAGAAGCTCAAATGAGAAAAAATGCCAATGTAGTGGGGAAATGGAGAAGTTGGCCCAGGCTTATTTGAAGCGCCCTTAGCACTTGTTATCTCATAGGAGAATAAAAGTCAGGCTTTCTTAATGGTTTAGTATCTATCATACTGATCAAACTTTAGGGCAAGATTAGTTAGTTAGCAAGCACAAACAAGATTTAATTTGTTAAAAGTAAACATACAAGAAGAAAGAGAGTGAGTACACCAAAATAAATGGGTAGGATGGCCTGGAAGGGGCATGGAGGAGCAGGGAGGACCTGGAAGGAGCTGGAAGGAGCTGGAAGGAGCTGGAAGTGGTGAATGTAAACTTATCCAACGGAACCACCTCTGAGTCCATGGGGAAGTAAAGAAAGAAATAAAAAGACTTCCTACAATTCAATGAAAATGAATCCACAACGTACTCAAACCTATGGTAGACAATAAAAAATTGCTAAGACTGAAGTTCTTAGCATGAAGAGGCTACATAAAGAAATTTAAGAAATCTCACACAAATCACCTAACAGCACACCTGCAACCTCTAGAATAAAAAGAATAAAACTCAATCAGAGGGAAAAGAACGCAGGAAATAATCAAACCCAGGGCTGAAATCAATAAAATTGAAACAAAGAGAAAAAAATCAATGAAATAAAGAATTGGTCCTTCGAAAAAATCAACAAGATAAGCCCTTATCCAAATTAAATGACAGAGAGAGAAAATCTAAATTAACAAGATCAGAAAAGAAGAGGGGAACATGAGAGTAGATATAGAGAAAATCTAGGGAACTATTAGGTTAAACTTCAAAAACCAAAGAAATGGACAGTTTCTTCAATGGGCACCACTTACCAGAATTAAACCAAGAATAGATAAACGTCTTAAATATGCCTATGACCACTAAGGAAATAGAAACTGTGATTATCAGCCTCCCAACAACAACAAAAACAAAAATAAAACATGGAAAGTTGATTTCAGCACAGAATTCTACCAGAATTTTAAAGAAGAGCTAATATCAATACTGTTCAAATTGTTCCACACAACTGAAACAGAAGAAACAATCTTTAAATGAGGCTACAGTCACCCAGATATCCAAACCACAAAAAAATAAAAAAACCCCAAAACTACAGACAACTCTCTATAATAAATATTGATACAGAAATAGTCAATAAATTACTGGCAAACCAAATCAAAGAGCATATCAAAAGAATCATCCACCATAATAATGTAGGGTTCATCCTAGAGATGCAGGGATTTTCCAACATACAAAAATCTGTAAATGCCATTCAACATATAAACAACTTAAAAAAAAAAAAAAAGGTGTGGTCATCTCATTAGATGCTGAAGAGCCTTTGACAAAATCCATCAACCCTTCCATGATAAAGGTCTTGGAGAGTTCAGTGATACAGGGAACATATCTAAACATTAAAAGCAATATACAATAAGCTTACAGCCAGTATCAAACTAAATGGAGAGAACCTCAATGTGATCCTGCTAAAATCAGGAACAAAAGAAGGGTGTCCATTCCTGGAATCACTCAACTGAGATTTTTGAACACTACTTTTGTGAAAAAAAAATCTGTTTGGTCCAGTTGAAAATCCTTTAAGATTTCTGTTTGATCTAATCTTATAACTGTGTAAAAGTATCACAAGCTTATCATTGAGATGTAATGACAGAATATACTGTAATAATCTTAGTATTCAGTATCTTAGGTAGTATAATCACTCTCTGTTTATGGCCAGTCTGGGCTATGTTATGACTCAAAGTAAAATAATGATTAAACTGTAATTAAAAGATCTAAAGATCTGTAAATGTAGCAATGACATCTACAGGATTTAATGATAGTATAAATAGATATCCAAAAATTTAATAACAGGTATATAGTATAGTATTCATAAAATGTATTTAGCTACCACTTTGCAGTGTGGCATATGTCTGCAATTCTAACAGCAATTCCAACAATCCTGAGAATGTGCTGGAGGACTGCTACAGTTGTGAGCCACTCTGGTTTACATAGCAAATTCCAGGCCATAATGAACTATAGAATGACACTCTGTCTTAAAATTAATCAGTTATGTAAGGACAGTTGTTCAATACACTCTACATATCACATTATTTATATCTGAATTAAATGTTATATAGAAAATATTCATAAGCATAAAGACGTATATATATATATATATATATGTATATATATATATATATATATATATCCATACACACTTAAAACCTAACTAAATCTATGTATCATTAACTATCAATATGAAAGACAGACAAGGGAAGGAAAGTGATAGATCATTTTCTCTGCCCTTGCCTTCAGCAGAGCTTTTGAAACTGGCCTCCTGTTCTTGAAAGAACAAGGTCAATATATATTCCTAAAGCATTGATCTACACGATGCAGTTTGAAGGGGAGTGGTATCGTGAACAGTAAGATCATTAAATTACTTAGCCTTTTCTCATCTGTGGTTTACTTTTAATGATCTAGTCTCTTTTCTTCTACAGTCTTTTTAATGCTTTAATCTCGAAATACAGCCAACCATTTCTCTATGTTACACCCGAGTTTCGTACAGTGATCGATTCATCCAATAATTCAAATCACTCTTAAATCTGTATATAATGGCAGACTTGTGATATAAAATGTACACCAATGCTAGAAGTAAGGGTAGAGGGCTGGATGCTGGAAGACTGATGGAAACAGGCAGAGATGTAAGAACAACTTTGCCTACAGGCAGTTATCCAATCAGAAAACATTATGAGGGATTGCATCATAGTAAGATTAACTCTAACTTTTAAAAACATTTCTCTTGATAAAGCTTTCATCATGTTGTTATTGAAATGAGGCATGGGACAAAGTCTGCACTTTTCTTGCTCTCTTGAGAAGGACCATAGTCTGCCCTTACTGAAAAGTTGGGATGTTTCTCTTAGAATATTTGAGGACTCAGGTGCACGTTGGAGACTGTTGAGTTTTGACCAAAGTTATTCTTCTTCATTCCTGAAAGCATCCATCATGATGGATAGGCTATGATGTACACAGCTCAAGAAAGGTCCCTTTAGCACATCTATCATCTTTTCAACACATTTATCCTAAGTAGGGAAGACATAGGCACAGATGTCTCTACAACTTTTAGAAGAATGTGGTTTTTCTTGGGATTACCATTCATATTCTGAACCTAAATGAGGAGGCTCTGAAATAAAGTAGCAGCAAATGAAGAGCGTAGCACTAGGCAGTGGAGCTTGAAATCGTGGGTCACTTTTGATTAAATGTTGCTCACAGAGAATAAGCTTTGGCTTGCAATGGCACTGTCCTCACTGTCATATGCATGAATTTAAATGCCAGCGCTTATTAAAAGTAGCTTGAGCAATAACTGAGGGTTGCTCTAGGGATGAGCCATTAAAGGAAAAAGAAAAATGACCTGCAATTCCACTCAGAAGTAATTAAATCTTCACCAATTGGCAAGGTGATTTTTAAGAAATATCTTTCTGCACTTGGGAGGGACAGTAAAGATCAGCAAACAGTCCAATATGATCTAACTAGATCATATGTTAGCTGGAATTTTATGCCAGAGTTTCAGCATCTGAGTTCATTCTCATTTAAAACATGGGCATTAAAACCCAGTCCTCTAAGGATGGCTATAAGTATTAAATATGATAATTTATGTTAAGGACTCAGAAATTCTGCCAGAGTTGTATCAAATGCTAACTATAACCAGACCCCTGGAGTAATTTGGGATTCTATCCAAGATCTTGACATGTAGTGAGAACTGTCATTATTAATAATATTATTGTTGCTATTTACTTTTATAAATATTTTGTTAAATTTTCTCTTTTCTCTTTAATGCATTGTTCAGGTTTAGGAAATAGGTTGAGACTTTTCCTTGTGTCGATTCTTGTAATGCCCTAAGAAGAGATTGCTTTTGATTATGATGCATTTCATTCTTTAGGTTTTTCTATTGATTTTTATATTGAATTTTCCCTTTCAGTATTTTTTAACCATAATCTTTATTTATAGGACCCAAGACACCGGCATATCATAAAATGTTGCTTATTAAAAAGTGACATGATTTTCATTAGAAAATTAGAATGAATGAATCATAATTTTTGTCTTTATTAGAGGTTAAATGAGCACATCACTTACAGAATCAGGTTTTTACCTCATTATGAAGCTTATATTCTCAGCAATAAAATGGATTTCTTTTTCAGCTTGTAATGTCTCGTATTTGCTGGAAAACTTTATTGATTTTAGTCAAAGCTGGGAGCATGCCAAATCAGACTGCTGAAGGTAATAAATAGCTCAGCTCTTTTGATGAACAAATGAGATAGCAGATACAGAATGTCCTTCTGGGAGCCTTAAAATGAAGTTTCTAGGACTGGAACTCATATTCTTTCATGAAAGACAACTTTGTGGGTGCCCTTGTAAGGAGGATTGTTATTAATAACATATAAATTTTTAATCATTTATTTGTGTAAAACATGCTCATTTAACATCAACTGTGTTGCAAATGTTTTATTTTTTTTATGTTGTGGCAAGACAAAATGGACCCCATTCTATATTGAGTGTACTGGCTAAATATGTATATGAAAATCAGGAAATCAAATTGAATAAAAAATAAAGAAATAGAAAGAACATCACATAATTCACAGCATATACTAAGTACTTAATGAATATTGATTTAAAAAGTGGAATAATCAGTAGGTTTCCATGTGTGTGCATGCATGTGGTCTAGTGGTCTACTGGTGCCTTTTTTAATCACATGACATCTTACTTTTTAAGACATTGTCCCTCACAGACCTTGGAAATCATTGATTCCATGTCTCCTTGGTACTAGTATTACAGTACAGTATAGGTATATGGTACTATAGTCATCCTTTATGTGGCTGTGGTATTTAAATTTGGTCACTCATGTTTGATCAGCAGCAATATTTTACCAATTTTTGCCACCTTTCAAGCCTCAACACCAGTACATGTTTCAGGAAGTGTGAAATAGTATTTTAAATAATAGACCATAGTAAATTTTGTATCATACACAGTAGTACAATGAGTGCCTTAGCTGGGTGAAGCCATAAAACTGACCATCTTAGGTTGGAATGGGACAGGGAGAATTTCAGTGTTTAACAATTAAGTCAGTGATAAGGGACCTTAGCTATGGCAATAATATAGCTGAAGATAGAGTAACCGAGTTATTGAGACATTTAAGCAACAAAACCCCAAACCAAAAAATCTTCAATGTAGTAACTTCTCTGGATGTGGCAGCCTTGAGCTGACTGTGAATATCAATGAATTCATAGTTCTAACTTCATGAAAGAAATAAAATATGTCACCATGGGGATTATAAATACCAGTTTAATTGTTTTCTCAAGGCTGTAAGTACAAAGAGGAGTATTCGTGGAGTTATATAAACTCTCAGGTACTGTAGAGCATGATTGAGATTTAAAAAAAATGATTAAAAATATAAAACCACATTGAAATCCATAGGGCATTGAAAAATAGCAGATATAAGGTCCGAAGAACAACTTATGGGTAAAATCATTTCAGCTTTGCCCGACAACCTTAGTTTGACCCCAGCAGCCCACATGGTTAAGAGAGAACTGACTTCTACAATAGAAACTCTGGCTTTACACGTGTCTTGGCACATGAGACAGGCAGGCACAGAAGATCACAGAGAAACACATACTTTTTTTGACTCTTGCTTAATATCTTTAATGAGTATTTTACAGTATTGATATATTACTTCTTAAAGATTAGATTGTTTCTTCTTGTTTTAGGGTGGTAGTATTATCATCAATAAAATTTATTTCTAATGTTCTTTTCAAAGAATTTCTTATTAATGTATATTATCACCTCATTTTTGCATATAGAATTTTCATCTTGATGTTTAATAGTGTTTTATTATAGGTATTTCTATAGGGACAGTAGAAATATGTACATATAATCATATTGTCTAAAAACATAAATACATGCACTTCTTTTAAGTTTCAAATGCTTTGTGTTTGTTTTCTTGTCTAGTTGGCCTTACAGGAACTAGAACCACCTACTAAAAGAATGAGCATCCTTGCCTTGTGCTTAATCCTTGAAAAAAATCTTTAAAGTTTCTACTTGTGACTCCTTTATTAGTCACTGGATGTAAGTTTTTGGATGTAAGTTTTAAAGAGATAAAAAATAGTGTTACAAATAGTAAAAAAAAAAAAAAAAAAAAAAAACTTACATTTAGATCATCACTTGATATGTATTTCTTATCCTAGTTATTTAGCCCAATTCTTTGCATTATTTTCATATGTCTAAACACATTTGTATGAAGCTTTTTAAGTACAAGATTCAGTTTACTGGTATATTTTTAAGTGTCAGAGTTTTTATACTATAGTTTTGTGCTTTTGGGTATCTTTGTTTTGTCTTATGGTACTGTTGGATCATAAAACGAATCTTAATTGGTTCCTCTACTTGAATGCTCTATTTTTGGAACATGATTATCATTTTGAAACATGCTTTAAAATATGCACCAAGGCTTCTATTTTGTTTCTTATTTCTTTGGCTGAAATTTAATCTTTTTTGTGTCAGCCTTCATCCACTTTATAGGTTCTTCAGGATTTCATTATAGTAGGTCATTTAAAAAAAATGTATCCATTATTTATATATCTTCACAGTGTTGGCATATTGTAGTTCATACTTTCTCTTATAGTGCCATTTTTTCTGTTATTACCAGTAAGGTAGCAAAGTTAAGTCAGGATTCTACTAGAACATCTCTTTCTCCTAAATATGTAAGTTAAGCATTAACGTGTAGGCATATATACTATATGGAAAATTAATAAAAACTGAAAATTTTCATCTCAGGGCATCATATAAAGATGGTCCAGAGCTCATGGTAGCAAGCATGAAAATACTAACCATGTTATTGCCCATAACTATGCTGATTTAAGTACAATATCATGTGATCACAAAAATAGAGCAAACAAGCTCTAGATGTACTGAACGAAGAGAGCAGATGGTTCAGGCATCCAATATCCCAAGTTGTCCAGAAGATAATTCCCAAATACTGGCTTCCTTCTTAGCAACTTTGGTCCTCTGACATATCCAACAATCTAAACATCTTAGAGAATAATGGAGGTGAATCCTTGAGTCAGCAGGTAGTTTACATTCTCCTTACGGCTGCAATGGAATGGAGTGAAAATCTTGAATGTACTCAGGCAGGGAAAAAGTTAATATGGGCCACTTGTGTCTTTGGCTAAGATGATTCATAAAACTATGATTCTTTTACCTTTTAATGTTTCTATTTCAATGTTTTAACATATAAAGATCCTAAGATATAAATAAAAAATAAAGGGTATATATTGCATTGACTATTTGTTGATATGCACCTGAACCTAGGTACCCTATGTTGTTTTATTTTTTTATAGATCTTTAAATATAGTCATAATTTTAACTTTGAACTAGGTTCATAATATTGGGATAATAATAAAAAATCAGGATGAGGATTTGATTATTTGCATTAGTATTATAGAAAGTGGGAATACAGAAAAGATTGTCTACTAAGCATAACATTGGGTAACATCTTGATTGCCTTAATTGACATAGGATGACCTGACCCTGGCTAGTGTTCCTGGCATTATTTTTTGGTTTGGATTATAGATTTTACCAGTCAAATAAAAGAAGATACGCAACAGCAAATATTCATTGCTCCCTATTTCTGAATGGCATGTGACCAGCTCCTTCATGTTTCTGTTACATTGACTGGCTTGCTGTATTAAACTTGAAATGCAAACAGTTGATTTGACAGAACATTTTATTATTTCAACAGGAAAAGAATGTCAGGTGAAATAATTAAATCTAAATGATAAACTATGAAAGCCTAATGTGACACAGTTAAATGTATTTAGAAGTAAATATCATGAACATGGGTACTCTAGATGACTCCTTACTAATTTTCAATGGCAATGTCTGCTCCATGCTCTTACCACTTTCTTCTTCCCTTCCTTTAGTTTTTTATATTGTTTCAAGAATGTATCATTTACCTATGGTTTTCATCTACTTAATCTCATCTCATCATGTGCCATGCTGCCTTTCCCAAGATAACCACATGGGAAATCCAAACTTGGTAGAACCCACCTCTCTAAGTCTACAACATTAGTCCTTTGAAAATACTATCAGAACATTGGCTTTCTTTCACTTATTTCCACCATACATCTGCTCTTTTAACCATGAAAACTGCTCTTTTCTAAACTTATAGGAAAGTGTTGTCAGCCTATCTTTTTTATTTTCATATCCATTAAGAAATATCAAACACACTCCTTGATGCAATTCTACAATGCTTTACACCTCCCAGAGTCATCTGAATCTCTGATGACTTTAATCAGCCTTCATATTTTAATTTTCTAAATCATATAGCTATTACAAAGTATGGAAAAAGCCATTGAGAAAATTTCTTTAAATAAATTACTAATTTTTATAACTTAATGTCAAAATAGCATGTCTCAGACTTGATATGCTGTGTGAAAACAATTTCCAGAGTTAGGTATGTCAAGTTAGATATACACATTTCAGGTTTTCTATTTCTTCTCCCTTCTACCCTTCAAGAGAAGAAAATTTGGGTGTAATTCAGACATAATAATGGGCATCAATTTTTAAAGCTAGTTTTTGAGATCAAAATATAATTACAACAGTTTTATATTTCTCTGCCAAATTATGCCATGGACTTTTTCTTGCTCTCACCTTTGTGGCTTATTGACATCTTTTATTCAGTTGTTGTTGGTAGTGTGGCAGTGATGTTGGTGGTGTGTGTATGTGAGAGAGAGAGGGAGAGGGGGACAAAGAGATACAGAGACAGAGTTCTTTAATGTATATGCATCATTGTAATGTCAGACTGCAAATGGACAGGGCTTACTTCCTGCAATTGACATATTTAAAAGCTTTCCTGACTCATGGTGAGATGATTCCTTCACTTACATTTGCTAATGTAAAGAATAAAAGAGAGTTTCTATTTGATCACTTTGTGTGTGTTTCCTATCATTGTATGGCTTTAATTTACTGATAAATGTCAGGAATTTGGAGGCAGTTTGGGATTCATTAGAGTGAGTTTCTCAATAAGGGATACCTAAAAATGAAGTTCTGCCTGTATACAAATCACAACCTGAAAATATTGTGGAAAAAAACAAAAATCCAATGTAACCACTCAAACTTCTTTCTACAACTCAATAATCAGGTTCAGAATTCCAAAAGGTGATAGTATAATACCCTCTAGACTGTCTCTCTTCTATAATGTGTATTTTAAAGTTATGTGATTCTGTTCATGATCACAGGATCCCTCAAACCCACCACATGACTGTACACACTGATAGAATGTAAATGGGAACCATTTATAATAGAAGTAAAGCCCTTATCTTAATGAGATAATTTTAGGCTAGTGGGAAGACTTATAAGGGACTTTCTGAATTGGATCAATTGAGTTGGGAAGGCCCATCCTAAGTCTGTGCCACATTTTCTGCTGGCAGAAGGCATTTGGAGAAAGTTCTACTATCTTATTGCTGAGGCATTAATTCTATGGTTTTAGAAACCAACTGTTCAGAATTCTCATGTAAACTGAAGACCAGCAGTTATCTAGGAATCCTGAGGAATGGCAGCATAAGATTGGGGGTGCTGAGATGCCTAGTCTGGTTAATTGAAGAGATACTTAATCCTTGGTTTTTCCATTTGGAGATAGTCATTGGTAGACTACCCAGCCCATATCTAGTAAAGCCACTCATTCTACCAGAACTGTTCCATTAGAGAACCCTGATCTGAGAAGTGCTCACTTTAATTCTTCGTTTTCTTATCACTCCACTCATACTTCATCTAACCAATAGCTACAAGTAACTCTTCTATGAGAATTCATGGTCACTCTTCTCCTTTTTCTGTTTTGAAAGTTAATATTTCATTTGGATATTTTTGCTTATGTCTTCGTCCTCATGGTTCAGACATGCTATCTTGCTTGTCTGATGTGCATTCTTTCATTCTTGCAGTTCATAACATTAGAACCACATAAATTCCTCCACCATGCATGGAAATTGTCTCTGCTTTGTTCTCTTCACTTACATAGAATGCATTTAACATGAATTATAAAACTTTTTTTTTTATTTTCTTAAATCTGAAGTATCTACTACTTTATAAATTTTTACTGAGATTACTGCAGATTGTGGTGGCTTGATTATTTTACCCATGGCTAAAATACACCTAATTATCTTGTCCTTAGCTTTGTCTCCCTAGAAACTTCCTATTGAAAACCACTCTCACCTTAAAGGTTCAATTCTTCGACCTATGAGATTTACGTGAATGGAACATTTTTCTCCTATTTCAAGCAATTGAAACTTTGTTAATGATTTTGCTTAAATGTTCCCCATGCTAATTTTGATGGCCTCTAAGACCTCATGTCGCTGGACAATTTTCAGTTCTAGGAAGTATTTTCTTAACTGCTTAACTTGGAAGGTCATTTCTTTCTTATTCTACATGGTTTCTCTTAGTCTCAGACTGCATACTTGTTTTCAATTTATTTGTCTGAACTTTTCTTTAAAATGAAAACTTTGGGGGCAAAGATTAAGCTTCATTACCCTGAAGTACTGAAAGCAAGATAATTATCCTTTCATCTTGAAAACTAAACCCTTTCTGGTTTTGACAGCATTGCTACTTATGAAATCCAATTCAAAGCAATGAATATTGAGGATATAGTATAGAATATATTCTTATTGCTAGTAACTCATAGACTCAAAATAAATGGGTTATTCTAAAAATATAGTAGAATATTGAATGTTTTCACAAAACATCATATATGCTTGAGCCAACTCTTCTTAGAAAGGTCAGTTTGCCAAAGGTAAGCACAGGTGCTAGAATCCAAGACATTAATGTGTGTGCCTAAAAAGGTCATTTCTCCTTGGCCATTCTTTCTCTGAAGGCCTATCCATAGGTATCTCACCCATCAGTCTTGGCTTTTTACTCCCCCCAAATTTCATTGAAATAGCCTTTGTATAATTGTCTAGAGGTAGTGTTTACTCAAATTTCCTGTTTCTACCTGGTTTACTCTGAAACAGTACTTTGCAGATTTTTATACCATAAATTCTTTTCTTTTTCAAACTATACATCTCATGCTTATCTAATTATCTTTCAGTGTGTTATATGCAAGATCCCTTCCCCCAATAATAACTGATCAGTGGTGGCCCACACCTTAAATCTCAGCACTAAGAAGACAGAGTCAGGTAGATATCTAAGTTTCATGCTAGTTCCTAGTCTACATTGTGAGTTCCAGGGAAGGCTCCAAAGGTACACAGAGAAACCCTGTCTCAAAAATAAAAATAAAAATAAAAAAATAAAAGTACAGAGCACCCATTTCTCTCTGTTCTCCTATTCACACTCTCTCTCTTCTCTCTCTCTCTCTCTCTCTCTCTCTCTCTCTCTCTCTCTCTCTCTCTCTCTCTCTCTCTCTCTCTCTCTGTATTTATGAGGATAAATTGCATGCATGGAAATCAGAGTTTGATGTCAGATGCCTTCCTCTTTTAGAGACATGGTCTCTCACTGAATTAAATCTTGTTTTGTATTTATCTGGTTGGTCATCTCTGGGGATCCTCAGTGTTTGACCTACAGAGACATCTCCTCAACTCCTAGGACTTCCTACTTGTTAAGAGACAAGTGGAGATAAGTGGAGGACACATCTGGGAAACAAAACATCATCTAAAAACAACCAAATGAAAGAATTGAAGTTATACAATCTCCAAGTGAATGCTCAGAAGGATGTATATTCGAAAATGAAGGAGGAGGATGGTTTAAACACTTAATATTTGGAATTAGAGAAAGCTTCATAATGGGAAAATAAATTTCAGAGATCTGAAAAAAAATATTAGCAGTATATAGTGTTACTTTGGCAGAGGTCAAAGCTGGGTTTCAGACAGTAACTTGCCGGCCTATACAAATAAAACTGGTTACAAAAGCAAACTAACCAGCTAACAAACAACACAGATCAGATCAGAAAGACACATTATACATTTCCTAGTAGATGTATTTCATAGAGATCTTGGGACTCCATTTTAATAAATTTGTCAATATTTTATGGTCAGCCCACGAACCGAATCTACCACCATCTACAGCAGTTATCTATATCTGAATAGTGAGAAGAACTAGCTACATTTTACCAGAAGAAAATATTAGCATTAAAAATATTAGATCATGACTGAAGTTATAGAGGGCCACTCTAGGTCTAGAACCAGAGATTTGTACTCAGAGAGCTTAAAGGCTGTAAATAAGAATAAAGACTTTAGAAAAACGTTTAGTGATGGCTGTTTGTTTTCATCTTTTTTTAAATGAAAATATAGTCTTTCATACAATGCACCCCAACCAGTTTCTCCCCTCCTCTCCTTTCTTCTTGATACACTTCCCCTTCATTTGCCCATTAGGAAAGAGCAGGTCTCCAGGAGACAAGAAGCAGGGAAAAAAAGATACAATAAAGTGAAAGCCCTCAAACTGAGAATGGACAAGGTAACCCAATAGGAGGAAATGAATCTCAACAGAAAAAAAGAAGAAAAAAAAAAAGAGCATTGTTTTAAGTAAAAGATGGTTACTTTTTCTATGTGGCTGTATAAATAAATCGTTTCTAAGTAAAAAATGTGTCTGGGGATCTGATATTAAGGTCTTGGTCTTGTTTCCTGTCTACAATGTTAAAAATATCTGAGATACATCAAAGCTCCAAAAGAAAGAAAATAGAATTCACTGGTTATATGAGCAGCTAAACAATAACAAAGTCAGGATGAGCTACATGTAAATTCACATCTCTATTTTCTATGTTTAAATTCTAGACATGATTTGGGTATTCCAGAACACCCACAGTGTTTCTTTTCTCTGTTCTTTATCAGCAATTTACTGTCTAATTATCTACTAGACCATTTAAATGTGTGAATAAGATAAATTAAAAACAAGAGCTCTGGTTTAAAAATCTTTAATTCATAGATGGTGATGGAGCAATGGTTGCTATTTTTATGAAAAAATGCCCTCAAAAGTAAGGATAAAACTTCATTCTTAACTGATTATTTTGTGGTAGCAAAGGACAGAGAGTGAAACGTTCTCCTCACAGTCACTTGACGAACATAGCATTTGATTAAAAAAAATACCTTATAAAGTCTAATTTGTTTAGAAGTCCCTAGTTCACCTTAGGTGGAGGATATCATTTAAATATCTTTGGTAATTTTCCTTCAACAGGGTTGTAAACGTAATGATTCTGACTTGCTTCAGGACAACATCCTTTAATTGCTCTAAATTATCAGTGATGTCTGTAGCATTTCCAGTGAACATAGATTGATTTCAATTACTTTCTCCGGCTTTTGCATAAAAACAGTCTTTTCCAATTTGCCTAATTGGATCGCATACCCTCTTGGTGCTGAGGAATTATAGACAACAAAAGGACACAATCAAGATGTTTGAGTCTTCATGGCTCCTTTTAGAATTTCAAGTTGAGCTGAATAATCCAAGACCCCTGATTTAAAATTTACCTTTATATTAAAAGAAATACTGTATCTACTTGTATAATCTCTATGTGCATGCCTATAGGAACATATATCATAATACTAAGTAGCCTTGTATGGACCATATCTACGAAGAAATTTACTTTCTTACCTCAATGAGGGATGTAACTGCATGAGCCCAAAGTAGTGGTGAGGGGGACAATAGGAGAAGAAAGAGAGGAGGGAAGGGAATGGAAAGTGGATTACATAAGGCACATTGTAAGCATGGATACAAGTTTAAAACACTAAAAATGAATATACGAATAAAATGTCTTTTAGGCACCTACATATCCATAAGAAAACCATACTCTATGCAAAATTTTAACTTTCTCAATAACTAGGTAAACAGTGGGCAAAATGGTAACCAAAAATTATGAGTACTTTCAGATCAAATTTAAAGCATTATTAAAATATATATGTGATGTGGATACAGATGTCTTTCTGGATGCTGTAAAAGATTATAACTTAATAACTTAAGAGATAAATATGGGGATGCTTTCTTGCTGTGAAGTGTTTATGAGCCAATATCAATCTTTAAATAAAGGAGCTATTTTGGCCCATGACAGGCACTATAGAAAAAGTAGGAGGAGAAATCAGAGCATAGGTAAAAGGGCAGAGTCAGAGCAGATCAAGCCAGTTCAGGATTATAAGTATTAGGGCTGATAAGATAAGAGCTGGAATTTTATGCCTCATAAAAACATATATGGTCCAGACATGTTTCTGCATAGAGGAAAGACATTATGAAGATGTTCATAGAAGGGGTTATCTGAAAATCGGGGGGAGCGGTGTCACAGATCAAACATACTGTATTGTTTGTGACTTCAATCTTGGACTTTTGCCCCATTGCACCATCCATGAGAGAGTAGGGTTCTTCAGTTTAAGCCACTCTATTGTTGATACTTTGATACTTTGATGTTGTGCTCAGAGGAAATGGATGTATCATGTCTTATGCATGCACAAATACTCGAATTAATAATCCACACAAATATTTTATGTATGTATGAATGTGTATATGTATGTATGTATGTGTTTACTCTTGTATTTGTGCAAATGAATACATGTATGTGAGAATGCCTAAGAAGGTCAGAATTATGTCTGATTTCCTGGAGCTGCACTTGCTGGTGGTATTGACCTCCATAATATGAGTGCTGGAAATTTAAGACCCAACCTTTAAAAAAGTAGTAAGTGTTGTTAACTAATGAGCAACCTCTCTAGACCCTCTATGAGGTTACATGTGTTAGACAAGATGTATGAGGTCATAGCTGTGTGTGGAATATTGAGTCGATAGTCATGAATATTGATGTTATTCTACCATCACAGAAAGAGGTTACCTTTTGTGCTAGATAGTTTTGTGAATATTGATAAACTAAATGGGAATAGAAAACCTCAATTATGGAATTGCTTCTACTATATTGACCTGTGATCTATCTGAGGAATGATGTCTTGATACCTAATTGATGGGCGACATCCCAGCTAAGTGTGGGCAGATGGACTTGGCCCATGTAGTAAAGGTAGCTGCACAAACAATGAGGAGCTAGCCAGAAAGCAGTATTTCTCCAAGTTCTTTGCTTCAGTTGCTGCCTCCAGTTATCTGTCTTGGCTTCCCTCCATGATGTACTTTAACCTGTAAGAGGAATAAACACTTTCTTCCCCTAAGTTCTTTTGGCCATCATTTTATCACATCAAAAAAAAAAATTTGGTAAACTATAGCACTATGATCTTAGAATATCTAAGATTAAAATAAGTTCTTGAATTACCTTAAATACTCTTTCATATGTTAACATCAAATCAGACTAGCTTGGCTGAACATTCTAAAAAATTTTTTCTTATTTTTTTAAAGTTTTTTTTTTTTACACACTTCTCCCCAACCCTTCATTCCTTCCAGTCCTCCCTCAGCCTCCCTTCATTCCTTTCCATTCCCCAGGGAGGGCAAGGAGTCCCAAGGTGGGTCAGTTCAGTCTGGCATATCCAGTTGAGGTATATCAGAGTTATTGGGAAGAGTAAGTTAGATCCCTTACTGATAGCTTCATTTTAACTTAATTAAACCTATAACACTTTGTTTCCAAATGCAGCCACACAATTTTAGGCACTCAATTCTAGCTATTAGCAGGCTTGATACCTTATAACCCTGAACCAATTGAACAATTTCTGGCATGACTATACAATAAGTATTCTAAAGTCATTATAGTTTATCTATACTGACAATTATATCTTACTGTCTCAGAAGTTTTCCCAAGATATTTTGCATAAGTGCAGCATATAAAAATAAAATGATTTGTGTTTGACTGGCACAAATCCTGATACATAAAAACATGAACATACACACGAAGAGAGAGGAAGTTCTAATGTTATTTAAGGAGAGGCTGATGCAATACCTGTGGTAGTTTCATTTGCACCTTATGATTTTGGCAAGAAATAATTTGTACTTTGCTTGTTTGATGCACATGGATTTCTATAAAAACATGAATAAAATAATGTTCACAAGGAGAATGTTGATTTTGACTGATAATCATACAAACAGAACCATACTAAAATCACAATGATAGTTTTTAACTAGAAAATTAATGCAGAAATAAAAATGAAAAGCAACATGAAAGAATTTGTAGAAACTGGCAGCCAAAGCAGACTAGCTCTTCTTCCCAATACCTGTGCAGTGCTATTGTTATAGTGTCTTCCTTCTGATATCACAAGTAATTAAATCTTTTTCAGTAAGTCATGCATCCTACTGATGTAGTATTGAACTCCATAACAATGTCAGTCCTATTAGAGCAAGCCGCCAAAGTGTTACTCTACCCATGAGACCCAATTCTGCTAGGCTGAACTACAGACACTTTAAAATGTGTGGAATATTAAATTGGCCATCACTTCCCCACAGATTTTGTCATCTGTCTCCATTACAATGAAATTCGGCTTTCTCAGAGGGCATGGAAAAGTTTTCAGTATTGTTGATATGTTTGTGCTGTTTTCTTGATGTCAGTAGATATATAATTTAATTATCAGGGTTGAATGAACTTTTGTGGCTTAATGATAACTAACTATTCTGTGGAATCAGAGCAGTCCAGAAACAAATTAACTCTCCAGATGTGGAGACTTATAAATAACCACACAGGTGTTCTCCCTGGGTGTAAAGGGAAGGCAGACATTGTGAGAGATGTCTAAATAGTCCCTAAAATAGTAGGAAGGATATTTGGATGCAGAGAGGGTTTTACTTTTAAGTTTTTCATTGAGAATTATTCTCATAGTATTTTTTGTTTGAAACACAACCCCTTTATAAACACAAACAGTTAATTTTCCAACTTAAATATATCTGCGGTCCACTCAAGCAGTCCTAACACTCTGGCTTCAGCCATTGCAGGTCAGTGATGAGAATTCCTTATGAGCCATCCTTCCTTTTCTAGTTACATCCACTGAAATATTGTCCATAAAACTATGTATAATCAACACAATTTTGTTGAAAGTTATTCAGAGGCAACCTATTTGCTAAATGAATGAACTTCAACTCATCATACAGCTGTGACAGACATTGTAAAATGGCTGATGTTTCTCCTCTCTACCCCCTTCTCTGAATGCCTTTCATGATCTGTCCTTGAGAAATCCTTAAATATTTTCTGTGTTCTGAATGTGCCTGACATGTATCTCTCCAGAAAATTCTTTTCATAAATCCCATTTCTTTCTAGATATTATATCATCCTGGTAATTTTAATCTTCATTATAATGTTTTTCTAAAATTATGAATTTCAATAGTTCATGTTTCTAACATGTTTAGAAAAAAAAGTATTAGCAAATGGAATAACACAGCCATGTTCTTGCCATGGAAATCAAGTGCTCCTGGTACTGATTTCCTAAAACAGACAGAGCAAGGCAGTTTGGGTTTTGAACATAGTGCATCCATAGTTCCTTTGATAGACTCTAAAAGATAATTTCTACATACATCTTAACAAAGTGAAGACTGTTCATACCAAGTGGCTGCAGGTGTCAGGGATTCCCAATGTACCAATGTGCAGTGGCTTCTATATTATTTGCTGTGTTATTTGGAAATATTTAAGAAGTTAGACAAACATAAGAGTGAGTTTTGTTTGCTCTATTTCTACATATATCAGTTTCTTGCACCCTGATTTCTTTTTGCAGCTTCCTTTAACAGCTGCTAATTGATGTCCAAAATGGTCAGTATAACATACCTTAAACAAACAATTCCTTGATTTTAAAATGTATATCACTCTGAATAACATGATAAATAAAAATCCTCTGATCATTGTTGTTATGTGACTAATCCCTTAAACATAACTGTTTATGTTACATGTACTTAACACCATTTCATAGCCATCACTATATGGCTGCTGCATATCCCCATGCTTACACTAAAGTAATTAATTATGGACTCAACATATGTGAATCATGACATAAATAAATACATATATCAATAAGTGGTAGCCATGAACTACATTCTGAAGTTTTGAATATTCAGTTAGAACTGTAAAAACTTCTGAAAAAACCGTGCTAGTTTTGCTATCAGTTTTACGCTGTGGATGAAAGTTCATTCATGGAATAAGTACTTGATTAAGATGGGAAGTGAAATAAATAACACGTGTTGGGTAATGACATTTGGTGTATCAAAAGGTGAAATGAAATAATTCATATTTACCATTGTAATTTCCTGTTGGTTCTATCTATGAATTTTTCGTATTGATGCAATCAGAAGAGAACACATTTCTCAGGATATCTCATTGTTAAAGGACATGTGATGTTAACAGTTGTCTCCCTATAATTAACAGTAGTACATCATCTTTGCATTTCACAAAATTAATTCTGCCAACTGCCACTCAAAATTAACTGTAAATAGCATTCATATTGGACATAGAAAACACATTCTTTGATGTCAAGCCTAAACAATTCAGTATAACAATTAGATTATAATATTTATGCTGAATAAGTTATAATTAATCAAAGGATATTTTTGTATAGAATGTTGTATCTTATGCAAATGTTATGCTGATAGGAATAAGGAACTTGAGCATCTGTGAAAGTAGATATTTCTAGGAAACCTGAAACTAATTTTTCATTTGAATAAAGGAGAAAGTGTGTAAGCTCTCATTCTATCTGTGACATAAGTCTCCACTGGAAATATTAGATTTAATTTCCCATGGAAAAAAATGTGGTTATTACATAAGGAACCAATTTCTCATATGGAAGTCGTAACAGAGAAAAGAAAGGGGATTAATAAGTAAATGAAGACATCTGGCAAATTTGAATAGACTAATTAAGGAGGAAAGAGAGATTTCTATAATAATTTTAATTGCTTAAAAATTAAAAATATGAGGATTTAAAAACAAAGAAAATAAGCAGATGATATAAATCTACTCAGGTTATCTTACTTTTAATGATTCTTCAAGAAAGCTTTCTGAGTGTCCATAAATCCTAGACTGTGGCTTGGAGTGCTCAAGACTGACAAATAAACAAATCACACAGAGAACATCAATATGATCTTTATTGATTATACCTGTGCTTTTAAATTTTTCTGCATGTATATAGTACATATTGTTTTATTTGTCAAGAATATATATATATATATACATATTCTATATATACACACACAAGAGTGAGTTGTAGGTGTGTATGCATTATTTTCATGATGGCTAATAATGGCGCACATGTTTTAAAGGACTTGTCAGCCACTAATATTTATTGGTTGAAGAAACTATTAAATTCCATAATCCAGTTAATGAAAAAAATTCTTGATATTTAGCTTCCTTGGTACTTTATATATTCTAGATTTAACATATATATATATATATATATATATATATATATATATATATGTTAAATATATATAAATGTATGTATCAAGTATTTTTCTCCAAAATTGCAAGCTTAATTTTCATTCATTTTACAGTTTCCTTTAAAGAACAAACTTTGATGAAGTCTCATTTGTCAACTGTCAATCTTATTTTTCTATGCAATCTGGGTCCAAAAGACCTCAAAAACTAGTAAAAATGTTTCCAGTTTATTTTATTTAAACAGGAAAATACATGTAGACAAAATAAACAAAGATGGAACAAAAAATGAAAATTATAGAACAATGTCCCTTATGAACAGAGACACTGAAATTATTAATATAATATGCCAATGAAGTCCAATAACACATCATCATAATCATCCATAGGATAAAGCTGGCTTTGTTTCAAAAAGACACAAGAGTGGTTTAACATAAGTATCTCAATAAATGTTATCCACCACTTCAATAGATTCAAGGACAGAAATCATGTGATTGTCTTATGCACTTTTCTATTGTTATGATAACACACTCCGATAAAAGCAAATTATGGAAGAAATATTTTATATAATCTATGATTTAAGATGGTTAATCGTTTACCACAATAGAAAAATATGGCAATAAATAGCAGGTATACCTTCTCCATCAAGGCTAAACTACCCAAACTACCACAAAATTTCACTAGTTGGGAACTAATTATTCAAATGCTAAAGTGTATGGAAATGGTTTTTGCATTTAAACTATCACAAATTAGAACATAAAAGGCCTTTTACAATATTAGTGTATTTTTGTGATAAAAATTCCTAAAGAATGTAGTAATACAGAAAAACTATTGTAACAAAATAAAGTATACACAACAAATTTATAGTCAACACCATGTTAAATAAAGAAACTTTGAATGTCTTTCTTTAAAATTATGAGTAAAATAGGGAAATTCACTCTTCCAGCACTTTTTGTTTATGGTATTTGAAGTCGTTGTTAGAGCAATAAGACATGAGATCACATAAAGGAAGCAAATAATAAAAAATAAAATTAAATAGTCTCATTTGCAAATATTGTATTTTTATGCATAAACAATCTTGATTTTCCACAAGGGGATATCTACAACAGTTGAACACATTCAGAAAAATGGCAAGACACAGAATTAGTGCAGAAATAAATAAGGAAACTGAAGGATTAAGGGCATAAAAGCCTAAGGTCAATGAAGAAAGTTTGAAGAGGAAAGTTGAATTGAGTGAATTGAGTGAGAATATCTGCTTCCGCTAAGGAGATTCATGTATTAAATGCTACTGGTACCTATCATTTTCAGCCTGTGGAAAAAGTGAACTCAATATGAAAACTTTCATCTCCAATGTTTCACCTTTCTTCCCTATATAATCCCAAGCCCTCCTTGGTGCCATGTGTATGAATTTAAGTTTCTAAAGAAATTGGAGCTCTTCACTTGTTCTGATAAAAGACAATTCTGCTTACTCAAATGCCTGTTATTTTTATTTTCTAATTCTCTGATTGTCTGTGTTTGTTTCAATTCTGATCTAACTGAAAACTCTCATTCACAGAGACTTTAAAGTCCTTTAATAAATGTAATTGAAGAAGTGAAAGACCAGTCCAATAGATGAAACTGAATTGTGTTTGAGTTTATGTGTGTGTGTATGTGAGTACAAGTACCCATCCCCCACCCCCCGCCAAGAAAAAGAAGAAGGAAAAAAAAAAAAAAACCCATAGGAGGTCATCAGATTGCCTAGATTTGGAGTTCCAAGATATTTTGGCCTGGGTGTTATGGGTATTGAACATCAAACTCAATTTCTCTGAAAGAAAATGTTATACTTTTAACCTCTAAGCCATTCTCCATCTCATCAAATTATAATGTTAAAATAATCAAGAAAGAAATGGAGAAAATCCTCCAAGCTTATAATGTATAAATTTATGATTGTAAAATTTGTAATCTTATCAAACTCAAATAGATTCAATACAATACCAATCAAAACTGCAACCCCTTTCTTCATAAAAATACATGTAAAATAAACACATGAATATTAATGTGGAAACACAAGACTCTCTACTTAGCCAAAATATCTGATCATTATCAATATTGCCTGGGTGGTGTGCGCACAACTTTTCCCCAGCACTTGGGAGGCATAATCATGTGGACCTCTGGAAGTTCCAAGCCAGCCTGGCCTACATAGATAATACAGGACAATAGGGGCACAAAGAGAAACTCTATGTCACAAAACCAAAGTCAAATAAAAAAAAAAATTAAGCAATAAGAGAATCCAACAGCCTAACATCTGAAGTATTACAATAACTCACTATTTAAAGTTACAATACAAAATCACACAACAGCTTATTATTGTCAGAAAAATCAGGTATATAGGTTACTAGGACAGAATAAGGAAATAAAGTTACACAGCAAAAACCACTTGATATATGCTAACAAATCTACAAGGCAGTCAAGAAAAAATAGTGTTTCAAATAAAGGATGTTCTAAAAAATGTACATCCATCAATATAAGGCAACTACATTCTTCTTTCTCACTCTTCCAAAAAAAAAAAAAAAAAATCTAAATGTGTCATAGGTCTTAATATAATACCTGAAGTTCAGAAACACTAAAAGAAATCTTAGGACCAATACTAGAAGACATAGGTATAGATAAAACGTTTACATTAAAAAGTTTTTATTGGAGAAAATGTTTTCTAAAAGGCATTAGAAAATAAAATAAAATAACACATGGTACTTTGCTGTGGAGCAATTCTTTTGGTCACTTGAAACTTCATCAATGAAATTGGTTTAATAAGAAGCTGACTGTCAAGTAACTAGATAGGAAGTGTAGGTTGGACAACAAAACATGGATCCTGGGGGGAAAACAGAGCCGAGTCTGAGATGTTTCCAGGCAGTCTGAAAGGAAGCAAGGCATGCAGGAGAAGCAAATGTCTTGAGCCTTGAGGTTAGAACATACATTAGTTAAAAAAATAAAAAGTATTAATTTAGGTTGGTAGAACTACGTAGTCATAATATTTAACTATCAGCTGAGTATTTATAATTTTGAGTCTCTGTATTGATTATTTAGGGACTGGCAGGAGGGAAAGAAAAGTCTTTCTATAATACATAGAACCTTAGAAGGAAAGAAAATGGTGTTGGACCCCTGCTTCAGATGGCTACAGACTGTTGTG
This sequence comes from Phyllotis vaccarum, assembly GCA_033318265.1. NCBI lineage: Eukaryota > Metazoa > Chordata > Mammalia > Rodentia > Cricetidae > Phyllotis > Phyllotis vaccarum. The sequence goes on along the minus strand of JARWLC010000008.1, from coordinate 102,075,854 downwards.
AGCTGACATGTGTTCTTGAAATATCTGCATGGGTCCTCATCCAGCACATTTAACTGCTGAGTCATCTCTTCCGGACCCATAAAATAAGTTTAAACAGAAAAAGATAGTTTTCTGTCGAGGTGGCTAGGGCGTTGTACTCACAAAGAAACATTAAGAGTTATAGGGATGTTAATCCTACAGAACCATCTCCTAAATGGAGTATATTAAATCAGATATCTACACTTAATTCATAAAGCTTAGAGTGGAATATGTTAATGACCTGGCAACATTATTGCTATCTGTAGAAGTAGACCCCACTCTAAATCACCAGAATGCTTATTCCAGATATTTCCCTCCCTAGACCATTACCCATTCTTGGAGAGATGTCATATGTACTTTCTAGTCTGATGACTTATACGCAGTTGTATTTAAGGACCACATTAGCTTCTAGGCCTTATCGCTGTAGACAAATACTCGTAATCACATGTATTTTATTAATTACTTGTATATGTATATTTTTAGCATTTAGTCACAAATAAGCTCTACTGTCCTTCTGAAATTGGACTGATTATTGCATAGGAACCTTTCCACAAGTTATAATGGGATTTAAACATGTTGATAATGAACCACCTGGCATTCAACTTCCCAAAGTTTGATTCAAGTTGATAAAGTCAATTTACACCAGGTTTTTATTCTCATGTCTTCACATGGTTTGCTTCCCTATGTGACATCTTCAGTGACCCATTGTAGTTTTCTTTAGATAGCAGAGACATATTTGTTTGCAATATGGAACATGAAATGATAGGGTGAAGATGACAAGATGTAAATTATGTTCATTTGAGGAATTTTCAGAGGAAGTAAACAGAACATTTAATAATGGAGTGGTACACAGAAACTTAAAACTGACCACTGCTCCAGCTTCTGGTAAGCAAGGAGAGCCCATTCCTGGAAGCCTGACTACTGCCCTACTACCACCCCTCACTAATGCCCTCTAGCCTATAAGCCCCACTCCATTTTCTTAACCCACCCAGCTTCCTGACCCATTTCAGAAACTCCAGCTGCAGATCTCAACTACTCCATGAGAAAGAGAATCAGCATGTGCCAGTTTCTCCAGGACCTTCATTTGCATCAGGAGCATCTATCAGAGAAAAAACCAGCAATTGGAAACACTGACAACAAATACTTTCATGAATTGGAGAGAGGCATGTGTGAATAGACACCAGTGTAAAAAAAAAAATACATTGAACAACATAAAGAACAATATGGCACACTAGGATCTAATGGTTTTTACAATAGTAAGACCTAAGCATTCCAATATAGAAGAAGCAGAGGAAAACAACTTTATGAGGATGATGGAAGTCCTTAAAGAGTTATTTAAAAAGAAATTTTAAAAGCTCTCTTAAAACAATAGAGGAAAAGATACAAAAAAGGGAATAAATAAATAAACCTATTAAATAAAGCCAAGGAAATGCAATTGAGCAGGTGAAAGAAACAGATCAAGAATGGAAAACTGAGAGAGAAGCAATAAAAAAGACAAGACTGAGGGAATGCCAGAAAATCTGAGTAGAGAAACAGGAACTAAAGATGCGAGCATGACTAACAGAATGCAAGAGATGAAAAGGAGAATCTCTCGTGTGGAAGATTCAATAGAGGAAATATATTTATCAATAAAAAACAAACGTTAAAGTCAAAAAATTATAACACAAAATATCCAGGTAATTTGAGGCATCTTGAAAAGACTAAATCTAAGAATAATGGGACCACAAGAAGGAGAGACAAAAGTATATTTAACAAAATCAGAAGAAAAATTTCCAACCTAAAAAAAAAAAAGAAATGTGAATGAAGATTCAAGATGCTTACAGAACACAAAATAGACCCCCCAAAAATTCACTTGCCTTATAATAATCCAAACACTAAACATACAGAATAATGAAAGATTATTAAGAGCTGCAAAGGAGGCCAAGTAACTTATAAAGATTTAGCAAAATAACATCTGACTACTCAGTGGAGACTATGAGTTTAATAAAAAGCGCTGATTGGCCAAAGACAGACAAGAAGTATGGGTGGGGGCTACCAGACTAAGAAAACTCTGGGAACAGGAAGAGCAGAGCAGAATGCCAGAGAAGTCAGAAGAAGAAGACAACGATGCTGCTCTGAGAAAAGGTACTGTGTCACATGGCTGAACAGGATAAGAGTCATGGGTTAGATTAAGGGTAAAAAGTTAGCAAGTGATATGTCTGGGCCTTAGGCTGATTGGCCTAAAACTACTGTAAGCATCTGTGTGTCTCTGTGGGTCTGTGGGTCTGCAGGCCTAAACCTTAAGTCTAGACCCGAAAGTCTGGGCCAGAAACCTCTAACTACATAGATGTCAGTAATCAAACTCAGGGCTGAAATCAATACAATTGAAGCAAAGAGGACAATACAAAGAATCAATGAATCAGAGTTGTTTCTTTGAGAAAATTAACAAGATAGACAAACTTTACTCAAAATAACAAAAAGGCAGAGAGAGAATATCAAAATTAACAAAAACAAAAATGAAAAAAGGGGGACATAACAACATATACCAAGGAAACTAAGAGAACTATTGGGTCTTACTTTAAATACCTGTACTCCACTTAACAGGAAAATTTAAAAGAAATGAACAGTTTTCTGACAGGTACCACATACCAAAAATAAACCAAGACCAGATAAATGACTTAAATAGACATATAAATGACCACCAAGGAAACAGAAGCTATTATTAAAAGTCTCCCAAGCAATAATGCCCACGGTCAGATGGTTTCAGAAAAGAATTCTACCAGGTTGTCAAAGAAGAACCAATACTCCTCAAATTAGTCCACACAAAAGAAACAGAAGGAACATTGCAAAACTATTTTTTATGAGGCTATAGTCACCTTTATACCTTAACCACACAGAGATGTGACAAAGAAAGCGAATTGCAGACCAATCTTTCTCATGAATATTGATGCAAAAACACTCAATAAAATACTGGCAAACCAAATTCAAGGACATATCAAAATAATCATCCATGTTCCAGTAGGCTTCATCCCGGAGATGCAGGGATGACTCAACATATGAGAAACTATCAATGTCATTCATCATATAAACAACCTGAAAGAAAGAAAAAAACACATTATCATCTCATTCGGTTTGGAAAAAAAGGCTTTGATAAATGCAACACTCCTTCATGATAAAAGAACTGGAGAAATCAGGAATAGAGGAAAGATACATAAACATCAGAGCCATATAGCTAAAGGATGCGCATTCTGACTCCAGTTAGCAAAGGAATTGGGATCATGATGAGGAGACCTATAGAGTAGGCTGATCCGTGCTATTGGGAGCTCACAGATTCTGAAATGATAGCTGATGTACCTTCATGGAATGAACCTAAATGCTCTGTATATAGATGACAGTTGAAAGATGTGGAAAGTTTGTTGAGCCTCTTACAGGACCAGCATATTCCTGATGCATGAACTGGCTTATTGGAGCCCATACCAACGCCTTTCTCAGCATTAATAATTGCAGGAGAAACCTGGTCCTATTTCAGGTGGATATAGCAAAATGAATTTATTCTCCTTGGGATTCCTTGCCCTCCTTGGGAAATGCATGTGAGTTGAGGTGGAGAGAGCCTTGGAGAAGATTGGGAGAAAGGGAGGTAATGGGAACAGTGGAGAGTATGAAAAAAATTAAATAAATATAATTTGTTAAAAAAAAAAAACACCAATGACAACCTATGCTGGAGGGAATGTGCAGTAAGGAAAATAGTCTACCATTGCTGGTGGGAATGTAAACTTGCACAAAGCTTCTTTGGAAACAAGTATGGTTGTTTCTAAGAAAACTGGGAATCAATCTACCTCATAATCTAGCAATAGTATTCTTGAGTATATACCCAAAGGATGCACATTCTTACTCCAAGGACACTTGCTCATGTATGTTCATAGCAGAATTTTTCATCATAGTCAGAGCCTGGTATCAACCTAGATGCCTCTCAACTAAAGAATGTTTTAAAAAATGTAACTCATTTCCGCAATCTAGTACCACTCAACAGTAAAAGGAAAAAAAAATGATATTCTGAAATTTGCAGACAAATGGATGGAAGCAGAAAAAAATAACTCTGAATGAGGTAAAACAGACCCAGAAAGACAAAAAATGGTATGTTCTCACTCATAAGTGGATTTTAGACATAACAAAAGAGATAACCAGGCTGTAATCCACAACCCTGAGTGGCTAGGTAATAAGGAGGAACCTAAAAGAGATATCCATGGAAACCACTGGTAAGAGTAATTAGAGAATGTCTCCTGAGGAAGTTGGTAAGGAAGGTATAAGTGCAGGTGGGGAGAAAACATGAAGGAATGGGATGGCTGAGTTGGAAGAGTATTGAAATGAAAGATATTTTGATATAGTTAGAGAGAAAATTGGTGCTAGGGAAATATCCAGAACCCACAATGATGACCCCAGCTAAGACTCCCAGCAATAAACTGACCTTCCCCTATAATCAAGTTGATGACTACCCCAATTGTCATTATAGAATCTTTATGCACCAACTCATGTAACTAGATTCACAGATCCACAGCGAAGCACTTTGTCAAGCTCCCATTCCAGATGAAGAGAAGGAGGAGTGACTATATGAGCAGAGGAAATAAGGTCGTGATGAAGAAACCCATAAAAACACTTGACAGGATCTACTGGGAGCTCACCGACTCTTAACTGAAGCTGGAAAACCAGGGTGGGACTGAACTAGTCCCTCAGAATGTGGATGGCAGGTGAATGACATGGGACATTTATGAAGCATCTGGCAGTGGAACCAAAACTTATTCCTAGTACACTAACTGAATTCATGGAGCTCATTTGCTGTAGAGTAACACCTTACTTAGTCTTGATACTGGGGATGGGGGTGGGGATTGGTTCTATCTTAACTGATTATATGAGACTGTATTAACTCACCCTGGAAACTTTATCCTCTCTGAGGAATGTATTGGTTGAGTGAGGGAGATGACTGGAGAATAACTGAGAAGAAGGAGCAAGGGGGTCAATAGAAGGTATATTAGAAAAAAATTTAAATTATGAAAAACAAAATAAGGGTCTCAGGTAAAATTGCCATGGGTTCCTCACACTTCCTTATCTGATTAAGTTAGAATGGAAATGCTTTATGCTTCAGACTATGAACTTTTTGGTTACAAAATAGTGGGTATCATGCTTTTTTCCCACTTTTATGTTATCTTTTGTTATGATTTCTTAAATGCATATGATAAATTACTATCACACTCACATCTCAGGCTTTCTTATTTTCCTCCATTTCCCATGAATTATAATCTCTTCTCTAAATCACTCTCTTGTTCTGAGAGAGAGAGAGAGAGAGAGAGAGAGAGAGAGAGAGAGAGAGAGAGAGAGAGAGAGAGAGAGAGAGAGAGAGAGAGAGAGAGAGAAGGAAGGAGGGAGGGAGGGAGGGAGGGAGGGAGGGAGAGAAAAAACCCTAAAAAAATACTGCAGACAGAAATTATTGAAATCAGCGAAAAATTGCAATATCAATTTGGTTCAAAGTTGATATTTCTGTTATTTAGGTCAGAAAGCCATTTTTTTGAGGAATACAATGTTTAGCAAGATGTTGACTATACCTGATAAATGCAGTAGCTCTATCCCCAGATGTGAGTGTGCAGTGCCCAGTTTGTTCTGTAGAGAAAAAGTTATCATGGTGACAGCCAAAGCAAAGATCTTGGTAACTATGCTCAGATTATAAAGTTCTCCAGAATGTCTTAGTTTGAATAAGATTTTTCCTAAATTATTAATTGATCCTGTAAACAACACTAACTTTTCCCTTTTGTGTCTTAAAATATGTGCCACTCTCAAAACTGGCAGTTATTTAATCCATGTATAAGACTATGTTTTGACAAGAAAAAATTATGGATTCAGACTAGAAAACACTATGTATAACTCTTAACAAAGGAACTAATAAAATTAGCAATAAAAATTGGATGGGTATAAAATGTTTCAGAGTGGTAATAATGTAATTTGCATAAAAGAACTCAAACAAGACAGATATAAAAATGTGGGAAAATATGTTAAACTATTAATGAATTTAATAATCTCTTGTCTTAATCTTATAAGGATTGTTAATATGTTAAATGACTTTGATATAGAAATTTTTTCTAATATTCTTTTTTTGTCCTCCAAGTAGATATAACTGAGCATAAAATATTTATCCTATTAATATTATTATAAAAGTAATTTTCAATATATCCTCTATGCATTTTCTACTTTTTTCAATATGAGATCCTTCATTCTTTATCTCCCAAATCACCGTTATTATTGTTATTTCTCTCCCTCTTACCTTCATTCCTTTTCTGTATCTTATGTCCTTCCTTCTCCATCTTTCTTATTTCTTTCTCTCTTATCATTCTTTTCTTGCCTTTAGAGTAAGATCTCCCCATGGAGCCAAGCTATTGAATTCAGTATCCCCTGCCTTAGTCTGGCAAGTCCTGAGATTTCATAACTACTAATTCCTGATCCATTCTTCTTTCCACTGCCTTTCTTAGTAATTTAGAATAGATTCCCTAATGATCGATTTATATCACTGTCAACAAATGTGAATAAAAACAATTTCTGTTTGTTGATTTATTCTGTCTTGTTTTATAAAATATCAGAATATTAACTTTTAATAATAATAAATTACACATTACAAAAAATTAATACAATAAAATAGTTTATATGGCCTTTGGGTAATCTGAATAATAGTGGTTGTCATTTGTCATTTATGAAAATAGTTTCTAAAATAGATGTTTAAACTCCTGTCATTAAAAAAAATGTACTCTATTTACACACAAAACATCTTATCTTGGTTTTGCTACCTGGGATACGCTTATCAATTTGTTTTACTTAAATCTGGAATTCTCCTTCTATGTAGGCTTCCTGATCTGATAAGCTAATGATAGAAAAAACCGTTTTAGTAGCTATTAATCCTAAACATTTGAAGTATAGACTTTAAAAATAATATGCTCCTGAAAATAGCTTAAGGTTAGATTCTTTGTAGTTAAGAGATTTAATAGTTGATTGAGATAGTGTAGGAACATGAAATAGAGTTGTCTCATATTGAGTTGTGTATGATCTCTCCCAAACATCTTATATTCTGAGCCAGGCTTTGTATCCAGTTTATGGTCATGAAATAATCAAACATAAAGTCTGGATATCTCTTCGTAAGTGTTATTTTTGCATCTGGCCCTGGTATGGATCATTGAGCTATAATCAGATGGAAGTGTCCTAGGTTGTCCTCTAAGAGTTCTTTGTTTTTGGTTTTGTTTATTCAACTATTAAAAGGAAAGGTTTATTTTTGTTTTAAATAAATTAACAGTGATAGTTAACTCACACTCAGCTTTCTCTTCAAGGGCCACACCATCTAAAACACTTAATGTGAGACCTCATTACTGATGACATTGATGGCTTATAGCCTCAGTTCAGTATGGAGCCTTGAGTATAATATCTATACTTCTCTTGATCATATCAATTGACTCTCCTTCAGTAAAATTTCTGAATCCCATGTACTTTTCTATCGTATCCTAAGTTATCATGATTGAGTAATATAAAAATAAACAATATTATTGAAATTTATAGAAAGGGTAGTTTGAATAAATATGATAGAAAAAGACTCTTGAAATTTTTTGTTTTCTGCTGTAACAATTGATGGCTGGAAACTGAAAACCTTTAGTATATATTTGAAAAAAAAACATATAAGAAAAAAAAAAGTTGGGTTGTGAGCCTTCCGTTTGATGTCTGAGCCAGCCTAAATTAATGGGAGCTCAAGTACTCTGCATGGGCCTGCACTGGGCCCTCTGAATGAGGGAGACAATTGCATTGATCAAGCTGTTAATGGATTCCTTCTAGATACACTACTAAAAATTATCCTGAATATGTGAACTGGCTTTTAAGAGCCCACTTTCTACCATGTGATGCCTTGTTCAGTCTTGATACAGGAAGAAGTGGTGGGACCTGCCTCAACTTGATATGTAGCCTGTGTTAACTCCTCAAGGGAGGCCCTGAACCCCTTTGAGGAGTGAATGTGAGGTGCAGTTGGGGGAGAGATCAGAAGGGGGTGAGAAGAAGGGAGAAGGAACAGTGAAGGGCTTGTTAAAAATGATTGATAATTGAATAAGTAATTGATATTATAATCACATTCATAATCTCCGTGTTTGGTATACCCAAGAAGGGAAAGAAGAATCTAAAATGAAAAAAGATAATCAACATGTCAAGATATTTGAAGTAGCAGACACTGATGAAAAGTCAAAAATGAACTGGGACAGTCATTTTATTGGAAATATGAAACATTTTAGATGTGTATATTTTAGTATTATACTTTAACAAAGAACCTTAAAAAGAAAGACCTACTCACTTTTGACTTACTCAGAATCTAAGAGTAGGTATCTGAGGGAATTAGCTGAGAGGCTTTTTTATTACATAATATATTGTTTAAAATATAAAGAAGTAAAGAAATTTCTAATTCAGTGGAAGAAATAAATAGCAGGCAAAAGTATAAAAGAAAAATTTAATCAAAAGCTTCAATGGAGAGAGTAGGTCAGGGAATTGAATTTCTCTCAGAATGTGACATAGCAGCTCAATTCTATTTCAGCTGAAATTGGAAAGACTATTTGACTTAAGCTGATATCTTAATTGTAATATTGAAGGTTCTCTAAATATGAACTGCATTAATTCATATCAAGTCGGAAACATCACTCTATGAAAGTCAGAAAACACAGATTTTTCTGTAGATACTGGTGATTACCAGTTTTTGCAATATCTCTAAGTGTATTTTCTATTTTTAGTTCTTTCTTCCTCTGTAGAGGGTATCTGACCATGTTTTCTTTCAAGCACTCTGAATTTTTAGAGGAGTTCTGAAAGATGTTTATCATATCAGACATTTATGGATTTTACACAATCAACTAAACATGTACCATTTCTCTTTACTGTCTATTATTTCTAAGAAGTTATATCTAATCTTATCAACAGCAGTAATATTCTAATTAAAACAGTCAATAAAATCTCTAGGTGCATCTCAATGGTAAAATACTTCCCTAACAAATTTTGTTGAGATTCATTTTCTAGATTACATCAACTGTAGTATGGTAACCCCAGAGAGGGCATTAATATAGACCAAAGAGAAATTCTATTAAGGTTCAACATGGTGAATCATAAAATTTGTGGGGATTATTATAGAAGTGTTTATGTGAACTTTAATATAGAGGAAATTGTATTAGTAAAAATCTCAATCTAGCTTGAGTGTTTACTCTGTCCTGGAGCTCTCTATCTGGCAGGTCTAGTATCTACAGTTTCTTCTCCTAAGCAAATGCTACTGATTGTATAACATTGTAAATGGAACTGGTAAATTTTGTAAATTTCAGAAACTTCCTAAGACTTATGAGATTCATTTGATTCCATACTCTTAAGAAGTCAAAATCTAGATTGTAATCGTTAAGTGCAGAGAGAATTGTTATGTAATGTTAAACCTCGATTCAATTCCTAACACTAAAGAAAGTGGGAGAGACAATGTATATTTTTTTCCATTGCGGACAAAATTGTCAAGAAACAGGAGAAAACCTGTGTGATATCTCTAAGAAATGGATATCAAAATAATAATGATGTATCTCATTTTTCTTCCTATATGGCTATATATATGAAATTATTATTTAGAGAAATTCTAAATTTGGCTCATTTTTAAAAACAAAATCACCCATGATTCCTTTAAAAATTAAAATATAATTACTATATGGAGCAATCACAGTTTATACCACCTAACAAAAATAAACGGAAACCAGTATCCTGAAAATATATGTATGCACATATACATATTTACATTATTTATATTTCTCAAGATACAGAAACAATTTTAATCTACTTTTAGAAGTGAATACACACATATGCACAGATACATATACCTACATATTTATAAAACACTATTACCATTTCCATGTAGAAAAATAAGAAATTCTACCATCTAGAGTAACATCAATAAACCTAAAGAACATATTGATAAGTGAGACACTATACACATATACACACAAAAACACACACACACGTGCACACACACACACAGACACACACACACACACATATATCTCCTTTAGCTATATAAAGAGCCAAACTTATAGACGAGAACAGTCTTTGACAAGGGTACAAAAAAAAAAGGTAACAAAGTTCTAGATATCTGCTATTTAATGTTGTGCCTGTAGATAAGACCGCTGTACATGTTTAAGAGCCTAGAACGTTATGACTTTATATTTCAGGTAGTAGGAAGGATTATGAAAATGTATTGCAAGAATTTTTTTTTTTTTCCTGTAGTAGTACCAAAGGGTCAGGCAAAGTAACTAGTATCTGAATGGGTAAATTAAATAAAAAATAAAATATTGTAAGTTCAGTAGAAAAAAAACTGAGTCAAAATATGTCTCAGAAGTACTTTGTTCAGAAAATATTTATATTTTTAGCAGAGGCAACCAAGGTGGGGCCCTAAAAAATGTTTGAATGTTTGTTTTTTTTATAAGGAAATAAAGTACATTTTTTTCTAGTTAATATGGGTTTGTGAAATGGGCATGTTTTCCATCTCCTGAGTTTGCCTGTGGGCTAGTAGTAGTCTGTCCAGAATACGGTATGCATAAAAGTAAATTTTTGCCTGCAAACTTCATCTTATCATTGATTTTTGCTGTTGAGTAATACTCTATTATGTAAATGTATCATATTTTCCTTATCCATTCTTCCATTGAAAGGAATCTAGGTTGTTTCTAAGTTTTGTCTATTAGAAATCAAGCTGCTATGAACAAAGTAGAGCAAGTGTCTTTGTGGTATAATTGAGCATCCTTTGGGTACATGCCCAAGATTGGTATAGATAGGTCTTGAGGTAAATTCCCAAATTTCTGAGAAACGACCATGCTGATTTCCAATGTAGCAGTGCAAGTTATAACTCTCACCAGTAGTACAGAGGTGTTCCCATTACTTCATATCCTATTCAGCACAGGCTGTCATCAGAATTTTTATCATTGTAGTAATATACATTTAAGAAAAACAGTATGGAACATCAGAGAGACAGACAAATGCTTGTCTCTAAGTTTCCTTTTCATCAGCCAAGACAGTTTCTTTATTATCCAATAATAGAGTGCATTTACAGTGTGCAAAAAAACATACCACAGCAGACCTTAGCTGTTCTTATAAGTGTAAGCTGGTATTTCAGAGTCATTTTGGATGCCTAAGGATGTCGAACAATTCTTTAAATATATATTTTCATTTCCATGATGCCTAAGGATGTTGAACAATTCTTTAAATATATTTTGGCCATTTGAGATTCTTCTGTTGAAAATTCTCTGGTTAAATTTGTACTCCATTTTTAATTGGTTTATTTGCTATTTTATTCTTTACCTTCTTTGGTTCTTTATATATTCTGGAGATTACCCTTTAACTGATGTGGGATTAATAAAAAAGTCCTCCCATTCTATAGACTGCTGTTGTGTTACATTGACAGTATGAACTAGTCTTCTACTGTAATCAGATTGATGGCTATCCTATTTGTAATCAGAAAACATTCATATGGTAACTTTTGGAAGGAAATAGAGATCCACAGCCAAGCATTGGGTCAAAATCTGGGAGTCCTTTTGAAAGAGTGAGGAAGCATTGTAAATGCTATCAGGAGTCTAAATCATGTCAGAAAAACCCACAGAGTTAGCTGATCTGAGTTCAAAACCACTTACCAACTAAACATTTACGGCTAGGGAGCCTGTATAGTATCTATCTAGTTCTTCTGCATGTGTACCACAGTTTTGTACCTTGGTCTGTTTGTGGAGCTCCTGGCCAGGGGATCAGAACCTGGCCCCATATCCTGAGCTATCTTTCAGGACCCAATCCCTCTGCTGGACTGCCTTTCTCACCTGTGATGCAGTATGGGAGATATTGTTGGATAGAATTCTCCCACTCAGAGGCTTATGTTAATTATAAATGTTTGGCCATTAGCTCAGATTTGCTACTAACTCTTACACTTAAATTAAACCATGATTCTTAACTATGTTTAGCCACATGGCTCACGGGCTTGTTATCTCGTTTTCTATACATGTGTTGCTTCACCAGGAGTGACTGGTGTCTTTTTTTTTTTTTTTTTTGCTCTTCTTCTCAGCATTCTCAATTCTTGCCCAGCTACTAGCCTTTTAGCGTTGTATTAATAATGAGAATAATCCATAGAATTTCTCTTTTCTAATTAAAATGGAAGGTTTTAACTTTAACATAGTAAGATTATGTACAACAAAGAGTTATTAAGTAAGAATTACAATAGTACTAATCCATTTGCATTTGGCAAAATTAGAGAAGATACATAATTATTTTATCTTGACGAGTCTAAGGTTTTTATTTAATTTACTTTATATTAACTAAGAAAAAACTATAATTATAATTATTTAGTCTTTAACTCCATCAATAATTTGAGATGTATGAATCGTTACCTAATAACAAGGATATGAGGATGCCTGAAAAATTATCCAAACTTCTCCAATTTGGGAACATCTGTCTTTAGCCTACAAGCCTATAATATCTGAAAGACTTTTCTGTGAAGCAGAATGTTTGAAGTACTATCCTTCCTGGTGTTGCAAAGTTTAGTAATCACTTCTTTGCTGTCCTGCTTGTCCAGTTTGGACATCACACTGTCAGGAGTCAAAGCAATGGCTGTTTCTTGCCCAATGGCTAACTTTTGCCACAAAGAAAACAAACATAAATGAGTTTTCTTTAGTGCCCATCATCCCTTTTGAAGGAATTGGTGCAGATGTGTCTCACTATTATTAAAAGTCTAAGTTTTTAAGAAATTTTAAATGCTATATTCTGTAGGTCTTGGAAGTGTTAGAAGATTGCCTAACTGTTGTATATCTCTCTATGACCTTGAGAACATACCTAACATGACTATAAGTTTTCTATTATAGAAGACTATTAACTTATATATCTTAATTATAAATTACATTGTTTTAAATGAACTACATAAGCATAATGTCCTAAACAAGAATAGAAATATACATAGAGTACAACAAAATTAACTTTAAATTTGTATCAATAAATCAAAATTCATACTAATGTAAAATATGTAGCATTCATAGATTTTTTGGATAAGATTCAAATATTTGCCAATTTATCATATCATTTACATATCCTCCCTTTCTTTTCATAACGAAAGTAATAAATATAATCTTTTTGTTTAGATTTTTTCTGATTATTACTATTAACAAAATGTAACTAGCCCCCCTTAAAAATAACAAATATCTATAACTCATCTTTTGTGAACGTGTGTATAGATCTCTGTAGTATGAAGTGTCTGGCCTATTTGGCCTGTGGTCCAACCCCCAGACCTGCAGATACACAGAAACACACAGATGCTCATATTAATTTTATACTGATCAGCCTATGGCCCTGGCATATAACTTTCTAACTCTTAATTCTTAATCTAACCCATGGTTCTTATTTTACTCAGCTATGAGTTTCAATAACTCTGCATCTGCTGGCATCTCTTTGTGGTGGCTCCGTGGCTTCTCTGTGGCATTTCTGTTCTGCTCTTCCTGTTCCCAGAGTTTTCTTAGTCTGGTAGCATTCATCCACAGCTCCCTGTCTGCCTTCAGTCAATCAGCATTTTTATTAAACTAATGGGCAGGGCAATTATTTACAATGTAACAGAGCATAATCCCACTACAGATCTTCAAACTAGTTTCTGTTAATTGGGTTCATTGGTAATCTTTGTGAGTCCCTCAACATTTAGGAGTATGGAGAAGTCCTGATGGCAGTGTTCTGTAAGGCTAGGTCATCTCTGCCAGCATCATTGAAACTTTTCTGGATGCAGAACTCAAAAGAAACTGCAACAGAGGTGATCTGAAAGGTTGGATCATTTGGGCTATTAATTACCATTGTAGATACTTCAGACTTTTTTTTTTCTTTAAGGAGGAACTAATCCAGAGCCTTTCTTTTCTTGTGGAAATAAAACAGAACATCTTTCCCAGAGTAACATATCTTTTGACTTAAATTTCAAAGTTAAGATATTTTCACAATGCCCTGATAAACATTTTGGATGAAAGCAGCATTTATAATTAAATGTCTATTAGCAGCCATTTCTCCTTTCTCAGCAATCAAACAATTAAAAGAAAACAAAATAATTTACAGTATTCACACTCTCTGTGTATTTTACTCCCTTAGGTAACTTTTAAACATTACCTTATTTCCTGTTTAAAGACTTTATTATTTTAAAACTATATTTTTATTACTATGACTGTCTATACCTTCTCTTTATTCCCTTAAGCCTATGTATATTTTAAAATACATTGGAAATTGTTTCTTTTTTCATTTGAATTTGTTTTTACTTCATATTTCTATCTTTTCCTGAATATATGAATCTTTAAACTACTAAGCACCATGGCTAGGACTAGAGCAGTGGCTTTGATAGAATCTGGGACTTTAGGGTCTACCTTTCCAACAAGTAGAGAATCACCGCCAACTGCTTATGACATTCATTTAAGTGTTTGGTATCAGGGCCTCCCAAAAGAACTATATGTTTTTACTGCTAATACTGAGTGAGGAATCTGTCTCTTAAAGGACCTGCATCTTTGTTATCACACAGCAAACAAAGCCTACCTAAGCATAAGCTGTTGCCAAGAATTCAGGTTTAACTTAGTTATGTGTGTTTAGATTAGCTTTTTGAAAGCCTTCTCAAAATTTATGTGAAAATTCTTGCTAAACCTTTGGGCACCATATGTAATTATACAAATCTATCCCACCCAACTGTTCTCCAATAACCCCTCAGAGGTCTATATTAAAGATAAATGATTGGTCATTAGCTTAAGCTTGTTACTACCTTTTCTAGTTAAATTAACTCAAGCTTTATATTTATGTATAGTCATGTGACTCACAGCTTGTTATATCATTTTTATGTGTGTCTGTCTTCCTCAATGGCGACTCATGTCTCCTGACTGTGCTCTTCTCTTTCCCCAAATTCTCAGTTCAACTTTCTAGTCTAACTTCTGATCCAGGTAATGGCCTATAAGATTTTTATTAACAACGATCATAATTTAGAACAGAAAGGAGTTTGGTCTTGCCTCAACTTGACATCAAGCTGTATTAACTCAAATGGGAGGCCTGCCCGTTTGAATGGAGATAGAAGAGCAAATGGTGTGGTGTGAGTGGTAGAAGAAAGAGAAAAATGTAAGAATGGGAGGGAAAGAATATTGTGATCGGTATGCGAAATAAATGAAAAAATTACTTATATTATCTTAATGGTAAGGGGGAGAGACACAGGTAAAGCAATGTTCTAATTTCTCATAGGCTGAAACATGTCACTAAAAGTGGCAGTATTTGTTAAGGCATATAAACTAATAATGAGCAAATCTGTAAAAATAATGCACTATTTAGAGTGTGTTATTTCCTCTAAGCCATAATGTCCAGAGAGTGGCTTTTAGAGAGTCTTTAGACATTATCCAACTTCTGAGTCTTAGAGCTGAACAGCATAACTTTAGTTTAAGAAACTCTTCTCCCCAGGACCCTTGTGTAAATGTTACTGCTGCTCTGATTCTTATTTTTGTTCTGTACTAGCTCAGCAAATTTTGCTCATTTAAAAAACATCAATCTCCAAGCTGGATTTACCTTCCTTTCAAAGACTATAATTTGATTGTTTTCATGCTGTGAAATGATAGATGGAACATTTGGATGGGCACTGTGATTCTGAGAGCAAATGGAAGGCTTTAATGGTCCTGTCTTTGTCTGCACTGGGAAAACTATTAATTATCTTCCTTCTCTTTTTCAATTCTGATTCTTTTATTCTTCACTTGAGTTGATGAGATATTTTAAAATAATAAACAGATTTAGCATCTGCATCTAGATGTCCTTTTTAATGCTCCAATGCTTACTAGAAGGCAAGTGCTCAAAGCAAGTACAAATATTCATTAGAAGTAAATAAATGTAGTTTATATCGAGTTCTGTCACTACCCGTGAGACCTTAGGCAGATGTACCAGACCCTTTATACCTAATTTCAGCAGAAAAATAGTAAATTATAATACATTTTATACTATCATTTTGAGCATTAAGTTAGAGAATAATAAGCATATAGGAACAGTTATTTTCATGATACCATAAAATACTGCTAGATATAATTTTCACTCATTTCTCTGGTGCCATTATTTCCGACTGTATTGTTAGAGAGTATAAATAAATTAGAAAGGAAATATGATTTGGTACTTGTTCATTGTACATGGAAGGGGTAACTTTGCCTATTCACTAGTCAGCTACTTATTTCAAATTTATTTTTAAACTTAATGTTTAAAGAAAATTAAATATCTTAATATATATAAGAGTTTATTTGATTGCTTAACATGCAGGTCTTATGAAAGCATTTTTCACAAAACATAAACCCTCACCTCTCATTTAACATTAATAATGAACTCTGCAAATACATTGAAATCATCTCTCCTAAATTCAACCATCATTTCACCATCAAAATGTCTCTCAACTTTATAAAAATCTTTTATAACCCTAAATATTATTAAAAATATTGTTTTGCTTTTATCAATCAACTACTTATGTTGTACAGTTTATTGCATGAGTTATTGCTAAATTTTGTTATATTTGTGGACTCTTAATATGTCTATGCTTTGTCAAAGGTAGACTAATTTGATATTCTACAAGATCCTAAATGATACTCTGTTGTCTCTGAGTAATCTATGTTAATCCTTAATTAATCATAGCTACTAAGTATATTATATTTTAACATGCCACCATTGAAATAAATATAATATAGCTATAAAAAAATCTTAAAATGTGTTACTCTAGGACCTAGGAACCTAGGTACAATCTGTGTTCCTTTATCTACTGCTTCCCTAGTTGAAGGTCAGTAGGAGGGACTTATGAGGGCAGGTCTCCCTCTAACACGTCCTATTGGGCCCTGCAATCTACAAGTCTGACTTCCTAACTCAAAATCACCCATCCCTCTGATATCTAAGCAGTTCTCTGAGACACAGAATTTGCCAACCTATCAATTTCCTTTGGGTTAATAGGTCTGTTAAAGTCATTAATCTGATCTTCATATAATTTTGGTAAGCGGTACCTGTCCATAAAGCTGTCTGTTTTTTCTGTTTTCCATTTTAGTGGAGTATAGATTTTCAAAGTATGACCTAATAATTCTCTAGATTTCCTGTGTGTCTATTGTTATGCCCCCCCCACTTTCGTTTATGATTCTGTTAATTGGGATACTTTCTGCCTTTTGGTTAGTTTGGATAAGGCTTTATCTATCTTGTTGACTTTCTCCAAGAACCAACTCTCTAATTCATTGATTCTTTGTATTGTTCTTTTCTTTTATATTGACTTCAGCCCTAATTTTAATTACTTTCCACCATATACTCCTTCTAGATGAGTTTGCTTCTAATTTTTTTAAAGCCTTCAGCTATGCTGTTATGTCTGTATGTGAGATTTCCCTAGGATTTTCATGTAGATATCCAGTGCTATGAGTTTTCCTCTTAACATTGCTTTCCCTAGGTTGGAGTTTTCCTTCTAGTACTTTCTGTAGGTCTGGAATTTTGGACATATATTGTTTAAATCTGATTTTGTCATAAAATAGTTTGTTTACTCTATCTACAGTAATTGATACTTTTGCTGGGTATAGTAATCTGGGTTGACAGTTATGCCCTTTTAGTGTTGTATAATATCTGACCAGGACCTTCTTGCTTTCATTGTTTCCATTGTGTAATCTCAGGTTATTCTGATGGGTCTGCATTTATAGTTAATTTGTCCTTTGTGCTTTGTAGCTCTTAGTATTTTTCTTTGTTCTGTATGTTTAATGTTTTGATTATTATGTAGAGAGCAGACTTTTTGGGGGTCTAGTCTATTTTGTATTCTGTAAGCTTCTTGTATTGTTATAGGCATTCCTTCTTTAGGTTGAAACTTTTCTTTTATGATTTTGTTAAATATATTTTCTGTGTCTTTGAGCTGGTAGTCTCCTTTTCTTATTATGATTATTCTCAGTTTTATTCTTTCATTTTGTCCCAAATTTCATGGATTTTTTGTTATGTGTTTTTTCTTTGACTGACATATCTATTTCCACTATTGAATCTTCCACTCCAGAGATTTTCTCTTCCATCTCTTGTATTCTTTTGGTTTTCCTTGTATCTCTAGTACAGATTCATTTCTTCAGAATTTCTATTTCCAGGTTTGCTTTGGTTTGTGACTTATCCATTGCTTCTATTTGGATTTTTAACTTCTGGAATGCTTCTTTCACCTTTTTTTTTTTTTTTCATTTTCTTGGCTTTCTTTATTTTCTTTCAGGGAGTTGATCATCCCTCCCAATTTTTCATTTATATTTTCTTATATTTCTTTAAGGGAATTTTTTATATCCTTTTAAGGCTTCCATTATTTTCATAAATTTGTTTTTAAGGTTGTTTCCTCTTCATTACCATACTCAGGTCTTGATGTTGTAGAAGCACCAGCTTCTTCTGGTGATTCCTTGTTGTTCTTATATTGTCATATGTATTCTTGCACTGGCGTCTGCCCATTGCTTCCTTGGTTCATTCTTAGTCAGCTCTTAGTTGGCTCTTAGTCAGTTGTGGACCAGGGGGCTGTGGGTCTCCAGTTGTCAGTGTGTGATGGCACAGTTTGTAGTTGGGTTGGGGGTTAGCTTTGGAATGTCCCTCCAACAGGGTTTTGGTGGTGATTGTATTTGGAGGTGCTCTCCCTGCTGGTTTTGGTTTAGAGCAGAGCTGGGTGTGCTGTGCCTCTGGGCTGGGCTTATAGACCAATGGTCTCCATTTGGCCTGGGGGTCTGGGGTAATACTCCTCTCTTAAGGATAACAGATGTCTTAAATGAAGCCAATAAAAGGCAATCAAACAGGTGAAGAAAACCATTCAAAACCTGAACATTGAAACAGAAGCAATAAAGAAGATACAACCTCCCAGCGTCTTGGACCTAGGCACGGGGGCATATACTTTGTACCCCTACTTCTACCCATAGCTTCACAAGTTACAGGCCAGTAGAGAAGACTGCTGTTGGCAGGCAGACACGCCTACTAACAACACAGTCAGTCATACCATGCATCTAAAAGTTGCAGCCAGTTCCACAAACCTACTCATCACCTCATGATCTTCCTGAGACAAAAAATCAAACAGTTCCAATTGGAACAAGAGCTCACACTAGGCAACAAGAGGACATTTGGTACAAAGACCCTGCCAGAGTCAAATGGACCAAGATCAGCTCCCTGACACAAAGACAATGCTGCACTATTTGGAAAAAGAGATGGGCAAATATCAGTACAAGAACACATTTAATGACATAAAGAACAATATGACATCACCAAAATCGACCAGTTCTATAATAGCTATACCTAAAAATTTCAGTATAGAAGAGATAGAATAAAATAATCTTAAATATAACATCAAAAAAATGATAAGAGCCACAAAAGAGGAAATACAAAAGAAATAAAAATATAACAAATTACAAACAAAGAATTGGAAGAAAACAATACATTTCCTAAAAGAAGCCAAGAAAACAAAGGAAAAAAAAATAAGTTAAAGAAACTGTTTAAGACACGAAAATTGAAATAGAAGCAATATAGAAGACCCAAACTAAGAGAAGGTTAGAACTGAAAAATCTAAGTAAATGAGCAGGAGATGAGTGACACTTTACACAGTGCAATAGTCAAAGAACCCATTCTGAGACCATGGCTCTGGAACACAATCCTTGAAACCCCACCCCTAATCATCTCTTCCTTAAATCCAGGCCAGTGGGAAAAACCCCTGCAGGCAAAAACTCCCCAGTAAAATCTAATTTGCTGGACACTCCCATCTACAAATCCCACTCCAATTCTCTACCCACCCCTTCACCCAGTAATCTCAGTGGCTTCTTGAGAACAACATTCCACAACCAATATTGGATTAAGAGTGGCTTTCTGAGACTCAGAGTTTTGCAGCACCTAATAGATCAAGAGCAGCTACCTAAGACCTACAGTTTGTCAGCACCTATTGGGTCAAGAGCCCCTATGAGATCAAGAGCCCCTTCTGAATCATGAGTTCATATTGGACCAAGATTGGACCATGGGATACAGAGTCAGCCAACTCTTATTAAACCAAGAACAGCTCACTGTGACACAGAATATGCTACCTCAAAGTGGACCAAGAGCCTAGATTGGACCAAAAGAAGTTTCCTAAGACATGACGTGGTCAGAACAGGTTGCACCACTATCAGTACCTTTATGAAGTTATGGAAGCCTTTTAAAAAATTAAAAAAAAAATACAACCTTAAAGAAAAGCAAGGGAAGAGTGAAAACAGAAGATCTGAAGAAATGAATGGTAGCTAAAGATGCAAGCATACCCAACAGACTGCAAGAGGTGAAAGAATCTCTGGTTTGGAAAATCCAATAATGGAAATAGATATGTCCGTCAAAGAAGATACTAAAAACAAAACATTCATAACACAAAATGTCCCAGGAATTATGGAAAACCAAACAAAAAGAACAGACATAAGAATAGATGGAGAAGAATACCAGCTCAAAGGCACAGAAAATATAATTAAGGAAACCACATAAGAAAACTTTCCCTATCCAAAGAAGGAAATACCTATAAAGATATAAGTAGCTTACAGAATACCAGGTAGACTATACCCCAGCAACAAACTTCTGCTTGCCACATATTAATCAAGCCACTAAATCTACATAATAAAGAAAGAATAATAACAGCAGTAAAGGAAAAAGGACAATTAATTATAAAGACAGACTGTTACAATGAGGTTTCCTGGTCCAGGGCAGCCAGAGGTCCAGACCCATAGACCTCCCGCCCTATGTCCCTTAGCCACCCGCTGCTGCTCAGGCCCCCAAAATGACTCAAACACTTATATTAACTTCATGCTGTTTGGTCAATGGCCAAGGCACATTTTTATCTTGCTCTTACATCTTAACTCAACCCATTCTCATTAATCTGTCTGCCAAGTGGCCGGTGGCTCACCTGTGTTCCTTACATGTTTCTTCTTTGGTGGCTGGCTTGGTTTATCTCCATCCTTCCTTTCTTACCTACTCTGATTCTACTTTTTCTATGGTGCCTGTCATGGGCCAAAACAGCTCCTTTATTTAAAGATTGATATTCACAGCATACAGAAAGACATTCCTACATCAACAGACCCATCAGAATAACATAAGACTACTAATTGGAAACAAGAAAACCAGAAGGTTCTGGTCAGATGTTATATAGACACTAAAAGATTATGGATATCAGCCCAAACTATAATACTCAGCAAAACTCCCAATCACCATATATGAAGTAAACAAGATATTTCATAACAAAACTAGATTTAAATAATATGTATCTATAAATCTGACCCTACTGAAAGCACTTGAGGAAGCTAAATACACTTATGAAACCAAAAGTAATAGATAATCACACAGAAGAAAAGCCCAAAGAATGGAAGGACACAGACACTACCATAAAAAATAACACAAACTAACAATCACTGGTCATTAATATTCTATAATATCAATGAGCTCAATTCATCTATGAGAACACATGGGCTAACACAATGGATACAAAACAAGAACCATTCTTCTGCTGTATATAAGAGACATTCCTCAACTTCCAAGACAAACACTAGGTAAGAACAAAAATTTAGAGGAATTTTTCTGATCTAATTTACAGAAGAAACAAGCTAATGTAGCCATCCTAATATCTAACAAAATAGACTTCAAACTAAAATGAATCAAAAGAGATCAGGATGGACACTACTTATTTATCTCAGAAAAAAATTCATTAAGATAAGTTATCAATCTTGAACATATATGCCCCCAACAAAAGGGCATCAGCATATGTAAAGGAAACATTACTACTAAGTCTCACATCAAATCCCACACATTAATGGGATACCCTACTGTCTCCAACGGATAGGTTTAGCAGACAAAAACATAAAAAAGAAATAAAAGATCCATGGATGTTACGACTCAAATGGACTTAATAGATGTATATACAACTTCCTACCAAAGCACAAAGTAATATATATTTTTCTCAAAAGCCCATGGAACTTTCTGTAAAATAGGCCATGTACTCTTTTACAAAGCAAATATAAATAGATACAAAATATGGTAATAACTTATTTTATTATATCAGACCACCATAAATTAATTACAGTTTAACAACAACACAAACCACAGAAAACCTACAAACTCATGAGAACTGAGCATCTCTCAATTGAAGCATCTGTGAGTCATGAAAGAAGTAAAGAAAGAAAGAAAAAATTCTAAAATTCAATAAAAAGAAATCCACAACACACCCAAACTTATAGGACACAATGAAAGTAGTGCTAAGAGGAATGTTTATTGCACTAGGTACCTGCAAAAAAAAAAGGGGGGGGGGGAATCTTACACAAGAGACCTAACAGCACAAATGAAATCTCTAGAACAATTAGAAGCAAGCTCACCTATGAGTATATCATTCATCATATAAAACAACCTGAAAAAAAACTCGATTGTCTCATTAGATGCTGAAAATCCCATTAACAAAATCCAACCAAAAGTTCATGATAAAAGTTCTGAAGAGATTGTGGAAACAGGGAAAATATTTACACATAATAAAGGCAATATACAGCAACCTGTCAGTCAATCAAACTAAATGGAGAGAAACTCAAAGCAATCTCACTAAAACTAGGAACAAGACAAGGCTGGTCGCTCTCCCCATATTCTTTCAGTATAGTTCTTGCATTCTAGGCTAAAGCAATAAGACAACAAAAGTAAAGTCAAGGGAAACAATTTGGAAAGGAAGAAGTCAAACTTTCATGATTGACAGATGATATGATATTGAAGTAACCTTCCAAATTCTATCAGGGTACTCCTACAACTGATAAAATCCTTCCACAATGTAGTAGGGTACAAGATTAACTCAAACAAATCAATATTCCTCCTATACACAAATCATCAGGGAAGAATCACCCTTTAAAATAGCTGCAAATAGCACTAAATATATTGAGGTAATTCTAACCAGAGAAGTGACAGACCTATATGACAAGATTGTTAAGTCACTGAAGAAAGAAATTGAAGATTATATCAGAAAATAAAAAAGATCTTCCATGTTTCCTAGATAGGTAGGATCAACATAGTAAATATAGCACTCTTTCCAAAAGCAATCTACAGATTCAATGCAATTGCCATCAAAATCACAACACAGTTCTTCACAAATATCAAAAGAACAATACTCAACTTTATATGGATTAACAAGAAACCAAGGATTGCCAAAACAATCTTGTTCAATAACAGAATTTAGGAATGCATAACCATTCCTAACTTTATGCTCTACAATAGAGCTATAATAATAAAAACATTTTGGTACTGGTTGTAGTAGCAGGGTTCTGGCCCAGACTTTCGGACCTAACCTCAGGGTTTAGGACCCACAGACCCGCAGACTCACAGAGACACACAGATGCTTACAATGGTTTTAGGCTGATCAGCCTAAGGCCCAGTCATATCACTTGCTAGCTCTCTACCCTTCATCTAAACCCTGATTCTTCCTGTTCAGCCATGCGGCTCAGTACCTTTCTTTAGAGCAGCATGGTTGTCCTCTGCTTCTTCCTGCTTCTCTCTGACATTCTGCTCTGTGCTTCCTGTTCTCAAGAGTTTTGTTAGTCTGGTAGCCCCACCCGTACTTCCTGCCTGCCTTTGGCCAATCAGCGCTTCTTATTAAACCAGTGGGTGGGATAATTACACAATGAAACAACACAATCGCCCACATATCCCCTTTTCTCTTCTTAAAACAAAAAGAACTCCAAATCTAATATTCTTTTCCCGTCTTATCTATAATAACTTATAAACAACACTGTAAATAAACACAAACATCCATAATCCATGTTTTGGGAATTTGGACGTCATTCTTTAGGCTACTTCCTGCTGAATGGGGATGCTGACAATCTCATGGGATCCAAAGAAAAATTTAGGAATATGCACAAATCTTTAGTGAAGTAGTCTGTAAGGTTGGGTCATCTCAGCCAGTCTCCTTCTGTATCTGTTCTAGATACAGAACTCAGGAAACTTCAACAGAGGTGCTCTGAAATGCTGAATCAACTGATCCATCCATTTCTATTGAAGATTTTTCAGGGGGTCTTCCTCTATCAACCTTTATTTTCCTTATCGAGGAAAATAAAATGAAATTTTCTGTGAAAATAAAATGAAAATCTCTTCTCCAAAGTAGCATATCTTTGGATTTCAATTTTAAAGTCAACTCATTTACAAAATATATAGGTAGAATTAATCCAACAACGTTTTTAATCAACTGTCTTTCAGCAGATTTTACTAAGTCATTTTCAGTCAAGAGGCTTAAAGATAAGACAAAAACATATAGTATCCAGACATTCTTTGTTTTTTCCATCTTTACTTGGCTTATTTTTTATTTATTTAACTCTATTTCTTTTTTAAAGGCTTTATCTACCTTTTCTTTTCTTTCTCAAAGCCTGTGTATCTATATTTTCAACACACTCTAAACCACTTAGACTTTTTACAAAAAACTGTCTTTACTGTATATTTACTTCTTAACTTTTTCTGTCTCTTACCACACCTTTGCTTGGCTAGGGTGACTTCACCCAGATTCTTTTATTTCTTTTTGTTTCTGACCTCACCTTTAATCTTCCAAGGTTCAAGGTTGGTATAATGGGTGGATGGCTCCACCCAGCTCTTAGTCTAATTTCATAGAATTTATCTTTTTAGCTCAGGTACTCTGGGAATTATAAGGTCCATATAATTACCAAGTAAAGCTTTGCCATCTGCTGCTCATTAATTCCATTTAAGTATTAGGCACCAGGGCCTCTTAAAAGACTCAAGCATTTTGCCTCTAAGGCTGAATCAAGAAGTTTCTCTTTAAAAAATCAAGCCTTAGTTTGTCTCTAGCAAACAGAGCTGATCCAAGAAAACACCGCCACTAGAAAGCCATCTTTGATTCTGTTCCCTTTTTGTCTTTATGAACATAAACCTTAAATAAATCATTTATAACTTTTTCTTAAATTGAGAGTCCTATGAGACTTCAGGAACTAGTCATTTTACACCTTAAGCTGCACTCCAAAGTCCACCATTGTACCTCAAGCCCATGTGCCTCACCAGGGCATCTCTGTACCATGGCTCATGTGCGAAACACAATTAAGTGGCTGCTTTGGGCTCTAGACCATTTTTAAGTTTTCTATGGCTTTATGTGGGCATATTTGACCCAAGTTGGGCTGCCATTTGTAGTATGAGGTTTCTGGATCACTGGAATTGAATCAAAGTCTCAATCAAACCTTAATCCCCACAGCTATGAACACATGATTTTTGACAAAGAGGTCAAAAATATACAATGGAAAAAAGATAGCATTTTCAACAAATGCTGTTGGCATAACTGACTAGTGGTATGTAGAAAAATGCAAATAGTTATATATCTCTTACCCTGTATAAAACTCAAATTTGTGTGTTTCAAAGATCTTAACATAAACCCAGTTATATTAAACCTGATAGAGAAAAGTGGAAAATACCCTTGAATGCATTGGCACAGATGACCACTTTCTAGATATAACACCAGTAGTACATACACTGAGAGTAACAATTAGTAAATAGGACCTCCTGAAACTGAGGAGATTCTGTAAGGCAAAGGACATGGTTAACAAGACAACCTACAGAATGGGAAAAGATCCACACCAACCCTATATCAGGCAAAGGCCTGATTTCTAAAATAAATAGAGAACTCAAGAAACTAGTGGTCAAAAACCCAAAAATCCAAACTGGAAAATGGGTTATAGAACTAGATAGGGAATTCTCAAGAGAAGAACTCCAAGTGACTGAAAGACACTTAAAGAACTGCTCAATACCCTTAGGCATCAGAGAATTTCAAATCAAAACAACTATGACATATTGCCTTATACCTGTTAAAATATTCAAAATCAAAAACACAGATGACATCAGTGCTGTACGGAATGTGGGGCAAAGAGAGCACTCCTTCATCACTGCAATCCTGGTGAGAATTTAAGCTTTACAGACACTTTGGAAATAAGTATGGAGGTATTTCCGAAAACAAGGAATCTATCTACCAAAAATTGTGGTACAATTACACAACTATACTGAGAAGGAAAAAAAATGACATTCTAAAATTTGCAGGCAAATTGATAGTACTGGTGAGTATCATCCTGAGTTGGTAAAAAATATAAAAAACAAAGATCCAGAAAGATAGATATGAGCTTTCATCCAGCAGCTGGTGGAGGCAGATGCAGTGATTCCTAACTAAAATCTGAACTGAGCTACTGGTCCAGCTGAAGAGAGAGAAAAGAGAATATATGAATGAAGGGAGCAGGGGTATTATGAGGAGACCCATGGAATAGGCAGTCCTGTGTTGTTAGGAGCTTGAAGATTCTGAAATAAGAGCTGACAATCCTTCTAGAACAAAATGAATCCCTAAGTGTAAATGACAGTTGAAAGGCATGGGAAGTTTCTGGAGCCTCTGGTATTAGGACAGGGGTTTATCCTAGGTCCATGAACTGACTTCTTAAAGCCCATGTCTAGTAGGAAAACACCTTTCTCATTCTTGATACTTAGGGGACAGACTTGATCCTACCTCAGTTGCGTAGGCCAGACTGAACTGACTTACCTTGGTATTCCTAACTTTCTCTAAGGAGTGATCAGTGGGAGGAGGAAATGGAGAAGATAGGGAGAGAAGCTGGAGAATGGCTGAGAAGGAGGCAGGAGTAGGAAAAAGAGAAAAACAATTTAAAAATAGAAAATGAAAAAGAAGACAGACATATTCAATTCAACTCCTATCAAAATTTCAACACAATTTTTTACTGACCTTGCAAAAACAATACTCAACTTCATATAGAATAAAAAGAACACAAGATTGTCAAAACAATCATATCCAGTAAAAGAACTTCAGAAGGCATCAACACACCCGACTTTAAAACCTATAGATATACTAACTCTGGAAAATTCAAACCTAATTCTGGAAAATACAGGAAGCACTGCCTTTCCTCTGAAGAACTGCGCTTACAGCAATCATATGTTCCTGACTAAATGAAGCCCTTTACTGTAGATGATTTCACCCTTTGAGTAGTTATTGAAATGATTTTCATCTTCTTGTTTCCTGAATAATACCTTAGGCTTCTTCCTTATTTATATTTTGAGTTTATTGCTGCAATTTCTTAAGCAGTTTTCTTTGTCCAGTTTTATCTTTTCCCTCTGTTGGCCATCATTTGTCCTCCCTAAAACACTATTTTGTTTAACTTCTTCCTTCACCGTCCATGTCTTCATCTTCCTTTCATTATTCTTTTAATTATTTTTCTCCTTCATATTGCCTTACTACTTTAAGCCTAGTACATGGTCCTTTTCCACTGCTTAAAAGCTGATATTCAAATAACATAAATTGTCTTATTCAGCAGTGGTCAATTTAGAGCCCATTATTTACCTTGGTTTTATTTCCTTTACTTTCATGCAGAATGTGGTGTGATTACTGTTTCTGTCTAAAGCAGGTTAATAACTCAAAGTGGTGCTTTAGGTAACACTTGTCCTCTATTTATCTCCATTTTCAAAGATTTTTGAGAAGCCTGAGCTTCTTTCTGTCTGTGTGGTTTTAATAGTTTTGGGTGCTTCATTTATGTGATGATACAACATATCATGTTTTGGGTCTGGCCTCTTTCCTAGAGTATAGTAGTTTTGAGATTCGCTTATACTTAAGGACATTACAATGCCAACTTTGATAGCCAAAATCAGTATTTGTACATGCTACAATTTGATTATCTGTACATGAAACATTTGATTTGGTTCTACTTTTCACAATTGCAAATAATTCAGACACTATGAGTTTATAGGTCATCAAATACCTGCTTTCAATTTTCTTTTGTATGTACTTAGTTGTGGTAATGCATTATCACATGATAGTTATATGTTTATCTTTTTTGAGAAACTGTTAAGCTGTTTTGCACAGCGGCTGAAGTCTTTTTATGTTCTCCATCAACAGTGAGCAAATGTTCTGTTATCTCTGTATCCTCTTAACACTTATTATTTTATTTTATTGCTTCCAATTACAGCCATCCTGGTATCTGTGAAGGGCTACCAACTGTGGTTTTGATTTGCTTTACCTGATGACTAATGATGCCAACTATACTTCTCATTATAATCACAGACCTTGAGGAGCTTCCTCTCCCACTTGGAATCTTTGCCTCAAGCTTTCTATTTTTATTTACTCATAATGAATCAGTGTGCTTCCTTGTGCCTCTATTGATATGCCTTCAGATAGGTCTAAAACATCCACCTATTTTCCTTTCTTTAGTATAATAATCATTTTAAGTGAATCCCAGTTGTTGACTCATGCTCTGAGTTCTCATCCAAGTCTGTGTTGGAGAACTTGCTTTAACAGATATTATGACTACTTCATAACTTTGCACTTGGCCTCTGTTTATATATTAATAATGTATTTGTTTTATGTTTTTTGCTATATTCTTCTTGCATCACCATCTCAATGCCATTTCTCAGGCTTCAGATGTTAAAGCATCATTCCTTGGTAAAATTGTGGTTCAAACACCCTATTATGGTACTACCAGGCTGAGAAATACAAGCATTTCATGGTTAGAGTGCCTAAACACTCAACATGACAGAATTTTCTGAATGTTCTAGCCCTGAATTCCGCATCTAGTCTAGTTTCTTCTCACTATAACATCGTTTTTATTTCTTACACCCTATAAACATAATTAATCCTCTTCCTTCACTTATCCGACTCCCCATTTTTATTATCACAATCACAGTTTTCACTAACCCCCCTTCTTTTTGATCAGCTTGTCCATCTCTTCTCCCTCTGCACTGATATATTGTATATTAAATAAATTCTGTCTGAAAATTAGAGGACAGAGTCAAGCCATGAAGGCTGAAAAGTGTAGATAATATCTCCCCAAAATCTCAGACTGAAATTCCTCTGAGCCCGGAGCCTAAAAGGAAAGCAGGGAAATCGGAACTCCTTCCTCTGCTTTCTCTGCTGCCCTGGATCACTTGTTCATTCAATTTTCCTAGTGTTGGGTTTAAAGCTGTGCACCACCACCACCACCACCCTACCACCACCTAGCTCTGTTTGGCCTTGAACTCACAGAGACCCGTAGGATCTCTGCCTCCTGAGTGTTGGGATTAAAGGCCTGAGTCACCACCACCCAACCTTCATAAACTGGCTCTGACCTGTAATGTTTCAGGCTATTTTTATTAAATATACAATATGTTGCTGCACTGTTCCCTGCTTGTGCTGTTTTCTTTGCCTAGACCTCATTTTAATTGATCAGGTATAGCACTTTTCTCCATCTTCTTTGATGAAAGCTCTTCTATTACTACCTGCTTATCTCTATTGCTCTCTGTGTACTTGTTTCCTAGATTCAAAATTTACTCTAGACCCACCCCACTTTCAACTATTTATCTACTGTTTTTGCTGCTTGTTGTTATAATGACCTCTTTCCGGATCTCTTCTGCTAAACTAATTCAAATTTAACATATGCTGCAAGAACTCAGTTTATTTCAAGGATTCTTTTGTGAAAGAAAACTGAAAATTAGACTGTAGCCAAAATGAAAATAACTTAACATTTCTTTCTCTCATACTAGGAAAATGGATCAGGTGTCTCACATTAAGAGACACGGAGAAATAAAATGGTGATCAGATAATCCAATCTAGCTATACATGTTCTTCAAAGACATGAAGTGTATCACAAAGACAGTCATCCCTGTCATTATCTTCTAATCTCTCTTCATATTGTTCTTCCCAAGTTTTGGAGTACACTTTAACTCAATAATAAGATCAAATCATTGCATTTTGGTTATTTGCTCTGCATTAAACTTATTATAAACTACTTAATGAAGCTTATAGAACAATAAAAACTTAAAAACAGATATTGACAATAGGTTTAAATATTTATCACATGATGAATACCACTGAAATAATTTTTGAAGAACTGTTTGCTCATTTTTTCTTTGAGATCCTTATGATATGAATAATAAAAGTCACTTGTATAACTGTAACACAACCAAATAAAGCTATGCCTTAGAAGACTCTCAAATAAAATCAGACATGAGGAAAAAAGATAAGGCAAGCATTTCACTCCTTATTGCTCACTCTGATTCTTGCTACCAAGTTGCCTTAATAGCAGACAGGGAGACCAATGAACTCATAATTATATCACAACAGGCTACTGTTATCATACCCTTCAATGGAAGACCATCCAAAATGATCACATCATTACAGGAGGTCTCATTTTCTAGCACCAAGTGAGAAAATGTAAAATTTCCTAGAAAATGTAAAATGAAGCATCATCTACATGTGTTCTTTAATTAGGTAGTTACATACTGCTTGATTTTGAGGGGTAGGTTGATGTTAGACTACTAATTTATTGCCATAAGCAAAATGACAATATGACGAGAGCTCTGTGAAATAACAGAAGCTCACAATCTAATTTTTAATCATTATTTTATATGCTAATAAATATTTATACTGTGTGTGTGTGTGTGTGTGTGTGTGTGTGTGTGTGTGTGTGTGAACCATTTACATGAGTGCTTAAAATGTCAAAAAAGATAAAAGCAGCTCCTTTGGAAATGAAGTTACAGACCCACCATATATATGCTGCGAATCACACCCTATTTATAGGGCAGAGTAGCTAGTGCTCTTAAACACTGAAATATTACTCTAGACTCTAAACATTACTTTCTTTCTTACACATCATATTGCCTTATTAAAGCCTTACCACAAGCCTTAGTAAGCCTATTTTCTTGTCTTTCCTTCCAATCTCCCTCCCTCCTTCTAACCATGGGATATTTGGTGGCATTCAGAAAGAATATAAAACACTACACATTCTCCATAGTCCATTCAATGTCCATGCCTACATACATTACAGTGGAAAGTAGAAATGGAATTTAGAACCACTGATGAAATTTTAAATTCTAAGGATACTTTTATTCTTAAAATGATTATAATATTTAATATTATAGCAGAACTTTAAGAAGAAAATATGTAATGAACAGAATAAATACTTTGTCTACAAGGTTTTATTTTTTGGATCACTGAAACACACACACACACATGTACTATGCCACCTAGATAAAGCAAATATACTACATTTTTCTGAGAAAAACAATCAAAACACATTTGAAGTATAAACTTCATCACTGGCTGCACATTATGTAGTAAATGTGTGGATAATATCTTTGTCCTAAACTCATTGCAAAAAAAAAAAAAGGCAAATCTAGTGACTCTGTTTTAATATCTAAAAAAATATTTTATTGCAAAAAAGTACATCCACTTGTCAACCATTTGTTGGCATCTAGGAAACTGTTTTCTGTCTTTTGTGGATAAACATTTCTAATAGGGGAAAATAACTAAATTAAAATCTTAATTACTACCTTTTGGATATATTTTAAAGTAAATACATTCAAAATTGGGTTAATATGGATACTTTTGTTAAATTAAAATAATACACATTGTGTCTAAATATTTAATATAAACATTGACACTGAATTTATTTGCAAATCAACAGCTGTTCAAACAAAAGCAGTGAATCTAATGAGCTTCCAAATTGAAAACTCAATCTGAGCAGAGTTTATGTTCATCTTTCACAGTTTCCTCAGGTGTTCCTATACACTACACTCCGTGAGATAATCATTATCAGCTTTTAACCACTGTGTAAGAAGCAATCGATGCAAAGTTATTTCACATGTATTTTCAACCACATACATTCAGAGCAATTAATTTAAGTCTCCAAACAAAATCTAACAGGTAGCATTGAAAATCCATAGTGGTTAGCTATCTATTGTTGGTAATTCATATATTCCCTTTAAAATGAAATATATTTAAAGTTATTTCAATTACATTTAAATTTCACATGTTTATTCCATCTAATGTATTTTATTCATGGGTATGATGCATGTTTATATAATACTA
This sequence comes from Phyllotis vaccarum, assembly GCA_033318265.1. Lineage (NCBI taxonomy): Eukaryota > Metazoa > Chordata > Mammalia > Rodentia > Cricetidae > Phyllotis > Phyllotis vaccarum. The sequence continues at coordinate 102,043,972 of JARWLC010000008.1, read as the reverse complement.
TTTATGTGTGAGGGTGAGTACATGTATGTGAGGGTGGGTACATAAGAATATATAGAGTTGGACAGGGATCCCAATTCAAGTTTTTCTTCTTATGTAACAAAATTGAACCATATGAGAAACTTTATGAGTCACCAAAATATTCTGTTTAAGCATACTTTAAAACTTTGATTTCACTGGATTATATTCCATGTCTTTGTACAACCAACATCATTATGACCTGGATCATTCATTATTCTTGAGGAATTTAGACCTCTGTTAAAAATTTGGTGTGTGGGAGGCAAACAGTATAATATGAATAATGTTTGTGTTCCAATTAACAGAAATAACACATAAATTATTGTATGCTAAGAGTAACCTTGGAGAAGCAACTAGAATTTATTTGTAGAAAATGAGTTTTAACTATTAATATCAGTAGTAAAAGTCAGTAGAAAATGTATAAAGGCAGTTATGCTTACAAGAACTGGCATTGGAACAAGAAGTGAAAAATACCACCTCCCAGTGTTATGTCTATAAGAGGGAAAGTAACAGAAATGTGGCATTTTAATGAAGCTAAGTATTATTAAAGTTCCTACAGTAAGTTACTCATAAGTGACAAGATGGTAATAGATGTGGTTCAATGAAGATACTGTTATTTAGTTTAATACAACATTCCCTTTTAGGGTAATATTTAGATATGGTTATTCTCATGTTGCAAATCAAAAAGATGGAATTGAGTCTGAGAGTTATAAAGTCATGTACAATGATTGAACTTACTTGAATATTCTGTGTCTTTCAAGTAGAAAAAATTTAAATAGGTTAGAAGATGACTGGTCTTACTCTTTGTGTTTCATTTATATTCATATTTTATATTCAGTGTTGCTTTTTATTTGAGCTAAGGACAAAGTATTTGCATTAGAATAAATATAATGAGAACAATTATTTTTAGGAATAAACATGATCATTAAAAATCTTCTTTATCTTATTTCAGAAAGCAAATCCCCAGACTACTCTCTTATGGTAGTTTTTGCTTCTTTGAGTTATATGATTATTAAGAATTATTTTTGTTGATTGTTGATTTTATGTGTATGCAGTGTATGTGTGTGTACATGCATGTTTCTGTGAAAATGTTTACTCTTTTGTGAATATGCATGTTTGTGTAAGAATGTGAACTTATGTCTGTGTACATGAATAAAGTTTGATGATGGATGTGATTCTCTACCATCTCTACCATCTTGTTCGTTTGAGGCAGGACATCTTATGAATCTGGAACCAATGAATCAAACAAAATTAGCTGACAGCAAACTGTATAGAACCCATTGTCTCTAATTTCCTAGACTTTGGTTTACAATGATTTTGTCAACCTTTTCACATGGGTGCTGGGAATGGAAATTCAAATCCTCATGTTTGTGAAGCAACTATTTACCAACTGAGCCATCTCCCAGAAACTAATACAATTGCCCTATATATGACATTATAGATATTCGGTGTTCCTGTTATGTTTACTTATTTGCTTCTAAACCACCTTTTATAACACTGGATGGGTATATTTACAAATACATTTTATAATGGAGTTTCTCCACTAATAAATTTTAATTATCTCCTAATGTCAATTTTCTGGAAACTTGTTTTCTGTTTCTAATTGTTCTGTTTTTTAAAAGTCTTTTCTCATGATTTAAGCTCCAATACCATTGACCCTGAAGTGAGATTAAGTCAAAAAAATATCCTTTCATGTTCTCATCTATTTTTAGAATAGTGTGTCGTAGACATTTCATATAATTCAATAAAAGAATTCTGAGGTGTATGAAGAAATGTCCCAGCATATCTACATTTGCCAGGTTGAAAACTGAATGTGTGTGTGTGTATGAGAGAGAGAGAGAGAGAGAGAGAGAGAGAGAGAGAGAGAGAGAGAGAGAGAGAGAGAGAGAGAGAGAGAGAGAGAGAAATGAGGGAGAAAGGACAAAGACATAAGTCAGGTGATTCAGGGGTCCAGTGAATGGTGGCTGAAGGGATAAACCTGAATTTTATACTGTCTCATACATTTGCATTGGAGGTTGTATGGATTGCTACTATCTGAAAGAATCTGATTCCAGTCCATGTTCACACATGCCAGTGGCTGTGAACACCATTTTCAGTCTAAATTAAATTCAGCTTTGCTATGTATCCTAGAGCAAAAGCATCTGTTTGTTGGCTACCTCCCCATTACTAACATCAGAAGCTCTGCTACCAAAGACTTGGCTTCCACCCAATAAGCTTATGCAGTTGAGAGCAACCAGTAGTGCTTCAGGGGTCAGAACATATTGGTAGGCTAAAGGGATATCTGATTATGCTTTTTATAGCTCAATATGTCTAGTCAGATCCTTGTCTAGACACGGCAATGAGAAAGACATATTGTCATAGAAGTATTTATAAACATAATGTGCTTATTCTTTCAATCAGCCAATGAAAATTGAAACTAATACTATGTATCATACATTTCTGAAGAACATTTAGCTACAGTAGGAAAATAAAGGAACTCCTCACACTCAATAATCTGTAATGGAGGTCAGGGTTTTGAGGACTATGTTCTTGGAAAATTAAATATTTCAAAATTTCAATATTTATTAATAGATTATATTTTAAAAACATTAATAAATTAAAATGCCTAAAAAATAAAATTTAAAATGAAAATAAATTAATCTGTATCAAGATGATAAAAATAGGTTTTAGGGATAACAGTCACAATGTCTATAAAATGCAACTTGAGAATTACATTAAATTATGAAACAGAACATTTATACTAAAATATATGTACATATTCATATATATGTGTGTGTATGTAGCATATTATCAGTGATGAGACATGTCTGCTTTTTCTGAAAATAGAAGAGAGAGATAAGAACTCTTGAATACAAGAGGGACGACAGAAAATTGAATATTATGAAGCTAACACTCTTGGCACTTTTAGTACGGATTATGGCAGACATGGGATAAGGAATGTGTAGGGAGATGAGCAGCGCAGACCAGTTTCTGCAACAAAGAATATGAAAGCACAGCTCTCTCTTCCAGCATTCCTGGTCCCTAACAAGAACTCAGAGCTGCTATTCTAAGATCCCTGCTCTGCCCGTCCAGTTTTTGTCTTCTGTTTTCATTAAACTCAATAAATTATTGGCTCATTTAGAATTCATTAAACTCTTTTTAACTTTTTTTCGTATTCTCAGGCACGAATACCTATTGGTTCACTTTGACACACAACGTTATTGTGACAATCTTTGTCAATTCCTTCCAAACTCTACCCAAGTCACTGTAAATATTTCAGTTAAACAAATATTCCTACAAGTCTTATTATGTTAGAAATATGGGAGAAGGATTTATGGACAAAGCACAGAAAGTGTAGAATTTACAGTGGCAGTACAGATGTGCTACATATTCAATTAATTTCATCTACCTATATACTCCTCATGTGACACATAAGTAGCATTTAGGTCAGCCCTTTAAAAACATGATACAAGTAATGGAAAGATGACTGGGGTTCATGGGCCTGTTTCAAATGCTAAACAGGACAATTTCCTTCTGTGTAACTTTGACCAAGTTCATTAAATTAGAAAGCAACCTGTATAAAACAAGGGCATGCCAGATTTGCAGTTTATCATGATTTATGCACTACTTCTGCAACCAACATGAAAGAACAGTTTCTGGGAGAAGTGGAGCATACAATTGCTCCCCATCAGAGATTATAGGATAACACTGGATGGGGAAAAATTTTAAATTTCCTTAAGACTGTCAAATAATTGACCTTTTAAATAGTAAACAAAATCAATATGGACCTAGTAAGAGAAGTAGCCTCAAAGACAGCTCATTGGCCCAGTAAATGTGAGGATCTATCCCCTTATAATTGAAAACAGAATTCTAAGATTTTGCCAAAGCACTAACCAAGTTTTTCTTTGCCCAAACTCTGGTGTGAAGCATAAGTTTAGAGATGAAAGAGCAGCTTTCAAAAGGATCATCAGATGAGCCATTTGGAAGTGCACAGGAAATCAAAAATGGATGCTGGTGGCAAAATATTCACTAGTGTCTTAATTTGATATATGAAATATGTATGGTGAAGTAGAAAAATATGTAAGTATTTTCTATCTCAATATCCTCATAAACTATACATGCCTCATCATCCTTGTCTTGGGATTACCTTGGGAAGAAATGTTTGAATGAATTTTTCTTTTTTGAAAAGTTTTTTTGAGAAGTTTTTCCCAAGTTTACCAAATAATTGCTGCCTTACAAACTAAATACACTTGTAGACAAAACAGTACGTAAATATCTTCCCCCCTCTTTATTGAAAATATATTTTTTCATACAATATATTCTGATAATTGATTCCTCTCCCTCTGCATCTCTCAGTTCTTTACCATCTTTCTTTCAAAGCCAATCATTTCCATTTTAATCTCTCGTTGCAAAACAAAAGGGTTCTAAGAGATAAAAAATGATATAAATAAAAAATCTAAGAAAAGGCACAAAAAAGATACAGACTTAGATATCCATTCTTTCACACACTAAGGAGTCACATACAAACCCAAAGACAGAGGGTATAATATATACACAACTGTCCTGTCTGTGAGTGTGTATGTGTATATGTGAGGGCGGGATGGAAAAAGATAGAGAGACAGAAAGTGAGCAAGTAAGAGACATAGAAAGAAAAAAATAATTAAAAAAAAAAAGGAAAGAAAAATCCTTTGTATCACATCCCGAGACAAGAAGTCTCCAAAGGTGCCATCGGGTTTATTTTTTCTTGGTCATCTATTGATGGACTTAAGAGTAATGTATTTCCATGGTGGGGATCCCCTGCAGCAAACTGAAGTTTCATTTCCAAGTAGATATCAATTGTAGATAGATTCTGGGTTAGGGTAGTGAGCATATGGTCCACTTGTCCTTACAGCTCTAAGAAATATCTCTTGTACAGGAAAGCAGCTGCCACAGTCTCTTCGAGTTCACTTGTGCATTTGCACTGTCATGTTTAGAAGGCCTTGTGTCCTTAGTGCCTCCCATGCCCTCAGATCCTACATTCCTTTTGTATTCTTTGCCATAGGGTTCTATTAGCGGAGAGAGAGATTTGATTGAGATATCGCACTTAACATTAAGTATTACAAGGTCTCTCACTGGCTGCACAATGTCAGACTGATTTTACCTGTAGCAGGCAACAATATTCACTGGTGAAGGCTGATTAAGGTATTGATCTGTGAGGATAGCAGACTAGAATTATGAACGATGTAATTGTTTCATTCCTTTCATAGAACAGTAGTAATGGATTTTCTCCTAGCTCGCTAGGCTATCTACTATCAGCTTCCTGATCTGACAAACAGTGCCAGGTATGGGTTCCATGTCCTGGGAGCCTTAAGTGGACCAAATGAGATATCAGTGTTTTCTCTACCACCACTGCCATAGCATATTTTACAGGAAGGACACCATTGTAGATCAAAGAGTTTGTGCTTACATTTTCAGCTTAGAACCTTGCAGAGTATCTTTCTGTACCAAAGATGCAGGCACATAAGGGCAAAGGCTCTATCTAGGTATGTGACCCAACAACTCGATTAGATGGTAATAAAAGCTTCATTTGGTGACAAGAAATATTCTGGATCTGTAGTCCCCATTATTTAATGACTTCATTTAGATCATCATTATATATGTATATATTTTGAAAAGATTCTGGTGTATTCAGTTTCCAAACCACACCTCAAATGACACTTTATTTTAACCATCTTTCTCCATGTTCCCTTCGTGGCCTTATCTCTTCATTTATCCCCAGTTGATACATCTATTCCAGTCTGTGCCTCCAATTAATCCATAGCTACCTTTTCTACTTGCTTTACTAGGGAGATCTATCTGTCCCTTTGTAGACCCTTACTCTAAAACACACAGACATGTGTGTGTGTGTGTGTGTGTGTGTGTGTGTGTGTGTGTGTGTGTGTGTATGTATGTATGTATGTATGTGTGTGTGTATGTATGTATGTATGTATGTATGTATGTATGTATGTATGTATGTATGTATGTCAGGGCCTTGTTCAGCCGCCATCAGAGAAGTTTCCTCCTTCAGTGAAAAGAGAAAACACAGAGACTCATAAATATCATGCAGAGAATAAGAGACCTTATAATGCTTAGTGTAAAATGGGAGGGCTCCATCAATTCTCTCTTCCCAGAGCTAAGAGAACCCTGTGAATGAAGATGTGAAAAGAGTCTCTGAGCAGAGGGGATGAATGATGCCAAGAACACAAAGCCTTTCTAAATCCTACAGGACCAAGGGACATGAACTCACTTGCCTTCCCAGGTCTATGGTTTTCAGTTTCTTTTCACTTAATACATTTCTTTAGAGTGTGAATGAGTAGATAGATCTCTGTTCTGTTTCTTGAGCCTTCTTTGTGCTCTCTCTGTTCCTTTCTGTCAGAGCATTTATTAAATCATATGAAAATTTAATAATACTAAAAGCCACTAAAATAGGAAAGACAAAAAATTAAAAGAAACAAAGTAGGAAGAATGGAATGGAAATGATTTAAGAATAAAAGTTTAAATACTAACATTTAAAAATACAATGCACAGCATCTTTGAGGATGGTGATATGGTTCAGTGATTAAGTCCTCTTGTTTATGTTGCAGAAGACCTGTGTTTAGATCATTTTCAGTACCCTCAAGATTGCTCATACTTGTCTTTATTTACAGTTCCGTGAAATATGACACTTTTTTCTGGCTCCTTTCAGTATTAAGAATGTACTTTTGCATATTTACACAAAGTAATTTTAAAGTTAAAATAAAAATAAACTAAGTCCTTTTTAAAAATCTAGATCCTAAAATTCATCAAATCATCAGAGTTTGAAAGTTCTTCTCAAAGATCAATAAACAATCAATGTACACATTAAGAATGTGATCAATAGAATTTTTTAATATGAAAATGCAGGCCAAAACCACAGTTAACTGTCATTTCATCTGTTTATGATGATTGTTATTAAAACACAAGATAAAGAGATACATGTTGCAGTATCCAACGTAAGATATGCGTGGTATATTTCAGGTAAGAGTGGGAAATAGGCCTGGATTTGCAAGTGAGGTGGCAGTTTCTCAGTAATTTAAGCAGGGAGTAGCAATATGTGGCAGCAATTCTATGCAACATTTGCAATTAGTTTACATCTTCTTCAGAGAAGATTTATTCACAGTAGCCAGAGGTTGAAAGAATGGGGCTATTGGCAGATGAATATCTGAGAATAAGTGTGTGTGTGTGTGTGTGTGTGTGTGTGTGTGTGTGTGTGTGTATGTGTGTGTGTGTATGATATGCTATTATTCACCTTTAGAATAACACTGTATTGCTGCAAAAGATGGGACTTGAATGGATTGTGTTAAGTGTTTTCTCTGAAGTTCCAGGAAAAAGAGTGTTTGTAAAGAAGACCGCAAAGTGACTGGGGATTATAAATTCTCCATCCTTATTATGGAAAGTTGAAGCTTGTTGATAGAGAGCCATAATAACTTTATAATGTCATTAGCACCCCTAAATTCACCAACTTCCTTTTTATCTGGTCTAACATCTTTTTGAAATCAAATAAGCACTTTTGGCACATGTTGGGTTAGAAGAACACCAGTTTGCACTAACACAAATGCTAAACATATTGTCACTTAATATTAAGGCTCATATTATGGTCCTCTGATTTCAGTACCCAGCAAACAAGTTTCCCAATGTCATATTTGGTAAATACGTTGAATCATGCCTTTGTTATTATCATTCTATGACTACAGCAGTCCCTGTAACCACTTGGATTGCAGAAAACATGTCATTCAGAGAAAAGTGATCTATAGTGCTAGGCCATAGTCATTAATATCTGGCTCAGAGTAAACTTAATTTCTTGTTCACCTTTGAGAATGAAATGTGTGTGTGTGTGTGTGTGTGTGTGTGTGTGTGTGTGTGTGTGTGTATGTGTGTGTGTGTGTGTTAGAATAAGACACTTCTGAATGTACAAATCATATGTTTTTCACCTTGGTGTGGTTAAAAGGATAAAGATAGAAACCCTAGTGGATAGTCCTGGGAGCTGAGAAGAACAGGTAATTAATTAGGAGATATTTGTCTAATGTGCAAATAACTTAACTTTTAGCAATTACAGGTGTTATAGCGATGAAATGGTGGAGCCATACATATCAATCTAAGTAACCTTAAAGAAATTTATTTTTATACTTCAGATGGATAAGATAGTGAATTTTAATATATATCTATTGTATCTTTCAGACATTAAAATTATTTTTGAAATACATGGCTCTAGAATACCTTTGCTTGCAGGATAGAAGTATGTGTCAGGTACAGTAGTCAATGCTAAGCATAGTGACTCTGCCCGCACTTCCAGCACAAGGCAGAGTAAGAAGAAAGGATCTCTATGTACCTGAATCAAAGGAAGGGTCCACACATAAGTTCATGCTTGTTTTCCATACAGTGTGAGACTTAAAAAACAGAAAGCTCACACTCACAGAGGGGGGGGGGAAGGAGGGAGAGGGACAGAGAAAGAGAGGGAGAGAGAAAGAGAGGGAGAGAGACAGGGTGGAAAACAGGGGATGGAGGGAGATATGATAGACAGACAGACAGACAGACAGACAGACAGACAGACAGACAGACAGATAGATAGATAGATAGATAGATAGAATGAAAATAGAAAGAAAGAAAAACAACAAAACACAAAAGCAGTATTATGCTGTTCCAAATGTCAGCTTTCCAGCACAGATCGGGACTATAGAACCCTAAGACCTTCTGTCTCTCTGAGTGACAGAAACACATTCAGACTCAGAGATTAGAATTCTCTATGACTTGGGCACAGAAAAGTATAAAATGAAAGTCAATTTATAAACAATATTTTTATAAGTCTGTAATTCATATAAATATTTCAAAGGATATTTAGAAAGAGGCATTCAGTAATGAGTTTCAATACATCAAGTTGAAATAAACACATATGTTCACAGTGTCTCAACGAATAATACAAATAAATTACTACAAAATGAGAAAAAGATTGATTGGACTGATATTCTTTGGAGTTGCTGTTTCTTTTTGGTTAATTCTATTTATTTCTTGAACTCACTTGAAACTCCTTAAAAGACTGTTTAATATTAGCTTGTTAAATATTGTCATAAATGTTTAAAAGTTGGTTATTGCTTTCTTCAAATCTGTAATCTGGCTTTAATAACCAACATATATTCACATCTATTTAGTTGCACATATGTTGTCATTAACTTACACAATGAGTGTAATTGCTTTTCATCCTACTGATCCTTTCTCAGGCTGAAGTCATGAGAAAAGAACACCCGGAGCCTTAGAAACTGAATGCCCACTGGCATTTGATGGGATCAGGGGAAGTGAGTGTCTCTGTATCTCCCTCAACATCTTAATTATTTATCACCCAGCTGGAGGCAGGTCAGGGCTTTGCAGGAGACACACTGTCAATCTGACTTGCATCAGGAAAAGCAAAGCTCAGAGCTCAAGCTTAGATGGAGGCCAAATGTCCAACAGCTGCCAACAGCTACAAGTAGCTCCACACCCCAATTAAGTACAAATGGGATTTCTTGATGCTAATTGGCACTTTAAAAGTGAAAACACTGAAATAAGCCATCTCTTGATTAAATGCTCCAAATTCTTTAGATTTGCCCTTTTGTCCAGCTCCTCTTCTTGAATATATGGCTATTCCTGTTTTCATAAAGGTCTGCCATGTCCTCAAGAGACCAAAGGGCAAATACAACATAGAAATTGAATGATTACAGTCTTCAGTTGTGATTGAAGAAGAGAGTAGCTGAACTTGAAACTGTGTGGCAAAGGATAACTTTGGGGCATTGGTCACTCCAGATCCCATTATGTGCCAACTCTAGCCACCTACAAACACACACCACATTCGTCTTCTCAAATGTCCTTCTCATTCCCATACAATTACATGCACTATTGAACTGTTTGATATTCTACAAGGTAGTCTTTGTTTTTAGTTATACATACACAAGATGTCTGCAGAAAATGCAAGAAATATCCAATGGTAATATGAAGCAGGTGCTGTGTTAATTTAGAAAGTAATGTGAAAATATCTGTTAATCTGTTAATTATTGTATCAGAAGATCAAACAAACACTGTTGGACTTTGTGAAGGTCTATGCAGGGGTAGAGGATCTGGACAAGGCTCATAGACACTCCTTTAATTTATATATTTTTTTATTTATTTATTTTCCATATCTACCACTGCTCCCCCTCCTTTCTCTCCTCCCCCATCCTCCCTCCACCCTGTCCCTCATCCATTCCCCAAGGAGGTCAAGGAATACCAGTGTGAGTCAGTTCTGTCTGGTATATCCAGTTGAGGAAGATCCAAGTCCTTCACCTCAGTATTAAGTCTGAGTTAGGTGTTCCTCTGTAGGGTATGGGCTCAGAGATGTCAGTTCATACATCGGGAATATACTTGAGTTCTACTGCGAGAGGGTACACAATCTGCCCACACCATTTGAGTATTGTCTACATTTGAAGGATTTAGTTCCTTTCCATGAAGGTCATTTCTGAGTTCATGAGTGTCCAGCAGCTCAGGACAGCCATCTCTGTGGGTCTTCTCCTCATGATCCTGATCCCTTTGCTCATGTACTCTCTCCTTTGTCTCCCTTCAACTGGACTGAGTGCTTGACCTAGTGCTTAGCTACAGACATCTCCTTCCATCAGTTGTTGAACCAAGTTTCTATAATGACAATTATGGTGGTCATTCATTTGATTATAGGGGGAGTCCTGTTTAAGGACCCTGGGGTATTGTGTTGTTTCATGGTAAATAATTGTCCCACCCACTGGTTTAATAAAAAGTGCTGATTGGCCAAAGACAGGCAGGAAGTGTGGGTGGGGCTACCAGACTAAGAAAACTCTTGAACACAAGCAGAATGCCAGAGAGAATACCAGGGAGACACCGCAGGAAGCAGAGGACAACTATGCTGCTGTGAGCAAAGGTACCGCGTCCCATGGCTGAACAGGAAGAATCATGGGCTAGATGAAGGGTAGAGAGCTAGCAAGTGATATGCCTGGGCCTTAGGCCGATCAGCCTAAAATTATAGTAAGCCTCTGTGTGTCACTGTGGGTCTGCGGGTCTGTGGGCCTAGGCCTTGAGGTTAAGCCTGTAAATCCGGGCCAGAAACCTCGTACTACAGACCCTCTTTATTATTACTTGGAGTCCTAAATGGGGATGGGTTCTTGGATGTTTTCTTAGCATCAGGTTTCTTCCTAACCCTACAATGGCTCTTTAATTATTATTATTATTATTATTATTATTATTATTATTATTATTATTATTTGCTTTTACATCTAAACCAAAGCTTTACTTTCCTTCCCTCCTTCTCCACTGTTTCTCTTCAGATACACATGGGAATATCATAGATATCAGCCAGCCACAGTATACAAAGCTACCATGAGATCAGGCATTACACACATCAACTAAAGTTAGAGGAGAGAATCCATCAGGAGAAATGGTTCTCAAAATTAGGCAAAAGATACAGAGATATTTCTTATTCTCACTGCTAGGATTCCCACACAAAGATGAAGTTACATAATTATAACATATGTGCAGAGGACCTAGGGTGGTCCATGGCTGTCATTTCAGACTCATTCTTTATTTTAATTTCATTTGTAAATATAAAGGATCAAAGCATCCCTAAATATTTATTTGCATTTAGCAATGAAGGAAGCATGAAGAATATATGGAAGTATATGATGGAAAACAAACTTCCCAACATTGGCAGACTTGCAGTTCATCTAGCTGAGATATGGGTAAATATTCCTCAGAAATGGATATGTAAAGTATTTATCTAAAGCATCCCCTATAGACCTATATGTTAAAGACATGCTTTCTAACTGGTGCTACTAATGAGAAACTGAGAAACTCTAAAGGGATGGAGTCAACTGGAAAAAAAAAAGTTTCAAGAGTCTCTTGATGGAAGTTGAAGGCTACTCAATTTTCTGTCCATCTGATTTTCTTGTAATTTACATTTCAGATGACAAGAAGTGATTTGTTGACCAAATGCTTTATTAGAAACAATGAGGACATGACCTAATAATCCTATAATGAATAAAATTTCTGAAATATGAGACACATTAAAATTTTCTTCTTTGTAAGTTGACTATCTAATAGATTTTCTTACAGTATTGTGTGAATAATACAATATTTTATATTAACCCTGAAAACCACAAAGGAACTTACCAACTATACTTTGCATATTTTCTCTTCTCTTCAAAATAAAAAAAATAAATTCTGTTGGATGAAAAGAATTCTGAGTTTCTTGAAAGACAGACAGACAGATAGATTATATGCATAATATTTGGAAAATAGGCAGTCTTTAGAAATATAGTTTCTTCATCTATTGGAACTTTAAAGTGGAAAAATATCTTGGCTTTTGTTGCTATTTGTTCAATTATCCATTTTATGGATAACATTCAGTCACGGCAAATAAACAGAATGATAGCCCTGATATCTAGTTACTTGATGATGGTATGATGCTTTCTCCTACACAGAATGGGAAGTGGCCAAACACAGTATCCTCATCTGAGAACATTCAACATCTGCATCTGGTCTTGGTTGTGCAAGTATAAAAAGGATAGTAGAATTGGGAAATACTTTTTAATTAATTTTTAAATTTATTTTGCATGCCAACTACAATTTCTGCTCCCTCCTCTTCTCTTGTTCCATGTCCCCACCTCCCTTCTACCCCTTCACTCACTACTCAGAACGGATAAGGTCTCTATGGGAGTGAACAAAGCATGGAATATCAAGTTGAAGCAGGACCAAGCTACTGCCTGCCCCCTGCACTAAGGCTGAACAAGCATCCCACTATAGGAAATAGGTCAAATGCTAGCCCATGTGTCATGGCAATTTCCAGGCCATTCTGGGGTTATAGAGAAACCTGGCACCAGGGAACCTTCCAGGAATTCATAAGGATGACCACAGATAAGACTTCTAGCAATAGTAGAGAAGGTGCCTGAACCAGCCTTCTTCTTTAATCAGATTGTTGACTACCCTAATTGTCATCATAGAGTCTTCATCTAGTAAAGGATAGAAGCAGATGCAGAGTTGCAAAACCAGGCATCTGGTAGAAAATGGTGTTGTATTGTCAGACTCTAACTTGATAAATTTAGGTGTAACTTCTTCCATACTGTAATGAAGTTTAAAACTTTAAAAACTTATCACTTTACTTCAACCAAAAGTAAAACTTGACTCATTCTTTTTCATAGACACAAGCTTACTACATGTGTCACTGTTTTAAGTTAATCTAGTGTATAGACACATTACTGAAAGTATTTATTAGCTATAAGGCTTCCCTTGTGGAATCTTAGCATGACCTTTTAATTCTATCATATCATCTGCAAATAACGATATTGTGACCTTTTCCTTTCCAGTTTGTATCCTCTTGATATCTTTCAACTGTCTTGCTGTTATAGTTGAAACTTCAAGTATCGTATTGAATAGATAGGGAGAGAGTGGGCAACCCAGTATTTTCCTGATTAAAGTAAAATTATACTGTGTTTCTCTTATTTCATTTGATGTTGGTTATAGGCTTTCTGTAAGTTCTATATTGTGGTTAGGTATGTCTCTTGGTATTCATAATCTCTCAGTACTTTTATAATTAAGGTGTGTTGAATTTATGTCACAAGTTTTGTTTTTTTTTTCCCCCTACATCTAATGAGATATTTGATTTTATTTTTTAAGTTCATTTATGTGGTAGATTACATTTACTAATGTTTGTAAATTAAACCATTCCAGTATCTCTGGGATAAATGCTACATAATCATGGTGAATGATCTTTCTGATGTCTTTGCGGATTCTATTTCCAAGTATTTTTGGGTATTTTCACAACTATAATTATGCAAAAAATGTTCTGTATTTTTGTCTTTGTTGAATAAATATTCAATTTGAGTTTTAGGGTACCTATAATCCTATAAAATAAGTTGGGCAATATTCCTTTTATTTTGTAAAATAATTTGAGGAGTATTGGTTTTAATTCTTCCTTGAAAGTCTGGTAGAATTCTTTTTTAAAACCACCTGGGGCTGCCTTTGTTTTTCCCCAGTGGGGAGAACTTTCCTGACTGTTTTTAGTTCAGTAGCAGAATAGGTTTTAGATTAGAGTTTTAGATTTTTTTTTTATCGTGTTGAGTTTCTCTCTCTCTAAAAAAAATTCGTTTTTTGATTCCTTGTATTATTTTATTTGTCTATTATTTATTGATTTCCACCCTTGGTTTGATTTCTTTTTTTGCCATTTACTGCCCTGATGTGTGATTACATCCTTTTCTTCTAGAGCTAAGTGTGTTATAAATTTGCTAGTATGAGATTTCTTAAGCTTTTTAAATATAGGTTCTTGGTGCTATGAACTTTTCTCTTGGCACACATTCATCATGTTTCATAAATTTGTATATTATGTATATTCGTTTTAATTTTTTCTAGGAAATTTTTAATTAGTTTATGTGTTAACAAGTTTTTATTCAGTAGAAAGGTGGTCCGTTTTAATGAATTCATACACTTTCTGTTGCTAACATTTATCTTTTATCAATGGTGGACTGATAAGATGCAGGGAGTGATTCCAATTATTTAGTTTCTGCTGAGAATTGCTTTATGTCCTTGTATATATTCAGTTTTGGAGAAAGTTTTATGAGACCTAGAGAAGGTAATTTCTTTTGTATTTGGGGAAAATGTTATGAAGATGTGTTAGGACAATTTTGTGTATAATGTCTGTCAACTCCAATATTTCTCCATATAGCTTTTAGTCTGAATGGACTACCCATTGGTAAGCGTGATATATTAAAAATTTATGCTCTAAGTGTATAAGAGTCAGTATATGATTTTTTTTCTTTTACAAAGTTGGATGTCCAACTTTGTGTATGTTGCTTAGATGCTAAAAATTATAATGTCATCTTGGTGGATTTCTCCTTTGATGATAATTTAATGTATTTCCCTATCTCTTTTGATTAGTTATGGTTTGAAGTCTATTTTGTTAGATATTAAAGTGACTACACTGGCTTGCTTATTAAGTCCATTCACTTAAAATATTATTTCTAACCTTTTACTCTGAAATAATAATCTCTATCCTCTATAGTGATATTTGTTTCCTAGATGCACCAGAATCATAGAATCTATTTTTGAGTCTATTTTTGTTACCCTCTGTATTTTTCTTTTAGGTAATTGAAACCATTGATATTGAGAGATGTTAGTGATCAATGATTGGCATTTCCTATTATTTTGATGATGGGAGTTCTTCTGGTCGTGTGTGTGTGTGTGTGTGTGTGTGTGTGTGTGTGTGTGTGTGTGTGTGTTATATTCCTCCCTTCTTTTGGCTGGTATGAGATTATTTATTTGCTGTGTTTTCATGGGTGTAGTTAACTGCCTGGTACTGAATTTTTTTCTTCTAGCACCTTCTGAAAATCTAGATTTAAAGATAGATATTTACATTTCACTTTAGCATGGATCTTATTTTTATCTACTTGTGGTGATTGTATAGTATAGTATGGTTTAGTATATAGTATACTCATATATAGTATAGTATATGAGTATAGTCTAGTATATAGTATACTATTATATGGTATCATATAGTATAAATTATATTTTATAGAAGAGTAGTCTGGGATAGCATTTGTGGCCTTACCATCTACATCACATTTGTTCTGGCCCCTTTGACATTCAGAGTGCCCGTTGAGAAGGCAGGTATAGTTCTATTAAGTCTGCTTTTATATATTACTTGGGATTTTTGTCCCTTACATGTTTTAATATGAGATTTTGTTCAGTATGTGTAATGTTTTATTATTATGTGAAACTTTTAATTCCTTATTTTTTATTTTCAAAATTCTTTTATTTTATTTATTTTTTTTTGTTCTTTATCCTTCTATTACCATTTTTGTTCTTATAGCGGGATTTTTTACAGTGTAAATAATTGTCTTGCCTACTAATTTAATAAAAATGCTGATTGGTTGAAGGCAGACAGGAAGTACAGATGGAGCTACCAGACTGAGAAAACTCTGGGAACAGGAAGAACAGAGCAGAGATGTCACAGAGATGCCAGAGAAACAGATGCAGAGGACAACTATGCTGCTCTGAGAAAAGGTACCGAACCTCATGGCTCATACCGAACCTCATACCGAACCACCAGAGGGAAGAGTGGAGGTGTGCAAGAAGACAGGAAGGCTACCTGATTCTCTGGCAGATGTGTCCTGTGGTGGGGTTGGTGATGTCTGCCTAAGTTGGGGTCTTGGGACATAGTGATGAGTGGGTGAAGGGAGGCAAGATGGACTGGGTTTGTAGGTTCCAAGGAGTCATGATCTCAGGGAGGAGGAGGCTGCAGATTGTGTTCTGCTGTAGCTCTGGGGATAAGACTGAAGATTCAGCTCTAGAGGAACGGAGAGGGCAGAAAGGTCTGCACCTTTGCAGTGCTATTGCATCTGCTTCTTTTATGTAATACAACTCAAAGAACATCTTTCTGAATATATATTATATGCTACTTTGTGTTTATATAAGAGATAAAAGAAACTATTAACCTATTTCCTTTGATTTCACCTTTTTAATATGTGATTAGTGGTTTCATCTTTCTAGTCATTTCTTAATATCGAGATAACAAGTAAAATAAACACATCCAGGTAAATGAATCTAAAAGATTGCATGAATTTGACTAAAGATAAAATCAGAAAACATAGACCACAAAGCATTGTGAGCTTTTAAAAACATTGGAGTTATTTAACAATGGCATTATTTTTGTTTTACAATTACTTAGATAAAAGATGAATGAATTAAGTTAGCCACTCTCTGCTAATCTCAATATAAACTTGAATGTTCATCTTTTCCTCACTAGGTATGTGTGTGTGTTATCTATGTTACATGCATGCTCACATATTCACATGTGTGTGCAAGAAGGATGTGACACTATATTCCTGCTTCACAGTATTCATTGAAGCTACATCTGTCATTTGAAGTCATAGCTTGTAGATTTGGCTAGTCGAGGTCTAACTTGCTATGGGGAAACCCTGCTTCTCCTTCCTGTGCTCTGAGATCACAGACAGGCCACCCTGCCCATCTAGCATTTATGTACCTCCTGTACGTTGAACTGTTCTTCATGTTTATGCATGTACTTTCCCCACTGATTCTTAAAAAATAATTCTCTCTCTCTCTCTCTCTCTCTCTCTCTCTCTCTCTCTCTCTCTCTCTCTCTCTCTCTCTCTCTCTCCATGTGTGATGTAGAAAGATAGGGGTAGAGATAGAGAGAGATTGCTATTGTCAAAGGTCATAAGCCAACTATTTAGAAAACTTCTTGATGAATAAATAAAAAAAAGTGCTTCTGATAAGGAAAATATTTGAATTTTCTGTTAATAAAGTTTAAATGTTCAAGTTAACCTCTTTTATAAATTTGAAAAACAAATAAAGGTGAACATGGAAAGAAAAATAGATTAACTAAAGACCAAATTTTAGGAGAAATAAAAAAATTAACTTCCTGGACCAGCATAATTCTAGCATACAATAAAAACATGACCATAATTTTTCAAATCCTGTTCATTTTTCAGTTATTATTCTCTGTCTAGAAAATACAGTGTGAAACATTAAGATTATAGAATTGAATGGTTTATCTTTGTGTATTTGCATATTCATTTTTAAGAAGAATAAATTTAACGTTATCCATTACATATTTTTTTTTTCAATTTGCTTCCTATATACTGAGGTAATGTTTTTAAAGTTTTCTGTAATGAAGTATCGATTAAAAACTAAAATAATTTTACGTACTATTTAAATATATAGACTTATCATAACACATTTGTTTTATAACAATAAATATAGGCATATTTCATGTTGTTAGTGTTAAAAATCAATCTAAAAATGTATAGCACTTTGTAACAAATGATGCAGTGTCATGTACCAAATCATTATATTATTGTAAAGCACAATTAAATATGCTATGAAAATAAAATTGTGATTTTCATTATTATTAATTCTGAATTTATGATGTTTAGCAGTTTTGGGGGAATGTAGGCACAGGTAGATATTGAGATTTCCCCATAGATTCCTCAGGACTTCAGGGTAAAAGTTGTATTTGAAAAGATGCCATTCCTAAGGACATTGCATGTTTGGAATTTTGTAGTTTTAATTCTAATTTCAAAAAACATGACCATTAGGAAAGCATTTCACATTAAATATGCTCTTATATTTATATTTGTATCATCCATGTTTCAGGAGAATTTCCTTTTGTGAATTTTAGCACTCTGTTTCTGCTGAGGGTTAGAATTTCAAGGTGAGAGATCCCTTATTTACATCAGGCATTATTTGTTTCATATAATTTTGACAGCTGTAATAAGTCTATTCAGCCTTAGAGGTTTTAGAAAATAAACAAAACAAAACTTCTAATCTGACAATGCTAGCTATGGGAAATGCTGCCTTGGTTTCTGAGCTGATTTGTAAGTTTTTATGTGTGTGTGTAAAATATGACAATGCTGCTGTATATTGAAAGAGATTAAAGAACAAGGTAGAAACAAAAGTTACAACAGTGAACCGCAGATACATGAAAGAAAGGGAACATACTTCATTTATTGCTAAATATATTTATTTATTTATTGTTTTTGTTTAATAGCCAATGACTGGCTCCTAGCATTTAACTTACCTGACAGTGATATAGGGCTCATACAAGTGTCAATTTTTTTATAAACGTACCATATGTACTACCAAAGGCATAAACTTGGGAGAAAAGTTAGATTTGATATTTGACCTTAATTCCAGTTTGAAACCCCCTAACTTTCTGCTTCCTGCCATCGATAGCACAAAATATTTTACAAAGACAGATAAGCCGATAAAAATAGGAAAGGGAGAATTAGTTATTGGCCCCTCTATATCATAAAGAATGCTTAAGGAAAAATTTCTAATGAAAAATTATTTGAAAATACAGTCATATATCTTTTTCAGATCCTGTTTTGAATTAATTGAAGTATATGCCATACGATGAGAAGATTATTGTTGAGAAACCTCATTATGTTTCACAAAGAGGGTAAGCATTTTATATTTTCTATGCCCAGTATATAAATGTTCCAATCTTTTCCATTATCATTTCTAATATTTTTTTCTAAATTCATATTTTTATATTTGCTGTTCTAACAAGTTTTATGTTACCACAATTATAAGCTATATTCCCTAAATATTACTATTACTAACTTCGTATGTACCTGTTGTCTGTCTTCCTTGGACTTACACGTTCATTTCATCTTTATCCACATTATTGTAGATATGGAAGCAAGCTAAACTTCAAACACAAGTGAAGGAAATAGATTAGCTTTCAAATATTATACAGAATTTTAAAGGAAAATAAAAAGAGATCTTTGCAATTGCCCCCATCTGATGGAATATGGAAAAGGTGACTCTGTGGGACAAAATGCCATGTAAAACAAAGCAGGCATCTCAGCAACTGGGCTCTGAGAGAAGACCTGTGGTGATGAGGAAGGGTGGGTGGGAGAGTGGTCGGTGCATTCAGTGATTTCTAGTTTTCTCCTCTACAGTAAGAACTGTAACGCAGTGTTATCTCAAAATGGCTAGACACTGAGAATGATAAATATGGAATATCCCAAGAAATTCGCTTGTGTGATCAGCAAAATGTACATATATCAAAATGCCACCTATCAACTCAAAAAGACATGACAGTTTTTGTCAGTCAAGACATGTGTAATGATTGAAAATAAGTAAAAGAAGAAAATCCCAACTAAGTTAAAGAAAAGATATGAAACTTTGAGTCTGTGAATGATTTGCTCTGAGAAACGTTTTAAATATGTACGCATATGAACTGCCTGTGCTTGTGCGTGCGTGTGCGTGCATGTGTGTGTGTTTCTGTTTGCTCACTTGAGTATGCCATGAGGCAGCTTTGGTGGTCATAGGAGATTTTCATGTAGGCCATGTTGTCCTCCTGCTTCTGCTTTGTTTAAAACGATGTTTTCTGTTTGTTTGTTGTTTATATTGCTGTTATTTTGGTTGTTGTGCTACTTGTCACCAGGGGCCTTGTGAGCTTCTAGGGACACCTACATCCAGCTGCCATTTCTCTATAGGACACCCAGGATACAGGTTCATGCTACTGAATCTGTCATTTGCAAGGGCTCTGTGATTTCAAAGTAAGAGCCTTATGGTGTGTAAATTTAACCACTGGCTTTATTTCTAAATGACCACTGCTTTGAAATACCCAATAATATGTAACCTTTCATTATTCCTAGAGCAAACAGATACCTAAAAGAAAGTATTTCATGTAAACCCAAACATTTTTATGTTATTTGTATATATAAGGCAAAAATCTAAGCTTATTTATTTGTTTCATATTTAGTATATTTAAAAAAAGGAATTTTATGAATTGGGCATATTTAATTTTTCAACATCTTTTTCACTTGTTATTAAATTTCCTTCTATTTCTGGAACTTAGTTCTTGATAAATCCATACAAATAAGCTCTCCACACATCTTTCTATAATCCAATTAAAATCCACTTCCCTTTTTTTATATTGATGGAATATGGTCTGTACTTTGTGCCCTTGAAAATAACTCACATCATTGTGCCCTTATCTGTTTTAATAAATAAAATTTTATCAATCTGTTTTAAATAAAAATAAAATAAATAATGATTTATGAGGCATACAGAAATTTTGAGATTTGGGGGAATCATACTGAATTTAAAAATAAATATTTTCAATTCTAATACAATTCTCATGTATGTTTAGTAAACTAATTTGAGAAGGAGCTGCATACATTCTTATTTCCATTATGTTTATATTAATCTACTGTTATATTTGGACACTTTTCTGTTGATCCAGGAATTGTAAAGATTGTAGGACAGGCTAAGATACTGTTTTAGTTCTGCCCAGAAAGTACCTATGAATATTTTGGAACTTCCCATACCATCATTACCAGGAAGACATTTTTACTCCTGTCAGTTCTCACACACTTATTCCACGGTGCACATGTATTATTTAAGTCTTTCCTCAATTGTGACATTTGCTGTCCAGCAGCATAACTGGTGATTCATGCTGTTTGTCCCCTTTTTATCCTCTAAGATAGTAGTAGACCTAGGACTGAGAAGATTTCTCATATATATTTTAGTAGAATAGAAAGTAAATTTATTATCTAATGTAACAGAGCCAAATAAAAACAATATGTCAAAAATGTATGGGAACTGGCCCGGTATAGTAAACCTTAGAAAGCAACTTCATATGTGAGAGAGCTTTTTGTGTCTACCTGACATCAGCAGAAAGATCCAGAGAAGTCTGTCTTAAATGGGACACTCAAAGCAGTTCTGCACAAGTACATGAACACTGAATGGGGAGTTGTCCAACATGACTTCCCATAACTTCCCTGAACAGGTCTTTCTTGTACTTATTACATCATCCTGTCTAATAACCAATCACAGAATCCTTCTCCCCTGCCGGGCTTAAATCATTTGTGACACAGTACTTTTGACCTTGCATTTTCTACTTATTCCGACCATTGATGACATCTCTGAGTCTTGAGTGAAACAGACCCATGTGAGATTTACATTTAATACCCCAATCTCACTTGCTAGTGCACTAACATAAATTCTACACAACTGCCTATAGATAAGTATAAAATATAAAAAATGAATACATTAATTTGTAGTTCCTGAGGCGATGTTAGGATAACATCAAATGACAAGAAAGATCTAGTATCTCAGGTTTTATTGTTGTTTCGGTTGTTAAATTCTTCAGGTATGTTCACTTAAATATTAGAGAAGGAAAGTAGGAATCTTTTCTGATTCCCACTGGCTTTCTTTACTTAATTTTATGCACTTAATAGATTTCATCGTCAGTATTCACCTTAATTAGCTAAACACGGTACTTAAAATAATGCATTGTAGTAAAAACAATTATATGAAGGTGCTTTTTATAATCCATTAATGGTCTAGCATATGCTCACCCAAACTGCATTGGTTGATATTCTATTGAAGGTACCCTATGGTTTTAAGACAAGTTTTAAAAATGCTAGATTAGTTCAATAGAAATGAGAGTCCAATGAGTTTTTAAATAAAATAATGTTATAAAACATGCTAAGATAACTTATGCTGTATTTATGAAGCAATTATTGCAAGCAGGCTGTTTTGCTCACATTTTTATAGGATTCTAATAGGCAAGTATGAGAACCAGGTAGCAATTTTAATGATTTACTTCAAATTAATTAGGAAGTTCAGTGTTGCCTGTGTGTGAGCTTTAAGTGAAAGCCAACAATTCCTTCATTTGGTAGTAATGAATGTTTCACTTCGGTGTGAACACAAGCAGAACCTATCCTCGGCACTCTAAACAAAACAAAACTCAAAGCATGGCATGAAACCTGACTATTATGAAGTATGCACTTCACAGTACATAATTAAAATGAAGAAAATGTTGCCCCAAGAAATTTCCAATCTCCCACAACACATAATTTATGCTTCTAGTATAATTATGAGATTTTTTTATCTTTGATCTTGTTTTACGTTGAAAATTCAGTATTAGATAAAACCTTAAATTCTATACCTAAAGTCATATTTATATATATTAAATAACATCAACTCATATAATGTATTAATAACATTATTAAAATTCATGATAGACATGTACAAAGTTTCATTTGAATTCATAACTTATTCACTTAGAGCTAGCCTGTCTTTTATATTATTAGACTTCATTATGGGAGTATAGCTAAGCTAATAACTGTGATCCCACAATACATTAGTACCCTACCCATTCCCAAAAATAAACCCAATAATTCAGAGAAAATATCACTTTGTTTAAAAACATGTCTTATTTTATAGGTTGGGAGATGTTTTGATGTTATTATAGGAGAAATTTAGATTCTCTGAGCCTGATTAAATACTGCTGATTTTGACAGCACACAGACTAGGAAAACAAAGAAAATAGGAATTCCTGATTGTCCATTCTGTGTTTGTAAAGCAGGGAAACCATTAGATATGTAAAGCAAACCTTTTCAACATATTTCTAGAAACTGCATGAAAAATGGCATTACTGAATTTTTTCTTTAAATTTCTCTTCTAATCATTTTTTTTACTTCTAACATTTTTTTCTCACCTTAATACATACATAATTTATGCCTTAGCATCTTAGTTTGCTGTCGACAAAACGCTGACCAAAAGCAACTTGAGGGCAAATGGTCTATTTGGCTTACACTCTACATCATATTCCATCATCTAGGAGAGTCAGGATGCACACAAAAGGCAGGAGCCAAAGCAGAGACACAGAGAAACTCTGCTTACCAGCTGATTTCTCATGGCTTTCTCAGCCTCCTTTCTTACATAATGTAGGGCCACCAGACCAGGTGCTGCAGCACAGCCCATGATGGAATGAGCACCCCTCTCATCAATCAAAAAAATGCTCAAAGACATCACCACAGGCCAATCTGATGTCAGTAACTGAGGTTCTTTCTTCCTGGGTAACTATAGTGTGTGTCAAACTGAGTAAACCTGAGAGGCATGAATGAAGACATGATCTTTGCCTGGAACTTATCTTTTTTTCGTTCTTCATTTTATTATGTTTTATAAAAAATATCTTTTTTTATCCATATATACTCCTGCTCCCCCCCTTCCCTCATCCCAATCCATCCCAGTCTGCCTTCATCCTCCCCTTCCCCATCTCCTTCCCCCAAAGGATAAGGAGTCCAAGGTGGGTCAGCTCAGTGTGGCTCATCCACTCCAGGCAAGTCTGATTTCCTCATCCCAAAGCCAATGCAGGGTTAGATGTTCCCCTGTAGGGAATGGACTACAAGGAGCAAACATAGAGCAATACATTCTAATCAGACTTTTCCTCTCACAGTGCCTTCCAGATGCTCCTCACTTCCTCACCGCCAAATTCCATCTCCTCTTTCTTCACTCTCAATTTAGGAAACGAATATCCAGGCAGTTATGGCATACCCTTTTAGCCCAGCACAGAAGACAAAAGTAGGTAGATTTCTGTGAAGGCAAATCTCTATGAGTTTGAGGATAGACTCCTCTTCAGAGTGAGTTATAGGGAAGCCAGGGCAAAGAGATCATGTCTTGAAAAACCACGAGAGACAAGGGGGGTTGCTAGAGAGAGGGAGGGAGGGAAGGAGAGAGGGAGGGAGGGAGGGAGGGAAGGAGGGAGGGAGAACCAGAAAAAGAAATTAAAAACTAAAACAAAACAAAAACTTAAACCCCCAGACACATATTAAACAAAACACATAGGAACACAAAATAGGAAATAATACTAGAAAATCAAAAAGTATATAAAACAGAAAATGTCTAAACAAATCAATATGAGACAGTCTAAAAATATCACTGACTTCCTTTTGTGATGGCATTCTGTTGCTGGACACTGGCCTACCCTGAAGCGTAGTTAACATGGCCAGTGAAACTACACTGAATAACAGCAATGTTTCCTTTGAAAGTGGATATCAATCGAAGACAATTTCTTCATTAAGGATGAGCCCATGTTCCTTAATCACTGGGGAACATATCTGGCTTGAATTTATACAGCCCCTGTCCATGCGGTCACAGTCCCTGTGATTTAATATGTATTTTAATGTATTTTGATGGTAGAACACTATGTTCTTAGTATCATATAACCCCTATGGCTCTAAAAATCATTCTGCCTTCTCTTCCATATAGCTTCATGAGAAGGGGTTTGATGAAGACTTCCTAATTTAGAATTGAGACATTTACTGATATAGGATGCTTCTCTAAGGGCTGAGCATGAATCTGATGTAGGGATATAGCAGAATGGCTATAGAAGAATCATTTATGTTGCTATGCTCCTTCAGTAGAGCACTAGTATTTAGTTTCCCCCTTGGTCTCTGGGCTATATGCCCATCTTGTCAAGTACACCTTAAAACCAAGCAGGAAGTTGTTGGTTACTCCCACATATGTCACACAGCAGTATAATTTGCAGGCAAGTCATTATTTTATATCACAGGACTTGTCACCTTGATGATTAACTGTCTATCTAGTAGCAGGCAGTTACCCTCTAGAAACCTTAACAATGTAGGCGTTAAGCTAACAGTTTCGTACCATCTTCACTTCTCCATGTTTGAAGACATAACTATGGATTATATTCAGCAATAGAGACTTACCCACAGATTGAGGAGAGCTAACAGTAGCCTTGATTGTAGCTTATGGTGTCTAGGAGGTATATTACTCTTTTGACCAACTATTAAACAAGCTGCAAATGATTCCTTGTACTGTGGTTATACTTGGTGGCAAAAGTTAAGGTTTAGTTGGGGAAATGTATCCCCCACTATTTGGAGCCTCCATTTAGATTACTTTCATATGTATTTTAGGAATCTTCAGCAGTAGTAGATTTCCATATAGGCCTCAAGTGGTCCTTAATGTTAGTTGTCCCTTCCCACATTCCTTGTCTTACTCCTTTGTACTCCCTCCACATTAAATTCTCCCTCTCCAGACTCTTTTTTTTTTCTCTATAACATACTCTATTTCCTTTGGGCTATCTCCTTTCTCGCTTATTCCCTTACTTAATATCTAATTTCTTTAGAATGTGGGTTATAACATGCATATCATAGCCTTAAATTTAAAAGCCAAATATGAGAGAAAGCAAATAATATTTATCTTTGGGGATCTGGGTTCATTATCAAGGGCTTATTTTTTTTTCTAGATTCATCTGCTTACTTGCAGATTTTATGATTTCATGATTTTAACAACTGAATAATATTTTAGTGTGTAAATGTACAAGTTTTCATTATCCATTCATCACTTAATGGGCATCAAGCTTGCTCCATTTTATAACTACTTACAAGAGAGCAGCAATGAACATTAATGAGCAAGTGTCCTCTTCAGGAGGTCAATCCTGTGCCAGTAATTTAGAGATTGTTTCTGTCTTCCTTTCTATAAGACTCAGAATATTTGATCTTTTGTAGATGTTCTTAATCCATTTGTCGTGAGTATTACAAATGAGTTAAATATGAATCTATTTCCATTCTTTTATATGCATCCATCTGTGGGGATTTAGTAAAAGTTCCAAAAGTTTCGTAGATATCAGAGGGAATCTACTCACAGTCTATGTGGGGATTTAATAAAAGCTCCAGAAGTTCAGAGATCTAACCACAGTCAGTGTAGGAGGATTAGAGAGTGGTGATTCACAGCACAGGGTGTATCCTAGGAGTGGTGACCTATGCCCTTAATCCCAACTGAGTTCCAGGCCATTTTAGATTACAGAAGGAATTCCAGGCTCCCAGACAGGCACTGGTGGGGCAATGCTTTAATTTACCAAAAGAGTATTTAAGGCGGGCATAGAAAGACAGAGAAGAGGAAGCCAAGAGAAGCCAGGCTGAGGAAGCTGGAAGACAGCTGGGTAAGTTCTGACTGTGGTGTTTACTCTCTCTAATATATCAGACTTTCTCAGAAATCTATCCCTGAGTCTCATTCATTCGTGCAACATCCATCTAGACTGACAAGTTCCATTTTTGAAGATGATGTATTATATTTAAAATGTTTTGGTGTCTTTGTCAAAATGGAGGTGTACATAGGTGTGTAGACATATCTTGTTTTTTTATTTTGTTCCATTAATAAATGTATCTGTTTATATGACAATATTATGCTGTTTTTATTAATTTATCTTTATAGTACAACTTGAAATTAGGGGTGGTGATACTCAAATCAGTTCTTTTTAATATTTAGGGGTTTTCTAGATCTCTCTCCCTCTCTCTCCCTCTCTCTCCATCTCACTCTTTGTCTCTCTGTCTCTCTGTCTCTGTCTCTCTCTGTCTCTGTCTGTCTCTCTCTCTCTCTCTGTATGTGTGTGTGTGTGTGTGTGTGTGTGTGTGTGTGTGTGTGTGTGTGTGTGTGTGTATGTGTGTGTGTGTGTTCCTATAAGAAAATGAACATTCTTTTAACAATGTCTGGCAATAGGAGTAATGGTATATTGAATGGGAATTTTGGGATTGCCTTGAATCTATAGATTTTAGGCTAGCTACTTTCACGATATTAATGTTATGAATCCATGAGCATGGGATACCTGTCCATAGAAATAGTGTTCTGCTGGAACAGGTTACTGGATTTTGTTGGAGGCATACTAATGTGGCTGGCAACGCTTGTGTTTCAGTGCTGATATCTCAGCATTGCATTGTAACGACTGAGGAAATTCTACATGTTGGAATCTAGTCTTTTCTTTATTGTATGACTGTTATACTGTGCTATGCCTTGTTTACTGGTACCCTGTCTGGATATTATGAAAGTTTTATGGCTATGTATTTCCTGGTAGAAAGTGATCCTGCCGTTTTGTGTGTGGTGTCACATAATAGAATAGAATCAAAGAGTGAGAGGGGATGTGGGAAATAGCTTCAGGAATCAGATTCACACCAAGGGATGGAGGCACCATCCAGTTGGAGGTATAGTAGAAGGATGAGCACCTGCATGTTGGCTGCTTATGACAAAGGCTATATCTGGAGAGATATGGATGAATGTGCTAGAGAAACCTTGGGTCTGTACAAGAGGAGGGAGGATGGGCAGACTGCTAGTGCTATTAGTGTGAATATAAAGTTCCTAATGAAGGACAGCAAGAATAGAAAGATTTTGTTGCTGTTGTTGTCTGCTACAAAAGGGTCATGTGGGGAGGCAGATCGAGAGAGCCGCGGAAAGAACAACATGTAAAGAACATGGGTGAGCTACGGGCCGGGCCCACGTGGGCCACAGATTAATAGAGATGGGTTGATTTAAGATGTAAGAGCTAGCTAGCAATGTGCCTGAGCCATAGGCCAAACAGCATAAAATAAATAGAAGCGTCTGAGTCTTTTTAGGGACCCGGGCGGCGGGCGGATAAGCGATCCGGGCGACAGATCTGTGGGTCCGGGACCTCTGGCATATGGGACCCGAGAGAACCCACTACAACAGATGGCGCCCAACGTGGGGCGATTATCCACTTAGAGCCTGAGAAAGATTAAAAAGAGTTCTAGATCGCAGAAACTGAGCAAAGGCAGCTTCCAAATTGTGTATGTAAATCGGGTCTTTGTACAAACAAAGCATGGTCCGGGTCACATTCAAAATGGCGCCGGCGGGCTGTCGACAGTCAGTGTGAGCTGCAGCTGCAACCAGTCTCACAGAAGACTAAATAGCATGTGACTGATTTTAGATTTCTGCTTATTTTAAACAAAAGAAAAACAAATTTTCTTCGTGGCAGCATTTTCTTAAGTGTGCTCTGTTTACGGTCCGTTTAAAAAAACTTAGTGATTCAGCCCAATTTGCAAAAACTGTGCTTCTTTTTGGAAAATGTATTTTAAAAGCTCTTAAGGTTAGAAGATGATTAAGGATTCACAATAAAACATTCAGATAAAAAGAAAACCTGTAAACGGGTTACAATGTTTGTAAAAGGTACATAGGCTTCAGAGAGAAAATAAAGAGGTTAGAAAAAGTTTTTAAAGCGAGAAATAAAGTAATAAAAATATAATAAGCCACGTAAAGATGGAAAATAGACACAAAATCTGGATTTTGGTTGTTATTGTGTTTTCTTTTAATTTTTTAACTGTTAATGAGCTAACTGCAAAAAGACAATGGATTGCAAAGGCTACTAAGTTAAACAAGAATATATATTTTAAAGGTATTTTGACTTTGAAATTTGTGTCTAAGGATTTATTGCTTTGGAAGAGTTCTGTTTCTGTTTCCACAGATGAGAACCTGTTGATTGCTTCCAGGCAAATATGGTTTCATCAACCAAGACCCCCTGAAAAAACCTCTGATGAGAAGAGATGGCCAGATCAGCTTCACGGCTGCAGATTATGATCCAGTCTCAACAATCCCAGAGATTTTCAACGCCCCTTAATCAGCAGGAAGTAGTAATGGATAACTTCGCCCAAATTCCCCAAATATTGTTTCTAAATGTTTGTTTTCATTATAAATGGTTAATGGTCATAGTCAATCTCTTTCTAAGAAAAAAACGGGGGATATGGTATGTGAATGCTTTTTTAAAAAATTAGATTATTGAATTTACAGATAATCAGCTGTTAATCTCAAACTGCTTTACATTGGTATAGATTTTGGTTTATTGATACAAATTTAAAGTCAATTTTATTATGCTGTATGTGTTTTTCTATTCTTGTTTAAGATATGATGTTCATGTAACTGTTTTAAATAGTTAGGTTAGTTAGGATTTTTAGGTATACAAAGATATATTTCAATTAAATAGATAATCTTCAAATACTTCTAAGACCTACAGAATATGGCATTTAAAATGTTTTAAGAGCTTAGACTTTTCTGGACAGTGAGACAGGTTTGTTCCTGGCAGTACCAATCTTCAAGGGAAAAATGGACTTCGAAGAAACTCCATATGGAGTCTACTCTATTTGTGGTAATGGTTAGCCACTAGAGAAGAACCTGTTCTTATATTGACTGCTTGACAGTATGCTGTTTAAACTGGACATGCAGGTTCCATAAGAAGATGACCTCTGGACTTTGGCAGAACAAGCCAAGATCATCATTCAGGTTCCTGCTTTACAGAGAAAACTGTCAGACATTCTTCAGGACTCAAGGAGAAGCAACAGATGAACTGTGCCAGAATGGGCAGAGCAGATTTCCTGCTTCACTGAAATGAAAAGAGACTCCAGGCCTATAGGCTGAAGATGGTTGCCCCAACTTTATAAAAGAACTTTGGGTGACTGTCCAGGCAGATAGGTGTCATCTCTGTCCTTTCTAGAGTTTAGAAGTCGTTTGCACTTCTGGTTTACTTGGGTAAATATTATATCCTTCTGTGGTCTTTGATGTAGTTGAAGATTAGATAGTTATATGTACAGTTTTTCTTAGTCATTTGAAAAGTATATTAGATATGAAACTTTAGATTCATAAAGATAAGGTAGATGATAGAGTATTTTCTTTAATTTTGCTAAATACAAATAGACTAGATATTGTAACTGTAATTCTTGCTTGATAACTATTTTGTTATATGTAATTTTGCTATGTTAAAATTGAAACCTTCCTTTTTCATTAGAGAAAAAGGGGGAAATGTGGGAATGCATTTGTGTGTGCTGTATCTTTAAATAAAGGTGCTGTGTTGGGTCATGGCGGGCACCATAGAAGAAATGGGAGGAGTTTGGGGAGGAGAAGCAGGGCGGAGTGAGAGACAGACAGAGCGGAAGCCGCCGAAAGAGCAACATGTAAGGAGCACGGGTGAGCTACGGGCCGCCACGTGGCCCGCAGATTAATAGAAATGGGTTGATTTAAGATGTAAGAGCTAGCTAACAATGTGCCTGAGCCATAGGCCAAACAGCATAAAGTTAATAAAGCGTCTGAGTCGTTTCTTGGGGGCCCGGGCGGCGGGCGGATAAGCAGTTCCGGCGGCAGGTCTGTGGGTCTGGGACCTCTGCCTGCAAGGGACCGGCGAACTGGCTACAACAGGGTCATTTGTAAATTTTAGTTTTATTTTTCTCCATTCAAATTTTAGAAAGCATTAAAAGACCTACCTCTCCCATTTTATATATTCTGTGAATTTTAATCTCAAGTCTATTTATTCTAAGTAATTACATCTTATGTATCATAAAAGAAGTATATGTATTTGAAGTTACAAAATATCTGTGCAAATATCTAAGAAGCAGTATTGCTTTGGAGACTGTATGGTATTATTATTTGTGACACAAATAAAGTTCTTACTCCAGATGCTATTTGCATAAATACGACTTTAAAGTAAATATTAACATAATTCAAATTCAATGCATTTTGGGACCTTTGCAGGTAAAAATTATCTAGGGAAAATGTCTTTCAAGTAATGCACAAATGATTTTATTTTATAGGGAATACTATTCTTTTTACTTGGATCACAGATTTCTCAAACAATAAAATTCTGTGTATTTTACAAATATGACTTATTCCATGGTATGCAGCAAAGATAAATTACCAAATAAAGATGGAGACAGTGACTGTGCCAGTATTTAAACCTGTCCCATCTTTGAATGGAATTAATTCGTGAACTTATATAACATTTCATCTAGTACTGAGATGAGAGAATAAATTTAATTAATGTCTGATAAGACTTACTGCTTTTGTAAGTTTGTGTGTATGTATATATGTATGTATGTATGTATGCATATATATATTATCAATAAGTTGGTAATTTTTCAGTTATTTATTTATCTTATCATCTTTTTCTTATTTTATTATGTGGAGAGTCAATGTCACTGCCTTGCTTTGCCTTCTTTGTCATTTTATATAGTGGTGTTATTTTATTTTAAGAAGAATATCACTGATTTTCACCATTCTGATTTTATAAAATGGTATGCAATGCTTAACTCCAACAATGAATCTTTTTGCCCAAGAACAACTTTTTTGTTTTCAAAAAAAACAGATTGTTGTCCACTGTGGTCTTGTTACTGATGTATCCAAGCTCTTCTGTATCTCCTGATAATTTAAAATCTCTCAGATTATTTTGCCAAGATTCATCTGATTTGACTAAATACCATTTGAATGATACTCATTAAAATGTTTATTCTTTCTTTGAGTTAAAATAAATTCTTCCAGTACAGGTGATAGTTTGCAACAGGTGACAATGACTTTGTTGGTTATATCCTACAGGTGTGATGTTTGCAGACATCCAAAGCTTGATCTAAATGACTGTCTTCTGTTTAGACTTGTGCCTCTTTTAAAGCTGATTTTATTGTGAGGGTTCTCTACTACTGGGAAGTCATGCTCAGATATTGAGATGAACAAGGGGCATCCCACAATAGCTCAAATGAATACAGGGTAGGCAAACGCAAATGTACAGTGATCAGGGTGTAGGTCACTGAAAGAAATATTTTAAGCCCCATTTCAATTACACATCTGAGAGTTCAGCAATTCCACTGAGCACATATTTTTGAGACTTTTGTATAAGTCAGATAGCATACACAAAGTAAGAATTATGTGTTGCGGAGGTGGCTCAGTAAAGAGGAGTTCCTTCTGCTCTTCAGAAGTCTTTTCAAATAAATTGTACATGACTGAGTTAATCTCTGTATAGGTTGGTTAATGCAACCATATCAAAAGCTGAGAAAATGGAAGTCCCATAGGCAGTGTGCATACTTCTCTAACCTAATTAGTAATGGCTATATAATTCTACACCAATTAAGGAATTAATCATGTGTTTACACTCTACTTTATCTGAGTTTGACTTCTCCAAGCTTCTGTTCATTATGGTAGCCTTAAATGGAATTTGTTGGCTGCATGTTGATTAAACTATGTTTTATTGGTTTATTGGTTTATGTGACCCTTTTGGAGTGTTCCGATGGGCTTTTGTCTCTAAGGAACAGTTTCAGTAATTAGATAAGTATGGGGACTCTGGAGATACAACTTCTGTTTTAAGCTTTATTCTGAAGTTTTCTTTATCATTTTCCCACTACCTTTACTATATTTACCTAACCTATATGAACTATTCTTTTTGGGTAGGTTTTATTATTGAGGTATAACCCTGAGTATGCCAGATAGAGCCTATATTACAGTGATAAAATACCATAATCAAAAGGAACTTGGGGAAAAAGAAGATTATTTCATTTTACATTTCTAGCTAACAGTCTATCACAGAATAAAGGCAGGTCAGGCACATAGAGATAGAAGCTGGGGCAGAGACTGTTGGGAGAATAAGCTTTACTGTTATCTTCTTCTTTCAAGCCTTATTTGACCTGTCTTTTTTTTTTTTATTATTATATCTGCTAGCCCTGGTTTGTTATTTCTTCCCATGATCTGGACTGTCATGTGTCTATCAGAAACCAAGAAAATGCACCACAAGCTTGCTCACAGGCCAGTCAAGTTGGACACATCTTCCCAACTGAGGTTTCTTCTTCCAAAATGACTCTTGCTTGTATCAAGTTTACATAATGGTAGCTAGCACATAATGGAGCGTCAGTCTTCTTACTTGTAGGAAATAGAAATCCTTCTTCATTCTTTCCTGTACTGGCTGTGACTATTGGTTTTGCACACACCAAATTGTGTCTCTGCACTTTCTCTAACTTTGGCCTCAGCACTATGTCTTTAAGGCTTCTCTTTATGAGAGAATGTATCCCAATTTTCTATCAATTTGTGTATCCTTCACGTTATTTTAAAATGAGGGACTACCCTATTCACTCTATATGAAGGGGCACTAATAGACAAAAACAATTCATTCTATTCCAACTTTCCTAAATAATATCTTGCTTATGGCTACTTATACAAGCTTAAGTGATGGCTTACTTGTAGGGACAAGGATAACTTGGAAATCTGTGTAAAGTACAGTCCAGCCCTGGTAATGACAGAAAAAGAAAGAAAGAAAGAAAGAAAACTCCAATAATGAATCACCCTCTTATACTATTTTTTCCAACTTATGCCACCTCAAGGATGTACCTAGAGAATCTTATCTTCAGTTCTTACTAATTATTATGAGTTTGTTATTAATTTCCTTAGCCTCCTTACCCTTCCTGCTGTGCACAGAGGATGTAACTCAAGCCCATTCAGTTTTGAACATTGTGGTATATTCAGGAGCTTTCCAATATCAGTTCTTTGTGGTTGCTAAAGAGAAAAAAAAAATGATGTGTGCTTTGTAAGGATTTGTGACACTGGCTGTTAATTCCCTAGAAGTTACTTGTTCAGCAGAAGGAGTGGATCCCAGTGTGCTTCTAGGAAAGATCTTATTCTGCTGTGGTCTTTCTAAGATCCAGTGTGAAAGATATTAAGGATATAGAGGATTCTTCTAGAAATCTTAATATTCTGGAAAAATGACATTATTCATATCTCTTATTAGTTAAATATAATAAACTTAAAATTGGCTAAGCCATAGGCATAAAGAGACACAGATGTCTTAAGTACCAAAGTGTTTAAGTTGTTCTTCAAAAAAAATTTCTACTACCTAGTCAAGGACAGTTTGTGATCCAAAAACTAGTAGAACGGACGGAGAAGATGAAATTAGTTTTTCCAGTTAATGATGATTTGTGGTGTGGTTCAGGTGTCCCTTCAGGAGCCCGGGACCCTGGATAATCATCTTCGGAACTTATCAGCTGACACCCGAATCCCACCACAATGAATTGATGTCAAAAGTTTCTAGCACCCTGAAGAGAACATGGTAGTGTCCCCTGCAAATAAATTTCTGACATTTGAAGAAGCATGGCTCTTTATAAGTCTGCAAAATCCCTCAAATCCCTTCTTCTTGCTGTTTTCTAAATAAACAACATTCTCCACCTCTTTATCTAAATATTTTCCCACTACCAACTGTTAACTGAGGCAGATACGGATTTTCATAACCTTCAGGCATCTTGACCACACAGTAAAAACTTATTTATTTTTTTGTTTTATTTTTTAAAATTTGTTTGTTTTAGCACTTTTTCTTGCCCTTTGGGGGGAGGGGTTGGGAGGATGAGGAGGTGGGAGGCTAAAAGCTGACTGAGAGAGATTGGACAGAGGGAAGGGAGGGGAAGCCAGGGGATACACAGAAAAAATGACATAATTTTATACAAAATAATAAACTGAAAAAAAAAAGAAAATAGCTCATTTTCTCATAGAGTGCGTAGTAGGTGGTTTCTGGCCAGACTTTCACACCTAACCTCAAGGTCTAGGCCCACAGACCCGCAGACCCACAGTCCCACAGAGACACAAATGCTTTCAATAGTTTTTGGCTGATCAGCCTCATGCCCAGGCATACAACTTGCTAACTCTGTATCCTTCATCTAACCCATGATTCTTCCTGTTCAGGCATGGGGCTCGGTACCTTTTTTAGAGCAGCATGGTTGTCCTCTGATTCCTGAGGCTTCTCCCTGGAGTTCTCTCTGGCATTCTGCTCCCCGTTCTCAGAGTTTTTAGTCTGGTAGGCCCGCCCACACTTCCTGCCTGCCTTTGGCCAATCAGCGCTTTTTATTAAACCAGTGGGTGGGACAGTTATTTACCATGAAACAACACAATACCCCTACAAAAGTGTATCTTGGTTATAGTTTATCCCTCTATTCTCACTGCAGGTCCTCTCCAAATCCCTTCTCTTCCACATCCACTCCCTTTCTGTCTTCCTTTTGAAAAGAATAGATCTTTAAGAGAAAACAACTGAACACGATGACATATAATAAAATGAAGCCGAACATATCACATTGAAGTTGGACATGACAGTTTCACAAGAGGAGAAGAAAGGCAAGAGCAGGTACAGGAGCCTGAAATCCACTCTTTCTCATGATCAGAAGTCTCAAAGGCTAAGATGATGGCTATAGGATATATGCAGAGGATGTGATAAAGAGTCATGCTGGCCCCACAGTTACTAGTTCAGTTTCTATAAGCCCATGTGAAGTTTTTTTAGTTGATTCATAGGACCTTATTCTCCACCCCCTTTTGCTCATACAATCTTTCTGCTTCCTCTTTTTTAGAGATTCCCTGAGATCAGAGGGGGTGTGATTTGATGGAGACCTTTTATTTAGACTCTTTCCCTCTCTGCAAAATATCTAGTTAAGAGTCCCTATATACTGTTTTTATCAGATGCCAGAGAAAGCCAGCTGATGATTACTGGATAAGGCACTGACCTATGAATATATAAAATATTATGAGGATAATCTTATTGATCCTTTAAAAAAAATTTAAACCAGTTGTTTATTTTTAATATAGGTCTCTGGGTTATCTATGTTTCTGGTTTTTGGTTATCCTGTTGTTCATCACTGTAGCTTTGTTTGATGTCATTTGAGCAGTAAGGCATTGCCTCATAACAGTGTCAAGTTTCATTACAAAAAGCTAGAAACTAGTAGTTTTACAAAGTAGCCCTAATCAATAAATTTGTAAATTTAAATTTAGTCAAGAAGTACAAACCAGATTATTTGGATCTTGTACCCAAATGATGGCAAGGCCAGAGACAAGAATAAAATTTGCTAACTTCTGAGAACCTTAAGGATATAATGTTTACTATAAAGGAAAGACAGAAAACTATATAACTACAATTGGTGTTGCTTAGAGGGGTCAGGTTCCCATTTGATGCTTTATAGGTGAAAAACTGACTTTGAGAAACAGAGGGTAAGATGAAATCACCTTACGAACATATCACCATAATATGAAAAGTAAAACCTTTGAACTTTTCTAATAGGTTCCTCATCATTGCATCATTCCACCAAATCCTGGATTTGTACCATTTGCTAAGGTAAATGATTGTAATACAGGAATGAGTCAGATATGAAATTTGAAGTCAAGTTAGTATAGAGTAATGTTAAGCGTAGTGTATCAAAAGTGTTGGTGATGACCTGGTATGGCTACTTTGATTAAATAAGTGAAGTTGCTTCACTATGCCTTCTCTGGCTTCTTTCAAATTAAGGCACTAAAGTATTTTAGAAATATATCATAATATATATATATATATATATATATATATGTGTGTGTGTGTGTGTGTGTGTTAGTGTGTTTGTGTGTGTACTTGTATATATAAAGTATATGTACATATAATAAGAGTCACATTCATATATAATACACATAAAGACATTATATATCTATAAAATGCACATATATAAATATTCATATCCAAGTAGATGTACCTGAAAGATATTACATACATCTTCCATGTAGTTTACAACTTTACAGAACTTGCAATCTACAACTGTTCTTATATCAAATAGAGGAGTAAATTTGGACTGGAAAAGTACAGTGATACTTTTAATATGTTTTTTGTTTTTATTATAACTCTTGGTTACCTTATTTCTAAAAATGGAAGTGGCATTACTGTGCTTTGACCTTGGCAATTCTTTCTGTTTATTGGCAGTGAATAAAGTATGTTCATCTACTGTGTTAGGGATTGATAGCAGGTACAGGCTTCCATCTCTATCACTTATATTACCTTGGGTTAAGCCTGAATTTAATAATATGAAGAAGGTTAAAAGGGAGGGGGTAACTAAAAAGTGAAAGAGTGATTTTAGTGTTTTTGGTGTCCTCATCTTATTCTTCTTTGTCCCTAGGCCCTATTTCCATCACAAATATGCTTGTTCTGTGCTCCTTGTATATTGCCAAAAAAATATGATGAGCACTACAAGCCCTAGACGATTCCTTTAAAATGCCTATTTTATTGATTATGAAGGACTAGATGAATAATAAAGAAAGAATACAGATGCTTCCCACACGTGTGCTCTAACCTAAAATAATGGTGGAAAATATTTGGACTGTTGTTAACAGGTTTTGTAATTGAAAAGAAATGAAAAACAAAAAGGGGATTATGCAGAGAGTCGAATATTCAGATATGATTAAATACACACAAGATGATATTTTCCTTTAACATGAAACACTTGCAAATAAAATTTTGTTAATGGGATTAGAATTCCAAGCCATGTATACATAAACAGAAGGCTTTTTGACTAAAATACTGAATGTTAATTTGTCTGACGTTGAAAATAACAAAGTTGTCAATACACACACACACACACACACACACACACACACACACACACACACACACATACACACGCATCTCCTGACTGAATATTTAGAAAATTAGTTAGAGGTTTCTTGTTCTTCAAAGTGAGAATTTCAGTTTGGAATGTTTTTAAAACAGTAATGAAGATAAGACAAGAAAGAAAATTAAATCACTATATGGAAGACCGTGAATGTAAAGTAGAAGCCATCTATTTAATTGACCAATAACAAGCAGTTTCATGTCTCATCTATTTATTCTTTTCTTCTATTTACTCATTTAAAGCTCTTTTCATGAGTTTTAAATCAGTATTGCACTTCACAATATGATATAGAAATTTGATAATATTGAAGAAAAGGTATATGAGAAAACGAAGGTCAGCAATAGGCCATTACCCAG
This sequence comes from Phyllotis vaccarum, assembly GCA_033318265.1. Lineage (NCBI taxonomy): Eukaryota > Metazoa > Chordata > Mammalia > Rodentia > Cricetidae > Phyllotis > Phyllotis vaccarum. The sequence goes on along the minus strand of JARWLC010000008.1, from coordinate 102,006,309 downwards.
AAATAGGAATTACATAGTATGAGTGTCTTCTCACTCAAAAGTGTGTCCTTCTCCCTCACCTTATGACAGGAGTTAACACTGATAGAATTGAAGTTCTAACACATTCTTCTATGACTCTGATTTTTAATGACTCATATGTCATGTTATTAATTATTCTATGAAAACAGAATTTCAAAATGGTGTTAATGTAGAGTTCAAACTTCATGTCCTTGGGTTCTGCATCTGAAAATTCAACTGAGGGCCACAATTAATTACATATAATTTGCTATTGTTTAGAAATGTTCCAAGGTACAAAATTACATACAAAAAGTGCACCATTTTACTTGACTTGTACAATCTTGAATTTTGTTATCTCTGTGGGCCAGTGGAACAAACTGCCTGTGAATAATAAGGAAGGGTTGCATATTTCCATTATTCCAAAATATATCTCTGAAGAGGACTACAGTAGATTCCTTAGTTAAAATCTCTATTATTGTGATGAAACACCATGGCTAAATTCAATTTGAAGGAGAAAAAAGGTTCATTTCATCATATACTTTCAGAGAACATTCCATCAATGATGGAAGCCAGGGCAGGAACTAAAACAGGGCTGGAATCTGGAGACAGAAGCTGAAATTGAGGTTGTAGGAAAAGGCTCCTTGTCCTTCCCTATAATTTATTAAATCTGCTTTCTTATAGAACTCAGAACCACCAGACAAGGGTGACTCCACCCATAATAGGATGGACATCTTACATCAATCACAAATTTTAAAATATGCTTTACAGACTTGTCTGTAGTTCATTCTCTTGAATTTCCTCTCAGATGACCATAGCCTGTGTAAACTTAGGCAAAACAGTAGTTAGGATATTCATTTTTATTTCACCTTTGGCACTCAAATGAGAGGCCTTTGAGTTTGATATTTCCACTTAGCCATTTTGAGATTACTTGGGATTACTAGAAGTTGATTGTTATAAATAGCAATGGACATACTTCTCAGGATCGTTCTTCTTTTACCTGTTTTAGATCTGATAGACAGAAAGAGATATAGCCAAACCAAAATTTAAGGCTTTTAGCCCAGCTAAGAGAGATCATGTATTACAATAGCTCCTGCACACTTGCCTACCAGTAGGCTTGCTGCCAGTCAGTTGGCTTATGGTCAATTATGTAGCTGCCATTTCTTACTCAACTGTTTGCTTCATGTAGATAAAAACAGAAATTGAAAATGGATACCAATTGTGGATAAGGAGAAAGCATGAAGCCTGTCTTACTTGAAATTCTATGCTGAGGTATAGAAATGACAGCTTATTGTTCAGCGCATATTTTCTGAAGCAAGGAAAGAGATCAAAGCCCTCTTATATTTCTGAGTTGTGTGCTTTTGTGACTTGTAGAACAAATGACTATTTAGTAATGTGTCAGTATTTTTGCAATTGTTGGAAAGTCCTAACAGTTTTCAGCAATAAATAAATATTACGTTCAGTATTGCTTTTCTATTTGTCCATTCCCAGCATATTTAATTTCACCTTCAAATAAGCATTCCCAATGTTAATAAACAAACTAATTTTACATAAATGTACTTCAGCAATCTTTTGGCCAGAACATTTCTTTTTTAAAGGACCATTCCCATAAGTCTAACCTGAATTGTGTTCTATATTTAGAGAATGGTTATCTCTCCTATTCACATTGTTTTAGTGGTAATGTTTCGCTAGGATCTCCAGTTTTCTGAAACTACCTTCATCACCAGCTGCCAAGAGTTCTTTACAAGATAAACTGTGTCTGTATCTACATGGTTTTCAGAATCCTCTCACAGCTCCCTGATGGCCTGGAAGCAAAGCTTGGAAATTTCTATGGGTTTCTAATTATTTCTTTGGGAAATTGGGAAAGGCTGAGCTAGCAATTTTTGGCTACTCAGATTGCATCTGAAAGTGGAAATAATTCCAGTTGAAGATTTCTGAGTAGAGGAGTGAATGATTGGAGCTATTCTTAAAGATAATAAAAACTTGGCTGCAGTGTTTGAAAGTGGTCAAAGGAACTAAATTTCAGAAAGCATTTTTTTTTAAAATCACTATAAAACTTGAAGCCAAAGGTAATGAAGAAGTGAAATAGGGTTGTGCTTATAACAATAAAACATAATATTTTCTAGCTTTTGACTCAAAGCATGAAAAGAAGCAAGTTGCAGAAAACATTTGCCCCTTAGGTTAAAAAAAAAAAAAAAAGATAGTGAACTATTTAATTACACGTATTAAGCTTTATATTTCTAATAAGACTGAGAATGAATATCACATAACCTATGTGTTAAATTGTGGTTATTTAACTCAAACAATGAAGATATGAGTTAAATTTCAGAGTACTTTTCATCTTATTTTTGGAATTGTTTGTTTATGGTTTGCTGGTTGTTCACGACAATTTGATGCTTATCTATCCAAGGTGTTAAAACAAATCTCACTGTTGTCTTAATTTTATTAAACTGAGCAAATACTGTTCCTATGCTCCACTGTTACTTTGTTCTTCCATCAGAAATGAACTATGAACATTGCTATCTCTGGGACTCAAGGACATTATCTCTGCTTTTCAGAGGGGTGATTCCTCACCACATATGTTTTCAAGCTGATAGGTCTCAGTGAGATAATTCAATGTGAGCTTCAGTGTTTGTATCATGGTATCACCGAGGCTTCCCATCATTTGCCATGGCTGAAACAACCCGACATGAAATATAACACTATAACATGTCAGGTGGAAAATTTAAACATTGGTTTTTTCCCAAGGAAGAATAGAATCTTTATATTTTAAAGCACCCTATTTCATTCACAGGGGTGGGATGTGTGGCGCTATGCTTCTGTATTGATTCTTCTAAAGCTGATTTATGGGAAAATCCTTTTCTAGTTAAGAATTGCTCATTTTCCTGTTTTTTGTTTTTGTTTTTTTTTTTTTTTTGACACAAGGACAATTCTCAACATGCTGTTTCATGGCTACTAAAACAGAGAAAGCTCAAGAAAGCACTCAGATAAATACAGTGCAATAAACTATTGTTTATGAGTGACATTACTTTCTATGGTCAAATTTTCAGACCAGCTATTGAATTCACAAAGATACCCTCAGTTACAAATATATGCTTCTTTATACGAGCAAAAGATGATAAGAGCTATGATTAGAGTGTAGGATTCTAGCCACAGATGAGGAGACTAGAAATGTTGTTCAACAGTTGAGAGCACTTTCTGTCTGCTGTTTGTTGCTCATCAGCAGACTGAAGTTCAGTTCCCTGTACCTTATCTGGTTGCTTACAACTGCCTGTAACTCCAGTTCCAAAAGATTTGGACTCTCTTGTGAACTCCATGGGCACCTGATCTGAACTCATGTGGTACACACACACACACACACACACACACACACACACACACACACACACATTTTTAAAAATTAAATTAAATAAAAATATTTCAAAACACATAAGAATGTTACCCAAGAAACTGAAGAGATCAAGGTATATCCATTCATTAGTTTACATAAATAATAATTCACGTAATTCATATGATGTATGGAGTACAATTATAGAAGAAATTATAATCTTCCCTAAACTTCTTTATATTACCCATTATAAATCTTTATGTAAATGTCCAATTTTTTAAAAAAATATACAATCATTTTTATTGTGTGAATAGTTTGCCTTCATGTATATCTGTTTTTCTCATGTGTGTGCCTAGTTCCTATGGAGGTCACAAGAGGGCACCGGATGCTCTGGAACAGGTGGCTGTGAGTAACTTTGAGTGCTGAGGATGAAACCCAGGTTCTCTGCCAAAGCATTCATTTCTCCTATCTGATAAGCCATCTCTCTAGCACCAAATTTCTAATATTTTTAATCTCTCTTACATGTCACTTATCAGTTAAGTATTCT